>CM062818.1:218227661-219727661 GCA_031772625.1 Pinus tabuliformis | reverse complement strand
TTTTGAAGAGACGGCATTGTTCTTGTAGGGTAGCCTTATGATATGTACTTTGTACACCATACTTCTTCTCTTACTTCCTTACTTTTCTTCATATCTTGTATCTGCAGAGTCAAATTTTCTAGTTGAATTTGGATATGTTTCATACCTACTTTGGTATTTGTTATAGGCGAAGCTTCTAATTTCATCGCAAGTTATAAAGCTTCAGCTTGAGTTTCTATCTTCTATTGCGACAAAGGAAATCTTATATGTGGAAGTAACGCAGCTATAAACCATTCTTTATGTTTCTGCGAAGCTATTTCGAAGCTCACCTGATCCAATAATATCTTGAATCTTTGATCAAATTCCCAAACAGACTTAGTAGGATTTTGTTTGATCTCTTTTAACTTTGTGATACACTACGACTTGGACTTCGGCTTTTTAAATTCTTTTACCAACACTATTTTAATGTTTGCAAATGATCTGATCTGATTGCTCGAATACTTCATGTACCATGTCAACACTCTATCTAGGAATGTTGTGACAAGTTGTGCTTTCTTCACATTTTCATCATGGACCTACTTTGTTGTCCATACTTCTTCGCATAAAAACCAGAACTACTTCGGATCTTCTGATCCAATCCCTTTAAATATAGGTAGCTTAGTTTCATCAGTCATAGTTCTTCCTGGAGGGGGAGCGGAGGGGGAGGGGGATTCGTAAGAGGAGGGGGATGGGGGGTAGGGGAGGTAGGGGGAGTAGGGGGACAGGGAAAGCCAAAATTCGCCTGACTATTGCTAGATTCTAGTTTCGAAGAACTTTCAGGCTGGAAGGATGAATACTGTGAAGTTACTTCAAGGTTCTCAGGGCAGTTTTCTTCACTTTCAGACTCACTTAACATAGTGCTATAGTCAGTTTCTATAAAAGTCTTCAGATCTTGGCCACAAGATCTCTTTCTAGTCTTTATTCTACATCTTTTTCCACTTCGCGTTGTTCTAGTTTCTTCTTTGGATCTTCTCCCAAACATAAGTAACTAATAATCTGACTGCATTCGTAAAATTCCCTTTTTGCATAAAAGCATCTTAATCCAAAGTTTTAGAGATCTCAAAAACTTACCTCATGGTCCTTTGAAAAACTTTCGTTCTGCTTCGCTATAGGACACAATCGAGTCTATTGTGAACTCAGTAATGAATCCTCCCAAGATGCTATCAATCTAGAAATCAACAACTCTTGAGAGCCTATTGTCGATGTTCTTGAGTCATTGTATTAGTTCAGGAGTCCGCTCCTTAGGTTCGTCCCCTTTAAAACCGTTATTTCTCTCGGTCAACCTTCATATCCACTCATATATCCCAACATGAAATGAACCGAAGAAGATTTTGTATTGATCTTCAAAAACATGCTTCTCAAACCACCTCCTGGTTGACAGACGAGGGATTCTATTTTCTTGTTCTGCAAATTCTCGTTCCTTCTATTCTACCCAATCTTGAATTTATTTCTTCAATGGATTCCACATAAACATATCCCTCAAACAGACCCTGGTCCTAGCAATGGAACCATTTGTTGGCTTAGGTTGGGTTGACCCAGGTTTGGATTTTACTGCGCACCAATAAATCCATAATCACTTGCCCTTTCGGCAACGACCTGCAAGCAAATCGCGGTCTCACCCGAAGTGACTATGGGAGGTTGAAGAACCAGGTTTCTACAGCCTTGAGGGATACTGCGATGTAGCAGTTTTGTATTTCCTTTATGCTTTAGCACTTATAAACTACTTCACATTCATATTACTTGAGAGGACTACATTCATTATTAAACATATCATAAACATTCATAACTTCACAATACTGAAATAAAGTGCAGATAATAAGCAAATCAACACATGAAGACATAGATTTTACCGTGGTTCATCCCAATGTGGGACTACGTCCACAAGAACTATTGCTTATAATAGATAATTTGGTACAATAAACAGTTCTTCACCTGTGCACATAGTTGCAGGTCCTCTATGCACTAAACTGTAGATGGTATGTGCACTAAGCTACAGACCCAGGCCTCTGCGCACTCAATTATGGAGCCTCACCCCTTTCTCTGAAGTACAAATCACAAAGATACAACCATAAAACTCAGATCTCGATCTAACATGCCTTCCTTCTTTATTATTAATCCCTCCATAATATTACATTGAAGGATTACATCACTACATTACCATGGACCCAATACCATGGTTTCCAAAATACAAGGGACTATGGTCCAAAACCATTCAGCTTTTACAACATTATATGCTTTGACAAAAAGTGACAAGCTTCGCCGCGAAGCCCCTATACTACGCGGTGACTTTTTTGTGTAGTCCTCGTTGTCCTTCGATGCTCTGTTGTGCAGTCCACTTCGCACTCTGCGACATCCCTTCTACTGCATGCTCCACAAAATTCGGATTCCTTGCCCAAAATATGGCCAAGTTTGGTTTCGCCCAACATTGTTCCTAACAAGGCAACAACATCGTCTGCATGATCGCCACCAAGGGGGTCCTAGAAATAGATAATAATAAAAATTGCCTTGTAAAATATTATAATTTCGTAGTCAGTCTGGGTCATTCATTAGGTGGATAATCTGATGGTAGAAGTTATGTTAATTTATGGTTTTTAGCCCTAGAAGGCAACCCTCACTTTATATGAGGGAATTGTATTGTGGTTGTGCATTATTATTCTAGGCGAGAAAGAGAGAGGAGAATGTGTGAGAGAAAAGAGGAAATTAGAGAAGTTGTACATGGTATCTCTTCATTTTTCCAAATAATATAAAAGGAAGGATTGGTTGTTTCTCTATGGATGTAGACCAAATTGGGTGAACCACGTATCTTTGTGTCTCTCTTGTTTTGTGTGTTTTCGTATTTCTGTTTCTGCAATATTTTATGTGTTTCAACGCTCCATTAATTAATTTCTAGCACTCCTGAATTGTATATGAAAGTGTCTCACTACGATAGGCCAATGGATGACCATGTTAGGTGAGGACTGCACCAATAGCATAGTCAAAGGCATCTGTCTAAATTTCAAATGGTTATTGCAAGCCAGGAAATGTGAGTATAGATGCAGAAAAGAGGCAGTGCTTCAGCTCCATGAACACCTTCTGTTGGGACTCGGACTAACAAAACTTTGCTTTCACTCCACCCCTGGTAATTTGACTCAAAGGCAAAGTGATACGGGAAAATCCCAACACGAACCTCCAATAAAAATTGGCAAAGCCCAAAAATCTATGAAGCTTTGTTAGATTGTTTGAGGATGGCCAATCCCGAATGACTTGGACCTTAGCTAGATCAACATGCACACTTTGCTTATTGATGATGTAACCCAGATATTCTACATGGGTCATGCCAAAGGTGCATTTCTCCAAGTTGGCACACATTTTGTGCTACCTCAGGGTTTGAGGGACCTATAAAATGTGTTGCAAATGCTCTTCTCAACTCTTGATAAAGATGATGATGTCGTACAAATAAACAACCATGAACGAGTTGGTGAAGGACCGCAAGATGTCATCCATCAGCCTCATAATAGTAACAAGGGAATTTGTCAACTCGAAAGGCATGACCAACAATTCAAAAATCCCTTCCTTGAATTTGAAGGTGGCCTTCCATACATCTTCTTGAGCCTCAAAATTACACCTTCCTATACACCCTCTCAACCTTTTTTTTCCACTTACTTCATCCACCAAGCTATTAAATCATTGCATTATAGTCTAAAAAGAGCTTCTGACATGGTTTTCTAACTATGCTTATGACTGTTGTTTGGTTTATATTTTTGTTCAGGCAGCTGCGGAAACTTGTCAGTTTCCGCAGCCAGCACAGGTTTCCGCAGCCAGCATAGGATTCCGAAGCCATTTTGTTAAAAGCTATGCTACAAGTGTCCTATGAAGAAACGAGCCACATGGGCAAGCTACAGGTGATGGGTACATGGAACGTGTCCCTTCAAATCAGCCAAATCATCCATAAAAGGTCACGGTCAACAAGGTTCAAAGGCAAAGCCAACCAAGGAATTTAGCGGTGGCACGTCTCTGTTTTGAGCACGTGAACATTTACGTGGCACAGTCCTCAGCCCACGGAGACATCGGCACACCTGGAGATCAATCCCGTAATCTGAATCCAACAGCCACCACTCCGAAGATTTAATGGACATGATGACCATTACGCTAGATCTCGACTGAGGAGATCTACGTGTCTCTGGCAACGCAGTTGATAGCATAGGATTTAGTTAGTTAGTTACAACACTTTTCCATTATAAATAACGCGTTGATAAACGTTGTGTAGAAGTTTTTGGCAATGTAAAGTTTGAACTGTTGCTATTATCACCCCACTGTACTCTGTTTTATATATTTTGCTGCTGCTTTAATACATGAGAAGACTACTTTCCTGAGCTTTTTCTTGTGACTGTTCGTTGACTGGTTGAAGTGGTAGAGGGCCCCTGCGCACTAAAGCCCTGTATAGTTTTCATTTGATTTTATTATGTTACTGTTTTCATAATCATTATCTTGTATATAACATGTTGTTTTGATGTTTTTAATTCACTGTTGTTTACATTTTCACTTCTGTTTTCTTATAGCTGTCAGTTGATCAATGCTTTTCTACATGTTTTCTTAGGCAGCCCGGGCGAATTTTCATCTTTTTGATAACTACTGACATATGAGATCATCTTGTCCTTCCTGCTAATTTTCATTTTCTGAAGTTTAATTCCAGCACTGTCCTTTTTCAAATTGTGTTTTGCTTATTTATTTTTCTGCTACTTAGATATCATACTACTCATTTGTTTATGGTATCTTTCTATAGTCAAGTGACTCTATTAGTAAGGAATCATAATATTATTTATTGTAGTGTGATTTAGTTATCATATTGCTTAACTTATTCATGATTGCTTCCCATAAGGTAGATTGAGCTGAAGGGTAAAGGATCAGAAGAGTTGAAGTAGTGTGATTAGTTTCCTTTATGCAATTTAATTTCTTGCCATTTAGATATCATATTGCTTAAACTTGTTCATGATTGCTTCCCACAAGGTAGATTGAGCTTAAGGGTAAAGAATCAGAAGAGTTGAAGTAGTGTGATTAGTTTCCTTTATGCAATTTAATTTCTTTCCATTTAGATATCATATTGCTTAACTTGTTCATGATTGCTTCCCACAAGGTAGATTGAGCTGAAGGGTAAAGGATCAGAAGAGTTGAAGTAGTGTGAATTAGTTGCTTTGCTTTTAGTTTTTGAGTTACTTTAAGTTCAGTTTTTACTTTCTTTTTCATTCAGCAGCAAGGATACTGGGCCATTGTCATTAGTTCACTGTTTGATACATTTACTTCCTCTTAAGAATTGATTTCATTACAGTTGTTTTAAAGCTTTCTTTTTGAACACTTTTAAGTTTGGGAAAATCACTGTAGAAATCATCATTACCATCCATACTTATTTTCCATTTTCGCCATCACACATTAGGGAAAGATAAATCCAAAAACAAACCAAAAAAAAAACTCAAAAACGACAAAAGACTAAGGAAATGGTTATCTTGTACATATAGTACACTTCACTTCATCATTTTACGAATCCCGGATTGACATTTTAAATAGCAATTTAGAACACACTAAATTGACCAAACATTTTGGCGTCGTTGCCGGGGAAGTGAAATTAGTTAGCCAATTTCTTAAAAAAAAAACAAGAAAATTTCAAGGAAGGAAAATTGATAACCTCTCAAAGTATGCTCTCCTCTTGCACTTAGTGTGATCTGGAGGATTAGAAAAGAGAAAGTTATTGGTTTAATAGTTTCTTGAGTATGCTCTCTTCTTGCACCTAGAGTGATCTGGAAGATCAGAAAGAGAATTATTAGCCCGACTTGAAGAAAAATTAAAAAAAAAATGACATGCATAGAGCAAGGGATTCTAGGGGAAGGTTTTTAGCAAGAGCCAAGAGTTCGATTTTTACAACTCCTTCTACCTCAAGGAATAGACAAGAGACACCTCCATCATCTCCAACCTACACTCCTAGCCCTAGGATTCCTGGAATTCAAGAGACAGTAGTTGAGTTAGGAGACTCTTCCTCACCATCCATCGAATATGAATTAGGAAAAGATCCTTTCTTTTCTTCTACAGGGAGACACATTGTAATTGAAGAAGTAGAATCACCTGAGGAAGAAGAGGGAGAAATTCCTCCTCGTTCACCATTAGTAGAGGAACCAGAGGACTCTGAAATTTCTGAGAAAACTACCATGACAGAAGAGGGAGTTAACGGATTTGGTAGAGGTAGAGGTAGAGGAGGGGGAGGAGGAAATAATGGAGGAGGTAGAGGTAACAATGGGGGAAATAGGGATGGAGATAACTCATTTGGATTTCCAATAGTCGATGAGGATTCTCGAGCAACAATGAAAAATATTTCACCATCTGCCCTCCCAAACTTTCATGGGTTAAGAAATGAAGATCCTGAAACATTTCTATTTGAGTTTGAGGTCATGTGTCGAACCTATGATTATCTGGAAGACTCTCAAAAACTCAAACTGTTTCCTTCAACATTGAAAGGAGCTACTTTGAAATGGTTCATGGGATTACTCACTCAATCCATTAGGACTTGGAATGATATGAAACAAACATTTTTGGATAGATACATGGATTATTGTATGCCTAGCAACCACAAGGATGAAGTATTTAAAATGGTACAAAGAGAAGATGAAAACTTGGAGGATTTACTTGAAAGATTCCAATATAATTTGAAAAGAGCAAAAATGAATAACTTAGATGAGGAGACCTTGAAAGCCCTTCTATTAAAAGCCATTAGAGATGAATGGATAGATATTTTGAACATGATGGGAAAAGGATACATATCTCAACTTCCACTTCATGACATAGCAGAACTGTGTATCCATCTCTCAAGAGGAAAATCTAAAACTGGAAAAGGGCCTGAGATCCTTCTCTCATCAGAGCAAACAAATCTGCAATTGGATCAGTAAGTAGGGCTGAGATTGGCAATATGCTTGATGAATTAAAAACTGATATCTTAGGGAGTCTTAGTGAGCAACTAACACTCTTAAGATCCACAATAAGCAGAAAGCAGAAGCTGAAGCTTTAGCCATCTTTTGCCCAAAATGTAGAAAAAAACATGCTCTCAGGGAATGTCCTTGGATGCAAAAGTTGTAGAAACATGTGCGATTTGTTCAGAAAATCATGAGACTAAGGATTGTCCTTCAATTCCTGCGCTCAAAGTTATCTTTCAAGAAGATCCAAATACAATTGAGTCTCTCTGTTTTGTTGTAAGAAGACCTTGGCAGGGGCAACAAAATCAAGGGTTTAACAACTCTATGAACTTTCAACCCCCACCAAATTGGAATCCTTGGCAACAACCTTGGTCCCAACCTCAAAATCCTTTTCAATCATGGGGACAAGGTATGCAAAATCCTTATGGGAGATTTGCTCAATTTTATCAATATCCTCCATCTTTTGAAAACCAACAAGCTCCACAACTTCCAAATCAAAACCCACAACTATCATTGCCATTTCAACAACAACAACCCTCTCAACAAAACCCAAATTCTCAACTCTTGCTTCCATTCCAACAGAAGTCAAATCAACTTCCTTCTCAGCCATTTCCAAACCCCAATAATAAAAACCCTCAAAATGCTTACATGATAGAAGGTCAACAATTTCCTGCCTATATGATTGTTCCTCTCAATGATGTACAACTCAGATCTGGTAGAGTTCTAGATAAACCTTCTGTAGATGCCCAAAATCAAAGCATTTCTGAGGAAGAATATCTTGAAGCCAATAAGGGTTCTGAAGCATCTCTTCAAAACCCAAACACTCAGAAAGAAAAAGAAAAAGAGCTAACCCCCACAACTCCTATAGTTGAGCAACCTGCATCTTCATCTACACCTCCTTTTCCTGAAAGATTACAAATTGACAAAGGGGTTGAAAAACAAATCTTGTTGCTTGACTATGATTTTCTAGATGAATTGAAGAATGTCTGTATCAAGATTCCCTTGTTACAAGCCATTAAAGAGATTCTTATTCTAGCAAAAACAATAAAGGAGTTGAGTCTTAAAAGACCAGGAAGGAAACCTAGAGATACAAGAAGAATCCACCTGGTAGGGAAAATTGCAGACATCATGATGGGAAAAATTACTATGCAGAAGTATGTAGATCCCGGTAGTCCAATTGTCAAAACACATATCAATGGGGTTGAAATTCCAAATACTTTGATTGATTTAGGGGTTTCTATCAACATTATGAGTAGACAGACTATGGAACAGCTGAAACTTCCTAACCTTCTCTTTACACCTACTTTACTGCAACTTGCAGATCAATCAATTATTAAACCAGATGGTGTATTAGAAGACATTTCAGTCTCCTTAGACCCTTGGGAATATCCAGTGGATTTCATGATTTTAACTCCCAAGAGCAATTTAGGAGGACATCCTCTCATCTTAGGAAGACCTTGGCTAGCCACAGCCGATGCTTTCATCAGTTGTAGGTCTGGGGATATGTATATTTCTGATGGTAATTCGACAAAGAAATTCAATATGTATCCTCCAGCAAAAGCAATTACAGAAATAGGAGATAATGAGTGGATTGATGATGAAGATACTATACAACCTGTCTTTACCATTTCTGAAGTTAGTGAAGATAGTCAAATTCTGAACACATTAGAAAATTTTGAAACATCTTCAGAATATGACCACACATAATTTCAGTTAGATTCTGACATTGAGTATCTATCATCTAGACAAATGTCTCTTTTCTCTATGGAAGAGTTTGGTAGTTCCGCCATTGAGATCTTTCCAGGAAAAACATTGAATATCGACAAAAATTTGGAAAGATCACAACAGGAAGAACTAACCAAAATCTTGCAAAAACATTCTACTGCATTTGCATGGGAATATACTGATATGAAAGGCATTGACCCTAAGACTTGCATTCATCACATCTACATTGAGGAAAACAGTAGACCAATCAGACAACCTCAGAGAAGGATGAATCCAAACCTTAGGGAGATAGTGAAAGAAGAGCTCCAAAATCTACTTAATGTAAACTTCATTTATCCAATTTCAGATAGCCGATGGATTTCTCCTTTGGTTATAGTACCTAAAAAGAATGGTAAATGGAGGGTATGCATTGATTACAGAAAATTGAACAAAGCAACTTTGAAGGATCACTTTCCTTTACCCTTTATCGATCAGGTATTAGATACTTTAGCAGGCAAAAAGTATTTTTCATTTTTGGATGGTTTTAGTGGTTACAATCAGATTCAGGTAGCACCTGAAGATCAAGACAAGACCACATTTACCTGTCCATGGGGAACTTTTGCTTACCGAGTACTTCCTTTTGGATTATGTAATGCACCCGCAACATTTCAAAGGGCAGTACTAGGAATCTTTTCCGATCTAATCCATGATTATGTAGAGGTTTATATGGATGATTTTACAGTTTATGGTAATTCGTTTGAAGAGGCATTAAAGAATTTGGAAAAAGTCCTTATAAGATGTAAAGAAACAAACCTATCATTAAGTCATGAAAAATGCTTTATGATGTTTACTAAAGGGATTGTTTTAGGACATCATATATCAGGAGATGGGATTAAAATTGATAGATCAAAAGTTGAAGTCATCTCCAAGTTTTCTATTCCAAATTGTCAAAAAGATGTTAGAAGTTTTCTTGGATTTACTGGATACTATAGAAGATTTATTGAAAACTTCACCAAAATAGCATCTCCACTCTTCAAATTACTTACAAAAGACTGTGAATTCAAATGGGATCCTGATTGTCAATCAGCATTTGAAACTTTGAAAACAAGAATATCTGAAGCACCCATTTTGAGAGGTCTGAATTGGAAACTTCCTTTCCATATTTCCACAGATGCTTCAGATACAGCTCTAGGAGCTGTGTTGGGACAAAAGGATTTAGTTCCTTATGCCATTTACTACACCAGTAAAAAATTGACTCCCACTGAGTTAAACTATACTGTGACTGAGAAAGAGTTCTTAGCTGTTGTTCATGCAATCAATTAGTTTACACTATATAACTGGCATGAAACTTATAACCATATAGATCATTCTGCAATAGATATCATCATGAATAAATATCTTTAAACTGTTACAATAGGCTCTTACTACAACAACTTTTACTATTACTAGACCAGGGAAACAAAATACAGTAGCTGATTTCTTGTCTAGAATCCAAAATACTAACGAAGATTCTCCTGTAGAGGATAAGTTTCCAGATGAATATTTGTTTGCAGTAACTACTAAGACTCCTTGGTATGCAGATATTGCTAACTATTTGGTTATAGGGAAGCTACCTCCACATCTATTTCCTGGTGAAAAAAGAAAAATTATTCAGGAGAGTTCAAGTTATTCATGGATTTATAATGAATTGTTTAAAACAGGGCTAGATTGTGTGATCATAAGATGTGTTCAGGAAGATGAAATGCCTGACATCCTCAAGGCATGTCATGATGAACCATGCGGTGGACACTTTGTTGACAAAAGGACGGCCTATAAAATCCTTTCTTTAGGATATTATTGGCCTTCCCTTTTCAAAGATGCAAAACAATATGTCAGAAGGTGTGACAGCTGCCAAAGAGTTGGGAGACCGACTCTTTCAAATGAAATGCCATTACAACCACAGGTACTCATCGAACCCTTTGAAAAATGGGCTTTAGATTTCATTGGACCCATTAATCCACCATCTAGACAAAAGAAGTATATATTGGTATGCACTGATTATGTCACTAAATGGGTAGAAGCCAAAGCATTGCCTTCTGCCACTGAAAATTCAGTTGTTCAATTTCTTTTTGAGGATATTTTTACTTGTTTTGGTGTCCCAAGAGAAATTGTGACAGATCAGGGAAGTCAATTTACATCTAACTTGATGGAGAAGCTGATGGAAGAATACAAAATCAAGCACAGAAAATCTACTCCTTACCATCCACAAGCAAATGGCCAAGTGGAGTCTACAAACAAAGTTCTTGAAAGCATCATCACTAAAGTTGTTCATCTACACAGAAAAGATTGGGCAGAAAGGCTTCCTGAAGCCTTATGGGCCTACAGAACTACATGGAGGAACACAACAGGACATTCTCCCTATGAACTTGTTTATGGGAAAGAGGTCCTGCTCCCCATTGAGTTTCAAGTCAAGACTTTCAAGATGGCAGTCCAGTTAGGGATGAATCTATCAGAAGCCCAAAAGCACAGAATGGAGCAGCTGAATGAGCTAGATGAGATCAGACAAGATGCAATTTTAAGGACTAATCTAGTTCAACATCAAAGAGCTAAGTGGCATGACAGATACATCAAAGAGAGAAAGTTTCAAGAGGGAGATTTGGTGTTACTGTTTGATTCCAAGTTTAAAGACTTCAAAGGAAAATTTCAGATTCATTGGCTTGGGCCATATGAGATTGAAAAAGTCTTTAACAATGGAGCGGTAAGAATCAAGACCATTGATGAATTTCAAACTCCTCTCATTGTGAATGGCCACCGATTGAAAATTTATCATAAGCCACTCTCAAAAGAGGAATTTCTCAAAATGTTCCAAGAGAATTCTGCAATAAGGTTGGTGGAGAAGAATCCTTCTCCCCCATCAGCCTAGCCTTTTTTTCTTTCAGTGAAAAAAAAAAAACCGTATAAGCCTGAAAACCAATCATAGATTGGTGGTCTTATACAGAAAATGTAGAGTGAAAATCAGGGACCCCTGACACTCTATATTTTCAAAAAAAAAAAAAAATCTCCTCTCCTTCTCTTTCCATCTTCACTCCACCTCATTTGCCATTTCACTTCACCTCCATCTCATTCTCATTTCCATTTCACTTCACTCCACTTCATTTTTCATTTCATTCCACTCATTCCATTTCATTTCATCAATAAAAGCCCCTTTCAGGACTATTTTCATTCAGTTAGTTCTTCTCTAACTATCTTTGTTTAGTTAAGGGGGTGCTGTCTCAGTTTTCGCAGCTGGAAACCGTTTCCGCAGCCAGAAGTAGTTTCTGCAGCCAAAAACGATTTCCGTAGCCAACATCACTCTGTTTTCAAATTTACAGTCAACTGTTAGTGTAATAATCATGAAATGCAGGTGTAATTGAACTAAAGACATGGGACATCTCCAAGACATCAAGGAAGAGCAATTGGTTAGAAGCCTTGAGCAAGAGATGACAAAGTTTCCAAAGGTATGATCAAAACTTTTTATCAAATAACAATTCAAGTCATAATTACACATAGTTATCAAACCATAACAAGTTCTACTATGTGCAATGATTTGATACGATAGCTCCATTACCACTCCTATTCCACGATATCACTCCACACACCTTGCATTCATTTCTCCAATGGTCTCATGATTATTCCGAGTTTAAACTCAAGCCTGACTGCACTTCCATTTATTACTCGTACTCTTGAGACGTGACCTATTGTGTTATGGTTCTTCTTAACCGTAATTTCCGCAGTCGTCTGTTGAGACGTGTAAAAATTCCATACACAGTCATTCGATTCAAAAGAATCCCGACGTTACTCCGTTCGTTTACCACTCCACTAATACCATACTCCTCGCATGCATCCGCATTTTATTTTGAACTTGTTTACTGCTGCTCACCCTCTGTTCCTCTGGTAATTCAGGTACTTCCATTCCCTGTCCTCCATTTTCGACTGCAGCCACTATAGTTTGTTCTAAATCCCGACTGCAGTCACTACAATTATCCTAAACCACGACTGCAGCCACTACAGTTTGTTCTAAACCCCGATTGTAGCCACTACAGTCTATCCTAAATCCTGTAATCGAGCCATTCTTTTTCTGAACCCTCACACGCAGAAGAACTCTCAGTTGGAATTTAAAACAGAGGATGGGAAAATTACTGAGAGCAGAGCCGGAAGGACCGAAATACTTGGAAGGTTATCCTCAAACTAAGGAATTGCTGAAGAAAGCCAGATGGCTACGATTTATCCAAAATTTTAAAGGCCATAACAAGGAAGTGACCAAAGCTTTTGCACGGTCTTTTGATGGACAAACAGTGGAGATTGGAGACTTGAAGTTCACAGTGACTGAGGCCACATTAGCAGTTGCCACCGGCCTACCTCAAGAAGGTGAAAGGTGGTTTAAAAATACAAGTGTGGACAATCAGATATGGAGAATCATGCTACAAAACCAAGGTATGGATACCACCGTATTTACAAGAGGCATCCCTGTTCATGCACTAAAAGAGGAATGGTCTAGTCTATTGTTAGTCATCTAGAAATTTATCACGTGTGAAGGTCGTTTTGGTTCTATGTATATGTATCATGCTAGACTGATGATGAATTTCCTAGAGGGTCACACTCTTAATTTGCCTCATTTTCTGCTATTGAGTTTGAAAAAGATGAGTTTTACAGTTCAAAAACACATAGGCAACATTGAACCTCATCTCTACCATCATGGACTCATAAAAATTCTTATTGAGGACCAGTTGAAGAAAACTAAAGATACTTGGGAGCAATTCTTGACAAGAAACTACTTCCAAGAGCCATCTGAGGCCTCTGGAAGTAGTCCACCAAAGATTCCAAGGAAAAGTAGGAGGAAAGAAAAGAACATTACAGTCCAAGACTCCCCTACAATAGAAACTCAAGGAACTGTCCAAAAAGAAGAAGAAGATAGAGCTAAAAATAAGAAACAGAAGAAAGAAAAAGGCAAAAGAACCATTCAAGAAGTCTATCCTTCCCCTGAGCAATCCATAGAGGAGGATTATCAACCACTGTCAGAAATATTAGTACATCTTCAGGCTGCTGCTATAGCAAAGAAAAAGGAAAAAGGAAAACAGAGTACACAAGAAAAGAGTACTAATCCATACTTAAGGAAGAGCACTAGGCTAAAAGGAAAGGTGAATAAAACCCAAGAAAAAAAGCCTCACTTTATTGATTTAGGTGAAGAGACACTTGAGAAATATCTAGCTCAGCCAAGCATTGAACCAAGTCCTCCACATGATGAAAGCCCTTTTCGGTCGGAAAGAGAGAGCAGTCCTCCTCCTCCACCAGATTTTGAGCTTAGTCCGAGAAAGACACCTAAGGTAGATCCTAATCAGCAAGAGGTATATAACTACCTGGAATCCTTAGAACAATCAGCTTCAGGACCGAGTACCACTCTGCCACTAGATGCATAAGTTCAGTCTTTGAAACAGGAGGTATTTGAATTAGAAGTCCTAAATAGGCATATCAAACAGGAAAATGAAGCACTCAAAGAGCAGAGCAAGGTAGATAAGATTGTCCATGACAACACTATGCTCCATTTAGGACTGTGGCAAAAGAAAAACAGGAAACTGAAGAAAAAGTGCAAAAAGTTAAGCAGAGCATTGATTAATCTCAAGTTCAAATGTCTAGTCAGGAAACCCAGGATGATGTTAGCATCAAAGAAGAAGAAAAGAGGGCTAGATGTCCTAGCAGAAGCCTCAGAACATATGGATTAGAGGGAAATGATTAAATTTTGGTTGCATGAGGACATGCAACACCTTCACAGTGGGGGTATGTTGAGCCTCAAACTTACACCTTCCTATACACCCTCTCAGCCTTCTTTTTCCACTTACTTCATCCACCAAGCTATTAAATCATTGCATTATAGTCTAAAAAGAGCTTCTGACATGGTTTTCTAACTATGCTTATGACTGTTGTTTGGTTTAGATTTTTGTTCAGGCAGCTGCGGAAACTTGTCAGTTTCCACAGCCAGCACAGGTTTCCGCAGCCAGCACATGTTTCCACAGCCAGCACAGGATTCCGAAGCCATTTTGTTAAAATCTATGCTACAGGTGTCCTATGAAGAAACGAGCCACATGGGCAAGCTACAGGTGACGGGTACATGGACGTGTCCCTTCAAATCAGCCAAATCATCCATAAAAGGTCACGGTCAACAAGGGTCAAAGGCAAAGCCAACCAAGGAATTTAGTGGTGGCACGTCTCTGTTTTGAGCACGTGAACGTTTACGTGGCACAGTCCTCAGCCCACGGAGACATCGGCACACCTGGAGATCAATCCTGTAATCTGAATCCAACAGCCACCACTCCGAAGATTTAATGGACATGATGACCGTTACGCTAGATCTCGGCTGAGGAGATCTACGTGTCTCTGGCAACGCAGTTGACAGCATAGGATTTAGTTAGTTAGTTACAGCACTTTTCCATTATAAATAACGCGTTGATAAACGCTGTGTAGAATTTTTTGGCGATGTAATTTTTGAACTGTTGCTATTATCACCCCACTGTACTCTGTTTTATATATTTTGCTGCTGCTTTAATACATGAGAAGACTACTTTCCTGAGCTTGTTCTTGTGACTGTTCATTGACTGGCTGAGGTGGCAGAGGGCCCCTGCGCACTAAAGCCCTGTATAGTTTTCATTTGATTTTATTATGTTTCTGTTTTCATAATCATTAGCTTGTATATAACATGTTGTTTTGATGTTTTTAATTCACTACTGTTTACATTTTCACTTCTGTTTTCTTATAACTATCAGTTGATCAATGCTTTTCTACAGGTTTTCTTAGGCAGCCCGGGCGAATTTTCATCTTTTTGATAACTACTGACATATGAGATCATCTTGTCCTTCCTGCTAATTTTCATTTTCTGAAGTTTAATTCCAGCACTGTCCTTTTTCAAATTGTGTTTTGCTTATTTATTTTTCTGCTACTTAGATATCATACTACTCATTTGTTTATGGTTTCTTTCTATAGTCAAGTGACTCTATTAGTAAGGAATCAGAATATTATTTATTGTAGTGTGATTTAGTTATCATATTGCTTAACTTATTCATGATTGCTTCCCATAAAGTAGATTGAGCTGAAGGGTAAAGGATCAGAAGAGTTGAAGTAGTGTGATTAGTTTCCTTTATGCAATTTAATTTCTTGCCATTTAGATATCATATTGCTTAAACTTGTTCATGATTGCTTCCCACAAGGTAGATTGATCTGAAGGGTAAAGAATCAGAAGAGTTGAAGTAGTGTGATTAGTTTCCTTTATGCAATTTAATTTCTTTCCATTTAGATATCATATTGCTTAACTTTTTCATGATTGCTTCCCACAAGGTAGATTGAGCTAAAGGGTAAAGGATCAGAAGAGTTGAAGTAGTGTGAATTAGTTGCTTTGCTTTTAGTTTTTGAGTTACTTTAAGTTCAGTTTTTACTTTCTTTTTCATTCAGCAACAAGGAGACTGGGCCATTGTCATTATTTCACTGTTTGATACATTTACTTCCTCTTAAGAATTGATTTCATTACAGTTGTTTTAAAGCTTTCTTTTTGAACACTTTTAAGTTTGGGAAAATCATTGTAGAAATCATCATTACCATCCATATTTATTTTCCATTTTTTCCATCACACATTAGGGAAAGATAAATCCAAAAACAAACTAAAAAAAAAACTCAAAAACGACAAAAGACTAAGGAAATGGTTATCTTGTACATATAGTACACTTCACTTCGTCAGTTTACAAATCCCGGATTGACATTTTAAATAGCAATTTAGAACACACTAAATTGACCAAACACATCTGTGGGCTCTATTGGAACTTGGTGATAGCCAGACTTCAAATGGATCTTCTGAAATACTTTCCCCCCTTTAGCTGGTCCAGAAGGTCATCAATCCATGGGATTGGATACCTATTCCTTATAGAGATTTTGTTTAGTGCCCAATAATCCATGCAGAGACTCCATGTCCCATCATTCTTATGTACAAGTACAATCAAGCCCCAAAAAGGTGAGGAAATTGGTCAGATGTGCCCTTTTTGCAGCAACTCCTAGATATACTATTTAATCTCTTCATTTTTTAGAAAGGAGTGGCAGTATATCATCCCATTAGGTAGAGGTACTCCAGGAGTCAGATCAATCAAATGCTTGACCTGATAGTGCAAGGGTACCCCTAGGGGTGAGGAGAAGATGTCGTTGTATTCTTCCATGACCTTATCTACCTGCTTCTATTGCATGGAGGATACCTTCCTAGGGGCCATGGATGTGGCCATGATTTTCCCCTTACTTCGAGAGAAAATTAGAAACAAAACAAATTTCTTGGTATGGAAGATGATCTTACTACATTTCTTAGCAGAAATGAATGAGATGGCGGTAGGCGGGGCTACCTCTAGTGTCATGTATAACTTATTTCCCAAATTAATACCAACAGTGTGAGGCCTAGACTCAAACACAGCATGACACTTCCACAGGCATGGTTGGCCTAACAATACATCACAAACTTCAAGAGGAGCAACGTCACACAGTACCTCATCTATGAAGGGTTTGATGTTGTAGGGAAGGTGACATTGTTGACTGATGCGAAGATCTCATCCTTGATGGAGTCACCCAATGGTGTATGGTTGCAAGTGTGGTGTGATCAGCAAACCGAACCACTTGACGACTTCTACTGAGATGAAGTTCTTTTGGCTCTGATTGTCAACAATGAACTGCAACGACAACCCCTTCACCCACATCTGTGAGCGGAAGAGACATTCTCCTTCCTCTGGCTCTACAGGCTCAATATTTTGGACCTTTGTAGTGGCAACAGTGGCATTGGGCTCTGCATCAAAAATAATCAGCCTCCCTTTTTCATTACCCTTGTCAGGGTCTAACTATGAGTCAGAACATGCATCTAATTCTGAAGCCTTTAGCTCAACCATTATTGATTGCTTGGCATGACACTCACTTGTGTTGTGAGTGGGGATCTTATGGAACTCACACCATTTCCCTTTTTCCTTGTTCATCTTCATGGTGTTGTTCTTTTCTTGCAGTTTTGATGGGTTATCTTGGGTCATGTTGATCCAGATCTCTTCAGCTACCAGAATTAACCAAGATCTTTTACTTCTATGATGTTAGCATAATTTCATATAAAAGAGTATATAACAACCACATGTGCATGCTTTAAGGAAGATGAAAATAACAACAACCATCAAATCACAAACACAAAACACATTGATAACGAAGTTCACCTAGTGTGGGTTACGTCTCTGGGCCCTGGTGTCAAGAGTGGGGAGGCCGATTCATTAAATGCTGCAAGATGATGATGATATACATGGTATGTTGTTTATCATTACAAGGATGAATACCCTCAACCAGAGTCGCATGTCTCTCCACGAGACATTCTCACGAACTCTCACTCATATGGGAAAATTCCCTCAACAAGATTGTCATGTCTCTCCGCAAGATGTCCTATATGAAATCTCACTCAAATGGGTCTTCCTTCAACATACAAGCTAATAAAATCTCACATGATATGGCATACAAGTATCCCTCAACATAATGGTATTCAAGGATCTCAACAATAAAAACATCATTTCAGCAAAACAGAAGAAAAGCATGACAAAACTGCATCATATACCTCCACTTTCGGGGATGGCTGAAAAATGCAAAGCTCAGCTGATGAAATGGACATCACCTTTGAATTTGTGGTGCAAAATTGTGTCAAACGACTGTAAACTTTGCCCCTTTCTGACACCGTCAACTGGACCCTCATGCATCTTGAAGATTCCCCCAAATATTCCTTCCTATAGATGGCTGAAAAATATACTGCTCGGATGATTATTCTGAGCACACAACTGCGCTCCTTGCGAAATTCTGTGAAAAATGACTATAAAGTCAGCATCATTCCGACACTAGTAAAAATATGCCTCGAAGGGAATCTCTTAGATTCCACTAAATTCTCCCAAGATTGCTTACTGTTAGACACCTGCATTTATGCTACTCATATGGAGATTCTGACTGCACGGTTGGACTCCTTGTGAGAAAATTTGTAAAAATGACTATAAGCTTGACAAATTTTGTCACTAGCATCTATGGCCCTCAAAGGAATCTTTTCAACATCTTAATATTCTCTTGGTTCAGGGTTCCACACCCTCTGCAACTCATGGTTTCGCTCTTCTCTGTTCTCTATTATTTCGCTGCCCGGTCGAATGAATTTGGAGGTTTTTAAATAAACGTGTAGGCATACTTTACAAAATGAGTCGTTGGCTCAACGACATATGTGACAGATAACGTGGGGGCAGGCTGGGTTCAAACCCTGCCCACCCCAATTTTACACACGGTTCTGTTAACGGTTATGTCATGAGGTGTGATGGTATAAAAAATTATTTGGTGTTATTCATTAAATGGGTCACAGTTATGGAGTTTCAATGGGCGGATCACATGTCGGCAGTTTTTTAACAGTTTGGGATGGGACAGTCCGTGGTGCAGGCTGACCACATGGTCAAGCAGGTTTGATCCGCGTTGGTCCCACAGCATGTGGCGCCATTCGTGACCGTGGGTTGTATATATATATTATCTACGATATATAGAATAACATGCAGTTGGAATGAGGATTTAGGGTCGATGGGGTTTGACCGCCTGCCGACCAAATCACTTTGAAATGTTTATTTTTGTTTAATAATATAACCATGTTGTGGGCGAGGGTGGTAGCCCGCCACCCCACTTAATATAGATATATATATATAACAAACTAGTTTTTTTAACTTTGCCGAAAACAAGGGTCATTGGGCAAATTAACGGTTTGACAAATTTGTCCGTTCCGATGGTCGGATTCCATGCACTAGGTCTTGGCGAATTTTTTGCCTCCTTAAGCCTTCCACTTGGCCAGGTTTCACCAAAACTTTGACCACGAATATCTGGAGCATATGAAATTGGATTTGAGTGGCGTTCTCAACATTGGAATCAGGGAGACAAGCACTACAATCTAGTTATCGTTGCACTTCAATCTAAGGACTTTTATTTTTGAGTTTTTCCATAGCCGTTGCTGAATTCTAAGCATGTCTAGAGCCACCTAGATCAGTGATTTCTTGGCACGACACTCACTTGTGTTGTGAGTGGGGATATTGTGGAACTCACACCACTTCCCTTTGTCCTTCTACATATTCATCGTGTTGTTCTTTGCTTGCAGTTTTGATGGGTTGTCCTGGGTCATGCCGCCTTGGCTTTTTCCTTTGTTCTGTGGTTTGGGGGCACCTTTTCCCTCCTTTGGATTCTCAAATCCAAAGCCTCGCTCTTCTGTTTAAATTTTTGTTCAATCTTGGTAGCATATCGGTATGTTGCACCAAAAGAGGAGATGTCCAGGAACTCCATTTCTTCCTAAATGTATTTATGAAGATAATTTTGGTACTTAAGCACCAGATGTTGCTTAGAGCCTTTGATACCAAACTTTGTCCATAGAGTATGAAAAATATTAGTGAACTCATGCACATAGTATTCCCTTTGTTGTTATAGTGTTGTCCATTATATGTATTTGTCCTCATAGCTCCCCACGGGGTAATATTGTTCCTTGACAACATCTAGGAAAGAGTTCCAAGTGGGTGTAGTTGTGAACAGAGAGGGTTCCTCAACCCTTTTCTAACAGTAAGTTTCCCACAAGTCCTTGACATGGGGAGCAACCTTAAGCAGTGCAAAAGTAATCTTCTCCCTATCGGAGAAACTATGGGCTGAAAAATAACCTTCTAACAGATTCATCCATTTATCTACAACATCTGCATCTGATTGACCTTTGAATAGAAGGATATATGAGTTCACTTGTACCTTGAAGGGAGCAGAGCCTCCGAAATGATTGTTGGATGAAGATGCATCGTCTGTGGGCATTCGCCGAAGGATCTAAGCAAAATTTTCCATAATCTCGTTCCTTTGTCACTTGAAGGCTTCTTGGAGCAACAATTTGATAGGATCTCCTGCTCCCTCATCTTTTTTTTCTTCCTCCATGGGAGGTCGTTGGTGTTGGTGGGGATGGTCTTGTGAGGGTTCAACCAGTGCAAGTCCCAACTCCTTATACCCTGACCTTGTTGGGGATATGCATAAAAAAATAGAGAAATACCAGACCCCTCTTATACCACTGATCTAGATTTATGCAGGAACGAAATGAAATATAGATATAAAAAGAAATATAGAGCTACATTTAAAATAGAACTTTAATTCATTAATAACAAAGTACTGAAAATTGTTACATGCAAAATGGAAATAAATTAGGTCGGGTGATGGTAGCTTATCTCTGAGAAGAGATGTGGTAGCTACATGCCTTCTAAATTGTGTTACAATGAGGCTTGGAGGCTTTTTTGTCATTAAGGAGCAATGGGAAACTATAATAATCCAAAAACCTAACCCTAGGAGATGAAGCACCAAAAGCTTGTGGGCTCCGTTAGGGTTGGAACGTCAACTTCCTAGGGTCGTAACGTTGGCATACGATCTCTACTTGACTATCATAATACCTCGTTTCGAAGATCTCCAAGTGTATATATATATATGTATATATATGTATATATATATATATATATATATATATATATATATATATATATATATATATATATATATATGTATATATATGTATATATATATATATATATATTATATATATATATATATATATATTATATATGTATATATATATATATATATATATATGTATATATATATATATATATATATATATAAATATATATATAATAAAAAATTCCTTTTAGGCCCTCATAACGGCTCCAAAAGTTTAGGACCCGAAAAACTACCAAAAATAGTAAGTGGTGCTACAATTAAGGAAACTGAAAGAGACAATGGTGGGGGTCCAAGTGGAATAGGCGGGTGGCCACCAATATCCACCTGGATCATATATTTTATCTCACAAGTGTATTATTCATTCTTTTAATCTTTGTTCAACATGGCAGCTCAGTGCATGCACACATTGCTAAGATTTTACTAAATATTTGTGTGCTGACAATTTTCTATCTTAACCATACCCCTTCTTGGGAATCCATGTAATAATACATTAATTTTAAAAGAAAAATATATCAAATTTAGCTAAAATGAATTCTTAACCAATTCCTTTACCTTTTTACCTTTGCTTGTTACTTTCCCTACTTACTTGGCTAGCATCACATGCATTCTTAGTTAAGATATTTTCAAGGATTTTAGCTAGCTTCCTAGCATACTTAATGTTACAACATTCAACAACCCCTAAAATGATATCAACCTCACATAATAGTCACAACTCTATCATTTCATTTACTTACACACAAGTTTCAATGAATATTCATAAAGGGAATTTGCATTATGTATCCAATTTACACATTCAAACAATGCCTTAAATCATGCACCCAAAAGTGTTCATATACATCTTGTCATGCATGTGTCGTACTTGCACATAATCCATTCTATTCATACACATTTATTTTTAAATCGAATTTTCAACGTCTTGTTGTTAGTCATTCACATGACAAGTCTCATCAACATAAGTATAGGCACATTACTTTCTTTCATATGGTAGTTAACTACAAGAGATCACTCTTGCACACTTACCATATGATCATTCCATGTGACATATAATTCATTAGGAAATCTTACTAGGTTTCCCAAAACATAGCAAGTATCAATATCTATTTGCTTACAATTCATGAATTCATATTATTTTACTAAATAAAATATATCAACCAAGCACAATTTGTAGTTAAGGGAAACTCCCTTCTTAAGCCATTTTGAAAACTATGGCTTCACTATCCATCGATTTCATATTGACCGAGTCAAGATGTAACACAAACCCTACTAACACTAGCCCGACTAAGGATAGAACGAGGCAATTACAAAGTTGACCCAACCTCCAATGTCCCATTATGGAAATGGGGTCTAATTTTGTTTTTCAATCCTTTTAAAACATCTCAGAACTTAAATTGGAAAATATTTTTGTGTTTTTCTTATCGATACCTTTCCAACGATATAAATTTTGCTTCAATCTAACTCCCAGGATCAAAATATATGACCGATTAAAGTCTTGGCCAATCAAATTGTGTCGCATCATCAGGCCTACCACATGGCGCCCCAATGGTCCCCACATGGTTGTCCATGTCATAGAAAACATGGATGCTCTCGACTCATTCATACACCATGACCCTTCCAAACCAATGAACATTCACACATAGACTTGTACACGGGCTAAGGTGTGGGCCCCTCCCTAGCCAACTCATCTTGAGAATAAAATCTCGGGAGAAACCTATGTATTTCCCTGCTAATTCTCCCAAGATGAAAGTGTTGATATTGCATGGATCCTCATGGACCACACTGCTAACACATCCTCATACCCCTACCCCGTCCAACGGGCCCCATGTGCCAAGTGACCCCGAGAATGAAATCTCGAGAGTTCTACCATGCCCTGCATTCAAAATATTTGGGGTTCAATATCCGGGGTGATATCACTGATCCTAAGCATCAGGGCGACGTCATCCCTTGTCACATCCTCTTCGCCATGTGCCACATAGTTGTGGATTCCAACGTAGAGTTCTCCTATAACATTGACTAGGGGTATTCCCTTCATTGTCTTTGTGTTGGGCAACAAGCCCCACTTTCACATCATCCCAGGAATTTTATCCCAGGTGTTTCCCTTGGTGGTCCCCTTTGAAAATTCTAGGTACCAAACCTCTGGGGTCATCCAACGACCATGAGAGCTCACCCATTGATGACTCATATTTCTCTTGTTTAAGCATTTGGTCACAACACCTGTTCATAAGGTCAAAGAGGGTTAATCCATTCCCTCCTAGAGTCCTGTTCTATGGGATTAAAAATAATTATAGCCCCATGTTTAATGAGTATTATTAAATGTATAAGGGCCTTCACCTAAGCCTCCCATACATAGTCTGTAACATACAAGGGTATACTTAAGCTCTTCCAGCTTATCCCTCCTGAGCTTTACCGAAACCCAACCATGGATATAGACCTTTGTACAAATGTGATCATATATATGTATATAGATATATATATATTATATAATATATATATAGATCTTGTTAAAATAATTTCTTTGTTTATTTTAATTTCTTTGTTTATTTTGAGATTCTTAGGAGGAAAATGCAACCCAATGCATATAATCACATATTTCTTCATATAGGAAGGTTGCATATGCGCCACTAGACTAAATTTTCAATCTCAGAATAAACACAGAAATCATTATAACAAGATATTTCACCCATACATTTAACAAGTTCTTAAGGTTATAGTATAGTCCAGAATTAATCACAGGAAGAAAATTCTTTCCTTAAAAATCACTGCACAGAGCCTTGGCATTCCTCTTTTATGAATGAAGTCCCAATTTCATATCATGAATACAACATTCAATCAATGCCAACATATGCACAGAACATTTAAACAAGGGAGTACAGATAAACACTTATCTTATGCAGCACAACAATTTTTCGACTGAGAGTGGGACTTCAACTCTCCACCCAACCTTAAACAAGTTACAACCACTCTTGCTTGTAGTTGTCACACTCGAGCTAAATTCCAATTCTTGGGGTGGATTTCTTTGGAGAGGAAATTAACCAATACTGACAACTGAAATAGGATGTCATGGGTCTCTCTGCCTTCATCCACCAACTACAAAGGCTTCCACTCATTCTTTCCAAACTTTTCAGACACAGTCATCCATGCCAGGATACCATAGTACAGAGAGACTCGGGTCACTTTCAGGAGAAGAGAGTCCACGTCAAGGGAATATTCATCATTGTATAAGCTACTAATGGGTAAATATATCACTTATCCAAGTGGTTCATCAATGATTTAAGCACTATAGTTTTAGCCCCAAGGAAACTCTTGGTGGTTCATCAACCCTGACAAGCACCTAAGTGTCTCCTCCCAATCTAGTAGGTTCATCAATCCACAAGCTTCCAATTGGATTTTTAGCCTTCAAGCAATCCACTACTCTCTATAATAGTAAGCCTCTCTCTGTGAGTTCCTTAACCAATTAACTTTCTCCAAAGCTCGATCTTTATGTTCTTGATCATTGTTCTCTGTCGGTTCACCTCCATATTAGAGGACTTTCTCTTCCAATGTTTTCCATTGTGCCCTCTCTTCCACTATGTATCAGTGAGAGAATTGAGAGTGAATTATCTCATCTATTGTGCATGTGTGAGAGAGTTGAGAGCAATATGCTCTTTGCATATGCGCTCTCCATCTATTTTTCTCTACTTCCCCCGCATGTGTGATAGCCATAATGCATTCGTTCTCTTTCTTGCTAACAGACCAACCGTTCTATCATTTTCCAAGGTTCCATGCAATCAATCATTTGGACAGTTCAGCCCATTCGTTCCTCAATGTTTTTTCCTTTGTTGCTTGTTTTTAGAGTCAATAGACACATGGGCCTATCCTTTTCTTTTCAATTAAATTTATGGCACAATCAGACCATTTAAGATTCCCATCCAACCCATGGTTGATGTATTTAAATTAACCATTTCCTCAGGCAATCACCCTCCCCAAGCAACTGGAATATGTGTCCCTTTCTCTCAAATTTTTAAATAATTATAATTATTTACAATGAGGGAATATTAACCAGGGGATGTCATACAAGCCCTTCTTAATTGATCCTTTATCAACATCTACCCTCCAATACAATTTTGCAAGGCAGGCTTCCAAGCTCATTAGGAATTTCATCACATGAATAAGCATAGCAATTTTATTAAACAAAGAAATATTTTTTCTCAAATTCTTA
This sequence comes from Pinus tabuliformis, assembly GCA_031772625.1. NCBI lineage: Eukaryota > Viridiplantae > Streptophyta > Pinopsida > Pinales > Pinaceae > Pinus > Pinus tabuliformis. The sequence continues at coordinate 219,702,266 of CM062818.1, read as the reverse complement.
GGACACCCACAACCCAAATTTCTTCCTTGTAATAGTTATGGGGTCCCTCCCCCTTGCACTCTTGTGCATATCAATTGTCTTAATATATATTATATAAGTATAATTGTCTTATAACATGACCATTTCTTCATGCAATCACAAAATCATATACCCATATCATGGACTTAATCAAGCATTCAAACTATGCTTTAAGTGTGCGTAAAATTCAAGTCATAATCAATAGTTCTTAGAAAACTTATCTAGAGAAAACCATTGACTGGCAGCAAACATCTGATTTTCTCTTATACATAGGCTCTATTACTCCTATTTTTTTCAACATTGGGTCATTCTCAGGTTGGGCCATGAATCCACAAGCATTGGCGTGCCAAGATCCAAGTATGATATGTAACCAATATTAAACACAAACAAGTTCAAGGCACCAACCCTGGCAACCTCCAACCAACAGTCTCACATCCCCCATCATCTCACTTGACCCAAAGTAGTGCACCCCCTTCTCTGATCGTAGCAATCCCTTAAGTTGTGACACTATCCTTCAAGGGTCTCCAACTTGTGTTGGATGAGGATGTCTCAGATCTCTATGGCTCGTAAGAGTTTCGTATGGCTTTGAGGCTCCAAGTACTCTCTAGACCCCACACACAAACACTTGTCCCTACACTCCTCCCTCCAAGGCTCTAGCCTTCCATAAGGAAACCCAAGGAGAAGTGCACTCATAACACTATCACAACATGCATAGGTGCCACTTGTACCATTCTCTCATCAACACCTTATCTTCCATAGCCTTGATTCCATAAGACTACATACAACACCTTCATTGGTTTCCCAATCATGTTGTCAACCTATTACTGGTTACATGTTCACCATTAACCACTATTAGTCATCTGAATCATGTTATAACATCAAACTACTTTGAATCTTTATGCATGCACATCCATTATTGTATACATCTAACATATCATTATTTAATATCTATTTAATGGATGTGCATCTTTGAACTATTTCACCTCTTGCATTTTTATTATGCTTATGTTATTATTCATCATTGTAGGAAAAATTCTCAAAACATTAAAGAAAATTATTAAAACTAGCAACAAATAAGTTAAGATATTCCCCCTAATAGTTATGGTTACATCAATCAGCCATAAACTTTTGCAATTATGTTTGGCTAATCTAGGGAATCTAGTCAACATCATGCATGTTTATCTTGCATGTTTAGCTTCTTGCATCAAAGTCAAGTCAATCTTCAAGTAAATTCAGTGAATTCATATATACAACAAAATAATTTCACATAAGTACACATGCATGCATAAATATTAATTTGAAATTTAAATTATTTCTTGTACTTGATCCCATTTAGGTTCAGTGTTGAACCTTAGCTCTGATAACACTTTGTAACATATCAATTCCTTAATGCTTGATTAAGGATGTGGGCTATCAATTTATTTGTCTTCTTCATGATCTTACCAATAAGCTTTGATACCACTTTGTCACATACCCCCTCACTTACACATGCAAAAACTTGATTTTCATCTCTCTTACATTTTGTCAAACACTTTACATGTAAACACTTTTTTCAAATAATTAAGTAGTCTTTTTCTTGTAAACATTTTTTCAAACATTTTATATGAAATAAAATAAGAAACATTTCTTTGATTTCACTTGTAACATACTAACTGAATTATACTACTCAATCATGCAACTTTTGATTTCTATATTTGACATGGTTTATCAAATAGTTTTTATGAAAATTGTAACACATTCCTTCAAATGATTTGCATGCAAATAGGCATAGATCAACTACAACAATACTATCATACAACAATTCTATCCCCATCCAAAAATAGTTCATATGCAATGAATCATAATACCATTTAGGCATTTTTTAGCAACTTCCTCAAGGAATATATCCTAAATTATAACAATCGAAGTTCTGAAAACTGAACCAGATGATCAGTGGTATTTCCCTTCACTATGGACCAAGTTTCAACTTGACCGATTTAAAGAAGAATTTTGGAAGCCTAACTTCCTCAACCAATGTTGTTATAAAATTTAATACATATAAAAATTTATAGCCAAATAGTAACAACTACAACCATGATAAATTTGTTGAAGGGTAAATGCATTTATATATAAACTTGTTGAAAAGAGAAATTAAATAATCATGCATAAGATATACTTATCTTGAGTCAAATCTTTTACAATTTGGAACTGAAAAAGCGTGAACCACTCTCCACCCAACCATAAACTCAACTATGTCACAATCTTTCTCATAGTTGACCACCACCAAGTGAGATATTGATGCCTTGAGGGAAAAACTAAAGTTGGAGATTTAGCACAAATTTTTCAAACCAAATTTAACACAAAAAGTGAAGGCTAACTCCTCCACACACAAGAAAGAATATTAGTGCTCAACCTTTCCATTCCTTGACTAGGCCCATAGACATTCACAAATGACAATACAGGTCCAAACAACATAAAGGAGACATTGTTTTATCTCTACAATCCATTGGTCCTCCCTTATCCAATGCTATTTGTGCCACATGCAAACAAGACAACTCCCAATCCTTAGAGCCACTTGAACCAAGGAAAAATCCCAACAACACATTCAATTCCTATTACACAAGATGCCACCAATTCTTAAGCCAATTCGAATTTCTAAGTGAGAGGGAAAAAATAAGTGTATGAGAAGAATAGTGGAGTAATGCTTAGAACAAAAAGGAAAAAAGAAAAATCTCATTCAATAGCTTTTTTCTTTCATTTTTGTAAACACACCTTGACCCTTCATATTCCTAACCATCACATCAAAGGGAAAGACTCACCCAAGGTATATTTAGTTGAATTTCCACGATCTTGGGTCTAGGATAGAATCTTAAAATCTCTGACGCTACCAAACCAAGAATCTCAACAGAACTACTTTGCACAATGGAATATAAACAGCAATAAATCACACATGCACATAATATAGACAACTTTTTACAATTTTCAAACTAACTTTGTTATATTAATCAACATATAATACAACAGTCTAGGGCTCCCATACTAGGGATAATGGCCCTCATACATCCACTAATACAAGATACAAAACTAGGGCTTGGTGTCGATCCATTGACAACCAATCTACACTCAACAAGATACTTTGACCATCTGGCTATCACATGTTCTCTCAGCTACTCGTACCTACCTGGTCCTTTGGCTCCTTATCTGTAGCACTACCTCTATCAACGATCCAAGTCCATGTTGTAGAAATTCCTCAAATTCTCTACAAATCTTGCTCTGAGACCTATGTAGAAAATCTGCCTGTAGGTTAACCCGATAATGCAATATAAATCAAAGCAGAATATTATAACCTACTTCTACTATCATGTTGCGGAAGCTTAAAGATCGAGATGAATAATATAACCAGAAGAAGAAGAATCAATGCACAATACACATGAAAATACTTTGGGGAAAGCCTCAGCTAAAAACCCCACTATTTGTATTATCATAAAAGGTGGAAATACATAGGAATCATACAAAGCCTTAGTTCTCACAGCTAGCCAGCTCTCAGTACAATCCTCACAGATGCTCACAGGCAATCCTGGCTTCTCTCAAGCCTTCCTCTCTACCCTCCAAGCTCCTATTTCCTTGCGATGTTCCTCTGGGATGATTCTCCTTCAACCAAGTGGAAAACTCATTCACTCAGTGGATGATCACCTGATCTCACACATTGTCATAACTACACAATCCTCAAGGAATTAATCTTTCTGCAGGCATGAGTTTTCTTTATAGGAAAACACATGCAACTGATAGTATATTGTCCTTGTCTTTAATCTCAACTGGGTCTTTCTCGGAATAGACATGCATGAGTTTCTAATGAGGGAATATTCAGTTAATTGGAGTACATTGGTTGAGTGCATGCATGCATCAACTGACTGTTAACTCACTATTAGTTCCTCAAACAGTTTGGAACTAATTTAACTAGACTTAGCTCAGTGAACTGAGTTAACTAATTACAACTCAAATATAACTCAACCTTATCTCCTTAATTTAAGGGATAACTCTTGCATGACTTCAGAAAGACTTCTAACTTGAATTTCTCCAACTAATTAAGTCAAAATAACTTAATTAATTATTTCCAAGTAGTTGTTAAGACTAAATTCGATTTTAATTCACAATTTAATTCAAGGACAAATTAAATTGGAATTTCTAGATTCTATTTTTATCATTTCTTGTTGCTATTTTCAACACTCCCTCTCAACAAGAAAGGAATTCAACTCGATCCCGATCGTGAACCTTTGGAATGTTATGCATGCAACACTTCTCTCTAGTGTTGTTGCTCCAGCAACTCCAGAAATAAAAAAACATCCAACCTGAATCAGTATGATGCATCTGTCATCAAAGTCTCTGACTACTATTTCCTCTGTCAACTGAAAACTTTGCGCTTCTACTGACTCTACCTTTTTGCACTGTTGTCAATCCTTCTCTGCACTCTTCAGTATCTGACTGCTCTAGCCTCTATCACTTTGATCTCTGACTGCATTAATCCCATTGACTCCTTCCGCTACTATGTACTTTGGGATCACGTAGCAAGGTACAGTCCATGAGATAAAACCTCTCAATGGACCCTGCCCAATTTCAGCCTTCTTGGGACTATCACTTCACATCGCCCCACCTCACACCTGGAGGTATGTTTGCATGTGATCCCTCTGCCCACTTGGATAGAAATTCCCCCCTAATGGAGGTATCTGCAAGAGTGGATCTCTTCACTTGGTCTCCTCTCTGCTTCTCCAATTGTGGCTCCTCCACAATTGTCTGGGACTTCTTCTAGGACTGCATGTTGAGAGGTAATTTACTCTCCCCCTCAACCACCAAGTCTCTAACATTTTCCTTGCTCCTCAAGGCTTTGCATGCATCTTGAACCTCAAGAGCATACAAGTTCTTAACTCGTGAACTGATCTGTTTCACCTGTCTCGTGGTGATGTGTCTAAGGAAAACCTTTCCTTTACTGAAGACAACATCGTAGCCTTTGTCCTCCAAAATTGTGACTGATACCAAGTTCTTCTTCAGTCCAGGCACATAATTCACATCTGTCAAGGTCAAAGGAGCTCCATGCTCCCTCTGAAAAGCAACCATGCCCACTCCTGAAACACTATACCTTTCATCGTCACCCATCTCTATGCGCATCTTGAGGTCTTTCTCCTCCAAGGCACTGAACAAACTTTTATCACCGGTCATCTGGAATGAGGCTCCACTGTCAAGATACCAAACACAACCCATCATCGATGACACCTTGCATGCGATGAGGGTAAAGTCCATTTCGAACTGAGAGGCTAATTCCTCACCATCCGATCCTTCCGAGGATCCCTTCTTGGACTTCTTCTATGGGAAATTAGTTGCATAATGTCCCATCTCGTGACAATTAAAGCATCTCACTTTAGACTTGTCACCCTTCTTCCCTCCATGAGAAGAATTTGATTTGGAATGGGAAGCCTTCTCCTTCCCTTTCCTTGCCTTACTTGCTAAGGCAAGATTTGCTCCATCATCATCCTTGGATGAAGAACCATCTCATGTGCTCCTCCTAATCTCTTCCTGCATCAAATCCGACCACAGTCGTTCCCAATCCGGCAGTTTCTCCCTTCCATGCATAGATTCTTGGTAACTATTCCAACTCTTTGGAAGGCCAAGGAGAGCAAGGCTCACCATATCATCATCAGCAGTAGTTATTCCCACATTGTTAAGCTCATCTCTGTAGGTGGTGAGCTTGTTCAGATATGTGGAAATAGTATCGCCCTTCTCCATCTTGATTCTTCGAAGCTTATCCTTGAGCACCAATTTCCTCTGGTCGCTATTGTTCTGGTAGAGGTCCTTCAATTTCTTCCACATTGAACATGGAGTATCCTTCACATGGACTCGAGACAATATGGTCTCGAACTCCCTCAAGGATGATCCGTCTCACCTTCGCCACACACTTCTTCCACTCAGCCAACTCTTGTGCATTAGTTGAAGCTGGCTTTGGGATTTCTTGATCAATGAATTCCTTCAAGCCATTGTCTTCTAATACATCCTCCATTCTATCTTTCCATGCTATGTAATTTGAGATACCTTCCAAGGCATACTCGAGTCTCAATCCTTAGAATGCGATTGGCCAACCTTGAAGTATGATAAGAATTCGATTTTCACCTGCAACCTCGAACTTCAAACTTCAAATTCTCTTCTCTGTATATTGTTCACAGCTCCAATAAACTTGGCTCTGATACCATTTAGAAATTCCTCAAATTCTCTATAATTCTTGCTCTGAGACCTATGTAGAAAATCTACCTGTAGGTTAACCCGATAATGTAATATAAATCAAAGCAAAATACTATAACCTACTTCTACTATCAATTTGCAGAAGCTTAAAGATTGAGCTGAACAATATAACCAGAAGAAGAAGAATCAATGCACAATACACATGAAAATACTTTGGGGAAAGCCTCAACTAAAAACCCCACTATATGTATTATCATACAAGGTGGAAATACATAGAAATCATACAAAGCCTTAGCTCTCACAGCTAGTCATCTCTCAGTACAATCCTCACAGATGCTCACAGGAAATCCTGGCTTCTCTCAAGCCTTCCCCTCTGCCCTCCAAGCTCCTATTAGTTTGCGATGTTCCTCTGGGATGATTCTCCTTCAACCAAGTGGAAAACTCATTCACCCAATGGATAATCACCTAATCTCACACACTGTCAGAACTACATAATCCTCAAGAAATTAATCCTTCTGCATGCATGAGTTTTCTTTATAGGAAAACACATGTAACTGATAGTACATTGTCCTTGTCTTTAATCTCAACCGGGTCTTTCTCAGTATAGACATGCATGAGTTTCTGATGAGGGAATCTTCAGTTAACTAGAGTACACTGGTTGAGTGCATGCATGCATCAACTGACTGTTAACTCTCTATTAGTTCCTCAAACAGTTTGGAACTAATTTAACTGGACTTAACTCAGTAAACTGAGTTAACTAATTACAATTCAAATATAACTCAATCTTGTCTCCTTAATTTAAGGGATAACTCTTGCATGACTTCAGAAAGACTTCTAACTTGAATTTCTCCAACTAATTAATTTAAAATGAATTAATTAATTATTTCCATGTAGTTGTTCAGACTAAATTTGATTTTAATTCACATTTTAATTCAAGGACAAATTAAATTGGAATATTCTTGTTGCCATAATTCAACACTCCCTCTCAACAAGAAAGGGTTTATCTGCCACCCCAATCCTGTCTCTATGGAACTCGAATTTACACTTTGAAAATGCCTTTGTCAAAATGTCAAAATATATTGCAGCAACATGATCCTCCTCACTACACAGTCTCTGAGATGATGATACCAGATGTCGATGTGCTTGGACCTATCATGAAATATTGGATTCTCAGAGAATTTGATACAACTCTGATTATCACAATAGATGACAGTTGGATCCATCCTCTGATCAAACAAACCAACTAGGATTTTCTGCATCTAGATGGCCTCACATGCTACCTGACTTGCAGCCATGTATTTTGCCTCTGCCGAGCTGAGTGAAACGGACCTTTGTTTCTTGTTGTACCAAGAAACTGGAACTGACCCAAGGTTGAAAATCCCTCTTGATGTGCTCTTCCGATCTTATGGACTCCCTGCCCAATCTACATCATTGAAGCACTATTGCTTCACTCCCTTTGTCCGTTTGTACCATAATCCATACTGAGATGTGCCTCTGAGGTATCTCAATACATGGTTTGCCGCCTTCCAAAACATCTTGGTAGGCTGAACCATCGCTTGGCTCAGCTTGTTCATCGCATAGCACAAATTTGGTCATGTGTTCATTAAGTACATCAGTGAACCCACAAGCTGCCTATACATAGTAGACTCTACCACTTCTCTTGAAGTAGCAACCTCCTTCCTCCAGTTACCTGCTAGAGGAGTCTGCATGGGCTTACACTTCTCCATGTGGAATCTCCTGAGTATCTCGTTGGCATACTTCCCTTGAGACACAAACAACTCCCCATCCTTCTGCCACACTTCCATGCCAAGGAAGTAACGCATGAGACCCATGTCTTTCATCTTGAATTCTCTTGCAATGTCCTCCTTGCAAGACACGATCAACTGATCATCACCAGTGCATATGAGATCATCAACATAAAGTATGATAATCAACAGCTTACCTTTCACCACGATGTGGTACAAGTTCGCATTCGCTTCACTCTTTGTGAAGCCCAACCTAGTGAAGTAGTTGTCTATCCTGGTGTACCAAGCACAAGGTGCTTGCTTTAGCCCGTACAACGCTCTCTTGAGTCGACACACATGCGACTCAAGGTCGAAGGTCTCAAAACCTTCTGGCTGCTCTATGTACACCTCTTCCTTAATCTGGCCATTGAGGAATGCAGTCTTCACATCCATCTGATGGATCTTCCAACCCATCTGTGCTGATAGTGCCAACATAGATCTAATAGATGAGTACCTTGTGATAGGAGCAAAAGTCTCATCATAGTCAATCCCCTCGACCTATGAAAAGCCACGGGCCACAAATGTTGCCTTATGCTTCTCCACACCACCGTCAGCAGCTTTCTTTACCTTGTAAAGCCAACGAGAACTCACAATTGACTTGTTCTCCGGTCTCGGAACCACATCCCAAACACTATTACGAACTATGGAGTCATACTCCTCCACCATAGCATCAACCCAAATCAGTTGCTGCACTGCTTCCTCAAAGGAAGATGGCTCGGTCTCAACACATTCCCCAGCAAGGGCCATGTATCCAGTGTACCTCTCAGGTGACCTCCTCTGTCTGTGCTAAGAAGATGGTGCTCCCACATTCTCTCTCGCATCCTCCAACAATCTGTCAACTTCTCTTGTGCGCTTTCGTCCATCTCTGGAAGACTCTGCTTGAGTGGATGTCTCCACTCCTGGAACCTCTACATGCGGCTGCTCTGCATCAGTCTGAGGCTCCTCCTCCTTAGGAACCAATAGTTCCTCCACATCCTGTAGTTGGACCTCCCTCTCAAGGGAAACTCGCGTGGTCTTCTTCTCATCAAACTTGAGATCTCTGTGAACCACTGTCCTCTGAATGGTAGGCAAGTACACCCGATAGTTTTGAGGTGTATCAGTGTACCCCACAAATACCCCCAACTCTGTTGTTGACTCAAGCTTCTTCCATGCATCCTTTTGCACATGGCAATATACCGATGAGCCAAAGATCCTGAAGTGACCCACATTTGGTCTCTTACAGGAGAAAGCTTCCTCTGGTGTCTTCATCCCAAGTATGCGATGCGGGCTTCTATTCTACAAATAGACCACTGTGTTGCATGCCTCAGCCCACAAGTGAAGTGGTAGGCCTTGGTCATGCAGCATTGCCTGTGCTACCCCTACAATAGTTATGTTCTTCCTCTCGACCACCCCATTCTGTTGTGGGTTATGAGGTGCTGTCAACTATCGTTTAATTCCTTCCGCTGCACAGAAGTCATTAAACTCTGGAGAGACATATTCTCCACCGTTGTCACTTCTCAAGGCCTTAATCTTCTTCCCTGACTCTTTCTCGACCAAATATTTGAACTCACAAAACTTTGTGAAAGTTTTCTCCTTCTTCTGCATGAAATAAATCCAGCATTTACGAGAATAGTCATCAATGAAAATCACATAATACCTTTGCTTTGTTGTGGATGCCATCGAAAATGGTCCACACAAATCAGTATGAACTCGCTCTAAGATAGCCTTTGCTCGACTGTCTCGATCATGAAAGGAAGACTTGGTGTACTTTCCCAAGATACAACCTTTGCATGTGTCAACTTGCTCAAGTTTACCTTTGGGAAGTCCTGTAGATATATGCTGCATTATCTTCAAAGCCCCATGATGCAAATGGCCCAACCGCCTATGCCACAACTCACCAATGTCTTGGCTTTGCACCAATTTTGCTTTCGTACTTAATGTTGCACAATCATCTACCTCTAGTTTATAGAGATTCTTCACCCGAATCCCTATCCTCTTGGTCTGACCCGTGGCTATGTGTCTTAGGAATGCCTTTCCTTTACTAAAGACAACATCGTAGCCTTTGTCCTCCAACATCGTGACCAATACCACGTTCTTCTTCAGTCCAGGAACATACATCACATATGTCAAGGTGAGAGGAGCTCCATGCTCCATCTGAAAAGCAACTGTGCCCACTCCTAAAACATTATACCTTCCATCGTCACCCATCTATATACACATCTTGAGGTCTTTCTCCTCCAAGGCATTGAATAAATTTTTATCATCGGTCATGTGGAATGAGGCTCCACTGTCAAGATACCAGACACAACCCATCATCGATGACACCATGCATGTGATGAGGGTAAAGTCCATTTCGAATTGAGAGGCTAATGCCTCACCTTCCGATCCTTCCGAGGATCCCTTCTTGGACTTCTTCGATGGGCAATCAGTCGTATAATGTCCCATCTTGTGACAATTAAAGCATCTTACTTTAGACATGTCACTCTTCTTCCCTCCATGAGAAGAATTCGATTTGAAATGGGAAACCTTCTCCTTCCCTTTCCTTACCTTACTTGTGAAGGCCATATTTTCTTCATCATCATTCTTGGGTGAAGAACCATCTCGTGTGCTCCTCCTGATCTCCTCCTGCATAAGATCCGACCACAGTCGTTCCCAATCTAGTAGTTTATCCCTTTCATTCATAGAGTCCTGGTAGCTATTCCAACTCTTTGGAAGGCCAAGGAGAGTGAGGCTCACCATATCATCATCGGCAGTAGTTATTCCCACACTACCAACCTCATCTCTGTAGATGGTGAGCTTGTTCAGATATGTGGAAATAGTATCGCCCTTCTCCATCTTGATTCTTCGAAGCTTATCCTTGAGCGCTAATTTCCTCTGGTCGCTACTGTTCTAGTAGAGGTCCTTTGTTGTCTTCCACATTGAAAATGGAGTATCCTTCCCATGGAGACTCGAGACAATATGGTCTCGAACCCCCTCAAGGATGATCCGTCTCGCCTTCGCCACACACTTCTTCCACTCAGCCAACTCTTGCGCATTAGTTGAAGCTGGCTTTGGGATTTCTTGATCAATGAATTCCTTCAATCCATTGTCTTCTAATACATCCTCCATTCTATCTTTCCATGCTATGTAATTTGAACTACCTTCCAAGGCATACTCGAGTCTCGAGACATAAAACACCATTGGCCAACCTTGAAGTAGGATATGAATTCGATTTTCACCTGCAACCCCGAACTTCAAACTTCGAATTCTCTTCTCAGTATACTATTCACATCTCTGATACCATGTAGAAAATATGTGATAGGTTAACCCGATAATGCAATATAAATCAAAGCATAATACTATAACCTACTTCTACTATCAATTTGTGGAATCTTAAAGATCGAGCTGAACAATATAACCATAAGAAGAAGAATCAATGGCACAATACACATGAAAATACTTTGGGGAAAGCCTCAGATAAAAACCCCACACTATTGTATTATCATACATGGTGGAAATACATAGGAATTATACAAAGCCTTAGCTCTCACAGCTAGCCAGCTCTCAGTAAAATACTCAAAGATGCTCACAGGCAATCTTGGCTTCTCTCCAGCCTTCCTCTCTGCCCTCCAAGCTCCTATTTCCTTGCATTGTTCCTTGTGGATGATTAGCCTATTACCAAGTGGAAAAACAAGCCTTCAAAACTGCGCAATCCTCAAGGATGAATCCTTGATTGCATGCATGAGTTTTCTCCATGAGAAAACAAATGCAACTGATAGTACATTGTCCTTGAACATTAATCTCAACTGGGTCTTTCTCATAATAGACATGCATGAGTTTCTGATGAGGGAATCTTCAGTTAACTAGAGTAGCACTAGTTGAGTGCATTAATGCATCAACTGACTGTTAACTCTCTATTAGTTCCTCAAAAAGTTTGGAACTAATTTAACTGGACTTAACTCAGTAAACTGAGTTAACTAATTACAACTCAAATATAACTCAAACTTATCTCCTTAATTTAAGGGATAACTCTTGCATGACTTCAGAAAGACTTCTAACTTGAATTTCTCCAACTAATTAATTTAAAATAAATTAATTAATTATTTCCAAGTAGTTGTTAAGACTAAATTGATTTTAATTCACAATTTAATTCAAGGACAAATTAAATTGGAATATTCTTGTTGCCATATTTCAACAGTGCAAAATCTTGTAGCTGGAAGGGAAAAAACCCCATATTGACCTCGTTGACCTTAGAACTGTCTTTCTCTAGGAAGGTCTCAGGAGAAGGTTGGATTAGGGTTTCCAGAGAAACTGCAAGGCCAAAATTGCAGGGTCGAAGTTGTAGGACGAGTTGCAATAGTGAAGCTGGCAGGTCAAAGTTGCAATATTGAATTTGGTTGATGCAAATCAAGGAAGGACTTGGAGAAGGGATGACTTGGTACTAGGAGAAGGATTGGTCTAGGGTTTGGGTCTTTTTATCTCATTTCAAGCATATTCTAAGAAGAGAAGAGTTTCCATGTTTTCCCCTTAGAGGGGTTTTTCCTTGGTTGAGGGCCTAATATTTGTGGCGTCTAATGTTGCAGTTTATGTTCTTAATATTTGTTTGATGAAAGATCTAACTAAAAGAACTCAAGAAAGCTAATAAGTTCACAAGCAAATATTAACGATAAGGAAAATGATATCAATTGTTGCCACTTTCCATTTTCCAATAGATGGTACACCATACTGACATCTTCCAAGGAGTCAAGCCCCAAACTATTTCACTCTTTCACTTACACCTTTTGATTGATAGGCTAGCCTAGGAATTGTTCCTCCCCTTTGGGTTGGAAGCACCTAGTAGAGCTTATTGATAACCCTCCCATATTTAAGTGGGGTAACTCGTTTACAAGTATTAAGTTAGAACAAAGTTTGAAAAATGAGGCTTGTGTGATGTACTTTAATGCCTTGTTTCATTAAGTTGGGCCTACATTGATACCCTTTTGATTTCATGTATCTTTGATGTTGATATCACTTGATTCCATGAGTTATGTTAGGTGATTGCTTCAAGTTTCATTGGCCATCCCTTAAGGGATTATAAAAACTTCTTCAACACCTGAAAGATGTTGTCCATCCCACATGTGACTTCACCAAAAATATTCCAGGAGGGTCATTACACACGTTTTAAGGGATTTTGGGCCATGTGATGATGTAGTAGCACAAATGATGTCATCATGTCCTCTAGCACCTTGGTTGTTGAACATTAGAGTTTGGATGTTGCTCCCATAGACAATGCACCCCCCCCCCATAATATGATCCAGGATGACCCACATGATGACCCTACTTGATGTAAATTTGCCTTTAGATGATGATTACTTAGTGGGGACCCCTTTGGAGGGGCTTTTCCACCTTTAAAATGGAGGACATTGGCTTTAGACCCATGTCATCATCTGTTTAGACCTTGGACATGTGATGTAAGCCCCCTTCTTGCATAATGTCATGAGATGATGGCCCACATCATAATATATTTGGTTCCTTGGTGATAGGGCAACTCCCTTGGATTAGGGAGATGTTTTGATGATGATTTACATCTCTTGAGGTGCTCTTTACACTTTTGCATGAAAGCCATGACATCCCCTTTAGTAGCCTAATTACTCATGTGTGGGACAATTAAAGGCATGTTATTATGTTTTGGAGATGATATGGCTAAATATGTTGGTTAGCATGTCACCTAATCACCTTTTATTGTGGATTACTTGTACTATGCTACATTTTATTGCTTTTTTGAGGAAATTTGACCTACCTTGTCTTGTATAAATAAGATTTTGAATTCCTCCATTTGGACATTATCATAACACACATACATTTCTCCTGGATGAAAATTCTCTCGAACTAGTGTGCAATGGAGGCCTAGATGAGTGACTAGGCCTAGGGTTTTTCTCCTTGGTGGATTGAGTTTTTATTTCTTTGTGAATCTTGGATCTTGCATGCATTGTAAGTTGGTTTATTTGCTATGCTTGGATATTTTCATGGGAATTGTTGCTACTCTTGTTAAGTAGGTTAATTTGGCATTTGTGTGAATGTCCCTTGTTAAATGTGTGCTCAATAGATAAAGATGTGATGAGGAGAGCAGGTTAATCCTTCTTCCTTGAATTTGTAAAGAATTGAGAACCCTAATTTAAACCCTAGGGAAAGTAGGTTAATTTTCCATGATGTGTTAGAATTAGGTTTTCCCTTTTTATATTGCCCTAGTTTTCATTTTTATCCTAGACTCCATTACCCTAGGTGAAAAAGGCACTAGACTTCCTTCATCTTGTGGATAGATTTTAGTTTTCTTTTAATTTGGTAGAAACCTTAGTTTAATTAAAATTATCTTTTTACTTAATTTCCTTGATATTGGGGATAATTTTCAACTAAAACTTGTTTCATTGGTTTAATAATGCTTTTTGATTAATGTGGTATGGCATAAATCATTTAAAAGTGCATTGGAGAAGCATATTACTTGTTTTTCATGCATTTTCTGCAATTTATTGGGGTTGATCTCATTATTTAAATTAAATTTTTTGGCTAATTGTATCATGGGAAGTTGCTAAATTTTATTTTTTTAATTGCTAATTTCATAGTCTTTCATTTCATGTCTTTTAGTGCATTTTGAATTGTTAGATTCACCTTCATATCTATTTATTGTCATAAACTACATATTTTAACCTAATTTACAATAGCCTTGTGTTTTATATGGATTGGGTATGTTATAGGACTCTATTTGACACTCTAAAGATCTAGTGAGCCTTGGGATGATAGACAGTGTGAACGCTATTACTTACATAACACTGGTGGGAATTGGCGGGTTAGTTTGTAAGATCCTCGAGGGAACTTAGATTTATCCTTTCTAGTGTTATGTGATCCCTAAGTCCTACCATGAAGCTTCCCTTCTGGTGATTGGTTGTAGACACTAAAATAGAAGAGGGGTAGTTGCTGAGGTGATAATGGTGACATCGCTCTTTGTTGCGCATTTTCCTACCTAGCGAGGCTTTTCACCAAGGTGCAAGATTTTGCAAGAACAAGAACTATAAAGCATATCAATGACATGTACTACATAATCCAATTCCAATTCACCATAAGAAGACAAAAAACAATGTGCATGAACATCAATCTCAAATATAGTTAGTTTTCTTTATCATATTTCTTAGACATGTCCAACTTTAAATCCATTGTTAACATTTTCTTGGTTCCAAAAGCATGTAATCCTTCTTGTTCCACCTTTATGGCATCATGTATATGCATTCAATGAATAAATCCAAATTGTTCATTAGAAATTGTCTTAGAAAAAAAATTGTCTTAACCCTCAAAGCTATAATTTGGCTCTTAGATTGTAGAAGTAGTTGCACAAAAAAATGGGCTTGAACTCATCAAATGAAATTAGAACTATTGTCTTTCTCAGGGAATAGACAAAGAAAGGTAGTGTTGAATGCTCCTAGAAACTTCCCTATACATCTTTATTCCCCCACTACCCTTATTAGATATTCTTGTATGTATTCATAAACTCCATGAAGAATTACATAATCTAACCATTTGGCCATGGACTATTGTCCTTTTGAAAACTATCGTGGACCACTTTTAATTCTTCCTTGGACATTTGCTCCATCAACCTTTCATTTGATTACTCAACAATGAAACTTGGAAAATAAGTGGTCATGATAATCTATTGACCATGTTTTCTTCCTTAAAAAAATCCTCTAAAAATGAGCCACCCCTAATTCAACAATATCATTGAACAATTTTCCCTTGGAGCCATTTCCCATATGGTGTTTATGATTTTTCTATGATTAGCATAATTGTGGAGATAATTTGTATTTTCATCTCCCTTCATCATTTAGCCTCCATTAGGCCTTCTTTTTTGCTAGTAGTTTCCTCTTGGATTGTTCTAGTGCCCTTATACTTGATTTTGAATCCTCATCATGAAATCCTTCTAGTTCATGTGCATATACTTTGTAAGCCTTGTTGATCTTTCATATGCCTAGTATGTTCCCATGATGATACTAATCCTTTACTTTATTAATGTTGTCAACAGTCTAAATACTATTCATCTATCTAAGTAGAGTTGAATTTTGTAATTTGGAGTAGAACTAGAAGATGATATACTTCCCCATCGACCTCCATCGAAGATCTAATCCCATCATGGGAATTTATAATGAATTTTGAAACAAAAAAAATATATCTAATATTTTTTCCACTTTTGCTAACCTCATTCTCATGTTACTTCATGTAAGAACGAATTTGATAGATTCAACATTCACCAAGATGGCCTCCTCATTCTTAGAAATTTGCTAAGGGGTTAGCACTAGTTGCATTCCCTAAGATATTTGCTCTATTCATAGTAAATTCAAAACCTCTCCCATAATAAATTTCATGTTCCTCCAAAAAACTTGTGTTATTAGCTCCTCCCATTTAGCCACCTTGTCCTCATAAAGACCATAGATGTTGATGATAGAAAAGGCTTCTCTGTCTCTAAAGAGAAGAAATCTACTCCTATACTTGAGTCAAAGATGGAGTTGATTAGCCTCATTTACCTTTTCCTCCAACAAAATACCAATTCCATAGATCTTCATGTATAATATATGGATCAAATTTCTTAATCCTTCATGACATTAAATAGCTCTCTAATAATCGTAGTCCCTCCCCCCATGGTTTTTTGAATCAAGATAACATTGGGATTTTATAATCCACTAGCCTACCACATGAATGTTTTTTGATGATTTGACCATTCCCTTAACATTAAAAGACATAACAATCATATGCAATCATTTTCAATGGATTTCCCTACCTTGAGGACTCCTTTAAAGTTTGTTGGTTCCCTCATTGGATATTTATAACAATTTATATGAATCTCAAAGGGTATTAACGTTCGCTTGAATTTTTTAGGGTGCTCCACCGCTGTGGGAGGTTTAGGGACAAAATCCCCCCCATTTTTGTAATGGAACCAATACCCTCTATGCAATTTGAGGATATTGGGTACTTTTTTTAATACCCAAATTCATAACCTTTTGATATGGAGCTGAACTCATTATTATGTTATTAACTATTTACCATAAGTAGACATGACAATACAAATTTATCCAACATAAGTGTAACCATTCAATTATTCATGAGATTAGTAGGCATAAATGTAGGCTAACACAAACAATTAGAAATAAACAAACTAGACAAGTATGTGTGGGAGGGGTTATCTTTAACTTTGGAGAAAAATGTATTTATAATTATGCTTGATGCTATGGTATTTCCTCAAACAATCAAGCTAAAACCTATGCCCTTCTACAAGGCTTGAATGTATCCAAAAATCTTTATATTTTGATCTTAATGGTGGGAGGAGATTCTTCAATAGTCATTAGGAAAATGGTCTTAGGCTTAAATCTTAATATTATCGATTAGCATTGGTGATTGGGAGGATTAGACATGTTTAAACTTTAATCACAAATGATAATTGTTTCCATATATTGTGAGAAAACATTATATTTGCGCATTTTTATGATAACCTAGCAACATTGAAAAAGGTGAGGACAATAACCATTAATGACGAGTACAGTAACTCATCCCATGACTAATGAAGGACATACCACATATCATTATTTTAAGTGGGAACATGATCCATCAAAATGCCTACCACATTCATGGAGGAAGGGAGAGTGAAATGATTTTACTTCTCTCATATCACACACATGTAACTCCCTCCCCCCCCTACATGCTTTTGAATCATATGTTCATGTCTGGTGTAGATCCATTTTGTTTGGATTCCCTTAGGCATTTGAATGTATGGTTGCCTACATCATGGTACTAGTGCTTCTCAATGTTGAATTCATGTGGCAATTAGATATCACCTTGGCATAACTTCAACAGTTCCTCTTTAAAAACACAAGTTCGAGGTGCTTTATGTTTACCTCTGAGTCTAGATTTTTGAAGCAATCAATGTTTCAATATTATGGTTCATGTCTATTATGTGCTTTCATTTTTTCTTTTTCACTCGTCTACTACTATCAAGAGTTTGAAAGTGGTTAACCTTGAGTATTTTGGGTCAATTGGGTCTTTTCCTTATCCTCTCATTCATTTCTTTTCCATATTCCTTTACTTGCCTATCCTTAGGTCATGTTTTCCACTTTATCTCATTATAAGTTTGGCATAATTGAAATTAGTAACCACCTTTGTATTATGATTAGAACCGTAATGACTATTATATGGATAATAAATAATTATAAGAGACCATGAGGACCCACAAGCACCATGGGGATGCAATTGATGTTTATGGTACCTTAACTTAGTCAATCAAAGAGAAAATGGTGGACTAGGAAAACATTATGAGTTCTTAGGTTGAAGTTATAATGGGCATACTCTTGTAGCCAAAAAAGCATATCATTGCATTAGAGTAAGAGAGTAGCGCCACTTCGTTACTCAATTGTCAAAATAGAAGCTCTCTCTAAATTACATCCATGTCCACTTAGAAAACTAAAACTATGGAAATACAACATATGGTAACATAGTTCATCAAGTACTGTATTAGGTGGAAACAATAGAGGTAGTGATGGACCTATCCAAGCAAATAGAGGACAAAACCACTAGTTCACTTGCTTTCGGCTATATAATAGATATGTTTTTTTAAAGTTAGCAAACTTTTAGGCCCTTTGTATGATATATACCTATAGATATTTCAATATCATGTTGTATCTGAATATCTAACTATATGTTGGAACACTAACTATTTTTGGATTATGAACTTTTGATTATAAATATTTTTTGATGTACCTCTACTATGATCTTCACTACAACCTTCTATTAATATAAATATTCCCACCGTGGTTATACTAAAAGAATTAAAAAAAAATGGAAATTAATTCAACTATGACACAAACTAAAAAAATTCAATATCAATTCAACACAATTGATAGATACATTTATTATTGAGAAGTGCAACAAGGAAGTCTCAATTTGACTTTACCTTAGTCATATTACTACTCAAACTAGTAGGGGACTTAAAGGGAAAATGATAGGCCAAGGGCAACAAATGGAGACTTAGCCCATTGTCACCTTAGCTAAGGCTCCCTACTATTTACGAACTTTCACTAATGCGAAGAGCCCCGATATGTATGGAGTCTACAATGAAGGATAAGTCAATGGATATGAGTGACCCAAATAAACCCTTTCCCAGAAGAGTTTGAAGGATGGAGCTTGCTTTCTTTCTAAGAAGGGTATTATTTGTTATAGGGAAAGGAAGAGAGGATTTGAGGGTTAGGTTTATGGGATAAGACTTCTGAAGGAGATCCCCAATCCCTAAAATCCTTGTTAGAATTGGTATCCCGAATGGTTCTTGAAGAATGATCTTTGAAAGGAGCAGGACCACATGGGGTCAAGTGGACCCAGTCTAGGGCATGAGGAAATAATGTAGCAACCAATGATATGCTTACCCTAGACAAGGTGGGGAAAGGATCAAAGAAAGAATTTTCACTTGAATATGTTGTTTTGACCCTATGAGGTACTAGCCTTGGGGATGGCAGGGAAAGTTTTGATCATGGAGATAGGGCTTGTCTACTCTCCCAACTCCATCGTCAGAATAGCTTCAAAATTGGAGGAGATATTGAGGAAAGGCTAGTACAGGAGACCCTAGGAGATAAAAAATAATTAATGGCTAGCTTGTCGGGAAATTGATGCCCTAAGTACCCCAACTTAGCTAGACCTTGAAGGGGGTGAAAGAATATGGGTTTTAGTGATCACCTTTAGTAGATCGGTGACTTAATATGTGGGAGAATGGAGTCTATGATGAATAAGAGTAGGATTTCTTGCTTCCCAGTCAAGGAGGCCTCAATATTACTTTGTTAGCCTTCTAGGTCAAGAAGAAGTAGCCTTGCAACTTTTATACTTCGATGTGCAAGAGGAATGGATTATCAAGGTCAAATTATTTGAAAAAATTACCCCTAGGAGATTCTGCTCATATTACATGGCCCATACATTGAGAGATGCTATAATAGAGACAAATTCAACAATTTAAGCAGTAAATGCATGCAGCAATCAACCTTGGAACAACGAAAACCAGTCCAATGTATATGAAAAAAGTAAACGAGAATAACATTAAAAATCATGTACTTACATGTAACAAAGTATATCTAACCATTTACAATTAACAATAGAGAAGCTTTAAGAGAATATAGACCATTATCCACACATCAACTTTCATCCATAAAGTTGCAATTCATCCTCTAGAAAAAGTGTGAAAATCTCAAGAAAGAGAAGTGATCCAAACCAAAGTGATCTAGCGAGCGAATGATATCATCTCACTTGTATTTATACATAACTTAGGATTTCGAATTAGCCTCCTTGGCCTACAAAATCCCCAAAAATAAAATAATGTTCTAATAATTCAACGTTTAGTGACAAGCCCACCAAACTAGCTCATAAATGAAAAAGTAAGCCTCTCAAGAGGTCAAATAATAATCTATGCATGTCGTAGGCCCATCTAAGAGGCATAATGAGGTCCATGGGTGCCACAATGAAGAATAGGACCCTCAAAAGCAATTGACAAGGGGTTTTCCCCTTGTAATAACATGTGGTGCTCCAAATGACACGTGGGGGCACCCAAGTGTCCTCATGGGTCTCAAAACAAATTGAAGATGCTTGTAGGTTGCCTGCAAGGGCTAGGATGATGGTGTAGGTGATGCCACATCCTTGTGCAAGTCTTGGATCATATGCCAAGTGTATGGTGTATAACTGGGGTCGATTGGGCATGATGGATCAGATGCATCCTCCTCGTCCAATAAGTGGACCATGAGCAAACTCTGAATGGTTGTGGGGATCCATGGAGTGAAACCTGCTATTATGGAGGCCCATGTCTCTCAATGCTAACCCTACATGTGCCAATATAGCCCTCTCAAGGATTAGGACCCCATATAGGGTGACCAAACCCAAGATGGAAACCATCTACAATTCTGCCTTCCAATATAACAAGTCATTAGAGAAATCGAGTAAATGGGCTTACCTAATCATGGACCACATCTGGGGACTTCATAATGGCCTACCCTTCCATTAAGATCCAATGCGTCCCCTAGCCTTCCAGTCCAACAAGTCATTAGATAAGTCGATTAAATGAGCTTACCTAATCATGGACCACAGGTGGGGACTTCATAATGGTTTGCCCTTCCATAATGGGCTTCAGGATGTGCCAATGTCTCCTAGACTCCAAATGGGGTTAACCAATAATTCTATTAGGTGGTTTCTACTTCTAAAGGGGATAATATAGTCAATGTACATCCTTTAAAAGGTGGTGGCATATAACACATAGGTGAATGAAGTAGGGAATGGGAAGGGGCATCCCTGGGTCACATGTTGGGGTACAAGGGTAGCTAATAAGAGGGAAGCCCACACTTTGGTTTATAATGTGTAGAAGGGAGAAATAGTGGTACATGAGGTGCCTCGGCCTTGATTTTTCCACCCTTATTTTATGCCTTTTTGCCTTTTTATGATTTTCTTTGATTAACTACTTGGGGCTCAAGGGGTTAGAGAAAGATGTATAAGATATAACAGTGAATTCCCCCTTTTAAGGTGGGGAAAATCATCACCCACCAGGGGTTGGGACAATCATGGGTTCATGTATGACGAAGAAGGCTCATAGAACCTGTAGGAACTAGGGTGACGGCCATGATGATGGGGTAGACCTCATGTATTGTCTTTTCCCCACATGCTAAATGTATTTGTCCCGACCATATTTTGCATTTTGTGGTACATTTTCCTGTTGAATGTGGGCATATGTGCTTTTTTATCTTTCTTTTCAACTGCATCAACCTCTAGGCTTCACTCCAGACCATGACCCAAGGTGTGGGCAAGGGGAAGGGGCAATCTAACCCTATGCGGACCCAATGGAGGAATGTGGACCCAGGTGGGAAAAATTATGAATGAGGTGATAGTGAATGTAAAGGGGGTAATATAAGTGGATAAGGGATGGGGACCACGCAACCAAAATCGGCGTTTCCCATGAACTACCATCCCTAGATCCGAATGGCAAGTAAAAGAGATCACATGGGACTAGAATCAAACGTTGATACCCAAAAGGGGTCTAGGGGAAAAAAGCACATACCTAAGCATTCTTTCCGTCGAATCCCCCCAATAATCCATGCCCAGAAGTGTCCATGAGAAGTAAACTACAATACTCAATTTCCAAATGACAAGGCATACCTTTAGGTTCGGGAGGCCCACCTTCAAACATACGATCATGGTATATGGGCGCGGGACCATATGGTTGGCTCAGGTGGCGAAGAAATGGCACAATGAGCTAGATGGTGGCTACAAGGGGTTCTTGGATTCCGACTAATGACCATCTTGGAGAAAAAAAAATCTCCTAGGGATATTACCCACAAAATGTTGGGTAACATCTGGCTCCAACTAGGACGTGATCTCTCAATGAAGTGGACAAAGCTACTCGAGTGGGAGGTCACGAGAACTACAACAATCTCTTGGTTACCATAAACCTGTCACCTGCACATATAATAGATGGAAAAACTTGTGGCAGCATGCTTTCGTGGCGTCTCATGATCGTGCATCCTATATGTTACCATAAAACCAACAGAAAATAAAATATGCAGATATGCACCTATCTACCATGATAAATATCAAATGATGTCATTCCTAATGCAGAAATCATTATGCAATGCATCCTATCCTAACATGCATGTAGTAAGGTTAATACTAAGTATAATCATAAAACCAGTGCAACCAACATATTATCAAGTCAATATAAATAGGTCTACGTATATGATTACTCATGCAGCAAGTCCCAAAGCGAATGTAAACCCAAACACATGGAGGATGTTGTGGGCGAGAGGTGGGAAAATATGATGCCCACATATGGATGATTATGTGTGAAGAGGTAATAAAAGGATGTAATCTAGTCCATGAGATCTTCTATTGCAACCAAAATATAGAGATGTCAACAACCAAACTCATAAACTTTCGATGGATGACGACCTACGGCATATCACTTCCACCATTGTCTTTATTTTACATCATGGCTTATGGCCTTCATCAACTTATGATTAGCAGGAAAGGGAGGTTGATGAGATGGAGAAACACAAGTAGGTTGAACATGATGATTACACTGGAGAGGGGAGACTATGGAGTGATCAAAACCCTAAGGGTGTGTCCAAGGAGGAAAAGTATAATCAGTGATGGGATTTTCCTTGACACCATACTCGGGAGGGGAAAAGGGCTCACAATTACTCGAGATCATATGACCAGGGGTGAGGGAATCACTTGATGAACACCCCATATGATGATCAATATGGAAAAAGGAGAAAGAAGTATTGTATTCAACGAGTTGTACTTTCCCAAAATCATAATCTAAAGGCTCAAGTGATTTTAACGTAGCATCATACGCAGGATAGGTGGGAACCTTATCGATTTCCTTAGTATCAAAGATTTGGTTTCAACTAAAAGGAAAATTGATCATTTCCAGCTGCCCTTCTTTATGCAAAAGAAAAATAAGATTCTCCTTCCCAAGGGTATCAATGGGTATGTCATCGTAAATAATGCCTGAGGGGAAGGAAGGCCAATCTCATCCTCATCCTACTTGTCGGTGTCGTAAATGGGAGAAGAATCAAATTGAGGACCAGAAATTTCCCATTTCTCCTTTTCAATGCGAAAATAATCTTCTATGTCATCTTTCAAAGGGCTAATGGGACCCATCTTCTTGCTCATTACCTAGATTCTTAATGTCTTGATGATGCTCGATGAGGGCTTCCTCTTGGATGCTCAATGCAGGCTATACTTGAAAATGTCTAAGAAAACCATCAATGAACTCTTCAATAGATGAGATGCTCCTAGGTTCATGATCATGCAGCCATAAGTTATGACCACCGAGAGATCCCATGAATAATAACATAAGGACATCTTGGTGGACAACCCTCTCTCTTGAAGCATGTGCATTAAATATTTCTGCGTGGTTAATTATGGAGAGTGGATCACCATCAAACACGGGCATCCCACGTAGCATCCTTCCCACGACATGATTAGGAGGTTCACAGATGCTAGTAATGTCCAAAGCGAGAAATTTACACAAGGATCACAACCTATTTGAGGTATACATGAAACATATGTAGGATTCACCAGGGTGAAATTAAAGATTCCTAGAAAAATATGTGCTTCACCCTCCAAGCATCGACCTTAAATTTCAATGAAGAATTAGGGCTTTTTTCTTCCAATGGAGTCACCAATAATGATATGACAATATGTCGTATGGGGAACAAAACACACGTTTCATGTCCCTAAAAACGGCGCCAAAATGTTACCGCTCAAACCAGTAGGGGACCTAAAGGGTATCCCTAAATGGAAAATGCTAGGCCAAGGGCAACAAAAGGAGACTTATCCCATTGTCACCTCAGCTAAGGCCCCCTACTATTTACGCACTTTCACCGATGGGAGGAGACCTGATATGTATGGAGTCACCAATGAAGGATAAGTCAATGGATATGAGTGACCCAAATAATGTAGGAATTTATAGGGTAAGTTCCTCAGACAGAGCACCAAAGGACACCACTCACACACAGATCACAGATCAATACACCAGTATTTTGACGTGGTTAAAACCCTCAAAGAGGGAAACATTCCATGGCCTGAGCCAATGCGGCCACTTCAGGCAATTTATTAATAAAAGAATGAAATTTTACATAAGCTTCTCTCATGAACAGTTAACCTACAAATGACCCTCCATGCTCTTTAAATAGAAATCATAGACCAATCAAGTGTTAAGCCACGGATCAAGTGTCGGTAATACCGAGGAGAGAATGAACCGTCGGATCACTACATATCGTGACCGTCAGATTGTAAGTTACAAAATGTACATAGTAAAGAAACACACTTTACCTAACTCTATACTAGACCAAGCTATACTTAACAATTTCCTATGTGTCGGAATATCCTAACATCCCCCCTTAAGAACAACTTGGGATAGGATTGAAGGATTTACAAGTATGACACAATAGGAGAAGGAAGGAGGCACTAGAGCCTATCCCCCCTTAGTGACAACTTCCTGAACTCCAACCATAAATCAAATTTTAGTGAACTTCGCCTCTGTGAGAGCCTTTGTAAAGATGTATGTAGCTTGATCATCTGTTGAACAATATTGCACTTCAAGAACATGTTCGTGAATGAGATTTCTGATGAAGTGCATGTGCAGTTCAATGTGTTTGTTGCGCTGATGTTGGACTGGATCTTTGCATAGTTGAATGGCACTTTGATTATCACACCAAAGTGTAGTCGGATGTTGTTGCTGAAAGCCAAACTCTGACAGGATCTGATGAAGCCACAAGGCTTCCTTACTAGCTTCTACGGCACCACGATACTCTGCTTCTGCTGAAGAAAGAGAAATGGCACCTTGTTTCTTGCAAGCCCATGTAATAGGTCCTGAACCAAGAGTGAACACATAACCTGCAATAGACTTCCGATCATCAGGGTCACCAGCCCAATTGGAATCAGTGAAACCAACCAATAGAGGAGCTGCTTCGACATTGTAATGAATCCCAAACTGAAATGTACCTCGAACATAACAAAGTATTCTTTTAGCTGCTTTCCAATGAATTTCATGTGGGTTTTTCATAAACCGAGCAACAAGGCCAACAGCAAAGGAAAGGTCAGGACGAGTATGGGTTAGATGCAAAAGTTTTCCTACAAGTTGACGGTATAAGGTAGCATCAACTTCAGGAGAAGTACAAGTGACTGAAAGTTTGACTCCAAACTGAAAGGGAGAAGGGGCTGGCTTACATTCTTCCATGTGAAAATGGCGTAGAATATCACAGGCATACTTGGACTGGGAAAGCTAATAGGTTGTTCCATATAGATTTCTTCATGCAAGTCCCCATGCAGGAAGGCAGATTTAACATCCATCTGATGGACTTCCCATTTGAAAGAGGCAGCAAGGGAAAGAACAAGGCGGATAGAGTTCATTTTGGCAACAGGGGAGAAGGTTTCAGTGTAGTCAATGCCTTCAACTTGTGAAAAACCCTTAGCAACAAGACGAGCTTTATGTTTATCAACTTTCCCATCTGGTCCATACTTGGTTCTGTAAACCCATTTGCATCTAACAAGTTTTCGTCCCTTTTGTAGAGGAACAAGATCCCATGTATCATTTGCCAATAATGAATGATATTCTTCATTCATAGCTGCTTCCCAATCTGGATGGCCTGAAGCTTTTGCAAAGGTGTCAGGATCATAATTCACTGAATCTTGAGCCAGTAAAGAAGAGGCTCTATCAAACTGAGAACGTGTACGTCGCTGATCTGTAGGATCACCGGCAAGATCACCTGCTGCATCCCGAGTAGCACGGACCCATTTTGGAAGCTGAGGAGCTGAAGGAGGATCCTGAGAAGGTGGGGGAGGATTTTCATCCTCGCTTTCATCATCTGAAGAAGAAATATTTTCAAAAGTAGAAGAGATAGGGAGAGGTGGCACATCCGCCGAACTAGGCTCGTAGGCCGATATGTTTTTAGCAAACTTTACATCTCTTCTAATGATAACATTTTTGGACTTAAGTGGAATAAGACTATATCCTTTGACATCTTCAGAATATCCAACAAAAATACATTTTTCACTCTTAGGTTCTAAAGCTTTATGTTTCTCATCTAGAATATGGGCCCATGCTTCACTTCCAAAAACACGAAAGTGACTTACGTCTGGTTTAATTGAGCTCCATGCTTCTTCTGGAGTGATATTCTTTAAAACCTTAGTAGGAGTGTGATTTATTATGTAATTTGCACAGTTAATTTCTTCTACCCAATAATTAAGACTAAGTCATTTAGATTGAAGCATACAATTAGCCATTTCCTTTAAGGTGTGATTCTTCCTTTCAGCTACACCATTTTGTTGTGCAGTATATGGAACAGTATGTTGCATTTGAATTCCATTCTCAGTGCAAAAGTTGATGAATTTATTGTTAACATATTCTCCGCCATTATTAGATCTTAGCTTAAGAATTTGATGTCCAGATTGTTTTTCAACAAAGGCCTTAAAGGCCAAGAACATGTTAAATACTTCACTCTTGAGTTTTAAGAAGTATACCCAAGTGTGTCTGGAGAAATCATCAATGAAAGTTAAGAAATACGTGTAGCCAGAGAATGAAACAACTGGAAGTGGACCACATAAATCACTATGCACAAGCTGTAAAGGGGCTGAGGCGTGCCAAGAGGCACATTTTTCAAAACTATCCCGATGATGTTTTCCGAGTACACATCCGAAACAAACACCATCTCTGCAAGATACCATTGGAAGACCTATCACCATATTATCTTTACATAGATTCTGAAGGGAGCGATAGTTTAAGTGACCAAATCGCTCATGCCAAAGTTTGCTCACTTCATCGTTATGAGCAACAAATACTGAGGGAAGATTTGATGACCCAAAGTTGTGAAACTTATACAACCTTGTAGAATCATCAGCAATGCCAGTAGCTAAAATCTCTCTAGGATCTCTTAGGTCCTTAATTACAACATCGTGAGGTGAAAATTCAACGATTTTACCTTCACCTGAATGAGTTATCTGATATACAGATAGAAGGTTGCAGGATAAGGTTGAAACACATAATACATCATTAAATTGACCATTGTCTATATGAACAGTTCCAGTCCCTACAACACTAAGAGATCTATCATCACCAACATATATATTTTTGGTGTTACAATCATTTAAAGAAGAAAACATGGCTTTGTTTTTGGCCATGTGATAAGAAGCTCCAGAATCAATGAGCCACTCATGAGAATGAGAAGAAGAAGATACATTTAGTGCATAGCCAGACCGAGATGCTTAAAAACCACATGCAGAAAGTGCCATTCCTGAAGATGAAGTTGAAGATGAAGAGTGCTCCAAATGGATATTATGCTTCTGCATTGCTGCTTCCAAGGCTTCCATCTTCTTAAAGCATTTGGATTCTAAGTGGCCATCTCAATAACAAAAGTTGCAATGTCTATCAGTCTTCTTCCCTTTGTTTTTATTTGTCTTATCATTTTGTTGAAATGATTTTTCATTTTGAGGCTGAAATTGCTTAGGACCCTTGTTTGGTTTACGACCATTCCTTTTAGGATACAACTTCTTAGGATTCTTTGAATTTGGTTGCTGTTGGGCGGCTAACGCTTTCTTAGAAGAGTTTCCAAGATGAACAAGACCAAGGTGTAAGAGTTTTTCTTGTTCTCTTATTAAAGAATCACAAAAGGAATCAAAGGAAGGGGACTTGTAGGCTTGTCCTTGAGAAATGAAGGCTTCTCTTGTAGAATGGAAGGTGGAAACAAACACAGAATAGGCTGGTCCCAACTTAGAATGGAGTAGATAGGTTACTATCTTCTTTCTTAACCTTAACACCTTCCAAGAGAAGTCTAAGGGTCTTGAACTTGGACAAAAAATATTCAATGCAAGAAAAATTATTGGGGTCCAATGTAAGCAACTCATTTTCAAGTTGATGGGCTTTAAGTTCATTTTTAATTCCAAAAACTTTAGTGATCTGTTTCATTGCTTCTTCAAGAGTATCAAGTTCTGCAATATGGAATCTAAGATCTGGAGAAATAGACATCTCTATCGACCCACGTGCTTGATCTTGCCTATTTTCCCATTTAGCTGCCTTATCTTCATCTTTCGGTTTGGTTTCTTGGCCTGAGGCTATTCTGTAGAGACCTTTACTTCTAAGTAAATCCACAATGTAGGACCACCATTGGACGTAGTTGGTGCTGTCAAGAATAACTTGGCATGTACTTTCCATTTTAACAGAAAATGAAGCTATAGACGCTGAAACTAAGTGTTCCAATCCAAAGATCTCGAAAAATTAGGCTGGTTCAAAAAAAACGGCTCTGAAAACGGCTTCCGGATGAAGAAGTTATGGCTTTTTGAAGAAAAGTTGATGAAGATGCCGACAAAGTGCGGGAATGTGCGGAAATGAAAAATCCGCCGAGAGAGAGAGAGAGAGAGTCACTGAAGCTTTGGGTTGCGTGCTTGCTTGAGAAAGCTCTTTTTCCCTACAAAATAAAAAACACAAAACCCAACACGGACATAAAAAAAAAAAAATGAACCTTACGGCTCGAAGTTAGCTTTAGCCGGAAACTAAATATTTTCCTCATTGTTTCTGATTTTCCGAGATCACACTAAGGCGCAGCGGAAAAGAGCATACGCATGAGAAAAATCCTTCCTTTCTATTTCTAATTTGCACAGATTGCACAGAGTCACGGGACAAAGAGCATACGCAGAAATGAAAGGTTTAGATCCGGTAATAAAAAAAATCTAAATAAACCGAAACCAAAATAAACAGAGAGAAAATAATTGTAAACTGCAAATAAACATTGTATACCTCCAGATCTTAAAAATGACGTAGCTAGGGCTACCAGAAACCTTTTCGCGTGAAACGAAAGGGGTTCCTCACTGGAACAGATGCTCCCAACACAATAGAGTAGTCATCTCGGCCCGAAAGTAGTTAGAAACAGTAAATCTAGGAATCGACAATTGGATGCAGTTCTATTGGCTTCAGATTTGGATCACCAACGGAATCAACCCTCAAATAGCTCTGATACCACGTAGGAATTTATAGGGTAAGTTCCTCAGTCAGAACACCAAAGGACACCGCTCACACACAGATCACAGATCAATACACCAGTATTTTGACGTGGTTAAAACCCTCAAAGAGGGAAACAGTCCACGGCCTGAGCCAACGCAGCCACTTCAGGCAATTTATTAATAAAAGAATGAAATTTTACATAAGCTTCTCTCATGAACAGTTAACCTACAAATGACCCTCCATGCTCTTTAAATAGAGATCATGGACCAATCGGGTGTTAAGCCACGGATCAAGTGTCGGTAATACCGAGGAGAGTGTTAGTGTCGGTCTTGAAAGCCCTCCATCAGTGATCAAAGCTCTTTGCATTTGCATTAGTAGGTGTCTCATCAGTGTCAAAGTTTGCATCCCGTTAGGCATGCCATAACCCTGATGGAGGAGCTGGTCTATTTACCCCTCTTGGCTTTGCTGGACCAGGTCATATCAGTCATTGAGTTTTTCAAGATTGTCTTGTTTGGTCTTAAGGTCAAAGGTCCTAGGTCTAGGGTTTTGGTCATTTGTCTCAGCAAGGTCATGTCTTTGAAAGTCCTTGAGTGCCCAGCAAGCCAGAGGGAGGATTGTAAATATGTTTCTTTGATATTTTCATCATGTACAGTTCATTTCTAACCTTGGATTTAAAAACTCTGTTTTTAAAGCCAAGGTCATGTTAAATTTTTGTAAAAAGAATGAAATTTCAAAAAGTCTTCAAAAAGGCAGCAATAACCCTGGTCCCCTTGCCACAGTCCCTCAGATGATCTACCTGCAAAAAGGAATCAAGTCAAAGCCCTCAAAAAGTCAAATTCAGAATAAAGGAAACCAAAAAAAATCAGTGTTTTAAAAAGTGTCAAAAATAAACTTTATAAAGTGGGTTTATGGATGAAATTTTTTTCAAATGAAGTTTATAAAGGTTCAACTTCCCACCTTTTATTCTCATTGTGCATCCCAACGATTGAAAGAGTGGTTTTTGATAGTGATTGGCGAAAGGAGCAAAATCGCAGTGATTTCGGGTAGCAGAGTGGTGCGCGACCCGTTGAAGGAGGTGCGCGACCTATTGGGCGGTGCGCGACCCGTCCAGGACCCCTCCGCAGTGCAAAATTACTACGGGCGCGACCCGTTGGGAGGTGCGCGACCCGTTGGGAGGCCTGCGCGACCCGTTGAACTGTTTGCCTCCAAACTTCAAACGAATTCCTCAATCTCCCTTCAACTCATCTCAATCGGTCGAGGTAGGCTCTTTACACATTGATTTGGAGAATGGTGATGAATATAAGGTTGTATGCTATGATTCTAACCTCAAATCATGCAAATGAAAAGTCTTATATGGCTGCAAAATTCATGTGCAAATTGTGCTAGGGTTTATGGTGTTTCAAGCTGTTTTTCCCTTTGATTGATTTCCTTCCCTTCCCTTTCCACACTCATATGTACATTTCTTTTCCCCGTGATTATTTTATAAATGAAATACAAATCCCCTTCCCATCCCTAAATCACTAAAACTGATAACCCTACCTCTCTCCCAAAGCATCAAAAACAAAACAAAGTGAAACCCTAATTCCCCTCTACCATATGCATATGCAAGATAACAAAAACTGTTGATAAAATGTCAACATGTATGGTGTATGGTTCCCTTTTGTTTTTCCCTATTAAACATGTATGCATATGTTCCCATGTTCACTTGTATGCATGTTTTTCCCACATGTAATACTCTTTGCAAATGATTTCCTTATTACAAAAATGTGTTCCTATATGAATATGATTTGCAAAATTTCCCTTAAAAACTCCCTGTTATTTTTATATATTCCCATTCCTGGTTAAGGAGTTCGCTCCCCTAACATTTCCCTCATGTTTGCTTCCCCTTGAAACAGCATAGATTTCAGCACTTTTTGCAGGCAGAGATAGCAGTTTAGTTTGTCCACTTTGCTCCAAAACCATGTCAGAAACCGAAACTTATGAGCAAAGTGATGACCATTCATCATCTACAGAGGTTGAGGAACAGAGGAGGCCTCGTAGAGGGGGTAAGGGAGGACATCATAAGAGGGAGGAGCCTACTTCTTTGGCAGAATTACAGGCCTGTCCTTTGGCAGTGAATTGCTTCCAGTACATGTCTTGCTATCAGTTTTGTGAGAGGATCTCTCAGATTCAGCATCATAGAGAGTTGGCCCACTTGTTTGTCTTACACCTCCATGATGGACATGTCACTCTGGCAGGGGTGAACTTCACATTGACACCTGAGGTGATCTCACAGGCTAGAGGGATACCAAATGTGGGTGAGGTGTGGCCTAAGCGCAGGTTGCTTGATTTTGTTCACTTTGAGCCCTATGTCCGGCCATCCTTTGTGAGACTTTTGATGGGTGTTTTCCCATTCAGATTTCTCCGGAGCGAGTATGCTCCCCTCATGAGGCTTATTATGCATTATTTTACCTGTGAGGGCAGATTTTCACAGGTGTATTCATATCACATTCGCCTTTTGATGCATTTCACCCGAGTGAGGATGATGAACATCCCGGTCTTCTTGTTTCATAACATTCATAGGATGGTGCCCATGTTGTAGAGGAAGACCCCAGCCCAGCAGTACAGGAGCCTTTGCCATTATGGTTTGATTCAGCTAGTAGTATTGCATCAGTTGACACAGCAGGGCATCTCATGGGAGGAGTTCATCTCTCGTGAGTTTTTCACAGTGCCACCTCAGCCACATCAGGAGGTCATTCATGAGGAGGGAGGACCATCTCAGCAGCCTGATGCTCCCATCACCCGACATGTCAGCTTCACTCCTTTGGTCACTTATCAGAAAGGCCCAAGGGCCTTATTTGCAGCAGCTAGGTGAGTACTATCTCCACAGCAGGTGGAAGGGGTCTCGCCTTCATCTTCAGCTCAGCGAGTGTTATCTCCACATCAGGTGGAAGGGGCCTCACTTTCTTCATCAACACAGGTACTGCAGAGGGTCAAAGAGCCCATGATTCATGAGGATCCGGTGATTGATCTCGAGGCCAGTTCTCCTAGCCAAGAGGCGAAGGAGATCATTCAGCATCTTAGGGCTGAAAATGATGTTTTACAGAGGAGACTTGAGGGTGCCCAATGGACCATCACCTACCTGGAGCAGTGGAACACACAGCTAGAGGAGGAGAAGGCACTTGATGAGCTATGGAGGATTCGTAGCGACCGAGTCTTAAACCGTAGGAGGCCCGGTGATCCATTGCCTGCTGACCGAGAGTCATTGCTCATTCAGGAGAATGCCCACTTGGAGAGGGTGTTGGCTAAGGCCAACCAAGAGAAAAGGCTGTTGAGAAACATGAAGAATCATTATTGGGCAAGGATGCATGTTTGCAAAGCCAAAATGAAAATGTTCCAAAGGAGGTTGTCCGAGGCTCTTAAGCGGAGGAAGAAGACCAATCCACTCTGTATCTTGGCTGAGGCATCCCTCAGAGATCATGGCACTCACTAGCATCAGCTACAGCACAAATCCCAAAAAAATTTGAGAATTTTGGGTAATTTTGGAATTTTTTGGAAATTTACAGGTTTTGGCTTCTCAACGGGTCTCACCCCCGGTGAGACCCTTTGTCATCGTAGCTCCGTTTTGTAAAAACTCAACATTTATAGATTTTTCATGCAAAGTTACACATTCCTATGGATGGACTTGAGTTTTTATGGAGTTTTGGGCCTCCAAAAGGTCAAAATACAGGCAAAATTTGACTTTCTGCCCCTTTTTTGAGTTGCAGAAGTAGTCTTGGGAGAATTGACTTTTTATTGGGAAAATGACCTCCAAATCCAAAAATTCTTGTTGGGTTAGAAAGTAGACTCAGAGACCTTTCCAACGAGCTATCCTGCACCTCATTCTGACACCAAGAAGGCCTCCAAACAGAGCTCCAAAGTGCGCGACCCGTTGAGGAAATGTGCGTGACCCGTTGAGGAAATTGTGCCAGATTTGACCAGTTCAGCCCAGAAAACGCAGTTTGGCTCCAGTTTGACTTTTTGAGGTGGATGGTGGTCCTTTTGGATATAATTATGACACTTTTTGGATACTTTTACTCTTGTTTAACTCTTCTATAAGTTTCTTTCATGTAAAGGGTAAAAATTGAATGTATGAACTGGTTTCCAAGTTTATAGAGGCAAGTTGTTTTGACTGCCTATTTTCTAGTGCTTAGTTTAGAAGTGGTTCAAACAGCTCCTAGGATAGTGAGCTCGACCCATGGAGGCAGGGAAAGAGGTTAGATCATCTATATTATGTACTTTCTTGCTCATTTTCATGGTTGGACTCTTGAGGGAGAAGCTATCATTGTATTATCACTTGTATCTCTGCAATTTTTGGCTAAGGAAGACCAGGGTTTTGCAGTCATCTTTGGGATTCTTGTGGACTCATGTGTTGATGGTGTGTTTCTCCATGTTATTGTAAGCTTTTTTATGTGATTCATTTCCTTTCTATATTGCTGCATATTAAACAAATGAAGTGATAAAGTTAGAATTCATGCTTGCCATGCTCTACTTTTAAATTTGTTTAATTTCTATGTTTTCTACTGTCTAAAGAGAATTCAAATTCATTGTTTGCTCTCTTTAGCCTTCTTATCTTTCTTCCTAATCATCCACTTCAGCTAAAGACATCAATACAGGCTCCTACCTCGCCCCAAAGACCCCCCTGCAGAAACTGTGTCAAATCCCCGCACCCTAAATTGCAGCTCCTCAATTTGCCACCAAAAACCCCAAAAACCCCCAAATCAACCTTCAAATCAGTTTACTAGCCTAATATCAGTGTTACCTTGTTTGGTCATCTCATCCTATTGAAAATCTACCGAGATTGACCGGAGAGAGCCTTCTCCTGCCCCGTAGGGCTAGCTACGAGGCTGAATGGTTTGATGTAGCTTTGAGGTTTACCTTTTCAGCCTGAGGTGAAATTTCAAGTGCTAACAGAGAGAATGAACCGTCGGATCACTACATATCGTGACCGTCAGATTGTAAGTTACAAAATGTACATAGTAAAGAAACACACTTTACCTAACTCTATACTATACCAAGTTATACTTAACAATTTCCTATGTGTCGGAATATCCTAACAAATAAACCCTTTCCCATAAGAGTTTGAAGGATGGAGCTTGCTTGCTTTCTAAGCAAGGTACTATGTGCTCTAGGGAAAGGAAGAGAGGATTTGAGGGTTAGGTTTATGGGATAATACATGTGAAGGATTTCCCCAATCCCTAAAATCTTTATTAGAATTGGTATCCCGGATGGTTCTAGAAGAATGATCTTTCAAAGGAGCCGGATCACACAGGGTCAAGTGGACCCAGTCTAGGGTATGAGGAAAGAATGTAGCAATCAATGATATTATTACCCTAGACAAGGTGGGGAAAGGATCAAAGAAATAATTTTCACTTGAAGATGTTGTTTTGACCCTATGAGGTACTAGCCTTGGGGATGGCATGGCAAGCTTTGATCCTGGAACTAGGGCTTGGCTTTTCTCCCAACTCCACCATTAAAATGGCTTCAAAATTGGAGGAGAGCTTGAGGAAAGGCCAGCGTAGGAGACCTTAGGAGATCGAATTTCTTTTATGGCTAGCTTGTCAGAAAATTGATGCCTTAGGTACCCCAACTTGGCTAGACATGGAAGGGGGTGAAATAATATGGGTTTTAGTGACCACCCTTGGTAGATCACTGCCTTAATATTATTTAGAATGGATTTTATGATGAATATGAGTAGGATTTTGTGGTTCCCAGTCAAGGAGACCTCAAGATTACTTCGCTAGCCTTATAGGTCAAGAAGAAGCAACCTTGCAACTTTTATATTTCGAAGTGCAAGAGGAATGGCATATCAAGGTAAAATTCTTTGATAGAATTACCCCTAGGATATTTCACTCATATTACATGGCCCATATATTGAGGGAAGTTATAATAGAGATAAATTCTACAATTTTAAGCAGTAAATGCATGCAACAATTAGCCTTAGAACAGCAAAAATCTCAGTCCATCATATATGACAAAAGTGAACAAAAATAAAATTAAAAAACATGTACTTACATGCAACAAAGTATATCCAACCATTCACAATTGACAATAGAGAAGCTCCAAGAGAATATAGACCAAGAGAAGATAGAGCTCCAAGAGTAGACAGAGCTCCAAGAGAAGATAGACCAAGAGAAGATCGAGCTCCAAGAGAAGATAAAGCTCCAATTCAACCTCTAGAAAAAGTGCGAAAATATCAAGAGAGAGAAGTGATCCAAACCAAAGTGATATGGCAAGCAAATGAGCTCATCTCACTTGTATTTATACAAAACTTACGAGTTCGAATTAGCCTCCTTAGCCTACATAAGCCCCAAAAATAAAATAATGTTCTAATAATTCAACTTTTGGTGACAAGCCCACCAAACTAGCTCATAAATGGGGAAATAAGCCTCTCAAGAGGTCAAATAATAATATATGCATGTCATAGGGCCCTCTAAGAGGCCTAATGAGGTCCATGGGTCTCATAATGAAGAATAAGACCCTCAAACTTAGTGGACAAGGGGTTGGCCCCTTGCAATAACTTGTGGTCATCCAAATGACATGTGGGGGCACACAAGTGTCCTCATGGGTCTCAAAACAAATCAAAGATGTGTTTAGATCACCTGCAAGGGCTAAGATAATGGTTTAGGTGATTTCACATCATCATGCAAGTCCTGGATCATCTGCCAAGTGTATGGTGTAGATTTGAGGTCGGCTGGGCATGATGGATCAGGTGCATCCTCCTTGTCCAATAAGTGAACCATCAGCAATCTATGAATGGTTGTGGGGATCCATGGAGTGAAATCTACTGTTGTGGAGCCCCGTGGCTCTCAACGCTCACCCTATAGGTGCCAATGCATCCCTCTGGAGGATTAGGACCCCGCATAAGGAGACCAAACCCAAGATGGAAACCATCTGCAATCTTGCATAAGATCCAATGTGTCCCCTAGCCTTCCAGTACAACAAGTCATTAGAGAAATCGAGTAAATGAGCTTACCTAATCATGGACCATAGGTGGGGACTTCATAATTTCCTGCCCTTCCATAATGGGCTTCGAGATGTGCCAATGTCTCCTAGACTCCAAATGGGGTTAACTAAAAATCATATTAGGTCGTTTCTACTTCTAAAGGGGATAATATAGTCAAGGTGCATCCTTTAAAAGGTGGTGGCATGTGACAGATATGCGAATGAAATAGGAAATGAGAAGGGGAAGCCCTTGGTCACATTTTGGGGTACAAGGGTAGCTAATAAGAGGGAATCCCACACTTGGGTATATAATGTGTAGAAGGGAACAATCATGGTACATGAGGTGCCCCAACCTTGATTTTCACACCCTTGTCTTATGCCTTTCTTCCTTTTTATGATTTTCTTTGATTAACTACTCCGGGCTCAAGGGGTTAGAGCATGATGTATAAAATATAGCATTGAATTCCCCCTTTTAAGGTGGGGTGGTTCATCGTCCACCAGGGGTGATGGCCATGATGATGGGCTAGACCTCACGTATTGGCTTTTGCCCACGTGCTAAATTTATTTTTCCCGACCATATTTTGCATTTTGTGGTACATTTTCCTGTTGAATGTGGCCATATATTTTTTTTCTTTTCAGCTACATCAACCTCCGGGCTTCATTCCAGGCCATGACCCAAGGTGTGGGCAAGGGGAAGGAGCAAGCTTAACCCTATGTGGACCTAATAGAGGAATGTGGACCCAAGCAGGAAAAATGATGAATGGGGTAGTAGTGAATGGAAATGGGATAATATAAGCGAATAAGGGATAGGGATCACGCAACCAAAATCGGGGTTTCCCATGAACTACCATCCCTAGATCCAAATGGCAAGTAAAACAGATCCCACGGGACTAGAATCCAAGGTTAATACCAAAAGGGGTTAAGGGGACAAAAGCACAGACCTAACCATTCTTTTCGCTAAATCCCCCCATTAATCCAAGCCCAGAAGTGTCCATGATAAGCAAACTATAATACTCAATTTCCAAATGATAAGGAATACCTTTAGGTTCGGGAGTCCCACCTTCAAACATATGATCATTTAAGGTGGGTGAGGGACCACATGGTTGGCTCAGGTGGTAGAGAAATGGCACAACGAACTAGTTGGTGGCTACAAGGGGCTGTTGGCTGGCGGCTGAGGACCATCTTGGAGGATTTTTTTATCCTAAGGATATTACACACAAAATGGTGGGTAACAGGTCAAATTGAGAAGATTTGAATTTACACATCAACATACAACTTGGAGACAGTTAAATTGTGTGACATGGTTCTTGTCACTAAGTTAGCACAGTAAACTCAAGTAAGCATGTGTGATTGTTAAATTTTAGTAAGCCCGTTTAGTTATATCCAGTTGAGTTTAGTTAGACTAGTTGTAATAGTTGGAGGAATTAGTGGAAGGTCAATTGTGCAATGGGAAAACAATCTAACTTAAAGATCATCCAATTTAACTTATCAATCAACTCAAAATAACTAGTGCATGCTGAAAATTCGAGTTCCTAGCCAAGGTGGAGATTTCATGGCAGTGTAACAAGCAGTTGTAAACTAGTTTGAGTGTATGGGTGTTGCATGTAGTCAGATGATCAAACCTCAGTAATTGCATAATCAATTGGAGGAAAATTCCTAAAAAATAACGGCTAATTCTCGAGGATTTGCGCAAGAAAATAGGGGCTCAAGCAGAGGCAAAATTTGACTAAGTCTGGGTCGACAAAGCTTCGCATTGAGCAGAGAGATAGGTTATTCACTTGTAGGGGGAACTCAGCTAGAGCTAGCAATTGTAATACATCTTTATTCATCTCATTAATGCAAAGAGGCTTGAGGGGTTTTTCCCAGTTGGGTTCCCTTAGAAAAATACTATGCATGCATGTCACTACTTATTGCATGTCTGAGATTGTTGTTCTAAATTATGAATTGAATTCCGCATAGTAGTAGAGTAGAATTGTGTCTCTTGATTTAGATTAAAATTTCTTGAGCAATCGTAATTCTATCACCTTATTTCTACAAGGTATCAGAGCAAGATTCACATTGGAACAAGAATTTTGAAGTTGTTTCTCAGGAGGTTCGAATTTGTAGCTTCAGTGTAGCAGAACTCTTCAAAGTTGGAAAAATGACCTTCAACGTGATGAGATTAGAGTATGCCTTGGAAGGAAGCTCCAATTTTAATGCATGGAAGGATCACATGGAGGCAGTGCTTGATGACAACGGATTGTTAGAATATGTAAAGAAAGACATTGCAAAACTAGGATCAGTTGATGCCCATAACCAAGCTCATTGGAAGAAAGATGTAGCCAAGGTGAGGAGAATAATATTGGAGGGAGTGCGAGTTGTCTCAATTCTCCATGGGAAAGAAACTCCTTTCTCAATGTGAAGGCACTGAAAGAGATGTTCTAGAATAACATTGATCATAGAAAACTAGCCCTCAAAGACAATTTTTTGGCTTAGCGGGTCCTGACCCATGTTCAAAGTTAGTTGCGCCAACCAAAAAAACCCTACACTACTTGCCCTTTCGGCAACAACCCGCGTAGCACAGGCTGCAGTCTCACCCGAAGCAGTATGGGGGGATGCAAGAACCAAGTCTTTGCATCCAAAGACTAGTGTGATGTCTTCCAGCGCCTTGGATCTGCCTCCGCGCAAATCGATAAACTTCTAGGGCACGTCACTGCAAATTAGTTAAAGTGGCCTTCAAACCTTTGCGAAGGTCCATAATCAGTCCTTGCGAACCCTTAACAGTTGATTTACCTACTTACAAGCGACAAAAATTAACCCTAGATTGGAGTTCACATAGATCTACTTTATTCATCAGAAAACATACGAGAAATGATCTGAAACTTTGTGGAAGTGGCTAAGCATTCAGTATATACATTATTAAGACATATTCAATAAATTTGCATAACATTTAATCATTATTTCATAAAACATGTCAATCATCGGCAGCATATAGCATAAACAGTTACAAACGTAAATACTCAGTAATTCTTTGGAAAATTCTCTTTATTGATCTTTAATTCACTAATTACATACTCAAACTACCATGCGCACGCAGCTATAAGGGTCTTCGCACTCAGCTGCAGACTCTACCCAGGCCTCTATGCACTCAGCTGCAGACTCTACCCAGGCCTCTGTGCACTCAGTTGCGGAGCCTTCCCCTCTCTACCTAAGCGTGGGAAGCAGAGCCTTCCTACCTCAACTCCTACCCAAAACTCTTCAATGAACCCAATTCTCTATCAAAACTTGTTCTTCCCTAAGATTCGCTAAGACTCAACTATTTATAGACTTTTCAATACAATGCCATTGTTCACAGACCATGGATGAATCTCAAAACCAACTCAAATTTTTACTTAAAACAAGGGGCTAAGCCCCTTTCACTCTTATTCATCTACGCGCTCCGCATCCACATATCGTGGAGACTTTACATCTTTTACAAAACTATATACAAAATTTTGGTTAACTAACCCCAAACTAACCCAAGGGACCCCATCTGAACAGGCCCCCAACATAAATATCATGACTCGCCCTCGAGTCACTCAGCTAATTGTTCCACTTTCTGGCGGAGTTCGTTGAATGTCGTGGTCAGTGCTTGAAGCTTTGCGGTACTCTGTACTGCTGCTTCTTGTACTTCCTGGACCAGTTTCTCGGTGTTTAGACCCTCTATTTCCAGTTGTGCAGTCAACTGCGTCTACTTCATTGCCTTCAGCTTCTCGTGAATGGTCTGTGAAAACTAGTTGGCTTCCTCTGTCCAAGGCTCAAGTCGTGCGCCGAGCACAGACTTCTTCTTCTACAATTCCTATATCTGCAACAATTTTTCTTTTCCTTCCTGTAAGCGAGCGAAACGTTGGATTGGTGCAAATTTCCGTGCTGTCATATTGATCTCATCGTACTGTTGTTGCGCTTCTATGATTTTTGTGTTCAACTATTGCAGTGTAGGATCCTCCTACTGTGTATCCCAGAGGCCCAGTGCTTGAGTGAAGAGCTTATCGCACCCTTGCAGGACGACATCTAGTTGAGCCATGGATTCTTTAATGGTCGAACCTCTTTGTTCCCCAACCTCTGGCGGTGTGGTCGGCTGCAAATTTAATTGCAGCTCAATTATCTGCATCTACAGGTCGAAATACACCTTGTCAACCTTGTCCTTTGAAGCGCGCATTATAGCAGCCAATTTCCTTACTTTGGTTCAAGCTTTTCCTTACTTTGGTTGAAGCCTCTACATCATTAGGTATACCCAACTCAGGTATGGATTTGCAGGCCTGCTCAATCGTTGTGACCAGGTTCTGACGTTGTATATGCAACTCCTCCTGCTCCTTTAGGGCCTAAGTCTTTTATGCAAAAAGTTGTTGGTTGTTGACTTTGAACTCACTAACAGAAGTGAGTGCGCGGTGTTCTTTTATCTTTAGCTCATCAACGACCCCCTGATGTAGCGCATGAAGAGACTCGAGTGGTAGCACGACAAAGTTTAACCCCATATCTTTTATTGCGTGAAGCACCGCACAACCCTCATCCAACTCTTCACAGACCGACTCCTCTAGCAGAGGAAAGACTATGAGATCCAAAGTCCAGTCAATCTCTGTGACAGTCCTATGGCCCTGTGTCAGGCTCTCTTGCGCGCCACTCGCCTTTCCGATATCCTGTTGAATCCTGTTCGCCTGGATTTGCAGCGCACGCAGATCCTTTTGGACGCTTCATAGCATCTGCATGTATTGTTGCTTGAAATTTTGTAGCACTTCTGTTGTGGTGCCCTGTATCTTGTCATCGATCTCATCGAGATCGCCTTCTGTTAATATCATCGGATCGACATGTGTATGTTCATCAGACTTTTGTTTCTTGCACGATCCTCCAGTATGTTCCTGCCCTCACTTCTTCAGAATGAACGGCGTTCTTTGCCCCTCGTTACCGCCTTCACCCTAGTTTAACAGCTCATGTTCTTCTGTTTCAGGCGAAGCTTATTTGTCGCCTTCCTACGACTTATGCTACTCTTTGTCCACCTACTCTTTTGCAATGCGAGCTTTCTCTACAGCTGCCTTAGCATCTTCCTTTGTCTTTTGCTCTGTTAGTGCTCGCGCAGCCATTTGAGTAGCATCCTTCCACTTTTGTGCAACAACGCTTTTTGCGTCTATGCTTGTTCCAACATCTAACTCCATAGGTGTGCACCACTCCTGTGGCCAAAGCCCCAACTCTTCCTAGATATATGTATCAATCACCATATAAGGAAATGGATGTCGTTTCTTCTCAGGGACTTTGCGCACTTTGATCGAAACCCTATGTAAATCAGCTTTGAATTCTGCATAGGCCGATAGCTACGCATACAAGGTGGGAGACAACCTTGGCCGCTAGTTAACCACCATGTGCATGTCCATATCCATCAAAAACCAAAATATCTTTGTTTCTTTAACACACTCTGCATCTTTTGAGGCTCACAACAAGGCAAACCATGCTGCCTCGAGCAATTCTTCTTTGTGTGGAGGAAACTGGCTATCCTCGAGTAACCTCCAAGTAACCAAAAAAATCGACAACAACAACCAGGCATAGTGAAACATCCTCTCCTCTGGGACCTCTCGGCAGTTCGCAAGGAACTCCTAACATAGATACTTGGCCCAGTTGTACTGTACCCCCTTCACGCACTGAGATGCGAGCGATATGACCGGCGCCGGAACTTCATCTGCGTGGCATTTTCTCATTACTTTTCCTGCTAGAATCTGGGCAACCAACTATACTGCTGGGTCTAATATGGACGTGATAGAGTACCCTCGCAACTTTTTGATCAGACCAAACTCCTTCTTCATCTTATCTGCCAACTCTTTTTCTCTGGTTTTTCCTCCAAACTCTTTGGCAGGGTTCGCCCCTTTGTAAGGTAGCTTTGTGATCCTGTGGATCAACATGTCAGTGATGGGGATAGGCTCTCCTAACCATAGGCACCCATCATGCACCAGCGCAAGGAGCTGGCGCACACAGATCGTCTTAATGGCGGAACGATGATAATGCGGCACCAACAATAGATTGAGAAACTTTGACTGCTCAACACCGCAGACCCACTTCATGGGATCCAAAATTGTAACCCCTGTGTCATCATTGTAGATTTTCTGCAAATACTTGTGAGTCTCCAAGTACAGAAACTTTGTATGATCTACGAGGTCCCAATCTTCCATTTTAAGCAACGGAACGTGCGCCAGCATAGGACCCTTGAACATAACCTGCTCAGGCAGCAAAGGTGTCGAAACGGAAAATTTCCCTGTATCGGGATCCTTTGTGACTTTAGCTTTTCCCTCACGTGGAGGGATATACTCAAGCAACCTCATCATCGGCTCCACTCCTTCGGAATCAACATCCGCAATACCCTGGAATTCTTCCTCTCCTAGGTCCACTACTTTCTCTGGCTACTTATCCTTTTTCTGCTTTGTCCGTGTCTCGGTATGCTTTCGCAGTGAAATTCACACTGGCACCGGATTCTTTTGTTTTTCCTTCGCGGCTGGTTGCTTTTCTTTCATAGCAAGCTGCTTTTCTTTTAGCACAATTTGTTTCAACCTAGGTGACCTCGGCGCCATGGGAACAGCAGGCGTAGCCTCCATACTAGACACTTCCAGTCCTGGCGCGTCAGACACAGTTGCTTTCGAACTAAGGGCTTCGGCGGGGTTAGTGAAAGTCATTATATCAATGAATAATTCGCATTCTATTGCAGAAACGTCTGCAAACAAGGGTTGCGTCACAAATTACTCCTAAAACACTCGGCTCATATGTGACAGACAGCAAAATGCACTAGCAAGTCTTAGAGTGCAAAGTGTTCTCTGCTAGACCGACACACGTAATTTATAAGGGAGTTTGAATTCAAATTCGATCGGTCCCCCCAAATTTGGATGATAAATGTTGTTTTGGCGGCAAATATTCAAAGATTTTTGCCTTAATTGTCACCTCCCCTCTACTCTTAACCTCTTTCTGGTTGTCTCATCATGAATAGTAAATACAACAGTCATATTCTTGTTGGGTTGTGCGGTACCTTTCCCTCTCGCACAGCGTCTTGAGCGCAACTCCATCTGGTGCATCCTCGTCAATCTCCGCGCATCCTGGTCGCTGCCTTGTTCTCCAACTCGGGCAATGTAGTTTATAGTCTCGCACTCCCTTGCAACTACCTGGAGCACTAAGACTGTCCTGCTGCCATATAGTCATTGCGCAGGATCCCCCGTATGCAGCTTCAACCTACTCCCACTCACTTTTCCCAGGAAGGGTTCCCCATTCAGCTTTGCGAGCTGAACTGCGCCACCATTTGTAATTTCCTTGACAATATATGACCCTAACCAATGCATCTGGAATTTACCCATAAATTTAGTGAACTTACTATCATATAACAGTACAAGATTGTTTACCTTAAATGTGTGAAGCTTGATATGGCGATCATGCCATGCTTTTTTGCGTTCCTTCTGTTAGCACTTGAAATTTCACCTAGGCTAAGATAGACAAATCTCAAGGCTACATCAAAACCATTCAGCCTCGTAGCTAGCCCTACGAGGCAGGAGAAGGCTCTCTCCGGTCAAACTCGGTACATCTTTCAATAGGATGAGCTGACCCAATTAGGAACACTGATATTAGGCTAGTAAACTGATAAGGAGGGTTGATTTAAAGTTTTTTGGGGTTTTTGGTGGCAATTGGAGGGAGTGCAATTCAGGGTGCGGGGATTGAGCTCAGTTTTTGCAGGTGGGTCTTTGGGGCAAGGTAGGAGTTTGTGTTGATGCCTTTAGCTGAGATGGATGATCAAGGAGGAAAGAAGAGAAGCTAAAGAGGGCAAACAATGACTTTGAATCCTCTTTAGACAGTGGAAAACATAAACATTAAACAAATTTGAAAGCTGAGCATGACATGCATGAATTCAAACTTTATCACTTCATTTGTTTAATATCCAGCAGTATAGAAAGGAAATGAATCACATAACAAATCTTACAATAACATGAAGAGACACACCATCAACACAATGAGTCCACAAGAATCCCAAAGATGACTGCAAAAACCCTGGTCTTCCTTTTCCTCAAATTGCAGAGATACAAGTAAAATATACAATAGGAGCTTCTCCCTCAAGAGTACAATCCTGAAAATGAGCAAGAGAAGGCATAATATAGATGATCTAACTCCTTTCCCCACCTCTAGGGGTCGAGCTCAGCTTCCTAGGAGCTGTTTCAACTAATTCTAAACTGAGCACTAGATAATAGGCAGTCAAAACAACTTGCCTCTAAAACTTAGGAAACCTATCCATGCATTAAATTTTTACCATTTACATTCAAGAATCTTCTAGAAGTGATCAAGGAGAG
Organism: Pinus tabuliformis; assembly: GCA_031772625.1. Classification (NCBI taxonomy): domain Eukaryota; kingdom Viridiplantae; phylum Streptophyta; class Pinopsida; order Pinales; family Pinaceae; genus Pinus; species Pinus tabuliformis. The sequence continues at coordinate 219,657,483 of CM062818.1, read as the reverse complement.
TAAAAGCATCATAGAGCCATGAAAATTACACAAAAATCCATCATTTACATGCCCAAAACATTAAACCAAGTGAAAACAGTGTTTTTCTGGCCGAACTGGTCAAAACAGGCAAAATTCCCTGACAGGTCGCGCACATTCACAGCTCTTTTTGAGGGCGTTCCCGGTGTCCAAATCAGGTGCAAGATAGCTTGTTGGAACGGTCTGTGAGTTTACTTTCCAACCCCACCGGAATTTTGGAATTTGGAGTTGATTTGACCCCTCAAAAGTCATTTCTCCCAAGACAGCTTTCTGCAACTCAAAATAGGGGCAGAAAGTCAAAATTTGCATGTATTTTGAGCTTTTGGAAGCCCAAATCTCCATAAAATCTGAAACCCATCCATAGGCAAGTGTATTTTTGCATGAAAATTCCAAAAATGCAAAGTTTTCCCCGTTCTGAGTTGCCCCCATGTAGGGTCGCGCGCGGGGTGAGACCCGTCAAATGGCCAAAACCTGTAAAATGCCAAAAATGCTTCAAAAATCTCAAAATTTCTTGGGTTTGCTGCTAGGAGGATGCTAATGAGTATCATGGTGAGTGAGAGAAGCCTCAGCCAAGATACGGAGCGGGTTGGTCTTCTTCTTCCTCTTGCGGGCCTCGGACAACCTCCTCTGGAATATCTTCATCTTTGCTTTGCAAACATGCATCCTCGCCCAGTAATGATTCTTCATGTTCCGTAGCAGTCTCTTGTCCTGGTTGGCCTTCTCCAACAGCCTCTCCAAGTGTGCATTCACACGGATAAGCATGGATTCCCTCTCCTTGGGCAGAAGTCACCGGGCCTCCTACGGTTGATGACTCGGTCACTTCGAATCCTCCACAGCTCATCCAACTCTTTCTCATCCTCAAGTTGCTTGTTGCACTGCTCAAGATAGTTTATTGTCCATTGGGCCATGTCGAGCTTTTGTTGTAATAAGCGGTTTTCCGCCTCTCTCTGTCGGATGATCTCATGCAAATCTGAAGTGGGGGAGCGAGCATCAAGATCAATGATGTCAACCTGTGTGTCACCGGCTCTCTCCTCCTCTGTCATGGGTTGTTTGCCCTCTCGTACTGCTGATGGAGAACGCGAGGCCCCTTCCACCTGGTGTGGAGATAACACTCACTGACCTGTAGATGATGATGGCGAGACCCCTTCCACCTGCTGTGGAGATAGTACTCGCCGAGCTGCTGCAAACAAGGCCCTCGGGCCTTTCTCATAAGTGAGCTGAGGTGAGGAAGCAACATGTCTCGGAACAGTGATCTCAGGCTGGTGTGACGGACCTTCCTCCTCATAAATGGCCTCTGGCTCTGGCTCTGGCTGTGGTGGCACTGTAAAGAACTCATGAGAAATGAAGTCTACCCATGGAATGCCCTGCTGACTCAACTGATGGGAAACAATGAGCTGGATGAGACCATGATGGCACAAACTCCTATACTGCTCAGCTGGGGACTGCCTCTGAAACACGGACACCATCCTCTGAATGTCCTGGAAGAAGAAAACCGGGATGTTCATCATCCTCACTTAGGTAAAGTGCATCAACAGGCGAATGTGATAAGAGAAGACCTGTGAAAATCTCCCCTCACATGTGAAGTAATGCATGATAAGCCGCATGATCGGAGCATACTCCCCCCGGAGGAATCTGAAAGGAAAGACCCCCGACAAGTGGCTCATGAATGCTGGCCTGACATATGGCTCAAAATAAACATAATCCAGCATTTTGCTCTTGGGCCACACCTCACCCACATTTGGTATCCCGGTAGCCTCTGAAATCACCTCCGGAGATAGCACAAAATTCACCCCTGCAAGAGTGACCTGCCCATCATGAAGGTGCAAAACAAATAAGCGGGCCAACTCCCTGTGGTGTTGAATCTGGGCAAGCCTCTCACAGAACTGAAAACATGACATATAACGGAAACAATTCACTGCCATAGGACAGGCCTGCAACTCTGCCAAAGAGGTGGGCTCCTCTCTTTTATGATGACCACCTTTGCCACCCCTACGAGGCCTCCGCTGTACCTCAACCTCTGTGGAAGAAGACCGGTCATCACCTTGCTCATAGGTTTTAGTGGTTGACATGGTGCTTTTGAGCAAAGTGGAGAAAATAGATAAAGTAGACTGTTGCCCTTGCCTGCAAAAATGTTGAGTTGTATGCTCGATTGATTTGGCAAGCACGAGGGTGATTGAGCAAATTTTGAAGCGGTTTTGTGAGTGACAGGTTGACGGGTCGCGCACAGGCTTTGACAGGTCGCGCATGGGCTGACAGGTCGCGCCCGTTATGTTTTTGCACTGCGGAGAGGCGCCTGACAGGTCGCGCACCGCCCAACAGGTCGCGCACAGTCCCTGACAGGTCGCGCACCTGAAAAACGACCAATTTCTCTGCACTTTGCCTTCGTTCGCCTCTTCGCCCTATCTCTTTGCCTTGCAAGCTCTTAGATGCACAATGAGGGTGTTTTAGAGGGAATTTGACTCTTTATAGGCCCAATCTGAAAAAATTTACTTACCAAACCCACTTTCTAATGTTTTGTTTTGGCATTCACTTTTAACACTGATTTGAGTTTTCTTTGTCCTGAATTTGGCTCTTTGAGTGCTTTAACTCCGTTCTTTTTGCAGGTAGACCATCTGATGGACTCTGGCGAGAAGACCAGGGCTATTGCCGACATTTTGAAGAATTTTTGAAATTTCCTTATTTTTTGCAAAATTGACATGACCTTGGCTTTAAAAACAGGGTTTCTAAATCCAAGGTATAAATGAGTTGTACCTGATGAAAATATCAATGAAACATATTTACATACCTCCTTCTGGCTTGTTGGGGACTCATGGACTTCTGACTCATGATCTTGCAATGACATTTGACTGAAACCCTAGACCTAAGACTTTGGACTTCAAGACAAAACAAAACAAGTGTGACACAAGCTCATTAACTGATATGACCTGATCCAGCAAAGCCAAGAAGGGAACAAGGACCAGCTCCTCCATCAGTTTTATGGCATGCATAATGGGATGCAAAACTGACATTGATGAGACACCTACTTATGCAAATGCAAAGAGCTTTGATCGCTGATGGAGGGCAACAAGACCGACTCTAACATTGGCTCCAATGGGGATGGTAGCTCCTTGGAGGTGCCAAGAACCTCAGACCTCTGGGATAGCAGACCAGTGCTTTCAACCATTGGGCGATGGAGTCATTATTTCAGCAAACGACACAAGACTTTGACTCATTCATTGACTGAAACTTGATTCAAACCAACCCAATTATGAAATCTACATGACTGAGAACTGACTCACAAATGACTCATGACTGACTTAACTAAAACAAAAACTTACAAAGCTTATTGAAGGGCAGCAGTCCATCATGATTTGAAATCATGATGACAACCACCTTGTTTCTTACAAGGCAATATACCATCAAACTATATCATAATGCCAATGTAACCAATCAAGCAGATGCCTTCTTGACTGATTCTCCCAATCAGATCTCATGATCAACAATAGATACTGGTAACTGGGCATCCAAGAACATAGTCGACCATGATCTCCTTCATCACTGAATACGGCAATAATCACTTTCACTGCTGACTGTAACAAATCTGCCATTGGATCCTGGAAAACATGAAGACTTGACATTGCCACCTCCTGCTGAAAGAACAAGGTATCCTTTGTTTCAAATTCTGATCTACCTTCATCATGTGCTTCAAAAAGAGTATGTTCCTGGGCTTCAAAAAACTCTGAACAAATGGATGGGCAGATCTCTTCTTGGAAAAACATTTCAGCACATGAAACATATGAAGAATCTGAAAGGTAATCCTGTATGCTATGATCTTCGGTAGTTTGATAATATGGTAGGTCATCTTCAAATGATATGACAGCCGGATTATCATCTTTGTGAAGGAAAACATTATATGTTTGCTGATCTACAAGACAATCATCTTCTTCAATAGAGGAAGGAGTTTCTCCAACACTTTCCTGACTATGTGTGCATTGCAAATCTGCTGTAGCTTGGGCTGTAACAAGACATTTCAAAAGCTGATCTATCTCCTCTTCAGACAAAGGAGACAATGCCTTTTGTTTTCCTCTACTTAAACAATAATTATCTTCATATGACAAGGCATTCAAACTATCATTTATTACTGAGTTATTGAAAGGAGATTCATCACTTACTTGCACAAAGATCTCACCTTGTTGTTCATGAACATCTGAATCCAAAACTTTGTCTATGATCTCAACAGCAGAGCTCTCTTTGATGGGTTTCAGCACAAGATATGCTTGGTCATCATATTTTGAATCTAGTTCTGAAGTAGCTGACTGAGCATTATCACAATCTACAATCTGGTCTTCTTCTATGGGCAGATCTGAAACAAGCTCTTCTCTTTCATCAATTACAGCCATATGACCATCTTCAACCTGCTGATCTTGACAAATATCCTCTAAGATTTCTGTGTGCTGCTGAAATGGATTCTCATACAAAGCTTCCATGATCTCAACATCCATAAAATTATCGTCTTCATAATATTTCTCAAGGCTTTCAATAAAACTATAGGCATGCTTGCAACAGTCTTGAACTAAATTCAATGATGGATAAGAGTCCTTATATCGTTCAATGAACATAGTATGAAAATCCTTTAAACAGTAAATACAAGCAGGCGGCAAACTTTCATACCATGATTGAGCTTTACCTTCCAGAGTGGCCAAGAATATCTTCATCAAGCAATATTCAGGAAAATCCACTTTCAACTTGCGAATATGCATATGAAATCTTACTAGATGTAGAACAGCATCCTTCTTACCATCATCATTAAATATAGGCAGATTCCTTGACTAATCTACCTTTGGAATTTTATTCGGAAAACCTGGAATGTGTTCTCGGCTCAGGGAAGCATATCTTCTTGCGATCCGATCCATCTTGAAAAGCTCAAAGCTATTGATCTCTCTGCAGTGAAGTCACCATGAAGCACTGATCGCTGGAGTTTTCAGTGAAGGAGTCGCCAGTGAATGATTTCAGCCTTGTCAGTGCCTGATCGTTGTCCACTATCAACAATCAGATCTGAACTTGATACACGTACCGGGGTAAAATGCAAATGAAGTGTTGTATTCACAAGCTCACGGAGATCGACTGAAGCAGCGTTTATCTACTAACGCTGATGTAAAACAAGAGCGTTTTCGAAGGCTACCTGGCGTATCTTTAGACTCCGTCTAAGACTTATGAAATAACACGTCCATGATCAAACGATTAGTTTTTTCTCCCCAGTATGGTCGCCAATATGTTAGCGCTTGAAATTTCACCTAGGCTAAGATAGACAAATCTCAAGGCTACATCAAACCATTCAGCCTCGTAGCTAGCCCTACGAGGCAGGAGAAGGATCTCTCCGGTCAAACTCGGTAGATCTCTCAATAGGATGAGCTGACCCAATTAGGAACACTGATATTAGGCTAGTAAACTGATAAGGAGGGTTGATTTAAAGTTTTTTGGGGTTTTTGGTGGCAATTGGAGGGAGTGCAATTCAGGGTGCGGGGATTGAGCTCAGTTTTTGCAGGTGGGTCTTTGGGGCAAGGTAGGAGTTTGTGATGATGCCTTTAGCTGAGATGGATGATCAAGGAGGAAAGAAGAGAAGCTAAAGAGGCAAACAATGACTTTGAATCCTCTTTAGACAGTGGAAAACATAAACATTAAACAAATTTGAAAGCTGAGCATGACATGCATGAATTCAAACTTTATCACTTCATTTGTTTAATATGTAGCAGTATAGAAAGGAAATGAATCACATAACAAAGCTTACAATAACATGAAGAGACACACCATCAACACAATGAGTCCACAAGAATCCCAAAGATGACTGCAAAAACCCTGGTCTTCCTTTTCCTCAAATTGCAGAGATACAAGTAAAATATACAATAGGAGCTTCTCCCTCAAGAGTCCAACCCTGAAAATGAGCAAGAGAAGGCATAATATAGATGATCTAACTCCTTTCCCCACCTCTAGGGGTCGAGCTCAGCTTCCTAGGAGCTGTTTCAACTAATTCTAAACTGAGCACTAGATAATAGGCAGTCAAAACAACTTGCCTCTAAAACTTAGGAAACCTATCCATGCATTAAATTTTTACCATTTACATTCAAGAATATTCTAGAAGTGATCAAGGAGATTAAAAGCATCATATAGCCATGAAAATTACACAAAAATCCATCATTTACATGCCCAAAACATTAAACCAAGTGAAAACAGTGTTTTTCTGGCCGAACTGGTCAAAACAGGCAAAATTCCCTGACAGGTCGCACACATTCACAGCTCTTTTTGAGGGCCTTCCCGGTGTCCAAATAAGGTGCAAGATAGCTGGTTGGAAAGGTCTGTGAGTTTACTTTCCAACCCCACCAGAATTTTTGAATTTGGAGTTGATTTGACCCCTAAAATGTCATTTCTCCCAAGACAGCTTTCTGCAACTCAAAATAGGGGCAGAAAGTCAAAATTTGCATGTATTTTGAGCCTTTGGAAGCCCAAATCTCCATAAAATCTGAAACCCATCCATAGGCAAGTGTATTTTTGCATGAAAATTCCAAAAATGCAAAGTTTTCCCCGTTCTGAGTTGCCCCCATGTAGGGTCGCGCGCGGGGTGAGACCCGTCAAATGGCCAAAACCTGTAAAATGCCAAAAATGCTTTAAAACTCTCAAAATTTCTTGGGTTTGCTGCTAGGAGGATGCTAATGAGTATCATGGTGAGTGAGAGAAGCCTTAGCCAAGATACGGAGTGGGTTGGTCTTCTTCTTCCTCTTACGGGCCTCGGACAACCTCCTTTGGAATATCTTCATCTTTGCTTTGCAAACATGCATCCTCGCCCAGTGATGATTCTTCATGTTCCGTAGCAGTCCCTTGTCCTGGTTGGCCTTCTCCAACAGCCTCTCCAAGTGTGCATTCACACGGATAAGCATGGATTCCCTCTCCTTGGGCAGCAAGTCACCGGGCCTCCTACGGTTGATGACTCGGTCACTTCGAATCCTCCACAGCTCATCCAACTCTTTCTCATCCTCAAGTTGCTTGTTGCGCTGCTCAAGATAGTTTATTGTCCATTGGGCCATGTCGAGCTTTTGCTGTAACAAGCGGTTTTCCTCCTCTCTCTGTCGGATGATCTCATGCAAATCTGAAGTGGGGGAGCGAGCATCAAGATCAATGATGTCAACCTGTGTGTCACCGGCTCTCTCCTCCTCTGTCATGGGCTGTTTGCCCTCCCGTACTGCTGATGGAGAACGCGAGGCCCCTTTCACCTGGTGTGGAGATAACACTCACTGACCTGTAGATGATGATGGCAAGACCCCTTCCACCTGCTGTGGAGATAGTACTCGTCGAGCTGCTGCAAACAAGGCCCTCGGGCCTTTCTGATAAGTGAGCTGAGGTGAGGAAGCAACATGTCTCGGAACAGTGATCTCAGGCTGGTGTGACGGATCTCCCTCCTCATAAATGGCCTCTGGCTCTGGCTCTGGCTGTGGTGGCACTGTAAAGAACTCATGAGAAATGAAGTCTGCCCATGGAATGCCCTGCTGACTCAACTGATGGGAAACAATGAGCTGGATGAGACCATGATGGCACAAACTCCTATACTGCTCAGCTGGGGACCGCCTCTGAAACACAGAGACCATCCTCTGAATGTCCTGGAAGAAGAAAATCGGGATGTTCATCATCCTCACTCGGGTAAAGTGCATCAACAGGTGAATGTGATAAGAGAAGACCTGTGAAAATCTCCCCTCACATGTGAAGTAATGCATGATAAGCCGCATGATCGGAGCATACTCCCCCCGGAGGAATCTAAAGGAAAGACCCCCGACAAGTGGCTCATGAATGCTGGCCTGACATATGGCTCAAAATAAACATAATCCAGCATTTTGCGCTTGGGCCACACCTCACCCACATTTGGTATCCCGGTAGCCTCTGAAATCACCTCCGGAGATAGCACAAAATTCACCCCTGCAAGAGTGACCTGCCCATCATAAAGGTGCAAAACAAATAAGCGGGCCAACTCCCTGTGGTGTTGAATCTGGGCAAGCCTCTCACAGAACTGAAAACATGACATATAACGGAAACAATTCACTGCCATAGGACAGACCTGCAACTCTGCCAAAGAGGTGGGTTCCTCTCTTTTATGATGACCACCTTTGCCACCCCTACGAGGCCTCCGCTGTACCTCAACCTCTGTGGAAGAAGACCAGTCATCACCTTGCTCATAGGTTTCAGTGGTTGACATGGTGCTTTTGAGCAAAGTGGAGAAAATAGATAAAGTAGACTGCTGCCCTTGCCTGCAAAAATGCTGAGTTGTATGCTCGATTGATTTGGCAAGCACGAGGGCGATTGAGCAAATTTTGAATCGGTTTTGTGAGTGACAGGTTGACGGGTTTGACAGGTCGTGCATGGGCTGACAGGTCGCGCATGTTTTTGCACTGCGGAGAGTGACAGGTCGCGCACCGCCCAACAGGTCGCGCACAGTCCCTGACAGGTCGCGCACCTGAAAAATGACCAATTTCTCTGCACTTCGCCTTCGTTCGCCTCTTCGCCCTATCTCTTTGCCTTGCAAGCTCTTAGATGCACAATGAGGGTGTTTTAGAGGGAATTTGACTCTTTATAGGCCCAATTTGAAAAAAATTACTTACCAAACCCACTTTCTAATGTTTTGTTTTGGCATTCACTTTTAACACTGATTTGAGTTTTCTTTGTCCTTAATTTGGCTCTTTGAGTGCTTTATCTCCGTTCTTTTTGCAGGTAGACCATCTGATGGACTCTGGCGAGAAGACCAGGGCTATTGCCAACATTTTGAAGAATTTTTGAAATTTCCTTATTTTTTGCAAAATTGACATGACCTTGGCTTTAAAAACAGGGTTTTTAAATCCAAGGTATAAATGAGCTGTACCTGATGAAAATATCAATGAAACATATTTACATACCTCCTTCTGGCTTGCTGGGGACTCATGGACTTCTGACTCATGATCTTGCAATGACATTTGACTGAAACCCTAGACCTAAGAGACTTCAAGACAAAACAAAACAAGTGTGACACAAGCTCATTAACTGATATGACCTGATCCAGCAAAGCCAAGAAGGGAACAAGGACTAGCTCCTCCATCAGTTTTATGGCATGCCTAATGGGATGCAAAACTGACATTGATGAGACACCTACTTATGCAAATGCAAAGAGCTTTGATCGCTGATGGAGGGCAACAAGACCAACTCTAACACCTTCTGTACTTTTTTATGGAATCCTGCCAAAAAACGATCTTCTTCAAGCTCCATGAGCTGCGCAAGTGGTTCTTCCAGGGCCTTGCGATCTGCCATATCCGTTAAAGCTGATATGCGCAGAATAGGCACATTGTATTCCATCAGCATTACGGATTCGACCCCATATACTAATCTGAACGGTGTTTGTCCTGTGAGCTTCTTACAAGTAGTCCTATAAGCCCATAGCATTGCAGGTATGCATACATCCAAATCATTCCATTGTGCATTACAGATATTTGTCAGCGTGTTCTCCAAAATTTTGTTAAAAGCTTCGACAGTTTCGTTTACCTACGGGTGATATGGTGTACTCTTATGATGGTAGACCTGGAATTCATCAGTCAACGTGCTGATTATTTCATTCAGAAAGTGCGTACCCCTATCACTCATCAACACTTTCGGGCATCCAAACCTTGTTAAGACATATTCAAAGAAGAATTTTGTTGTCGTAGCCCATGTACAATCCTTTACGGGTTGTGCTTCTGCCCATCTGGTTAGATATTCCATCACAGTGATAATGTAGTGCGCACCCGTTTTCTTTCCAAGGGGCTGAATTGGCCAATTAAAATCAATCGCCCACTTCTAAAATGCCTGCAAAGATACCTGAGGATGTAGTGTAGCTCATCCCTTCACGACGGTCTACCAATTATTTGACATGAATCGCATGCCTTACAGTATGCCTTGGAATCCTTGTGCAATGTTTGCCACCATAGACCTGTGCGCAAAATCTTTTGTGCAGTTTCTTTGCCTGCATAATGGCTTTTCGCAACTCCCCCATGAGCTTCAGTGAGAATGCTATCACGCTCAAAGTCCGACACATATCTCTGCAATATTTCATTTGCACCCATTTTGTACAAATGTCCCGCAATGACTGAAAATTCAGTTGCGCGCACTACTAATTCCTTCTTCTATTGACTTGTATATCCTTCCGGCGCCATCCCTATAGTTAAGAAGTGAATAATGTCTGCAAAATGGTCATCCGCTACGCGCACCGCAAAGAGTTGTGCATCTGGCAACCCTTCCTCCAAATTACTGGGTTCTTCGCCTGTTTCAATTCGCGACAAATGGTCAGGTCCAGCATTCAACCTCCTCGGCTTCACAATGACTTCAAAGTCATACTCCTAAAATAATAACAACCATCTGCAAATTCCCCCCCCAACACAGGCTTGTTGACCAAGTATTTTAAGGTAGAATGATTTGTATACATCTTGAAATGCCCTCCTAACAGATAATACCTGAATTTTTGCAGCACGTAGACCATGGCGAGCCCTTCACTGTTTTTCATTGAATAATTTTTCTCGACCTTCGATAACTTCCTACTTGCGAAGGCTATAGGATGGTCCATTTCTCCTTCACTGGCCTATGTTAGCACTGCACCCAACGTAATGCAAGAAGCATCCACATGTACATGAAACTCCTTTTTCCAATCGGGAAATACCAAGATTGACGTAGTTATCGTCTTTTCTTTTAACACATCTAAATTGCGCTGATATTCTTCATCCCAACAGAATGTCGCATCCTTCTTTAGCATTTTTCCATGGGTGCGGTAATTTGAGCATAAGCTTTGATAAATTTTCTATAGTATCTCGTATGTCCCAGCGTCACGCGCAGTTGCTTGATGTTCCTAGGGGCCTCCAAGTTCACAATTACCGCAATCTTTGCAGGGTCCACCATCAATCCTTGCTTGCACACAACATGACCCAGCAAGATCCCAAAGGAACACAAAATATGCATTTTTTCAAATTCAGCACTATGTGGTATTTGCGACATGTATCCAACATAAGGCGTAGACTTTATACATGGTGCTTCACCAAGCCAAACACCGTCCAGTCATCAAAGTACACTTCCAAGAACTTATGAATGAATTCCTTGAATGTTGCTATGACTACGCGGGAAAATATCGCAAGCGCGTTCTTTAATCCAAATGGCATCACAATGTACTCAAAATAACCCCACTCCGTCGCGAAGTTCGTTTTGCTTCTATCCTCTAGCGCGATCTTGATTTGATGATATCCCAAAAACCCATCAGTAAAGGAATAGGCCTCCTGCCCTCCCACATTATCTAACACTTTGTCTGTAAATGGCATTGGAAATGGATCGTGAACACATGCATCATTAAGCTTCCACAGATCTACGCAAATCCTTATTTCACCCTTTTGTTTCTTCTCTTGGACCACCATCGGGCTCACCCAATCAAATTCTTCAATAGGTTCTATGATGCCTGCCTCTAGCATTTTATCCAGCTCTTGGCGAACCTTTTCCTTATACTTAGGGTTAAGGTGATAAGGCCTCTGTTTAACAGGCTTCACGTTCAGCTTCAATGTGATATTCATAACGCCCAAATCATCAATTATGCCCTTTAAATCCGAAAACTTAGTGGGGAAGAGATCCTGGTATTCACAAAGTAATTCAACAACTTTATCTATTGTAGCATCGTCCCAATAATCTCCAATTTTCGCGAACTTCGGTTCTTCTTTAGTGCCAATGTTTACTTGCTTCATTTTCAAAGGTGCGGAGATGTCTGGTTCTCTATTTGTGGGCCTTTGACTTCGCGATGCCCTTCTGTCTCCGGAATATTGATATTCCTTGAGTCTTCTTCCTCCTCTTCAGTGGTCACATTATAACATTCCAATGCGTGGTGCAATAGGGTGCTCCAGTCCGGTTGGGTCCATTCCATAGGTTCCTTCAGTGTTTTGAAGATAACTACTTTAATCTCTTGCAACACTTCATCGATGCTTGCAAATCCATCTTCAAAGCTGAAAGTCAATAAGAAACCTTCCTTCAATACATCCCATTCCGTAGTGCCATGGCGGAGCTCCGTTTCAAGATACCAGTTCATGGGAATTGTATCCAAGGTATGACAAAATATGTGTACCCATTCTAGCTGCGGTTTTGTCCCCCATGCCTTAGTCCATTTTTCTAGGTGATCACACGGATCATCCCTCCCATTATACTTCTCAGTCATTCTGGTATTAGCATGCCCAAACCATAGCTTCATCATTCTTTTGTAATCTCGTCATCCAATAAAACTATCCTTATGCATACCCCACCATCGTGCAGGCATAGCACGCAGCGCCAACTCCAATGCTTGAAAGTGGTGGTCCTTAGGGACTTCACGCTCAAATTCATCTAAAAACAGATCTATGTCAATTAAACCATCATAATAAGGTAACTTTCTTACCTCCGACGAAACACAGCGCAACGACTTTGTCATCATATTGCATCGCAATGTAGAAACTTCATGTAAGCGATTCTACCAATGCTCTAATTCCTCGTCTAAATCAAAGGTGCAGGAACTCTCCTAGTCCCATGCAATCTATCCATCTATCGTTGGATTGATCCAGTCCTGATCTTATGTTGTTATCTTGTAGATTTGATCCAGCTCGTCGTCACTTTCTTCATAGTCGCAGACTGGTTCAGTATAGCGCACTCCTTCTATAGGATCCAGCAGCACTATAACCTGAAGCGATTTTCTTTCAAATGACATTATCCTTTTCTTCAAATTAATGACCCCATTCATATCAATAGCCCAATCGATTCCCAGGAGTGCGGGGGTAAGGATTATTGTCATCGACAATTTCTATAACTTCAAAATCTGCTACTACACTCACACCTTCAATATCAAATATTAGTCCATATAACCATCCCATGGGGATGATTTTTTGTTGATTCGCTATCCTGAGCTGAATCGAAGACAACTGCAGTGCAGGTCTCCGCATCCTTTCCCATGTTTGTTTTGGTAGAACATTTCCATCGGACCCTACATCTAAGATGACCTGGTCCATTTCATAATCACCTATTTGTGATGTTAGCCGCATCTCTCGCCCTGTTCGTTCCTTATGCTTACCAAGCTTTCTGACCACGCGGTGTTCATCAGGGGCCTTTTCTTTACTGGTGCATTTATTTATTAATTCCTGCAATCCTTTCACAGTCTTGCTATCGCACAACATCTTCATGCAGGACTCCAAAAACGTAGTGAGTACAGAAGGATCAACCTCTGTTGGTGCACTGATTTCTTGCATCTTGTCCTGGCTTCCTGAGGTGGAGGCCTCAATGAAGCTCTTCTTGGCTTCCATAAATGTTTCCTTAGTGCGATTCAGATCAAAGCTGACTTCTTTCTCTGGAGCTTTTCAAACCCATCCATCTTCTTCAGGTTGTTTACCTTTATCAGCACTAGACGTCATTCCACTTCTCAGCACAATATTAATGTTTTGATCTTCCTCGCGTGGCTCAACCCTCATCATTTGTAAATTTTGCATAGGCTGCTGAGGCTGTGTTTTCTTCTCTTGCATCTTAGCTATTAACACCAGCCATTCTTCTATGGTATGGTTAGACTGTCTGCAGTATTGACATGACGGGTGTGTAGGATTTTGGCAATCTCACGCAAAGTTCCACGGATGTTCGCAGTTGTAGCAGATAATCTGACCGTGACCTCTACCAGGTCCTCATGCTCGACCCCGTCCTCAGCCCTAAAAACGTATGCGCGCTCCTCCGACACCTTGACCTGGAGGCCAAGTCTCTACTTGCATAAGGTAAGTAGGGGTTCTTTCCATCATCAACTCATAGCTTCGACAGTGGCACTCATTGTGGCCCACAGATTTGTAGAAATTATAGAACAACTGCTGAGGTGTTTGAACAAACTTCTGAAGCAAGTGGCAGTTATCCATTGCATGTTGCCCAGTAACTTGGAAAATGGCACACCATAGTGTGACCCCCGTGCTTGGCCTTGTTGGGGCTTCTGGCTTCAGGGGAATTTCCCCCCCGTAATATAATTCGCAAACATAGGACAATGATCCTTATCATGTCTATGGCCCTTGCACTTCAAACACCAAACTTTTGTGCGCATGTCAGGCTTAGTCTCCTTGTCTTTCTTCAAACTTTGTAATTCTAGGTGTAGGCTTACTAATTGTGAGTGGATCTGTTGCACCCCTAGGTTCGTGTCTTGAATAGGTGATGCGTGCAACCTCATCATGATCTCCAAGGCTTCTGCCTATGTATCTATCTTCTGTTGTGACATAACAATTCTCAAATGGGGAAAAAGTGACGCTATAAACTAGTCACGATGCTGGCTATCTGAGATCTGCATGTTAGCCTGTCTGATCTGGCACTTCAACCTATGATCAAAGTCCCAAGGCGTCTCCTCAACCTTCATCATGATCTCTTTAAATTCAATCACCAACTGTGAGTCATATTTGGGTTTACTAAACTCTTTGTTCAAAGTCGTCTGAGTTTCTACTAGCGATGCACGAGGATTGTCAGTACAATACTTAATTTACCAAGTTAGTGCGTGATCCTACAAGATGATAACCAGTCGAGCCTTCTTTATATTATCATCAGTGATTTGTTGCACTGTCCATATAGCGTTCGCAACAAACCAGAACTGCTATGGATCTTCACTTCCTATGCCCTTAAGGATCGACATCTTCATTGCGTTCAGCATGTTGAATGGTAGCGGTGGAGATGGAGATGTGGGTGAAGGTGTATGTGGTGGGGGTGGAGGTGGAGGTGGAGTGGATGGATGATTTTTCCTAGGAATTCCCTGAGTTATTAGTTGAACAATCTTCGCAGCATAGTTTGCACCGCCCCTTTGTCGTCACTTGAGGGAGGTCCAACCAATGGGCTATACTCTGGTCCTGATCCTGGGTGATTTCTAAAGAATCTTCCACTTCGCGTAGCTCCAAACATCAAGGTAATGGCATTACCCTTTTTTCACATAACAACATTTTAATCCAAGTATTCAATGATCTTAAATACTTTTCTCGTAGTCCTTTGAAGAATCTTCGCTATACCTGACTGAGGTATCAACTGCAAATTCTGTAGCAAATCCTCCCAGAATTTGATCGAGCCAACGATCGATGGCCTACACGATCTTATTTTCAGAGGCTTCTATTCGTCGCACTAATTGTGGAGTCTACACTATGGGACTATCGAGCTTCCACCTTCCTTGATTGTCTGTCAATTTAGCTAACCAGTCGTACAGTTCAATTGGGAAGGTGCAGAAGAAGATTTCATGTATCTCTGTATATATATATCTATTTAATCAATCTTCCTTTTACAGGCATGGATTCCTGTTTTCTTGTGTTGCGAACTTGTGAATCTTCCGGTCCAACCAATTTTCAATTTCTTTATTGGTCAGGTTCCAATGATGCGACATCACACATCTCTTTTAAGCAAATCTCGGTCCCAGAAATGCAACCATTTGTTGGCTTAGGGGGTCCTAGCCCAGGTTCAGACTTAGTTGTGACAACCAACAAAACCCTACACTACTCTCCCTTTCGGCAACAACCCATGTAACGCAGGATGCAGTCTCACCCGAAGCAGTATGGGGGGATGCAAGAACCAAGTTTCTCCATCGAGAGACTAGTGTGATGTCTTCTAGTGCCTTGGATCTGCCTCTGCGCAGAACGATAAAATTCTAGGGCATGTCACTGCAACTCAGTTAGAGTGGCCTTCAGACCTTCACGAAGGTCCACGATTAGTCCTTGCGGGCCCTTAACAATCGATTTACCTACTTACACATGACAAAAAGTAACCCTAGATTGGAGTTTGCGTAGATATACTTTATTCGTCAGAACACATAAGAGAAACGATCTGAAACTTCGAGGAAGTGGCTAAGCATTCATTTCATACATTACTAAGACATATTCAATAAATTCGTCTAGCTTTCAATCACTATTTCACAAAACATGTCATTCATTGGCAGCATATAGCATAAATAGATACAAACGGAAATACTTACTAATTCTTTGGAAAATTGACTTTATTGATCTTTAATTCACTAATTACAGACTCAAACTATCTGCACAGATAGCTGCAGAGGTCCATGCACTCAACTGCGGAATCTACCCAGGCCTTCGCGCACTCGGCTGTGGAGCCTTCCCTTCTCTACCTAAGCGCAAGAAGCAGAGCCTTCCTACCTTAGCTCCTGCCCAAAATTCTTCAATGAATCCAATTCTCTATCAAAACTTGTTATTCCCTAAGATTCGCTAAGACTCAACTACTTATATAATTTTCAATACAATGACATGATTCGTGAACCATGGGTGAATCTCAAAACCGATTCAAAACTTTACTTAGAACAAGGGGCTAAGACCCTTTCACTCTTATTCATCTACACGCTCCGCATCCACATATCGCGGAGACTTTACCTCTTTTACAAAATTGTATACAAAATTTGAGTTAACTAACCCCAAACTGACCCAGGGGACCCATCCCAACACAAAATTCAAAACATAAAGATGCAGAAGAATGATACTATTCTGCAATATCTCAGCAGATTTACCATTCGTGATGATCTTACATGGGTTGGTGTGAATGTTGCATAATATGACCTTGTGAGCCTAGCTCTTCTAGGCCTTCACATATGGTCAATAGGCCTACAAACTAGATCCATCAACATCCATGGACACCTTGTCATCATCCCTAGACAAAGCCCTAAGCATGACTCTCTTAAATCCCTGAGTTTGTGACCTTTACTGCTGCTTTTAAGGACTAACGAACCTTGGCCCCTTAGGGACCTGCTTTGAGTGGCAGGTTGCTCATTTCTTCACCTGCTCTGATCAGAGAAGGTTTGCCCTTATTCAGGGTGTGCCTATCAAGAAAATTCGAGAAAAATAAGAAGAATCCCGAAGCTTCCTCTTCCATATGCTTCCAGAAGTTGTTACAACCATTTACCTTGGATAAGAACTTTGAATCATATCTCCCTCACCTTGGAGTTTTCACCTCCTTATCCCTTGAGCTCATCCTCCCATCAAGATTGGATCTCAAGCCTAGATTGGTAAATGGATAAGAATTCCTAAACTACCATCCTTTCTTATATATTAACTACCATCCACAAGCTAGAGGTTGGCTTTTGGAGATTAATCATATCCTTATGTTGATGCTTTGATCATTAGAGAGACATCGTTCCCATGCATTAGGGTGGATTTGAGGTGTACATTATGGTAAGGAAAGACAAGTCAACTTCGGAGGTTCTCTACAAGATCAGCCTCCATTTTTTGTTGTAAAATTTCTCCCTTCCATTTTTAATACAATGAGTATATCGTTTTTCTACATGTGTTATGTTATGTTTATGTACATGTGTTTAATTGATATGTTGATCCATTTAATAGAATGATTGGATAATGCTACATAGATGTTGTGAATCTTTGGCTTGTGTTGTTTGTTTTGGCAGGTTCTAATTATATCGATCGGAGCTACAGTTGGAGATGATAAGCTAAGAGGAGAGAAGAGATTTTGACGGATCACAAGTCATCTTTCCATTATCCAATTCTTCTAAGGAAAACTTTATAGTCTTTGATTTATGTTGTTCTAGACCATCCCACTAGGTCTAGGGAAAATACTTTTGTCTGCAGTCATAGATTTCGTATAATAAATTGGAAACCATATTGGGGATCAGTGCATTCCCTTAGTGGTTTCCTTCACTTTTTCCCTTATTACATATCTTCATAAGACCTTTAGTGTCTCACTCAGCTTGAATTGACCCTAGGAAGAACCTTCATTGAGCTGCATTTGACTTGTTGTGTCAGAAAATCCTTTTTCCCTGATTAGCGCAGCCCCTGGTCTGCTCACAGAGCGTTGCAGAGCACGGGTAGCCTCTTTGCACCTGCGTTGACCCCTGTTTCATGCAAAAATTTCCTTTTGATGCTTTTCTCTCTGATTGACTTGATTCCAGTTGGTCCTCCTTGTGTCCCTGAGTGTGTTTAGCCCTCTCAAAAGCCTTCATCTAGTTTGCTTTTGGTTTTGAGTGCCTTGATAAGAATTTGTTTGGGTTTTACTTTCTTCTTGTCATTAGGTCATTAATGAATTGATTGCTTGATCATTGGATTTCTTGAAAGAATTGGTGATTAGTCATCGTTTTGAAAAATGTTTTTTATCAGTGATTAGGCAAATATCTTAGTTTTCATCTAAAAATTAAGTGGAATTGAAAAGAAAAATATTATGCATTATGCATTGCATCTAGGGTTTTGTGAGTGAAAATTGTAGTTAGAAACAATTGCATTAGGGGAATTGCTTGACAAATCTTGTTTGTTGCATCTTGTATGTTGCATATTCTTTGTTCTCTTCCCTCCCATATATAGATTTTCATTGAAATGAAAAGCTTCATTTTATCATGCTAGTTTTCATTTTAGGATATTCAAGTGAAATTTGTGGTGAGCCCTGAAAACTGAAACTTAAATCAAGATGAACTTTAAAATTTATTAAATCAAGCTAAGGATCATTTATAACATTAACGCAAACATCTACAGGTCTCGTCTAAAGACATGTTCGAGTGTCTTTAGACATAGGATTTGTCGTTTTTGCGAGTGTTTCATTCCGGTGGTGATATAATGTTCCACATACTTAAATGTATCGAACCATTCTCCACGTATCTTTGGGTATATTGGATGGCACTCCATGCATTAAAAGTATATGGGAACGCTCTCATCGTACAGTTATGTATTAGACAACACTAACATGAACTACACTTCCACGTACCATCAAGTATATTTTGGAAGTCCACCATAGTTTGTTATCCTCGCCATATGTAACCGAGTTGACCGCCTTGTACACTGTGATACACCGAACACAACATTTGGGGAGATTGCCTACCTATACGTAAATCCTTGGTTCTCCAACGTTGTATATTGTAGTTCACAGTTGCTTGGTAAACCTTTATGCCTAGTTTACCCTCTTTGATTTATTTTTTGTGTTAATTGTTAAAATTTATTAATCCTCTGCGGAAGAACGAGACCCTTTATCCCATCGTTCGCGTAGAATGCAAAATAAGCCTCCTCTTCCTCCAAAGGAAACTCCTGGTCGTTGTCAAAATCATAAGAAAACGTACACTATTTAATCCAGTATTTCAAGGACTATTAATTCTAGTCCTCCATCTGAGATAGATCCACCAGAACCATCTTTTCTTGTGAGTACGGAGCTCGAGATCACCTCTCCATTCGCTAGTGAATCTGACACAGTCGACATTGAAGCACCTGAAATCTCTTTACCTGAGGTTATTGAACCTGACTTTCCTGAGTTAAAGACAACTCAACCTGAGGTACCTCAAAAATCTACACCTATCACTTCAGGACCTTCTCATTCTCTTCCACTATTGCATACACAACCCCAAACTATATATCTTGGACCCAACGGGAACCCCTTCCACCTAGTCTTGTGAGTATCGAAGATATTCCACAGGAAGAGCCTCAACCCTCCTCTCCTATTCGAGCAGGGACTCGTCTTTATCAGGCCCATCCTTTTCCATCTCCTCATACTCCATTTCAACCTCCTTTGTATGATTCTTTTCCTTTCAACTCACCTCTGAGTTTCTCTTTGAAATCATCCTCGGGATTAACCATGACTGAGTCTGATTTAGTATCCCAACCTGTATCTTCTACCATGGCTGAGACAACCCAAGTTACAACCTCATCCATGTTTATAACCACAACAGAGGCACATTTATATGGTAGCACGTCCATCCCGCCTGGTTACCAATCCTTATCTGGTACCTTCTCTGGTGCAGCAACAGATCCATGGACACATCCCATGGCATCTACATCCGGAATTCCATCTGGCACTTTTCTAATGAGCGCAACACAATCTACTCCTCTTCCTCCATCTACACTTACAATTCAGCAACAGGTTGGCCATTATGTTAGTGGACATGGTTATTTACAACAACCCAATCCATCTCCTATTGGGAACCCTCCACTTGGGGGGGAGTTGCCTTTGTATTACTCTCCTTTTTCGGCCGGGGGGAAACCTGTTGTAGGTTCATTTTGATCTCCTCAAATTAATTCCCAACCTCAAATGATTCCTCCTTATTCAGGAACGACTACTAGTGTTTGACAACCTACTTAGCCTACTCAACTTAGTTCAGTTGTGGCTTCATCTTTAACTTCTTAACATGTTCCATCTACCCCTTAGATTTCTATTTCACAACCCATGACTCAACCTGCCCAAACTCAAATGAATGTGAGACAACCTTTACAGTTCGTACCTTTAAATCAACCCATTTCGTTGGTATCTAGCGCATCTCAACTTATGTATACTGTCTAGTCAATTTAACGTCTTAAATTGCTCTACATAAATTATCAATCCGGGTATCGTAAACTGATGAAGTGTGGTGCACTATATGTGCTTAGTTAACCTCTTTCTTACTTCATTGTTTTATAGTTTATTTTGTTATAATGTTCAACTCTTCCTAACTCTCTGCTTCCAACATATAGTACTATGTGAAACACGATTAAGAAGTAGTTAGAAATAAGTCCAAAAAGTAATCAAGCTCTAAGGTGACAAGTAAGAAAAACCACTTTAAAGACCAGTTATAATGTTCAACTCTTCCTAACTCTCTGCTTCCAACATATAGTACTATGTGAAACACGATTAAGAAGTAGTTAGAAATAAGTCTAAAAAGTAATCAAACTTTAAACTTGCAAAGAAAGAGCTTGAAAGAAATAACTTGAAATGAAACTGAAAGCAAAGGATAAAAACCACTTTCTAATGGCACTAGTCACTACTCATGCTGCTGCAACAAAAAGGTAAGAAAAACCACTTTAGAAACCAATGATAATGTTTATCTCTTCCTAACTCTCTGCTTCCAACATATGGTACTATGTAAAACACGATTAGGAAGTAGTTAGAGATGAGTTTAAAAAGTGATCAAAAATGAGAAAAATCTACTTTAAAGACTAGTTATAATGTTCAGCTCTTCCTAACTCTCTGCTTTCAGCATATGGAATTATGTAAAGCACGATTATGAAGTAGTTAAATATTAGTCTAAAAAGTACTCAAAGCCAGCTGTAATTTATTAGTATTCTGATCTCTGAAAGATGAACAACTTATGATAAAGAGACCATCAATATGTTAGCATACAACTTGAGAAACTAAACTTAGAAATCAAGCTAGAAAAATAAAATAAAGGCAGCAACTTATGAATATGACAACTGAAAATACCATTAGAGATAAAGCAAATACAACAAAGACATCTGTACAAGGCAGGGGCCCCCTACCACCTATGAAATCAAAGCAAAATTAAACACACTTGCATAAATTAAAATTGCATGAATGAAAATCTAATCTACCTTACATTCTACAAAGCAATATTTACAAAATGAAATCTACTCTACTTACATTCTAATATGCTCCATGACATCTACTTCACATCTCCTTCCATGTTGAGAACATCAAAGCTTTATTCAATTTCTTCAAAAGTACAAAGTACAAAATATTTCAAAAGCCATGGGACTAACAAGCTAAAAGGACTAAGAAAAGACTAAAGGAAAGACCAGCAAATGAAGGAGAGAGATCTCCTATTTATACAAAAAGATGAGAGCCATCTCATTAATGATAGTTCATGAATCTCTCCCTCTACCTCTAGACTCCTAATCAAAATAGGAACTGATAAGACACATGTCTTTTTAGAGTTACAATACAATTAGGAGATGTGACACATATCCTCATGATCCCATGATTCTTTCCAACCAAATTCGAATTTGGCCTTAGAGTGCCACATAAGGGTCTTCTAGAAGCCTCCTTTCAACCTACACATGTCAACAATCTCAACCCATTTGTTAGGTATAAGCATATGCACATTATTTTCTAATGTTTAACCACAAATTCACTAAAAAGGCTTAGAAATAATAAATATTGGAAAAACATAAAGGTGGCCCAATAATAATGAAAGTGGGATGAATGTGGTGACATAGTAGTGAAATGGAGGTGATATAATGGACATAATAGTGAAAGTATAATGCAAATGAATGACATTTTCAAGACTCAACATACCCCCCAACTGAAGCTATTGCATGTCCTCATGCAATATATATTATATTAACTCTTTTGATCCTTGAGCTTTGGCTTAACTTTGCATGATATCATTTGATAACTTCATATTTCTGCAAAATGTTTCACTTGAATTGCAACATGGTTGGTTCTTGTGTTACAACCATTTTTTTTTTATTGTTGCCTTCTATTTTGATCTTTGAACTTTGCATAATGATATTTTGATTATTGTTGCAAAGTATATCTTTATTGGATTGCATGATGGTTGGTTCTTTTGTGAAAACCATGATTTTGTTTGTATCCAATTTATCCTTTAAGCACTTTTTTTCAAGAGCCATTGTATGCTCATAATAGCAATGTAATAATTAATATATGTTGGAAGTATGTGAGCTCCTGAATATGATATGGACATGGAAAGATATGAATATGAATGTATTTCCCCCCCCAACTGATGGTATTGGAAATTTTATGAAATGAGGAAGAGAAATGTTTTTCCAACAATTATCGTTCTAGCTTTTTATGGAATTCTATGGTTAAAAGTTAGAAAATTCCGTACCTTCACTTACCCTTTGGAATGGATGAGTTGTATGTGTGGTGGCTGAAAACTTCTGATCATATTCTTCTTTAGTGGCTGAACAAGAGGAGTCATGGATAGAGAGATAAGATGGCTTTTTATTGCTTCTACTAAAACTTGCTGAATCTGCTCCAAAATGCTGAAAATAATAGTCTTCATGTCTTCAAAACTCATTGGCACAATTCCTACTATGTGAAAAGATGTTCTGATGTCGAACATAGTAGGAAATTGTTGGCTTAGTGGCCATTAATGGATGCCACTAGTCAACACGAGAACTCTCACCATTAATGACAATGAGAGTCAAGATGCCCAAACACATCTTGCTAGGTACGAATGAATTTGTTGATGTCGAGTCACCTAGAAGATCTAACGAACAAGGGACATTAATGTATTCCCATTGTTTGTGAGCATGAGGACTTGCCATTAAGGCATGCAAGCCTCAAGGTGTTTTTACAAAGAACTTTAGACTCAAAGGACTATGGACTCAATAATTTGCATTGAAGCAGGGCTTATTTGCAGAATGAAAATGACAAGGAATGGAAGGTGAAAATGGAAGATGGCAATGGAGAGTAGAAATGACAATGGGCAATAAGCATATGAATGAGCCTCTTGCTTTTATTTGTGGGTTATGAATGGACAAAAAGAGATGGAAAATGTATGTGAATGTAAATGGAAAATATGGAGGAAAATGAGGTGAATGGTTTATTATGAAGTATGGATGTGATGGATGGATGTGATGGAGACAATAGTATCTGAAAGTTTTTCAAGTGTTTGGATCTGATTTTGCATCAACATATTTCCTCTTTGTTGCTGATCATCCTCTTATGAAACAAATTGGTCTCTTAGAGAGACACCATTCTCTTGTAGTCATTTGTCCTTCCTCTTGGAACCTGCAAAAAAACTAATACTTCTTCTGCAATGGAATGTAAGATTATCAAAGGAGAGAGGTGATCAATCTCTCTAGTTATGATATTTACACACAAAACTAAGAATTTGTATTAATGAAACAAGTTCTCAAAGGAAAAATCAAAAGAATTTATACCTGCTTTGGAATTAGTGCCTCAAGTTGATGTTGCTTCTTTTCAGCAATTTATTTCATTATTTGCCATTTCAAACTCTAATGATATATTTCTCATTGTATAGATCTTGTTGAGATCTTTCCAATGGTACTTAAATCATCAAAATCTGATTTTGTATGAAAAAGATAAGCTGATTTGAACAATGAGGTTTTTCTGGCTGCGGAATCAGAGAATAGCTGCGGAATGTGCACAGTTCTGTAGCTAAAAATCTTGGATACAAAGTTAGCCATTCATCTTTCATTATCAGTCCAAAATTAATCAATACCTTCAGAAAAGTGAGAAAATAACTTGTTCATTTCATTGATTCAAAATTATTATTTTTTCTTGACATGCAGCGACTCAGTGTGGCGACTCAATGTGGCGACTTTGGGATAACACACAATTTGACTTCCCTTTGACCGGGGTCTTTTTCATCAAATTTGATCGAATGAATAGGACACCATCCATGTACTGACATTTCCCTAGCTACCCATGTGACTTGTTTTGCCTGATGACACCTGCAACCTAGAGTTTAACAAAACAGCTGCGGAATCTGGAATTGGCTGCGGAAACGCTGTATTGGCTGCGGAAAGTGCAGAGTGTAGAAATTACTATGAAATGGAGTGGTTGTGTGTGTGGAAGAGAAAAAAAATGTACCCCTCATCCCACGGGACTCCTGGGAAGACACTGCCAACCGCCATACAATTTAATCAGTTCCAAAATTGTTACAATCCATTCCTACTTTTATATATCTTTGATGCATAAGACAATAGAATGGTTGCCAATCAAAAATTTGCCGGATTCTGTTCTTAAATTCTTCAAGATTGTCATTGTCCAATTATAGAACTTCTGCCAACACTGCATTCTAGCTATTTCCCAAACGATTTCTTCATTCACTTCATCCCGCAAAACTTCAACCTTGGTACCGTATGAAAGAATACGGAAATCTCTGCCTTTACGCAATGCCTTATGATACTGAATGTTTGAAGGTGTTGTGAGTCAAGATACGTCCACATGAAAACCAATTTCATATCTAGGAGTTTGAATCGCTGATCAGAAAGATTGAATTTATAAATTGCTCCACTTTAGTTCCATTTCTTCCCAACATTTAACCGGCAGCGACTTCATGGGATTTAATGACAGAGAGTCGTGTTCAATTGAAACACGTCTCTAAACAGGTGTAAAGTCATGTAATTGGTTGTATATGCCAGCATGTAATTGATCCCCATTAGAACTCCTTCCCTCAGGCACGCGGAGTTAATCAATTAATCAAACTATCAGTTAATAACTCAATTTTTTCACGCGCGGTAGTCAAAAATGGGCTCCAAAGAACCAAAAATTTCTCTCAGACCGCCATGAATTTCCTCAAACGGTTTCTGGGTTATCTAATTAACCCACCTAGCAAAAAAACCCATGTTTTATTTTTTTTAAATTCGTCTCCATGTGGTCAAATCGAACGTTTGAAGTTTGACATTTTTTCTGTGTTTACGTTTTTTTCTGAGTTTTACTGTTCTGAATTGTTGCATTCGGCCTTTCTTGTTTGATCTACTGTTTTGCAGGTGTGTTACACAGCCCGGCTTGCTCAATATGCTCCCGTTCATAAACCCTATTAAGCTTGTGATCTTTAGACAGAGGGACAGAGTTGAAGGATTGGGGCGACTGATTGTCACAGGTTATCTGAAACGTTTCCAAACAATTGCTGTAGTGATTAATAATGATTCCTTGCATTTTTAAAACAACGACTTAAGAATTTTGTTGAGCTCAGGTTGTTTATATCACAGGTTTTGTAGGTGGCGGAAATCTAAGTGGCAGCAATTGATCTTATTGATTCATTCTAACTCAGATCAATCTCCAAATAATTATGGTGAATGTTGAACTCATCCCATGAAGTAGACCTGTAATCTGATGGATATAATGGCAGAGGAAATTGGCTCCAACAGTAAGAGGATTTGACCCCTGAAATAAGATAAAATTCAGCTAACAAATTTGTCCTTTTGTCAGCAAATGTAATCAACTTACATGCTCTCGCCCTTGGAGAAAAATGACTACTCTGCCCTTAATAATTTAATGAATCACCAGAGGCTACCTTCAAGAATTCGACCCTCTGTTTCTAATCGATAATGTAGCTATCCAAAGGTGAAATCAACTCAAAAATCTGCCACTAAATGATGAATGCCTCCTACAGGAATCAATAGGTCAAAGCTTGAACAGGGAGGCATATTTTTTTTATTGAAGCCACAGTGAAAACTAAGAATGGAGATAGCCATAGATTGTTTTTCTCTCTTTTTTTTTTCTCTGAAATTGTAAAATTTTATAAAAAGGATTAATGATTTTCAATTTCAGGCAGCAAATACTTCAAGAAAAACATGTTAAAAACAAGACTTTGACTGAGGTCCTAGGCTGGTTTTTCATCGATCTGAGCTGGGTGACTAGGATAGGATCCATGTCGGGACAATTCTGGAGATGCCCATGTGGTCGGTTTTTTCATTAGATGCCTGTAACCTGCTAAACCTTGAAACAGGTGCGGAATTGTCAGCTAGCTGCGGAATTGTCAGATAGTTGCGGAATCAGGGCAGTTTCTGCAGCTAAGTTGCAAAACCTTATTTGAACAGGACACAATGTTTTGAAGACCACTACAAAGCATAACCAGACAATTTTGGACAATTTGAACCTATCAAAGCAGTTGAGTTTCATTTTTTCATTTTTTTTTTATTGAATCAATTGAAATGTTTGAAGTTTATTTTGTCTCCTATTTTTTTTTTTAACAATTCTTTTTCTGATCCTCCAGATCACACAGAGTGCAGGAGGAGAGCATACTCAAGGATTATTAATTTTTTTTCAGATGTAAGAAATAAGGTCTCCTAATTACACTTCCCCGACAGCGGCGCCAAAATGTCTAGTCAATTTAACATCTTAAATTGCTCTACATAAATTATCAATCCGGGTATCGTAAACTGATGAAGTGTGGTGCGCTATATGTGCTTAGTTAACCTCTTTCTTACTTCGTTGTTTTATAGTTTATTTTGTTATAATGTTCAACTCTTCCTAACTCTCTGCTTCCAACATATAGTACTATGTGAAACACGATTAAGAAGTAGTTAGAAATAAGTCCAAAAAGTAATCAAGCTCTAAGGTGACAAGTAAGAAAAACCACTTTAAAGACCAGTTATAATGTTCAACTCTTCCTAACTCTCTGCTTCCAACATATAGTACTATGTGAAACACGATTAAGAAGTAGTTAGAAATAAGTCTAAAAAGTAATCAAACTTTAAACTTGCAAAGAAAGAGCTTGAAAGAAATAACTTGAAATGAAACTGAAAGCAAAGCATAAAAACCACTTTCTAATGGCACTAGTCACTACTCATGCTGCTGCAATAAAAAGGTAAGAAAAACCACTTTAGAAACCAATGATAATGTTTATCTCTTCCTAACTCTCTGCTTCCAACATATGGTACTATGTAAAACACGATTAGGAAGTAGTTAGAGATGAGTTTAAAAAGTGATCAAAAATGAGAAAAATCTACTTTAAAGACTAGTTATAATGTTCAGCTCTTCCTAACTCTCTGCTTTCAGCATATGGAATTATGTAAAGCACGATTAGGAAGTAGTTAAAGATTAGTCTAAAAAGTACTCAAAGCCAGCTGTAATTTATTAGTATTCTGATCTCTGAAAGATGAACAACTTATGATAAAGAGACCATCAATATGTTAGCATACAACTTGAGAAACTAAACTTAGAAATCAAGCTAGAAAAATAAAATAAAGGCAGCAACTTATGAATATGACAACTGAAAATACCATTAGAGATAAAGCAAATACAACAAAGACATCTGTACAAGGCAGGGGCCCCCTACCACCTATGAAATCAAAGCAAAATTAAACACACTTGCATAAATTAAAATTGCATGAATGAAAATCTAATCTACCTTACATTCTACAAAGCAATATTTACAAAATGAAATCTACTCTACTTACATTCTAATATGCTCCATGACATCTACTTCACATCTCCTTCCATGTTGAGAACATCAAAGCTTTATTCAATTTCTTCAAAAGTACAAAGTACAAAATCTTTCAAAAGCCATGGGACTAACAAGCTAAAAGGACTAAGAAAAGACTAAAGGAAAGACCAGCAAATGAAGGAGAGAGATCTCCTATTTATACAAAAAGATGAGAGCCATCTCATTAATGATAGTCCATGAATCTCTCCCTCTACCTCTAGAGTCCTAATCAAAATAGGAACTGATAAGACACATGTCTTTTTAGAGTTACAATACAATTAGGAGATGTGACACATATCCTCATGATCCCATGATTCTTTCCAACCAAATTCGAATTTGGCCTTAGAGTGCCACATAAGGGTCTTCTAGAAGCCTCCTTTCAACCTACACATGTCAACAATCTCAACCCATTTGTTAGGTATAAGCATATGCACATTATTTTCTAATGTTTAACCACAAATTCACTAAAAAGGCTTAGAAATAATAAATATTGGAAAAACATAAAGGTGGCCCAATAATAATGAATGTGGTGACATAATAGTGAAATGGAGGTGAAATGGAGGTGATATAATGGACATAATAGTGAAAGTATAATGCAAATGAATGACATTTTCAAGACTCAACATATACCCAACCTCTTCAAAGTAGCTTACAATCACAACAATTTGGACAAACCATTCCTCAAGCTCAGATGGGTCAGAATGTGTATGGTATGGCACAGGCACAACCAAAAAGAATCCATCTTATGTTTGGATAATGAAAAATCCCACAGGGAAACCATATCCACCATATCAGGGTATCCCTTAGATGCCTTATGGTCGACAAGTCCAAACTCAGTAGTTTCCACCTTTGCAAGGTCATCCTGGAACTGGACAACAGGGTTATGTGTATATTAGCTATCAAAATCCTCCATATCCCAGAACATGGATACCTATTGCTCAGGTTATTCCTTCTTATCCAGGATATTCTCCACCGCACCTTAACAGGCAATTACCATTTGTGGAAACTCTCAAATTTCTAGATTTGGCCAGGCTTACCAACGATCCCATTGCACATTCTCCTTGGTGTCATATTATTCCTATTAATTTGCCTTCAGATATTCCTAAATTCAATGGAAATCATGTAGAAGACCCATCCATTCCTATAATGAAATATCATTTATGGTGTTCTTCGAACTCACTCAATGATGATTATGTTCGTTTGCGTCTTTTCCAGCGTACACCCACTGGTATGATAGTTAAATGGTACATAGAATTACCTTGAGCTTCGTTTGATAACTTTAGCGCCTTAGCTACTACATTCCTAACACATTTCCAGTTACCCATCAAATATGATATTGGAACAGAACTCTTAACTAATTTCAAACATACCAAAGCCACCCACATTTATGATCATATTCATGAGTGGCAATGTCTTCGTCGTTTGGTTAAGACTTTTGTTCGTGATCAATTGTTTGCTTAATGGTTCATAAATTATTTTTTGCCATCTATTAAAGAAGACGTATCTAAAGGCAAAGTCGTAATTGAAGAACATGTGATCGCTCATGCCCTGTACTTGGATCTCATTTATACCCCATATGGCATGTTGTATGATAAGATACTTGATGCTCTGCTATTGTTTCTCAAACTCCTGGTAAAGAATCACATGTTGTTGATGGCATGATTGGTTCAACCTGCCAGCAGTCAACGGGTAAACCATGTGGTTCAACTCTTGATGTCATTTCTCAAAACCTTCCTTCCACTCGTGCAGCTTCTACTTCTGAGATCAATGTCATTCAATCATCTAAAGGCGGATCTCCACAACTAGGAAGTAAGAAGAAAGGCAAAGGCAAGAAGAAGAAATACAACGCTCTACGGGATAAACAAAATAATCAGTCTCCTAAAGAGAAGAGGAAACCTCATTACCCATGTCTAATTTATAATGAGGAGCACTTCACTCATTATTGTCAACACCCAGTATAGGTGAATCAATTCCTTAAATCCTTTGCTACACCTACTGTGTTGACAAACCCATTCCAAAATAAGGAGACCAATTTGGTTACCTGAGACCCTACGTCCTCTAGTTCGATTTTAATGCTTTCATCCACTAAGCTTGAAAATGATATCTTGGTGGCTACCTAAAGTAAGGACTATGGTCATCTAAATCCTTCGAATGGTCAGGCTACTTATCAACCTTCCAGTTCGACCGCATCTCCATCGAACTCTACTCCAAATGTCGTACCTACTGAATTAATGATTAATCCTCCCAAGGGTGTTATTTATAATTCGACATTCAACCCTCATGCAAGAGCTTATTGAAACTATAACACAGTTGAGGACCTAGCTTAGTCTACATCAACTATGTCTACTCTTGAGGTGTTGCAAAATTTCTCCACCCAAAAGAAGGCTTTGCTCTCGGTAATTGGGTGTATTGATCCTCCAGATTCCAACCTAGTAGTCTTTAACCATGAGAATCATGCACCTCGACTTACAGCCAAGTTAGCCTTCATGATTCAGGTTGTTGTTTGTCGTAAAAATATTCATCGTTATAATGTGGATGAAGGTGCCTCAACCTATATTATGTCCCTATCTTTCTAGAAGGCTATTGGTTCTCCCCAATTGAGCCAATCACCAACCACTTTGAAATATTTTGATGGGAGAACTTACAAACCGTGTGGGATTTTGAATTCTCTACAGGTATAATTAGGTGGAAAGACTTTATCAGTAGAAGTCAAAGTTATCGACGGACCTCAATATTATAATATTTTACTAGGTTGCATATGGGTCTATGCCATGGCTACAGTTGTTTCCACATATTTTTGAATGATCACTTTTCCTCATAAATGTGGTATCATAGCCATCAATCAACTCAATTTCTTTTCCATTGATTATTTAGTTACTGGAAGTGTCCCTCTTTGGGGGAAACCCCCCACCCATATTAGCATGTTGGAGTTGGACTACTTAAGGATTCCTCTCTCATGGGAACCTTTCCGCTTCCTACCCCCCAACTTCTTGACATATCTACTTTGCTCGCTTATATTAATATGATTTCTTCTTGTACTTCTCTAGTTGATCCATGGGTAGTACCAGATCAATTTAATATCAATAATTTTGGTGACCGTATGCCTCTCAGCCCTATTTAGAAAGATTACGAAGCCATCCATTCGGCTTGCATGACCTATTCTGATACCTCCTCTTTGATCAATTGGGTTGATTTTTCTTTAGATTATGGTACATTGTTTGAGCCTTTCTCTCGTATGTTTTCCACTGATGAGAGCATCATGGAGATAATTATGTCGGATGATGCACCATGGGATGATCATCATTATTGTTCTGCCTTTCCAGATTCCTTCGAGGGTGATCTTAATGAACTTTTTCAGCCCAATATTATAGAGTTATCTACGAATTCTGCATCCATTTATGATGTCAATTCCAAGAAGAACTTGTCGAAAATGAATAGACCATTCCTCTCAACATTTCAATTTAACCTGGCATTGTCGAAAATCTACATATCGGTGCGTCTTGTTCTCCCGATGAGGTCAAGATTTATAAAGCCCTATTCCAGGAATTCAGAGATGTTTTTGCATGGTCTTACGAAGAAATGCCTGGTATCGATCCAAACATAGTTGTGCACAACATTAAAATGTATCCTGATGCAAAACGAGTGCGGAAATGCCTTCGCCTCGTTCATCCCAAGAAGGTCGTTGCCATCAAAGTTGAATTTAAAAAACTTCTGTGAGTCGGTTTGCTCATGTATCATGATGCCAAACGAGTGTGGAAATGCCTTCGCCTTGTTCATCCCAAGAAGGTTGTCGCCATCAAAGTTGAATTTGAAAAACTTTTGCGAGTCAGTTTGCTCTATCCTGTACTTTTAATTAACTGGGTGTCTAATATTTTTCCTGTTATGAAAAAATAGGGAAAAATCCACGTGTGTGTCAATTATTGGGACATCAATCGTGCTTATCCTGAAGGACAACTATCCCACCCCGTTCATTGACCAGGTCGTCGATGATTGTGTCGGTTGAAATATATTTTCATTTATGGATGGTTTCTCCAGCTATAATCAAATCAACATTCTCTCAACGAACCAACATAATACTGCATTCATTTGTCCCTAGGGTACATTTGTGTACAAAAAACTCCCTTTCAGAATAGAGAATGTTAGGGATACGTTCCATAGGGCCATGAATTACACCTTCCACAAAATCAAACACATTGTGCAACCTTATTTGGATGATTTCCCTGCTCATTCACGACATCAATTTGATCACTCGATGCATCTTAGGGTAATATTTTTACGATGTAGACATTATAACATTCAACACAATCCACACAAAAGTGTGTTTTGTGTTAGCTTTGGTCATCTTCTTGGATTTGTTGAATCAAAACAAGGAATTTGTATTGATCCTTTGAAATTTCAAGCGATCATTGATTTGCCTGCTCCTTCTTCCCTCCTTCAGATTCAATGACTCTAGGGGAAGGTTAACTTTCTTTAGATGTTTTTTCCCAACTACGTTGAACTAACCAAAGAATTTACTCACTTGCTAAAGAAAGGGCTCCCCTTCCATTGGGATGACGCTCCTCAAAAAATGATTGATGCCCTGAAAGATGTACTAGTCCAAGCATCTTTATTATACCCCCCTAATTACCAACACGATTATTTCATGTACCTTCTTATTGTAAGTACTACCTTTGCTATGGTATTAGTTCAGGAAGATGATATAGGAAATGAGCATCCCATTTATTACCTCATTTTGAGTCTCAATGATACCGAAATCAAGTACACTCATGTTGAGAAGTTAGCTTTGGTAGTTACCTAAGTTGTTCAAAGGTTTTGCCATTACATTATGTGTCGTAAAACTATGTTTGTTTCGGATTGCAACCCCATGACATATATCCTCTCACGATAGTTACTGGGGGGAAAATACTCTAAGTGGATTGTAATCCCACAAGAGTTTGATTTGGAATTCGTCAAATCTAAGTCGAAGAAATCCCTAGTTTTCGATGAATTAATTTGCAACCTTCCTAATTCTGAAACTGAAACAACATCTAGCGATTATATTCCAGATGTGTCATTATTTCTGATTTCATCATCTGACCCGTGGTATGGAAACATTTTCATATATCTCTAGACCTACAATTTCCACTCTCATACCACTCTCTCACCAACGACGTATCTGATATCAAGCCAAGCTTTATATTATAATAAGTGACAATTTCTATCTCCATGGTAATTATACAATTTTTCAGAGGTGCCTCACCCATGAGGAGGCTGAGAGTCTTAAATGAACGTCATTCGGGGGCATGTGGCGGTTATTTGTCTAGTTATGCCACCACACAAAAGATCCTATGTGCTGGTTACTTTTGGCCCACCATATTTTGTGATTGTATCCTCGCTGTCCCAAATTATCATGCATGCCAAAAATTTTATCGAAAGCTCCATGCTCTGCCCGCTCCTTTGCATCATGTTATCGTCGTTGGTCCTTCTGTAAAATGGGACATTGATTTCATGACATGTAACCCTCACTCGGCTGAGGGGCATGGCTATATCATCATAGTGGTTGATTATTTTACCAAATGGGTCAAGGGGATGCCTACATATAACAATATTATCGAAACGTTTGCTTTATTTTTCTTTAACCATGTCATTGCACAGTTTGGTGTTCCACAAGCTGCAGTTACGGACCATGGAAAACATTTTCATAATCACATGATGTCCGAATTGACTGCCAAGTTGGGACTTTCTCATGAAAGCTCCACTCCCTACTACTTGAGGCGAATGGGCAAGTTGAGGTGATTAATAAATCAAAAAAATGCTTCAACATATGATAGGGGTTCATAAATTGAACTGGAATCTCATTCTTTATGCAGCTTTGTGGGCATACCGAACTTCTGTTATGACTGCTACCAGATTTACACCTTTCCAATTGGTCTATGGTTTGGAAGCAACTCTTCCAATTGAATGTGAAATTCCATCCCTCAAACTTGTTGTCTAACTACTCCTTTGCTACTTCTGCGGAAGAGGAATGTCTCTTACATCTGACACCCTTAGATGAAACCTGACGAGATTCCACTATGGATAACGAACCCCATAAGAAACGTATCAAGGTGAAATATGACAAGAGTGTCAAGCCTCATGTATTCTCGAAAGGAGACCTCGTTCTATTATATGATCAAGAGTCTGATCAATTAGGATCGAGGAAATTTGAGCCAATGTGGCTAGGTCCATATATTATCAAAAATGTTCTTGCTAAAGGGGCCTATGACCTAGTTGATTTTAATGGAGTTCCCTTGGTGCAGCCCATAAATGGGTTGTAACTTAAAAACTACTATGCTTGAGTTTTGCGTAGTGCATTGTGTACATACTGTGTATAGGTGTGATTGAATGTATTTGCAGTGTATTCCCTTCAGAATTTCCTAGATTTTTGTTAATTCTGTTTACATTTGGTTTGCAAATGTAGGCATCCCTCGAACCATATGTTGGTTATGCTGATGGTGCTGGTCGTAGTACTCAGAACCTCTCTTCCGCAACTTGGGCCATATTTGCTCCAAATGGCGATTTAGTGAGTTTACAAGTCATTTGTATCGGTCACTCTACAAATAACATCGTTGAGTATATCACAGTGATCGAACTATTGTCTGATGATATCTGACTTTGTATCCACCGTATAGTCATTAGACTTGGCTCACAGCTTATAATACTACAATTGACTAATGTCTATTTGGTTAGAAGTCCAACAATGTTTCACATATTCATGAGGATTCGCCTTCTAGAAATATATTTTGATTTCATACAGTATCAACACATTTCTAGAAATCTAAATACATTAACAGATGCATTTGCTAATCATGTTTTAGATAGACATTTGTGACACATGTAAATTAATTCAATACACATCAAATCACATTGAAATGAAATAACATAACCATAAGAAACACTGAAGACATATAGTTTTATCTATATCAAAGTTTTGGTATTACAAAATTTGTGCTCGAGACACATGTGGCTACACAGGCTAAAATATACATGCGACCAAAATATGGCTATAAGCCTCCTAGTAGATTAATCATAGTACTCATGGTAGCCCGCCACTGCGTGTGCCATCTTACACAAAAGCCAACTAATACGGCCAAGAACACCAATAGTATGTTGTTGCAATCACATACGAAGCTCGTCGACCCTGGTCTCAAGTATAACATCGGTCAACCCCTCCATATGACCCTCAACCTCCACTAAGACCTTGGCCACATCGAGATCCTATAGTACCTCCTGTTCTACTGCGATTATCTATACCGCTATTGGTGTCTGTTGTGGGTTTCCTGCACGATGAAGATAAGAATAGCCCACTGGTCGCACAGGTCCAATATCTACACGTGTACAAACTAGTAGTTTAGTCTCAGATACATAAAAAAAAAATTGTAAAACTTAAAAATACAAAAAATGGTCAAAATATCTTACCTATAGCTCCCCATCGCTCGCCATCAGGAAGCATGAGCTCCAAGTCTCTACGGAAATCCATCCCTGCATATGGATAGTATTCTATCATGATAAGTTGCGTACATAACCAGCTGAAGAAGATAGTTGTGAAGCTCATCGACGAAGGACATGCATGCCTAAACATGAGATCCACCCATCTCCTCATCTGTGGGACTCTTGGATTTGTGGGCTCGAGGCGATATGTTGTGGCCTGAGTAATGGAATCCGCTCTGGAGAAAAAGAGATTATAATTGAACCATAGCAAAAAAATCAATCATCTGTCTTTTGCTTTAGTTAGCTTCTCTTTCATGTTTACCAATACCCGTTCACTCCATTTGAATACTGTACACTCCAAACATTCTAGAGCATACTACATATGTGACTTATTCGCTACATGGAGAGATGCACTGTCAACCAATATGACAATAAGGAACAAGATCGTTCTTAGAGGCAAACAGACTACATATTTGATGTCAATTTTTCCATCCTTAGTTGGTTGGGATCTCGATCGACAATGTGTACTGACATAATCTTTGACTGTTTCTCCACCACTCCTTGAACCAGAAAAAGAAACGGGGGCACCTTGCCTTGACAAACCAGTCAAAAAATATATGTCCTCTACTTGTATTTCCAATGTATGTGCACCAAGTTTGAATGCTTGCACTTGAACATCCCATGCACGAACAAGATACCTCAATAACTCTATTTGTTGCCTCATACCAAGAAGCCAAAAGAATTTTAAGAGCCCACAATCTCTTAAAGCCTGGATTGTGGTAGGATCATTACCTACAATCAAATCTTGTTCTTCATGTTCTCTTTCCCTCCATATCAAGGCCATTTTGTTCCAATAGACACCTACAACATCACAAGGAGAATCATTAGGATACATTTCATGCAAAAAAAACAGTGAAATTTTGAGGCAAACAAGCAAAACCAAGTTGGGTATTGCACCCAACGCACCCTCCTAAGGTCAAACAGTGCATTGCAGCGCTAGACCTAGTGTAATTTCCTCCTGATCAATGCACCTTTCAACCTTATGGCGGTGTGTTGGACCTAGGGTGAGGAATTAGAGCCCCGGGGGCCTCAAAACCTTGAAAAATGTGCATGAAATTACAAAATGGAACCATGAAAAGGAAGAGAAAAAGTCTTAGCTCCTACCTGGAAGTGATGACACTTGAAATGATCCACTAGATTGGTTGCAATCAGCTACAGAATATTAGGGGCAAAAACACTCAAAACTCACTCTCCAAGAGGTAAATGTGAAATGGAAAAAATGAGTTACCTTTTGCCCATTTTATGGTCATTTTCATAATTAATTTATTAGTGTTTTGACCTAAATATGACTTAGTTTTATCAAGAAAAAGGGATTTTTAATATTTTTGTGGTGTT
Source organism: Pinus tabuliformis (assembly GCA_031772625.1). NCBI lineage: Eukaryota > Viridiplantae > Streptophyta > Pinopsida > Pinales > Pinaceae > Pinus > Pinus tabuliformis. Next base: position 219,620,987 of record CM062818.1, on the reverse strand, counting down.
TTGGGCAAGATGACAATTGTTTTAATGGATTTGATGATGTCTCAATTGAAACAAACTAGTTTTACCAAGGAGCATATTTTTATCACTTTTTTGGGCTTTGTAAACCTATGAAAAAGGAACCCCTTGGAGTCCTCTTTCAGCTCTTTTCGGACTCCCTAAACATGAAAAGATTGTTCAGCACTTGTCTTCCCGAACTCGTTAAAGTAAATGAAAATATGTCTACTCAGTATAACTTTAACCCTTTTCTGGACTGAGATAGACTAACTACAAAAAAGGAATACCTTAGTCGAACATGGCTAAGAGGTTCTACTCAGTATTGTTTTCTACCTTTTTGGACTCAAGAGACTATCTACGAAAAGGAACCTTTGGAGTTTTCCTTTTCGCCTCTTTTTCAAACTCTCTAAACATGAAAAAAAATGTCAAGCTAGACCTTCGTATGAATCATTAAAAGCATCAAATAGCGATGGACTTGTCGAACATAAATGGACCGAACCACTCCTTCTCAGGATTCGTCAAAAATACTCAGAGGGATTCATCCAAAGGATGAACTTATAGATAATGTTGAAGAAAGTGTAACTAGGTTCGGTCTTCATGACATTGTAATTGTGGTTTTTGTAAACAAGAAAATGAATTTATTATTATTCCTTGCTGCATGGGTTTCATGAGCAAGAGGTTTATTTATTTAGCATCTCCCATTGAGAGCCTTAGGGTGTCAAAGATTCAATGTCATGCTCTTTCTTGAGCCTATATGTAATGTATACAAGGACTATAACAACCCTCCAAGACAAGCACAATCCTCTTGAAGAAGGAAGCAAGCAAAACGATGAAGAGAGCAGTCATGTCAGCCTCAAATTGAATTAAATAAAATAAATAAAGTCATGTTGGCTCAATGAAAGGACACAACACTTCACATTGTCATGTCATCTCAAGTACAGAGACATAACTACTATATATACGCAGTTAGGGTCACCACAAAAAATCAAGAAACTTGGATTCTGCTCTAAACTTCGGATGGGTACAGGAGGTGTAGGAATCTCAGATCAAGGCAGCAGTTAAGTACCTCAGATGGAGAGGTATCACTATGATTTCGGATGGGTAATAAAGTGAGGTATTCTCGTCATAACAGTGACTAGGTGTCAAAAGAACATAGTCTCATTCTCAGTAAAGATCTCAGTGATGTCATAACTTTAGTGATAAGTATGATCTCAGGAATACTACAATACCACACACAGTCACGTCATGATTATGAGAGAAGGATCTCATAGTGACACACTATCTCGGCTTACATTCAGGTGTAGTCACAATATCGTTCTTGATGAAGACACAGTTACAAAGGTTATGATCTCTGTGCAGGAATAATCATGATGAGACTGTCATAATATCGGTGGATCTACATGCAGCTCTCCTATGCATATCTCAATATGAAGATCTCGTTGATGAATACCTCGGTAATGGTGCAACAATGGTGATGATCTCAGCAATGTCAAAAAAGAGGATTGGTGTCTTGGTCTTGGAGTGACCTCATAGGTCAAGGGTCATGGTCTTGATATTCGTCAATTTGAATCTCTATAAGAAGAATTTTGTGTGGGTTTTCCTCTCCAAGAGGGAGAGGTTTTGGCCCTGGCAGAAAGCCAAACATCTTTTGTTCTTGTCTCTTTGTTTGGTAGCTATTTGATGAACTAAAGAAGACACACTCTAATAATAAGGAAAAATTGTATTGATAAGAAACCTTGCAAATATTTATCATGCTAAGAAGAATATTATTAACTCTAATTGCCCTAGATCCTTCAACATGGTATCAGAGCTAAGGTGCTAAAGTCGAAGGAAGGGAAGCTAAAAGAGACATTCAAGGATCAGTCTACAACAACAGTATACAATCTCACAATTTCGGATTATAGTCTCCCACAGCTTGATGGCCTATACTGGGATTATTCCCACATTCTCAGCCTCAAAAAACTCAGACAAAATATGCAAACGAGCATAGGAAGAAGAATCAGTTAGGACAGCTCATACACTAATTCAGTTCAGATATACATAGCCACACTACATTTATTTTACAAGTCTTATATTACCCACAGTCTCAGTGCTACAATATCAGGACTTCAACCTTAGATTGAATCCTTTCTATAAAAGGAGTAGTCTTGACATCTCGGATTCTCAGAGCTTGATGATACATATTCGAGGGCATATATAGAAGTTTGTATGGATAGTACTCAATATAGAATGAAGGTGTCCTATGATACAACAATACTAACTGATGGGTTTCTATACATCATGGCAAGCGACCTCAATACTCTATGGTTCTATACAATGCTGCATACTACAAGGTTCCATAGTCCACTTATGTGATAGAAATACAGTGCCATCCCAAGTATATCAACAATTTGTCAGATGTATAAGTTGAAGTAACTCGAAGGCAAGAAGGCAATCTTCCTATTGTTACAACAAGGATCTTCCGAAGGAAGCATCAATCCATCTGCTTCAACAAATTTCAACATGATCAAGGTGAAGATTTTATCTTCACATGTCAAGTCAGTATTTTTCATTAATTAAATTGGTAAAATGACTTCATAATTGCAAGGAGATCTATGGTTGGATGGGTCATCAAAGGTCCTTGCATGGAATAAGGAGGCTTGTCACAATCCTCATAGATGAGAGAAATCAGTGAACAGGTCTCCTTTGAATTCATGGGAGGGAACTCCTAAATTCCTCTCATCCCTATGTAGAAAGAAAGGAGACATAAAAGAGATATATGAAATTCTAGAAGATATACTCTCTGAAATGAAGTTAAGAAGGTCATATCACTTAGACCTAATTGAAAGTATCAATGAATGAAGGAATGTCGTCACGAGATTGCAATTGGGAGATCTGGGAAAGATGATAAGAAGATGATCATCATTGATATACTAATTGATAAGCAAGGTAACAAATGTCCATAGACAAGGAAGTTACTGCATTCAACTTGTGGTCTCTATGCTAGATAGGAAAAGACAAGTTTAAGGTAAAAATGTTGGAGGTCAAAGAGCTCAAACATTTGCAGAAAGGAAAAGGAAGCTTGGTCCTCAAACAAAGACAAACAATGTTATGGAATGATTATGAAAAGAAAGATCATATCACCTGAAAAATGGAGGAAGCTAAAAAGGGCCAAGAAAAAGAGGAATAACAAATCTCTACTATGATTGAGATGGTACCCCTCACAAAAGGGTCCTATCATAAGCTTTTGTTATAGATATGACCATGATAATAAGATGTATCGTGGCATCATGGAAGCATTAGAAACAAGAGCTCGTGACATCACCATGGGAATAATGAAGGACAAAATCCATGGCAATGAAAAATGAAGGATATAGATCTTGGGAATCTCATTTAACATTGAAGGAAGAAAGATGTCATCCAGGACAAGGCTCATCATACATCAAGGCAAAAGGAAACATCTGCCAGAGGGGTATATGCAAGATCCTCAAGGTTCTCTAATGGAGTTCTCATCGAAGGGTTCACTAATCTAGAGAAGAAGCAATTGTTTCATCATAATTATGGAATTCATGGGATGATGGTGTGATGACAGGAAGCAAATCAAGGGATTGAAGATCTTTTCAATGAAGGAAGCTGTTGGAAGAAGCCTAGATGACATAAAGTTCAAATGAGGTATGTATGCTTGTGTTTTTTATTGTAATGTCATGTCATATGGTTGCAGGTAACATGTATCATCACTTCTATCTTGAGAAGCATGATCAAGGGAAAGGGATCTCCTCCTCTAAAAGGATGCAAGAAGGCATAAAGTCACACTAAGATGAAATCAACATAATATGTCCTCATATGAAGTATAAGGTGGTTGACTAAAAATAAGAAACTCTAATTGAAAGCTCATGGGAATGGAATGTGTGAGGAAGGAAGAGATCGTGAGATATGCAACCATGATGAAGGCAATCAACATCCAAAGGACCAAGAATACTTCACTAGGAAATCTCCTAGAAAATATATGAAGACTATGATGAAAGTATGAAAAGGTGAAGACCCTTGAAAATGGATATCTTTTGGAGATGTGTCAACATGTATGCAAGACATTGACACCTACAAGAAGATGTCATGATGAAGAGTCATCTCGAAAGGTATGACTTGATTTAGTGGTAAGATTTCTTGAATAATATCTAGATGAGTTCATGCAGGGCCACTGGAACAAGAATTGAAAGTACAAGTACAACTAGCATTCATCTGGTAGATAGAAACTCTTGTAAGAAACATGATGAGGGAGAAGTAGCCATATGATGAAGGTTCTAGATATGAAGAAAGTCACTTTCCATGAAGAAAGGAATGACATGACGAACCAAGAAGGAAAGTGATCGATGAATGATGCCCTACAAGGAAGAACCTCAACTGAATTTCATGACATCAAGGAAAGAAGTTGATCAAGCAGCTGAAGGATCGACGAAGAAGGAGTTGATGATGAAAAAAAAAAAGTCCTTGATTAAGAGGGAGCTTGGATTGGGCCACCCCTGATTAAAAGGGAGTGACAATTGTCTTTTTCTATTTCATGTGTCATGCACTAGACCATGACTAACAACTGTAAGTTTTAGTGAAGGCCATGAAGGTAAATGTAGACACGTTATGGATGTATCCTCCCTAATTGAGAGGCAGAGATAGACACAACATTATTGTCTTCACTTGGAAGAAAGAATGGAGGATTGGGTAATCATCTGGCATATGATGCTCTTTGAGGATGTGTAGGGCATCCAAGGTAAGAGTAGGCAAGAGGACCGATATTATTTGAGGGTTGGGAACCCAAGATAAGAATATTCCTATAATTTCATACTCAGTGAACACCCGGGTGGGTATGTACCTTGAGAGACAATGATGAAGGTGTCTATAGTCATTGGTCTCACCAGTATTGTGGCTCATGGTCTCATGGAGAGATGGAGTTGTTAGTAAAGGCCTTGCACTGTGACAATGTTGGTTGATATGATGCTATATAGATGGGATTACCAATCTGATTCTTCTTATGAGAAATTATTCAGATTGAGAATGACCAAGTACCATTATGAATACCTCCCTAGTTAAGAGGGAGTGTTGAAGAAAGTGTAACTACGTTTGTTCTTCATGACTTTATAATTATATTTTTTCAAACAAGAAAATGAATTTATTATTATTCCTTGCTACATGGGTTTCACGAGCAAGAGGTTTATTTATTTAGTAGCTCCCATTGAGAACCTTAGGATTTAAAAGAGTCAATGGCATGCTCTTCTTGAGCTTGTATGTAATGTATACAAGGTCTAGAACAACCCTCCAAGACAAGCACAATCCTCTTGAAGAAGGCAACAAGAAAAATGATGAAAAGAGTAGTCATGTCGACCTCAAATTGAATTAAATCAACTAAAGAAAGTCATGTCAGCTCAATAAAAGGACACAACACTTCACATTGTCATGTCAGCTCAAATACAGAGACATAAATACTATATATACGTAGTTAGGGTCACCATAAAAAAGCAAGAAATCCATATTCTACTGTGAACTTCAGACGGGTACAGGAGGTGCAGGAATATTGGATCAAGGCAGCAGTTAAGTACCTCGGATGGAGAGGTATCACTATGATTTCGGATGGGTAATATAGTGAGGTATTCTCGACATAAAAGTGACTATGTGTCAAAAGAACACAGTCTCATTCTAGGTAAAGATCTCAATGTTGTCATAACTTTAGTGATAAGTATGATCTCAAGAATACTACAATACCACACACAGTCTCGGCATGATTATGAGAGAAGGATCTCATAGTGACACACTATCTCGACATACATTAAGGTGTAGTCACAATCTTGTTTTTGATGAAGACATAGCCACAAAGTTTATGATCTCGGTGAAGGAAAAGTCATGATGAGACTGTCATAATATCAATAGATCTGTAGAAACTCCCATTGTATATCAACAGATTATGCAATATACTAAAACACAATACAAGATGTACTTCTACAACACTTTGCGGAAGCTTAATCGAATTGAGCAAGATCAAGAGCACACATATATCTAAGAATGAGAAATCAATCACACATAACACAGAAGAAATATCCCGGGGAAAGCCTCAGCCTAAAACCCCAACTTTGTATTATCATACAAGTGGAAATCTTGTTCAAGTTACAAAAAGAATCAGCTCTCAAGTTATCATGCTCTCTCTGCAATCAAACAATACAGCTCACAGACTGAATAGACACTGTATATGTCTTCCTCAAGCCCTCCAAGCCTCCTATTTCCTTGCGCAATTTTTCTTGGGGTCCAATGATGTCACATGTGTGAATTGGCCTCCTCACACTCACTAAACTTGAAGAAGTAACTACACAATCCTCAAGGAAAGAATTCCTTCTACATGCAAGGAATATTCACAATGGAATATTCTAGAAATTGACAGTACACTGCCCCTCCATCTGATCTCAACTGGGTCTCTGTCTGAACTAACATGCATGAGTTATTTATGAGAGAATGCTCAGTTATCTGAAGTGCAGTAGTTACATGCATGCAAGCATTAACTAACTGAACTTACATTAATTCAACAAACTGTTTGAATTAATCTAACTGGACTTGACTCAGTTAACTAAGTCAACTAATTACAACTCAATATTACAACTCATCCTTATCTCTTTAACTGATGGATAAATTCCTCAATTAATGGAGAAACTGTTGCATGTCCCCACATAGACTTCAAGTTTGATTTTCCTTAACTAATTAACTCAAGATGAATTAATTAATTATTTTACAAACTACTGCTAAGATCAAATTCGAATTTTACTTCACTATTTTAGTTTAGGGACTGACTAAAATAGGAAGGTATCCCGAAATGCTATTTTTAGCACTTCCATTTTTCCATCCATTGTTGCTAAGATCAACACTAGCTGAACTACTATTTATAGCAGTGCTATTTTTAGCATTTCTTGTTGCTATTTTCAACACTCCCTCTCAACACGAAAGGGATTATCAGTAACCCCAATCTTGTCTCTGTAACTCAAACTTGCATCTTGACAATGCCTTAGTCAAGATATCTGCATCCTGTTCCTCGATCGAAACATACAGCAACAACATGACCCTCTTTACCACACAGTCTCGAAGATGGTGATACCAGATATCAATGTGTTTGTACCTGTCATGAAAAACTGGATTCTCCGAGAGTTTGATACAACTCTGGTTATCGCAGTAGATCATTGTAGGATCCATCATCTAACCAAACAATCCCACTAGAATCTTCCGCATCCAAATGGCCTCACATGCAGCCTGACTAACAGCCATGTATTCAGCCTCTACTGAGTTAAGTGCAACTGATCTTTGTTTCCTGCTGTACCAGGAAACTGCAGCTGAACCAAGGTTGAAGATTCCTCCAGAAGTGCTCTTCCGATCTGATGGACTCCCTGCCCAATCCACATCTGTGAAGCCCTGAAGCTTCACTCCCTCTGTTTGTTTGTACCACAATCCAAACTGAGATGTGCCTCTGAGGTATCTCAGCACATGCTTCGCTGCCTTCCAAAACAGCTTGGTAGGCTGAACCATAGCTTGACTCAGCTGGTTCACCACAAAGCATAAGTCGGGTCGTGTGTTCACCAGATACATAAGTGAACCCACCAGCTGCCGATAAATAGTAGCAGCTACTACCTCACCTGAAGTAGCATCCTCCTTCCTCCAGTTCCCAGCTAGAGGAGTCTACATGGGCTTTCACTTCTCCATGTGAAAGCGCCTGAGTATCTCATTGGCATACTTGCCTTGAGACAAAAATACTTCCCCATCTTTCTGCCACACCTCCATGCCTAGAAAGTAGTGCATAAGGTCCATGTCCTTCATCTCGAACTCTCTTGCAAGGTCCTCCTTGCAAGACCGTATCAATTGATCATCACCTGTCAAAATCAGATGTGGTAAAGGTTTGCATATGCTTCACTCTTGGTGAATCCCAAACCGGTGAAATAGCTGTCGATCCTGGTGTACCAATGATCTGAAAATGGGGCTCTTAGGCTTCTTGTCTAGCTTACAAGAACCTCTCCCACTTCCAAAGCTTAAATTTTCCCAAGTCTTTAATGATTAACCAATGCGGAATTAAGAAATGCTTGAAAATATATGCATATGCTTGTTTTTATTGTTGGCCGTTATGTACTTTAAACTCTGTTGTGTATGTTGATATTTAAATGTGCTTGAACATATACATAAATGCATATAATAGGGAATAAGGCAGCAGTAAAACAATACACATAAGACAACAAATTAATATGGAGTTCACCTTGATATCTTGGGCTACGTCTCCTTGAGCTCTAATCAACTCGATTAGGCTCTTTGGGATTATGGTTGAATTCTTTTTACAAGTCCTTGACTCAACTCCATATGGTTTACAAATGAACCAATGGGCTCAGAATACCATCTTACCCCTGGCTGTCTTTTAGCTGTAAACAGTTTTAGGCTTCTCTGGACTAATTCTTTTAGTCATTGCTTTGAGACTCCTTTGAGCTTTTGGCTTCTCTGACTCCCTTAGAATTGTTTACTCTCTCTGGAATACTTCTTTTGTCTTCAACTCAAACAACACCAGTAATAGCTCAAGCATTCGGTCTCTTTGTTGTCTGATACTTCATTGAAGTATTTATGCGGTGCCTCCAACCTCTGGTGGCTTCGCTCTGTTAAGTGCTCTGGCACACAAAGCCTCCTAATGGGTTCCTTAGCGCTCCAACTCTGCCCACACATTCACTGAGCATTACGGGCCTCCATGAGCTTCTCGGAACTTCTCCTGAGCATCATGCTACCTCCACGAATGAGAATTCCCCACTATCTATGTTATCAGTGCTTCGCTCGACCTCCAAGTGAATGAAGCAATTGTGCTCTCAGTGTTTCCTCTCGGCCTCTGCGAATTTCCATGCCTCCTTTTGCTTCTCTTTATCTGTGTTCTGTCTCAGCACTCCCCCTTTTCTTGGCTCTCTGTCTGTGGCTTCAAAGCCAAAGTTTCATTGTCTTTTTGTTTCAAATTCCTCTTCCAGGCATTGTACAATCATTGCTTAATGCCAAAAGGGGAGGAGGTCACCATTTCTGTAACGTAAGAGTGCCTTGGGCCTCTTGAAATCCTTAAGAATCCCAAACACAGTCGCCTTGTGTTTTACACAGGAAAACATATTTTAAATGGAGAAAATCCACCAAAACTCAATGTATCGGACTTCAAAAGTCCTTAAATCCACCTTATTCTCCTATCGGGTCTACTTGCAAGTCGCCATTGCATGCCGAAATGGCCCGTCCCTTTGTATTTTGGAAATACATTAAAAACGGTGAAATTAACGTAAAAATGGCTTTGGGCGGATTTGTAATTATATGCATTTTCATTCTGGAACCCTTTCGGGTCCGGTTTACATCGCATATCACATGTCGCTAGGCCTGGGGTCCTTCCCTTTTGGGATCCCCGAGAGCGATCCGCCGATATCGGCAATCGCAATCGCAAGTCGCATCGGCCCTGGGCCTTTCCTTTTGGGATCGCCGACAGCGATCCGCCGATATTGGCGATTGCAGTCACATGTCGCATCGACCTCGACCTTTGTTAAGTCCTCCCATGAATCTGTGCGATGCGATAAAGTGGCAATCGTTATCACAATCGCTGATGGCTCAAGGTCCTTCCCTTTTAAATAACTGCGATGCGATATTTCCTCTTAGACCAATCAAACAGGGCCACGTGGCCCAATCCCGACCTGCCATGTGTCAGTTGTGTATTGGCCCGTGAGCCTATAGTAAAATCAAAATTTTCAATATAGTTCAAATTTTAATGAAATTGCCTCCTTTTCTAAGGACATTGGGCAATTTTCATTTTACAATAACTCCTTCATCCAGAGTTTGTTTTCACCCATTCAAGTTGCGTTGGATTCAGAATGAGGAGAAGACTACAATGAGACTATTTCTGAGAGTAGCCTGCGACTTTCATTTTCCTCTGATTTACAAAGGATTTGTGCCATTTGGCACCTTTTACCTCTTATATGAAGTCTTTCAGACTTAGAGGTTTATCCAAGATCCATTTTTGGATCAACCAAGCATGGGGTGCTTGCTTAAGCCCATACAGAGCCCTCTTGAGTTTGCACACATGCGTCTCACAATCGAAGGTTTCGAAACCTTCAGGTTGCTCAATGTACACCTCCTCCTCAATCTTCCCATTGAGGAATGTTGTCTTCACTTCCATCTGGTGGATCTTCCACCCCATCTGAGCTGATAGTGCCAACATCGATCTAATCGATGAGTACCTTGCTACGGGAGCAAAGGTCTCATCGTAGTCGATCCCCTCGACCTATGAGAAACCCCGGGCAACAAACCTTGCCTTGTGTTTCTCAACACTGCCATCAGCTGCTTGCTTTACCTTGTAAAGCCATCTGGAACTCACCATTGACTTTCCCTGAGGCCTTGGGACAACATCCCACACACTGTTCCAAATGATAGAGTCGTACTCCTCTACCATTGCATCAACCCAGACTGGTTGCTGCACTACCTCCTCGAATGAAGAAGGTTCGGTATCTACACACTCCCCAACCAGGGCCATGTACCCAGTGTACCGCTCAGGCGACCTCCTCTGTCTGCGCTGAGAAGATGGTTGTCCCACATTCTCCCGCGCATCCAGCATCAACCTGTCAACTTCCCTTGAGTGTTTCCGCCCATCTCTGGAAGTATCAGCATGAGTGGATGTCTCCACTCCCAGATCCTCTGCATGCGGCTACTCCGCATCAATCTGAGGCTCCTCATCCTTAGGAACTGAAATTTCCTCATCTGCATGCAACTCGAGCTCCCTCTCAAGTGATAAGCACATGGCTTTCTGCTCGTCGAACTTCAGATCCCTGCGTACCACAGTCCTCTGAGTGGAAGGCAGGTACACCCGATAGTTGTGGGGTGTATCCGTGTACCCCATAAGTATTCCCAACTCAGCTGTTGGGTCTAGCTTCTTCCTGGCATCTTTGGTCACATGACAGTAAACTGATGATCCAAAGATTCGAAAGTGACTTACATCAGGTCACTTCCCAGAATAGGCCTCCATAGGTGTCTTCATCCCCAGTATACGGTGCGGGCTTCTGTTCTGCAAGTATACTGTTGTATTGCATGCCTCAGCCCACAAATGCAGTGGTAGGCTTTGGTCATGCAACATCGCTCGAGTTTCTCCCACAATCGATCTGTTCTTCCTTTCGGCCACCCCATTCTGCTGTGGGTTATGGGGTGTCGTCAATTCCCATTTAATACCTTCTGCAGCACAGAAGTCTTTAAACTGTTGGGAGACATACTCTCCACCATTGTCGTTACGCAAGGCTTTTATTTTCTTTTCCAGATTCTTTCTCTGCCAAGGCTTTAAACTCACAAAACCTCAAGAAGGTATGATCATTCTTTTGCATAAATTAGATCCAACATCTACGAGAAAAATCATCAATAAATATAACATAATACCTTTGTTTAGCGGTGGAGGCTGTAGAGAAAGGTCCACATACATCTAAGTGAACTCACTCCAGGATTGCTCCAGCTCTATTGTCTCGATCCGGGAAGGAAGATTTCACATACTTACCCAAGGTACAACCTTTGCATGTAGTCATCTGCTCAAGTTTTACCTTGGGTAATCCGGTAGAAATCTGTTGCATGATCTTCTGGGCTCCATGGTGCAAGTGGCCCAGCCTTCTATGCCATAGCTCAAAAACATCTTGGCTCTGCACCATCTCAGCTTTGGAACTCAAAGCAGCACAGTCATCTACCTCCAACTTGTATAGATTCTTGATTCGAATCCCTATTCACTTTGTCTGTCCAATACTGATATGCCTCAAGAATACCTTTCCTTTACTAAAGACTACATCATAGCCTTTATCTTCTAGCATAGCGACAAACACAAGATTCTTCTTCAGACCTGGTACATACTTTACATCAGTCAGGGTGAGGGGAGCTCCATGCTCCCTCTGAAACACAACCGTACCTTCACCTGAAACACGGTACTTTCCATCATCACCCATCTCGATCCGCATCTGGAGATCCTTCTCCTCCAAGGTACTAAAAAGATTCTTGTCACCTGACATGTGGAATGAAGCTCCACTGTCCAGGTACCACACACATCCCACCATGGATGAAACCATGCATGCGATAAGTGAGAAATCCAGCTCAAACTGTGAGGCCAGTGCCTCACCATCAGATCCCTTCGAGGAACCCTTCTTGGATTTCTTCTGTGGACAATTCGTAGCATAATGGCCCACTTCATGACAATGAAAGCATCGCACTTTCGATTTTTCAATCTTCTTCCCACCATGGGAAGAACTGGATTTGGGATGGGACACCTTCCCTTTCCCTTTCCTTGCCTTACTCGCTAAGGCTAGATTTTCCTCATCATCTTGCTTCGATGAGGATCCATCTCTGGTGCTTCTTCTTATTTCCTCCTGCATCAGATCCGACCAAAGTCGTTCCCAATCTGGCAGTTTTTCTCTTCCATTAACCGAGTCTTGGTAGCTATGCTAGCTCTTAGGAAGACTGAGGAGTGCAAGACTCACCATGTCATCATCAGTGGTCGTGATCCCTACACTTCCAAGCTCATCCCTGCAGGTGGTGAGCTTGTTCAGATATGTAGAGATCATGTCGCCCTTTTCACACTTGATCTTACGAAGCTTGTCTTTCAGCGCCAGCTTCCTCTGATCGTTGTTGTTCTGATATAAATCTTTCAATGTTTTCCACATTGAAAATGGAGTCTCCTTCCCATGGAGGCTCGAGACAATGTGATCTCGAACTCCCTCCAGGAGGATTCTCCTTGCTCTAGCCACACATTTCTTCCATTCTGCCAGTTGGGTAGCATCAGTTGGCTTCAGGACTTCTTGATCAATGAAGTCCTTTAGACCGTTATCCTCTAATATTGCCTCCACGTGATCCTTCTAGGCTATATAATTCGAGTTTCCATCAAGGGCATACTCGATTATTAAACCATTGAACGCCATAGGTGAAATAGAGATGTGATAAGAACTCGATTTCTATATTCAGGAACCAAACTTCGAACTTCTCCTTCTTGTATACTATTCTTCGCCTTGATCACCTTTGCTTCAATACCATGTAGAAATTCCCACTATAGATCAACAGATTATGCAATATACTAAAACACAATACAAGATCTACTTCTACAACGCTTTGCGGAAGCTTAATCGAATTAAGCAAGATCAAGAGAACACATATATCTAAGAATGAGAAATCAATCACACATAACACAGAAGAAATATCTCGGGGAAAGCCTCAGCCTAAAACCCCAACTGTACATTATCATACAAGTGGAAATCTTGTTCAATTTACAAAAAGAATCAGCTCTCAAGCTATCCTGCTCTCTCTGCAATCAAACAATACAGCTCACAGACTGAATAGACATTGTATATGTCCTCCTCAAGCCCTCCAAGCCTCATATTTCCTTGCGCAATTTTTCTTGGGGTCCAATGATGTCACATGTGTGAATTGGCCTCATCACACTCACTAAACCTGAAGAAGTAACTACGCAATCCTCAAGGAAAGAATTCCTTCTGCATGCAAGGAATATTCACAATGGAATATTCTAGCAACTGATAGTACACTACCCCTTCATCTTATCTCAACTGGGTCTTTGTCTGAACTGACATGCATGAGTTATTTATGAGAGAATACTCAGTTATCTGAAGTGCAGTAGTTACATGCATGCAAGCATTAACTAACTGAACTTACATTAATTCAACAAACTGTTTGAATTAATCTAACTAGACTTGACTCAGTTAACTAAGTCAACTAATTACAACTCAATATTACAACTCATCCTTATCTCTTTAACTGATGGATAAATTCCTCAATTAATGGAGAAACTGTTGCATGTCCCCACATAGACTTCAAGTTTGATTTTCCTTAACTAATTAACTCAAAATGAATTAATTAAGTATTTTACAAACTGCTACTAAGATCAAATTCGAATTTTACTTCACTATTTTAGTTTAGGGACTGACTAAAATAGGAAGGTATCCCGAAATGCTATTTATAGAATGCTATTTTTAACACTTCCATTTTTCCATCCATTGTTGCTAAGATCAACACTGGCTGAACTGCTATTTATCGCAGTGCTATTTTTAGCAATTCTATTTTTAGCATTTCTTGTTGTTATTTTCAACAGGATCTACATGAAACTCTCCTATACATATCTCAATATGAAGATCTCATTGATGAAGACCTCGGTAATGGTGCAACAATGATGATGATCTCAGCAATGTTAAAAAAGAGGATTGGTGTCTTGGTCTTGGAGTGGCCTTGTAGGACAAGGGTCATGGTCTTGGTATTCGTCAATTGGAATCTCTATAAGAAGAATTTTGTGTGGGTTTTCCTCTCCCAGAGGGAGAGGTTTTGGCCCTAGCAAAAATCCAAACATCTTGTGTTCTTGTCTCTTTGTTTGGTAGCTATTTGATGAACTGAAGAAGACACACTCTAATAATAAGGAAAGATTGTACTGATAAGAAAACCTCACAAATACTTATCATGCTAAGAAGAATCTTATTAACTCTAATTGCTCTAGGTTCTTCAACAAATCAAACATATGTTATCCCCCTCAAGCTTGTTAAAAAATAAAGAGGTATTGACAAACAATGGTTGGGGAAATTTGGAAAATGGGATATTCCACATATTATGGCAGTAAGTCGCTCTCGAAAACAACACCCTTCCACTTCATCTCTATGGTTGTTTGGCTGGGAAATCTACTTGTCTTTTGGATCATCATACCATTTCAAAGCCTCCATTTTTCAGTTTTGGGTCAATGTTTCCAACTCTATTCAGTGTCGTCAATGTGTTTAAGAGAATTCATTCAGTTAATATTTGTTACGATACTTTTAAGCCTTCATTCCATATCTATCGTTCCTGAAGAAGTTCCACATCAAAGACTTTCTATCTCAAATCATGATACGTATTTTGTGTCATTGATAAGTGTCAAATGGAATGAGTCGATCATGCGGACAAGATAGACCTTCCTATAATCTAACGATATCTAGTGACAAGCAAGCCAATCAAAAACTATCTTTCTCTAAATATGCATTTATAAACAAAGGCAAACGAGTGTTTAGGCCTACCTTGGGTCCAATGCAAGTTTGTGGAAGCCTCGCTCCTTTGATCCAAATGAGCTCCCTTGTTGCGAATCTGCAAACACAAACAAGAAAACAAATTAAATAGCACCTGAAAAGCCAATATCATAAAGCATACTTAACATGATGATCAAGGAATTCATGAAAGAAATGACATAAGACAATTTGTTGAGAAAAATGAATCTGATTGTATTAATTCAAATCAAAGAAGAACTTTACAACATGTGCCTTGATGTTGTACAAGCTCCTCCCAGGGTCCAACAAGAAGTCTCCTCTACTTTGACAAGTTTCACTCTCTTCCCAATGAAGCCAAAAAGGTATGTGATCTCCCCTCTCAAGCATAACTAGGAAGTATCAATTCCACCAGCATTTACCCTCAAAAATGTTCAGCTTCTAACCTCCTTAGCAACCAGCCAAATGCCTTAATTTTTAGTGCAATGGAGGGAAGTTACTAGGTCCTCCTTCAAAGGGATAAAGCCCTCCTTCAAAGGGATAGCTCCTCTCATCAAGGGATTAGCTCCTTCTCTTTTGGGATGCATGAACCACCTAAGAGCGACCAATCCACGCCAAAATTCCTTCTAGAATCATCTAGAATTAACCCAAAGTGAGTTTTTTAGAATAAACTTGCGCCTTTTTGACTTTCATAGGGGTCCGCACCCACTCCTTTAGGGACAGAGCGGGAAGGTCCGCATTTTTTGTGAACAGGGGTGCGGGACCGCAGGCAACAGTGAGAGAAAGTGTGGAACCAGAGCTTTGTTGATTTTCAATGTCTTTCTCTCATTTTCAAAGCCTGACTTGAAGAGCTGAAGTCTAAGACTTGCTTAGGAGGACAGTACAAGTGATGATAGACCCATACTGACTGCAAATAATCATGGTGACGATATTTTTGTGTAACGATAAGGGATACATCAAGGCCCTCCTGTGACAGGTCGCTTCCTGTCAACATCAGCTCATTATCTAGGAAGTTGACATAGAAAATCTTCCTTTAGTACCTTGGGACTTGCATACATAAATGGAAAGCTTCCTCGCTCTCGGCGATAGGTTTGGATCATTGGCCTTCGACCGACAGATTTTGTGTCTTGATTGACTTCAACTCATCCATTCACACCATACAAATTGTACTACAATACTTTGAGAGCCATTAACCTCGTCGATGGTTTCTCTCGCGTCCGTTAACGACTTACATCATTGGTCAATAATCAAATGGTGTCTACCATGTTCGACTTCATCTCCTTTATTCACACGGTTAGACTTGTACGTTGGACGATCGAGTGAACAAGATAGAAGACCCCAGATATAGTCCCAACCATTCGGGCTATGATTTCAAGATTAATACAAGATCACAATGTATGATGGCTATGATCATACAGACAATCTTCCAATCATGGGTCCTCCTTTTTTATCAGTGGACATGTCTATTTGATAATTGTACATGTAATGTTAGTGTTTGTGTTGAGCATGGGTATGCCTCCCTCAGTAAAAATATCATGATGTAAATGTATTGTAACAAGATGATGATTCAACTAGTTGTTCTTGATCCGCACTGGTCACAAGGTAAAGCACTTCAGTCATCAGCCACTATTTCAGACTTTGCGCTTTAGAGGGTAATTTGTTATAGGCCATTTTTTCAGATCTAGACAATAGGCCTACAAACTAGATCCATCAACATCCATGAACACGTTTTCATCATACCTACACAAATACCTAAGCATGAATATCTTAAATCCATCAGTTTCTGACCTTTACTACTTCATTTGAGTGTTTTTAAGGCTTAATGCACCTTGGCCCTATGAAAATTCGAAAAACCTCGAATCCTACTGCAACAACTAATTAAGTTTATTCTATTTGTTAAATAGCTTGAACAAATTATTTATTGCATCCTCTAGTATATATCAAAACTAATACACTGCAACCTTCACAAATACAATACTGCGAAAGAAAAATAACAATGGAAGAATAGATGCACACACACACAAATACATAATTATTTTTAGACCAATGTCCTTGAAAAAACCCAACTTGGGAAAATCGGTGCAGCAGTTGACGGTTTTATTATTATGTAGTAGTAAATATGAGTACAAATCTATGGAAGCCGAAATCTAGATTTCCATACAGATAAATATCTGACAGGAGATCTAGTGAGAAAATCTCACTCCCACCGGTGATCTGACAATGACCTTGGCTCAAGATGAGATGCCCCTTGATGCCTCTACATCTGCCTACGCAGATATGCGTCCCACAACTCGGACCAACGTCTCTCTCGCTAATTGATCAACTGTTATTTGGAAAATCGATCCTCCTAGCCTTCGGGCTCCCACTCCGGCTTCTGCCACTAAATTTTGACTTCTCCTCAGCAAAATACGGATCTCCCTCTAAAGCTCTGTGCTACCTCTCTATGGCACTCATAGCCTCTCTACTATGCACTCACCGGACTGGAGAAACATCCTTCCAGTCTTACTATCCCTACCCCTCTCTCACTGCTTCAACTTCACTAAATCATTTCCGGCAACACACAACTGCTACTCTGGAAATCAATTTCCCAGCAAAATCGAACTGCACAAGTGTGTTCTCCAACCCCCACCAAATTTCTTCTTATAATCTCTCGTTGAGACATCGACAACCAAGAATAAACATAATCGATGGCTAAGATTAACTAGAACTTGATCCATGTCTTCTTCTATAAGATTCTCACCATGACTTAATTAATACCCTTTAATTAATTAATTTTCCTAAGTTTAGACTTAGGCACCATTAAAAAAAAAGATTATTTATTTTAATTAAATCGTCTCTAGGTGGAATTTCCATAAACAATTTATGGGTTTCGGAGAATACATGTATTCTAGCCTCTCCACCAAATTTCGTGCCTAGAACACATCCAATGCTACAAAAATCAGCACTCCCTCTTAGCGAGGAATATATTTTAGCACTGCAACCCACTGAAGCAACACCCTGTCTTTGTATCACCTCTTGTTACGTTGTTGATGTCTAGATATTTTTTCCCACCAACTACTGCGCAAATTTGATAAACATTGCATCCATGTTGTTGTTGGCCCTGTTGAACTGTTGCCAACACTGCAACTGCAACTCCCTTATCCATCTATTGTTGCTGCAACTTCAACAACTGCAATGGCAAAGCATCTAAAATTACTTAACCAAATGTGGTCAGTATGATGCTTCTGTCACCTAAGTCTCGACTGCTACTAGACTCTACGTTGTCACTGAAGCCTCTACGCTGCTGCTGACTCTGCTTTGTGTCAACTGCACTACTGCCAAGTCTGCTCTGCGCTGCCCAATAGCTGACATGCTACTAGCTGCTGCATTTGTCACTCTCGCACCTGACTAAACCAACTGCCATTGATCCATCCTGCTACTGCATGTTATGGGCTCCCTTAGCAAGGTAATGATTCATGAGGTGGACCTCCTCAATAATCTTTCCCATCTTGTAGCTCTCTGGGGCTACATAACCAAATCACCCCACCTCACTCCTGGAGGTATCTCGGTGATCATGGTAAACTCTTCCTCCAATCTAGAGGACAAACTATCAATCTCTACAGATGCAACCTGTTGATCCTACTTCTACTCCTTATCCTTCTTTCTGAGAGGACATTGAGTGTTGTAGCGGCCAAGCTCACCACATATGAAGCTTTTGACCTTGGAAAGGTCCTTCTTCCTCCTGCGTTGCTCCTATTTCCCCTTTGATGCGAGGGCCACATTCTCCTCTTCCTTCACTTACTTTTTCCACTCTTGATGTTGCTGCCAGTGATGGTGGTCTTCATCAAATCTCACCTCATCTCCTCCCGCTGCAGATCATCCCACATACGATCCCTGTCTAGCAACTTTTCTCTACCCATAATACTCTGGACGAAGACTTGCCACTCTTCGAAAACATTGTTTAGAGAAAATCACACCAACTCAGTAGGTTGAGGAGTTGACCCTACTACAGACAGTTGATCTCGGATATCCTGAATCCTAGTAAGGAATGTGTTTATACACTCCCCTTTCTGCATCCTTGTGCATCTCAACTTCTCCTAAAGATACATCTTCTGCTGCTCGAAAGATCCCTCGTATAGCGTTGCAAGTGCCTCCCACATTTGTCAGATAGTATCTTTGTCAGCTATGTGAGACACCATGTGATCTAAAACTCCATCGAGAATCAACCTCTTTTCCTTCGCCATATTGTTCTTCTAGGCCTTCAGCAGATTTTCATCTGCTGTTGCAGCTACCACACCATTGATATAAGTTTTGAGATCGTACTCATCTAGAAGACAAAAAATTCAGGCCTTCCAAATCACGTAGTTGGAGGCTCCATCCAACTGATCCCGTTCTATCAACCTTGTTGATGCCATCTCTGCAAAAATGTCAAATTCCTCCTCTCCTCCTCTGCGCAACTGTTGACTGGCTTTTCGCACTCCCTGCTGGAGTTGCAAATCTGCTCACAACTATTGCTGCTCTGCTAGGAAAATTCGAACTTATGGGCTAGAATTCCCCTGAGAAACGAATTCCCTCAGTGCGTGCTCTTCCTTCCTCCTGACGCTATTTTGCACTAGCAATCTGCTGCAAAATAACTGCGTCCCAGCTGAAGATTTGCTCTACAAGGAAAATAATGTGTCTCCCTCTGCCTCTGGTAAGCTCTGATCTGGAAAATCTAATTTCTCTATCAACTCTCTCAGAGAAATAAATTTTCCTCAAAACTGACCCTCCTGGGCCAAGGAATTGCGTTGCCTCTAGAGGGTTTCGAACTGCTACCTTTGCAGAGATTTGAATTCCTCCTTCCTTCTATTATTGAGCTCTCCAGCTTACGATCTGTGCTCTAATACCATGTGAAAATTTGGAAAACCCCGAATCCTACTACAACAACTAATTAAGTTTCTTTTATTTGTTAAATAACTTGAACAAATTATCTATTGCATCCTAAGGTAAATATTGAAACTAATACATTGCAGGCTTCACAAATGCAATATCGCAAAAGAAAAATAACGTTGGAAGAATAGATGCACACACACACACACACAGATCCAAAATGGATCCAGTTTTGCCTCTAGATCAAAGTCTTCAAATGCATATGAAAGTAGGATCAAGTCGAAGTGCTCATCGATATGATTCCAACGGTGTGAACGACGCGTAAATCCGAGTCCGGATGAAGAAGTTAAAGCCAGTCAAAGTTTTTGGAAAAATTAGGGCAAAAGTCAAAAAGTCAAAGGTCAATAGTCAATGGTCAATGGTCAACCGGGTCAATGCCTGCGTCAACAAGGACTCGTGTCAACCCAGGAATGAGCCACGGGTCCTGGATGATGTCAGCAGAGGAGGTGACATGGCAGATTGTGATTGGTTGAGATGGGCCAATTCGGTGCTGACACGTAGCAGCCCGGATTTTGCCTAATGTAGCCTTATTTCCAAAATTTTGGGGATCGGGGAGGATCAAACCCCTGACCTCCCAGAATGGTTAATTTTTCGCTGGAAGAGCCGCACCGGATGGGCTACGGTGGATCTTGTGAGGATAATGGATGACATTGTATTTATGGTTGTTAGAAAGAATCCAAGCAAAGTATAAGGCGCGACATGACAAGCATCGAGTTGAGCATAGTTTTCAAGTTGGTGATCAAGTCTGGTTGTACATCAGCAAAGAAAGACTACAAGGGGAAGGTAAGAATTTGAAACCAATTAGATATGGTCCTTTAAAAATACTTGACAAAATTGGTGAAAATGCTTTCGGCCTAGATCTACTAGCTTATATGTAGATCTATTCCGTTGTAAATGTTGAAAACTTGTGATCGTATGAGCCTTCATTGATCGAAGATCCCGAATAGAAAGGTCAGTTACCTTCCATTGAATATCTTTTTCCCAAGTATCTCAATGAGCTACAGGAGGACACAGTTCTTGACAGAAGGATAAGGACTTCGCGACAGGGAAACGTTGAGTATCTTCGAGTTGGACTCAAAGGTACAAATCCAAGTAAAGCACGATGGATAGAGATTGGAAAAGTGAACGAACTTTATCCTCGCTTACTCAACAGCTAAAACCAACTTTTGGTGGTCCAAAAGCTTCCAGTGGGGAGGAGTGATCCAAAATGGATCTAGTTTTGCCTCTAGATCAAAGTCTTTAAATGCAGATGAAAGTAGGATCAAGTTGAAGTGCTCATTGATATGATTCCAATGATGTGAACAATGCGTAAATCCGAGTCCAGATGAAGAAGTTAAAGCCAGTCAAAGTTTTTGGAAAAATTAGGGCAAAAGTCAAAAAGTCAAAGGTCGATAGTCAACGGTCAACCAGGTCAATGCCTATGTCAGCAAGGGCACGTGTCAACCCAATAATGAGCCACGGGTCCTAGATGATGTCAGCAGAGGAGGTGACGTGGTAGATTGTGATTGGTTGATATGGACCAATTTGGTGTTGACACATGGCAGCCCGGATTTTGCCCAATGTGGCCTTATTTCCAAAATTGTGGGGATCAGGGAGGATCGAACCCTTGACCTCCTAGAATGGCTAAGTTTTTGCTGGAAGGGCCACACCGGACGAGCTACGGTGGATCTTGTGAGGATAACGGATGACATTGTATTTATGGTTGCGGTGTTTGAGTCGCCGGAAAAAAGGGTCGACGGTCGAGGTCAACCCCACGGCCGCTAGACCCCTTAGTTTATTATTGGAATATCCCACATGCAATGGGCGGTGTGAAACAATACACCATATATACCGAACCATATATCAGCAACGGAAAGCGGAAACCTTAACATATATCACCGCAAATATATATCATATACATTGTATAACATAACCAACGACGGAAGGTAGGGCGGGGTTTCGAACCTCCGACCCACCAAAACCTTATATACCAACGCCTTAATACGCAGTCGGATAACCATTATGCCAAGGGTGGGACTTGGTAAACCAAGCACCCATAATTTCTTTTAAACATTTGCAAGTGCCGAACCAGCCAAACCACCAACACGCAGACCGAGGCAGTTTTGTGCAGGCAGAAGCGGTTTTGCAGAAGGCAGAGGTGGTTTTGCACATTCCAAGGGGTCTGGAGGTCACAGTGGCCAAATATGGGCAAGTTTATACTCGTTTGACTCAAAATTTCGAGCTGAATGCAATGGTGAGGTCCATTTTCTCATTTGAGCTACTATTTTTGAGCTCATACCTGTAAAAGCATTTTGAAGACAAAATAAAGCGGTCAGCACTGGAAGCTAAAGGACCAGGAGACGTAGCCAGGAAGTCTAGTGAACTCCTTTATTAAATTTTGTTGTGTTGATGTGATTGAATGTGTTTTCAATTTGCTTATGTGTTTATGTTATTTGCAATCTTTTCGATCTGTTGCACTGAGTAACATAAGCAAACTTCACATAAAGTATATAATACCTTTCTTCATTAACGAATCACACACACAAATACACAGTTATTTTTGGACCAATGTCCTTGGAAAACCTAACTTGGGAAAACCGATGCTGCAGTTGAGGGTTTTATTATTATGTAAATTTGGGTACAAATCTATGGAAGCTCAAATCTAGCTTTCCATACAGAGAAATAACTAACAGGAGATCTAGTGAGAAAAATCTCACTCCCACCAGTGATCTGACACTAACCTTGGCTCAAGACGAGTTGCCCCTTGTTGCCTCTGCGTCAGCCTATGCGGATCTGTGTCCCACAACTCAGACCAACGTCTCTCTTACTAACTGATCAACTGTTATTTGGAAAATCGATCCTCTTGGCCTCTGAGCTCCCACTTCGGCTTCTGCCACTAAATTTCAACTTCTCCTTAGAAAAATACAGTTCTCCCTCTAAATCTTTGTGCTTCCTCTCTGCTCTACGCTGCCTCTCCATTGCACTCATTGCCTCTCTGCTCTACGCTACCTCTCTGTGGCACTCATTGCCTCTCTGCTCTACTCTGCCTCTCTGTGGCACTCACTGCTTCTCTGCTATGCACTCACCAGAATGGAGAAAACTCCTTCCGGTCTTACTATCCCTGCCCTTCTCTGACTGCTTCGACTTCACTGCATCACTTCCAACAAGACACAACTGTTGCTTTGGAAATCGATTTCCCAGCAAAATCGAACCGCACAAGTGTGTTCTCTAACCCCATCAAATTTCTTCTTATAATCTCTCGTTTAGACATCAACAACCAAGATTAAAACATAATCGATGGCTAATATTAACTAGAGCTTGGTCCATGTCTTCTTCTAGAAGATTCTCACCATGACTTAATTGATACCCTTTAATTAATCAGTTTTCCTAAGTTTAGAGTTAGGCACCATTAAAAAAAATATTAATTATTTTAATTAAGTCGTCTCTAGGTGGAATTTCCAGAAATTATTTGTAGGTTTTGGAGAATACATGTATTCTAGCCTCTCCGCCAAATTTCGTGGCTAGAACACATCTGATTCTACAAAAAACAACAGGCCCCTTAGGGACCTGCTTTGAGTGGCAGGTTGCTTAGTTCTACACCTACATTGATCAGAGCAGGTTTGCCCTTTTTGGGGGTGCGCTGATCAAGGAAATTTGGGGAAAATAAGAAGAATCCTGAAGATTCCTCTTCCAAAAGCTTCTAGAAGTTGTTACAACCATTTACCTTGGATATGAACTTTGAATCCTATCTACCTTACCTTGGAGTTTTCACCTTCTTATCTCTTGATCTCATCCTCCCATCAAGAGTGGATCTCAAGCCTATATTGGTAAATGGATAAGAATTCCTAAACTACCATACTCTCTTATATATTTACTGCCATCCACAAGCTAGAGGTTGGCTTTTGGAGATTAATCATACCCTTATGTTGTTGCTTTGATCATAAGAGAGACATCATTCCCATGCATTAGGGTGGCTTTGAGGTGTACATTGTGGAAAGGAAGGACAAATCAACTTCAAAGGTTCTCTACAAGATCAACTTCCATTTTTGGTTGTAAACTCTCTCCCTTCCATTTTAATACAAAGAGTATATCGTTTTCCTACATGTGTTATGTTATGTTTATGTACATGTGTTTCATTACTATGTTGATCCATTTAATAGAATTATTGGATAATGCTACATAAATGTCATAGATATTTGGCTTTTGTTGTTTGTTTGTGCAGGTTCTCAGTATAGTGATCGGAGCTACTGTTGGAACTGACAAGCCAAGAGGAGAGAAGAGCTTGTGATGGATCACAAATAAGCCATCTTTCCATTCCCTAATTCTTATAAGGAAAACTTTATAGTCTTTGATTTCTATTGTTCTAGACCAGGCCACTAGGTCTATGGAAAATGCTTATGTCCGCAGTCGTGATTTTGTATAACAAAGGGAAAAGGGAATAAATCTCAAACCAAACTAGAATCCAACCAAGGGGGCAAGAAGAAATACTTGTCCAATATAAAATTATTCAATTGTCATGAATTTGGGAATTGTGCTACAAAGTGTCCACACAAAAATTCTAGCAAGAAGAACTCTGGAGGAGCAGCAGGTGAGGCATTGGCTTCACAGTTTGAGCTAGACTTCACCCTTATTGCATGCATGGCCAGCACTGTGATGGGGAGTATGTGGTACTTGGACTTAGGTACCCCGTTCCATATGACAGGGTGTAGATAGTTTTTTAGTGACTTGTAGGAGAAAGATCTCTAGATGCATATTGAGCTTGGGGACAATAGAAGGTACAATGCTATCGAGTTTGGTACAATAACCTTTCAGAGGGAGTCGAGATCTCCTCTTCACCTCAAATATGTCATGTTTTTATCCAGGCCTAAAGAAGAATCTCAACTCTGTAGCAGTTTTGGAGATTGTGCTTATGATGTGATCTTCAGCAAAGGGAAAGCATTCTTAAGGCACATAGCCACTAGATAGGTGAAGCAGATCAGGTTTCGGGTGAAGAACTTATACAAGTTGGATGTGGATTATTGCACTGCAATAACCAGTAAGGCAAAGAAAATACAGAGCCACGACGTACGTGAACTTTAGCACAGAATATTGGGCCATTTGCATCATGGAACCCTAAAAATTATGTAGCAAATAACCATTGGCCTCCTAAAATGAGCACTTGAGCAACATGATGTCTACAAATGTTGTACCTTGGGGAACTATGTGAAATCCACATTCCATGAGCGAGACAGAAAAGCACATGCAGTCTTGGAAAGAGTCCACTTTGATGTTTGTGGACCTTTCTTGACAGCCTCCACCGCCAAACACAAATATTTTGGAATTTCTTTTTTGATTTCTCAAGGAAGTGTTGGATCTTCTTCATGTGAAAGAAGCATGAGACATTCTCAAAGTTTGTAGAATTCAAGCCACTAGTTACGAAAGAGATCGACAAGAAGGTGAAGGCTCTCAAGAGTGACAATGGAGGTGAGTATGTTTCGAATGACTTCAAAGATTTTTGTGTGAAAGAAGGCATTCGAAGAGAGCTAACAACACCCCACAGCCTGTTGAATAATGTAGCTAGTGTCGGTCTTCATAATTGTATTTGAGTCATAATGAAATATATTTGTCAAAAGAAAGAAAAATAATTTTTATTATTAAAGAAATTGACTTATTAAAACATGTATTTAATGCTTGGGTCGATTGTTTTTAGGTCAAAGTCTCCATTGAAGGATTCTAGGGTTTATGTCAAGTGTCCTTATCCATGTCATACTGTAAAAGGTCCTTCTTGGTCTCTATTTGTCAAAGAAGAAATTTATTTTATTGTAAAATAGGTCAATTAGGCCTCCTCCACCAAGTCGATGTCAAACTTGACAAGTCGGCCTAAACAGAGGGGCAAAAACTGCTATATAAAGGCAACAACTCGATCTCATTTATCACTCACACTCAACAAGTTCGATCTGCAACTTTTGGGGCCAAAAAAAGTGTGAATTTCTAAGGAAGAAGAGGAAAGGTCTAGCGAAGAAGAAGGAGGACCTTATCAAGCAAGGGAAGTCAATGTTTTCTCTCTCCTATCCCACACATGCGAAATTCTAGAGTATTACAAGGGGTCGAAATTTTGCAGTAGTTAGGGAGGCCGAAATTTTGAAGTTGGGGTCGAAATTTTGTAGCTGAGAAGTCAAAATTTATGGATTGTTGTTGGGTGTAAGTTGTTGGATAAGAAAAGACTACTAAATCATATTGGAAGGATGAATTTTAGTGGAGGAGGAAGTTCTATTGGTCTAAGGTCTTGGTCCATCTCATTTTGAATCTACTGAAGGAACAATTCTTTGACTAGGTTTTCCCCTGTATAGGGGTTTTATCCCTCGTTGAGTGCTTACATCTGGTGTCCATTGATCTTCGTGTTTTGCTTTTGGTAATTGCTTGATGAAATAAAGATAAAGGAAGAACGTAAAGAAGTTAATAAGAATACTAAGATTTCTCAAGTAATTATCAACATAGGAAAATCTTTCAGCCTTTTCGATTTTCTAACATGGTATCAGAGCTAAGGTTAAGAAGAAGGAAAAAGGAAGGTTGAAGATCTATTGAGGAAAAGGAAATCAACGAAAGGTCATTAAGGAAAAAGGATCATATAAGGAGATAAGTATACTATATACATGAACTATGTCAAACTCAATGAAGGGAGAAAACACACTAGAAGGAGCCTCCAACTACAAGGCCTGGAAAAAGAGGATAGATCTCATCCTCAAAAAGAACAAAGTTTTAGATCTTGTTCAAGGAAAAATAAAGAAGCCTATAGATGAAACAAATGAAGCAAACAAAGCAAAGTTCAGAGAAACCGAAATCACCTAATAGTGGATGGAGTTAAGAACAACCTCATCCCTTACATATCCAACATAGATTCCGCTCAAGAAATGTACGAGGCTCTCTCCAAATTATTTACCATTAAGAACATTGGCCAAATAACAAGCCTCAAGAATGAATTATGTACTATTAAGATGACAAAATACAATAATGTGCCATCCTACTTTATAAGGATATCTAGAATCAAAGATGAACTCCAAGCAATAGATGAAGTTGTCCCAGAAAAGGAGCTTGTAATTATTGCTCTTCTAGGACTACGAAAATCTTGGAGTGCCTTTGCATTAGCACTTAACAGTTGGAAGGATACTCCAACATTTGAATAGATGTGGAATGCCTACAGTAAAAAAGAAGCTCGAGTATCGCTAATAGAAAACAAGAAGGAGGATGAAGAAGAAAACATCTCTAGTGCCTATTATGCTCATCACAAGAAGAAGGGAACCTTCAAGAAGTTCAAATGACCAAATAAGAAGGTTGACCTATCCAGGATCAAATGTTACAATTGTCACAAGATGGGTCACTACAAAAATCAAAGTCTAGAGAATCCAAGGAATAAGAAGAGAGATAAGGATCAAACAAATGTTACCAATGAATCTCTACCTAAGAAGAACAAGATCAAAGTATCATAATTCAAGGATGTATACTACTATTGTGGTATTCAACAACCTGCCATTTGTTAATGATAGTAGTTAATGTTACATTTATAAATGGGGACCCTTTAAAAAGTTTCATCCAAAAAACAAAACTTAGCATTTAGTCATTTCTTTTATTTTTTTAATAAAGCATAGATAACAATCAAAACCTTTTTGGGAACTATTAAAGACTTAGCTTTTCATATATAGCATGTCTAAAACCCACCAAAGGACCTTTCTAAAAAACCTCCAAAATCAAGAAAAATGATTAAATAAGGGCTCCATGGTCTAAATTATCATAAATTCTGACGAAAACATAAGTCCTTCAACTTTTTAGCTTAAGTCTCGCATCACATATCACGACTTATAAAGAACTCTCTCTTAAAAACAATATAGTGAAATTTGCGAGATGCAAAACTGCGATGGCACTTTGACTTTTATCGCATCGCATTTCAGGCATTCAAGCAAACACTTTGCACTTACCACCAACCGATATTGCGAAATGCGATTGGCGCCCGGACCCACACCTTAGAATATTAAAAGTAAATATTTCGAGTCCGTCAAGTCTATTGCATAGGATAAACCTAGCGATTAGCTATACGTCAAACAACTAATAGACGGCTCGCATCTCGCAGAAACACAGCAGGAGGTAAGAATGCTAAAAGGCACATCTTGCGATATTGCGATCTGTGATATTGCTTCACAAATCGCACAATCGCTATCATCGCAGTATAATGGCTCGCCACCCTAGAAGCTTTCATCTTGTTTTACGACGCAAACATTTATGAGCAATAAAGCTAAGGGATAATGAATCATTAGTGGGCATTAGTGGGAAATAACTGCATTTATGTGTGAAAAGCCATTTAGCTTGATATGATATCTTGTTATGTGCGTTCAAATAATGCTTCTTTTACCACCTTTACAAGTTATCTGCATTATTTCATTTTTACGTTCATCTTTGTGTGTCTGATAGCTATTGTTCTTCATTTCAGGAAAAACCCACAGAGCAGAGCGTTGAGAACAATGGGGAAGAAAGGCAAGGTTGTATCCTTTGAGAAGACAGAGATGACTCCCCTATTCACAGATACCACATGCAACAAAGAGGGAGGAACCTCTACATGGGAGGATATGTACAACATACTGGAGGAGGAACAACCGAGGATTATGGAAAAAAACGTTACAGTTGACGGACGAGATTCCTCAGACGCTTCCATGCTAGAGATGAATTGCTCGTTTTTGCACCGCATAGCCGCTCGGCCGAAGATAATCCCTTATACCGACATGGTAAAATGGGTTATCGATGAAGCCAACATCTCAGACAGGGAATTCCAGTTGAGAAGCCAAGAGGTCATCAGATATTTTACCCCGGACAACCTACGACTTATGTACCACCTACAAGAGTCACAGGTCATCTACAACAGGAAATTCGTAGAGAACGACCCAACGGATTGCACCCACGCTTGGTCGAATAATGAAGATAAAATCAAGAAAGACAAAATTGGTATCTACACTACTGCGTCTATTTGTCCCCCTTATAGTTTTGCAGCGGCTATGTTATGTAGACTGTTTGGCAGACCTGATAGTACTAAGTTCTCCCCATAGTGGTTGTCGTTAATAGATGCAGTCGTTAATGCAACTATAATGAATTGGGCTCAAATTTTGTCAGACAATTTAGCAAAAATAATTATTGAGTATAGAAGGAGAAGAAGTATTGCTTCGAGTTTTTACCCTCCATTTTTTATGAGTGCCTATGTTATGGATGTTATTTGTTTTAGTTCAAAGTTCCCCATCATGGGATGGAACTGTTCGAAATCCACTTCCCATTCACATGTACCACAAGGTCATGTGGGAATCCAATTTTCAACCACATTTTTTCAAGATTTTCCATGGATTTATCCTCCCTATTCACAAGCGGCTTTATAATCGAGATGCCCCCAGGTTTTCCCAAGAAGCTGAAGTTGACATCCTCCCTGTGGCAAGATGATTCAGGGAGGAAACATTTACATGTATTAGAGTTTTTAGCAACATCACCTCCCCCCATATCCTCCCATACTATGTTCCAGATAAATTGATGGCTAGGGAGATAGCCTATTAGACAGCTAGTAAGGGAGGAATGAGACATGCACTGAAAGAGTAAAAAAAGATCAATTGGTCTGCATACCCTGTACAGTGCGGAGCATTTGCACTACACGACCTAGGACACGCGTTCAAAGAAGCAGAGAACATGCTATCTCTGCAATTACCCAAATTCCCTGGACAGCAGTATGACCCATTTGGCACTGTCAAGAATTTCACCACTTTGGTGAAAATAAAAGTATTCACTAATGAGGAGGATGTTTTTGATGATATCTTTTTGCAAAAAAAACATCTTTACAGACGTGAAGCATATGGCACAACTACTTTTTGACCATGAATATCTGGAAAAGTTTTACAGTTACAGAGAAAGAAGGCTAGCAATGGTCCCATTGGACCAATTATTAATTGAACCAATAAGGGAGCCTACTCCCAGTGTGACTATAGAAGGTGACTCCAAAGAAAATTCCAAATCCGATTCTGGGGCAGAGTCTCAAGAAAAATCTATCGGAGAATCGCGACAGTCATCACAAAATGGGAAAAGCAGAAGCATTGAGTCAATAAAGGATACGACCCAATCTACACAAAAGATATCTAAAGAAGCTTCAGCTAGCAAGCAATTTGAAATCCCTACTACCTTTGCACAACCAATAAAACCCATGGTAATTGACTTAGAGGAAGGGTGGGATAATTTTAATAAAAGTCTCAATATAGAGGAACAGGTGC
The DNA here is from genome assembly GCA_031772625.1 of Pinus tabuliformis. NCBI lineage: Eukaryota > Viridiplantae > Streptophyta > Pinopsida > Pinales > Pinaceae > Pinus > Pinus tabuliformis. The sequence goes on along the minus strand of CM062818.1, from coordinate 219,590,818 downwards.
TAGAGTTGTAAACTCCACAACAGAAAATAGCTCTGGAAATTACAGTGGAAGAAACTGCAAATGAATAAGAAGTAACACATATCCTTGTTACCCCCACCTCCAAAATAATTTTGAGAATTGAAGAAATACCCCCTTTGGATGTATTCTATAGCCCACAACATAAGGTCGTGGTGAAAAGGCAAAGAAAGAAAAGAAAATTGGACTCTATAGCTGTTACTACCCCTAAAAATGAACTAATGGATGTTCTATGGAAGGACTCGCCTGTCGATCCATCTGCCAACCTAACTAGACTCTCGCAGTTTGCAGGTGCTTATGCTACAGCGACCATAGACAAAGCAATAGAAGTCCAAATGTTGCTTAGAGAAAAGGAAAATAAAATAACGTCGCTTGAGCAACAATTACAGCAAGTCAAATCCGACCAGCAGGCAGAGATACAGTTGGCCAAGCTTCAACAGGTATTTGAACAGATGCAAATAGAACATCGAACCAACTTAGCCAAGAAGGAAGCACAGGTGCAGGCAATAACTGATCTACATAAAGACGATCCAAAAATTGATCAGTTTATTACCGAAGCACTCGAACTTAATTCCCAGTTGACACATCAGAAAGAATTATTGTGCCAGAAGATTTCACACTGGAAATCTTATTGCGAAACAAGTGATAAACTGACAAGTCAAGTCGTAGAAATGCAACTTGAATATGATGAGATCTTTTAAAAGGTCTATGATTTCATCGCCTTGGAAAAATACAGAGGAAGGGAGAAAAGCCGACCTGCCCAAGCTAGAAGAATCACATAAGGAAATTATGTTTGCAAGCTGGGATTCTCGGCTTAAAGAAGCAGAAAAGGCAACAACAGACGCGGTGGCAACAACAAACATTATCATAGAAAATATCAATGAGAATTTTCATGGTGCCAATCTAGTGGCAGAGTCCATTCTAGGGTTCCTTCCAGATGCAAAACAACTCGAACAACAATGGAAACAGGCAGCGGAAGAAAAAGTGGAAGTGATAAGGCAAACGACCAGGCTAGACTGGGAGGCATATTGGCAACATTTGGTCAAGCCTCACAGCCAATGGATGACCCTGCGATGCCTAACCACTTCTGCCGAGAAAATGGCGCCAGCACTGACTGATGTCGTATTCAATGGACAATTGAAAGCTGAAGTCGGCCAGCCTACACAGCTGAAGCCTATGGTGGATATTTGCGATCTGAAGGATCAAATGCAACATAGTTAGTCACCTTGTTTACTTTAAATTTGATTTTATTTTTGCATAGATTGAGGCAGGTCATTTAAACATCCTCAACTATTTTTGTAATAATCTATTTTTAGTTTTATAGTTTTAGTATTTAAACCCCTCTCATGCATTTAGAGAGGGGTCCATAATTTTATCAGAAACTCTCTTCAAAACATGCACTTCTGTCCCTTTGAGGAAGTTCTGGTGAAATATATGGAACAAGATTTATTTTTATCTGATTTAGCATCTTCTACTGAAATTGCACTTTTGTACTCTTAGATGATGTTGAATGGATTGAAGATAGATCAATATTGCTGAAACACATGAGTAGGACGTATTATAAATGGTACTTTTATCTCGTAATCCTTTTTACTTATGTATTAAGCAATCATTTCTTTCCGAATTATTTATGTATGCAAGTCTGAATTTTGATTACCATTATTGCACTTTTGTATGATGATGATCTTTATTTTATGTTGAATATATGAATAACTCTTTATGCGATATATTTCTCACAATCGTTTCGGCTAACTTTTTATACGAAACGATTATTGTTAAAACGAATTCACTTCTAATCGTAATTGAATGATCTTTATTACCAATTGCTTTTAGAAATTATTGTAGATTGCATATATCAAGTTTATCCCAGGTATATTATGATTAGATAGTTTTTAAAAATTAGAAGTTAAATGCATTTGTGATTGATTAGTTTAGACTAGATTACCGTTAGCTTAAACATTACTCTAAAACATCACACATCACCCCATTTAGCACAAGCATTAAACAGATTGGGAAACTGGTCCCATTATCCCTAGTCAAAGCCACTACTCCAAATGGAAAAGGAGTTGCCAACCAAGGTCCGGACCGGGTGGTTTTCCCCCATGTTGAGGCAACGATTTTCGAGGCTTCAACAACTACTAAGTCCTCCCTCTCTCACATTTCCCTCTTAGTACTCTATTTTAAGTTTTGGATTGTTTTCTTTTATGTTTTGATGTCTAGAGTTTGTAGGTATAACATGTCTTGTTAGAACATTTTTGAATTTTTGATAAGTTGTAGGTATCCTCAAAGGATTGGATTAAGAGGGGGCCTCCACCATTTTACCAAAATATAAGTATTTTGATATTTGTTTCATCATTTCATATATGGTTCCCTCCTCACATTAAGATTTATTTGTATTGTATGCTAATAACCTTTTTCCTTATATTTTCCTTGGTTAGGAAAGTTTGTTGGATGCTCAAAGGTTATGGAGGAGACTTCAAAGGACAAAATTGAAGCATGGAAGAAGTTTTGTTACAAAGGAATCCCTTCAAGAAATGATGTCCTACAAGGTTTGTTAAAGAACAACTCAAAGTATGTCTTAGATTACAATTTCTGATACAAGGTTATCTTCATATAAAAGGTATGTTCATTTTATTTTGAATTTTTCTTTACATTACTAACATCGTTATATCTAAGGTTTTGAATCTTAAAGATTCTTATTAGGTTGATTAATCATTAGATTGAATCTACCCTCGTCATACTATCATTTTGATCATTCTTTTTAAACCCTAGTCCTCTTAGGGTTGTTGATAAATTATGGAAATCCTATTCCTTTGATGTTTAGGGTTTTGATATTATAGAAACCCTATCCCTTTAGGGTTTGTTGTTAATGTCTTGAAACCCTAGATCTTTAGGGCTTGGTAAATTAGGTTTTATGAGAAAAACCCCTATAATGACTATAGTAAGACGCTAGGATGAAGCCCTAGGTGTATGTTCATATGTTTGATCGAAACCCTAGCCTGGTGAAAATTGTTGTATGTATAACTTTGATGTATTGATGTTTATGTCCTCGATGTACCTAGTTTATGTGAATATTGATATAAAATGCTAATACTTGAAATCCTAGATATGTATATGTGTTGATGCTCATGTTTTAGTTTATGAATTCTAGGGTATGTAGAAAAGCCCTAATAGAAATTTATATTCTATGAGATGATGATGTTGCTTTTAAGTTTCGATATGATTTAGTTTTGATGATAAAATCTAGGGTTTACAACTAACCCTAGTGAAAATTTGACATGTAAAATCATATTGTTGATTTAAAGTACTATGATTGGATTTTTATTTGTTTGAATTGCTCATATCTAAAGCTTTGTGTCTCGAAGATGAAGTCTAGGATTTGTCTAGTATGTAAAGATATGTAACTTTTGTTGATTATGAACTTAACTAGATCTAGGTGTTCAGTGTCTAAAGTCAAAATGCTTCCATATGATTCTGATATAGTTAACTTCATGCTTTTGTATGTTCATACTTGTTATTAAAAGTTTTGCAGGTACATAATCTTCAAGATGTTGAAGATGTCCGTAAGTAGAAATGACTTGATAATATTGATAAGCATGATAAAGGAAGTTATGTGAATGATGACGATCAAGATAACCTTGATATCATAAGAAGGGATAGAGGCCATGAAAGGTTGTCCGATGTTAGAAAAGAAGGAAGTGGTTGATATCCCTAAGTTAAGAGGGAGCTTGGAAAAAAGAAAGGATGTATCTCCCTAGTTAAGAGGGAGGGCATATTATGACAACGAATACTTTGAAGTAAGCAAAAGTACTATCAATAAATGTTCATGAAGTTGCAAACAAAGGACTTGAGAAATATTTGAAGATGTATTTGGTGTTGTTGAAGAAATGAAAGAAGAAGAAAGCTTTTGATAAATTATATATGGATAACTTGATGATAAAAGCAACATTAGGATGATTGAGGACCTTGAAGGTTTGTGTTTACTTATATTTGAAAGCGTATTTCTAACTGGGGTTTGTTTTTGTATAGGTAAATCTCTCCATAAAAAGGTTGAACACTTTTGGAAGCATGCTTAGACAAACGGATATATTTGGTTTAGTTTATAGGAGAGCTGAAGCATCTAATTGTGGATGCTTGGGAGGACATATGGCCAACCTATGTGTTGATGTCTAGATCCCAAAGAGGGAAGGTGAATTTGGTCATGGAGCTCTGACCTTGGATACGAACCTAGATCTTTGGGTTGATGGTTACAAAGTAAAATTGGTGGTACCTAGAGTGGCTGAAAGCTTGAGTCCATCTTAGTCCCACCCGGATAGAATACCCTAGTCAGGTATCTAGTCTGCAACACTGAGTGTGATAGAACCCTTCGTAGTTCATTTTGAGATCTTCCATGTACCTCTATATATATGTAATTATGAATACCTCCCTAGTTAAGTGGAAGTGCTGAAGAATGTGACTAGTGTCGGTCTTCATAATTGTATTTGAGTCATAATGAAATATATTTGTCAAAAGAAATAAAAATAAATTTTATTATTAAATACCTTGACTTATTAAAGCATGGGTTTCATGCTTGGTTCAATTGTTTTTAGGTCAAATCCTCCATTGAAGGATTCTAGGGTTTACGTCAAGTGTCCTTGTCCATGTCATATTGTAAAAGACCCTCCTTGGTCTCTATTTGTGAAAGAATAAATTTATTTTATTGTAAAATAGGTCAATTAGGTCTCCTCTACCAAGTCAGACTCAAACTGGACAAGTATGCCTAAATAGAGGGGCATAATATCCTATATAAAGGCAACTTGACCTCATTTGTCACTCACACTCAACAAGTTCGCTCAGCAACTTATGGGGCCAAAAAAAGTGTGAATTTCTAAGGAGGAAGAGGAAAGGGTTAGCGAAGAAGAAGGAGGACCTTATCAAGAAAGGGAAGTTGAGTATTTCTCTCTCATATCCCACACATGCGAAGTTCTGGGGTATTACAGGGGGGCAAAATTCTGCACTACTGGGGAGGTCGAAATTCTATAGCCAGGGTCGAAATTTTGTAGCTTAGAAGTAAAAAAATTTAGATTGTTGTTGGGCTGAAGTTGTTGGATAAGAAGAGACTACTAAATCATGTTAGAAGGCTGACTTGGTGGAGAAGGAAGGTTTTTTGGTCTAAGGTCTTGGTTTATCTCATTATGAATCTACTGAAGAAAGAGTTCTTTGGCTAGGTTTTCCCCTATATAAGGGTTTTAGCCCTGGTTGAGTGTCTACATCTAGTGTCCATTGATCTTCGTGTTTTGCTTTTGGTAATTGCTTGATGGAGAAAAGATAAAGGAAGAATATAAATAAGTTAATAAGAACACTAAGATTTCACAAGTAATTATCAACATAAGAAAATCTTTCTGCCTTTCCAATTTTTTAACACAACCCACAACATAATGGGGTAGCTAAGAGGAAGAACTAGAGCATTGTGGGAGCTGTGAGAGCTATGCTACATGAACAAGGCCTACCACTACATTTTTGGGTAGAGGCATGTAGCAAAACAGTCTACTTGCAAAACCAGAGTCCTCATCGGATCCTTGGTATGATTACAACAGAGGAGGCTTTCTCGAGGAGAGAACTAGATGTGTCTCACTTCAGGATTTTTGGAGCCTTTGTTTACTACCATGTATCCAAATATTCGAGCAAGAAGCTTGAGTTGAAAATAGAGTTGGGAGTATTAGTGGGTTACACCGAAACTCCACATAATTGCTGTGTGTACTTACCTTCCCTCAAAATGATAGTTGTGCAAAGGGATGTAAATTTTGACGAGGAGAAAGAAATGTGGTGCTCTCTTGAGAGGGAGCTTCAAATCCCACCATAAGAGGAGATTTTAACTTCAAAGTAGGAGCCCCAGGAAGTTGTGGAGCAGACAAAAATAGAGGAGTAGAGAGTGGAGACATCCACTCATGCATAACCATCTAGAGAAGGGAGAAAAAGAACCAAGGAAGTTAATAGATTTGTGTAGGATGCGAGGGAGAATGTGGGAGCTCCTTCAAATTTGTGCAGGAAAAGGAGGTCACCTGAGAGGTACACTGGCTACATGGCTCTAATGATTAAGCTTGTAGAGATTGATTCATCCTCTTTCAAGGAAGCAATTGAGCAACCTGTTTAGGTTGATGCAATGGTGGAAGAATACGAATCCATCATGAAGAACAATGTTTGGGAAGTGGTCCCATGGGTAGTAAATAAATTAGTGTTGGGTTCGAGATGGATTTGTGGCCAAATGATTCTCTCAAGTTGAGGGAAATGATTATGGGGAAACCTTTGCTCCCGTAGCAAGTTATTCATCCATTAGATCAATTCTTGCATTGGATGCGCAGATGGGGTGGAAGATCCACCAGATGGATGTAAAAACGTCATTTATCAGTGGTGTTATTAAGGAGGAGGTGTACATAGAGAAACCATAAGGTTTTAAGACATTTGATCGAGAGTCTCATGTGTGCAGACTCAAGCGAGCATTGTATGATCTCAAACATGCACCTTATGCTTGGTACAGCAGGATCAACAATTATCTCACTGGTTTGGGCTTCACAAAAAGTGAAGCGGATGCGAACCTCTATCATATCTTGGTAGAGATTAAATTGCTTATCATTGTTTCATATGTTGATGATTTAATATTAACAGGTGATGAGCACTTGATGAACTCTTGCAAGGAAGATATTGCAAATGAATTTGAAATGAAGGACATGGGTCTCATGCACTACTTCCTTGGGTTGGAAGTATGGCAAGGTGATGGGGATTTTTTTGCAAGTATGCCACTGAGATACTACAAAGATTTCGCACGGAGAGTTGTAAACCCATGGAGACACATCTAGATACTAACTGGAGGAAGTAGACTGCCACTTCAGGTGAAGAAGTGGATGCCATTATTTATCAACAGTTAGTGGGTTCACTAATGTATCTTGTGAACACACGACCAGATATGTGCTATGCAATCAACCAACTAAGACAAGATATGGTTAGGCCAATAAAATTATATTGGAAGGCAAAGAAGTATGTTTTACGGTAACTCAGAGGCACTACCCAATATGGATTATGGTACAAACGAATAGAGGGAGTGAAGTTGTGTGGCTTCACAGATGTAGATAGTCCATCCGCCCGAAAGAGTACATCAGGTGGAATTTTCAGTGTTGGGTCCATAACGGTTTCTTGGTACAATAAGAAGTAGATATATGTGGCACTCAGCTCGACAGAAGCAAAATACATGGTTGTAAGTCAAGTAGCATGTGAGGCGATCTAGAAGAGAAAGATACTTGTGGGACTGTTTGGTCAAATGATGGATCCAACTGTCATATATTGTGATAACCAGAGTTGCATTAAGCTCTCTAAGAATCTCATATTTCATGATTGATCCAAGCATATAGATATCTGATATCATCATTTACAAGACTATTTGCATAGGCAGATAATGTTGTTACAATACATTTCGATAAAGGAACAAGATGTTGGCATCTTGACAAAGGCTTTGTCAAGAGGGAAGTTTGAATTATACCGATGCATGATAGGGGTGGTTGATAATCCCTTTCTTGTTAAGAGGGAGTGTTGAGAAGTGCAACAAGAAAGTCTCAATTTGACTTTGCCTTAGTCAAATTGAGAAAATTCAAATTTCCACATTAGCATACAACTTGGAGGATATTAACTTGTGTGACATGGCTCTTGTGACTTAGTTACTTCAGTAAATTCGAGTTAGAGGACTTGGAGTTTAGTTAAGCATGTGTGATTGCTAAATTTTAGTAATCCAGTTCAATTATATCCAATTAAGTTAAGTAAACTAGTTCTAACAGTTGGAGGAATTAGTGGAAGGTTTGTTGTGCATTGGGACAACAGTCTAACTCAGAGATCATCCAGTTAACTGATCAATCAACTCAAAATAACTAGTGCATGTAGAAAATTTAAGTTCCCAGTTGTGGTGGAGATTCAAAGGTAGTGTAACAAGAAATTGTAAACTAGTTTGAGTGTACAGGTGTTGCATGCAGTCCGATGATCAAACATCGGGAATTACACAATCAATTGGAGGAAAAATTCTAAAAAAGAGGGGCTAATTCTCTAGGATTTGTGCAAGGAAATAGGGGCTCAAGCAGAGGCAGAAATTGACTAAGTATGGGTCAAAGCTTCTCATTGAGCATAAATATAGGTTATTCACTTGTAGGTTGAGCTCAGACAGAGCTAGAAATTGTAATACATCTCTATTCATCTGATTAATGCAAAAAGGCTTGAGGGGTTTTTCTCAGTTGGGTTCCCAAAGAAAAAATATTGTGCATATGTGTTATTTCTTATTGCATGTCTGAGATTGTTGTTCTAAATTGTGAATTGAATTCTACAGAGCAGTAGAGTAGAATTGTGTCTCTTGATTTAGAATAAATTTTCTTGAGAAGTGCAATTCTATCACCATATTTCTACATTTATGAACACTCATATTTATAGGATTTCCCACCAATTGGTTGTAGAAGAGGAACATTCCAACCAACCATAAGCTCCCTGATACACTAGTTCTTTCTACAACAAAAGGCCACCCTTGAGATTAGGCTAGGAATCCATAAGGGCACACTCTTCCTATGGTCAATCCTAATTTTCTCTTCTCATAGCCCAATTTTAGTGTTCGTAGTCAAAATTAGTTACACCTATAGGAATTCTCATTCCACAACCATCTTTCCCATTAGCCTACAAAACAAAAGGAATGGGATCCCCTTCTCTTCTCATTAGCCGCTTAGTTTGTCTCACTTCCCTTTATGGATCCAATAAAAGCTAGCTAGGAAATATCATTGCTTGGATTCTAGGGAATTATCAATTGTAGCTAATTTGTTCAATGGAAACCATTATCATTCCACACAACTACGATTATCACTTAATTTGTGATTGTAGCTTTTCGTAATTCATTTACAACATTTTCATGTTAGTTCACTCAAGGATAATTATGTTGAGTTCCCCAAATGAAGGATAGTTTTCAAGGTAATTTGAACTCCTAATAGTTTTGGCTCTTCGCTAATTTGAAGGGCACCCAACCTTTTCAAACTCACTTCCAATTCCTTCAAACCCCAACACTAGTTCTCCTACATGGAAAAATGTAAATATTTTAGTTGCATGGCATGAAAGCACCATGCAACATTATAGAGGCCCGTTGTCACACAAAATGTCTAGGCACCACGACAATGGCTCAAACCGGGGGCTGTCACCCTGATCCCCAATCTCTCCGTTTAAGTTGTCTCCCTACAGTAGGCTAAGGGGGGTAGACCCTATGGAAAAATGGAATGAAGAAGAACTAGTTGGGAACCAACCAATTCGGGAGACACAGTGAAGCGACCAAGTACTTGATTAACATGTAGCAAGACTTATAGGATTTGATTAAATTTTAAATGATTGATACCAGTGCCTTATGGAGTCAACGATCTTTCTAGGGAAATTAAGACCAATTAATCTATTAGCAACTGTTGCTTAGATGAATGACTATCTTATATGAAATGCAGATCCTAAAGCTAATATGAGATGCAATAATCTTGGTAAATTTTAGTTAAATGGCTATCTAAGTTTTAACCCTTCGATCCTTTCTATATTGAGCTTGATTTCGTAGTAATTGGCAAAAAGAAGATAAGGTGAAGCACACTAAGGTGTGATTAATGATACCTCTCCTGAAAATCTAACACACCCGGTGCCTGCGGTGCTGTAGAGAGCTGTGGCTCTGATGACTGCAAGGTCACCGTTTTAAGTACTATTGAAAGCAGGCTTCTCAAGCAAAGATTGATGGATACCTATCTCTCTATCGACCAAGCTTATGCTTGGAAGTAAATTTTATTTATGTAAAACTAACTTATATGCAAATGCACCATATGATGAAAAGAAGTTAGACCCGAGGATTAGAAACACTTGTGTCGCAAAAGCCCTTAATCACCAAAATAAAATGCTCGCTTTATGGATGAAGACTTAAAAATAAACCCCTGAAAATATTACAATTAAACCACAAGCTTATTTCAAATCTTTTTGATACAATTAAATGCAATTATAGCTCAAAGAGAACAAAAGCGTCTTTAGAAATTAATATCAGATACTCGAAAAATACTAAGTTTATGAAACAAAAGATATGTATTTTATCACAATTCCATGATAGAGTACTTAATTTTCAGAAATTAGTTTTAGGATAGCAGTAAGAAAAACTTTATGACAACGACAATAGTAAGCTATCAATGATATCTTTATGTCAAAAATTTACTGAAATTTTTCCAAACTTGCCCACATGAATTGTCAAAAAATTTCAACCTGTTATGCTGTGATTTTCAGAATTATATAAGATCTGATATACTTATTACAACCAACAATTAAAACATGAAATAAGCCTAATTATGAATGCCCAACTCAATAAATTAATTCCTTAATGTATTGGACAACCTAGGAACTGATTTTAGGCTAACCCACATGAAATTTTGCCACTGTTATATTTCAGACTTCAAAAACATAATTATTCAGAGATAACAATCACCCAAAATGTAAATCTAGGCCAAGTTTTGATACACATCAAACATAAATGTCTTATTAATGTATTTAGCAATTTTTTTTTAGTTAATTTCAGACCACTTAGATGTGTTTTTCACCACTATTAGAAAGGTATATGACTGTTGTAGCAAACAGTGAGGAAAAAGATGGTTTAGAGATCAAACTCCTAGGCCCTAGGCCTTGAAGATCACTTGCCCAAGTTGCCAAAAGAAATTTCAATACCTGAAACACAATTTTTTACCAAATTTTATGCAAAAACCCACCAATGATTAGCTTCAGAAAAATCAAATATTCAAATAAAAAATGGAGCAAGGGGAATCTAGGGCCAATGAGAGCTAGCACTAGGCCCAATAGAAGTAGCGTTGGGCTAGGAGAAGGCAGATCTAGGCTTAGGAGCCCCAAAACTTGAAACCCTTGTTCTGAAAAAAATTAAAAATAAAATAAAATATATATATATATATATATATATATATATATATATATATATATATATATTCTTCAAATCTTCAGATTTATTGCAAAATATTTAATGGCTAGCCTTGAAAAAATATTTGGGACAAGATATTGCCCTCCAGGGCCTAGATCTGTCTCAAAACCCATAGATCTACTTGAAAAAATCTCAGATCTGAAGATTTTCTTAGCTGATTTCTCAGATCTATTCCTGCAAACAATCTTTGAGCCCAGATCTTGCCCTCCAAGGTCTAGATCTAGCTCAGATCTGAAGATTTTCTTGGCTGATTTCTCAGATCTATTCCTGCACAAGTGAAAAGAGAAAAACCCAATACCCAATATGTACAAAAATAGAGAAAATCCCAAAAACCCAAGTGTTAAAATTCAAAATTATGTTACAAAATTTCATATCTACACAAGTAAATAACAGATCTATACAAATAATTTACAGATCTATACAAATAATTTACAGATCTATCAGATCTGAGGAGTATGAGTCTAACTCCGCTCCCAAATCTGATAATTTAAGGCTCTTAATAGCCAAATCTATCAAAATTTTCACAATTTTTTTTTTTTTTTTAGAGAGGTACTAGCCCAAAAACACCCCGCATAAAAAAGATTATCGTTAGATAAATCCGGAGGCTTATATGAAGTAGGCTCTTCAGAAAATATGTGTTGAGAATTGGCTGGTCCAACTGAGGACTATCCCCAAACGCTCAATGAGAACCTGGTAGATCTTCTGCAAACACTAGATCGACCATCAAATCAAGTAGAGAAATAGAACAACAACAAAATTATGAAGAAATAGAGATACCTGCTACTTCAATCAAAATTAAAAATGTTACCTTAGATCCAACAAACTAAATAAGATACATGTATTCAGATTATTCTAAGAGAGCTATTGATTGATAGTTTTCACATAATATTGAGCAGAAATTAAAACAACGTTGCCATAAATTCATGAAGAGGAACACTACAGCGCGTTGAAACCCTAAAGACTTTTGCATTAATTCAAAAAAGTATACAAGCGAGCTTGAGAATTAATACACGATTCAAAGATCGGACCCACTCACTGACAAATGACCTCCTATTTAAAGATAAATCCTCCAACGGCTAGTTTGAGTGATCCTCGTCAAAACAATCTCGACCGTTGATGAGGATTAAAATTTCTTTTAATCTCATCTGTTGAAATTTTAAATCATTGAGGAAATTCGAATTTTTCAATTAAATGCATTTTAATTAATTCAAAAATTAATATTTTGTATTAACTTCCTCAAAATTTTGACTTTGTCTTAACCTCAGGGACCAAAGGCTTAAAATTTATTTTTTGAATTAATTTCCTCAAAATTTTGACTTTGACTTAACCTTAGGGACCAAAGGCTCAAAATTTAGCAAAATAATTAATTTACCTTAGTCCCTGGACCTCTTAAACTTTAATTTTTTAAGGACCAATGAATTTTGCCTCTGGAGAATTTAAATTTACCTATGACCTAGAATTAATCAAATTTTTGGATTAGGATTTTAATTAATTTTGGCCAGAAATTTTAATTAATTAACTTATGAGGGGATAAATTGTTTTTCCAACCATCAAGACACTTTACATCATGATTTCACATTTTTTATATCTCAAGGGGGAAAACCCATTTGCAAAAGACCCTCACAAACTACCCAATTCTGCGACACAAATATAATCCAGCAGACCAAGCAATTTGTAATAAAATAACCTAACCAAATGGTTAGGATTATTCCCAAATCACTTTTACATAGACTCGATCTAGAACACTAGGACTCCCCTAAGATCCCAGTGACAAAATCCATTCCGGCTTTGGGGTAAGGCTGAAGGAAAACTCTGCCGACCATCCGAGAATGGATCGGTGAGACAAAAAACCTCCTGGAATGTAGATCGTCACCAGAAAAGTAGGTTTACCTAGGTAATTACATACACGACACAGATCTGTTGAGATTATTTACATTATACACATGCAGAATGGGTTTACATTATAACATGATCCTCAGGTTGATGATGATAGCTGGATGGCAGGAGCACATCGATCAGGCACTATCCCTTTTGCGAAAAGAAGGGGATGTACTGCTATGGGTCGTTGACACGTAGTGGTCAACAAGGCCCATGTGCCTTCTTCATGCTCTAACACCCCCACCCCCCAAAAATTAATAAAAAAATAATTAGTTAACAACAAAGGGGCATAATTATGGTTTACAAAATCTCTGGCTTGAATCCCTTGCTAATGTATTTTTCCTTAGCCTACTTAAGCCCATTTGTATTCCCCATCTTATGGAGTATGCCCCAATTCTTTTTGTCCTTCTTCTTACCCACCAAAAGTGGGTAACCTCTGGGAGAAATTCTTTCTCACCATTGATTAGTTAGCCATCTAATAGCACTACGATGATCCACAAATAGACTTACTTTAAAGCTCCCCACCTGTGCTCCATTAAATGTTCTTTACCCTATGGGATTCTTCTTGAATGAAGGTGGGCCATCTATTGAAAGGTACACTCATAATTTCTAAAATCATGTGATTTCATTTAATGTTTTGGGGCATCCTAATATGGATCACGGGCTAAGTTGGATGATTGAACACTCTTGATTGTAACCTTGTTCTGATGCTTCACCTAGGAGATTGTCCTTTTCCCCTAGTTCAACATGATCTCCACTATGGTCCTTCTTTTGAGAGGGGCACTAATATTAGGCACTAATTGATATAACATTCCCAATGTAATCCATACTTGCCACTTTCCATGTTTCCCTTATTATCCACATCCATTCTTTGGATTGATTGTCATTGGTCATCAGTACTATCACCCTATATCCACATCTTTGAGTTAGGGCCCAACCTTGAGGAGTGATAAACCGCTACATCTTCAAGGGGCATTGGAAAATCATAAAGCAGCATGAGTATCCTAAGCTATGAGAGAACTAAATATAATTCATTAAAGTAAAAGGTGCATTAGAGGGGTGGAAAAAGTAGGCCAAGGAAAGGGGTAACTCATGCCTCCATGACTGCTCCCTCTTCTCATTATATCACTTAGAGATTTTGGACCTCCTTCAGCTAGTACCATGGCTATGGCCATCTTTGTTGGAGTCTTTCCCATTCCATCACACCTTTACCACATGCATCTGTGGATTGATGAGTCTACTTGTGAAATGTCCTTCCCTGCATAATAGGACCAATGGCATAATGATCTATAACACAAGTGTGGTAACTTTCTTACAAATCTTGAGATAGAATGACATTTGAAGGCAAGGTTTGTGAACTATTTTTGTGCCCTTGAAATTAAATATTGTCCACTACGACACCTTAATGGTTTTTGTCCCTAATGATGTTGATCTCACTTGATCTTGGGGGTGTGTTTCAAGTTCTTCATTACACATGTAGCAAAGATCCCTTCAGAGATGGCTTGACACCTCAAACACCATTCAAAGGACGTCTAGCGCAGTTTTGAGATCACATGTGACTTTGCAGCCCTAGCATTACCCTCCTAAGATGAACATTGGAATTTGGAGAACCTCCACATGATTGTATGCCCCTTACTACACCTCTAGATGGTAAGATGTTGAACCAAGAAGCCAAGGCATTGGATTGATTGGTGAGGTGCCTAGGTGGACCTAGAACACCCTTAGGCTGGCCTTTACCCTATTTGATGGAATTTTCCTTGTTCCAGAGCCCATATGATGATTGATACCATTGAGACAATTTAGGAGGGATAATAAACCATGCATTTATGTCATTTCTTGCCCCTGGGGTTGCCACATCATCCATATATGCCCTAGAAGGGTGATGTGAGCCTCTTTGATGATGATGTCAAGGTGGAGGAGATGTTACTGGGAGATGTACCCATGCACTTTGATGATGTACCTTGGAGTGAGGATAACTTTTAGACTGAGTTTGTCACTTAATTGATGGAGATGTCCATTTTAGGAGGATGAAGTCATGTTGGAGAGCATTTATTCCAACACATGCGGGAAACTTATGATGTATTTCTTATGTTTCAAAGCTATCTTAAAGTTGGATGGTGACCTTTAGGCATAATTGAATGATCCAAGGAAATTATTAGTGATTTTTGTTGTAAATTTGTGAAAACTAAGTTGGCTACCCTCATATAAGTAGAGGGAAGTCACTTTTACTTTATCATCATCACATTTCCACTCACTTCTTCTTTCTAAAAGGAATGTGCACTAGTTCTCTTGTTCTTTTCTCTTGCACACAATAGATATTTAATGGAGTGAAGTATCTTAGGAGGGAGATATTTGCATGGAGAGACTTTTTTGGGATTAATGAAGTGATTGTTGATGGAACAAGGTAAGTTTATTTCCATTTTCTTTCATTTTGAATACTATTTATCTTAAATTAGGGTTTTTATTATTCCTTATTGAAAGGTGTAATATCTTTCTTAAAATCTTGATTTGTATATGAATTACAAAGTAGTTATTGCCATAGTAATCAAAGAAACATAATGAGGGTGGCTCACTATTGTGATTTCATAAGGAACTATGGAACTTAGAAGGACATTTGATGCTTTTCATTATAAAGCATTGTATTTCCATATTTGAAAGCATGATTTGGATCAAATTGTCCAAAGAAAGGTGTCGCTTATAAACTAGAGCTTAATCTTAAGGTGGATGTTATTACATCATTATTGTTTGTAATAAAATTCTTCATCAAACACTGGTCAAGATTCTAACAACCTATCCTTTTTAGTGTAAACAATCAAATTATGTAGGCAATAATGGAGGATAAGGATTTTGCCTATTGATTATTGAAAGTTTTCTTCTAGAATGGATAAAGCTTTGAAGCTATCCTATAAATATGATGGGAATAAGTGATAGTAATAAAGGCAAGATAAGGATTGCATGTTGATGATGTTTCATGAATGCTTTCATCTCTAAGTGATCCATATTCGATCATTCAATTGTTTTCCATCTAGCTTGGTGCTTTCAAAGTGGACTCATTGGAGGAATCAACTTGTAGGGTCATTTTTACTGGTGGGTCCCAATTTAGAGAATTGGGGTCTTAAACCTTATAGGGTGATTTTGAAGCATGAAACGATGTTTTTTGAGGTCAAAATAATTCTTACTTTAGTGCAAGACCCCATGATAATGTTCTGCACTCAAATACCTTTCCAAAGGTGCAACAAAGACATAAATCAGAGTTTCAATGCAAAAGTTATGCCTCTTGAAAGTTAACCTTTTGGTTTGACCACCATGGTTTGAAATGATGCTACGTTAGCCCCATTATGCATACAAAAGGGCCTAGCCATGTGTGGACTATGAGGAAGACTCTAGAAAGGTCAAATTTTTAACTCTAATTAAGACTTGAAGGAGTCAAACTTGACCCCTATTTGGCTATCATGTTATGTTAAAACCATGTCACTAGGAGGAAGAGGGGGTTCCATTCTTGGTTATTGTATTTTGTTTCGTAATAGAGAAGATACCAAGAGTGGGAGTTAGTGAGCATAACAAAGGGGATTGATGTTTTGTAGTAGTCTAATAAGCCACAAGTCTTAGGTAATTCCATAGAGAGCACCTTCTTCTTTGTCCTTGCATTATTTCCATACCAAAGAAAAGATCGCAGAATAACCTCGCCTTCCAGCTAGGTTTTCTCCCGCAATGGTTTCCTATAGCAAATATCATGTTCATTGTGAATGGTGTATGAATGTATTTGTTGTTTTCTATTTTCCACATTTTAGTTATATCACCCATAAGCATAAAGTCAATAATTAACAAATTTGGAAACTAAAGGAATTTAACCTTCATATTATCGATTTCAATTTATTTTATTAGATATGTTGTTACGAACTGTCTAGTGGAACATCTACAACAATTTGCAAACCATTGAGTGTGCATACAAATATCATCACTATTTGCAATTTCTACTCACAGATCTTCCTTGTAGGTATGAAAGGACCTGGAACACTCTACTTTCTACATTTTTTTTGGTTTTTATATGTTAGTTGTGTTTCATACTTTGGTGGAGTTTGGAGCTAATGCAATTACCTTTTGAGATAATCAATTGTTATTGTAGGGGTTAAGGAGGGTGATGTTGGATCTTATGTTTATGCATTATTGGCAAATCATGGAAGGTGAGATGGTCTCCTTCGAGAGGAAGCACTAGATGCAACAAAGTGAAAATATATCATATTTAATTACAAAATCAATATAGTCATTGTTAACTTCTTCCTCTTCTTCCTCTAAATATGACAGAGAGTTATACACTACATTTAAAATTTTACTTTTTAATATATGTTATT
This sequence comes from Pinus tabuliformis, assembly GCA_031772625.1. NCBI lineage: Eukaryota > Viridiplantae > Streptophyta > Pinopsida > Pinales > Pinaceae > Pinus > Pinus tabuliformis. The sequence goes on along the minus strand of CM062818.1, from coordinate 219,573,580 downwards.
CATCTTAAAAATACTCCTCAAACCACTTTTTTTTTTTCCAAATGGCACCCACAAAAAAATTTAAAAAATATCAATTTAAAAATTTAGAAAACATTTTTTTTATTTTAATTTTTTTTATATGTTATTAATATAAATAAAACATTACAAAGTCAAAGTACATTGACTTAAAAAAGAAATAATGGTATATTATTTTGTTTTATAAAGTTTGTTGGGTATTGTATGCTAACTTCACGTATGGAACTAATTAGAGGTGGATACTTTATATCATATGATTTTTTTGTCTAGTCTTGGTAACAAAATGGAGGTGGATACGTATATGGGATACTATATAGGGTTGAAAATAGCTTTTAAGTCTTGAAGCAAGATGTGTAATTGTTAACGATGGGCGATAAACTTAATTTTTTTTGGGATATTTTTCAAGAAAGAAAAAATGAACATGTTTCATTAAAAAAAAACATGTTTCATTAAAAAAAAACATGTTTACATCTGGCTTAATGTTCCGATTGCATACATATATCATCAATAACCCCGGAACGAGAAACTAAATTATAATAAATTTTCAAATAGTAGTCTACAAAATTGCACTCAGGTTGAGTTTACACAGTTGAATGACGGCCCTGGAAAAACACATTCCCGTACAACCCTGAAATAAGATGATTAAAATCCCTAAACACATGTTGGGCTAAAGGCTGCTCCCTCCGTGACCTTAATCCAGCAGCTCCCATTTGAAAAATATATTCTAGCCCTGTCGGAAGCATTCCACAGACCTTATAGCCAAGTCCCCTGCTCCTGTCTGTAGTAACCATGGAGACCAAGTTTAAAGTAGTTCATAAACCCAAGTCCGTTGGATGTGGGGCCAAACTCCATGCTGCTGTAGGATACAGATTGTCAGCTAAATCATCACCACACCAACACCAAAATGGAGAAGAAGCCGACGAAGACGACGAAGAAGACGATGCTATCCTTCTTGTGGGAGCTATTAAGAATTCAAAACCCAGTTTGTCTCCTCATGTGCTTTCCAGGTTCTCCTCTCACCATATACTCAGTCTTTTGCAAAAATTGAGTACAAATTCTTCTATCGCTCTTCGTTTATTTGATTTAGTGAAGCACTATGGCTTCTGTCATACTCTCCAGTCGTATTCTCTTATTGTACATATTTTAGCGAAGTCAAGGAAGCTAGATAAAGTGCATTTAGTGCTAAGGGAGTTCATTCGCTCCCCAAGACATTCGAACCTTAGACCTGCAGAAGTTGTTAATGCGTTGATGGATTTCGACAGCACAACCAATTCCTCATCAGCCACTTTGTTTGTGCTCATAAAGGTCTATGCAGAGTGTGGCATGCTGAGGGATGCTGTGGAGGCATTTTATCTTGTTAACAATTATCGTTTTGAGCCTTTTGTTTCTTCCTGCAACTTTCTTCTCAAGTGCTTAGCTGATTATGAAGAATTAGGGATGACATGGAATATTTACAACCAAATGAAGGAAATGGGAATCTCTCCCAATGTTTATACTTATACTATCATGATTAGGGCTTGTTGCAAAGAAGGTAAAATAGAGAGAGCAAATGGTTTGTTGGGAGAAATGCAAGGGAATGGAATTGCTCCAAATGTTGTCACTTACACAACACTCATACACGGGCTTTGCAATCTTGGTAATACTGAAGCAGCTCTGAATTTGCTCAGAGAAAAAACTAAGAATAGTTTCCTATTTAATAATTACAGTTACAATGCACTGATTCATGGGTTTTGTCGTGAAGGTGAGTTGAGTGAGGCAAAGAAGATTTTTGAGGAGATGCAGAGTAGAGGTCTCACTCCCGATGTGTACAGCTATACTAGTTTGATTGATGGGTATTGCAAGCACGGTAGCATGGAACATGCATCTGATCTTTTTACTGAAATGACATCCAAGGGCATAAGGCCAAACAGTATAACGTGCACTTCGTTTCTTGACGGTTTGTGTAAGATTGGCAAAATAGACGTTGCCTGTAAACTTTTCATGGAATTTAAAAGCTCAAGATATCTGCCAGACAAAATTAGTTACAGCATTATGATTGATGGGTATTGTAAACAAGGGAATCTGGAGGAGGCTTTAATCTTGTTGACGGAAATGCTGGGCAAAAAACTAGTTCCTGATGTTGTTAATTTAACGAGTTTAATTGACGGGTATTGCAAAAAAGGCAACTTGGACGAGGCATTTAACCTGTTCATCAATATGGTGGAAAAGGGTATAGTTCCTGATGTTGTTACTTACAGTGCACTTGCAAATGGATTTTGCAGAAAAGGAAATATAGATGAAGCTTTTAAACTGCTGGATAAAATGGTGGAACAAAATATTGTCCCTAATCTAGTTACTTACAACACACTAATCAATGGACTCTGCAAGGAGGGAAAAGTGCAGGATGCAGAAATATTCTTGAAGGAAATGCAAAAGAGGAGTCTTGTTCCTGATCGTTTTATATATACCAGCTTGATTGATGGACAGTGCAAATATGGCAATATAGAAGAGGCTTTCAAGCTTTATGCCAAGATGGTAAGACAGGGAATTATCCCCGATGCCATCACATATACCAGTCTGATTGATGGCCTTTGCAAGGCGAGCAATGTATATGAAGCCTTGAAGCTACATGACAACATGCTGGAAAAGGGAATCATTCCTGACGTGGTTACTTACAGTACACTTATTGCTGCATTTTGCAGAGTAGGGGATATCAAGAAGGCCAAGGATCTTTACAACAACATTGTGGAAAGGGGTGTACTGCCTGATGTTGTTACATATTCTACATTAATTGATGGATATTGCAAGGCAAGTCGTATGCAGGATGCTCTGGAAGTGCTTGATTCAATGGTAGAAAGAGGAATTTTGCCCGATGTTGTTACTTATACCACTCTAATTGCTGGATATTGCAAGGAAGGCGAAATGGAGGAGGCTATGAAGCTGCATAATGAAATGATAGACAAAGGAATGGTACCAGATCCAATAACTTACTTAGTATTGAGTCATGGACTTGACAAGGTAGAGAACGTGCAAGAAGCAGATGGACCCCTGATTGAAAAAAGGGCTGAAGGTAATTGGTGCTTTCCTTGGCACTGGTAAGGGTTGAAGAGTTTCTGTATTTTTAGTTTGAGATTTAGTCTTTTTAATTTGCTTAAAAAAAGTGATATTCTGACATGTAGCAAAACTTTATTTATACAGAATAAAATATGCTAGTTTCGATCTATGGCAACTGTATTTATCATGGTTTTTGGGTGTGCACATTCTGAGTTCTTGAACCATGGACCAGACTTGATCTGTAAACAACCATGGATATTCCACTAGACAGTATGCAACAACAGATATTAATTTCTACTGCAAACACTGTGGTGTTATACTCCATCATGCAGAGGTTGCTTATGGTTGAAATGTAATATTACAAGCCAAGCACATCATTCAAAATATTAAAATGAACTGAAAATATAGGAGGAAAGCTATGGTGGCAAAAATAAATACACCATCAACACAATGAACAAAAGATGTACCCCGGGAAACCCATGTGGGAAAATCCAACAAGAAGAGGAGCACTGTCCTTGGCTTTTTCTTCTTAGATTTTTTTCGATGAGAAATATCTTTATATTCCATTTGAGGAATAGACATGTTTCTGTCCTCAAGGGGACTGCTCAGATTCAACAACAAGGCTTGAAGCCATTACAACAAAACTCATCATGTCACTTCTGGGGATGGAACCTGGTGGGGAGGATAACAAAGTCCTTCCTCCCAACCACCTGAGATAAACCTGATTGACTGTCCTTCCTCCCAACCACCTGAGATAAACCTGATTGACTATCTTTTTTGCTTAGATATATAAAATGCATTAATGGAGTTACAATACAGTACCCTGTGAGTGAATACTACAGGGCCGTCTTCTTCTTTTATTATACTCATTTATCCCATTCCTCTGTTCTTCCCAATTATGGAACAATAAATCATTACAACAAGAACAAAACCCCTTACTTTCTTTGCGCCTCGGTCTTTAACATGTTCTTGACCACACCAAGTAATGCAATAAAACAATAAAGAATATGGCCAACCTAGCAAAATGTGAAATGTAGGTTCAAATTTCAATAACCATCTTGGAATGTGTGCCATTATTTTGTGGGCCCATCACCACCTTTTGAAAATATGCCTCTCTTCTTGAAGGGACACCTCACTTGTGTTGTGCATAATACACAACTCAAACTCTTATTTGTATCATCTCATCTTGTGATCTCTCCTAGAGTGTTTTATGCCTAAAGGCACCTATTATCTTTGGCATTCCCTTGTGCTTGACATTTCTTTCTTTTATGTGTATTTGTGCATTTCTTGTGTGGCACACTTGTACTTGGGCATATTTATCTCCCTCTCTAGTGCACTAGGGTTATCTTCCTCTAGTGCACTTGTGATTGAATTATTGTAGAATTTGGGTTTGTGGTGTAATCCTCACATTCAACTATGGATATGTATCATACATTTGAAGACATTGTTTATGTTCTAGGAGTTGGTGATTTCCCAGTGGATGCTTCATTTTGTTGTGATGCGAGGCCCACCTTTCAAGAGTTGGAGTTGGTTCATATTGACATTTTGGGCTTATTATTGCAAAATATAGTAGGCCCAGTGAAAAGCCCCACTAGGCAACCTAGATCTTATGGCAATAAGAGATCAGCCACCATTGTCACCTCAGTGGCTTCTCTCCAACTGTTTCGTGGTGAATTTAATCCCACAAGGGAGGATTCCCCATAAAGATCACCAGAAAGATGTTCAATAAAGAAGGGTTAATGGTGATGCATGATCTAATGATCGAAGGAAAGGTGCCGACAGAGCCTAGAAGGCTAAGATAATTGTTGTCCATAGTTCAATTATACTTCCTTAAGACCTATGTAATTTAGAAGATAGATGCTATAAGTTAGGGTTTATAAGTATGTATATTTAGGGCAAACGATGGCATATAGCAGTTCTAAAAGATAGCCTATCAATGATGGATCAACAAAGGAACAAGGCTATCAAAGGGATGGACTAGGTTGAGGGCAAAGAATGTAGTTTTTATCAGCTGAAATATGCATAAAACAACAATAAATAAGATGATGTCAGCCCTACTTTAGAGTTTTAACATGCAAATAATGCTAGATTTCGTTTTTTTCAACTTTATTAAATGTAATCCCTTTGCTAGAACAATAACACATAAATATTACATTGCTGAAAATGCAAATTTAACCTGTCCCTAACCCTAGTTCCCAAGAAAAAAGAGAAATATAAAGAAATCAGGGTTTGATCAACACCTACTAGACTAGTGCCTTGATCTAACTAGGAAATGGAGTTATTTAAGGCAAGATCTATGAACAGGGCCTTGATGAAGAGGGTGAGAGAATGAAAATTTCTAGTTAGAAACCTTAGCTACTTCCTTATATGGGATATTTTCAGTTTAAAAGATGCATATATCAAAGTTCTCTTGAAGGATTCAAGGAAATAATTTTTATAGAACATGAAAAATTAAGATTTCAAGGGAAAATATTGCAATTTTAAGGCAAGATCTATGAATAGGGCCTTGATGAAGAGGGTGAGAGAATGAAAATTTCTACTTAGAAACCTTAGCTACTTCCTTATATGGGATATTTTAAGTTTAAAAGATGCATATATCAAAGTTCTCTTGAAGGATTGAAGGAAATAAATTTTATAGACCATGAAAAATTAAGATTTCAAGGGAAAATATTGCAATTTTAAATCTAATACACATAGAAACCTTAATTCACATAATATAGCATGCAAATGGAAGAAAATTAGCATGAAACTTACACCATGCCACAAGAATCTCTTTAATCTATCCCAAAGAAGTCTCCTCATGCAAAAATCTCCCTCACAAGACAACTCGCTTCATAAAAATCACATTGTGTCCAAGTAGGAAGAGACAAATAGCTAGTGCACACTTCTTGAAGAAGAGAAGTGTGATGAATGATGGTGAGAATAAATGAAAGAGACTTTCCTCTATTTAAATAAGGACAACCAAGTCTTTTTTCATTAATTTACAAGTAAAAGTCCCAAAACAAGTACACTTGAGCTTTCAACTAGGTCAAAGGTCACAAGCCGACCTTGAGATAGCTCTAAAATGTAATGAAATGCCAAAAATAACCACACATGTGGGAATAAATGTGAAAATTCCTTGAAAGCAACAACTGGAGTTTAATCTTCTAACTGTTAGCAATTTATTTGTCTTTTGTTAATTATTAACGGTAAATAACGATTAAATCATTGATGCATTCTTCACCATAAAAACATTGCGGAAATAAAATTATGGAACTGAGAAATGTTGTTTTGGGGTAGCATTGGATGTGCTCTAGCAATGAAAATTGGTGGAGAGGCTAAAGCACATGAGGTCTCCAAGAACCAGAAATGGTTTTGACAGATTGGACTTGGTTTGGGAGATATTAAAATAATTAATATTTTTAATTGAGTTCCTATGTCTAAACTTAGGAAAAATAAAATATTAATGGGTATTAATATAAAATTGGGTTAGAAGGTTCCAAAAGTCATGGATCAAGTCAATTTTAATCTTAGATGTTGATTAGAGATTTAATCTCGACTGTTGAAGGACCAACGAGAAAAGTATAAGAGGAGGCTTGAGGGTCAGTTGGAGAATACACCAGAGTGATCAGTCATTCATTTTGCTAGAGCGGGGTTGCTAAGCAAAGTTGAATCAGTGATCAGCAGCGAGGGGCAGTGAGTATGAGGCAGAGAGGCAGAGACAGTACTGAGAGACCAACACAAAAGTAGAGAGAGCGAGAGCAGTAGCCAGTCCAGGCTACGCATAACCCAATAGAGACAGCGCAGAGGCCAGAGGGATTGCGTCATCCACGCAGAGGCTGCTAGAGTGAAGCAAAGGGTCCCAGAGGCTGCGCAGTGCCTCAGAGGGCTGACGCAAAGGGTCCTGGGGCTGACACAGAGGTCAGAAGGGCCAGCGTTGAGTTTTAGTTGTGCCGGAGAGGGTTTCGTGGGACAGGTTTTCTGAATACTTGTTTCCGAATATAGAGGTATTGCTGCCTGTATTTTTCTCTGTCGGGTGAGCCGGTTAGGCACCCAGTTGTACTAAAAAAGACTGCATAATAATATAAGCCTCAGAATAACTGCATCGGTTTTCCCGCATTGGGTTTTTCCGGGGACATTTGTCCAAAATTAATGGTGTCACTTGTGTGCTTGTTTTCCTTCAGTTGATGATCTGTAGATGTTGTGACTGTATTGTGTTTATTTCGATATTTAAATGTTTTAAATAACTTGTTCGAATTTAAACAAGTAGATAAGATAAGATAAGATAAGATAATTTTATTAATGTCCAACAAATGACCATAATAGGTCAATGGGACTGTTGGGTACAATGATTACAACATGCCAAGCCGGTGGACCAAGCGGTCCCCTTTAACTTTTCTTTTTAAAGAGCAGAAAATACATCTATAATCTAAGTAAATGTAAATGTAGAAGCTAGGAGCTCTCGGCTTCGAAACAGAGCTCTGTGATGAAGCAGAGAAGGAGAAGGAGAAGGAGAAGGAGGGAGTTTCCTGTCCAGTCCCTACTCCTAACATCCGAGGTCGAGAGAAGAAAACTAGGAGAAGCTTGTTAAAGTTTGCTGTCCTGTGGGCATACTGGGCTGTCGCTGCTGTCGCCTGGAGATTCTAGGGCGCCTCCCAGGGGTGGATCCAATCCTGGAGTGCGGGTGCAGTTTGGTGGGTCGGCCCCCCGGGACCGCACTGATCTGGTCTCAGTGTCTGTGGGTCAGTCAATGGTTCTTTTGGTGCCCTGCGCTGATGGTAGCGCCCTAAAGAAGTCTGTGATCTTCTGCGTGGTGTCCGATCTGGTGGGGGGCTGAAGAAAACGGCCCCGAAATCTGAAGACCTCTTGGAGATAAAGTGCAAGGCATCTTGGATCAACATATCTGAGGAAGCTGGACAAGGTCTGAGAAGACTTGAAGAGACAATGGAAACGACCTCGAATCTCGTAGTAAGCAGGGCATCCGAAGATGAAGTGTGTCTCTATCTCTATCTCCTGTAAGTGGCAGAGCTGGAAAATCCTGTCTACCTTATCGATGTGGTGATCTGTCTCCACCCGGAGTCTGTGAGACCCAACTCTGAGCTACTCGAGGGGGATTCTAAGAGCATGCATCCAATGCTGGAACGTGTACTGACGTCTGATGATAAGCCCATCCTTGATTTCCAGGAAATGCTCCGCGTAGAAGAAATAAACCAACATAATACAAATTAATTTTCTAACGGATAGACTTAGAAAACTGAACATGGTATCAGAGCATGGTTGCAGATCACAGGAGAACTGAAGGCATCAGCTGAGCAGAGCATTTGCAGCAGAATCAGCTGTCCCGAGTGACAGTAGCTGATCCTTGTAGAAGCGACAGAGGAAGGGTTGACGCAGAGGGACTGCATCATCAGTCTAGGCCAGAGAGAGGCTAGCGCAGAGGCTGAGGAGGGTAGAGAGAGGCTCACGCAGAGGCCAGGAGGGCTGACGCAGTTGGCTGAGGGAGCTGTTTTGTTGGTGTCAAGATTGCGCAGAGCCAAGAGGCTCAATCCTTCAGTTGCTGGGGCGAAGGAAGCTGTGGGCAGTTTGCGGGAGCGAAGCTGGTGGGGTACTGTGGTTAGAACAATACCTAACAGGGCAAGACCAAGGTAGAGGGAGTTGTTGCCGAGGTGGATTTCTAGCCAAGGAATCCGGATCAGTGTTGCAGTTGCATAGACGATCGGAGAGGAGCAACTTGACAGTTGGCAGAAGGATTTCTAGGAGGGAAATCGAGACTCAGAGGGAGTCCAGAAGAGAACTTCCAGACGGGAAGTATAGAGACTCAGAGGAGTTGATAGAAGAGCAGCGAGATGGCCGTGAATGGGTTGAGAGATCAGGACAGGCTGGACAGAGCGTCCAACTTTGTGGTCTAGAAGGCCAGGATCTTGTCCATTCTAGATAGACATCGTATCAAGGGCTTCGCCTTGAGAGTGATGGCTATCCCAGTTGACCCGGTAGCTAATGAAAGGTACGAGGAGGCAATGGCTAAGGCAAAGTGTATCATCCTTGATGGGGTCAAGGATCATGTGGTCCCACATATTGCCGAGAAGGAAACGACAAAGGAGATGTGGGACACTTTGAAGACATTGTACCAGCATACTTCTGTGCAGAGGAAGATGCTCCTGGAGAATCAGCTAAGGTCATACCAGATGCAGAAGGGAGAGCAGATAGATGTCTTCCTCGGTCGGTTGAAGGAGATCCGTGACCAATTGACTTCCATAGGGGCCACGCCAGATCAGGAGTTGATGGTAAGGATTGCACTTAACGCAAAATCCGAGGATTGGGAGACATTTGTCCAGAGCATACTGGGCAGGACAGGTCTTCCGGATTGGGAAGAATTGTGGGCAGCTCTTCGTTAAGAAGAGATCAGATGGCTGACCAAGGCGAGAAGTAGCGGAAAAGGGGTTAGGATCAAGAAGGAAGAGGAAGAGGATGCGGCTCTAGCATTTGCGGGAAAGCAGAGGCTAGAGGGACTGCATCATCCACGCAAAGGCCGCTAGAGTGACGCAGAGGGTCCTAGATGCTGCGCAGTGCCTCAGAGCACTGATGCAGAGGGTCCTGGGGCTAACGCAGGAGGTTGATGCAGAGGCCAGAAGGGCCAATGCTGAGTTTCAGTTGTGCTGGAGAGGGTTTCGTGGGACAGGTTTTTTGAATACCTATTTTCAAATATAGAGGTATTGCTGCCGCGTATTTTTCTTTGTCGGGTGAGTCGGTTAGGCACCCAGTTGTACTTAGAAAGACTGCATAATAATATAACCCTCGAAATAGTTGCATCGGTTTTCCCGCATTGGGTTTTTCCGGGGACATTTGTCCAAAAATAACGGTGTCACTTGTGTGTTTGTTTTCTTTCAGTTGATGATTTGTAGATGTTGTGACTGTATTGTGTTTATTTCGATTTTTAAATGTTTTAAATAACTTGTTCGAATTTAAACAAGTAGAAGAAATAAACCAACAGAATACAGATTAATTTTCTAACGGATAGACTTAGAAATTTCAACATGGTATCAGAGCATGGTTGTAGATCACAAGAGAATTGAAGGCATTAGTTGAGCATAGCATTTGCAGCAAAATTAGCTATCCCGAGTGACAGTAGCTGATCCTTGCAGAAGTGACAGAGGAAGGGTTGACGCAGAGGGACTGCGTCATCAGTTTGGGCCAGAGAGAGGCCAACGCAAAGGCTGAGGAGGGTAGAGAGAGGCTCAAGCAGAGCCCAAGAGGGCTGGTGCAGTTGGCTGAGGGAGCTATTTTGCCGGTGCCGGGATTGCGCAGAGCTAAGAGGCTCCTTCCTTCATGTACTTTCTGATTTATTCCTACCTACTTGTTCTGTTAATTAACAAGTTATTTACCATGTAAATACTGGAAATAAATACAAGTTGTAAAGTTTTGTAGATGTTCTATGCTAAGAGCAATTTCACTTTTCTCACAGCAATCATACAAGTAGATAAGCAAAATGCAGATAGAACATATAAGCAGATCTTACAGAAGACAAATCAGAAACAAGAAAAATGTATGTGTTTGTTTCGGCGGTCAACAGGATGCTTCAACCAACAAAGTCTCCTTTGGTCAGCCAGCCCAGCATGTGTCACAACAACCCTCCAACCAGTAGATGAGTCAACCCAAGTCAGTTCTACAAAAGTCAACGCTGTCCTGAAAAGTCAACGCAGGGGCAGCAAGCTAAAAGTCAACGCAGCAGCAAAACGGTCAACCCTTTGACCTCGATTTTTGTGCCAGGTAGTATGGCCTTCAAAAATCGAACCTCCCACAAGTTTTCAGCTTGTTTGGACCAAGCGTTGACCAAAGTCAACGCTGGTCAAACTTCTGCGAAACCCTAGCAGCGGAAAAAATCCTCTTCGTCCTTCCCACGTGTGGCTGAAATTCGTCCTCCAGGTAGCTCGTACTTTTTAGGATGAGAGAGGAAGATGTGAGTTGTGTTGTCTTTTTAAATTCTCTCCAACTTTTCCTGTATATATATATATATATATATATATATATATATATATCCATCAATGAGGGTGTGTGACACATCTGTTGGGCATGTGAGCCTACATTACAAAACTGGCTAACCTTTGCACATATAATTTATTAAGAATAATAAATTCAAAATATAAGTTCTGCTCATCGGATTAAGACTATTTTTATATGGATTTTACACCTCTCAGAAAGAGGAATCCAACAAAAATATTAGCCTCTTAATCTGAGCATCAGAACATGGAGTTTGGACCTAGTTGTCCAAATTTAACACTCCCTCTCAACTAGGGAGAACTCCATCTATTAGTGCAATTAACATCGTGAGTCATCCCGCCGAAACTTGCTTTGCTGGCTTCTTTATTTCAGAACAGAAGTGGGTCAGTCACAAAGACATCATTCCCCGACTGACATAATCAGTCCAGAGGTCCCAGACCTCACAAATCTTGATCCCAGATCAAGTGGTTGGACCATGCCATCCTAGATAGAGAGTACGACAATCTCTGATGCGTCCATCAGTCTTTGCTAATAGTCTCTAGCTTTTCCACACCTCATTGGCCAAATGAGAGGTACTTCCCATGAGCCCTGAACTCAATGGGTAGGATGCATACGGGGCACAGATTAAATGAGTGGCGAACCAGCTCAATAATCACAAGGGTGGGGCAGAAGCATTATGAGTGCTTATAGCTCCGAGAAGCTATCCCCAAAGCCCCCTAGAGCTCCCAGAGCTCATCGTCCAACAGGACCCACATCATAGGGTCTTTCCACGACACCAAGACTCTCACGGAAGGTTAGGAACTTGACCTTCCCCAGGGGCTTAGTGAGAATATCCGCGACCTGCTCATCAGTTCCTATATGATCGAGCCTTACGGCGCCTCGCTGTACCATATCCCGGATAAAGTGGTACCTGATATCAATATGCTTGGATCGGTCGTGGAACACAGGATTCTCAGTCATACGAATCCCACTTTGATTATCACAGAGTATTACAGTGGTATCTAGCACATGTTGGAACAACTCACTAAAGAGCTTCCTCAACCAAACTGCTTCACAACAGGCCATACTAGCAGCAATGTATTCGGCCTCCGCGGTGCTCAAAGCCACCGACTTCTGCTTCCTGCTCATCCATGAGATCGAAGCAGAACCAAGATTGAAACAGCATCTAGATGTGCTCTTACGATCCACCACACTGCCAGCCCAATCGGTATCAGTATATCCCCGGAGTATCACACTCCCGGCAGTGTATCTCAGCCCATGGTTTATCGTGCCCCGAAAATATCTCAAAAGATTCTTGGCACCAACCCAGTGAAAATGATGAGGCTCAACCATCTGTTGACTCAAAGTATTCACTGCAAAACATATGTCCGGACGGGTGTTCACTAAGAACATCAAAGCTCCTATGAGTTGACGATACTCAGTAGGATTGGCCAAGATAGGCCCTGCAGCGCTGCCACTCAACTTCTTAAAGTTGAGTTCCATTGGTGTCGACACGGACTGACAGTCCACCATCCCAAATCTTTCCAGAAGCTTCACAATATACTTTCCTTGAGAAAGGAAAATCTCTCCAGGTCTCTGCCAGACCTCCAGGCCTAGGAAATAGTGCATCAGTCCTAGGTCTTTCATCTCGAACTCAGCAGCAAGCTCCCTCTTACATTGATGAATGAGAGGGTCATCACCTGTCAGGAAGAGGTCGTCCACATACAGCACTAGAATGAGAGGCTTTCATTCCTCAACCTTAAAGTAAAGGTTTGGATCAGCATTGCTTCGAGTGAAGCCCAGCTTCATCAAGTAACTATCCATCCTCTCATACCAAGCTCTGGGTGCTTGCTTTAACCCATAGAGGGCTTTCTTCAACCTGCAGACATAAGTGTCTCGATCTTGAACTTCAAATCCCAGAGGTTGTTCTACATACACCTCTTCCTTTATTGCACCATGCAGAAAAGCGGTCTTGACATCCATCTGATGAAGACTCCATCCTTGCGTAGCAGCAAGGGCTATGATGGATCGGATGGTGGTATATCGAGCCACAGGTGCAAATATATCGTCATAGTCAATTCCTTCCTTTTGAGAGAAGCCACGGGCAACAAATCTTGCCTTAAACTTTTCAGCACTCCCATCAGATCCATGTTTAATCTTGTAGAGCCATTTAGCGGTGACAACAGATTTGTCCTTCGGTCTCGGGACCACATCCCAGACATCATTCTTCATAATAGCCTCATATTCTTCATGCATAGCATCCTTCCAGACTTGATGCTTGATGGCTTCTTCAAAAGATCCAGGTTCAGATTGTATAATAGTACTCATGGCAGCTAGACACCCTTGGTATCTACACGGCTTCTTGCTTTCTTGGAATGTTCCCCTTGGGGCAGCATGACCCTCAGCATCTTCGAGGGTGTCCCTGAGCCATGATGGCCTCTTTCCTAGAGAAGGGGAAGGATCAATAGGGTCCATTGGCCCTTCAACATCAGGCATAGTCTCATCCTGGGGTTCTTCCAGATTTCCAGGTCTTTCTTCATGGTTTTCTTCAGATCTAGGAAGATCTACTACTTTCTTCAGGGAAGCATCTTCGTCAAAAGTGACATCATGGCTTATCTCTACTTCCCTTTGACCAGGTACATAGACTCTATATGCCTTAGAAGTCTCACTGTAGCCCACAAACATTCCTTTCTTCCCAGTAGCATCCAGCTTACTTCTCTTTTCTTTCGGCACATGAAAATAGACAGGACATCCAAAAATTCTAAAATGTGAGACATCAGGTTTCTTACCAGAGAAAACCTCTTCGGGAGTTTTGGAGTCCAAAGCGGAATGAGGGCATCGGTTTTGAATGTACACAGCAGTATTTGCAGCTTCTCCCCACAGAAACTTTGGAAGACCCTGGTCACATAGCATGGCACGGGCAACTTCCACAATAGTCCTATTCTTGCGTTCAGCAACACCATTCTGCTCAGGAGTATATGCAGTGGTAGTCTCCCTCTTAATGCCAGCTTCTCTGCAAAAGTCTTTGAACTCATTTGACTCATATTCAGTGCCATTGTCAGTCCTCAAAATCTTGATCTTCTTTCCGGTCATATTTTCCACCAAGGCTTTGAAGGTACGGAACCACATGAAAGCCTCATCCTTCTTCTTCAAGAAGTATATCCAGGTTTTGCGAGAGAAGTCATCAGTAAATGTCATATAGTAAGAACATCCCCCCAGGGATGTTACAGGCAACATACCGGAAAGATCAGAATGGACCAGTTGCAATATCTCAGATGTCTTTGTGACACTTGAGGGGAAAGGTCCCCTTGTATGTTTTCCTTCAGCACAGCCCTTACATACACCTTTATGATTATTTCCAAAATCAGGCATCCCTGTCACCACCTTCCTTGCTTCGGGAAGAGCCTTGTAATGAAGGTGTCCAAATCTTCGGTGCCATAGTTCGGTTTGACGGATAGTATCACAAGTCATAGCTCCCAACGGACTCCCTCCAACCTGGTAGAGTGTACCAACTCTAAAACCAATTGAGATAGCTTCCTTGAAGCTCTTCTTCCACATGAGTACCTTTCCATCAGAGAAAGTTACATTGAATCCTTTGTCTTCCATGGCAGATACAGACACAAGGTTCTTCTTCAATTTGGGTACATAGAGTACATCTTGTAGATGGAGGACTTGTCCTTGAGACAAGTGGAGGGTCACAGTCCCGGTCCCTTTCACAGGATAAGTGGCATTATCCCCAAGGATAATTTCTAGATTAGTATCCCTTTCAACCATGTCAGGAAGTGCTTCCTTGAATCCGGTGATGTGTCTTGAGGCACCACTATCGATTAGCCAGACATCCATAGTGTCGGGCGGAGATGCAGCTGAGAGAGCAGATATTAGAATATACTCATTTCTTTTATCAACAACATTAGACTCCTCATACCTGGTATTTCTGGTCCTTTTAGAAGGTGGATGGTTTCCTTCAAAGTGAGCCTTCCTCTTTCCTTTGGATTTGTCATTTCTTTGATTCCCATTCCTTCGGTTGTTGTTGTTGTCGTCACTATCGGGAGAATTCTTCTGGAAGGGGCATTCTCTAGCATAGTGTCCAGTCCTATGGCAGGTGAAACATTTACCCTTCTTCTTTTGAGTCTTAGTCCTTCCTTTGTCCTTGGAACCACCAGAGTTCTTCTTTCGGGAATGAGCAACATAGGCAACATTTCTTTCATTATCAAATTCCTTCATCCTTGTTTCTTCTTGCATACATCTAGACAGAAGCTCATCAAAGTTAGGGATGGTGTTATTGTTGAGAATGGTAGTTGTGAATACTTGCCATTCATATGGAAGTCCTCCAAGTGCGGTGAGAACCATCTCACGATCAGCTATTGTCTCCCCAATAGCTAGCAGATTGTTCCTGGTTTCGGTCAACTTCATAAAGAAAGTTTGAATAGACTCGTCTCGGCCCTTTTTCATATTCTTCAACTTGTTCTTGAGGAATAACACTTGGTTCACATTGTTTACTCGGAACATAAGTATCAGTTTGTCATACATCTCCTTGGATGTGCCTAGTTCAGATATGTAGGCAACCAGACTCTTATTTATGGATTCCCTGATCAGCAGTTTTGCTTTGATTTCTCCCTTCTTATACTTGTGTTTAACAGCAACAGAGGCATTTGATGGAGGTTCTTGAATCTTCCCTGTCACATGATCTAGGAGATCATGATCTTCTAATTTGAGATCTAATAACATCTTCCAGGCATGGAAGTCATCACTTCCAGTCAGCTTGTCATTCTCCCTGAATTCAAGCTTAGAGGAATCCATTTCCTTCGATGATGATTGCTATAGATAGAGTTTGTCTTCACCTCAGCTCTGATACCATGTAAAGTTTTGTAGATGTTCTATGCTAAGAGCAATTTCACTTTTCTCACAGCAATCATACAAGTAGATAAGCAAAATGCAGATAGAACATATAAGCAGATCTTACAGAAGACCAATCAGAAACAAGAAAAATGTATGTGTTTGTTTCGGCGGTCAACAGGATGCTTCAACCAGCAAAGTCTCCTTTGGTCAGCCAGCCCAGCATGTGTCACAACAACCCTCCAACCAGTAGATGAGTCAACCCAAGTCAGTTCTACAAAAGTCAACGCTGTCCTGAAAAGTCAACGTAGGGGCAGCAAGCTAAAAGTCAACGCAGCAGCAAAACGGTCAACCCTTTGACCTCGATTTTTGTGCCAGGTAGTATGGCCTTCAAAAATCGAACCTCCCACAAGTTTTCAGCTTGTTTGGACCAAGCGTTGACCAAAGTCAACGCTGGTCAAACTTCTGCGAAACCCTAGCAGCGGAAAAAATCCTCTTCGTCCTTCCCACGTGTGGCTGAAATTCGTCCTCCAGGTAGCTCGTACTTTTTAGGATGAGAGAGGAAGATGTGAGTTGTGTTGTCTTTTTAAATTCTCTCCAACTTTTCCTGTATATATATATCCATCAATGAGGGTGTGTGACACATCTGTTGGGCATGTGAGCCTACATTACAAAACTGGCTGACCTTTGCACATATAATTTATTAAGAATAATAAATTCAAAATATAAGTTCTGCTCATCGGATTAAGACTATTTTTATATGGATTTTACACCTCTCAGAAAGAGGAATCCAACAAAAATATTAGCCTCTTAATCTGAGCATCAGAACATGGAGTTTGGACCTAGTTGTCCAAATTTAACACAAGTACATGCTCAACACATTACAGATCATCAATTGAAGGAAACAAAACAAGCACACAAGTGACATCGTTGTTTTTGGACCAATGTCCCCGGAAAAACCCAATGCGGGAAAATCGGTGCAACTATCTGAGGGCTTTATTATTACGCAGTTTCTAAATACAATCTGGGTGCCAAAACCGGCTCATCCGACAATAGTATCATTACCTACTTGAGTTTCAAGCTAATGCTATATGCTTTCTCTTGATTGTAGTAAGAGTGAACTGCTACAGGTCTTGAATAGACTTCTCCTCAAACTGATATAGACTGCTTCCTTCTTTGGGACAGGGATACTTGCTCAACAAGACCTTCCGTTTTTCAATGATAGATTATTTACCTAATTCTTTCTTTGCTCTCTTTTTCAAAAGACAACTCTGCTGCTCATTCTTGACTTTTAGTTGGAGTAAAATGTAGAAGGTGCTAAAACAGGGTTCTGCTTTTGCTGTGGTAGACAGAGATATATATGCTCCTTGAACTAGATCAAAGACATATTCTTACTGAGATTATGTCCCTCTTAATTAGACTTCAAGATAGGCTTTATTATGTCAGGCATTGTGGTTCTTCCAAGTTGGATTTTACATCACTGTTAGGGCTCAAATTTCTTATATATATCCACAAGTCTGCGTTTTCACAAGTATTTTGACTTCTTCAACGGTAACAATGACTTATAACAGGCCTATGATTGTTGGCTATCTTTAGTTCATGAGAGACACTTCTAGATTGTAATATGTCACTGTAACTTCAGATTTTCGAGGTGATATCAAACCTTGCTAACCATGAACAGGAGTTCGGTCTCCCTCATAGAGAGTTCAGTCCTGTCTAGGCTATTAATCTTGCCTCTCAGTTCTTAAGAATGATGTTTTTAGACTCCCTAAATTACTTCACTTGTCTTGTTTAGGCCTATGGTCTAGAGGTATGTTTCAGAATTAACTTATTTTTAATTCGTTTCTCCTTTAGAGTGGCTCGTCCTTCATGACAAGGCTTGAAACTCTAGTTCTTTTGCACAAGAATGATCTTGTAGCTGCCTCAAATCACTGTCCTTAGCTCTGATACAATGTTGAGAAATATAGGGCAGTTACGTTAGGGCTAATTCAGTTAGATTTCTCTTAACTTTGATAGATGCTTATGACATTATTTTAGATTCTTCTTCTCCTTGTTATTATTATGTTATTTTATCATCAAACAACTACCAAAAAACATGAAGATCATCAATGACAAATGGACACCAGATGTAGGCACTCAGCCGGGGCAAAACCCTTATGAAGGGGAAAACCCAGTCAAACTCTTCCTTTCGTAGAATCAAATCAAGTTGAGACAATCCTAGACCCTTGACCTAGACCTCTCTCCATCCATCAAGTCAGCTGTCAGCCTTTCACGAGATAAAACATCTTCTGGTTCATTTCTCTGATCTTCTCAAAACTTTGGTCCTACAGTCATACTTGATTTCGGTCGCTGCAATCATACTAGACTTTGGTTCCTGTACTCATGCTAGACTTCAGTTCCTACACTTAGACTAAACTTTCGTTCCTGCAATCATGCTAGCCTTCGGTTCCTGCACTTAGACTAGACTTCGGTTCTTGTATGTAGACTTCGGTCCATCTTCCTTCATCCCTTTTCATAGGTAGCTCTTCCTTATTGCCTCTACGAACTTCTTGTCTCAACATAATTGCAGATTGAATGGATTGATGGTTGATACTTCAAGGTTGAATGCTCTTTTTTATATATAGTCTTCACAAGGTGGATGTGAGCCTTAATGAGGCCGACTAGACAGCTACTTGAGGCCGACTTTAAGTGCTTGAGGCTGACTTGATGGTGGAGTTTTTATGACTAAAATACATGAAATCAATTTCTTTCTTTGATATAATGTTAAATTTAAGGTATGTTCTATGCTTAAAGCAATTTATTTCAATTTTCACAGTTAGCTCAATATCTTTTCCAGATTAGCAATCACATCAGCGTTAAAGTAAACTGCAGATAGAACATAAACGTAAATTGCAGAAGACAAACCAAGACAAGAGGACACAAGATGTGGCACTAGCCAGGGACAAACCCCAATGTGGAAAAACCCTTGATCAATTCTTCTTATATGTTCTTCAATAGTTCAGCAGAGAGAGAGAGATAGTACATATACAACAGAAGTCAACACTTTGACTTATCTAAATAAGAGCATAGATCATCTCTAAGAAGATGATACATGAGGTAGCTGAACTCAGTTGAAGACAAGCTGCTTCAACTGATTCTCTCAGGTGACTCCATCACCATGCTGCATCTATCATTGTGCTGCTCCTCATCATCACGCTGCACCTCACCGTGCTGCACCATGTTGCACCCATGTGCCATTGCTGCACCACGTCATAGCTTGTTGCACCATGCTTGCCATGCTGTCCCGATGTGACATTGCTGTACCATGTCATAGCTGCTGTCCCATTGTGCCTTGCTCCACCAAGCACCATGTCCTTTATGTCCCATTTGCCATGCTCCACCAAGCGTCATATCCTTGCTGTCCCATTTGCCATGCTGCACAATGCCATTGCTGTCCTATTTGTTAGCATGTTATTGCGCTGTCCCATCATTGTTATTGCGCTGTCCTATCATTGTGCTGTCCTATCATGCTGCTGTCCCAACATGCTGCTGTCCCATTGTTGTTGTTGTACCATGCTGCTGTCCCAATTGCAGCACCATGCTATTGCTGCCATGTGCTTGCTGCACGTTGTTGTTGCTGTCCCATTGTAACCTACAACAACCCAACAACCTTAAACACTGCTGTTCTAAGTCTGCTTTCACTGCTGTTTATATTGTGACTGGTTAGGGCATCCGGTCATGCTGCAACAGCCCTTAACCATCCACCAAAACAGCTCTTAATCTCTGCGATCCTACTAAGGAAGAGTCCTCCACATACGTGCTGCTGTTTTGGGCACAAATCTACCCCAAAACCTCTCCATGCTGTCCCTGTTTTGAAGTGATTAGGCCTGCGGCCTACCACAGTCCTTGCTGTCACCTACAGCCCATTCAAAACAGACTTCCCTTACCTTTTCACTGCACCAATCAGACCCGCGTTCACCCTTCTTCAACTCGGCCTCCAAGCTCAGCTCCTCGGCCCTCTAACAACAGCTCGGTTAGCCCTAAAACAGACCTTAACTCCTTCGTTGCCTTGGCCTCTTCTTGCTGCGGCTTATCCTCCTTCACATTGCACTAGGGCATCCTTAGGATTGTGGTTAGGGCTTCTTTAGGTCAGCGCTAGGGCAGCGTAGAGGTTCCTTCCATGGCTTCGCTGGCCTGTCTTCTTTGCTGCGGCTAGGGCAGCCTCCTTTCCTCCAACGTTTAGGGCTTCTTCCTCCTAGATTTCTCTCACACTAAAACCCAAGACAAGTGGAGAGAAATCAAGAGAGAAGTGTGTGTGAAATGATTCTCAAGTCATCTCTTTTTATACTAAAATGTTGAGCACATGTGGGTGTTGTTTAGTTGCTGGCCGACCTTGACGAATTGTCTTATAACAAAAATAAATTCATAACTCCATGAATACTTATCGGAATTGGATGATCTTTAGATCAATCCTACACCTCTCGATGAGAGGGATCCAAGAAAAATATCAGCGGTCATAGATAAGATGACCCACATGGAGTTTAGCCCTAGTTGCCAATTTTAACACTCCCTCTCAACTAAGGAGAACTCCATCCGCTGATCCATCTGCCAGAGTGTATTATCTCTGCCATCAGTGCCCTGCACTGCTCTGCTCTGCTGAACCATGAAGAAGAATAATTGATCGACAATATCTCATACCATTCTCTACTGACCCGAAGTTAGTTCCATATGAAGAGAGTGTGTCATACCACTCTTACGAATCCCATATCAGTTCCAAAAGAGTGAGTCATATCACTCTTATTGACCTGAAGTCAGTTCCAATTGATCCCAGATCAATATCAAAAGAGAGTGTCTCAAACCACTCATACTGATCTCAAATCAATGGAGGTCATCCTTGCATAGGGAGTATGGTAAAATCAACGATGCGTCCATCGATAGTACTATTATGGTCCCTAACCCCATTTCGCTGCTCATTGACCAGATGAGAGGTACTTCCCATGAGTCCCAGATTACATGGGTAGGATGCCTTGACAGGATAACCATTCATCCTGTCCCTAAGTCGCCTCGGGGTATCACGAGGGAAGGCTGAGCCATTCACCCTGTACACAACGCACCATTAGGGGAGGGTGAGTCGCCCTATGGTCGCTGGTTGCTCCAATAAGTTCCCCAAGCCCCCCGGAGCGCTCCAAGAGCTCAATGCATGCAACATGCAGGACCCTCATAAGAGGGTCTCTCAATGACTCCAAGTCGTTCGGGAAAGTCACAAATTTGAACTTTCCCCGGGGCTTTGACAAATGTCTGCGACCTGTACATCAGTCTCAATGCGATGAAGCCTCCTCGCTCATCGACGTACCATATCCTAGATAAGGTAGTATCTGATGTCTATTTGTTGAAGCAATCATAGAATACAGGATTCCTCAACAATCAAATCTCCCCCTGGTTGACACAGAGGATCACGGTGGTATTCGTCATGTGTACAAACAGCTTGCTGAAGAGCTTCCACAACCATGCAGCTTCACACGAGATCATACTCATAGCTATGCATTCGGTTTCAGTGGTGCTTATAGCAACTGACTTCTGCTTCTTGCTCATCCATGATATCGAAGCATGTTAAGTTTAGGTATGTCTATGCTTAGAGCAATTTATTTCAATTTTCACAGTTAGCTCAATATCTTTTCCAAATTAGCAATCACATCAACATTAAAGTAAACTGCAGATATAACATAAACATAAATCGCTGAAGACAAGCCAAGACAAGAGGACACAAGATGTGGCGCTAGCCAGGGACAAACCCCAATGTGGGGAATCCCTTGATCAATTTTTCTTATATGTTCTTCAATAGTTCAGCAGAGAGAGAGAGAAATAGTACATTTACAACAGAAGTCAACGCTTTGACTTATCTAGATAAGAGCATAAATCATCTCTAAGAAGATGATGTATGAGATCAGTTGAAGACATGCTGCTTCAATTGATTCTCCAAGGTGACTCCTTCACCTATCCTTGTGCTGCATCTCATCATCATTTTGCCCCTCACTGTGCTGCACCATGCTGCACCCATCATCACAATGTTGGACCTTATGACCATGCTGTACACATTATACTGCTGCACTGCTGTCCCATTGTTTAGCACTGCTGTACCTTGTGCCACTGTTGCACCATGCTGTCACCCATGTTCTTGCTGCACAATTGCTGCTTTGTGGACTTGCTGCACCAAGGACCATACTGTTGTCCCAACGTGCTATATTATTGCAGCAACATGAACTTGCTGCACTAAATACAGTTGTCCCATGTACCATACCACTATGTACAACCACCATGTACTTGCTATTGCTGCTGTCCTATTATGCCACTGTTGCACAATGTCATAGCTGTCCTAATCATTGTGCTATCCCAACATGCTGCTGTCCCATCACTATGTTGTCCAATGAGTTTGCAGCACCATGTACCTTTGCTGTCATGTCACAACTGCTGTCCCATCAGATCTTGCTATGCTTGCCATGCTGTCTAGCGATGCTTGCCAAGCTATACATGCTGCTGTAGATCTCACCCAAGAATATAAGATAATAACAATAATCCCAATAATAACAAGATCAAATAGATAGAAATGATTCTCTTTATTATCAAACCCTTAAGGTAGGGCAACACCATACATTCACTCCTTAAGGAAGGAGAACACTCCACAAGCCATATGCCTGTTCATACAATAATACTTCTCTTCATCTTCATCTTCATATCTCTCCATGTGGAGTCTCTAGCCTCTATATAGGCCTCATACATACAATACCATGCATCATTACCATGGTTTCCTCATACCATTAACTAATACCATGGGCCCATTACATTATTATTAACTACTTGTGGTCCCTTACATGACATGGGTTAACCACCTTATTAATTACTATGGCCCATCCCATTATTACATTATTACCTTGGGTACCACCCTTGGTACCCCATATTATCCCCCCTAGGTACATAACATTCCACCCCCCTTAAACATGTTTCGTCCCCGAAACATGGGAAGAACATAAATAATAAGATCTACTCAAAAGAGTAGTCCACTGATACCATGCACGTGCATCTAGCCATCCAAGAGAAAGGTGAACCCTCGATCTCGCTGGTGCCTCGCTCGCTTGAGATGGAATTTGACCGTGGCAGCTCTTCTGTGTTGATGTGTTGTGGGTGGATCTTCTCTCCTTTATATCCATCATGTGACTACTTGGTTTCCATGATGGTTGTCTTGCGGGGTGATGTGGGTGATGATATGTTGAAGTTTTAACCCACGATGGCTTTTCCGTGACTTCACCCTGTTGTGGTGCCTGTTGTGGTGTCTTCTTTTTCAATATGACTTCAACCACTGAGCCTTCCTCTGATGTATCAGCACCTGTAACCTTTTCTTCTGCAGCCTCTGTTTGTGTTTGATTGTCGACCATCAACTGCTCATCATCTGATATGTCAGTCCCTGTAACATCTTGTGCGTCAACCTCCGTGGACTCTACCTGTTTATGGATGGAAATATCTTGTAATGTAATTTTCTTCTTTTTATACCATAGCTTCAAGAATTTCTTCTGCACATTAATATTGATAGTACCCACAGATTCCATCCAAGGATATCCCAAAACAACATCGATATTATCCATCTCTGAAGTATAAAAATCACCATGAAACACATACTTATCCATAGAAAGCTTCAAATCCTTGTACACTTGAACATCCTCATTATCAACTTGTAAAGTTTCAATGTGTTTTGCTGGAACTTGCAATCCTTTTGCCAAATTAACATTGATAAAATTATGTTTGCAACTAGGATTTATAGAAACCTTGATCTTTTCCTTTTGAATCAATCCATGAACCTGTAATAAGGATATACCAGTAGGAAATAGCCCCACATGTTTCTCCTTATCTTGTTTTCTGGCATGAGACCATCTGTCTAAAAGTAATTTTTCAAATTCTTCATCGGGCAGGTTGGAACACTTCTTTTGGTTAAGTAATTCCCACCATGTGGCCGCCTCATCTCTAAATTGCTGCACTGCCCACCATTTCCAACTGTTGGTCGATAACCTCTTCTGTTTTTTTATGTATTCTTCAATAGTAGGACCATCATCTTTCTCTGTAAAATAGAGTTCCGCCATGAGAAAAATTCACTTACTTTGGCGAAAATTTGAAATTGTCACAGTTTCGTCAATATTGCTCAGAATCCCTATTATAACCTGTTTTTAGAAATGGAACAACCATTCTGCATCTGCCCATGTGATAGAAATCCTGATTCAGACACTGGAATTTCAGATCTGCGCTGCTACTCTCCCGACGTCACCCAAAATTTCTGCAAAAAGAGCTGATTTTAAATCAGCGATATCTCCCTCATCCGGACTCCGATTCGACTGATTTTTTTTTTGAAATTATGTGTTTTTTCCCAAATATTCCAGATCTACAATTAGATCTTGCAGATCTGGCACCAGGACTTCTAGATCTGCGCCGCAAAATCGCTGCCCTGAAAATTGTCTGCAACCCCACTGATTTTTAGATCAGCGATATCTCCTTCATCCGGACTCCGATTCGACCGATTTTTTTTTTGAAATCGGGTGTTTTTTCACAAGGAATACAGATCTGCAATTAGTTTCTGCAGATATTGCACCAAAACGTACAGATCTGACCTGCAAAGTCGCCGCCCCCAAAACCCTGCAAAAATAAAAAAAAAATCTCCACTTTTGTGCCCAAGAAAGTGCTCTGGTACCACTTGCTGTAGATCTCATCCAAGAATATAAGATAATAGCAATAATCCCAATAATAACAAGATCAAATAGATAGAAATGATTCTCTTTATTATCAAACCCTTAAGGTAGGGCAACACCATACATTCACTCCTTAAGGAAGGAGAACACTCCACAAGCCATATGCCTGTTCATACAATAATACTTCTCTTCATCTTCATCTTCATATCTCTCCATGTGGAGTCTCTAGCCTCTATATAGGCCTCATACATACAATACCATGCATCATTACCATGGTTTCCTCATACCATTAACTAATACCATGGGCCCATTACATTATTATTAACTACTTGTGGTCCCTTACATGACATGGGTTAACCACCTTATTAATTACTATGGCCCATCCCATTATTACATTATTACCTTGGGTACCACCCTTGGTACCCCATATTATCCCCCCTAGGTACATAACACATGCTTACACTGATTCTTCTAACAACACTCTCATCATCAAATTATCCTCATACTTATACTTGAATGCTGGTGCACTGTTGTAGTTTTGCAACTCTGGTTAGGGCATCAATAGTACCCTAACAACCACCTCTAAACTCGGCAACAGTCCTTGAAAAGAGTGCGGCTTACCTCCCTTGAGAAGCTGCTGTCCATACATCCCTTCACGCTGTCTAAAGCAACCTCCACGCTATCTATTTGACCCTTTATATTGCGGCTAAGAGTCTGCTATCCACATAGTCCTTCAGGCTGTCTAGGGCAACCTACACGCTGTCCCTTTGACCCTTCATGCTGCGGCTAAGACTCTCTTGTTTGATTGCGGTGTTGATTTGGGGTAGCATCGGATGTGCTCTAGCCATGAAAATAGGTGGAGAGGCTAAAGTGCATGAGATCTCCAAGACCCAGAAATGGTTTGGGCAGATTCTACCTAGTTTGGGAGATATTAAAATAATTAATATTTTTGATGGAGTTCCTAAGTCTAAACTTAGGAAAAATAAAATATTAATGGGTATTAATATAAAACTGGGTTAGAAGGTTCCAAAAGACATGGATCAAGCCAAATTTAATCTTAGCCGTTGATTAGAGATGTAATCTTGGTCGTTGATGGACCAACGAGAAAAGTATAAGAGGAGGCTTGAGGGTCAGTTGGAGAACACACCAGAGTGATCAATCATTCTATTCTCTAGAGCGGGGTTTGCTAAGAGAGATAGAATTAGTGATTGGGAGTTGCAACTAAGGGGCATTGAGTATAGAGAAACAGAGTGGCAGAGATAGTGTCGGGAGAGCAGCGCAATAGCTGGGGAGAGTGACGCAGAGCCAGCCAGGGCTCACACAGGGCCACGTAGAGGCAGCCGGGAGCTGCACAGAGCTTCAAAGAGGCCAGCGTTGCTGACACAGAGGGCCAGAAGGCTGACGCAGGGCCTCTTAAGGCTGACGCAGACCCATCCGGGGCGACGCAGGGCTAGCGTTGGGCAGAGAGGGGCTGATGCAGTCCAGAAAAGGCTGACGCTGGGGTTTCTGGGGTATATTGGTGCTGAAGAGCTACTGGAAGGATTATCCGGGGTTTCAGCGAGGAGATTTGTCTCAAAATGAGAGGTATTACTACCAAGGAAATCTCTGTTGGGTAGGCCAGTTTCGACACCCAGATTGTACTCTGATATTGCTTAATAAGAAAACCGTCAGATAGCTGCATCGGTTTTCCCACATTGGGTTTTTCCGGGGACATTGGTCCAAAAATAATGGTGTCATATGGTGTGATTGTTTCTGTTTCCTTTAGTTGCTGATCTGTAATACGTTGAGCATGCACTAGTGTTTATTTTCAGTATTTACATTGTAAATAACTTGTTAAGTAAAATAACAAGTAGATAGGAATAAATCAAATAAAGTGCATGGAGGGTTTCTAACTAAATAGACTTAGAAACTTCAACATGGTATTAGAGCGTGATTGCAGATCATAGGAGGACTAAGGACATCAGCCGAGCGGAGCAATAGCAGCAGAAAACAGTTGTCCCGAGGTGACAAAAGTTGTTTCTAGTGGAGCAACAACAAGGAAGGGTGACGCAATGCCTGCATCATCAAGGGTGAGCCGGGAAGAGGCAGTGCAGAGGCTAAGGAAGGCAAAGGGAGCCTCACACAGAGCCATGTAGAAGCTAGGAGGGCTGACACAGTTGGCTGAGGAGGCCGGGTTGCTGGTGCCGGGATTGCACAGAGCCTAGGAGCTCTCACCTTTAGGTTGCTGGGGTTTAGAAGGCTGTGGGAATATTACAGAGTGGAGTTGGTGAGGTACTGTAGTCAGAATAGTACCTGACAGAGCAAGGCCAAGAGGAGGGAGTTGCTGCTGAGGGTTTCTAGCCGAGGAACCCGGATCAGTGGTGCGGTTGCACAAGACGATCAGAGTAGGGGGCATCTTGACAGCGGCAGAAGGCTTTCTAGGAGGGAAATCGGGACTCAGAGGGAGTCCAGAAGAGAACTTCCAGGCGGGAAGTAGAGACTAGGAGGATGACGATTGTGCCATGAGTGCTCATGTGCCACTTGAGAAGAAGTGGGGAGACATCGAGTTGTAGTCAGGAGGACTACAGGCGATGAGGGGCAGGATCCTCGACGTACCCAACCTCTTGGATTATACCTTGCTATGTGAGCCCCGAAGAGGAGGAGCAGGACTGGCGGATGTCGATAGAGACGGATGCGGTTGAAGTGGCATAGAGTGCTACAGTGTAGGAGTCACCCGGGCAACGTGAGGCTAGCAGGCTGCAGCAGTGCGAGAGGCACGCGAGTGTTGCACCAGTGCAGGATGGCACAGAGAGGAGAGCACTTGTTAGCGGCAGAGGGAGCTTCAACATCGGGAGTGTTTCTAGCCTGACATGGATGTCAGAAGTTGGGTGGATAAGTTACTTACTTCTCAGTAATTGAGTTGCAGTGCAGTAGCAATATGCAGTAGCACGATGCAACATGATGATAGGGGATGCAGTGTTGGGAGGATGGACCAGCAACAACACGGATGCAGAGGGAGTTGTCGTACGGATGTAGCAGTGGCAGTGGCATGGCCATGGGCAGCAGTACAGGATGCAAAGTGCAGAGGATGTTGGGCGGGGAGGCCTAGCATCAGCACATGTACCGGTGCCGAATAATCAGAGTGATGCTCAGTGAGGAGTATTACTAGAGCGCAGTCCTCGCTAAGAGGGAGTGTTGAGTTGGGGTAGCATCGGATGTGTTCTAGCCATAAAAATTGGTGGAGAGGCTAAGGCACATGAGATCTCTAAGACCCATAAATGGTTTGGGCAGATTCTATCTGGTTTGGGAGATATTAAAATAATTAATATTTTTGATGGAGTTCTTAAGTCTAAACTTAGGAAAAATAAAATATTAATGGGTATTAATATAAAACTGGGTTAGAAGGTTCCAAAAGACATGGATCAAGCCAAATCTAATTTTAGCCGTTGATTAGAGATGTAATCTCGATCGTTGATGGACCAATGAGAAAAGTATAAGAGGGGGCTTGAGGGTCAGTTGAAGAACACACTAGAGTGATCAGTCATTCTATTCTCTAGAGCAGGGTTTGCTAAGAGAGATAGAATTGTTGATCGGGAGTTGCAACTGAGGGGCATTGAGTACAGAGAGACAGAGAGGCAGAGATAGTGCCGGGAGAGTAGTGCAGTAGCCGGGGAGAGTGACGCAGAGCCAGCCAAGGCTCACACAGGGCCATGCAGAGGTAGCCGGGAGCTGCGCAGAGCCTCAGAGAGGCCAGCATTGCTGACGCAGACCCATTCGAGGTGACGCAGGGCCAACGCTGGGCAGAGAGGGGCTGATGCAGTCTAGAAAAGGCTAACGCTGGGGTTTCAGGGGCAGATTGGTGCTAAAGAGCTGCCGAAAGGATTATCGGGGTTTTAGCCAAGAGATTTGTCTCAAACTGAGAGGTATTACTGCCAAGGAAATTCTCTATTGGGTAGGTCAATTTCGGCACCCAGATTGTAATATGATATTGCTTAATAAGAAAACCCTCAGATAGCTGAACCGGTTTTCCCACATTGGGTTTTTCCGAGGGCATTGGTCCAAAAATAATGGTGCCATATGGTGTGATTGTTTCTGTTTCCTTTAGTTGTTGATTTGTAATATGTTGAGCATGCACTAGTGTTTATTTTCAGTGTATACATTGTAAATAACTTGTTAAGTAAAATAACAGGTAGATAGGAATAAATTAGATAAAGTGAATAGAGGGTTTCTAACTAAATAGACTTAGAAACTTCAACATGCGGTTAGGGCTGAATTAGACCAGCATTTAGGGCTGGATTAGATCAGCGTTTAGGGTTGGATTAGACCAACGTTTAGGGCAGCCTTTAGGTCTGCATTAGGGTAGCCTTTAGTCTGTGTCTAGGGCTGCCTTCCATCTGCGTCTAGGGCAACCTCTTTTCCTCCAATGTCTAGGGCTTCCACTCCTAGATTTCTCTTCCACTAAAACTCAAGACAAGTGGAGGGAGAAATCAAGATAGTAGCGTGTGTAAGAAATGACTCTCAAGTCATCTCCTTTTATACTAAAACATTGAGCACATGTGAGGTTTATTTGGTTGCTAGCTAACCTTGACGAATTGTCTTATAACACAAATAATTTCATAACTCCATGAATACTTATCGGAATCGGATGATCTTTAGATCAATCCTACACCTCTCAATGAGAGGGATCCAAGAAAAATATGAGCTGCCATAAATAAGATGACCCACATGGACTTTGGCCCTAGTTGCTAATTTTAACACTCGCTCTCAACTAGGGAGAACTCCATCCGCTGATCCATTTGTCCGACTGTACTATCTCTGCCATTAGTGCCCTGCCCTGCACTGCTCTGCTCTGCTCCACTCTGCTATGCTCTGCTCTACTGAGCTTTGCTCTGCCCTGCTAAGCTCTACTCTGCTCTATTGAACCATGAAGAAGAAGAATTGATCGAGAATGTCTCATACCATTCTCTACTGACTCGAAGTCAGTTTTATTGATCCTAGATCAATATCACAAGAGAGCGTCTCAAACCACTCATACTTATCCTAGATCAGTTTCATTGATCCCAGATCAATGGAGGTCATCCTAGCATAGGGAGTACGGTAGATACAACGATGCGTCTATCGATAGTACTACTATGGTCCCTAACCCCATTTCCCTGCTCATTGGCCAGATGAGAGGTACTTCCCATGAGTCCCTGACTGCATGGGTAGGATGCCTCGACAGGAGAACCTTTCATCTTGTCCCTAAGTCGCCTCGGGGTATCACAGGGGAACGCTGAGCCATTCACCCTGTACACAGCGCACCATTGGGGGAGGGTGAGTCGCCCTATGGTCGCGTGTTGCTCCAGTAGTACCCCAAGCCCCTCGGAGCTCCAAGAACTCAATGCATGCAACATGCAGGACTCTCATAAGAAGGTCTCTCAACGACTCCAAGTTGTTCGGGAAAGTCACAAATTTGACCTTTCCCTGGGGCTTTGACAAAATGTCTGCGACTTGTACATCAGTCTCAATGCGATGGAGCCTCCTCGCTCATCGACATACCATATCCCAGATAAAGTAGTATCTGATGTCTATCTGCTGGAGCAATCATAGAATACAGGATTCCTCAACAATCAAATCCCCCCCTAGTTGTCACAGAAGATCACGTGGTATCCATCATGTGTACAGCTCATTGAAGATCTCCCGCAACCAGGTAGCTTCACACGAGATCATACTCGTAGCTATAGCAACCGACTTTTGCTTCCTGCTCATCTAGGATATCGAAGTAGAATCCAAAGAGAACTAGCACTCAGAAGTGCTCTTGCGATCCTCCACACTGCCTACTCAGTCAGCATTTGAATAATTATGCAGCTTTACATTTCCGGCAGTGTATCTCAATCCATGAGAGATAGTGCCCCGAAGACATCTCAGAAGATTCTTGGCACCAATCCAGTGAAGCTCAACCATATATGAGCTCATCATGCTAACTGTAAAACATATATCCGGACGAAATTTCACCAAGAACATCAATGCGAATGAGTTTATGAAACTCAGGGACATTTCCCAAATCTGGTCCGGCATCACTACCACTTGACTTCTGAAAGTTAAGCTCCATTGAGGTAGTCATGGGCTTGCAGTTCACTATTCCAAATCTGGAATTCAACTCCCTCTTACTTCTGCAAATGAGAGGGTTTGCACTTGTCAGAGGTCATCCTCAGAAGGTGCCGGTATGAGAGGTCTATCATCCACAACCTTCAAGCAATGATTTGGATCGGCTTAACTCCTAGTGAATCTCAGCTTCATCAGACAGCTATCAATCCTCTCATACTATGCCTGGGGTGTTTTGCTTCAAGCCATAGAGGGCTTTCTTCCACCTACATACATGAGATTCTTGCTCATGAATCTCAAATCCCTCGGGTTGTTCCAAACCTGTGGATGTGCTACATGAGGGGAATGGTCCCCTTGTAAGATTTTCCTTCTGTAT
Source organism: Pinus tabuliformis (assembly GCA_031772625.1). Taxonomy (NCBI): domain Eukaryota; kingdom Viridiplantae; phylum Streptophyta; class Pinopsida; order Pinales; family Pinaceae; genus Pinus; species Pinus tabuliformis. The sequence continues at coordinate 219,542,593 of CM062818.1, read as the reverse complement.
ATCTCGGACATGTACCTTCATGCTCTTCTTGAATTCAGGCATCCGAGTCACCATCTGACTCACATTGGGTAGGGCCCCATAATAAGTAGACCTCCGGTGCTATAGATGAGATGTCTCAATTGACATGATCCCCAATGGACCATCCTGCAACTTGATACAAATTGCCAACCCTGAACCCATGAGTAAAAGCATATTTGGAAATTCTATTTTCAAACATGTACCTTTCCATCGATGAATGCCACCATGAAACCTTTGACTTCCATTGCTAGAATGGACACCAGGTTCTTCTTGCGATCAGGTACATAAAGAGATTCTCGTAAATGAATTGAGTTACCCTCATTCACTTGAGGGGGTAACATTCCCTACACCCTTTCCGGGATAGGTGGCATTGACTCTAAGTATAATCTCATGATTGTTTCCATCTCTACCAAATTAGAGAGAACCCTTCTATCCGATGAAGTGCCTTGAAGCACTATAATCAATAAGCCAGATTCCCATAGAATCTGAAGGAGAGGGCCAATACAAGATAATGCTTCTTTATCTTATCAGAAACAACATTTGATTCTTCATACCTAGGGTTAGTTGCTTTCTTTGAATAGTCGGCCGTTTCCTTGATGACCTGCATTACCTGTCATTCCTTCGATCATTGAAGATATCCCTGGAATGATTGTTATCTTCATCAAGAGATGTGTCCCTGCCATTCAGACACTCCTTCACATAATGGCCGAACTTATTGCAACCAAGGCATCTGCCTTTCCTTCCACCCTTAGATCTGGACTTCCCAATGAAGTGATCTTTACATTTTGATAATATTCTCTGCTTCGACTTCACCTTGGTGAATTTGAAGAGGGATGAGGAATCCATTGATCCTTTTGTCCTTTCCCAACTGTCTTCAGTGATTGATCTTTCACTCTTGCTTGGGCTTTGTCTTCACCTCAGCTTTGATACCATGTTAAGTTTAGTTATGTTCTATGCTTAGAGCAATTTATTTCAATTTTCACAGTTAGCTTAATATCTTTTCCAGATTAGCAATCACATTAGCATTAAAGTAAATTGCAGATAGAATATAAACATAAACCGCTGAACACAAGCCAAGACAAGAGGACACAAGATGTGGCGCTAGCCAGGGACAAACCCCAATTTGGGGAAACCCTTGATCAATTCTTCTTATATGTTCTTCAATAGTTCAGCAGAGAGAGAGAGATAGATAGTACATTTACAACAAAAGTCAACACTTTGACTTATCTAGATAAGAGCATAGATCATCTATAAGAAGATGATGCATTAGATCAGTTGAAGACATGTTGCTTCAACTGATTCTCCAAGGTGACTCCTTCACCTATCATTGTGCTACATCTCGTCATCATGCTGCACCTCACCGTGCTGCACCATGCTGCACCCATCATCACACTGCTGGACCTTATGACCATGTTGTACACATCATACTGTTGCACCTTATGCTGCACTACTATCTCGGTGTTTAGCACTGCTGTACCTTGTGCCACTGTTGCACCATTGCTACTTTGTGTACTCGCTGCATCATTGCTGCTTTGTGTACTCGCTGCACCAAGTACCATACTGCTGTCCCAATGTGCTATACTATTGCAGCACCATGAACTTGCTGCACTAAATACAGTTGTCCCATGTACCGCACCACTATGTACAACCACCATGTACTTGCTGTTGATGCTGTCCTATTGTGCCACTGCTGCAAAAATGTCATAGCTGTCCTAATCATTGTGTTATCTCAACATGCTGCTGTCCCAACATGCTACTGTCACAACATGCTACTGTCTCAACATGCTGTTGTCCCATCATTGTGCTGTCCAATGAGTTTGCAACACCATGTACCTTTGCTGCCATGTCACAATTGCTGTCCCATCAGAGCTTGTTATGCTTGCCATGCTTGCCAAGCTGTACATGCTTACACTGATTCTTCTAACAACACTCTCATCATCAAATTATCCTCATACTTATACTTGAATGCTGGTGCACTATTGTAGTTCTGCAACTCTGGTTAGGGCATCAATAGTACCCTAACAACCACCTCTAAACTCGGCAACAATCCTTGAAAAGAGTGCGGCTTACCTCCCTTGAGAAGCTGCTATCCATACATCCCTTCACGCTGTCTAGGGCAGCCTCCACGCTATCTAGGGCAACCTCCACGCTGTCCCTTTGACCCTTTATATGGCGGCTAAGACTCTGCTGTCCTCATAGTCCTTCACGTCGTCCCTTTGACCCTTCATGCTGCGGCTAAGACTCTCTTGTTTGATTGCGGTTAGGGCTGAATTAGACCAACGTTTAGGGCTGGATTAGACCAACGTTTAGGGCAGCCTTTAGGTCTGCGTTAGGGTAGCCTTTAGTCTGCGTCTAGGGCTGCCTTCCATCTACATCTAGGGCTACCTTCCATTTGCGTCTAGGGCAACCTCTTTTCCTCCAACATCTAGGGCTTCCACTCCTAGATTTCTCTTCCACCAAAACCCAAGACAAGTGGAGAGAGAAATCAAGATAGAAGCATGTAAGAAATGACTCTCAAGTCATCTCCTTTTATACTAAAACGTTGAGCACATGTGGGGTTTATTTGGTTGCTGGCTGACCTTGACGAATTGTCTTATAACACAAATAAATTCATAACTCCATGAATACTTATCGGAATCATATGATCTTTAGATCAATCCTACACTTCTCAATGAGAGGGATCCAAGAAAAATATGAGCTGCCATAAATAATATGACCCACATGGAGTTTGGCCCTAGTTGCCAATTTTAACAAAGCAGAATCCAAAGAGCACCAACACTCAGAAGTGCTCTTGCAATCATCCACACTGCCTGCCCAGTCAGCATTCGAATAATCATGCAGCTTCACATTTCTGGCAGTGTATCTCAATTCATGAGAGATTGTGCCCCGAAGATATCTCAGAAGATTCTTGGCACCAATCTAGTGAGGCTCAACCATATGTGAGCTCATCATGCTAACTGCAAATCATATGTCTAGACAGAAGTTCACCAAGAACATCAACGCGAATGAGTTTATGAAACTCAGAGGCATTTCCCAAATCTGGTTCGTCATCACTACCATATAACTTCTGAAAGTTAAGATCCTCGAGGTACTCACGGGTTTGCAGTTTACCATTCCACATTTGGAATACAACTCCCTCTTACTTCTGCAAATGAGACGGTCTGCACCTGTCAGAAAGAGGTCGTCCTCATAAGGTGTTAGTATGAGAGGTCTATCGTCCACAACCTTCAAGCAATGGTTTGGATCGACTTCACTCCTAGTGAATCTCAGCTTTATTCAAACAGCTATCAATCCTCTCATATTAAGCCTGGGGTGTTTGCTTCAAGCCATAGAGGGTGTTCTTCTACCTGCATACGTGAGATTCCCGATCATGAATCTCAAACCCCTTGGGTTGTTCCAAACCTATGGACTTGCTACATGAGGGGAATGGTCCCCTTGTAAGATTTTCCTTCGGTACATCTCAAACATGTACCTTCATGCTCTTTTTGAATTCAGGCATCCCTGTCACCATCTGACTCACATCGGGTAGGGCCCCATAAAGTAGACCTCCGGTGCTATAGATGAGATGTGTCAACTGACATGGTCCCCAATGGACTTCCTGCAACTTGATACAAATTTCCAACCCTAAACTCATAAGCTAAAGCATTTTTGAAAATTCAATTTCCAAACACATACCTTTCCATCGATGAATGCCACCCTGTAACCTTTGACTTCCATTGCCGAAATGGACACTGGGTTCTTCTTGCGATCAGGTACATAAAGAGATTCTCGTAAATGAATCGAGTTACCCTCATTCAATTGAGGGATAGCATTCCCTACACCCTTTCTGGGATAGGTGGCATTGGCTCCAAGTATAATCCCACGATTGTTTCCATTTCTAGAGAGATCACCCTTCTATCCGATGAAGTGCCTTGAAACACTACAATCAATAAGCCAGATTCCCACTGAATCTGAACGAGAGGGCCAATACAAGATAATGCTTGTTTATCTTATCGGAAACAACATTTCATTCTTCATACCTGGGGTTCCTTACTTTCTTTGAAGAGTCGGCCGTTTCCTTGATGACCCGCATTACCTGTCATTCCTTTGATCATTGAAGATGTCCCTGGAATGATTGTTATCTTCATCAAGAGATGTGTCCCTGCTTTTCGGACACTCCTTCGCATAATGGTCGTACTTATTACAACCAAGGTATTTGCCTTTCCTTCCACCCTTAGATCCGGACTTCCCATTGAAGTGATCTTTAGGTAGGCCATCGAAAACTTCTGCTACGCCATTCTGATAATATTCTCTGCTTCAATTTCACCCTTGGTGAATTAGAAGAGGGATGAGGAATCCACTGATCCTTTTGTCCTTTCCCAACTGTCTTCGGTGATTGCTCTTTCACTCTTGCTTCGGCTTTGTCTTCACCTCACCTCTGATACCATGTTAAATTTTAGGTATGTTCTATGCTTAGAGCAATTTATTTCAATTTTCACAGTTAGCTCGATATCTTTTCCAGATTAGCAATCACATCAGCATTAAAGTAAACTGCAGATAGAACATAAACATAAATTGCAGAAGACAAGGCAAGACAAGAGGCCACAAGATGTGGCGCTAGCCAGGGACAAACCCTAATGTGAGGAAACCCTTGATCAATTCTTCTTATATGTTCTTCAATAGTTCAATAGAGAGAGAGAGGGATAGTACATATACAATAGAAGTCAACACTTTGACTTATCTAAATAAGAGCATAGATCATCTCTAAGAAGATGATACATGAGGTCGCTAAACTGAGTTGAAGACAAGCTGCTTCAACTGATTCTCCCAGGTGACTCCATCACCATGCTGCACCTATCATTGTGCTGCTCCTCATCATCATGCTGCACCTCATCGTGTTGCACCATGCTGCACCCATGTGCCATTGCTGCACCATGTCATAGCTTGTTGCACCATGCTTGCCATGTTGTCCCGATGTGACATCGCTGTACCATGTTATAGCTGCTGTCCCATTGTGCCTTGCTCCACCAAGCACCATGTCCTTGCTGTCCCATTTGCCATGCTCCACCAAGTGTCATATCCTTGCTGTCCCATTTGCCATGCTGCACAATGTCATTGCTGTCCTATTTGTTAGCATGTTATTGCGCTGTCCCATCATTGTTATTGCACTGTACTATCATTGTGCTGTCCTATCATGCTGCTGTCCCAACATGCTGCTGTCCCAATTGCAGCACCATGCTATTGCTGCCATGTGCTTGCTGCACGTTGTTGTTGTTGTCCCGTTGTAACCTACAACAACCCAACAACCTTAAACACTCTTTTTCTAAGTCTGCTTTCACTGCTGTTTATATTGTGACTAGTTAGGGCATCTGGTCATGCTGCAACAACCCTTAACCATCCACCAAAACAGCTCTTAATCTCTGCGATCCTACTAAGGAAGAGTCCTCCACATACGTGTTGCTGTTCTGGGCTCAAATCTAGCCCAAAACCTCTCCATGCTGCCCTTGTTTTGAAGTGGTTAGGCCTGCGGCCTACCATAGTCCTTGCTGTCACCTACAACCCATTCAAAACAGACTTCCCTTAGCTTTTTACTGCACCAATCAGACCTGCTTTCACCCTTCTTCAACTCGGCCTTCAAACTCAGCTCCTCGGCCCTCTAACAACAACTCGGTTATCCCTGAAACAGACCTTAACTCCTTCGCTGCCTTGGCCTCTTCTTGCTGCGGCTTATCCTCCTTCACGTTGCACTAGGGCATCCTTAGGACTGCGGCTAGGGCATCCTTAGGACTGCAGTTAGGGCTTCTTTAGGTCAGCGTTAGGGCAACGAGAGGTTCCTTCCATGGTTTCGCTGGCCTGTCTTCTTTGCTGCGGCTAGGGCAGCCTCCTTTCCTCCAACGTCTAGGGCTTCTTCCTCCTAGATTTATCTCACACTAAAACCCAAGACAAGTGGAGAGAAATCAAGAGAGAAGTGTGTGTGAAATGACTCTCAAGCCATCTCTTTTTATACTAAAACGTTGAGCACATGTGGGTGTTGTTTAGTTGCTGGCCGACCTTGACAAATTGTCTTATAACACAAATAAATTCATAACTCCATGAATACTTATCGAAATTGGATGATCTTTAGATCGATCCTACACCTCTTGATGAGAGGGATCCAAGAAAAATATCAGCTGCCATAGATAAGATGACCCACATGGAGTTTGGCCCTAGTTGCCAATTTTAACATATAATGAGCCCAAGAAGGGTTTAGATAATGACAATAACTCAAGACATTAACCTAGAAGTCTACAATGGATGCTTTGACCTATTGACCAATGACGGAAGCATGAAAACCATGCTTTAATAAGTCAATCTTTTAGAATAAATTTTTTCTTTTTCCTTCTTTTGACAAATTCAATTATGAAGACCGACACTAGATACATTCTTCAACAGGGAGAGGTAGGATTTAGTATGATAATAAAATATCTGATCTGATTAGTGATATAACAACAAAATTATATTACAGATCAACAAAGGAAAATACTCAATATGTCAAGGAAATAAGCTTGAAAATCCCACAAATTGAGTACTAGAACATCTTACCACCATAGAAGATGAATTGGAGGTTTTGTACCTGTTCTATATGGCTGCAAGAAGAAAAGAAACTTCGTGTTCAGACTTGCAACTTTTGTAATTCTGAAGATTGCACTAGGCCAACAAGTAGAAGGCCATTTCACAGGCACGGAAATGGATTTTGGTGGATCTGAAACTCAAAGGACTTGATTGGAGATGCTAGTTCTACAAAAAAAAACTTTCCAATGAGCACAAGAACACCGCATTTGGGCAAGTAGTTAGAGAGATATTCAATCTGCAAATCAACTACCTTGAAAATAACTCACAACCATGAGGGCTGAAAATTTATTTAGCCAAAAAAGATGAGCAAACGTGCAAACTATTTTGGGCAGCCAGTATGTGATCTAAAAGTAATAAATAATCAATGAAGAACCTCTTTAGATCAATTATAATAGATACAAGAGATTTTATCTTGGATTTCACATATCCAAAGGCAAGGGTTTGCCTCCAATCACTTCGAATTGCTATAGATTGTTTCCATAACTTATAATTAACCTTTAAACACTTGGAAACAATACAAGTACAACAATATAAAACAAACTAAGGGGGGGCATACAACCTTAGGGCTTTAAGGCTTCCCCAAATGCAGTTTTTTGTGGTGTTTTTTTAGTAAAATAGTCAATAAATGCAATATAAACCACAATTTAGTGAAGATATTTGCCAGTAAAATAATTTTTGGATTTTTTATAAGCAATTTGATTTTTTTTTGAAATAGAAGAATTTTAAAGATTTTTGTATTTAATGCTAACTACAAATTTACAAAAAATACAATAAATTTTGAGAGATAATTTTGTAGAGAAATTCACTGTAAGTTGTTGGAACAAGGACATGATCATTTTTCCACAAGAGTTAAGGATAGGGAAGTATTTCCACTCTTGATTTGGTATCTCAATGCTTGAGGTTTTGGATTGCTAGGTGGCACACCAAAGATACGACCCTAGCATCAAAATAAGACAAGTAATAAAACCAAAATCCTACTAGGAGGGCCTCCCAAGGAGTGAATCCTCCAACCAATAAACCAACAATTATAGAAGATAAGGTTATTTACCTTTAGAGGGGAGAGCGAATTATGTCCCAAAAGAGATCAACAATACCTTGTATGAATTAAGAGAAAATGTGAGATAAACCTGAGCCCTCCTCTTCCAAGTCTAGTTGGATTGATTTGCTTAGCCTTGTAGTAAATTTGTGCTACTCCAAAATCAGTCTTTAAAATAAAGTTGATCAACCATACAAGAGGAGAATTCACGTGTTAACCCTTTTGTCTCTTGAAAAAATTCACATTGTATTAGATAGCTCAACAAGTTCACAATGATTTGCCAAGGAGGAAAATGCCTTTATTTATAGACGAGTCTCTTCAAAATATCCTTCTTGATTTCCAAAAAATTAAGTTGCCATCCAAGGCTTGGATGCTTGGTTAAGAAATTGACTTTTCAAATTTTACATTGAGCAATTGCGAAAAGAGGCAACATGCTACAGTAAAGAGGCCAAGAAGGGCCATTTTGACTCCTAATGGCCAAACATCTCTCTTGTCTCTTCATGGCTGGGTTGCCTATAAAATCAACTCTCCTTTGATGGTGCAACAACTTGATTTGACCCCCATTTGACCTCCAAACAACTGGGCTAGGGCGAGCCGCTAGGCTAGAGAGGGTGAGTTCCTTGGGCTAGTCTTCATTGCCTTGAATGTGGTTTGATTTTCTTGAAATGTAACATTTCCTTGCTTTGGACCTCATGCTTGACTTGTAGATGGCTCTAACCTTGCAACATCTAGCATCTTTGACCCCTTTGCACTCAAAACAAGGTCTCGACCTTCTCTCCTTGCAAATGACTAGCTGATCTAGTGTTCAATACTTGAATTTAGCCTTGAATTTGACATTGGAATGCTTGAAACTACCCTTGGGGGCTCTCCTTCATTCATAAGTAACCTTATCTTTGCTTGCATAAACTAAGGCATGTTGAAATATGTAACTAGGTTCAGTCTTCATAATGACATGTGTAATCATGATTTTATGTAATTAATGTAAAGAAGAAAATAAAATTATTTTTGTTATGCTTGAGACATGGGTTTCATGCTCAAGGAATTTTATTTTTATAGATCAAGCTCCCATTGCGAACTCTTAGGATTGGTCAGTGAGTCATAAAGTCAATTAAGTTTTTGTCATGTATTGCCATTTGGGCATGTTACATATTGTAAAAGAGAAATTATTTGAGTCATTGTAAGAGTCAAAAGACCCTCCAAGACCAAGTCCAAGTGCTACTAGCAAGTCGACCTCCAAATGAAGCAATCAGCCTACACCAAGATCAAGTCAGCCTAGAGTCAATGGTAAGTCGGCCTCAAATCATGGACAAGAAGCCTATATAAGGAGGCACTCGGCCTCTCTCAAGGACACACTTCTCACACTTGATACTCAATCACAAGAAAGGAAAAAGGAGCGAAGAAGAGGAAGACGAAGGAAGAGAATAAAAGGACGAATTTCTGAATCTGTTTTGGGTTAGTTTCTCTCCACACGTGCGAGGAATCTAGGGCACATTATACTGCTACAAATCAGAGATATAGTCACCTCAAGAAGATCGAATTAAGGCAAGGAATTGATTCATCTTGTAAGCCGAAATCACCAAGAAACTAGTCCAAGTCTAGCGAAGGAGGAGAAGGATTAAAGGAACCCTTATCTTATCACATGTGCGAAAGAGACAGTCAATTGCAGGAAGGAAGGCCGAAATTTTCAGACTTGAGTTGCAGGATTGAGGGTGAGGAAAGAAGGAGAAGTTGCAGCATCTTCTAGAAGAAATTGACTTTGACTTGAAGCAAGGGTTAACTTGGTCTTGGAGGGGTTGTTGGTCAAGGGTCTAGGTCTTGGAATTCATCAATTGAAAATTCTATAAGAAGAAGAATTCGATGGGTTTTCCTCTCAAGCTTGGAGAGGTTTTGGCCCTGGCTAATAGCCTACATCTTGTGTCGTTTGTCTTATTGTTATTTATGATTTGGTAGCTGTTTGATGAAGAGCAACACATAATAATAATCAAGTCAAGAAGAACCTAATTAAGAAAAGTAAAAAGTCTTCACAAGTAGTTATCATTTCTAGAGAAATCATCTCATATCTCTGCCCTAGATTTCTCAACATGGTATCAGAGCTATGGTAACAAGTCAAGGAAGGGCAACTCAATAAGGAACACTCAAGCACTCAAGGACCAAGGTTCTAGAATCAAGAAGATTTCTCATCTCCAAGGCATTTTGAAGACAAAGGCTACATCTTCATCTTGAAGGAAGTGTCAAAACCCTAGATCGATCAAAGAAGAAGTCCACAGTTAAAGCATTCGTGGGATCCTAGCTCAAATCATCATCACTAGGAAGGAGACCTCAAAAGACCCTATCTCTGCTTAAGTTGAAGAAATCGTCAAATCAAAGCATCTTGAAGTATACTCATCCAAGGAAAGGCAAGAAAAAAAGAGTTGTTGGCATCATCAAAGGATTCAAAGTGATCCCCCTCTCTTTGGAGTCAGCGATCATTTTTGAAGAAAAAAATCTTCATCAAGAAGAAGTTTTCTATTATCTATATCACCATAAAATTCAAGAAGGCAGCAGGTTGGAGGAGCATCTTCACAAGTAATATTTATGTCTACATCTGAATCTGTCAAAATGTATTTTTGCAAGGAAAGCAACAAATTGGTTGGGGCTTCAAACTTTCTTGCATGGAAGAAAAGGATAGATCTGAACCTCATAGAAAATGAGGTCATGGAACATGTTAAGGGCTCAATCACCAAACCTCCAAAGGAAGATGCTCAAGCACTTGCAAGGTATATGAAAGGGGAAGTAAGGGCTCAAAGGATTCTCATAGAATCCATCAAGGATCCCCTCATTCCCTATGTATCTAAACTAGAAACATCAAAGAAATATATGACAAACTTGTAGAATTGTTCTCCGTAAGTACTGCAGGAGAAGTAATCTTGTTAAGACAAGAACACTACAAGATGAAGATATCAAAAGAAGAAGGAATAACCTCATACTTTATGAGGGTGCCTGAAATAAGGGACCTATTGTCGCTCAGATTGTACAGGTCGTTGCGACAATAACTCAGGTCGGGGGCTGTCACTCTGATCACTGTTGAAAAATGTGTAACTAGGTTCGGTCTTCATAAGTATGAAATGTATTCTTGTAAATTATAAAATGAAAAGAAATTATTATTATTAGAGCACAGATTTCATGCTCAAGTTCTTTTATTTTATAGGTCAAGCGCCCATTGAGTGCTTCTAGGGTTTGTCCTAGGTCTAAGAGTCATTGTCATATAATGAAGACCCCAATGGGCACATTGTATCTTGTAAAGAAAATTTATTTTTGTCTTTAAAGTGTCAAAATGCCCTCCAAGATCAAGTCGGCCTAAGTGAAGAGCCACGTCTACCCCTTGAAGAGGCCTATATAAAGAGAGGAACTTGTCCTCCAAAGGAACACTCACTCATCTCTCATTCTATGCGAAGAAGAGGACGAAGAAGAGGTGGAAGGAAAGGACGAAGAGGACAAAGGAAGTCAAAGTGTTTGGGCTAATTCTCTCTCTCCCACGTGCAAGTCAAAGCTAGGGTTTCTGCGCAAGGGTCATCTCTGGTTCGATCTTGGAAGGAGGAGAGGAAAGAAGTCAAGCGAAGGTTACTTAGGGCATCTCTCTAGCCCTAAGTCTCAAGGAAAGGCAAGCAAAAGAAAGAGGAAGGCTATAAGAAGAAGATCTAAGTTTTCTAGTGTGGCCGCAACAGTGGTCGAGGAGACAAGATTTCAGATCTGTAGTGGGAGGTCAAAGTTCTTGCAACAAGAGGTTGAGTTAGTGGTTGATACTGATCTTGGAGGGTATTTGTTTGAGTCACTAGGTCCTGGTATTCTCAATTGAAGAATCTATAAGAAGAGAAGAGATTTAAGGGTTTTCCCCTCAAGAGGAGGGGTTTTGGCCCTGGCTTGCAGCCTATATACTGTGTCACTATTCTTATTGTTTTGGTAGCTATTTGATGTATCTCACATTATAATAATAAGGAACAAAGCTAATAAGGAAAAAGATAACACAAGCAATTATCAAGTTAAAGAGAATTAACATATTCATTGCCCTATTGAATTCTCAACATGGGATCAAATCTAAGGTTGGCAAAGGGCATCATGAAGATCTCCTCTACAATGAAGAAGTTCGTCAAGAAGTGTTTCAAGATAGCAAGCCATCTCAAGGAAGGTATCAAGAAAGCATGGAGTCTCTTATTTTCTTCAAAGAAGGTATCAATCAAAGAAAAGGATGAAGGTCTCTTCTTGGCTCTCTCTGGCACATTCCAAGATGAAGATATTTGGGTAATTGATAGTGGTGCATCAAGACACATGACTGACCATTCCAAACAATTGAAGACCTTATCAAAAGGAAAATCCACCTATTCAGTGGAACTTGGAGATAACAAGAGCTATCCCGTAAAGGGTATTGGATCAACATCTATAAAGTTGGAGAATGGAAGCAACATCCACCTCAACAACATTCTATTTGTTCCAAGTTTGCATAAGAACTTACTTTCCATTTCAAGTTTAGAAGATAAGGGTGATAGAGTAGATTTCATTGATGGAAAGGTTGTTGTATGGAGTAAAGACTCAAGTATAGAACAAGTTGAAGTCATTGGCATTCGAGAAGGAAGACTCGACAGACTAATATCTCTTGTGGCCCAAGCCCAAGTTCACATTAGAATTAGCCCGTGTGAACTCTGGCATAGACGCTCTGGTCATCTACATTTCAAGATCCTTCCAACTCTAAGTTCCATAGTAGATGGAATACCTGAACTGAAGGAAGATCATGGAGGAGTATGTAAGGGATGTGCATTGGGTAAGGATACCAAGAGACCATTTGGAAGCAGTGCTTCACAGTCAAAAGAAATTTTGGATCTCATTCACTCCGATGTATGTGGCCCTATGACTCCTAAATCGCTTGGAGGTCATCTATATTATGTCACATTTATAGATGATCATTCAAGATTGACCTGGGTTTAATTAATGAAAACCAAGTACGAAGTATTTACAAAATTTCAAGAATTCAAAGCTAAAGTGGAGAACCTTACAAAAAGGAGAATCAAGATACTAAGATATGATAATGGAGGAGAATATACATCCAAAGAGATTATAGCATTCTGTAAGGAGTTTGGGATTAAGAGGGAGTTGATAGTCCCATATAATCTCGATCAAAATGGAGTTGCAGGACAGAAGAATAGATCCATTGAAGAAAATGTAAAAGCAATGTTACACGATCAGGATCTACCTAAGTTTCTGTGGGGAGAAGCCACGAAGACAACTGTTTACATTCGGAATCAGAGTCCCACAGGTCCCTCAACAACAAAACTCCAGAGGAAGTGTTCACTGGAAAGAAGCCATCTGTAGATCATCTCTAGATCTTTGGGTGTCCTGTATATATCCATATACCTAAGGACAAAAGAAAGAATTTGGATCCATCAGGCATGAAGGGAACATTTGTTGGGTACAACAACTCATCGAAAGCCTATAGGATCTACATAAAAGAAGGACATCACATAGAAGTCAGTCATGATGTCATATTTGATGAAAGCATAACATTCAAGAAATCAAAGGAACTTTCCATAGACTTTGATGATGAAGAACTTCCGGTATTTGAGGAGGAAGTTGACAAGGGGGAAGAAGAATCACACCATGAAGAAGAAGGTCCTAGTGAGCCTGTTCAACCTGTGGTCATCCCTGAAACAAGAAAAAGACCTAATTGGTTGAAATCTACTCTACTTGATGCAGAAGGTCATGGGGTAGCGAAAGGATCATTTAGAGAAAGCAAGAAACCCAAGAGATATTCTGGGTATGTTGCATACATGACAAAACTAATAGAATCAAAACCATCCACTTTTGAAGAGGCTATAAATAATTAGGACTGGAAAGATGCTATGAATGAAGAGTATCAATCTATAATGAAGGATGGAGTCTGGGAGATCGTACTTAGGCTCGAAGACAAATCTGTGGTAACTTCCAAGTGGATGTACAAGATCAAACATGTGACAGATGGAAGTATAGATAAGTATAAGGCAAGATTTGTGGCTAGGGGCTTCTCTCAACTAGAAGGTATTGACTATGAAGAGACATTTGCTCCAACAACAAGATATACAACGATTTGTTCATTAGTCTCTCTGGCAGCATCGATGGGATGGAACATCCACCAAATGGATGTCAAGACTGCTTTTTTGAATGGCACAATAGATGAAGAAGTCTATATAGAGCAACCCTTGGGATTCAAAGTTAAAGATAGGAAGGCATATGTTTGCAGACTGAAGAAAGCATTATATGGCCTCAAGCAAGCACCAAGGGCATGGTATGCTAGAATGGATGCATACCTGCAAAGAATAGGCTTCACAAAAAGTTCTGCTGATCCAAACCTTTATATCAAGGTTGTAGATGGAGAACTTGTAATCATTCTTCTGTATGTAGATGATCTTCTCTTGACAGGTGTAGAAGGTCGAATTGAAGAATGTAAGAAGCAACTAGCAACAAAATTTGACATGAAGGATCTTGGGCTGATGCATTACTATTTGGGACTAGAAGTCTGGCAAGGACCTGATGAAGTTTATTTGGGTCAAGGAAAGTATGTGATCAAGATGCTGAAGAGGTTTGACATGATGGACTGCAAACCTATGACCACTCCGATGATCACAAACTTGAAGAGACTAAGGAGTTCCGAATCAAGCCCTATGGATCCTTCCAAGTATAGACAACTTATTGGCTCACTGATGTACTTGGTGAATACTCGACCAAACATATGCTTTGCAGTAAATGTTCTCAGTGAATTCGAAGTGAAGCTGAAGCATGATCATTGAATAACAACAAAACATATTCTGAGATATCTGTGAGGAACCATCCACTACTGTCTGAAGTATGATAGAAGGAATGATGTCCAACTGATTGGATATACAGATTCCAACTGGGGAGGCAGTGAGCAAGATGGAAGGAGAACTATGGGAGGATGTTTTAGTTTGGGATCCTCCATGATCTCATGGATGAGCAGAAAGAAAGACATAGTTGATTTGAGTAGTGTTGAGGTTGAATATGTTGCAGCTTGTGAAGTAAGCAAAGAAGCAGTATGGTTGAGGAAGTTGTTATTTGACCTATTTGAAGGACCGATGAACCCTACAATGATACTTAGTCTGAAGATCCAATTTTTCATGGAAAGACAAAGCATATAAACAACAAGTATCACTATATTCGAGAGCTAGTACAAAATGGTGTGCTGCAGCTACAATATATCTCCACTGATGAGCAGGTAGCTAACATATTGACAAAGTCACTTCCAAACAAGAAGCTTGTGTACTTGAGAGACAAGCTTGGTTTGGTTGATATATCCTCCCTAATTGAGAGGGAGAGATAGACACTACATTCTTGTCTTCACTTGGGAAGAAAGAATGGAGGATTGGGTAACCATCTGGCATTCGATACTCTTTGAGAATGTGGTAGGGCATTCAAGACAAGAGTAGTCGTGGACCGATATTCTTTGAGGACTAGCTATCCAAGATAAGAATAGTCCAAAGAAGGTCATACTCTGTGAACACTCGAGTGGAGTATGTACCTTGAGAGACAATGATGATGGTGTCTATATATCATTGGTCTTGCCAGCATTGTGCTATGATCTTGTGGAGAGATAGAGTTGTTAGTCAAGGCCTTGCTATGTGACAATGCTGGTTAATATGCTACTAGTCAGATGGGTTACCAATCCGACTCTTTTTATGAGATCTCTTTAGATTGAGAATGACTATGTACCTCTTATGAATATCTCCCTAGTTAAGAGGGAGTGTTGAAAAATGTGTAACTAGGTTCGGTCTTCATACGTATGAAATGTATTCTTGTAAATTATAAAATGAAAAGAAATTATTATTATTGGAGCATGGGTTTCATGCTCAGGTTCTTTTATTTTATAGGCTAAGCACCCATTTTGTGTTTCTAGGGTTTATCCTAGGTCTAAGAGTTATTGTCATATAATGAAGACCCCAATGGGCACATTGTATCTTGTCAAGAAAAAATATTTGTCTTTAAAGTGTCCAAATGCCCTCCAAGATCAAGTCGCCCTAGGAGCTGTCAAGTCGGCCTTAGTGAAGAGCCACGTCTACCCCTTGAAGAGGCCTATATAAAGAGAGGAACTCGTCCTCCAAAGGAACACTCACTCATCTCTCATTCTATGTGAAGAAGAGGACAAAGAAGAGGTCGAAGGAGAGGACGAAGAAGAGGATGAAGGAAGTCGAAGTGTTTGGGCTAATTCTCTCTCCCACGTGCAAGTCGAAGCTAGGGTTTCTGCGCAAGGGTCATCTCTGGTTCGATCTTGGAAGGAGGAGAGGAAAGAAGTCAAGCGAAGGTTACTTAGGGCATCTCTCTAGCCCTAAGTCTCAAGGAAAGGCAAGCGAAGGGAAGAGGAAGGCTACAAGAAGAAGATCGAAGTTTTCTAGTGTGGCAGCAACAGTTGCCGGGGAGACAAGATTTTGGATCTGCATTAAGAGGTTGAAGTTCTTGCAGAAGGGGGCCGAGTTAGTGGTTGATCTTGATCTTGGAGGGTATTTGTTTGAATCACTAGGTCTTGGTATTCATCAATTGAAGAATCTATAAGAATAGAAGAGATTTAAGGGTTTTCCCCTCAAGAGGAGGGGTTTTGGCCCTGGCTTGCAGCCTATATACTGTGTCATTGTTCTTATTGTTTTGGTAGCTGTTTGATGCATCTCACGTTATAATAATAAGGAACAAAGCTATTAAGGAAAAAGGTAACACAAGCAGTTATCAAGTTAAAGAGAATTAACATATTCATTTCCCTATTGAATTCTCAACAATACCCAACCTCTCCATTCTAGCTGTCTCCCAACAACAGGCTATGAGTGGCCTAGCTACTTGGTTAATTTACGCAAGGTTTAAGGATTAGATCAAATTCAAATGTGAGACCAGTGCCTTATGGAGTCAACTTCTTGCTTATTATCAATTAGAGGCCAAGTAACTGGATGGACAATCGCTGCTTAGATGCTTCACTAATCTATATGTTGTGAAAATCCTAAGACCTTGGTGTGATGCAAGAATCTTGTTTACTTTTAGTTATATGCCTATTCTAAGTATGACCTTCCTCTTAACTGTTTTGGAACCAGTCTTTAGAGTAGGTTGTGGGATGGAAGCCAACGAGAAGCCAGCAAAGGTGTGATTAATGATGCCTCCCCCATGTTCCAACCACCTGATGCCTCCGGCGCTGCAGACTCTGTGGCTTTGATGACTGCAAGGTCACCGTGTTAAACACTAGAAAGGTGTTGAATCCCTCAAGCTAATTTGAGAAAGGGTGACCCTAGAAGTCTATCAACCAAGCTTATGCTTGGAGGTAAATATTAGTGCAACTAGACTTAGAATGCTTATGCAAGGTGGATGAGTGATCTTAGGTTAAGATTGCTTAATGTTTAAGTACTTTAAGTTATTATTAATCTTCAATGACAAGAGTAGTTATCAATAAATGGAAAGACAATCTTATTACCAAGAATATGCCAGTTATCAAGTGCCAATATTAAACAATCCAGAGATAAACTGATCTTCCACAATATGCTTAATCAATGATAGCAAGATTAGAACACTTATGCAATGATGACAATTACTTGCAATAATTAAAAATCTTCAAACAAAGTAAATGCCAATGATGATCTTATGCCAATATTAAGAGATGCTCACTTAGAAACAATAACTCTCAAAGATGCCAATGTTTAAGATAGACAATACAATGTGTTTAGCAATTATCCAATGATTCCTTTAGCAATATTCCTTAAACAATTAGACGCTCAACACAATAATGTCAATTATATGCCAAGATACTTAAGAAGGAGAGCTATTCCAATGAATTTTCAATGCCCAAAGTAACTTAAACCATTAAACAAGATTAGAGCTATGATGTGTGAGTGCTTACACTGCAAAATTTATGATTCTTAGACGTTATGAATGAGCTTACTAGAAACAAACGAATGTTGGCCTTCAAATAACCAACGTTAAGACAAGCTTCAACAATAACATTTAGAATCACTAATGAGATGAGCACTTATTAACCTTTAGGACAGCAGTAAGTAAATAACTCTAGATCCAAGAAATGACAAGCATGTAAGAACCAAATATCATCAATGAGATACTAAATGACTTGCCAAGTGACTATGTGAGATAGCCAACCTTCTTATGATGTAATATTCAACGTTATATCAGATTTAGAAGGACTATCAGATTTAGAAGGACTTATTACAGTAGTAAGAAAAGTATGCAAACATGGAGTTATTAGTGCAATAACTTTTGCCAAAATGTGCCCAAAAATTTCTAAATGCCAAATTGCCAACAAGAAATTATGAGTTAGCAAGCCCTTTTATGATGTAGCTTTAGATTATATCAGATTTGTTAAATTGTAGGTATGTTCTATGCTTAGAGCAATTTATTTCAATTTTCACAGTTAGCTCAATATCTTTTCCAAATTAGCAATCACATTATCATTAAAGTAAATTGCAGATAGAACATAAACATAGATCGCAGAAGTCAAGCCAAGACAAGAGGACACAAGATGTGGTGTTAGCCAGGGACAAACCCCAATGTGGGGAAACCCTTGATCAATTCTTCTTATATGTTCTTCAATAGTTCAACAGAGAGAGAGGGATAGTACATTTACAACAGAAGTCAACCCCTTTGACTTATCTAAATAAGAGCATAGATCATCTCTAAGTAGATGATACATGAGGTAGCTGAACTGAGTTGAAGACATGCTGCTTCAACTGATTCTCCGAGGTGACTCCATCACCGTGCGGCACCTATCATTGTGCTGCTCCTCATCATCATGTTGCACCCATCATTACTATGCTGCATCTCATGATGCTTTACCAATCATGACTGTACCCATCACTGTACTGCATCATGTGCCGTTGCTGTCCCAATGTGCTTGCTGCACCCATGCTGCCACCATGTGCTTGCTGCACCTTGCTCATCATACTGCTGTCCCAATGTGCTTGCTGCACCATGCTTGCCACCACGTGCTTGCTGCACCTTGCTTACCATGCTGTCCCATTGTGTATGCAGCACCGTGCTTGCTGCTGTCCCAATGTGTTTGCAGCACCATGCTTACCATGCTGTCCCATTGTGTTTGCAGCACTGTGCTTGCTGCTGTCCCAATGTGTTTGCATCACCGTGCTTGCTGCTGTCCCATTGTAGCATTGTTGTACCATGCTGCTGTCCTGCTGCCCATGCATCTTGCTGCACTATCACTATGTCTATTAGTATGCATTCAAACTTCATGGGTCACCTGCTGTCACATCTTATCATGGACTGCATTGGTTCACAGTTTAGGATCTCTGTTTGCTATGTAGGATGGAAGATGGGACAGCCTTCATCATAGGCCATCAAGACATATCTACCATCCCTCATACATAGGCAGCAACATCCATGCTTGTCCAAACTTGTTTGCTGTTGACTGTTAGTGTCATACTGGTTAGGGTATAATAACATATACCTGTGGCCTTAATCTTCTCCAAGCTGTCCCAAACAAACCTTGGAAGACTCCAGCTAGCTGAAGGTGAACTCCTCCCTTAATAGGTTGCTGCCTTAGGGCATATGACAGCAAAACAGTCCACGCTATTCCTTTGTTGTGGTGGTATGGCCATTGGCCTACCACACAGCCTTGCTGTAGCATACCGCCTCCTCCGAATGTGCCCAAACAACCAATGTTTTACTCCTCTTCCACTCGGCCTAGTAGCCTGTCCTCTCGGCCCTAGTTCCAGCCTTAAGACTTACCAAACTCGGCCTCCTGTAGCAGCCCTCTTCCACGCTGTTCCTTGACCCTTTCTGTTTGCGGTTAGGGCTTGTATTTGGCCTCCTCCTTGACTGCGTCTAGGGCATAGCTTGTGGCACTTGTTGGACTACGGCTAGGGCTTGTAGAGACCTCCTCTAGACAGCGTATAGGTTTTCCTTAGACAACCTATAGAAGGCTTCTCCTAGTAGCGTAGATAAACCCTCCTTCCAGCACTCGGTCACTTGGAGCTGACCTCCAACGTCCCTTCAAACCCTCGCTGGCCTGTCTTCCTTGCTGCGGCTAGGGCAACCTCCTTTCCTCCAATGTCTAGGGCTTCCTCTCCTAGATTTCTCTTCCACTAAAACCCAAAGCGAGTGGAGAGAAATCAAGAGAGAAGTGTGTGTGAAATGACTCTCAAGTCATCTCCTTTTATACTAAAACGTTGAGCACATGTGGGTGTTATTTAGTTGCTGTCTGACCTTGACGAATTGTCTTATAACACAAATAAATTCATAACTCCATGAATACTTATCAGAATCGGATGATCTTTAGATCAATCCTACACCTCTCGATGAGAGGGATCCAAGAAAAATATCAGCTGCCATAAATAAGATGACCCACATGGAGTTTGGCCCTAGTTGCCAATTTTAACACTCCCTTTGAACTAGGGAGAACTCCATCCGCTGATCCATCTGCCAGACTGTACTATCTTTGCCATCAGTGCCCTGCATTGCTCTGCTGAACCATGAAGAAGAAGAATTGATCGAGAATGTCTCATACCATTCTCTACTGACCCGAAGTCAGTTCCATATGAAGAGAGTGTGTCATACCACTCTTACTGATCCTAGATCAGTTCCAAGAGAGTGAGTTATGTCACTCTCATTGACCCGAAGTCTGTTCCAATTGATCCTAGATCAATATCAAAAGAGAGCATCTCAAACCACTCATACTGATCCCAAATCAGTTTCATTGATTCCAGATCAATGGAGGGCATCCTAGCATAGGGAGTATGGTAGATACAACGATGCGTCCATTGATAGTACTACTATGATCCCTAACCCTATTTCCCTACTCATTGGCCAGATGAGAGGTACTTCCCATGAGTCCTAGACTACATGGGTAGGATGCCTCAACAAGAGAACCACTCATCCTGTCCATAAGTCACCATGGGGTATCACAAGGGAAGGCTGAACCATTCACCCTGTACACAGCACACCATTAGGGGAGGGTGAGTGGCCATATGGTCGCTTGTTGCTCCAAGAAGAACCCTAAGCCCCCCGGAGCTGCCAGAGCTCAATGCATGCATCATGCAGGACCCTCATTAGAGAGTCTCTCAATGACTCCAAGTCGTTCGGGAAAGTCACAAATTTGACCTTTCCCTGGGGCTTCGACAGAATGTCTGCGACCTGTACATTAGTTTCAATGCGATGGAGCCTTCTCGCTCATCAATGTACCATATCCCAGATAAGGTAGTATCTGATGTCTATATGCTAGAGCAATCATAGGATACAAAATTCCTCAACAATCGAATCCCCCCCTGGTTGGCACAGAAGATCATGGTGGTATCCATCATGTTTATAAATAGCTCATTGAAGAGCTTCCACAACCAGGCAGCTTTGCACGAGATCATACTCGTAGCTATGTATTCGGTCTCAGTGGTGCTCAAAGCAACCGTCTTCTGCTTCCTGCTCATCCAAGATATCGAAGCATAACCCAAATAGAACCAACACTCAGAAGGGCTCTTGTGATCCTCCACACTGCCTGCCCAATCAGCATACGAATAATTATGCAGCTTCACATTTCGGCAGTGTATCTCAATCCATGAGAGATTGTGCCCTGAAGATATCTCAGAAGATTTTTTGCACCAATCTAGTGAGCTCAACCAAATATGAGCCAAACATGCTAACTGCAAAACATATATCCGGATGGAAGTTCACCAAGAACATCAATGCAAATGCGTTTATGAAACTTAGAGGCATTTCCCAAATCTGGTCTGTCATCACTACCACATAACATCTGAAAGTTAAGCTCCATCGACGTAGTCACGGGATTGCAGTTCTCCATTCCAAATCCGAAATCCAACTCTCTCTTACTTTTGCAAATGAGAGGGTCTGCACCTGTCAGAAAGAGGTCGTCCTCATAAGGTGCCAGTATGAGAGGTCTACTATCCACAACCTTCAAGCAATGGTTTGGATTGGCTTCATTTCTAGTGAATCGCAGCTTCATTAGACAGCTATCAATCCTCTCGTACTAAGTCTGGGGGATTTTGCCTCAAGCCATAAAGGGCTTTCTTCCACCTGCATACATGAGATTCTCGATCATGAATCTCAAACCCCTCGGGTTGTTCCAAACCAGTGGACCTGCTACACGAGGGGAATGGTCCCTTCGTAAGATTTTCCTTCGGTACATCTCAGACATGTACCTTCATGCTCTTCTTGAATTAGGCATCCCTGTCACCATCTGACTCATATCGGGTAGGGCCCCATAATAAGTAGACCTCCGGTGCTATAGATGAGATGTGACAACTGACATGGTCCCCAATGGACCATCCTGCAACTTGATACAAACTGCTAACTCTGAACTCAAAGATAAAAGCATATTTGAAAATTCTATTTTCAAACACGTACCTTTCCATCGATGAATGCCACCCTGTAATGTTTGACATCCATTGCTGAAATGGACACCAGGTTCTTCTTGCGATCAAGGACATAAAAGAGATTCTTGTAAATGAATTGAGTTACCCTCATTCAATTGAGGGGTAACATTCCCTACACCCTTTCCGGGATAGGTGGCATCGACTCCAAGTATAATCCCATGATTGTTTCCGTCTCTACCAAATTAGAGAGAGCACCCTTCTATCCGATGAAGTGCCTTGAAGCACTACAATCAATAAGCCAGATTCCCAAAGAATCTGAAGGAGAGGGCCAATACAAGATAATGCTTCTTTATCTTATCAGAAACAACATTTGATTCTTCATACCTGGGGTTCCTTGCTTTCTTGAAGAGTCGGCCATTTCCTTGATGACCTGCATTACCTGTCATTCCTCTGATCATTGAAGATGTCCCTGGAATGATTGTTATCATCATCAAGTGATGTGTCCCTACCATTTGGACACTCCTTCGCATAATGGCCGGACTTATTACAACCAAGGCATCTGCCTTTCCTTCCACCCTTAGATCCGGACTTCCCAATGAAGTGATCTTTTAGGTAGGCCATTAGAAGCTTTCGCTGCGCCATTCTGATAATATTCTCTGCTTCGATTTCACCCTCGGTGAATTTGAAGAGGGATGAGGAATCCATTGATCCTTTTGTCCTTTCCCAACTGTCTTCAGTGATTGCTCTTCCACTCTTGCTCAGGCTCTGTCTTCACCTCAGCTCTGATACCATGTTAAATTTTAGGTATGTTCTATGCTTAAAGCAATTTATTTCAATTTTCACAGTTAGCTCAATATCTTTTCCAGATTAGCAATCACATCAGCATTAAAGTAAATTGCAGATAGAACATAAACATAGATCGCAAAAGACAAGCCAAGACAAGAGGACACAAGATGTGGTGCTAGCCAGGGACAAACCCCAATGTGGGGAACCCTTGATCAATTCTTCTTATATGTTCTTCAATAGTTCAACAGAGAGAGAGAGATAGTACATTTACAATAGAAGTCAACCCCTTGACTTATCTAAATAAGAGCATAGATCATCTCTAAGTAGATGATACATGAGGTAGCTGAACTGAGTTGAAGACATGCTGCTTCAACTGATTCTCCCAGGTGACTCCATCGCCATGTGACACCTATCATTGTGTTGCTCCTAATCATCATGCTGCACCCATCATTACTATGCTGCATCTTATCATGCTTTACCAATCATGGCTGTACCCATCACTGTACTACATCATGTGCCATCGCTGTCCCAATGTGCTTGCTGCACCATGCTTGCCACCATGTGCTCTCTGCACCTTGCTTATCATACTGCTGTCCCAATGTGCTTGCTGCACCATGCTTGCCACCATGTGCTTGCAGCACCATGCTTACCATGCTGTCCCATTGTGTTTGCAGCACCGTGTTTGCTGCTGTCCCAATGTGTTTGCAACACCATGCTTACCATGCTATCCCATTGTGTTTGCAGCACCGTGCTTGTTGCTGTCCCAATGTGTTTGCATCACCGTGCTTGCTGCTGTCCCATTGTAGCATTGTTGTACCATGCTGCTGTCCTGTTGCCCATGCATCTTGCTACACTATCACTATGTCTATTAGTATGCATTCAAACTTCATGGGTCACCCACTGTCACATCTTATCATGGACTGCATTGGTTCACAGTTTAGGATCTCTGTTTGCTATGTAGGATGGAAGATGGGACAACCTTCATCATAGGCCGTCAAGACATATCTACCATCCCTCATACATAGGCAGAAACATCCATGCTTGTCCAAACTTTTTTGCTGTTGACTGTTAGTGTCAGACTGGTTAGGGCATAATACCATATACTTGTGGCCTTAATCTTCTCCAAGCTGCCCCAAACAAACCCTGGAAGACTGCGGCTAGCTGAAGGTGAACTCCTCCCTTACTAGGTTGCTGCCTTAGGGCATATGACAGCAAAACAGTCCACGCTATTCCTTTGCTGTGGTGGTATGGCCATCAGCCTACCACACAACATTACTGTAGCATACGGCCTCCTCCAAATGTGCCCAAACAGCTAGCATTTTACTCCTCTTCCACTCAGCCTAGCAGCCTGTCCTCTCGGCCCTAGTTTTAGCCTTAAGACTTACCAAACTCGGCCTCCTATAGCAGTCCTCTCCCACGTTGTTCCTTGACCCTTTCTGTTTGCGGTTAGGGCTTGTATTTGGCCTCCTCCCTGACTGTGTCTAGGGCATAGCTTGTGGCACTTGTTGGACTGGGGATAGGGCTTGTAGAGACCTCCTCTAGACAACGTATAGGTTTTTATTAGACAACCTATAGAAGGCTTCTCTTAGTAGCATAGATAAACCCTCCTTCCAGCACTCGGTCAGTTGGAGCTAACCTCCAACGTCCCTTCAAACACTCGCTGGCCTGTCTTCCTTGCTGTGGCTAGGGCAACCTCCTTTCCTCCAACATCTAGGGCTTCCTCTCCTAGATTTCTCTTCCACTAAAAACCCAAAGCGAGTGGAGAGAAATCAAGAGAGGAGTGTGTGTGAAATGACTCTCAAGTCATCTCCTTTTATACTAAAACGTTGAGCACATGTGGGTGTTATTTAGTTGCTGGTTGACCTTGACAAATTGTCTTATAACACAAATAAATTCATAACTCCATGAATACTTATCGGAATCAGATGATCTTTAGATCAATTCTACACCTCTTGATGAAAGGGATCCAAAAAAAATATCAACTGCCATAAATAAGATGACCCTAATGGAGTTTGGCCCTAGTTGCCAATTTTAACAAGATTTGATCACACTTTTATGCAGATATATCAGTCATGAAATTACTTAGATTTATGCCCAAGAAACAATTCAAAATTCACCAAGTGACTAGTAGATTTTTACCATGAATGTATTACTATGTTTAGGGCACTTAGATGTGATTTTTAGGGCACTTAAATATGTATTTTATCACTGTTATGAATGTATTTAGCAATGTTCCACCAAGGTTTCGGGATGAGGGGGCGAGGGAGCGAGGATACGCGGGAGCGGCCTATGCAAAAGCTCCCCACCAATTTTTAGGAAACGTGGGGGGGCGTCAGGGTCTTAAAAACTTATAATATAAAATATAATTTATAAATTGAGTCCACTATGACAATTGTGTTTGAATTGAAAAGCTGCAAAGCATGCATTGATATGAATATCATTATCTAATATCATATAAATTTAAAATTCTAATTTATAATCTTACATCATACATTATGATTAAAGTTTAAACCATATTGATGTTCCACTTTGTACTATGAACATTGAATACTGAACAGTGAATATTGACATAAAATTATAAAAGTCAAGTCTGATACATCATACATCAAGAATCAAAGTTTTATAGAATTATAAAAGACTAAAGTCAAGTCTGATACATCAAGAGTCAAAATTTTATAGAGTCAGAATAACATAAGAACATCAACATATGAAAAGATAAACAAGCGTAATTTTGCTCAAGCCTCAAGGTAATGCCCCGCTAGTCTCTGCATCCAGTTGCTGCATGAATAAATCAGGATCAACCATATCACCATCTGAATTTGAATCACTAGCATTCTCAAACATGCTAAGTGGCACACCAACCAACCCCATCTGTCTCTCCTCCATATCTACCTGTGCATCATCCTCTGGATCAACACCCATTGGTTGCTGGTCCCTTCAAATACTCAGGTGTCTTCCTATGCTCAAGACGTAGGGCACTGTGCATAGCGACTAACTTCTTCGCTCTTTTAGAGGTAAGCTTGTTCCTCTTGATAGAGTGGATGAAACTATATGTGGACCAATTCCTCTCTGTTGCAGAGGAACTAGGAACGTCTTGTGAATGGAGTGAGGGGCCAAGGTGAATAATGGATTCAATTTATAAAAAAACGAATTGAAACCCTAAAGTATTAAAATTTAAAACTAATGTTAAATTTTAATTATAAACAAAAGTTTATTTAAAAAAATCAAACCCCTCTACCCCCCACGTCCCCCCTCGACCCCCCTCGACCCCCCACGTTCCCCCATGACCTCGCCCCCTCGACTCCCCATGACCCCTCACGACCCCCTTTTCGGAAATGACCCCTCAGCACAAGGAAACGACCCCCTAGCACGTCCCCCTGCGTACCCTATTTTTTGGGAGCGTGGGGAAACGACCCCTTCTCGTCCCCAAGTCCCCGGAGCACGGGGGAGCTAGGAAACTAGACCCCTGGGGGGGGGCGAGTCCTCGTGGAACACTGGTATTTAGAAATATGTAACAAACAGTGAGGAAAATGGAGGGTTTAGAGATCAAACCCTAGGCCCAAGGACTTGAAGATTGCGTGCCAAAATTTTTCCAATGGACTTGGCACCTGAAAACACCAAACTTGAGCCAATTTCTCCTGCAAAACCCACCAATATTTTGTCTAGAAATCCAAGTGATCAACTAGGGATGGAGGAGAGACAAACTAGGGCCTAGAAAGGCTAACACTAGTCTTATTTATCACTTGCCACCCCCATTAGAGGGATGTACCTTGGACATACTATTCCCTTTAAGGGCTGAAACCACCTAATAAGGTATTTGGTTAACCCCCTTGGAGCTTGGAGACACTAGCACACGCCAAAGCCCACTACGGAAGGGCATGCCATTATGAAGTGCCCACTTTGTTATCCATGATTTGTAAATTCTTTTAACTGATTATTTTAATGACTGGTTGTACTAGAAGCCTAACAGACACATTGGATCTTATGCAGGATTACAGGTGGTTTCCATTTGAGTTTGGTCTCCCTATAGGAGATCCTAACCCTCAGAGGTCTACATTGGCACATATAGGGTATGCATAGAGAGCCATTGGCCTCCACAACAACAGACAATACTCCACGGATTTTCATCGATGCTCATAGACTACTAGCGATCCACTTTTGGGATGATGGTGATATGCTTGGTACATTATGCCCAACAGGTCGCCACAGGAGCCCCACACTCTTGGCAGGTGTCCCAGGACTTGTCCGATGTCATGGCAACATTCATTCCACCACTCGGACCCTTGTAGAGGATCTACAGGCCTCTCCAATTCATATGGAGACCCATGGGGTCATTTATGTGCCCTGAGACCCACTGGGAGCACCACAGGTCTACAACTTGGAGAATAAGGGGCCACCCCCTTGTCCATCATATTTCGAGGAATTTATTCCTCAGTATGGCACTTCAGGACATTATTAGGCCTTTGGAGGGCCCCGCGACATGTACATATTATTTTTTGGCCCCTTGTGAGGCTTATTTTTACACTTGTGAGCTAGTTTGGTGGGCTTGTCACCGATAGGGGTTTTATTTGCACATTATTTTATCATTAGGGGCTAATGTAGGCCCATAGGCTATTTCAAACTCCTTAGGAGGCTATATATTGATGTTAGATACATTCATTTGGATCATCACTTGATTTGGGATCTCTCTAGTCATAGAGAACTTCACATTTTTTTCCTTCGAGGATATTTTTGGATATGGATGAATTTTGATGTATGGATTTGGGCTATTTTTCTTGTCTTGGAGCTTTGTCTTGCAAACGAAATGCTGGTTGGATATACTCTATAACGTTGTAAGTAAATTTTAACGTTGTTATTTTTGTTGCTGCATATTGCTAAAATTAGGGCTAGTTGTTGTAAAAATTTGGCAGACCCAAATTTCTACTGTAGCAACTGATTAAGTTCCTTCTATTTGTTAATTACTAAACACATTATTTACTGCTTCCTACAACAAATACCGAAACTAATACACTGCAGCCTTCACCAATTAAAATTATATGCGGAAACAAGAAACTGAGCAAGAAAGAAATAAACAACACCTTACATCGTTATTTTTGGACAAATGTCCCCAGAAAAACCCAATGCGGGAATATCGGTGCAACAATTGAGGGTTTGTATTATTAAGCAGTGGTTTTCTGAATACAATCTTTGGATGCCTTGCCGGCTATCCAATACAGAGAATATGATTGATAGAGAGATGAGTGAGATATACCTCACACTATCATTGGTGATCCTGCTTGATCCAGCCACAGAATGGCTAGTCCCTTGTTGCCTATGCGTAATCACTGTGTAGGCCTTGCGTCACAGCTTCTCGAGACTGCATCACTCCTTTTGCTGATCGTTTTGCTTCTGGAACTTCGACTTCTGCCCTCCCGGTCTCATACGCCGGCTTTCGGCTTCAGAGCTCGACCTCTCCAGCAAAATACAGATCTCCTCTCAGGCTCTGCGCTGCTTCTGCATCAGCCTACGCTGCCCAGCGTAGCCTCTGCGCTGCCTCTTCCGGATCTCTCTCTGCCTCCTTTGCGATGTATTCTCGGATCAGGAAATTCTCCAACCGGAGCTATCCCTTTCCCTCATTGCAAGAATCTCCTTAATCGATTATCTAGCAACTGCTTCGCTGCTCTCTCTGAGAAATTCGATTGCTTGATCTCTCACTGATGTATGTTTTCCAAATGCCCATCAAGCCGCCTCTTATAATCCTTCAGTTGAGAACCAATGACCTAGATTAGATTCTAATCAATGGCTCATATCATTTTGGCTTGATCCTCGTCTTCTTCTAGAAGTTTCACCCACAGTTTGATTAATACTCTTTAATTATTTTAATTTCCTAAGTTTAGACTTAGGCACCCATTAAAAATAATTAATTATTTTAGTAAAACTGTCTCCGGGTGGAATTTCCCAAAATGATTCCTGGGTATTGTGGAATACATGTGTCCAAGTCTCCCTGCAAATTTTGAGGTTTAGAGCACATCCGATGCTACCAGAAATCAACAGTTGTTGCATAATTGAAATGTGGAATTAAGCATGTTTTAGCTAATTTAATGTGTGAGCCAATGTTATATGAATGAAATGTCCTAGAGATTATTTGTCTCGATAAACTTGCATCATTTGCTTTGAAGTATAAATTCTTGAATGTTGCTTTTCTTTTCTTGCTCTCAACATTGGATGAAGCCGACTTTTCGAGCCTCCTTGATCAAGAAACCAAGTTCTTACTTATCATCATCCTTGACTCCATATACCCAAGTGAATTAGGCACTAATCCCTAAGAAAGGGTGGTCATTTCCTTCACCTTTTTCCACCTTTTCCTAGGTCTAACCCTCAAGGGTCACCTAGGGCATCAATTTCCCGGGAATTGACCAAAAGGAAAAACTTCGATCTCCTACATGCTATTGCGCTGGTGGCCCCCTTCCCTCTCCTCCAAATTTGAGGCAATTCTAACAGTGGAATCTCCAAGAATCCCAAGCCCTAGCTCTAGGATTGAATTTTGCTTAAGCATACCAAAGGCTAGACCTCAACAGGATCCATTGAACCTTTTGAAGTAAATATTCTTGTTTGGTCCTTCCCTTCACCTTGTCCAGCATAGGAACATCATTGGTTGCTACATTCCATCCCTGAGCCTAGGTTGGGTTCACTTGGCCCCGTGTGGTCCCACTTCTCAATAAAGATTATTTGTCAAGGACCATTTGGGAATCCAAGTTTCCCAAGGATTATAGAGATTGAGAACTCCGTCCATAAGCTTATTCCTTCTCCCTCAACCCTCTAATCCTCACTCCTTACCCCTGGAGGATCAAGTCCCTTGCTTAAAGAGAAAGCAAGTTCCATCATTCACTCTATCCTTGGGAAAGGGTTTGCAGGGTTACTTTCCACCCATCCATTGACATATATGTTGGCTTGAGGGGGCTTGGACCCATGTTCAGAGTTAGTTGCGCTAACCAACAAAACCCTACACTACGGCCCTTTCAGCAACAACCCGCGTAGCACAGGCTGCAGTCTCACCTGAGGCAGTATTGGGGGATGCTAGAACCAGGTTTCTGCATCCAAAGGACTATGTGATGTGTTTCTGTTAAACTTAGGGCTTTATCCCGACCTTCGCGAACCCTAACCCTTAAAACCCGGAAATTACAACAACTAACAGTTAGTAGATCTAAACCCTTCGCCGATTGCGCTAAACATTCATAACATCATATAAATAAGCAGATCTACTTCTTCGCACATCTATTAAGTATTTTCCAGATTAATTGCATTCAACAGATCAATAATATAGTAAATTCAGAGATAAACACAGATACACAGATAATGCTTCAAAACCAGCCTTTATTATGCTTAGATCTTCAATTACAGGCTCTTCCAACCTTGCGCACACAGCTGCAGGGGTCCGCCCACTCAGCTGCGGACTTACCAAGGTCTCCTCGCACACAAATGCAGGAGCCTTCCCCTTCCCCTAAGTACAGAAAATGAGCTGCTTGCTGTAGATGCCATGTGTGATGAGTGGTGGGTGAGATGGGAGCCACCTCCCACGAATGTCTCAACCAAAACTGCTGTGATAACACCTCTGCAACCATATCCACCACTACTGTTCGTTAAACTGCTTGTATTGGGCCTGTGTTGAGCTGAAAGGAGGGGCACCGTATATTTTGAAGCTTATGGACATCATACAAGTGTGAAGGAGCATAAACTATAGTGGGAACATTATCCCATAAAAATCTCAATGAAATATTTCCAAATATTTTCCATAGTGTGTTGATCTCCTAAGTGCAAGTCGAGTTGCCAAGAGGAAGTGCGTACCACCAAATCTGGCCCACACAATGAATCTCCCCATGTGCATAAATCTTGTGCCACTTCATCCTCACACATGGCCTTTGACTCAACTTTTTGACTTGAGTGATTTTCCAAGTCATTTCCACCTCAATTGGGCATGTGGGAAGCTTATTTTCTCCAATTTTTATTTTCTCGGCTATTTATTTCCCATTTTCCCACTTAATTTAGGAAAAAATGGGTTTTGAGGGTGAATAAGTGGTTTTTCACCCCTCAAAGTGTGTCTTAGTAGAAAATTGAGGAAGAGAGGTGTAATTTTGAGCACACATACCCCACACAACTTCTTTATTTATCACTTATTACAATTTATAATCAGAATTTATTAAAATTTTCGTCATGCGGGAAATTTTAAAAATTTAATATTTTAAAAAATGACCCCTAGATCTAATTAAATTCTACGAAAATTTACGAGTGATCTAGTATGGTATTATACAATGACTCTAGACGCTGGGACTCACCCAAGGCATTGCCATCAAGCTGCACTCTGGCTTTGGGGTTATGCTTGGAGAAAAAATCTCTATTAATTATTCAGTGCTAGAAAGTACCTAATAATTAACCAGGGGAAAAAAACCTCCCAGAGTAAACTCACTTGATGACAATGTTCCAAGTTACCTAGGCCTCTTACATGACTCAATTCATCATATTAGCATCACTTTACAACATCTTCATAGGGTTTGTAGAATCTAAGTACAATATAGAAAAATATAGAGTTAAAAAAGTTCTGATGATATATGAACTCTGATGGTACATGGAGCCTCTGAGTTAAAAAATTTCAGGTGCCACTTCAATGGTCAACACACCTTAACCTCGTGACATTCCATTTTCCACACTATTACTCTAAACCTAGGTCCAACATGCCCTAATTTGGCCTCTTCAAAGGATGCAAATTGCCTCTTATTCCTTGCTTGAGCCTTGTTCCTAAGTTGTGTTATCCCTTCGAAGCCTTTTGTGAATATCTCTTAGGTGACCTATAAACCTAGAATATCTCTTAGGTGACCTATATACCGAGACTCCTCTACTGGTGAAAATCCATAAATAGCAGGGGTTAGTATCTGTGGTGACAGTGGGCTCCTACCTTACTGTTGTCACTTGGTCTAGTGATTGCCTTGTAGGTAGGGAAAATTTTAAGGGCGAAATTTTACTAATTGGCTATTTTTTGGACATTTTCTGAAAAAAATATTCGCTCATTTGTTTAAAAGTTCCCACATTTTTTACATATATATGATTAAATAGATAATATTTGCCCAAAAATTACCAATATTAATGGTAAATTAAATGTTTTTTATTGAATGTTCGCCCACATTCTATATGTATGACTTTTCAAACTAGAATAATCACCTATAATACTATACGTAGGAACAATATTTGAATCCTTAAAAAATACCCTGCTTGTAGGGTACCCCTCCATAGGGTCTGCTAGATTTTGCGTCAACCCATCTATGGAACAAGAGCACCAACAAAACTGTTCTCCACACTAAAACATGCTATCCTTGGCCTTACAGAAAGCATCATTTTACCCAGCAAACTGTGGGTAACAGTAACAATGACCATTGGTTATAAATTGCTAGAATTTTATGCATCCCAGATCTGGTCTATGTTTTGTCTATGAAATGCTTAACTTTAAAAACAACTCTTGTGCAGCAGAATATACCAGCAATTAGATCATGCACAATGCGCAATATTTATTGGCCAAAACTGATTTCTTATAGCCCTTTATCAAGAATCCTTAGGGCAAGAATCCTTAGGGCTCTCGTACCAGGGATAATGGCCCTTTACAATCCCTGGAAGATGCCAAGAAAACACAGGTAAAAAATCCTTGGGTTGAGGGTTAGTCCTTCAATACCTCACTGCCCAACAAACCACTCCTGTGGCAGTCTAACCACAGAACCCAAACAACAAACCTTCACAAGTCTAGCTGCCCACCTGGCAGCCCTTGCAGACCTTTTCCAACAGCTGGCCAAAACTTGCTGCCCAGCTGGCAGACTTATTCACCCCAACAGCTTCACCTAGGGCACTTCCAGCCCTCCTTAAATCACTGCGGTTGGCTTCCAAACAGTGGTCTGCCCAACTGGCAGCCCTTGCCAACCTCCACGGCCTCTACACAGGTCTCCAACAGTCCTTGCTGTACATGTTACAACCCTAACCAGGCTGTGTCCTGCTGCTGTACTCTACAGCAGCCCCAAAACAAGGTTGGGGTCTTCCTTTCTGGCCTGTGGCCAGCCTTTCCTAGCTACGGCCTCTTTCGCTAGCTGTGGTTTGTGTCCTTTAGGCCCTAATACAGACAGCTGTCCTTCCTTCCTTATCCTGCGGCTAGGGCAAGTCTGTTAACCCTCGAAAATACCTGCAAACAGCAAAAACAATAACCAAGAACAATCCTTCACCATAGAAGAATATGCTCAAAAGATAACCCTTCTGCCCTAGTTGCATGTTTGCATTAACCTCAGGAAAATCTCAGATCTCAATCAAGAAGAATCCATCACTTCTTGTCCATATGAGTTGCTCCTCAAGCCTCTCCATTGGCCTCTAATATACATTAGATCAAAGGTCCCTTTGTAAGCCCCATTGTCCTTCAACCTCCAACATCAAACTCGACATTAAATTTGAATCTTCAAAACTCGACATTAAATTGAATCTTAAATGCTCTCCTTTGGTACAAAGCCCACAACTTGGGTGCAAAGGCCATACACAAATAAAATCACACTTTATGAGCATTTCTCTCTCACAAACCTAGCACCAAGGGCATGTGATAGTACATCCCAGTGCTACCCAATTTCAACATAAATGACCAATATTATGCCATCTCCATGTGTATTGAAATTATTTGCATTTCAAAATTGTAGAAATGATTTCTGTAATTGCGCCAAATTGAAAGTACTAATAATATTGTTAACTTTTTGTTGATTTGCAGGAGTTTAAGGCACAATTCCTTGGCATTATTACAGAAATTCTACTCCCTCCAGATTGCAACTCTGCTCCCTCCTGAACTTGAGTTGGGATGCACTCGACTGACTCTGAGGACCAAGGGAGAATGCCGATTGATTGAGAAGTGTTGCTTGGATAGTATAAAGACGCTCTTTTACATCTCAGTCTGAGCCCAGCATCTGCTAGGGGTAAATTGTAGAAAGCATTTAGTTGAAGAGCTTCAAAGGTTAGAGATTAAGATAAATGTGGAAAATATCACTGCTATTGTGTAAATCAATGTTTGTACTGCAATTCTATGCTAAATATGTGCTATTTTCCTGTAGAATTTAATTTATTTGTTGATATTAACTGCTTGCAGAAATGGATTGTTGTGTGCTTTGTTCTTTGTACCAACTCAAATCTCTTTATATTTTCTTAATCATAGAGGGTATACTTTGCAGAAATGGATTTTTGTGTGCTTTGTTCTTTGTACCAACTCAAATCTCTTTATCTTTTCTTAATCACAGAGGGTATGCTTTCATTCATCAAAAGGTCATGTGCACTAACAATATCATTAACCTTCAAGTTTTAGTTCAATATCATCTGTTGGGGGTAAACTGTAGAAAGGATTTAGTTGAAGAGCTTTAAAGGTTAGAGATTAAGATAAATATGGAAAATATCACTGCTATTGTGTAAAATCAATGTTTGTTCTGTCATTCTATGCTAAACATATGTTATTTCCCTGTAGATCTTAATTTGTTTGTTGACATGAAATGCTTGCAGAAATGGATTTTCATGTGCTTTGTTCTTTGTACCAACTCAAATCTCTCTTTTCTTTAATCATAGTGGTATGCTTTCATTCATCAAAAGGTCATGTGCACTGACAATATCATTAACCTTCAAGTTTTAGTGCAATCATTCTTTAGATTTTATTCACCCCCTTCAAATTTGATTAAGCTTACATCTTGGTAATTTCCAGGACTGAGGGAGTGGATCAGTTCATCATGAAAATACAACTACGAATAAAGGCATCCTTCATGGTGTAGGCAAAAACCAGATGTGGCACTATTTAGGGGTTAGTATCAAGTTATTAAGCTTTAACCATGAAATTTATGTTCTACTTGATTATTAAATTAATTACTTGCAGTCTAGTAGGCTCTCTAGTTTCATGAAATACATCTACTAATCTACTTCTGTTTTCCAAGGAGGTATACTGTAGCTGGCTGCACCTGGTTT
This sequence comes from Pinus tabuliformis, assembly GCA_031772625.1. NCBI lineage: Eukaryota > Viridiplantae > Streptophyta > Pinopsida > Pinales > Pinaceae > Pinus > Pinus tabuliformis. The sequence goes on along the minus strand of CM062818.1, from coordinate 219,507,835 downwards.
CCAAGCAGTGGTCACTGTTTATAGTTTGGGTTGAAATACCTTTTTGTAAATGGAATACATTTGTTCTCCACGCAAAATATTGAGCAGCTTGAAATCAGAAAAAGGACTCATCATTCTTTAATCATGTACTGCAATCTTCTGAGCTTACCTCATTGTAAGTGTCACCATCTTGAATGACTAGCATTTCATTTACCAAACTCTTTTAGGTTTTGATCTAGAAGCTTTTTGAAGGGCTCATAAGTACTGATGTGTTTTTTTTGGGTGATGATTTACTTTCACTTGCTCTTTTTTCTTTTGTTTGTTTTGCCCAAAATTTCAGAGCATCTATTATTTTGTTTTCCTTTTATCTTAGGATTAAAATACATATCTGTACTTTCTTTGTCTGCGATTCTGTTGAAGCTTGTGGTAGCTTCAAAAGGTCTTGTGCATAGGCCTGGTGTCTTAGCGTGTAGGAGATGATTTTTTGCCTCTTTAGGTGCTTGGTTGATGGAGTAAGTGATTTATGTCTTTTTTCCTAAGTCTAACTTAGGAAAAGTACAATGATTAAATTCAATTAATTATTGTGGATTATTAAGTCAATTTACAAGGATAAATAATGAAAGTATTTGTGTTAGAAATGATCTCAATTGCTGATCTCCTAGATCTTCTAGAAGGAGGATTAGGGTTAGGGATTTGGGCTTGATGAAGATTACAAATGAAATCCTAAAGGAGAACCCCGGAAAACCCTTCCGGCAGCTCTTCAGCACAAAACTGCTCCTGCAACCCCAACGTTTGCCCAATCTGGATTGCGTTAGCCTCTCCTAGCCCAGCGCTGGCCCTGCGTCAGCCTTCCTTGGCCTGCGTTAGCCCCAGGAGGCCCTGCGTCAGCTCTGGGAACCTCTTCGTCAGCTACGCTGGCCCCTCTGGTGCTTTGTGCAACACTTGGCTGCCTCTGGGTGGCCCTGCGTGAGCCCTTGCTGGCTCTGCGTCACCCTCCTTGGCTGCTGTGCTGCTCTCCCGGCACAATCTTTGCCTTCTCTGTTCCTCTGTACTCAATGCCCCTCAACTGCTCTCCTGATCACTGATTCTATCTCTCTTAGCAAACCCCGCTTTAGAGAATAGAATGTCTGATCATCTGGTGTACTCTCCAAGTGACCCTCAAGCCTCCTCTTATACTTTCCTGTTGACATCTCAACGGCCGAGATTAAGTCCCTAATCAACAACTAAGATTAGATCTGGCTTGATCCATGTCTTTTGGACCACTCTAACACAGATTCATATTAATACACATTAATATTTTATTTTCCCTAAGTTTAGACTTAGGGACTCCATTAAAAATATTAATTATTTTAATATCTCTTGATCTGTTTAGAATCTGCCCAAACCCTTTTTGGGTATTGGATATCTCATGTGGCCCAACCTCTCCACCAAATTTCGTGGCTAGAGCACATATGATGCTACCCCAAATCAAATCTCCCTCTTACCGAGGACTGTGCTCTAGCAATACTTCTCACTGAGTATTACTCTGATCATCCAGCATCGGCACCTGCGTTGATGCTAGGTCTTCCTGCCCAACATCCTCTGCACTGCTGCCTCCTGTACTGCTGCCCATGGTTTTGTCACTGCCACTGCTGCATCTGTACGACAACTCCCTCTGCATCCGTGCTGTTGCTGGTCCTTTCTCCCAGCACTGCATCCGCACTACACCTCCTCTCATCATGCCGCATCGTGCTGCCTATTGTTGCACTGCAACTCAGTTACTGAGAAGTAAGTAATTGATCTCCCAACTGACCTCCTTGTTGGGCTAGAAACACCCACTGATGTTGAAGCTTCTTATGGCGCTGGCAAGTGCTCCCTATCTCTAACCTCTGTGCTGCTGCAACAACTCCCTGCATCTCGCACCTTGCACACCTCTCTGTGCCTTCCTGCACTGGTGCAACACTCTATGCCTCTCGCACCGTTGCACACCTCTCTGTGCCTTCCTGCACTGGTGCAACACTCTATGCCTCTCGCACCGCTGCAGCGTGCTAGCTCTGCGTCGTCTCTGGACTCCTGCACTATAGCTCTCTCTAACGCTCCATCCGCATCTGTCTCTACCCACCCAGCCAGTATTGTTACTCCTCGTCAGGGCTCCCGTAGCAAGGTCTAATCCAAGAGGCTGGGTACCTCAAGGATGCTGCCCCTTATCGCCTATAGTCCGCCTGACTACAGTTCGATGTCTCCCCACTTTTGCTCAAGTGGTGTGTGTGCACTCATGGCACAATCATCGTCTGTCAAAACTTCCTTCTCTGCCCGTGCTTGTGCTACCTTAGTCTCGGAAGACTCTCCCTTACTCTTCTTCCTTGGGCATTGGGTCGCATAGTGACCCATCTCCCCACAGTGGAAGCACTTGATCTTGGAGAGATCTTTCTTCTTCCGCTTCTCTTGCTTTCCCTCAGATGCTAGGGCCACATCCTCTCCTCCTTGACCTTGATCCCTTTGGTGCTGCTACCTGTCTTTGACTACCGCCTGATCTCTTCCTGGCAAAGAGCTGCCCACATCGCGTCCCAAGGTAGGAGAGTTCCTCTGCCCAGGATGCTCTGGACAAACACTTCCCACTCTTCAGAGACAACATTCAGGGTTGTCCTCACCATAAGCTCCTGATCCGGTGTCGCTCCTATAGCAGTCAACTGATCTCGGTTCTCATTCATCCCTTCGAGGAAGGAGGCAATCATTTTACCCTTCTTCATCTGATACGACCTCATCTGGTTCTCGAGCAGCATTCTTCTCTGCACAAAAGTATGCTGGTAGAGGTTCTTGAGAGCCTCCCACATCTCAACCGTTGTTTCTTCTCGGCTATATGTGGTACCACATGATCCTTGACCCGGTCAAGGATAATGCACTTGGCCCTCGCCATCGCCTCCTTGTAGTTGTCATTATAATTGGGGTCAATTGGGATAGCTATAACCTTCAAGGCGAAGTTCTTGACACGATTCCTAGCAAGCACTGATAAGATTTTGGCCTTCCAGACTGCGAAGTTTGATGGTCCGTCCAGTCTATCCTGGTCTCTTACCCCGTGAAGTGCCATGACGCTCCTCTACTTCCCTCCTGGAAGTTCTCTGTTCGACTCCTTTGGGTCTCTACTTCTCGTCTAGAAGTTCTCTTCTGGACTCCCTTTGAGTCCTGATTTCCCTCCTGGAAATCCCTCTGCTACTTGTCGAGATGCCCCCTACTCTGATCGTCTTGTGCAACTTCACTGCTGATCCAGGTTCCTTGGATAGAAACCTTCGGTAACAAGTCCTCTGGCCCTGCTCTGGCAGTTACTGTTTTGACTACAGTACCTCACCAACTCCACTCTGCAATATTCCTGCAGCCTTCTAGACCCCAACAACTGCCTCTTTGTGAACTGTGTCAGTGCTTCTCTGCCTCACGTTGGCTCTGCATCACCCTGGATGGGTTTGCGTCAGCCGTGGGATGCCCTGCGTCAACCCTTTGGCACTCTGCGTCAGCAACGCTGGCCTCTCTGAGGCTCTGTGCAGTACCCGACTTCTTCTGCGTGGCTCTGGCTAGCTCTGCGTCACACTTCCTTGGCTTCTGCGCTGCTAGAAATAACTTTTGTCACTCAGGACAATTGTTTTCTGCTGCTATTGCTCCGTTCGGCTGATGTCTCTTAGTCCTCCCGTGATCTGCAATCACGCTCCGATACCATGTTGAAGTTTCCAAGTTTACTTAGTTTAGAAACCCTTCATGCACTTTTTCTGATTTATTCCTACCTACTTGTTATTTTTCTTTAACAAGTTATTTACAAAGTAAACACTGAAAATAAACACCAGTGCATGCTCAACATATTACAGATCAACAACTAAAAGAAACAAGAACAAACACACCACATGACACCAGTATTTTTGGTCCAGTGTTCTCGGAAAAATCCAATGCGGGAAAACCAGTGCAACTATCTGAGGGTTTTCTTATTAAGTAATATTAGAGTACAATCTGGGTGCTGTAACTGGCCTACCCAACAAAGAATTTCCTTAGCAGCTATACCTCAGTTTGAGAGAAATCTCTTGGCTGAAACCCCGGAAAACCCTTCCGGCAGCTCTTCAGCACAAAACTGCTCCTGCAACCATAGCGTCTGCCTAATCTGGATTGCGTCAGCATCCCCTAGCCCAGCGCTGGCCCTGTGTCAGCCTTCCTTGGCTCGCGTCAGCCCTAGGAGGCCCTGCGTCAGCTCTGGGAGCCTCTGCGTTAGCTACGCTAGCCCCTCTGGTGCTCTGCGCAACACTTGGCTGCCTCTGCATGAGCCCTTGCTGGCTCTACGTCACCTCCTTGGCTGCTGCGCTGCTCTCCCAGCACAATCTCTGCCTTCTCTATTCCTCTGTACTCAATGCCCCTCAGCTGCTCTCCTGATCACTGATTCTATCTCTCTTAGCAAACCCCGCTTTAGAGAATAGAATGTCTGATCATTTGGTGTACTCTCCAAGTGACCCTCAAGCCTCCTCTTATACTTTTCGTGTTGACATCTCAATGGCCGAGATTAAGTCCCTAATCAACGACTAAGATTAGATCTAGCTTGATCCATGTCTTTTGGACCACTCTAACACAGATTCATATTATTACACATTAATATTTTATTTTCCCTAAGTTTAGACTTAGGGACTCCATTAAAAATATTAATTATTTTAATATCTCCTGATCTGTTTAGAATCTGCCCAAACCCTTTTTGGGTATTGGAGATTTCATGTGGCCCAACCTCTCCACCAAATTTTGTGGCTAGAGCATATCTGATGCTACCCCAAATCAACACTCCCTCTTAGCGAGGACTGTGCTCTAGCAATACTCCTCACTGAGTATTACTCTGATCATCCGGCATCGGCCCCTGTGTTGATGCTAGGCCTTCTTGCCCAACGTCCTCTGCACTGCTGCCTCCTGTACTGCTGCCCATGGTTCTATCACTGCCACTGCTGCATCTGTATGACAGCTCCCTCTGCATCCATGCTGCTGCTGGTCCTTTCTCCCAGCACTGCATCCGCACTGCACCACCTCTCATCATGCTGCATCGTGTTGCCTACTGCTGCACTGCAACTCAGTTACTGAGAAATAAGTAATTGATCTCCCAATTGACCTCCCTGTTGGGCTAGAAACACCCACTGATGCTGAAGCTTCCTATGCCGCTGACAAGTGCTCCCTATCTCTGACCTCTGCACTGCTGTAACAACTCCCTGCATCTCACACCGTTGCACACCTCTCTGTGCCTTCCTGTACTGGTGCAACACTCTGTGCCTCTCGCACTGCTGCAACCTGCTAGCTCTACACCACCTCTGGACTCCTGCACTATAGCTCTCTTTGCTGCTCCATCTGCATCTGTGTTTACCCACCCAGCCAGTCCTGCTACTCCTCGTCGGGGCTGCCGTAGCAAGGTCTAATCCAAGAGGCTGGGTACCTCAAGGATGCTGCCCCTTATCGCTTGTAGTCCGCCTGACTACAGCTTGATGTCTCCCCACTTCCGCTCAAGTGGTGTGTGTGCACTAATGGCATAGTGATCGTCTGTCAAAAATGCCTCTTCTACTCGTGCTTGCGCTACCTTAGTCTCAGAAGACTCTCCCTTACTCTTCTTCCTTGGGCATTGGGTCGCATAGTGACCCATGTCCCCACAGTGGAAGCACTTGATCTTGGAGAGATCTTTCTTCTTCCGCTTCTCCTGCTTTCCCGCTAGGGCCACATCCTCCTCCTCCTGCTTGACCTTGATCCCTTTGCTGCTGCTACCTGTCTTTGACTGCCGTCTTATCTCTTCTTGGTGAAGAGCTGCCCACATCTTGTCCCAAGGTAGGAGAGTCCCTCTGCCCAGGATGCTCTGGACAAACACTTCCCACTCTTCTGAGATAACATTCAGGGCTGTCCTCACCATAAGCTCCTGATCCGTTGTCGCTCCTATAGCAGTCAATTGATCTCGGATCTCATTTAGTCCTCCGAGGAAGGAGTCAATTGTTTGACCCTTTCATCTGATGCGACCTCATCTGGTTCTCGAGCAACATTCTTCTCTGCACAGAAGTATGTTGGTAGAGGTTCTTGAGAGCCTCCCACATCTCAACTGCCTTTTTGTTCTCAGTTATATGTGGTACCACATGATCCTTGACCCCGTCAAAGATAATGCACTTGGCCCTCACCATCGCCTCCTCGTACTTGTCATTATCATTGGGGTCAACTGGGATAGCTATAACCTTCAAGGCGAAGTTCTTGACACGATTCCCGTCAAGCACTGATAAGATTCTGGCCTTCCAGATTGCGAAGTTCGATGCTCCGTCCAGTGTATCCTATTCTCTTACACCGTGAAGTGCCATGACGCTCCTCTACTTCCCTCCTGGAAGTTCTTTGTTTGACTCCTCTGAGTCTCTAGTTCTCGTCTGGACTCCCTCTGAGTCCTGATTTCCCTCCTGGAAATCCTTCTGCCACTCGTCGAGATGCCCCCTACTTTGATCGTCTTGTGAAATTACACTGCTGATCCAGGTTCCTCGGCTAGAAACCCTCAGTAACAACTCCTCTGGTCCTGCTCTGTCAGGTACTGTTCTGACTACAGTACCTCACCAGCTCCACGCTGCAATATTCCTGCAACCTTCTAGACCCCAGCAACTGCCTCTCTGTGAACTGCGTCAGCCCTTCTCTGCTCACGTTGGCTCTGCGTCACCCTGGATGGGTCCACGTCAGCGCTTGGATGCCCTGCGTCAGCCCTCTGGCCATCTGCGTCAGCAACGCTGGCCTCTCTGAGGCTCTGCGCAGTTCCCGGCTTCTTCTGCGTGGCTCTCGCTGGCTCTGCGTCACACTTCCTTGTCTTTTGCACTGCTAGAAACAACTTCTGTCACTCGGGACAACTGTTTTCTGCTGCTATTGTTCCGCTCGGCTGATGTCTCTTAGTCCTCCCGTGATCTGCAATCACGCTTCGATACCATGTTGAAGTTTATAAGTTTACTTAGTTTAGAAACCCTTCATGCACTTTTTCTGATTTATTCCTACCTACTTGTTACTTTTCTTTAACAAGTTATTTACAAAGTAAATACTGAAAATAAACACTAGTGCATGCTCAACATATTACAGATCAGCAACTAAAAGAAACAAGAACAAACACACCACATGACACCATTATTTTTGGACCAATGTCCCCGGAACAACCCAATGTGGGAAAACCGGTGCAACTATTTGAGGGTTTTCTTATTAAGCAATATCAGAGAACAATCTGGGTGCCGTAACTGGCCTACCCAACAGAGAATTTCCTTAGTAGCTATACCTCACAGTGTGAGAGAAATCCCCTGGCTGAAACCCCGAAAAACCCTTCCAGCAGCTCTTCAGCACAAAACTGCTCCTGCAACCCCAGCATCTGCCCAATTTGGACTGCGTTAGCCTCCCCTAGCCCAGCGCTGGCCCTGCGTCAGCCTTCGTTGTCCTGCGTTAGCCCAGGAGGCCCTGCGTCAGCTCTGGGAACCTCTGCGTCAGCTACGCTGGCCACTCTGGTGCTCTGCGCAGCACTTGGATGCCTCTGCGTGGCCTTGCGTGAGCCCTTGCTGGCTCTGCGTCACCCTCCTTAGCTGCTGCGCTGCTCTCCCGACACAATCTCTGCCTTCTCTGATCCTTTGTACTCAATGCCCCTCAGCTTCTCTCCCGATCACTGATTCTATCTCTTTTAGCAAACCCCGTTCTAGAAAATAAAATCACTGATCATCTGGTGTACTCTCCAAGTGACCCTCAAGCCTCCTCTTATACTTTTCCTGTTGACATCTCAACGGCCGAGATTAAGTCCCTAATCAACGACTAAGATTAGTTCTGGTTTGATCCATGTCTTTTGGACCACTCTAACACAGATTCATATTAATACACATTAATATTTTATTTTCCCAAAGTTTAGACTTACGGACTCCATTAAAAATATTAATTATTTTATATCTCATGATCTGTTTAGAATCTGCCCAAACCCTTTCTGGGTATTGGAGATCTCATGCGGCCCAACCTCTCCACCAAATTTCGTGGCTAGAGCACATTCGATGCTACCCCAAATCAACACTCCCTCTTAGCTAGGACTGTGCTCTAGTAATACTCCTCATTGAGTATTACTCTGATCATCCGGCATCGACACCTGTGTTGATGCTAGGCCTCCTTGCCCAACATCCTCTGCACTGCTGCATCTGTACGACAACTCCCTCTGCATCCATGCTGCTGTTGGTCCTTTCTCCCAGCACTGCATTCGCACTGCACCTCCTCTCATCATGCTGCATCGTGCTGACTATCGCTGCACTGCAACTCAGTTACTGAGAAGTAAGTAACTGATCTCCCAACTGACCTCCCTGTTGGGCTAGAAACACCCACTGATGCTGAAGCTTCCTATGCCGCTGACAAGTGCTCCCTGTCTCTGACCTCTGCATTGCTGCAACAACTCCTTGCATCTTTCACTATTGCACACCTCTCTGTGCCTTCCTGCACTGGTGCAACACTCTATGCCTCTCGCACTGCTGCAGCCTGCTAGCTCTGCGCTGTCTCTGGACTCCTGCACTATAGCTCTCTCTGCCGCTCCATCCGCATCCGTCTCTACCCACCCAGCCAGTCCTGCTATTTCTCGTCGGGGCTCCGTAGCAAGGTCTAATCCAAGAGGCTGGGTACCTCAAGGATCCTGCCCCTTATCGCCTGAAGTCTACCTGACTACAGCTCGATGTCTCCCCACTTCCGCTCAAGTGGCGTGTGTGCACTCATGGCACAGTCACCGTCTGTCAAAACTTCCTTCTTTGCCCGTGCTGGCGTTGCGTTAGTCTTGGAAGACTCTCCCTTACTCTTCTTCCTTGGGCACTGGGTCGCATAGTGACCCATGTCCCCACAGTGGAAGCACTTGATCTTGGAGAGATCTTTCTTCTTCCGCTTCTCCTGCTTTCCCTCAGATGCTAGGGCTACATCCTCCTCCTCCTACTTGACCTTGATCCCTTTGCATCTGCTACCGGTCTTTGACTGCAGTTTGATCTCTTCCTGGCGAAGAGCTCCCACATCTCATCCCAAAGGTAGGAGAGTCCCTCTGGTCAGGATGCTCTGGACAAACACTTCCTACTCTTCTAAGACAACATTTAGGGTTGTCCTCACCATAAGCTCCTGAGCCGGTGTCGCTCCTATAGCAGTCAACTGATCTCGGATCTCATTCAGTCCTCCGAGGAAGGAGTTAATTGTTTGACCCTTCTTCATCTGATATGATCTCATCTGGTTCTCGAGCAACATTCTTCTCTGCACAAAAGTATGCTAGTAGAGGTTCTTGAGAGCCTCCCACACCTCAACTGCCGTTTTCTTCTCGGCTATATGTGGTACTACATGATCCTTGACCCCGTCAAGGATAATGCACTTGGCCCTCGCTCCTCATACTTGTCATTATCATTGGGGTCCACTAGGATAGCTATAACCTTCAAGGCAAAGTTCTTGACACGATTCCTGTCAAGCACTGATAAGATTCTGGCCTTCCAGACTGCGAAGTTCGATGCTCTGTCTAGTCTATCCTGGTCTCTTACCCCGTGAAGTGCCATGATGCTCCTCTACTTCCCTCCTGGAAGTTCTCTGTTCGACTCCTCTGAGTCTCTACTTCCCGTCTAGAAGTTCTCTTCTAGACTCCCTCTGAGTCCTAATTTCCCTCCTGGAAATCCTTCTGCCGCTTGTCGAGATGCCCCCTACTCTGATCGTCTTGTGCAACTGCACTGTTGATCCAGGTTCCTCGGCTAGAAACCCTTGGTAACAACTCCTCTGGCCCTGCTCTGTTAGGTACTGTTCTAACTATAGTACCTCACCAACTCCACTCTGCAATATTCCTGTAGCTATCTAGACCCCAACAACTGCGTCTCTGTGAACTGTGTCAGCCCTTTTCTGTCTCACGCTTGCTCTGCGTCACCCAGGATGGGTCTGCGTCAACCCTGGGATGCCCTACCTCAGCCCTCTGGCCCTCTGCGTCAGCAACGCTGGCCTCTCCGAGGCTTTGCGCAGTTCCCGACTTCTTCTGCGTGGCTCTCGCTGGCTCTGTGTCACACTTCCTTGGCTTCTGTGCTACTAGAAACAACTTCTGTCACTCAGGACAACTGTTTTCTGCTGCTATTGCTTTGCTCGGCTGATGTCTCTTAGTCCTCCTGTGATCTGCAATCACGCTCCAATACCATTTTGAAGTTTCTAAATTTACTTAGTTTAGAAACCCTTCATGCACTTTTTCTGATTTATTCCTACCTACTTGTTATTTTTCTTTAACAAGGTATTTACAAAGTAAATACTGAAAATAAACACCAGTGCATGCTCAACATATTACAGATCAGCAACTAAAAGAAACAAGAACAAACACACCACATGACACCATTATTTTTGGACCAATGTCCCTGGAAAAACCCAATGCGGGAAAACTGTGCAGCTATATGAGTGTTTTCTTTTTAAGCAATATCAGAGTACAATCTGGGTGCTGTAACTGGCCTACCCAACAAAGAATTTCCTTAGCAGCTATACCTCATAGTTTCAGAGAAATCTCTTGGCTGAAACCCCGGAAAACCCTTCCGACAGCTCTTTAGCACAAAACTGCTCCTGCAACCCCAACGTTTGCCCAATATGGACTGCGTCAGCCTCTCCTAGCCCAATGCTGGCCTTGCGTCAGCCCCAGGAGGCCCTGCGTCAGCTCTGGGAGCCTCTGTGTTAGCTATGCTGGCCCCTCTGGTGCTCTGCGCAGCACTTGGCTGCCTCTGCGTGAGCCCTTGTTGGCTCTGTGTCAACCTCCTTCGCTGCTGCGCTGCTCTCCCGACACAATTTCTGCCTTCTCTATTCCTCTGTACTCAATGCCCCTCAGCTGCTCTCCCGATCACTGATTCTATCTCTCTTAGAAAACCCCGCTCTAGAGAATAGAATGACTGATCATCTGGTGTACTCTCCAAGTGACCCTCAAGCCTCCTCTTATATTTTTCCTGTTGACATCTCAACGACCGAGATTAAGTCCCTAATCAACGACTAAGATTAGATCTGGCTTGATCCATGTCTTTTGGACCACTCTAACACAGATTCATATTAATACACATTAATATTTTATTTTCCCTAAGTTTAGACTTAAAGACTCCATTAAAAATATTAATTATTTTAATATCTCTTGATCTGTTTAGAATCCGCCCAAACCCTTTCTGGGTATTGGAGATCTCATGTGGCCAAACCTCTCCACCAAATTTTGTGGGTAGAGCACATTCGATGCTACCCTAAATCAACAGGTCTCTTATAGTATTTCTCTCAAGGGTTTTTTCATGGAAAGTCACCCTGAGCTTCTCCCAAAGCTCACATTTTAATTGGATCTTTCCACTGAATGAGCCATCCTTGCGTGACTTTGAACCCTAGTATAAACACATCATCACAATTGAGGGATTTTAGAAGTTTTGATCTTAGGAATTCATCATTTTGGAATATTCTTAAGCTCGAGGTCATCCCTCATAGATGTTTCTTGGGGAGCCTTTCAACTTTTCTTTAAGTATTTGAGCCATTAATTGAGCCTCTCCTTTGAATGGGCCTAGGAAATCATGTTATACCTTGCCATTGATCCTATCATTCAAGTGATTTCCTCCATACCCAGACTCCTCCCATTGGTGAAAGTCTGTAAAGAGCAGGGGACATCCACTGAGGTGATAGTGGGTCCTTGTCCCGTTGTTGTCATTTGGTCTAGTAGTTGTCCCTAGGAACCTCTCCTAGGGCCCCTGCTAGATCGAGCGGTAACATTTTTGGCGTTGTTGCCAGGGACATGAGACATGTGTCTTGTTTCCCTTACGACATCATTGTTATATCATTCTTCATAACTCCATTGGAAGGACGAAGCCCTAGTTCTTCATTGAACTTTAAGGTCAATGCTTGTAGGGTGGAGCAAACATTTCTCTAGGCATCTCTAAATTCACCCTGGGGAGTCCTACATAATTTACATGTTATTTCAATAGGATGTCTTTCTTTGTTGATTTTCTTGCTTTGGACATCACCAGTATCCCTGGGCACCCCAATCATGTCATATGGAGGATGGTACGTGGGGTGCCCATGTTTGATGGTAATCCACTCTCTACAATTGATCATGTAGAAATATTTATCGCACATACTTCAAAGATGAAAGTGGTCCCACCAGGATGTCCTTATACTATTGTTCATGAGATCCTTCCATGGTCATAATTCATGGTTGCATTATCACGAACCTAGGAGTATTTCATCTATTGAGGAATTATTTGATGGCTTTCTTAGACATTTTCAAGTTCGCCTTGCACTAAGCATTCAAGAGGAAGCCTTCATTAAGCATCATGATGACTTTGGAATCTAGATGGTGAGCAAAAAGAGGGGTCCTCCTTGGGTCCACATGACAAAAAAGGTGATTTTCAGATAATGTGTGATAGGGAGGATGAGTCTATGGAATGTGAAGTTGAGATTAGCCCTACCTTTTCCGAGGATACTATTGGAGAAGGTGATCCCGTGACCCCCTCAAACATTGATATCAATGATTACTTGCATATTGAAGAAGGGAAATTTGAGGTTCATGGGAATCGTTTTGACAAGGTCCCTATCTATGACATTGATGATGAGGATACCAATAGGACCCTTTTCTCTCTTCATAATCCTAGGGTTGTTGAATTGCATGTAGACCCTTTCCTCAACCCCTCTTGTAATAAATAATCATTTCACTCGCCTGAATATGATGATCATGAGAATATGAGCTTGATTGTTGATATCTCTATCTTTTGGTTGGAAGAAGGGATCTTGTGGAATAGATTGCATCCCTTCGTTCCCTCTTCCCTTGTGATACTCCATGTGTGGTCGTTCTATTTTCCTACCTCCCGCCCTTGTGATCTTCTATATAGCCATTCCTGCCCTTGCTTTTGGATCTATTGCATGAGTAAGCAGAGGGGAAGCTGTTCTCATATTGATTGGATAATATGTTGGTTGCATTGGGTGTATGATTACACTTAGTATTTGATGTAATATGCATATTAGAGTAGTATGCATCACATGTTGATTTTCACATTAGAATTAATGTCATATTTTGTTCTCATGTTATATCAGATGCATTTAGATTAAAATCGCATTTAGAATAAGATTTTATATCTTGTTGATTTTTATGGCCTAACAAAAGCATGGGCGATCAAGAGACATCGTAAAAACATGATGCCCGTGTGCTTAGTCTTTGATGTGCACGCAACAGGTCTATGGTACCAAGAGATTGCTGGTGTTCTCATGACCTCCCTGTTCGAGTATGTTTGTGCACTCTACTGAGAGATCATGTCCTAGTTGGAGCCAGATGTTACATACCACCTGTGGGTGACACCCATAAGAGAAAATTTTCTCCTAGATTGTCTTCAGCCGGCCGTTAGCAACCCATTGCAACCCCTAGATAGCTCAATGTGCCACCATCTCTGCTACCTGAGTCAACCATTATGCACCCTCGTCCATCCATCATGGTCATATGTTTGAAGGTGGGCCTACCAATCCCGAAGGTATGGCTTTCATTATGTAGTTGGGTATTTTTGCATACTTATTATGGACACTTCTGGGCATGGATTAGTGGGGGGATTCGACCAAAAGAATGGGCTTGGTCTATACTCTTGTCCCCTTGTCCAACTTGGCGGTTAACCTTGTATCCTAGTCCCATGGGATCTCCTCTATTGGCTACTAGCTTTAGGAGTGGCACTGTGAAAATTTCAAGTCTGAAATCCTATTGCAACAACTGGTATTATTTCTTCTAAATATTAATTAGATTAGCAGTTTATTACTATGACAACAACGAAATAAACACACTGTAATCTTCACAAAAAATACCGCGAAAAATAATAGTGCTGGAAATTGAGAAATGCTGACACACATAAAAATTAACACAATTATTTTTGGACAAAATTCCTTGAAAAAACCCAACTTGGGAAAACGGTGCAAAAACTCAGGGTTTTATAATATTATGCAATATTGAGAAATTCTGAGTACAACTCGATGCCCAAACTGGCAATCCCATAGAGAAAAATACTGGCAAAAATCTAGTGAGGAATTTTCCTCACCCCTACAAGCAATTCGGGCTCTGTCTGCGGCTCCAAGTGAGCCGTCCAAACAATCTCTACGCAGGCCTGCTTCACTCATTGCGCAGTCCCTTCCACGCTCTACTTGAATCAGGTGCTCCTCAAGTCGTCTAGTTTGTTGCTGACTGGGAAAGTGTCTCTCCATCTGGAATGTCTTTCCGGCCATTGGAACTGAAACTCTTTTTCTCCCTAGCAGAATTTAATTGCCTCTTAGAGGCTCCTGCGTCAGCCTCACTGTGGCTATCTTTGCCTCTTTGCAATGTACTCGCCAGATCTGGAAAATCTTCCTCCAGCCTCACTGTCCCTGCCCCTCTCTGTCTCTGCTTCCCTTCGGCTCGAGCTCTCCGACTGTTGCCTCTGGAAAATTGGACTGCGCAAGGAAATTGATCTCTGTGTGTCTCACAAGTGTGTTCTCCATCTACCCATCGACGACTTCTTATAATCTTCTGTTGGGACCAACGTTGCACGAAGCGGGGACGTTTCTTGGAAGTGGGGACGCGAAAGCGTCATTTCCCAAAAATCTAGGAAGCGAAGTGTCTACTATATGTATATTTTATATTTTTTAGCATTTATATTAAAAAAAACATCCCCAATACCAAATTAGTTGTAGAAGACATGAAAACATGCATATTTTTACATAAATCATGATAGATATGGCATCCATGATTCCATTGTACATCAATGATTAATTATTCGAGCATCAACCATGTAGATTCTAGCAATTACAAACATACATCAAATTTTTAAGCATATCATAAAACAGAAAACATTTAGAAAATAAAAACATCAAACATTCAAGTAACTTATCTAGCAAGTGAGCAACTGTCAACATGAGTCATGTCCAAAATTCAAATAATAATGTTTACAAAATAGGCCACTTGGCCACCACCAAGACTCAAGTACACATTGAACTAGGAAGAGTAAGACATAAAAGTTCAAATTCACAACAAGACTACAAGTCTAATCTATGACAAAAGTAGTAAACTGTATATATATCTACTAATCTCTCTTCTTTCCACCATGAACAGGATGCGAGCCTCCACGCGGTGGCAATGAAGAGATGGTGGGTCTGGAAGTTGTGGCAGTGGAACTGATGAAGATGAAGCCCCTACTGTTGGTGTTGAAGCATGGAACTTGGGAACCAAGGGACCGGATGGGGGTGGCATCTCAACTCGATCATCATCATCCTGGATAAGAGCATCCTCCAATTGCTCTAATTGCAACACTCCATCCTCCAAATTGGGCTCCTTTGGATTTCTGTCCCAAACCTTAAGGTCTTTATTAGTCTTTGCATCATCACAGTAATGGGACAATAATCACAAGTTGTAGTGAACATAAACCAAGCTCTTTGCCTGGTCTAAACTCAACCTGTTCCTTTTAACATTGTGGATGAAAGAATAAGAGCTCCAACACCTTTCTGCAGAAGAAGTGTTTACCACCTGTGATAGCACTTGTAATGCTAAAGTTTGTAGAAGTGGAGTAGCACCTCCATGCATGTTCCATCACTCGAAGAAAATTTCTCTCGATCCCTAATTGCATGCATGCTCCCAAATGGACCAATGCTAAGCGTAAAGTTGCTCAAATGTTTCCATACCATGACAAACGACTCCTCATTAGGGACTAATTTATCCAATGCTTTCATATAACCTTCTAGAACCTCTGGATCTAGGTTTTTTCCTGCTCCCTCCCACAGGTGCTGTTGTTGAAAGCCATGATGGATGATAGTATTTAGGTGTCAGAACATATGCTAAGGTATGCAATGGAACATTTAGCATATCCCATTGTTTTTCCACCTCTGCACAAATATAATTGTATAAGGTGATATCTCTAGGCTCAACAATGTCTTTAATTTGCCCCAACATGTTATCCATTTTCTCATACACCTCCCCAATTATTGGCCGATCTAAATCTGCAAACTTGATCCTGTAATAAATTGGTTTGGTGAATTGCAAAATATATTTAATCTGTGACTAAAAGTAACTGTCAAGAATAGTGTCCTTGGCTACATTAGCACCATCTCTATCAGTGTTAATTTCCTCCCATGATTCAAAGGTCACCATATTAGTTAAAGCTTGTCTCACCTTCACTAGCCGCCTAAATGTGAGGTAATAACTTGCAAATCTTGTTTTTGCAAGCTTAAGCAACTGCAACTTGGAGTAAGTGCCATAAAAGTAATTTACCCTTGTATGCTCCGTAATAAATTTAGTGAGTTGCTTCCGTCTCTTGTAAAGCTCATTAATCCATCCACATTTGTTATGCTTCGCAATATTATGCATCAAAAGGTTCAATGTGTGCACCAAACACCCAGACCAAAAGATGTGTGGATGAGTATGCTCAATAATTTTTCTTGTTGCCTTGCAATTTGCTGCATTATTAGTGATCACTTGAACCACATTATTAGGGCCAACATCTTTGATTGATTGCAATAAGAGATTTGCAATGTTTTGGGAAGTTGCATTGATGGAGGAGTTATGCCATGTAATAAACACTGCACCATTAGCAGAAACACCAAGAACATTTATCAAATGTTGGTTTCTAACATTTGTCCACCCATCTGATACAATTGATACCCCACAATCCACCCACTCATTTGTAAAATGTGTCAAATCTCGTTGAACCTATGCTTTTTCTCTTTCTAATAACACTGTTCTAGCTTTCTCATAGTTGGGGCTCTTGTATCCTTTTGGGGCTTCATTGACGCCCTTAACCATACCATGCCAATAGGGAGAGCGAAGCACATTGAATGGTACACTACAAGCATAAAGAAACCAGACTGTCTTTCTATCCACATCATCCCTCCCAACAACATTAAGGAAATCCCCTATTGTTCTTCTACTTTCAGAGGTTGCAGTACCATGAGGAGATAAGCTACCAAATCTAGAGGTTGCACTTGATTCAGAATGAGTTTTTTGTTTCTTGTATTTCTGTTGTGCAATCTCCTTTATTTGGATGTATTTTCTTCTTTGTTCAGCTGGAACCTTTGGGCAAATTGCTATCCCCACGACACCCTTTTTGTCATCACTATCCAATACCCCACAAAAATGCCTTCTCACACGGGTATATGAACCACTATATGGTTTTCTTCCATGACAACCATGAGGGCACAAAAACTTGTAGCTTCCATCACCTTTTCCCCCTTCAAGTTTGGTCACAAAATTCCACAAGGGTGTCAATGCAACTTTCCCCCCTAGCATTTCAGCGTTCTCTTCATCCCCTTCCTCCTCATCATACATTGGGTCTGTTGGAAATACTGAAAGGCGGGGGGGGGGGGGGTGAATCAGTGTTTCTTTTCAATTGTTATTTTACCAGTTAAAACATTTATATTCAGAACACAAGATGAACAACAAGAATAAATGCTTTTATTAATATAATCTTTGCAATAAAATAGATACAATATATATATGGTTCCAATCTGTTGCCAAGCACCAACTTGGACTTTTGTGAGGCTCCAACCTCCAGAGCACCAACTCTGTTTTGTCAAGGCACCAACCTTGGACTTAGGAGCACCAACTCCCAGGACACCAATCCTTCCAGTTCTGAGGCACCAACCTCAAGGGCTCCAACCCTCTACTGTCAAGGCACCAACCTTGGATATAGGAGCACCAACTCCAAGGACACCAATCCTTCCAACTTATGAGGTACCAACCCCAAGGGCTCCAACCCTTTGCTGTCAAGGCACCAACCTTGGATATAGGAGTACCAACTCCAAGGACACCAATCCTTCCACTTCTGAGGCACCAACCCCAAGGACACCAATCCTTCCAATTCTGAGGCTCCAACCCCAAGGGCTCCGACCCAATCTTGTCAAGGCATGTTTGATAGTGATTCTCTGCTCCCAAAACTCTTCTTTACTGAATTCTGTCTGTTTACAGCTTCACTGTAGTCTCCATGCTACAACATCAATGGAAACCAGTCTTCATATGAAGAAGTCTTTACAACTCTTCATACTGTCCACATAGAGTCTGCAAAAGTTATCTCATGATGATATCAAATAGCCATCATGATCTCTGATAATGTCTCCACACAGCTTTAGTGAGTCTACTATTAGCTGCACTAAGCTCTGCACAAGAACCAACTCTCTGTTTCAAGCCTCTGTTCTCACTGTCATGGTGAATGCTTCCAGCGTGACTACTGCACACTGTTCTTGCTATTGCAATCTCTTACTTCCCAGAAATACATTCACATATGCTTCAATACTGGTGCTGGCTATTGTTCCCTTCAAGCGATATCAAATGAAACTTTATTTATTATATCACAGAATTGTTCTTCAGTATGCATTATGTACCTGATTAATTCATCACAGGTCTGAGTCTTTCACAGGGTAACACGATCAACAAAGTTGCTTGTCCTTCAATTGCCTCCTGTCCGGCTGGACCTTCGTCTTCCTTCTGTCCTACTGGACCTTCGACCTCTTTCTATCCTGCTGGACCGTCGACTTCCTTCTTTCTTCCAGTTCGCCAACAACCACTCATAAAGGCAATTCTCTGTTTTCTTATACTGATATGCCTGACCTTTGGCTTCCCTTTCGCTTGCTTGAACTTCCGCTTCCTTTGTGCTCGCTCGACCTTTTGGCTTCCCTCCTCCGGTCGCTTTAGCTTCCTCAACGCTCGTCCATCTACGCTTGCTTGATTCTTCGGCTTCCCGGTCCATGGCTTCCTCTGTCTATTCGAGTGTTCCAATACTCACAGGACACGTAAATTCAGAAGAGGCGCCGAATTACAAAGAAATGTTGCATATTAAAAAATATCAGAGAGGCCCTTTTTTCTTTAATATTTATACAATAGACTCAATCATTATTTATGGAGGATTTCATTGAAGAGGCTTGTACCAATAGGGAGGTCCCACATGCCACGTCACTATCTCAATCGCATTCGGCGGTCCGACAACGACAACCCTTATGATTTGCGTGACTTCGCTGATATCCGGACGCGATATTACATAAAGGTATATTTTATGGAGCTATCGGGTCCGCGTAGTATATCGCAATCGACGTTTTGACATAGTTATAGTTCTTCACAACTTGCGATATGTGATGGATGCGATATAACAATAAACAAAAGTTTATATACCTGTCGGGTCTGTATATATATATCGCAATCGCAATTTATAGTGTACCATCCCTTTATAACTTGCGATACATAACTTCTGACACGACGGATGCGATATAACATTAGGGCATGTTATAATAGTGGTCCTCATTCCGCACCGTCGATTTCTTCTGTATTAGATCCGACGATCGACACTCGGTCCGATCAACACAATCCATCGGAAGCTTGTTGCGCCATAGATCTCCTCTCTAGATCTAACGGTCCCGACTTAACCCGATCAATCCAAAAACCGTCCGTTGATCCTTTGCCATCGGTCAACATGCGCTAGATCCAACGACCTACAACAATTTCGGGTGGACTACTTGCATGAGAGTTACTCGCCCGAAATGAGCGGTTTTTCTCTTTCCTCTAGTTGCTACATGTCAACCATTGAATGGAATCGGGTGACTCCCTCCTATTACCACTTACCGCTTATTCTCAACCCAATAAACCATTTCCGCTTATAAACCCGCCTTTCTCTTTGACTAATGCCCGAGCTATTTAGCGCCCGATGACCGTAGATCTTCTACCATCGACGGCTGCGACGGCTCCTCCGATTTCCTCATCCACTAATACTTAAATTAATCTCCGTCGTTCATTTCTTTGACTTTACGCTGCGCGACTTAATCCTGGCCGCTCATTACAAACAATCTCGTCCGTTGATCTCCAAGATCCAACGGTTCCTATGCGTTCAAACTTCATCTGTCTCCTCACTTTGACTTTGATTCATTTCTTCAGTGTTTTTCCTGTGGTTTCGGGTTTTCTTCAGGGTTTCGGCCTTTCACTTTTCCGTTGCTCAACTCTCTCTGAGCCTGCCTTCTGCGAATTCATACATCGCTGATTCTCTCTGAGCTTCACTCTGATTCTTCAACCGGATTCAAAGACCCATTATGATTCCTCTATCTCTTCTTCTCCTCTCTGTGTTTCTTCGAATTCTGCCTACACACAATAGCTAATGACCTCTTTGCTTCCAATGACCTCTTCCTCTTACGCTTTGGCTTCATGATAGCTTCCGATAACCTGTTTCCGATGAACTCTTCTGATATGCTTCTCTTGATAGCTCCTGTGACTTCCGATATTCTTTGCTCTGATATTCTGCAATACTCCTCTGATGTGTTCCTTTTCTGATGGCTTCCCTGATGGCTTTGCTCCTTGGCTTCTTGCTCTTGTTTCTTCATGGATCCGCTCTGATTGGCTTCACATCATTGTTTACTCATCCAGATTATTGCCGTAGTGACATTAATGACAATCTAGGTCAACAATCTCCCTCTTTGTCATTGATGGCAATATTCTTCTTCTCTCCCCCTTTGACATCAGTGGCAAAGGAGTGCACAAGGACTCCCCCTGTCAAACTGCTCCCCCTGTCATAGTGCTCTTCTTTTTACTCAAGATAGAAGGATTGCTGCAACTAGCACATTATCCCCTCTTCATGTCTCAGAACTACTTTATCATGGCTTCAACAATGCTTAGAGATTCTTCACTTCAATGCTTCTGCAATAATGATCAAGAATCACAGGCTCCCCCTGACTGTATGCATCATCTCTTTTGGTAGAGTCTTCCCACCAAATGCTAAGATTGTCGAATGTCAGGTCAACAACATGTGTTGTTGGCTGGAGAGTTCAAGGGACTTTCAGATTGTATTTTCTTCCTTCTCCATACTTGTGTAACTTTCTTCTTTTGAATGGTTCTAGCTTGTGTAAGAGCCCAAGTTAAGTTACAATCACGTGCCATATGACCAATGTTATGACACTTGAAGCATTCTACATTGTTCATGAATAAGAATTCATGATTTCTTCCTGCAAAATTGTTCCTTGGAGATTGTTGGGAACCATAATATCTGTGTTTATGATATGGTTGGGGACCATAACATCTATCTTTATGATATGCTTTACAATCTTTTGCCATGTGACCAAAGTTTGTACAAGAATAACAATAACCAAGAAATAAACTTTGGTACCTGGGAGATGGAGATTTCCTTGATGTACTTCTAAAGTCTTTCTGTCTTGAGATCCTTTGATGATAACCATTGCTTCTAGCATCCTTGACATTATCTACATTTCTTCTTGGAGCAGGATTTCTTCCATTGTTGCCTTGATTTTTCTCCTTGCCTTGGCTGGCATTGGGAGCATCACCATTTCTTTCTAGCTTCTTCACATCCCTTTTGTTTGAAGCATTATCATTCTTGTTTGAGGATTCACCTGCATACCCGAGACCTGATTTATCAAATGGACATCTTTGATGGCTGAGCATGTCATCCAAGGCTTGAGAGCTCTTCAAGGTTTTGTTCATCCCTTCAAACTTTTTCCTGAGCAAGACAATCTCTTCTTCCAATCTTTCACGTTCATTATTCTTCTTAGCAAGTTGTTTCTCAGTTTCTTCCTTGATATGAGCAGCTTCATTTGCTTCTATTTTAAGGGAGATGATATCTGACTTCATTTTGAAGATTTCTTCATTTTCCTTTGCTAGACTGCTCTCCATTCCTTCCTTGATACTTGTAGCTTTACATGTTTCGGCCTTGAGAAGTTTGATGTTAGATTTTAATTTGAAAATTTATTTCATCCTTTGCTTTTAGTTGACATATCATGGTGTTTCTCTCCTTTTCTGCTTCATCAACCTGTTCTTCTCTGATTGCCAATGCTTCCATTGTCTTCTCAGCTCCTTGTGCTAACTTTATTGCTTCTTGTAGTTGAGATT
Source organism: Pinus tabuliformis (assembly GCA_031772625.1). Classification (NCBI taxonomy): domain Eukaryota; kingdom Viridiplantae; phylum Streptophyta; class Pinopsida; order Pinales; family Pinaceae; genus Pinus; species Pinus tabuliformis. The sequence goes on along the minus strand of CM062818.1, from coordinate 219,486,039 downwards.
TGAGAGAGGAGACCTCTACCTTGTACTGACCAATCTCTTCTTCAAGTTTGTTCAAGCTCTTGTGCCTTTGTTCAAGTTGTCTTGACAAGGTATCTTCCCGTTTCTTTACTTTATCCAATTGATTTGTCATGGATATGACTTCTTCATGTTGCTTTCTTTTGCTTTGATGAAATTCCTTCTTAAGCTTGAAAAGCTCTTCATCCCTTTCCTGTATTTGAAGCTGGACAAGGTCAACTTTCTTCTTTGTTTGGTTTTGGTCACCAGCTAGTGCTTTCTTCTTAAGTTCCTTTTTTTCCTTTTTCAAATTGATAATCTGGCAGCTCTAAGTTAAGCGAGGAAATCTTCTACAAAATCTTTTTCATTCTCTTCATCTTCTAGGTCTTCTTAAGCCTTGATGTCATCATTCTCATTTTCAGCTTCTATGATGGGTTCTGGATTTTCTTCTTGATTTCCATCATCTTCTTGACTGATGGTCATGGTCAATGCTCCTTTTGAGTGAAGGTCATGAAGTTTGTCCCATATACCCTTTGCTGACGAACATTTTCCTAAATTGTTCTTTATAGAATCAAGTAGCCCATTCAAGATTGCCTTCATTGCTTTTGCATTGTACTCCTTGGATTCTCCATCCATCATGCTATCAACAATCACTGATTTCTAGATTTCAATGCCTTGAGTCTTTAAGAAATTCCTCATTCTTGCTTCCCATATATTAAAGTTTCCATTGAACCATGGAGCCTCCTCAAATTGATTGTCTTCTATTTCAGTGGTAGAGGGAGACATCCTTAGGAGGATTGGAGACTTTCTTCCTTGACTTCGCCATTTGTGTTCTAAAGATTAACTTTCAAGTTGTTAGGCTTTGAATGAAGGTATTGGCTCTGATACCAATTGTTGGAAATACTAGGGGGGGGTGAATCAGTATTTCTTTTCAATTGTTATTTTACCATTTAAAACATTTATATTCAACACACAAGATGAACAACAAGAATAAATGCTTTTATTAATATAATCTTTGCAATAAAATAGATACAATATATATATGGTTCCAATCTGTTGCCAAGCACCAACTTGGACTTTTGTGAGGCTCCAACCTCCAGAGCACCAACTCTGTTTTGTCAAGGCACCAACCTTGGACTTAGGAGCACCAACTCCCAGGACACCAATCCTTCCAGTTCTGAGGCACCAACCTCAAGGGCTCCAACCCTTTGCTGTCAAGGCACCAACCTTGGATATAGGAGCACCAACTCCAAGGACACCAATCCTTCCAACTTCTGAGGCACCAACCCCAAGGGCTCCAACCCTCTGCTGTCAAGGCACCAACCTTGGATATAGGAGTACCAACTCCAAGGACACCAATCCTTCCACTTCTAAAGCACCAACCCCAAGTACACCAATCCTTCCAATTCTAAGGCTCCAACCCCAAGGGCTCCGACCCAATCTTGTCAAGGCATGTTTGATAGTGATTCTCTACTCCCAAAATTCTTCTTTACTGAATTCTGTCTGTTTACAGCTTCACTGTAGTCTCCATGCTACAACATTAATGGCAACCAGTCTTCACATGAAGAAGTCTTTACAACTCTTCATACTGTCCACACAGAGTCTGCAAAAGTTATCTCATGATGATATCAAATAGCCATCATGATCTCTGAGAATGTCTCCACATAGTTTTAGTGAGTCTACTATTAGTTGCACTAAGCTCTACACAAGAACCAACTCTCCGTTTCAAGCCTTTGTTCTCACTATCATGGTGAATGTTTCTAGCGTGACTACTGTGCACTGTTCTTGCTATTGAAATCTCTTACTTCGTAGAAATACATTCACACATGCTTCAATACTGGTGCTGGCTACTGTTCCCTTCAAGCGATATCAAATGAAACTTTATTTATTATATCACAGAATTGTTCTTCAGTATGCATTATGTACCTGATTAATTCATCACAGGTCTGAGTCTTTCACAGGGTAACACGATCAACAGAGTTGCTCGTCCTTCGACTGCCTCATGTTCGGCTGGACCTTCGTCTTCCTTCTGTCCTGTTGGACCTTCGGCCTCTTTCTATCTTGCTGGACCGTCGGCTTTTTTCTTCTAGTTCGCCAACAACCACTCATAAAGGCAATTCTCTATTTTCTTATACTGATACGCCTGACCTTTGGCTTCCCTTTCGCTCGCTTGAACTTCCGCTTCCTCTGTGCTCGCTCGACCTTTTGGCTTCCCTCCTCTGGTCGCTTTAGCTTCCTCAACGCTCGTCCATCTACGCTCGCTTGATTCTTCGGCTTCCTGGTCCATGGCTTCCTCTGTCTATTCGAGTGTTCCAATACTCACAGGACACATAAATTCAGAAGAGAGGCCGAATTACAAAGAAATGTTGCATATTAAAAAATATCAGAGAGGCCCTTTTTTCTTTAATATTTATACAATAGACTCAATCATTATTTACGGAGGATTTCATTGGAGAGGCTTGTACCAACAGGGAGGTCCCACATGCCACGTCACTATCTCAATCGCAATCGGCGGTCCGGCAGCGACAACCCTTATGATTTGCGTGACTTCCCCGATACCCGGATGCGATATTACATAAAGGTATATTTTATGGAGCTATCGGGTCCGTGTAGTATATCGCAATCGGCGTTTTGACATAGTTACAGTTCTTCACGACTTGCGATATGCGACGGATGTGATATAACAATAAACAGAAGTTTATATACTTGTCGGGTCCGTATATATATATTGCAATTGCAGTTTATAGTGTACCATCCCTTTATAACTTGCGATACATAACTTCCGACACGACGGACGCGATATAACATTAGGGCGTGTTATAATAGTGGTCCTCGTTCCGCACCGTCGATTTCTTCTGTATTAGATCTGACGATCAACACTTGGTCCGATCAACACAATCCATCGGAAGTTTGCTGCGCCGTAGATCTCTTCTCTCTAGATCTAACGGTCCCGACTTAACCTGCTCAATCCAAAAACCATCCGTTGATCCTTCACCGTCCATCAACCCACGCTAGATCCAATGGCCTACAGCGATTTCGGGTGGACTACTTGCATGAGAGTTACCCGCCCGAAATGAGCGGTTTTTCTCTCTCCTCTAGTTGCTATTTGTCAACCATTGAATGGAATCGGGTAACTCCCTCCTATCACCACTTACTGCTTATTCTCAACTCGATAAACCATTTCTGCTTATAAACCCGCCTTTCTCATTGACTAATGCCCAAGCTATTTAGCGCCCGATGACCGTAGATCTTCTACCATTGACGGCTGCGACGACTCCTCCGATTTCCCCAGCCGCTAATACTTAAATTAATCTCCGTCGTTCATTTCTTCGACTTTACGCTGCACGACTTAATCCTAGCCGCTCATTACAAACAATCTCGTCCGTTGATCTCCAAGATCCAACGGTTCCTGTGCGTTCAAACTTCATGTGTCTCCTCACTTTGACTTTGATTCATTTCTTCAGGGTTTCGGCCTTTCACTTTTCCGCTGCTCAACTCTCTTTGAGCCTGCCTTCTGCAAATTCATACATCGCTGATTTTCTCTGAGCTTCACTCAGATTCTTCAGTGGGATACATGCTTGTTCGATTCAGTTGGAGACCCATGCGGATGATTTTGTGCCCCCCACAACCATTTAGGGGCACCATTGGTCATTTGCTTGGAGATCAAGGGGCCATCCCCTTCATCACTATGTGTGGAGTCCTTCTATTCATTTTAGCACATGTTGGACTTCATTTGGCCTTCCAATGGCCCTCTTAGCTACTTATCTATCATTTTGGCCCTCTTGAGATGCTAATTATTCTTATTGTGGAGCTATTTGGCCTTGTCACCAAAGATATGTTATTTTGCACATTATTTTTATTGTAGGGGCATTATTAGGCATAATTAGGCCATTTGAATCCCTTGGTGGATCATATAAATATAAGAGGTTCATTTGATCTCTCATCATCACTTGGATTTGGGATATATTTTTCTAACGATTTCGGATCTGTAATTTGTGGAATGATTTGGATGATTAAATGCATTTTGATCTGTGGAATATTTTCGCTATCTCTCTTGGAGCTTCAATTTGGCAAATTTATGGATGGATATACTGTTTTTGTCATGTAAGTGCTCTTTTCATGTGAATTTCATAATGTTTCATGTCTAATGTATGGAATGCTATGTCATGATTTTACTTGTGCACTAAAACTTAATGCGAATTTATGAAACACTTGTAATCTTGGCTCATTGCATATGTTATTCATCTTGGAAAGAAGAACTATTTTTCCATGTGTAGGTTGTGGACCTTTTACCTTGAAACTCCATCAAATCTTGCATATCAAAGTCTAAATTTGTTGTGTAGCTGCATCCATTAGTAGTGAAGCTGCTTCTTTAGGCCTCCTTGAAGAGCAAAGTTCCCAAATCTTGGTCATTTTGACTCCAATCTTCCCATCTTTAGGCCTCCTTGAAGAGCAAAGTTCCCAAATCTTGGTCATTTTGACTCCAATCTTCCCAATAGCCAAGCACTGTTCCTAGATCCTTGGTGATCACATTAACTTAACAAATTGTCATTCTTTCACCTCCTTTCTTCCTCTTTTCTTCGTCCCCTAAGGATAAAGATATTTTTTAAGGCTCAGTCTACAATTTTAGGGGAGGAGGAATTCTAGGATTTTGTCCAGACAAGTTTCTTCATTTATGTCTCCTCTAGGCATCCTCTAGTTTTGAATCAATTCCGACGGTGGAATTTCAAATAAATTGATGCCCTAGCTATCACACCAAGAGGGAACCCTTGAACCTGCTTTGACTTGGGGATTTCTTGAAGGTTTGCACTTTGTAGTTCATCATTCAAAATCTTTTCTTAGCTATAGGTGATCGTTGAATGAGCCTTTACCACAGTATATCTCTCAACCCTTGGTCTCTTATAGTATTTCTCTCAAGGGGTTTTTCGTGGAAAGTCACCCTGAGCATTGTTGATCTAGATTGTCATTGATGTCAATATGGAAATATTCTGGATACTAAATAATGATGTGAAGCCAAGCAGAGCAGATCTGTGAAGCAACAGGAGCAAGAAGCCAAAGAGGAGAAGCCATCGAGAAGCAAAGAGGAACACATCGGCGGAGGAGCATAAATAGTGTTATCAGAGGAGCTAAGAACCCAATCTAAGAAACAAACCGTGGAAACCTTTTAACAAAAGTCCACAGCGCATTGGAGTTAACATATCAGCAGTATATTATATCGGTGGCTTTATTACGTGTCACATTGAAAACCTGCGATTGCGATACCATTGCGGACCCGCTGCACCATTGTAATACAACTCAATAGAATATCACATCCATCACATAATCGCAAACTATAAAGTTTATTATGTATCACCGCCCCAAATCCGTCGATTGCGATATGTGTATTGCAGACCCGCCGGACCATTACAATACTCCTTAAAGAAATATCGCATTCGTCGCATCAAAAGTTTCATATCGCAAGTCTTAAAGGGTTGTCACCGCGTAAAACTCCGATTACGATATTACTGCGGACCTGAAACATGTTATGATACCAACCGTATACAATATCGCATTTGTCGCATATTCGCAAGTTCTTTTAAAGCTGTTGTCACATTAAAACTCTGATTGCAAAATAAGGTGTGGACCCGATCGCTCCATTATAACACGCCCTAAAGAAACATCACATCCATCGTATCGGAACTTTCATATCACAAGACTTAAAGGGATGTAATGTTAAAACGCCGATTGCGATATAATATGCGGACCCGACAGCTCCATTAGAATACACCTTTATGTAATATCATGTCCGCCTCGTCAAGAGTCATATCACAAGTCTTAAGGATTGACACGGCCAAACCGCCAATTGCAATAAAGGTTGTGGACCCGACGGATTTATTAACGATTGTTTAATATTATATCACATCCGCTCCGTCGGCAATAGGGCAATCGACTATGTTATGAGCATGCTTGTAAGAGACCTCCAAAATTTGCGATTGCGGGATTTCGGAAAATTGCAATTGCGATTAATAACGTGGCATGTGGGACCTCCATGTGGGCCTTGGATGAATATTAAAAAGGGCCTCTTCGATATATTGTAGTGAGAGACCTCCGAAAGTTGCGATTGCAATTAGCGGTGACGTGGCATGTGGGGACCGACAGACTTATATTATAATATGGTTATAGCCTTTCTAGTTTCTTCGAAAATAAACAAGTTGGCCTCCCTCCAATAAACGTGTCTCTCAGTGATTGGTGAAACTCGTATAAAAATGAGTTAAAACGCTTCACTTCTATGCATCGATCTCGGGCATCAAAAGAGAGAACAAGGAAAGTTCACAACTCGTGAACTTGAAGAAACAAAGGAAGTCGAAGGTCTAGCAGACGACGAAGGTGCAGCAAATCCGAAGGTCGAGCAAAGAAGGAAACAGAAGACAGAGTTGGAGGACAATATTTTGACTTGATTCATCTTGGAAGGTTCGGACCTGAAGTGAAGCCATAGCACAGACAACGACCTGTTGCAAAGACTACAAGGACATGATTTGGTAAAGAAGTCCTTGGAAGCAGTATAATACAATCAAACATTTCTTGACAGAGTAAATCTATAGGGTCAAAGCCCTTGGGGTTGGTGCCTCAGAATTGGAAGGATTGGTTTCCTTGGAGTTGGTGCTCCTAAATTCAAGGTTGGTGCCTTGGTAAGATAGGGTCAGAGCCCTAGAGGTTGGAGCCTCATCAAAGTCCAAGTTGGTGCTTGGCAAAATTCATCAAATATTGTATTCAATCTTTTTCTATATTTAATAAAATCATTTCTTCGATTAAAATTGTAAAGAATCTAAACTGGTAATAATAACAGTTGAAATAAATACTGATTCACCCCCGTCTCAGTATTTCCAACAATTGGTATCAGAGCCAGCTTCTTCAGAATCAGCCTAACAGCTGGAAGAAGGATTCTTAGTTACAATGAAGAATCAAGAAATGACAAGAAGGCTTCCCTTGTTCGATGGTACTAATTTTGGTTTTTGGAAAAAGAGAATGTCTTACTACTTAATGTCCCTTGGACCAGAAGTTTGGAACGCTGTTTTGAATGGGTACAATGCCCCTCCCACTCTTCCTACTGATCAAGATGAAAGGAAAGCGTACATTGCAAATGCCAAATATCTAAATTCCATTACCAGTGGAATTACTGATTCTGAGTTTACGAAAGTCTTGAATTGTGACTCGGCCAAAGAAGTATGGGATAAGCTAGTTAGCTTATATGATGGGGACTCCAAAGTTAAGAAGGCAAAGCTTCAAACTCATAGGAGGCAGTTTGAAAGTCTGAAAATGGATGATGAAGAAGATATTGCATCATACTTCCTCCGAGTAGCTGAAGTAGTCAACTCTCTTAAAGCATTGGGAGAAAAGATTGAAGAAAGCATTGTTGTTCAAAAAGTCTTAAGATCTCTCCCAGACAGATTTGACTCCAAAATAAGTGCTATAGAAGAAATGAAGGACCTAGACACTCTCAAGATGGATGAACTTCATGGAATCCTCATTGCCTATGAGATGAGAAAAGGAATCCCAAGTTCCAAATATGCAACATTCAAGGCCTCAAAATAAAAAAAGGGGAAAGGATGGAATAACAACAGTGATGACTCTGATGTTGAATCTGAATTGGCGCAATTTGTATGAAGGCTAAAGAAAGGATCCAAGCTAAAAGGTAAGCACCCTCTTATCTATTTCAGATGTGGAAGAATAGGTCATTATGCTGCAAAATGTCCTCATAAGCATGACAGTGATGATGAGGAAGATTCAAAAGGAAGGATATACAAAAAGAAAGGATTTACGAAGAAGAATTTCCTTTCTAAACAAGATGAATCTGATGAGGGTGAATATGTGGTCATAAAAAAGAAATCATCCAAAGGAAGTAACGATGAATCAGATGAAGAAAATGACTATGCTGGAAGCAAGGAAGTACTATTTATGGAATTCACTAAAAATGATCAGTCAAGACAGGAAAATGAAGAAGATACAAACGAATTACTAATTAGTGCCATTGAGAAAAATGAAAAGTTACGAAAGAAGGTCATCTCACTTAAAACAAATAAAGAGGAAGCTGAAAGAAGGGAGGACATTATATGTGAAAGACATGACGCTGAAATAGTATCTCTCAAAAAGGAAATGGAACAAATCAAAAGAATTTGGCAAAGTTCTCAAACACTTGATCACATTCTCAACACTCAGAAATCTCAAAGTGACAAGTCCGGGATCAGTTTTTCATCAAGTGTTAAGGATAATACAAGAAGCTATGGCGACGTAGTTTGCAGTGATCCAAAAGAAGGAAAAACATCTCATCAAAGGCCCGACTCAAATCCAAAGAATGAAGAAAGAGCAACTCCAAGAAAGAATGTTTATTCAAATCATGGCTATTATAACAGGTACCAAACTATCTTTCTTAGACATTGTTATTATTGTAAAAGTTTTGGTCATGAAGCTGAACATTGTATGGCTCGTAAGAACGAAGCACCAAGATTGAAGGATCATACAAACAAACCATGTAGTCTCAAAGGGCAAGGACAAATCAAGACCTTCAACTCGTTTGATCCTTTGGCCAAATTTGATCCAATTTTCTCATTATGTAATGATAATGGACATAGCAAACAAAATTGCCCCCTCAAAAGTAGAGAAGCAAAAGATGAAAATCCCAATATGGATAAATGTGGTCTAGCTTTATGTGCTCACAGTGAGGAAAATCTTTGGTTTGTGGATAGTGGGTGCTCCAGACATATGACAGGTGACAAAAGGAAGTTTGTCTCATTAAACAAAAAGGAAGGAAATGTATCCTTTGGGAGTGGGTCTGCCAAAATTGTTGGAAAAGGAACCGTTACCCTTATTAATGGAAAAGGAAAGGCTCAAAATGCTTTGCTGGTAGATGGGCTCAAACACAATCTCTTGAGTGTTAGCCAAATCTGTGATCAAGGACATAATGTTGTCTTCAACACTAAAATTTGTGAAATAAGGAACTCTTCCTCAAGAGAACTTGTGGCAAAAGGAGTTAGAACATCAAATAACGTTTACATTCTAAACAAAATTCAAGAAGATAAATGTTATCTAAGTCAAACAAATGAAAGCTGGTTGTGGCATAAGCGACTGGGGCATACAAGTTTTGATAACTTGATCAATATCAGCAAAATCAATGCAGTAAGGGACATTCCAAAGATGTCCAAACCAGATCAAGTTGTATGTGGCCCATGTCAACATGGCAAGCAAACTAGAACCAACCACAAGACTAAGGAGTTCTCCACATCAAAACCTCTAGAGATCATTCATGCAGATTTATGTGGGCCAACCAGAACTCCAGCACTCCAAGGAGAAAGGTATTTTGCTTTATTTGTTGATGACTATACTAGAATGATGTGGGTATATTTCATAAAATATAAATCTAAAGCATTTGAATGTTTTAAGAATCTTAAAGCTCTTGTAGAAAATGAAAAGGATTCCAAAATTAAATGTCTTAGAACGGATAGAGGAGGAGAATTCACATCAAAAGAATTTGATGAATTCTGTAAAGAACATGGAATCGAAAGAGAGCTCTCCACTGCTAGAACACCTAAGCAAAATGGGGTAGTTGAAAGGAGAAACCGAACTGTTCAAGAAATGGCAAGAACTATGTTACTAGCAGTTGACTTGCAGCCAAAATTTTGGAAGGAAGCAGTTGGGACAATAGTTTATACCTTGAATCGAACTCAACTAAGACCAAATAATGAGAAGACTCCTTATGAATTATGGAAAGGAAGACCTGCTTCAGTAAAATACTTCAGGATTTTTGGAAGCAAATGCTTCATAAAGATCAATGATGACTCACCAGGAAAATTTGATTCTCGGGTTGACGAAGGAATATTTCTTGGGTATTCTACTAGAAGCAAAGCTTACAAGTGCTACAATAATCGATTATGGAAAATAGTGGAAAGTATTGATGTGAAGATTGATGAAGGGCTTCCAGAAAAGAAAATTGAAGATCATGAAGTTGACCCCTTTATTGAAGAAAGCGAAGAAGAACCTGAAAAGGAAGAAAAAGATCAAGAAAAACAAAAAGAAAAGGAACCATCTCAAACTCCTTCAAAAGTGAAATTCCTCCAAAAACATCATCCAGAAGAGCAGATTATTGGCAATGTAGATGAAGGAATACAAACCCGAAGAAGGATGACAAATACACTAAAGAGAAATGAGGTTGCTCTCCTATCTATGATAGAACCAAAAACTTTTACTCAAGCAAGGATCCTCATTGGGTGGAAGCCATGTCTCAAATCGAGAAAAATGAGACATGGGAGCTGGTACCTCGTCCAAAGGACAAAAATATCATTGGAACTAAGTGGGTGTTCAAGAACAAAATGAATGAAGATGGACAAATCATCAAAAATAAGGCAAGACTTGTCTGCAAAGGTTATTCACAAAATTGAAGGAGTCGAATTCGAAGAAACCTTTGCATCGGTAGCTCGTATGGAAGCTATAAGGATGTATTTACATGCTCCAAAGTCTATCAAATGGACGTAAAAGTAGCATTTCTGAATGGGGAACTCAAGGAAGAAGTCTACATGGAGCAACCAGAAGGTTTTGATCTAGCAGAAGGAAAAGACTTTGTATGTAAGTTAAAAAAGACATTATACGGTTTGAAACAAGCTCCTAGAGCATGGTATGCAAGACTAGATCACTATCTACAACAACGAAACTTCAAAAAGGGGGTGGCAGGAAGTAATCTCTACATGAAGATGGATGAGGATAAATTACTAATCACCCTTCTACATGTTGATGATCTGATTTTTGCTAGCAATAATGATGAAATGAGCCATGAATTTGCTCAAAATATGTCAAAAGAATTCGAAATGTCAATGATTGGTGAGCTATCCTACTTCCTTGGACTACAAGTATCGCAAACCACAGTAGGTATGTTTATCTCTCAAACAAAATATCTCAAAGATATGCTTAAAAGATATGTAATGGAAGAATGTGCACCTATGAGCACACCAATGACCACAAACTGCAAATTAAGCAAAGATGATGAATCACCCTCGGTAGATGCAACTCTTTACAGGTCAATAATTGGAGCTCTCTTATACTTAACTGCTACAAGGGTTGACATTATGCAAGTAGTGGGAATGGTGGGAAGATTTCAATCAGCTCCTAAGCAATCCCACATGTTGGCTATGAAAATAATTCTTAGATACTTGAATGGAACTCCTGACTTTGGTCTTTGGTATCCCAAAAGCACAAATACTACAGTGACAGCTTATACTGATGCTGATTGGACTGGAAGCATGGATGATCGTAAAAGCACTAGTGGAAATGCATTTTTTATGGGAGATTGCCTGGTAGCTTGGCTCAGAAAAAAACAATCATCTATATCTCTATGACTCTATCTCTATCTACAGCTGAAGCCGAATATATAGCCGCAACTGACTGTTGTACACAAATACTATGGATGAATGAAGCTTTGAATGTCAACATAGAAACTAGACATCCAATCACCATCTATTGTGATAACACAAGTGCTATCAGTCTCAGTAAAAATTCAGTGATGCACTCAAAAACCAAAGATATACCAATCAATTATCATTTTCTCCGTGAACAGGTGGCTGAACAAAACATCAAGTTGGAATATATCAATACCAAGGAACAAATTGCAGATATTTTCACCAAACCTCTTCCTCGAGAAGCATTTGAACATCTCCGTCAAAAGATGGGGGTTATTGCTCTAGCATCACACTAAACCGATTCTTAAAATGCCGCATGACAGGGGGAGCCCATGTGCACTCCTTTGCCATTGATGTCAAAGGGGGAGAGAAGAAGAATATTGCCATCAATGACAAAGGGGGAGATTGTTGATCTAGATTGTCATTGATGTCAATATGGAAATATTCTGGATAATAAATAATGATGTGAAGCCAAGCAAAGCAGATTCGTGAAGCAACAGGAGCAAGAAGCCAAAGAGGAGAGGCCATCGAGAAGCAAAGAGGAACACATTGGCGAAGGAGCATAAACAATGTTATTGGAGGAGCTAAGAACCCAATCTAAGAAACAAACCGTGGAAACCTTTTAACAAAAGTCCACAACGCATCAGAGTTAACATATCAACAATATATTATATCGGCAGCTTTATTACATGTCACATTGAAAACCTGCGATTGCGATAGCATTGCGGACCCGCTGCACCATTGTAATACAACTCAATAGAGTATCACATCCATCGCATAATCACAAACTATAATGTTTATTATGTATCATGCCCCAAATCCGCCAATTGCGATATGTGTATTGCGGACCCGCCAGACCATTACAATACTCCTTTAAAGAAATATTGCATCCGTCGCATCGAAAGTTTCATATCGCAAGTCTTAAAGGGTTGTCACCGTGTAAAGCCTCGATTGTGATATTACTGCGGACCTGAAATAGGTTATGGTAACAACCCTATACAATATCGCATCCGTCGCATAATCGCAAGTCCTTTTAAAGCTATTGTCACATTAAAACCCCGATTGCAATATAAGGTGCAGACCTGATCGCTCCATTATAACACGCCCTAAAGAAACATCGCATCCATCGTATCAGAACTTTCATATCACAAGACTTAAAGGGATGTAATGTTAAAATGCCGATTACGATATAATATGCGGACCCGATAACTCCATTAGAATACAACTTTATGTAATATCGCGTCTGCCTCATCGGGAGTCATATCGCAAGTCTTAATGATTGACACGACCAAACCGCCGATTGCGATAAAGGTTGTAGACTCGGAAGATTTATTAACGATTGTCTAATATTATATCGCATCCGCTCAGTTGGCAATAGGGCAATCAACTATGTTATGGGCATGCTTGTAAGAGACCTCCAAAATTTGTGATTGCGAGATTTCGGAAATTGTGATTGCGATTAATAACGTGGCATGTGGGACCTTGGATGAATATTAAAAACAGCCTCTCTGATATATTGTAGTAAGAGACCTCCAAAAGTTGCGATTGCGATTAGCAGTGACGTGGCATGTGGGGACCACCAGACTTCTATTATAATATGGTTATAGCCTCTCTGGTTTCTCCGAAAATAAACAAGTCGGCCTCCCTCCAATAAATGTGTCTCTCAGTGATTGGTGAAATTCGTATAAAAACGAGTTAAAATGCTTCACTTCTATGCATCGATCTCGGGCATCAAAAGAGAGAACAAGGAAAGTTCAGAACTCGTGAACTTGAAGAAACAAAGGAAGCCGAAGGTCTAGCAGACGACGAAGGTGCAACAGAAGTCGAAGGCCGAGCAAAGAAGGAAGCAAAAAAGATAGAGTGGGAGGACAATCTTTTGACTTGATTCATCTTGGAAGGTTTGGACCCGAAGTGAAGCCATAGCGCAGACAATGACCTATTGCAAAGACTACAAGGATAGGATTTGGTAAAGAAGTCCTTGGAAGCAGTATAATACAATCAAACATTTCTTGACAGAATAAATATATAGGGTCAAAGCCCTTGGGGTTGGTGCCTTGGTAAGATAGGGTCGGAGCCCTAAAGGTTGGAACCTCATCAAAGTCCAAGTTGGTACTTGCAAAAATTCATCAGATATTGTATTCAATCTTTTTCTATATTTAATAAAATCATTTCTTTGATTAAAATTGTAAAGAATCTAAACTGGTAATAATAACAATTGAAAAGAAATACTGATTCACACCCCTCAAAATATTTCCAACAAGCTTCTCCCAAAGCTCACACTTTAATGGAATCTTTCCATTGAATGAGTCATCCTTCCCTCACTTTGAACCCTAGTATAAACACATCAATCACAAGTGAGGGGTTTTGGAAGTTTTGATCTTAGGCATTCATCATTTTTAAATATTCCTAAGCCTGAGGTCATCATTCATAGGTCTTTCTTGGGGAGCCTTTTAGTGTTTCTTCAAGTATTTGAACCATTAATTGAGCCTCTCCTTTGAATGGGCCTAGGAAATCACATTATACCTTGCCATTGATCCTATCATTCAAGTGATTTCCTCCATACTGGTACTCCTCCCATCAGTGAAAGTCCGTAAAGAGCAAGGGACGTCGACTGAGGTGATAGTGGGTCCTTGTCCTGTTGTTGCCATTTGGTCTAGTAGCTGGCCCTTAGGAACCCCTCCTAGGGTCCCCCTGCTAGATCGCGCCGTAATAGGGCCTATTTCTGTACCTTGTGCTGCCTCATAGAATTTGGGGGTTTTCTCCAACCATCTGCAAAACTCATCCGCTTGTGCCACTCTCCTTGAGTAATACATAAATTTCCTTTAGAATTTGATTACTCTGCATTGCATACTTGCTTCTTCTCTCTCTGTGGATTGTTGAACTAATGCTCATAGATTCAAATAGTTATTGAAGTGTGAAATTGTGGGTCATTCATGTAATTATAGTAGTAGCCTGTAAAGCTTTAGTACTGGGCAGAGCAATTTAATGTTTTAAACTTCAGATCACAAAATTATAACAGGGCCAATAGTTAAATTCTCGAACATTTTTCCCTTGAGATGCAAATGGTGTTTTTTCTCCCCATAGAACATTTTGACTTCAACCAGCCGTATCTTGCTAACTTGCAGTGAAATGCATGCCCAATGAATACATCCTGCATAAGTTCATAATTATTGACAACTAAATGGTCAGGTCTCTTAGGTTTAAATCTTTTTGCTCTCTATTGCCATAATATAATTGTTTGGTGTCTTGTGGCAACCAAAAAGCACTTTAGAGTTGCATGCCCATTCCAAACCTCCCTACAGCCTTGTGTATTTCCATGCTTTCCTTTTGGGAATTCTATGCCGTCCCCTTACAATGTGGTGAATATATGTTTCTGTGACAATTATCTGAACAATATTTTTCACTTAGTTTTCCATTTATAGCTAAAAACATAGCATCTCATTTTCCTGTATACTTATTCGCTTCTTATTTGATGGCATCTCCGAGGTAAACTTACTTTATTATGCGCTTCGCCATTAATGTTAATGACAAGGCAAAATTTTAATAGAAAACGAATATAGGAAACTAATATCATGTCAAGGGATCCATGAAAATAATTTTTTATCGCTAAAGTTTTGAGAATAAAATTTTGTAAACAGGTACTCCAAATCTGTTACAGTTCTGTTATTATGAAAAACAGAGCTCATTACCTTATTTTCCATCTTGTCTTGGTGATTGGAGGTGCCAAGCACCGTGCAGACTTCCCTCAAAGGGACTCAGAGCATGTCATATATGTGAGATAGCACATGTCTTACCGATTGGTTGTTGGAAGCCTCACTGCTGATTGGAGGTGCCAAGCACCGTGCAGACTTCCCTCAAAGGGACTCAGAGCATGTCATATATGTGAGATAGCACATGTCTTACCGATTGGTTGTTGGAAGCCTCACCTTGACATTGTGACAGGGTCACACTTGCTTCTTAAGTAGAGCTACTCCCCAGCCCAGATTGAGCTGTGAGAAGCCTATCACTAGTTTCTTTGCTCTGGGATCATATGTTAGAGGAGTTACAACAGATACTCCAGTACTCCTAGGTTCTGCCAGCTATATTCTCTCTGCTTGGGGCACTCCTCAAAGGACATCGGGTTCTGCACGGTATGCTTCCCAGTGATTCATGATGACAGGGACTTCTATACTCTCTTTTCTTCTGTTTCCATCTTTGTTATATAATTAGCGTCCTCTCTTTCTAGTGTTTGGCTTTCTGGTTCACCCATTCTCATGTATTTCTCTGTTGGATCTTTTCATCTTTTATTATATAGTGTGCTCTTAGAACTCCCACTTTCCGATGTTCATTGATTGTATTTTCTAGCCCCAGTGGCCTGTCTTTGATTATTCATGGATATTAATGAAATCTGTGAAGTTAAATTTTCTGTCTCAGTACTTTCTTCCTGTATTTAGGCACATATGTCCCTCCTGGAAATCACTTCTATACATAAAACTGCGTAAAATGCAGTTTTATGTAGGAAACCAACTTGAGCGGGTAAAATTTTTGTCTTCTGCCTTTTCTTTTTGTGCAAAATGTGAGACCTGGAAGGGGTGGATTTAATTGTTATTGATATAGTTTCTATTCTTTTCCTTGGCTCAGCAAAATACACAAGTTGGAATGAAGATATAACTGCTGGAAGTGAGATGAAGGTTGCTGTTGGGTTATACCAGTTCTTCATGTATTATTTTCTTTGTATATATCACTCAAGATTGGATATCATCTCTGCTCATCATCAAAAGACGAGGCTTATTGCAGACTATGTACAAGTTGGAATGAAGGCATAACTGCTGAAGTGAGATGAAGGTTGCTGTTGGTTTATACCAGTTGTTCATGTATTATTTTTCTTGTATATATCACTCAAGGTTGGATATCATCTTTGCTCATCATCAAAAGATGAGGCTTATTACAGGCTATATTATTCACCAGTAGAGACGTCTTAGCATGTGTGTGATTGATGAAAGAGGTTATTGTATCATTGTCTATAGAGTTGCTGTTGGGATATACCAGGCCTTCATGTATTATTTTTTTGTATATATCACTAAAGGTTGGATATCATCTCTGCCCATCATCAAAAGATGAGGCTTATTACAGACTATATTATTCACCAGGAGAGACGTCTTAACATGTCTGTGATTGATTAAAAAGGTTTATTGTATTATTGTCTCTAGAAATTCAAGGTGCTGTACCTAAGAATATAGTGACATGCTATTTTTGAAAATGGTGGAAAAGTTTCCTGTTTCTAAATAATGTAGTTAATCCTAGGTCATTCTTATATTATTTGAGAATGAATGACAATGGAATAATATAATAGAGAAACGACGAGAGTCACAGGTGGCACTTGAGAGACCTAAGTCACCTAACTTGGAAAAATTGTAAGACGGAGTACTATTTTGCACTGGAGTCGATACAGGAAGAAAGTACTTTATTTGCCTCTCGTTTTATATGTTATTTGCCTGGTCAAGTTCCATACGGTATTACTACTTGATAGAATTTTGAGTGTCAAGGTATAATTCTGGATAAGTCATCTATTTAGAAGGGTGATTTTTCATGAACAACATATTCATAATCTGTTTGAAGGTTGATTGCATTTTTGGTGGAACTTAATTTTATAAAATCCATTATAAAATCCAAACTCTTCTGATGTCTGTAATCATAAATCTGAGTCAGCTAAATGATGCTAAGCTGGAATGGGATTACCTATTCAAATGACAATCACATGAGATTTTTGTGTTTCAGTTTCACAATGATTTCACACATAATTGTGTTGAAATTCGAATGCGAGATGAATTTCTTATCATGGTAATTATTTGTGATTGTTTATGTATCTCTTTTCCATTTAGTTTTTAGTTTATTAATTAAATCATTAAGCAATTACACAAATACAATGCACAAAAAGACGAGACACAAGAAATTAGGCTCCAAGCCAGGGCAAAACCCACAAGGGGAAAACCAATCAATCCTTCGGAGAAATCCAAGTCAAACTAATCAAGGTTCCAAGTGCCAAGTCAGCCCTCCATAAAACTCAACATGAAGTCTGTCCATAGGTCACAGAAGATAGATGTCCCAAATAATTTGCACATCATAGAAATCTGGTCTCTTAATTTAACTTTTATCATCGCAGAGAAGTGCCACAAGTAAGCCCGAAGAATCACAGAATATCTAAACTGTTCACAGAGAAGATACCCGCCTTGTTACAAAGAAAATGCCTGGACTGTCACAGAGAAGATGCTCAACCTGTTACAAAGAAGGTGCCTAAACTATCACAAAGAAGATGCCTGAATTGTCACAGAGAAGATGCCTCAGACCCAAATTATTCTTCAACAGATGACCACCGAGTTGATTGCCAAACGCTGGAGGAAATATGCCAATATATAGTTGTTCGATCATATGAAGAGTCATGTCCTTTGGGCTGGGCAACTTATCCATGGGGAGGGCCGACTTGGCAACTTGGACAAACAAATGACACTTTACAAAAATCCAATTTTTTCTTCTTTTTATAGGGTCATGAAGAATATGCCCTATGACTTTTTCTTTTGACCAGAATAAAGCATGAAGAACATGTTTGATAAAAATAATAATAATTTTGTTTGTTTTTTGTTTTTCCATAAAATATAATTGATACAAGTAGAATAACAATTATGAAGACCAAACCTAGTTACAATTCCAACAAATTGGAGTGTATATTCACATCTTAAGAGTGTTTTGCTTCTATATTTTTGTTAGGATGGAGTTGCAATTTACATTCGTTCTGTTAACGATTCATGTTTGCAAACAATCTCTGATTCATTGTTTGTTTTCATTAGTGAACTTATTTATAATTTCCATTTTTCTAAATCATTTACAAGATCAAAATGTATTAAAAAATGAAATCATGTACAAAGTATGTAACTATTGCATACAACGTATGTGAAAATTTAAATACTATTGCAATTATTGGTTATTATCCTCGTATCTTAAGATTATTTGTCAACTGTAAAATACTTGCGGCAAATACTAAAGAAACCACAACTACAACTTCACTGAAAATATTTAACCATAGGAACTCAGAAGATTATGCACACACATAAATAATAGACACCAATATTTTGGACTAATTGTCTTTGCAAAAACCACAAGGTAAAACCAATTTTGTAGAGGATGGTTTTATTATTATTAATCTTCAACAATTTGAGAGTACATCAATCTGCTTGCCTGACACTGACAAAGCTCTGGGAAATTTTCTCCACTACTCCAACTGGCAAATTGATCTAGAAACACTAAGTTTCCTCTACAAAAACAAACTCGGCCTCCTCCAACAAACTTGCACCCTCTGCTTGCAACTCGCATTGGATCTTGCAACTCGCATCGGCAACTAAAAAATGCATTGAAAATTTATTCCAACGAATACACTGCCTCCCTCTATCTTCTGAAGCTACTCACACCTTCTCTGACAATTCTTCTGGCAACTGGAAATGGAATTTTCTCCTCTAGTTATTCACACTGGATAAATTGGCTATTCACACTACTTGCTCGACCCTCTTTTTGCAGATAAATTCAGTCTCTCTCTGACTATGTGAATACTATAAATCTCTATGAAAATCTCTTTCATAATCCTTCTCCTAAATTCTCCCTGCTGAAACCTTTTTGTTGGTGTTCCTTGTTAGTTTCTGTAACATTGGATGTATTCTAGACACAAAATTTGGTGGAGAGGCCAGAATGCATGAGATCTCAAAAACCCAGAAATCGTTTATGGAAATTCCACCTAGAGATGACTTAATTAGATTATTATTCATTTTTTTTAATGTTTCCTAAGTCTAAACTTAGGAACACTGGTTCATTAATCAGAATTAATTAAGTCAAGGTGAGAATAGTCTAAAAACTCACACAGATTGACTTCAAGAATATCCTAGCCCTTGATTAAGATTTGATCTTGGCCGTTGGAGCCCCAACAGAGGATTATAAGAAGTCGACAGACACTTAGAGAAGACACACCAGTGTCACTTGGAGAATTCAATTTTCTAGAGTAGCAGCAGTCAGTTGCTAGAGAGTTCGAGCTTTAATGAGGAAGCATAAACAATGAGGGGCAAAGATAGTGAAATTGGAGGAGGATTTCCATATCCAGTGAGTGCATTTGCAGAGAGGCAGAAGAGCCACAATGAGGTTGACATAGGGATTGCACAATAACCTCTAAAGGTAGTTCAATTTGTAGATTTGGGAAGTCGTTTTAGTGTTTCGATGGTAGAATAATTTTGCAGAGGCTAGGAGAAGCATTTCCAGAGCCGGTGGAAAACAAAAGAAGCAACTTAGAGTGAGATCCAAGTCGTACAAATTAGAGCCTGCGCAGAGACCACACAGAGGGTGACGCAGAGCAATTCATAGAGGGTTTCAAAGGTCAGTCTCCAGAGCTGGATTTGCCTGTGGGGTGAGGAAAATTCCTCACTAGATTTTTACCAATATTTCTCTCTGTAGGATTGACAAATTCAACATCTAGATTATTGTACTCAGATTTCACTGCTGCATAATAATAAAATCCTCATTTGTTGTATCGGTTTTCCCAAGTCGGTTTTTTCTGGGGATAATTGTTCAAAATAATGGTGTCATTTTTATTGTGTGTACTAGGTTTTCTCAGATTCTAGTGCTATTTTTCTTTCGCAGTTTATTTGTGAAGTTTGCAGTAGTGAATTATTTGTTGTTTGTGTGGGAAAATAAATTGTTAAATTAAATTAACAATTAGAAGAATAATTTCTAGTTTCTACAATAGGATTTCAGTTTTGGATTTTTCACATGGTATTGAAGCATGAGTGATCAGCCAGGGAGCTCAAAAGAGGAGAAAATAATTCGCCGCTCAAAGGGAGTAGCACGGCAAAATTCTTAGAGGCAGCGCAACGACACAAACAATGTGAATTGCCCAATTGCAGTATGAAAGTAGCAGTTCCCCAGGATGGAGATCAACTAAAGGAGTACAGGAAGGAAATGGCGGAGGCGAAGAAGATGATTTTGAATGGAGTTCGAGATCACATAGTCTCGCATATTTTTGGCAAGAATATTGCCAGGGAAATGTGGGTAGCTCTCTCTATGCTCTATCAGAGTTCTTCCAAGCAACAGAAGATGTTTCTCCAAGAGAAGTTGAGAACCATCAGGATGCAGAAGGGTGAAGACATAGATCTCTTTCTCACTCGAATTTAGGAGGTTACAGATCAACTAGCAGGTGTTGGGGAGGCGCCCCAACCTATAGAGCTTGTACAAATGACACTAAATAATGTCTCAAATGATTGGCAAGTGCTTGTCCAAAGCATGTTAGGCAGAGACACTTTGTCTGGTTGGAATAGGATGTGGGCTGATTTGCAGCTGGAGGAGTTGAGGCGAACTATAGTAAAGAGCACCATCAGAGGTAGCAGCAACAATGTTGAATAGTGTAACTAGGTTTGGTCTTCATAATGACATGTAATTACGATTTCATGTAAAGAAATGTAAATAAGAAATATGTAATTATTATGTTGACTTGCTTCATGAGTTTCATGAGCAAGGGATTTTGTTTTTGAGTCAAGGCTCCCATTGAGAGTCTTTAGGGTTTATTCATTTAGACATAAAATAGTCATTGTCATGTAAATGAAGTCATGTTACACTTTGTAATAGGTCAATATTGTCTATGTAAAATATTCTCCAAGAACTTGTCACCAAAACCATTCAAGCCGGCCTACAAACCCTGAACAAACTGCAAGATGAAGTCGGCCTAAACTCCAACTGTCAAGTCGGCCTAAAGGGAAACAAAGAAGGGTAAAAATAGCCCTACTCGGCCTCATTTGGAGACACACAATTCCAAGAAGCATTCACTGGAAAAATACGAAGAGAAGGCAAGACAAAGAGGGCTAAATGGAGAGTGAAGGAGTAGCAAAAGAGAAGTGCGAAGATTCTTCTGGGACATCATCTTTTGGGTATAACAAAGATTCTTCTGGGAAGTCTGAAGTCTGGGCAGTGGATTCTTCTGGGAAGTGCGAAGTCTGGGCAGCAAATTCTTCCGATGAGTGCGAAGTTAAGGCAGTGAAATTCTTCTGGGGCAACAAGAGAGAGACTCTACTAAGTGATCAAAGTAGAGACCGAGGTTCTCTCTAGAAGACCTAGAGACCGAGATTCTCTAGGGAAGTTGTGAAGGTGCAGTATAAGAGATAGAGACAGAGTTTCTTTAGGAGGAAAGGCAAAGGAAGGAAGAGGCAAAACATTGAGGTAGGTGACAAGGTTCTTGGGAGGATACTATAGTCAAGGGTCCGTGTCATGGTCTTGGTACTTATCAATTGAAGATCTAGAGGAATAATTTTATCAGGTTTTCCTCTCAAGAGGTGAGAGGTTTTGGCCTTGGCTGGAGAAGCCTATATACTGTGTCACTTGTCTTTATTTATCGATAATTTTCTTGATGAAAAGAACACATTAAGAAGATAACAAAGAAAGATCATAAGTTAAGAAGTAAAAACATATCACAAGCAATCATCAAGCAGAGAAATTGCTGACATTGAATGCCCTAGGTTTCTCAACATGGAATCAGAGCTAAGGTGTTGAAGACAAGAAGGGGAAGTCAAAGCAAGTTGACACACTGGGAATCATCTTTAAGAAGGAAGCAAAAACCCTAGAAGCACTTCAAATATCATCACATCATCAAAGGAAGTGGAATCTCTTCAAATCTAAGGAAGATTGTATCAAAAGTCAATCCTCTCTCTTGAAGCAAAAGACAGTCCTCCCTGACCGAAAGATTTGAAGCAAGAAGCGGCAAGTTCATCATCAAAGTTGAATATTTGATCTTCACAAGTAAGTACCTCTTTCTATAATATAATCTAGGAAAATGGCTTCATGTTTTAAGGAATATCAAAAGCTGGTTGGGGTATCAAACTTCCTTGTTTGGAAAAGAAGGATAGACATTGTCCTCGAAGTAAATGAAGTCATTGATCATTTTCATGGGAAGGTCTCCAAGCCATCTGAAGAATTAGTATTATTTGAATACATGGAAAAGGATCTCAAGGCTCAAATGGTACTCAAGGAGTCCATCAAAGATTCTCTTATTTAATATGTAGCAAAGCTAGAGACATCTAAAGAAATATATGATAAGATGGAAGAACTTTTCTCTAGAAGCATGGTAGAAAATATCTTAACACTTAGATCTAAACTTCATAAATTGGAAGTATCAAAGGATGAAGGGATATCATCATGCCTCTCTAAGGCATCTCAATTAAAAGAACAACTGAAGGATCTGGGAGACAAAGTATCAGATAATGAAATACTCTCCACTATTTTAAATGCATTAACTAATGGACAAGGTAACCGCATGGCCACTAGGGAAGATGAAGCTATCCCATTCATCAGGTTATGGTCTCTCTGCAAGGCAGAAGGAGATAGGATGAAGAATGAAAGTGACAAAAGATCGTAAAGAGGGAAACAATTAGTGTCAAAACGAAAAGAAAAATTTGGAAAGTTTGGTACTCCAAAGAAGAAAAAGAAGAACATGGCTAAAGTAAGATGCTATGATTGTCACAATTTTGGACACTACAGAAGAGACTGTCCTAATTGCAAGAGGGACAGGGAAGGAGACTATTCTACTAAGGAAGTAAAAGAACCTGAGACAAAGAAGCATAAGAAAGAAGAAGCTAAAACATGATATTCTTTATTAGAAGGTTTTTTTTCACTTGTAAGTTACAAATAGGAAGAAATGTAAAGCATATATGATGCATTAGAAAGAAGCATCATAATAAAAGCATAAGAGATAAGAGCTCATGACATGAGAAGCATAAAGTATGTCTGGTACAAATCCTACTGATTTCAAAAATAAGAAGCTCTTAGGAAACCTCATTAATACTTATAGACGCAGAGGTCATCAAGTTTGGATCATCATAGAAAAAAACATCTGCCGAATGAGGATATGAAACATCCTCGAGTTCCTCTGACAAAATTCTCATTAAAGGATTCACTGATAAAGAAAGGAAGCAAAAGGTTTTCATCATGAATTCCAACTTGTGGGATTCAAAGGATGATGGTATGATGACACAACAAGAAAGTAGGTCTAAAGGATAAAGTCCTTTCAAATAAAGCTACTACAAGAAGTCTGGATGATTGAAAGAAAAAGATGAGGTATGTATGCTCAAATAGATTATGGTAAAAATTCATGTCATATGGTTATGGATTAGTATTTCCATCTTAGGAAATCTGATCAAGAGAAGAAAAAATATCCTCCAAAGAATTGCAGAATAACATAAGTCACCCTAGATGAAATCAACATAATATATGAATCATGAGGAAGATGATTACAATCAAGTAACTCTGATTGCAAGTCCTGGGAATGAAGTGTGTAAGAGAAGGGAGGAAGAGATCGTGATAATACATAACGATAGTAGAAGGCATTCAACATCCAAAGTCCAAGAAATTTTGACTAAAATATCTCCCGAAAGGATGTGAAGACTTTGATGGAAGTCGGAAAAAGATAGAGACCCTTGACACTGAATATCTGTGGGAGATGTATCAATCTGCATGTAGGATGCCGATACTTACATGATGATGTCATGGTGAAATATCATCATAAAGGTAACTCTGATTTGAAGTGTTCATTGATTATTTTTGAACTAACATTTGGATGGACTTATGAAGAACTGTCAAGGGGAAGATATTATGGGAATTTTGAGGTCTAAAATGGCCCTCCTAAGGAAATTATAAAATAATAGTGGAAATAATAAAATAATATTAGATTACATCATCAAATTTTAGAGGGAAAAAAGAAAAAGCTATTTTCCAACTCATATTTTCAACTTATCTCCGTATGGGTTTACTCAAATTTTGAGCGGAACACTCGTTGGATGCATAATTTAATTCCTCATCCAAGGAGTACCTATGTTGCATACTTTTGATGGACTCTACTACATGAAAAATGTGATTGCAATAATGTTCGTTTTTTTTAAAATGTATTTCTCATTTTTCGTGTAGCAGGGTCCATCAAAAGTATGCAACATGAGCACTAATTGGATGAGGAATTAAATTTTGCATCAAACAAGTACACCCGCTTTAAATTTAAGTAAAACCTTAGGGAGATAAGTTGAAAATACGAGTTGAAAAAGTAGTTTTATTATTTTTTAATCTTTTTATTCTTTTACTCCATAATGGTGAATCATCTCCCATGATTGACATCATCATCTTGAATCCTATTGGTTCTAATAAAGTTCATTTTGGTTGTACATTTTTCTTAGGAGGCCCATTTTAAACCTCAAAAGTCCCCTAATGTCTGTGAATGACTTCCAAACAAACGATATAGAAGGATGTAATGTCCTTCTGGAAATATGGCATGAAAGCAAAATGACATAAAGCAAAGCCAGATGGAAAATCTGATAGATCACTTTCTAATGAGTTGAGGACATGACTACCTCATGAACAAAAGAGATAAATGATCTATGACCTATATACATAAGTTCCCAAAGGATGAAGACTCCTTATCATAAAAGAAAATTCATGACATCGAAGAAAGGAGCTCTTCATGCAACTGATTGTTTTAGGATCTCCACATAAAGAGATTCTATAAGTCCCTAGTTAAGAGGGAGCTTGAGAAGAAGTTTCTTACTTGGAAAAGCCAGAAGCTTAGGTACATTCCTCTATGATAGGAGTGAGTACATTCCTTTAATGGTATTAAACCTCCTGGTATAAAAAGGAGCGATAGACATGTTGTTTTGTGCTTCACCTGAGAAGACATAATGGAGGATTGTGTAACCATTTGGCTTCCGATGCTCTTGTGGGATGAGATAGGGAATCCCACGAAAAAGTAGTCATGGAGGACCGATATTCTTTTGGGACTAGCGATTCCAAGAAAAGAATAGCCCTTATGGAGCATATCCTGAGATAATCCGGGTGGGGTATGTTCTGAGAGAGACAATGATGAGTATGTCTATAAATCATTGGTCTCGCCAACATTTTGCTCTGATCTTGTGGAAAGATAGAGTTGTTAGTCAAGGCCTTGCTATATAAATGATGGTTGGTATGATGCTATACAAATGAGTTACAAATCCGAATTCTTCTTATGAGAGATTCTTCAGATTGAGAAAGTCCAAGGTACCATTATGAATACCTCCCTAGTTAAGAGGGAGTGTTGAAAAGTGTAACTAGGTTCGGTCTTCATAATGACATGTAATTATGATTTTATGTAAAGAAATGTAAATAAGAAAAATGTAATTACTATGTTGACTTGCTTCATGGGTTTCATGCACAGGGCATTTTGTTTTTGAGTCAAGACTCCCATTAAGAGTCTTTAGGGTTTATTCATATAGACATAAAAGAGTCATTGTCATGTAAATGAAGTCATGTTATACTTTGTAATAGGTCAATATTGTCTATGTAAAATATCCTCCAAGAACTTGTCACCAAACCCCTTCAAGTCGGCCTACAAACCATGAATAAATTGCGATATGATGTTGGCCTAAACTCCAACTGTCAAGTCAAGCTAAAGCGCAACAAAGAAGGGTATAAATAGCCCTACTCGGCCTCATTTGGAGACACACAATTCAGACAAGCATTCACTGGAAAATTGCAAAGAGAAGGCAAAAGAAAGGGGCTAAAAGGAGAGCAAAGGAGGAGCAACAAAAGAGAAGTGTGAATATTCTTCTGGGACATCATCTTCTAGGTATAGCGAATATTCTTTTGGGAAGTCCGAAGTTTGGGCAACCGATTCTTCTAGGAAATGCGAAGTTAAGGCAGTGAAATTCTTCTGGGGCAACAAGAGAGAGACTCTAGTAAGTGATCAAAGTAGAGACTAAGGTTCTCTCTAGAAGACCTAGAGATCGAGATTCTCTAGGGAAGTTGTGAAGGTGCAGTATAAGAGATAGAGACCGAGTTTCTCTAGGAGGAAAGGCAAAGGAAGGAGGAGGCAAAACATCAAGGTAGGTGACAGGGTTCTTGGGAGGATACTATAGTCAAGGGTCCGTGTCATGGTCTTGGTACTTATCAATTGAAGATCTAGAAGAAAATCCTTATCGGGTTTTCCTCTCAAGAGGTGAAAGGTTTTGGCCCCGCCTGGAGAAGCCTATATTCTGTGTCACTTGTCTTTATTTATTGGTAATTTTCTTAATGAAAAGAACACATTAAGAAGATAACAAAGAAATATCATAAGTTAATAAGTAAAAACATATCACAAGCAATTATCAAGTAGAGAAATTGTTGACATTGAATGCCCTAGATTTCTCAACAAGCAAGACTGTGAAGAGTGAGAAGGAAGAGGAGAATGTGGCCCTTGCATCAAAGGGTCCCAGTCAAGGGCAAGGGGAGTAGAAGAAGAAGAAGAAAGAATTGTCAAAGGTCAAGTGCTTCAGGTGTGGCGACTTTGGCCTGGCCCTTGCTTCGAAGGGTCCCAGTCAAGGGCAAGGGGAGTAGAAGAAGAAGAAGAAAGAATTGTCAAAGGTCAAGTGCTTCAGGTGTGGCGACTTTGGCCACTACAGTACTCAGTTTCCTCTCAGGAAGAAGGAAAAGTAGGAGAAGCAGGATCAATGTGCAACATTCGATGAGATTGAAAAGTTGTCCTCCAGGTTGGAGGAAGAATTCACGAGGAGTGAGGTGGGGTGACTTGGAGTTGTAGCCCCAGAGAGCTACAAAGATTGGGCAGGGTCCTTGAGGAGTCCACCTCATGGATCATTACCTAGTTACGAGGGCCTAGAGTATTCAGTAATAGGATGGATCAGTGGTAGTTGATGCAGTCAGTACGAGAGTGACAGTTGCAGACTAGCAACAGTAGATGCTGAGGAGCACAGTGCAGTGTTGACAACAGAGAAGGTTCCTTAGTGCAGAATTAGCAACAACACAAATTCTTCAGTGACTATAAAGATGCTAGTAGAAGTCAGAGACTTGGGAGACATATTCGTCATATTGAACACAATTGATTCAATATTCAAGATGCTTCTCAATTGCAGTAGTTGCAGTAGCAACAACAACAAATGAAAGGGAGTTGCAGTGTAGATGCAAGTTGACAACAGTATGGCAGTGTCAGCAGCATCACAAATGCATCATCATAGTTGCGCAGTAGTTGGTGAGCAACAACAACCAGACATCAACATTGTGATAGTAGGTGATATAGAGACAGGGTGTTGTGATATGATGTTCAACATTAGAGAGAACACAATCCTCGCTAAGATGGAGTGTTAGTTTCTATAGCACCATATGTGTTCTAGCTACAAAATATGGTGGAGAGGCTAAAATGCATGAGATTTCCAAAACCCAGAAATCGTTTCTAGAAATTTCACCTAGAGATAATAATATTATTAACCAATTTTTTAATGTTTCCTAAGTCTAAACATAGGAAAACTAGTTAATTAATCAAAATTAATTAAGTCAATGTGAGAATAGTCTAGAAACTCACACTGATTGACTTCAAGATGATCCTAGCCCTTTGTTAAGATTTAATCTTTATCGTTGGAGCCCCAACATAGGATTATAAGAAGTCGATGGGTACTTGGAGAAGACACACTAGAGTCACTTGGAGAATTCAACTTTTCCAGAGTAGCAACAGTCAGTTGCTGGAGAGTTTGAGCTTCACTGAGGAAGCAAAGACAGTGAGGGGCAGAGACAGTGAAATTGGATGAGGATTTCCAGATCCAGTGAGTGCATTTGCAGAGAGGCAAAAGAGCCATAGTGAGGCTGACATAGGGATTTCATAGTAGCCTCTAAAGGTAGTTTGATTTCTAGATTCACGAAGTTGTTTCAGTGTTCCGGTGGCAACAGAACTTTGCAGAGGCTGGTAGAAGCATTTCCTGAGTCAGTGGAAAACATAAGAAGCAACTCAGATTGAGATCCATGTCGTAAGGATTAGAGCCAGTGTAGAGCCCACACAGAGGGTCACGTAGGGAAATTCGTAGAGGGTTTCAGAGGTTAGTCTTCAGAGTAGGAATTGCCTGTGGGGTGAGGAAAATTCCTCACTAGATTTTTTCCACTATTTCTCTCTGTAGGATTTCCAAATTTGGCATCCAGATTATTGTACTCAGTTTTCATTGTTGCATAATAATAAAACCTTCATCCACTGCACCAATTTTCTGAAGTTGGGGTTTTCCGGGGACATTTGTCCAAAAATAACGGTGTCATTTTTATTGTGTGGGCACTAGATTTTCTCAGATTCCAACGCTATTTTTCTTTAGTAGTTTTTTGTAAAGTTTGCAGTAGTGAATTATTCGTTGTCTGTGTGGTAAAATTGTCAAAAAGTGTAACTAGGTTCGATCTTGATAATGACGTGTAATTGTGATTTTATGTAAATGATGTAAATAAGAAAATAAAATTATTCTTGTAGTACTTGAATCACGGGTTTCATGATCAAGGAATTTTATTTTTAGTTAAGGTTCCCATTGTGAACCTTTAGGTTTTGTCATCAAGTCATAAATGTCAAATTGAGTCAATGTCATGTATGAAGGACCCTTCTTGGACATGTTACATTTTTGTATGAGTCACTAAAAGGATAAGAAGGTCGTCCAAGACCAAACAAATTCATCTCCCTTAAGTCAGGCTACAAAATAAAATAATAAAGATACTCTAAATGACATGTTGGCCCAGGGAACTGTCAAGTCAACTTATTTACATTGGAAAACCATTATAATAGGCAACTCAACCTCATTTCAGAAGCAAGCATTGCGGTGAAGAAAAAGTTTGCAAAAAGAAGTGCGAAGATTGCTTGGGAAGGAAACATAGTTACCGATCAAATGAGAAAGTAAACTGGTACCTTGTTTTTTTGAGGGAGCAAAAAATCACTCGATTTTGAAAAGTGGTGATGCCAGAATACACCTTTTTTTTAGCATATTTTTGGCACTTTAAATTTTCTTATGTATCAGGTATGAATTTTTTTTTTCGATGTTAGTGATTTTCATACTGATTTTGAAAAGTGTTGATGCAACATCAAGACATTTTTTTAAATGTTAGTGATTTCCATCTAATTTTGAAAAGTGTTGATGCAACATCAACACATTTTTTTAAATGTTAGTGATTTTCATGCTCATTTTGAAAAGTGTTGATGTAACATCAACACATTTTTCTAAATGTTAGTGATTTTCATGCTCATTTTGAAAAGTGTTGATGTAGTATCAACACATTTTTTAAAATGTTAGTGATTTTCATGCTCATTTTGAAAAGTGTTGATGCAGCATCAACACATTTTTTTAGAGGGCTTATTTTTGACACTTTAAATTTTTTTATTTATCAAGTGTGAACATTTTTTTTTGTTAGTGATTTTCATCTTGATTTTGAAAAGTGCCGATGAGCATCAATCATTTTTGTTTAGAGGGCTTAGTTTTTACACTTCAAATTTTCTAATGAATTAAGTGTGGATTTTTTTTTAAATGTTGGTGATTTTCATGTTAGTAATAAAACATAAAAATAAAAATAAAAAAACATGACAAAAAAAATCAAATACAAGAAAATATATAAAAAAAGTAAAAAGAAAAAAAACAAAAAACCTATAAAAATGTAAATAGAAAAAAGAAAAAACCTATAAAAATGTAAAAAAAACACAAAATTAACTCGTAAAAATAAAAAAATTAATGGAAAACAACAAAAAAATATCAAAAAATAAATTAAAATATGATTATTATTATTATTATTATAGAATAAAAAAGTTATAATTTAAAAAAAAGAAAATCTAAAAACATTTTTTTTGAGTTAAAATAACAAATAACAAATATGGATTTCAGAGATCTGTGGCTTGAGTCTTTTGAATCATTGACCAGAGAATCCATAGTTTTATCATTTTTGTACCAACGTTTCAAATCCCAAATGGGATCCATCTTCAGGATATGAGAATGATGAAAAAAAACTTAAAATAATTTCCAAAAAAATTTAAAATAAAAAAATTAAGAAAAAAATTTAAAAAAATAAATAAATAAATAAATTAAATAATTTAAATAAACAAAAAAATAAAAAATATAAATTTAAGAATTATTTTTTGAAATTAAAATTATAAAAATAAATAAATAACATAAAATTAAATTAAAAGAAAATAACAAAAATAAAAACATTAAATTAAAAAAATTATAAAATAAAAATAAAATAAAAATAAAAACATTAAAACAAAACAAAATTAAGAAATAACATAAAAGAAAATTAAAACAAAATAACAAAAATAAAAAAATTAAATTATAAAAATTTAAAAAACAATTAAGAAAAAAGAAAAAAGAAAAAAGAAAAACAAAAAAAAAGTAAAAAAGATTACAGAGATAAGATGCTTGACCATCTGTGTAACAGTGGTAGTTATAAGAAGCTTTCTAAGAATCCCCTCAAAAAGGTTTCCAGAGCGGTCGCTCTTGCGATCAAGTCGTGCAATTCCACGATTCCTCTAGCTCAGAAACTTATTGAGGGTAACCCCATCACTCCTAGAATTTATGGTCTTCCTAAAATCCATAAGGATGGGGTCCCCCTGAGACCAATTGTCAATACCATCGGTGGTCCGACTTACCTCCTCGCCAAGTTCCTCGTTGCAAAGTTGAGACCCTTGGTTGGGAAGACTGAGTCCTTTGTCAAAGACTCAACTTCGTTTATTGAGGATCTTAAGAAAATTAATCTTGAGCCCGAGGACATTTTGGTAAGTTTCGACGTGGTCTCTCTTTATACTTGCATTCCTATCAATGAGGCCATAAAGGTAATTAATAAGCTAACTGACCCTGATACGGCTAAGTTAGTTGAACTTTGCCTTACCTCTACCTTTTTCAGCTTCGAGGGAGAATTCTATGAGCAGACTTGCGGAGTTGCCATGGGCTCCCCTTTGTCCCCTGTCGTGGCTAATCTCTTCATGGAAGATTTTGAGTCTAAGGCTTTGGCCTCCTCTCGCCTCTTACCAAAGCTTTGGAGGAGATTCGTTGATGACACTGGTGTTGTCTGGTCTCATGGGCATGAAGAGCTGGATCGTTTCTTCAGTCACCTCAATAGCCAATCCGCCGCCATTAAATTCACGATGGAAAAAGAAGATAATGGTTGTCTCCCGTTCTTGGATGTTCTCATCTCTAAGAAGGTGGGTGGTTCCTTTTCTCATCAGGTGTATAGAAAGAAGACGCATACTGAGCAATACTTGCATGCTTCTTCGCATCATTTCCCCGCTCAGAAGTTAGGGGTTCTTAGCACGCTTGCCACCCGTGTTGTTAGAATTTCGGATGAGGAGAGCCTGGAGTCGGAGAAGGCTCACCTCCTAGAAGTCTTTGAGAAGAATGGTTACAAAAGGCACCTCGGTCAAAAAGCCTTCCTCAGGGCCAAGAAGGAGCCTTCAATCCGAAGGGTTCCTAGTGATCATATCTTGGGCGTGAATCTTCCTTACATCCAAGGAACCACGGACATGATTGCGAGGATTCTGAAGAAGTATAATGTTTCCGCAACTTTCAGACCTCTCAATACTATCCGTGGCTCCCTCAGGTCTGTGAAAGACCCGATTGACCCTAAGGACATGAAGGGCGTCTATGTCATTCCTTGTTCCTGTGGGACCCCTTATATTGGTGAGACTGGTCGCTCTATCAATCAACGGATCAGCGAGCATTCGGCGGATTTAAGACATGGTAGGACCAAGTCCTCGGCCCTGGCTGAGCATACAGGGAAGACTATGCATCATGTATGTATAGAGGAGGCTCAAGTCATTGCCAAAGTTGCGCAGTTTCACCATCGTAAATTCAGAGCGGCCCTGGAGATCGAGAAAAGGCCAATCAATCTTAATAGGGATGATGGCTGGAAGATTAGCAGTTGCTGGGTCCCAGCCTTATCTTCCTAGCCTCCTCATTCCCCTGTCTTTTGGTCTTAGGGTTTCTATCTTCCCCTCCCTTTTATTTTCTTTTAGCAGTTTTGTCCAATTATTTTGGAGTTTTAATAAGTTAGGATCAGTCTCGGGCTTATCAGTGTATTAACCTTTACCTATTAGGCATTTATTACTATTTTTTCATAAAATTATTAATTATGCCTTGATAATTATCTCTATGATTAATTGAGTTTCCATTTAACTAATATCTAAAACGAATAGAATCTTAACCTTAGGTTTTAAGGATAATTTATGATTGACCATAGATTTTAGTTATATTCTTAGGAATAATCAGTCAACCCTATAAGTAATAATTTATTCACATAAGGACTTAGTTACCTCTAATATTTTTGAATGTAAAATATTGAACTAATATGGATTATTTGACCTTAAAAGAAAAATTTTGATTTACCAATATTATTGGTTTTACTTTTATGAATTAACTTGGGCCTTACCCTTAATTATGGCATTTACCTAGGATAACAAAACTCTAGGAAGAATAATGTTTTAACAATTTGTTTAATTAGTTAGTAGTTATAGATTATTCAATAAACATATATTATTATTTTAATGACCATTATATTTAAATAATAAAGAACTAACTTACCAATGGACCATTAAGAAATTATTACATAATTACCTAATGTAACTAAATTATAAAAAATAGTAGTGATTTATTACATAATAATTAGATAGCAATTGAATAATAATAAATCTTTAATATATATTATATAATGACCATTATTAATATGGTACGATAGGTTCTCTTAATAATTGAAATAATATTAATAATATATCTATTTATTTTTAACTAACAAATGAATTCAATTATATATATTTTTATTATTAAATAAATATATTATTAATAATAATTATTTAGTAATATAATTAAATAATAATAAATCATTTAAAATATATACTATATAATGACCATTATAATTAAAATATTAATAGATTCTCTTAATATTCGAAATAATATTATTAATATATCTAATTTTAAATTAATTTATTATTATTTTATAATAATTGAATAGTATTAAATCATTGAATATAGATTATGACCATTATAATTAAAATATTAATATTATCCTTAGATTAACAAATAAACTCCTTTATTTACCTATTTTAACTATTTCTAGAAATATTAATTAAATATTTGAGTAGTTTGACCAGGTTCATTAGGTCAAATTAGCCGTTAGCATTATAGCTGTTGGAGTCTCTGCACACTCTATTTAATTGAGCTAAGCCGGATTAGTTCTTCAACTTGTCCTGACGATGAACCACACTGGTTGGTTCGAAACGCGTCGACAAAAGATTGGTTATGTGATTTTGCCGAAGACTATCTTAACAAAATTCAAAACAATTAAAAAATAAAAACAAATAAATTAATAAAAATAAAATTAAAAACATTAAAAAAATTAAAATTAAAATTAAAAAATATTAAAATTAAAAAATTAAAATAAAATTATTAAAAAAAAATGTCCCCTCCCCGTCGCTCCGCCCAACCCCAACTCGCCCCCCCTGCCCTCTCTCACCCTAACCCTCCTCCTCCCCTCTCCTCTCCACCTCCCTACCCAACCCCCCCTGCTCCCTCTCCCATCCTCGATCACCCCCTCTCCCATCCCCGATCGCCCCCTCTCCCTCACCCCTCGGCACTCCTCGTCCCTGTCCCCCCCGGTCTGCCCTCTCTCCCTCACCCCTCGGCCACCCCCCCCGCTCCCCCCTCCGTCACCCCCGTGCCCTCCCTCTCCCTCACCCCCCGACCCTCTCCACCTGGCCCTCCTCACTAGCTCGGGCCCCTAGCCAGCGACCAAGAGGCCATAGGCTGATTCCGGGGAATCAACTTGTGGTCTCTTGGCCACTGGCAGGGGGCCCGGGAGGGCGGGGAGGGCCGGGTGGAGAGGGACGACAAGTGAGGGAGAGAGGGGGGGCGGGGGTGGTGTTGGGGGGAATGGTGGGGAGGGTCAAGGGGTGAGGGAGAGGGGGGTGCGAGAGTGAGGGAGAGGGGGGGGACGGGAGTGGGGGAGAAGTGAGGGCCGAGGGGTGAGGGAGAGGGGGCTGTGGGGGTAGGGGAGCGGGAGGGGTGAGGGAGAGGGGGGAGTAGGGGTAGAGGAGGGGTGAGGGAGAGGGACGGCTGAAGGGTGAGGGAGGGATAGGACCGGGGGGAAGGAGAGGGGTCGGGAGGGGAAGAGGAGAGGGGAGGAGGGGGGTTGGAGTGGGGGGGGGTGAGGGGGAGCGAGGGTGGGGTTGGGCGGAGCGAGGCTCATTTTATATATATATATTTAATTGATTTATTTATTTATTTTTTAATTTCAATATTTTTAAATTTTAATCTTATTTTTTTAATTTAATTTCTTTTGTTTTTTAATTGTTTTGAATTTATTTATTTTTTATTTTTGGTTTTTTTAATGTTTTTTTTTTCTTCTTATTTTATTTATTTATTTATTTTTTAATTTAAATTTTATAATATATATATATATATATATATATATATTTTAAATTTTTTTAATTTAAATATTTTTATTTTTATTTTTTAATTTTAATTTTAATTTTATTTTTAATTGATTTGAATTTTTTTATTTTTACTTTTACTTTACTTTTTTTTTTTTTGGTAATTATTTAACTTTTTATTAAATGATGGTTTTTTTTTAAAATTAAAAATTTTCATTTTTTTCAAGTTAATTTTGATTTTTTTTTTTGACATTTTTATGGTTTTTTTTCTTTGTTTTTAATTTTTAATTTTTTAATTTATATGCTATGATATTTAATCTATTTTTTGTCATGAATCGTCGACTTGCCACCCCTGGCCGGTTGGGCCTTGGGGTGGGTGGGGGATTTTTTTTTTTAATTTTTTTTAACGTTATATTTTATTTTTGTAATTTTTTATTGGTATTATTATTATTATTTATTTTATTTATTTATTTTTTATGGTATGGTTAATTTGTTTTACATTTTATAGTTTTTTTTTTTTATATGTCATTATTATATATTTTTTATATTTGATTTTTTTTTGTCATGTTTTATTGCTCATTATTACTTTTTATTTTTATTTTTTTTTTCAATATTTGAATTTTTGTTTTCTTTTGTATTTTGTTTTTTGTTTTATTGTTTTTTTTTCAATATTTGAATTTTTGTTTTCTTTTGTATTTTTGTGTTTTTTATTATTATTATTTGAATTTTTATTTTCATATATATATATATATATATATATATATATTTTTTTTTTGTAGGGTCCCTGTCGATGCTTGTCTAGCAACCCGATCCCATTATGTGCAATTTGATAGTTGATTTTAAATTTTTCATTATAATGAATCGAGTCTACCCCACAATGCGTTAATTTCATGGTTGGCCTTTAAGTTTTCATTACAATGGGTTGAGCTCACCTACATTGCGTGTCAATTTGATAGTTGATTTTTAATTTTTTTTTGTAATGTTTCAAGTTGTCTTAGGCTAAAATTTTAAAATCGCTATACATTTAACATTTAAAAAAAAATTACTCTTGGTATAATAACTCTTTCATTCAGGCGTTTATTTTTAAATTTTTTTTAGTCATAATTTTTTCATAATGTTATAATATTTTATCTTTAATGCTATGGTCGAAAACAATTACAATTTCAAGGTTTTTTAGAGTCAAGATATTTTATCTTTAACAACATGAATGGAAATAGTTGGAATTATCATGATTCGAGACAAGATATTTTATCTTTAACATCATGTTCCAGAATTGTTGGAATTTTACAGTTTTTCAAAGTCCGTATATTTTCTCTTTAACTCCATTGCTAAAAATGGTCAAAATTGTAACCTGATTTTTTTGTTTTGTTTGTTATTCCAGAATAAACAATTTTTTTTTGAGGGTGTTTTTTTCATCCATTTTTCAAGAAAAATGTTTTTTACTTCCATTAAAAAAAGATGTTGAAAATTTACCCAAAAAAAAAACTTCGTTCTGGAATAAACAATTTTTTTAGGGTGTTTTTTTCATCCATTTAAAAAAAAAAATGGTTTTTACTTCCATTTAAAAAAATGTTGAAAATTTACCCTAAAAAAATATTGTTATGGAATTAGAAATTTTCATTTTTGGGTTGTTTTTTCATGTTTTTTTGGGGTTTTGGGCTCGAGTACCCATTTTGAGGTAATAGTTCCTGTTTCATTTGTAACTATGTTAGGAGCCTCATCATCAACGAAGAGAGAAAAATGAAGAGCGAAGTCTTTAGCATCATTTTTGGAAGTGTTTTGGGTCACTTTGATATCACATGTGCGAAGAAGAGGAGGATCATTTACTGCAGAAGAAGCCGAGAAGAATTGTAGTCCTCTTGGGTAACCAAACTTGGAGAAGGGAAAGTCAAAAGAGAAGCCAAGTCAAGCTAGAAGGAGACCCTATCCTAAGTGAAGGAATCAAGGGAATTTTCTAGAAGGTGACACTTTCCAAGAAGTTGCAACTAGGGTCAAAGATTGCAGACCTAAATCAAGGGTCTGGAATTCTGAAAGGTAGACAAGAAGGAGGATGAAATAAGAAGGTTGACTATCATTGAATCGAAGGAACCTTTCAAGGAAGATTTGTGTCTTGGTCTTGGAAAGGAAATTATGTTAAGGCTACTGGTCTTGGTATTCGTCAATTGAAGTCTCTTTAAGAAGAAGAATTCATTTGGGCTTTCCTCTTAAGTAGGATATGTTTTGGCCCTGGATGAAGCCTACATTATATGTCTCTTGTCTCTTTATTGTTTATTCTTTGGTTGTTGTTTGATGAAGAAGAACACTATAATAATATAACTAAAGAGAAGATCACAATTTATTGAAGTAAAAAGCATTCACAAGAAATTATCATTAATAAAGAAATCACCTAATCTTGATGCACTAGATTTCTCAACTTGGTTTTAGAGCTAAGGTGACAAAGTCAAGAAAGGGCATCTTATCAGGGAACACTCAAGGATCAAATCTCAAAGCGAATCTAGAAGATCATCTCGAAGTCAAGATCTATAAAAGAAGTATCAAAAACCATAGATCAAAGAAGAAGTCTACACTAGAAAGAAGTCTTGGAATCATCAAGCCATCTCAAGAGACCT
This sequence comes from Pinus tabuliformis, assembly GCA_031772625.1. Classification (NCBI taxonomy): domain Eukaryota; kingdom Viridiplantae; phylum Streptophyta; class Pinopsida; order Pinales; family Pinaceae; genus Pinus; species Pinus tabuliformis. The sequence goes on along the minus strand of CM062818.1, from coordinate 219,448,804 downwards.
CAAAGACCCTACTCAAGTTGAAGGACTTATACATCAAGTTCCTTTCTAGAAAAGCTAGACCAAGGACATTGTCATCAAGATTCTAAGGTGATCTCCCTCTCATTGAAGCAAGGTCCTTACCATTAAAGACATCATCAAGAATTCATCATTTATATTCATCAACAAAGACATCTCCATCAAAGGATCCAAAGAGATCTCCCTCTTTGTGGGATAAATGATCATTCTTGAAGAAAACTATCTTCATCGAGGAGAAACTTTTTATCCTCTATATCATCATCAACATCAAGGAAACAATAAGAAGAAGGATCATCCTATCAAGTAATTATATTATGTCCATATCTGAATCTGTCAAAATGTCTTTTTGCATGGAAAGCAACAAATTGGTTGGGGCTTCAATCTATCTTGCATGGAAGAAAAAGACATATCTGAATCTCATTGAAAATGAGGTTATGGAACATGCCAAAGGATCTATTAAAAAACCAACAAAGGGATATGCTTAAGCACTTGAAAACTATATGAGAGGGGAAGTTATGGCTCAAAGGATTCCCATAGAATCCATCCGGGATCCCCTCATTCCGTATGTATCAAAACTCGAAACTTCAAAAGAAATTTATGACAAACTGGTAGAGTTGTATTCCGTAAGCATGTTGGAGAGGTCATCTCATTAAGGTAATAAATCTACAAGCTAAAGATTTCCAAGGAAGAAGGAATAACCTCATACTTTATGAGGATATCTGAAATCAGGGATCAGCTTCAAGATTTGGGAGAAGTCATGTTTGATAGGGAAATGAATAAAATTGTACTAAATGCACTACCAGAGGATTGGGGTAACTTTACTTCAAGTATTTATGGGAAGAAAGAAGCTACTCCATTCCAGGATCTATGGTCTCTATGCAAGATTGAAGAATATAGGCAAAAGGCCAAATTTGATGTAGGATTAGGTGAGAAAAATCAAGCTTATGCTACAATGACAAGAAGAAAGGTAAAATTTGGAAAGTATGGTTCTCAGAAAAGAAGAATAGCATGGCTAAGAGTCAATGCTATGGATGTCAAGAATATGGGAATTACAAAAGAGATTGTCCTAAGATCAAGAAGGACAAAAGAGGAAAAGAAGAAGCCCAAATCATCGAGAAAGTAGAGGAAATTGAAAAGAAGAAATCCAAGAAAGTTGAAGTAAAAGATCTCTATTATGATTGAGATAGTCTTCCTCTCCTAGCTCTTTTCAAATTATATTTTCAAGTCTTCCTGTTGTAAATTATAACTATTAGGAATCATTAGGAGCATGACATGATACATCATCTTAGGAAATGGCATCATAAGAAGCATTAAAAGCAAGAGCTCATGACATCATCATAGGGAAGCATGAATGACAACTAAATTAGGTCTATGAAAGGATATAGCTCTTGGTAACCTCATTCGAAGCACTTATGGAAAAAAACAAAGAAAAGAAAGTCATATGGTACAAGGCTCATCATACGTTTGTCAAAAGGAAACATTTGCTAGATGAGGATACTCAAGATCCTCTATTGGAATCTTCATCGGAAGGTTCACCAATCAAAAGGAAGCGAGGATTTCATCGAGAATTCAACTTGTGGAATTCATGAAATGATGCTATGATGACAATAAAAGGTGAAGCATATCACAAGATTGAAGTTCCTTCAATCAAGGAAGCTACTAAAGGAAGTTTGGATGACCTAAAGTAAAATTAGGTATGTATGCTTGTATTCAATATTGCAGAGTCATGTCATATGGTTGCAGGTAAAAATGAATGAATTCTCTATCTCGAGAGCATGATCAAAATAAAGGATCTCTTCCTTTGAAAAGGATGTAGGAAGGCAAGAGTCACACACTGTCTAGATGAAATCAACATAATATGTCCTCATATGAAATATGAGGTGGTTGACAGTGATTGGAGGAACTCTGATTTAAAGTTACTGGGAAGAAAAATGTGTGAAAGGAAGGGATCATTAAATATGAAACTATTGAAAAAGTCAATCAACATCTGAGGACTGAGAAATCTGACTACGATATCTCCATGAAATATATACTCTAATGAAGTCTGAAAAAGAAAGAGACCCTTGAAAGCATATATCTTGGTGAGACGTGTCAATGCATATGCAGGATGTTGATGCAAACTAGAAGATGTCAAGATGAAAGACCATCACAAAGGTAATTTTTATTTAATGTTCATTCCTTTATTTTTGAATGATATCTGGATGGTATTATGCAGGGATTCCAAGGGAAGATCTATGGATATTTTCAACCACTGATGCCCATGTAGTAGGATGAAAGATCCTTGAGGAAACATGGGATGAAGAAGGAAACATGGCATGAAGGAAGGCCATATATGAACTGATGGATCACTTTCTGATGAAAGTAATAATGACATGACTGACTCGTGGATGAAAGTGATGGATGGTATGTTCCCTACGTGTGAAAATTTCGAAAACCAGAATCCTATTGCAAAAACTGGAAATTATTCTCCTAATTTTTATTTTAATTTAACAATTTATTTGTTGTTTTCTACGACAAATATTAAATAAATCACACTGCAATCTACATAAATAAAACTATGGAATAATAAATGTTGGAAGAAATGCTAGTACACACACATAAAATGGAATAATTATTTTTGGACCAATGTCCCTGGAAAAAAACCCAACTTGGGAAAAATGGTGGAGCAAATGAGGTTTAATATTAAGTTGTAGTGAAATAATCTGAGTACAACTGGATGCCAAAACTGGAAATCCTACATAGAAATATTGGCAAGAAAAATATAGTGAGGAAAATTCCTCACTCCATAGGAAAATTCGGGCTCTAACCTCAGATCTAGGTGATCCGTCCAAACTGGCTCTCCGCAACTACTGCGTCACCCTAGTGTTAGAGTCAGTATTTGTATGCTTCCATTAGTGATCAAAAATCCTCTTTTATATCATATTAGTGTCCCATGATGAATTTTTTTATCATTCCACCTAGGTCATGATGTAAACAATTTACTCACTGATGGTAGCACAAGTTGAAACCTCATCCCCTCTCATAAAATTTATATTTTCTAGCCCACTTTCATGTGTCTTCGTGAGCATAAATTGACTATAAAAGCTCATTTCATCATGTTTTGTGTCAGTCAAGTCCACATGAATTCCAGTCATTCAAGGTCCCATTAGTTTACTAGGTTTTATTTTCCAAGGTCCAATACAACACCATTTCATTGCATAAGGTCAGCAAAGTATGAGAGTGAAGCAAGTAATACCCCCTTTTTCAGTTAAATGAGGGTTTATAAGCATGTAACCATGGTTGCTAAAGTTCCAAATTTGATTTTAAGCAAGAAATTCATTCCAGTTTGTAATTTTTTTATTTCAAAAGAGAGATGTAATAATTTTTATTTATTTATGTAATTTTATGTTTATCATGTGTAATAAGTCACTATTCTTAGCTGTTTACTCAAACTCCATTGCCAATATCATCCAAAGAAAATTCAAAAGTGAAGAATGCCAAAGCTTCAACATCATCCATCTGCAAAGAAAAAAGTCAGAAAGTAGATTATCAAAGGGGTTAAATGAAACATTAGTGGGTTTGAAAAGCAAAAGATCAAACTCACTCACCTATAAAGGACTTCTTGCCTTCAAACTCACCTCCATTTTCCTCCTAGCACTCATTGAGCAAACCCCAAGAGAGTTTTTTCACAGTTCTGGGTGAAATCAGCAGAAACAGGGCAGGCACTGCGCATTTCCTTCTTGCGCTGGACATTCTCTTTTGGTGCCACGCGTTTACCTGGTGCTGCACATTTCCTTAAGGCGCTACATGTTCCCTTAAGGCGCTGCGCATTTGGCCGAGGCACTACGCACTTTGTATTGGCGCTGCACGTTTGTCTAGCAACACTCCAGTCACCTCTTCAGCTCCTCCAAAGCGCTTTCAACCTCAAATCAAGTAAGTAGCAGCTAAGGGATGTCCTTTTCATCCTCCTTAAGTCAATTCCTAAGTGTTTGAAAAGTTTATTGAAGATTTGGTTTAATTGTTACATCTAAACCCTAGATTTCCCCCAAAAACTACCTTCCACTCTCATTCTCTTTTTCACACTTCCCTCCACCCTCCTTCCCTTTCCCTAAATCTTTATATCCCGAACACCCTCTAACCCTTTGTCCCAAAACCCTAAGTCCTAGGTGATACAACACTACCTAGGCTCCCAAACCTCTATATTGCAAACAAATTTCCCCATCCCCAAACTATCATACTACTACCCTATACCCCTCTCCAATACACATATCCCTTCACCCATCATCTTCATATTTACCCTTCCCCACTTACTATTCCCTAAAAACTACATTCCCCCTACCTTACACCTCCCTAGGGTTTGATACTAAAGAAACATAGCAGAGGAGGAACACAAACCACATAGTGAGGAAGAGGAAACAGATAGAGAAGAAGATAGGGAACAAAGGAGGCCACACAAAGGAGGCCAGATACTTAGGTTTGAGCCCACATATCTCAGGGAACTCTTAGCATCCCCTATGACTGTGACATCCTTCAAATGGCTAGGATGTTATGATTTCTGTGAGCAAGTGCAAGCAGTCCAACATCATCCTGAGTTGACTAGGCTCTTCATTACTAAACTCCAAGACAACCAGGTCACTCTAACAGGTATAAATTTCACTTTTTCTACTACCATAATATCAGCTGCCATTGGGATCCCAGATGTTGGGGAAAAATGGTTTAAACAAGGTGATTTGGAGAATCATTATTATGAGCCTTACATGAAACCAAGATACAGAAATGAAAGAAGGGGCTATTTTCCTTTTTCACATCTCCTTGACAGATATGCCCCAATAATGAAGATTATTATGAAATATTTTTCATGTGAAGGTAGATTCTCCCGGGTTTATTCTTATCATATTCGACTCTTAATGCATTTCACTAGGGTAAAAATTCTCAATATACCCTACTATCTTCTTCGGAGTGTTGATAAGATGGCCTACATTGCCCAAAAGAGGGAGCACAAGGATCAAATGAAGAGCCTATTTCATCATTCCCTCATTAAAATCATAGTCCTTTACCATCTCAAGGAACTCAACATTGCATGGAGTACCTTCATAGCTAATCCCATATTCACTCATGCACCTACTCAAAATATTCAAAGCATCCCTTCATCATCTCATCCATCCACATATATTCCTCCATCTCAGCCCATACATCTTTCATCCTCATCTGATGAGTCAGTCACACCATCACCTCCATCATCACCATTTCATGAGCCTATTCAGCCACCTAGCAGAGATGAAGGCAGAGAGAAAGAGCACAATGAACATGGTGAGATCAGCAAGCCTAAAAGGGCTGGTTTGGGTACTTTGGCACATACCTATCAGAGAGGGCATAGGCAAGTGTTTTTCCCACATATTGTGGGAGGTGCCTTGCCTTCTTCATCAACAAAGCAGGTACATAAGGGTAAGGAAAACGTGACAGAGGCAGAGATCTAGCAGCAAGAGGAGGACCTCCATGAGATAGAAGAATATTTTCACCTAGTTTACCTAAGTGAAAATGATGACAATGAGAGCACAACCATTTCTCTCAAAGAGAAATAAGCACTCATAGGGGAACTCCAGGTCAATTTGCAGAGGGAAAAATATATCATCACATACTATGAGCAGGAAAACAAGTAGTTAGAGACCAAACATGAGCTCATGGAAATTCAGCTCATCAAGGCAAAGAGGGAGGCTGAAAAGGCTAAAGCCTTACTTGATGAAGCATATGGAGAATACAGTGATCAGCTGGAGGAACAGGTGCCAAGAAAAAGGCCAAGGACTAGAGGCCTAAAGAGAGCTTTGGAGCTAGAAAAACAAAAGGAGGCTGAGCTAGCTAATGAGCTCACCCTAAATGAGAAATTTTCCAAAATGGTAAATGAGAACCAGGAGCATTGGCTTGAGAGGGTGAACACCCATCTTGAAAACCTCTTAGACAAGGCCAAAAGAGACACTGACCTTCAAAGAAAGATGGAAAAATATTATTGCCGAAGGAACCAAATAGCAAGGGCAAAGCTCAAAGCTGTTAGGGCAAGAATTGAAACCCTAACTCACAATGAGAAGAAGAAGAAGGTTGATATACTTGTAGAGGCTTCACTCCATGCCTAGCCACCTCAGACGTCAACTTCTTGAACAATTTTAAAGACCCTTGGCTCAATTTTTTCCATCTTGGTTTTCTTGTCTTTTTAAGGCAATTTTTATATCAACAGTTTGGTCAAACATGCAACGCCCTAGGTGTTGTGCACTTTTTGGAGGAATGGCCACCACCATTGGATTCAAAAGGACCAAGACATCTTGGAAAACCATGTTTCTAGCCCTATAAAACAAAACTAGTGGGTGAAAAAGGAAAAAAGCCACCTAAAAATCATGTTTCTGCCTCTTTTTTGGACCAGGCACTGCGCGTTTGAGTAGTCTTGGGAGAATGGAATTTTGGAGGGGCCAATCAATCCCATTTTGAAAACCAAGGGAAGTTTTTGAAACTAAACAGGATAAGATTTCCAATGAGCTATCCTGGGATATATTTGGACACCAGGAAGGTAGGTAAAAGTTAGCTTGAAGATGGCGCTGCGCGTTTGACACTGGCACTGTGCGTTTGACAGTCAGCCCAAATTTTCACTGTTTCTCTCCAAATTGATTTTTACCTATGGGAAATTACTGTTTTACTGATGTAATTGATAAGGATGATGTAATTATTATGTTTTTAATGTTACCTAGGGTAAATACATTAGATAAATGGAATCTATGACTTGTAATGAATCATTTTTCTTAAGTTAGGGATGAGTCACTTTGACCACCCTACACTCTAGCTATCAGTTCAGTTTTTGTTGCAACTATTCCTCCTCTCATGGATTCGACTCCTGACGCTAGGATGAGTTGGTTTGAGGCCTATATTATATAATTTATCAGTCATTCTATTGGTTGGAATCTTAGTATTGGATGTTGTACTAATGTTTCAGACTTTGGCATGAAATATATTGGATGAGTTGTAGCTATTTTGGTGGGATTCCTGTGGCATGGTATTTTGATATTGTTTCCTCTTCAGTTACATATGTGTGAATGTTTTGTACCTTCCATGATTCATTTCACTCTAAGTATGTTTGATTTTCAAGGTGTGATAAGCAGAATTCATCTTGTATGCCCTGTTTTGGGAAAATCATCATAGATTGTTTCATTTCTTCAGTTTAAAAAGAATTCATGATCTTCATGCTCTTTTTAGCACCTCACTAGTCTAAACCATCTCATCACTATACTACCAAGTGTTAAATTAACTTGCTTACCTTTCCCGATCAAATGTTTGCAATTCTGATTTTCTCTTGCCCTGACCTAGTTCACTCTCTGACCTAATTCACTCATCCAGTGACTACCCCAACCAATTCAAATTAAAACAATGCTAAGCTACTATATCTAGCCCAAAACCCTAATCTATCCAACCCTCTTGGCTATGATCCTTTGGACAGAGCCCTCTTCGGTTTGGTAGGGCTAGCTACTAAGTCAAAATATTGGTCTATGGTTACCTTAGCTGGACTCTTCCTTAGCCTTGGAGATTCAGAGGAGTGATAACACCTAGCATAGTCCCTTCTGCACTTAGTTCAAACTAGCTTTTCCTCAAGCTGTCTGGTTTGTCGCTATCTGGGAAAATGTCTCTCTTGGCCTCCAAAACCTCTGTCCAGCTTCTGGCACTGAAACTCGTCTTTCCCTAGCGGAATTGAAATTGCCTCTAGAGGTTATTGCGCTACCCCAACGTCAGCCTCTCTGTGGCTCTTCTGCCTCTCTGCAAATGAACTCACCGGATATGGAAATATTCCTCCAGCTTCATTGTCTCTATCCCTCTCTCACTGCCTCAATCTCACTGGGTCTCTCTCCATCAACTGGCTACTACTACTATGGAAATCAAACTGCTCATAAAATCAAACTGCTCAAGTGTCTTCTCCAAGTGCCCATCAAATTCTTCTTATAATCCTCCATTGCAACTCCAACGACCAAGATTAAATATTAATCGATGGCTAAGATTAACTTGAAGTCAAACCATGTGAGTTTCTAGATCATTCACGCCTTGAATTAATTAATACTGATGAATTAACCATATTCCCTAAGTTTAGACTTCAGAAATATTTAAAAACTGGTTAATAATTTAATTAAGTCATTTATATGCAGAATTTCCATAAACGAGTTCTAGGTTTTGGAGATCTCCTGTATTCTAGGTTCTCCACAAATTTTCAAGGCTAGAACACATTTGATGCTAAAAAAATTAACAGTCCCTCCTAGCGAGGAATGCGTTCTAGTGCTCTACTACACATCCTCTAGCAACACCCTGTCTATGCATCATCTCCTATTACACTGCTGATGTCTGGCTACTGCTGCCCACCAACCAATGTGTAACTCTAATATTCACTGCATTTGTGCTGCTGTTGACCTTGCTGAACTGCTGCCAACACTGCATCTGCAATGCAACTCCCTCTCATATGTTTCTACTGCAACTGCAACATTTGCAACTAAGAAGCATCTTAAATACTAAATCAATTGTGATTGGTATGATGCATTTGTCTCCCGAGTCTCTGACTGCTGCTAGTATCTGCACTATCATTGAGATATTTAGGCTGCTTCTGACCCTATTGAACTGTGCCAACTGCACTGCTTCCAACTTTCCACTCCGCTCCTTAGCATTTGACTGCTACTAGTCTCTGCATTTGTCACTCTGGCATTTGATGCATCAACTGGCACTAATCCATCTTGCTACTGAAAAAACTGTGGGCCCCTGTAACAAGGTGCTAATCCAATGTTGATCTAAAGATGATATGAGGTTGTCATTGATGTCAACCCAAGAAGCACCAAGGATGACCCTGAAATTCCATGACACATTGGGCATCATCATTCATGGTTTCTCGTCTCATAACCATTATAGGAATACTCTACTCAAAAATATCTTTCTATCGGTATATATCTCTCCTCTTAATTCCTCACGGTTGTAAGTTATTCAAGATTGAAGTTAGTAACCCCAATTAGTGGGCTAAAACCCCATGGGGTTGTGGCATGGAATTTATCATTGATTTTAGTCATTCAATAATAAATAATTAATCATTTTTTAAGCTCCTAAAATCCCTCCAACATTCTCTATAGAATCCCCTCTCAACTCTATAAAAAGAAATCTCATATATCCTCCAAAAGTAGTGATTGTGGAGTTTTCGCTATAAATTTATTTCTTCGAAGTCTTAGATACCGAAATTAAAACCCATTTTAGCCGAAATCCTAATGCACATCGTGACCGAATTTCAGTTCTTTATTCGCTATCTTTGTGGAGATATGATATGTGGAAGTTAGGGTTTTTGAAGGCTCCCGAATTTCATCTCAAAGAGGTGACCTTGGGAAAATCGTCATAACTCTTCCTTTGAGAAGTGGATTGGAACTCTGTAAAAAGTAGCGGATAGTGCACAGACTGTAGATTTTTTTGTATCAATTTCAGAGCTGAAGAAGGAAACAATGACACGTGGCACGCCGTACAAGTTTTCTCTACTGAACTAGTCCATAATTAGGTCATTGTGAGATATTGGGCATAACTTTGCCTTGAAGATTACAAATCGGGTCAGACATGTGGAATTGGAAACAAGACTCAGAGGGCTACTAAAAGACCAAAGATCACATATTGGGGATTTGAAATCACAGAGATACATCAGATTCAATATCGTGCTCCTAGAAGGCAAGAAAAAAACTAGATCAAGTGTTGTCAAGGGGTGCAAAGGACCAGAGTTTCTAGGGCAGCAAAGAGCAAGGTGCAGCAAAGTGATGCAGAAGAGGTAAGCTCTAGGTAAGTATCTTCTGTATATGCATGTTCATCTCTTAATTGAATTAGGTTCTTTGTTTTCTAATTTGTTGTTTTTGTTTAGCACTGACATATGCTCTACAAGATGAGCTAAGTTTTGTGATTATCATGTCATGGGTATTTCCTTGAAGACTTTTTGCAGGTATTATATATTCATCAAGAGAAGACTCAATGCATAATCTAATGTTTTGAAGAGTGAGAAAGGGTAGCATGACAAGAGCAACAATCAAGGTGCATAACATCAACAAGAAATTCACCACATGAAGTCTTCAAGTGGGCAACATTGCATACAGTCATTGTAAAAGTATCATTGGATAGAGTCATTGTAAAAGTTGTACAACTATCTATCTACCAAGATTTGAAGAGGTAGTGTTGGGAGGTCTAGGATCACCATTAGGTGGTTGTGTCATAGTTGGGGTTATGGTCTAGTGTGTCTTCTTCTTCTACATCATTCTATATCATTGTAAAGTGGACCATTTTCCCTGGTACGAGAGTCCATTCTTCTTTTATTCTTCTATAGGGTGGTAGGATAGTGATCGGCTAGTGCATGAAGTCACCAATAGGTTCAAGCTTGTGAAAACTTCAGGGTGGTAGGGTGGTGCTAGGGTGAGTTGTAGCTCATTGGGTGTTGGGGCATCCATTCAGTTGACTACTGAAGAATCTCAGGCGTTGGAGCGTCCATCTAGTGGGAGATGGAGACGAACACTTTTCTAGATTCTAGGAAGTTTGAGCTTTATTTTCAATTGGAGTTGAAGATTAAAGAATTATTAGAAAAGAGTTCAAGTGGTTTTTTTCCTGGAGGGGGTTTCCACTTAAAAACTGTGTGCATTTGTGTTTCTTTTGTTTACTACTATCATTGTACAAACACTGATAATAATTGAAGATTAACTAATGCTCTGAAAGATTAATAATAATACTAATTGAAAGGAATACTGATTCACCCCCCCTCTCAGTATTTCCAACAATTTGTATCGGAGCTTGGTTCCTTCAATAACAGTTTAAGAACTGGAAGGAGATCATTGAGCATACCAAGAATGGTGTACCTTTGTTCAATGAAAATAATTATGCACTATGGAAAGGAAGAATGGAGGTCTATCTCTTGGCGCAAGCTTACAAAGTATGGGACACTATTCAAAGTGGCTTTACACCAACCGTGGATGAACTAGGTAAGAAGAATTTGGTAAATGATTCAAAAGAAAAGAATATTATTATCAGTGGAATTATTGAATCTGCTTATCATAAGGTGTTGGGTTGTAAAACCGCCAAAAATGTACGGGACAAGCTTGAGAATATATATGCAGGTGACTCAAATGTCAAAGATAGCTCATCATTTGATGAAGACAATGATAGCGACAGTGAAGCAGAAGCCAATAAGAGAGTATTGTTTATGGCCAAGCACAATAAAGAAGAGGTATCAAACAATGAAGGAGAAGGGTTGACCATAGAAGAATTTTCTAAGGAGGCAATCAAGCTTATAAAAGAGCTCAAGGTTGAGAAGATCTGTTCCAATGATCTTGAAGAACAAGTTCAAGGTCTCAAAATTGAAGTTGAAAAACACAAATGTATTGAAGAGTCACTTCAAAAGAAGTTGGAAGAAATCAATAATACAACAACATGAAACCTCAAGAGAGAAGTCCAACAGAAGCAACAAGAACTCGACACAACATTTGCAGAGATTAGCAGGATCATACAACAGATGCAGGAAGCAGAAATTGAAAGGAAGGAATTTGATCAAAGATACATATTCGCTGTTGACTAAAAGCAAAAGGAATTAGAAACATCTTCAATAGAAATAAGCAGGCTTAGGATTGAAAATGAGAAGCATAAGGAACAGATACAGGTTCTCAACAGAGAAGTAGAAAAGACCACTCTTCTCAAGCTACAGGTTGAGGAGGCAGAAAAAAGAAGGAAGATATTGAAAATATGGTTTCAAGAAAATATTATCAAAAACAAGAAGAACTTGATGCAACTCGTGATGAGATCAACAAACTCAAGGGATCACAAAAATAACACTTACAAGATAAGTCAAATGAAGAAGCAAAAATGAAGGCAATTAAAGATGGTAAAGCTCCAATTGATGAATGTACAAGCTCAAAAGCTTCGTAGGATGATTTTAAGAAGGAAGTTGATCAAAGTGAAAATCCAAAGAAGAATGTTGCAACTCCAAAGAACAAGACCAAAGAAATCAAGAACAAAGGGCCACAACAAACTACAACACCGCCTCCAAAGAAGAATGAAAAATCTTCCAGGTATGTTCGTTTATTTAATGGTTATTTCTTTTTATGTGCTAAATATGGAGATATGGCTAGGGATTGTGAAGTTTTTGATAGGTACAATCATTATCTGCAAAACCCTAGAAGCAAATTTGCAGGATCATGAGATAGGTTCCACGATGATTTTGTCAGAAGAGAATACGTGCTCGATGGGCCAAATATTGAATGTTTCAAATGCCATAATTATGGCCATAGCGCTCGTGGTTGCAAATATCAGATGGACTCACCTATGGACAACATTGAATGCTTCAAGTGTTATAACTATGGGCACATGGCTCAAGATTGCAGAAATAAGAAGGTATGGAAAAGGAAACAGGTACATGAAGACAAAGAAAATAACAAGGTTTCAGCAGTTATGCTTTCAGGATTTGTAAAAGTGAAAAGTCATGAGGAATTAGCAGTTGCTTCAGATAATAACTCAATTTAAGATGGCCCATTAGGTGACTCACTATTTTTAACAATCTGGGTTGTTGAGTCCTTAATGTTTGTACAAGAGGAGTCTATGCAGTAGTTTATGGCATAAGTCTACAGTTGACAGGAAGGTAGTTTGAACAAGATGGTAGTTTCATTAGAGGTTCAGGGGGAGAAAAACAATTGAAGGATTACAGGTTACCAGGAACAAGGCAAGATTAGTCTGCAAAGGATATGCATAGGTTGAAGGAATCAATTTTGAAGAAACATTTTCACCAGTTGCAAGAATGGAAACCATTTGGATGTTTCTCGCCTATGCATGTTCAAGAAAAATAAAAGTCTACCAAATGGATGTTAAGTCAGCATTTCTGAAAGGCAAATTAGAAGAAGAAGTTTACATCGAACAACCTTAAGGTTTTCTACTATTAGAAAAAGAAGACTATGTTTGCAGGTTAAATAAGGCTCTGTATGGTCTCAAACTGGCTCCCAGAGCATGGTATGCTCGTCTTGATGGATATCTACGACAAAAAGGGTTCAAGAAAGGTACTGCTGATAGCAATCTTTACGTACAAGTACATAAAGATAATTTAACAATCGTTGAGGTATCTGTGGATGATATAATATTTGGTAGCAATGATGATCTACTAAGTAAGAAATTTTCTACAAAGATGCAAAGTGAGTTCGAGATGTATTTACTTGGTGAGTTGAAATACTTCTTAGGGCTTCAAATATCTCAGCAAGAGAAAGGAATATTTATATGCCAAGCCAAGTACATCAAGGAAATGCTCAAGAAATTCAAAATGGAAGATTGCAAACCCGTCCTCACTCTAATGGTAACAAGTTGCAAATTGAGCATAGACGACTCATTTAAGGATGTGGATTAGAGGTTGTACAGATCTATGATTGGTAGTCTTCTATATGTAACCGCCTCCTTACCAGATGTTATGCAAGCAGTTGGACAAGTAGCAAGATTCCAAGCAACACCAAAAGAATCATAAATTATTGCCGTCAAAAGAATTATTTGATATCTAAAGGGCACAACAGAATATGGCTTATGGTATCCCAAGGGCAACAATCTCATTATTCAAGCCTTTACAGATGCAGATTGGGCAGGAAACATTGATGATCATAAGAGTACTAGTGGAGCAACATTCTATCTAGGTGGTTGTCTCGTATCATGGTTGAGCAAAAAGCAAACCTCAATCTCGTTATCTACAACAGAAGCAGAATACATTGCAGCGACAACTTGTTGTACTCAAGTCCTTTGGATGAAACAAAATTTGCAAGATCTTCAAGTACAATTCAGTGAGCCTATTCCCATCTTCTGTGATAACACCAGTGCCATCAACATCTCCAAGAATCCTGTCATGCATTCAAAAACAAAACACATACCGATCAAATATAATTTTTTTAGAGAACAAGTTGCTAAAAATAATATCAAACTTGAATATGTTGGTACAAAAGAACAAATTGCTGATATATTCACTAAACCTTTACCTCATGAAGCATTTGAATATCTTCGCTAGAAGATTGGGATTCTCCCAAGTTCTCATCAGATTTTCCTTATTCAAAAAATAAAGGGGGAGTGGAAGTGTGTACAGTTCCGCAGGATGGTTGTGTGTCAGGGGGAGTTACCCTTTGCCATTGATGTCAAAGGGGGAGAGAAGGCAGTAGGAAGAGGTGCCTTGATCGCACGGGGAGTACTTGTGTTGCCATTAATGCAAAAGGGGGAGATTGTTGATCTAAAGATGATCCGAGGTTGTCATTGATGTCAACCCAAGCAGAACCAAGGATGACCCTGAACTTCCATGGCACATTGGGCATCATCATTCATGGTTTCTCATCTCATAACCATTATAGGAATACTATACTCAAAAATATATTTCTATCGGTATATTGCTCTCCTCGTAATTCCTCACAGTTTGTAAGTTATTCAAGATTGAAGTTAGTAACCCCAATTAGTGGGCTAAAACCCCATGGGGTTGTGGCATGGAATTTATCATCGATTTTCGTCATTGAATAGTCAATAATGAATAATTTTTTAAGCTCCTAAAATCCATCCAACATTCTCTATAGAAGCCCCTCTCAACTCTATAAAAAGAAATCTCATATATCCTCCAAAAGTAGCAATCATGGCATTTTCACTATAACTTTATTTCTACGAAGTCTTAGATGCAAAAATTAAAACCCATTTGAGCCGAAATCCTGATGAACATCATGATCAATTTCATATCTTGGTTCACTATATTTTCAGAGATATGATCTGTGGAAATTAGGGATTTTGTAGGCTCTTGAATTTTATCACAAAGAGGTGACCTTGGGAAAATTGTCATAACTCTCTCTTTGAGAAGTGGATTGGAATTCTGTAAAAAGTGGCAGATAGTGCACGGACTGTAGTTTTATGTGTATCAATCTCAGATCCAAAGGAGGAAACAGTGACACGCGACACGCCATACAAGTTCTCTATACTGAACTAGTCCATAATTAGGTCATTGTGAGAGGTTGTGCATAACTGTGCCTTGAAGAATCCAAATCCGGTCAGGCCTGTGGCATTGGAAAGAAGACTTAGAGGGATACTACAAAAACAGAGATACATCAAATTCAGCATCGTGCTCATAGAAGGCAAGAAAAAAAACTAGATCAAGTGCTGTCAAGGTGTGCAAAGGACCAGACTTTCTAGGGCAGCAAAGAGCAAGGAGCAGCAAAATGATGCATCAAAGGTAAGATCTAGGTAAGTATCTTTTGTATATTCATGTTCATCTCTTAATTTCATTAGGTTCTTTGTATTCTAATTTGTTGTTTTTGTTTAGCACTGACATATGCTTTGCAGGATGAGGTAAGTTTTGTGATTATCATGTCATGGGTATTTCCTTGAAGACTTTTTGCAGGTATTATATATTCATCAGGAGATGACTCAATGTATAATCTAACGTTTTGAAGAGTGATAAAGGGTAGCATGACAAGAGTAGAAATCAAGGTGCATAACAACAGCAAGAAGTTCACCACATGAAGTCTTCAAGTGGGTATCACTGCATACAGTCATTGTAAAGTATCATTGTACAGGGTCATTATAAAAGCATCATTGTAAAAGTTGTACAAGTGTCTATCTGCTAAGAATTGAAGATTCAATGTTGGGAGGTCTAGGATCATCATTATGTGGTTGTGTCATAGTTGGGGTTATGGTCTAGTGTATCTTCTTCTTCTACATCATTCTATATCATTGTAAAGTGGACCATTTTCCCTAGTACGGGAGTCCATTCTTCTTTTATTCTTCTATAGGGTGGTAGTGTGGTGCTAGGCCGGTGCATGAAGTCACCAACAGGTTCAAGCCTGTGAAAAATTCAGGGTGGTAGGGTGGTTCTAGGGTAAGTTGTAGCTCATTGGGTGTTGGGGCATTTGTTCAGTTGACTATTGAAGAATCTCGGGCGTTGGAGCATCCATCTAGTGGAAGTTGGAGAAGAATGCTCTTCTAGATTCTAAGAAGTTGGAGCTTTCTTTTCAATTGGAGTTGAAGATTAAAGAATTATTAGAAAAACGTTCAGGTGGTTTTTGTCCCGGAGGGGGTTTCCAGCTTAAAAACTGTGTACATTTGTGTTCCTTTTGTTTACTGATATCATCGTACAAACACTAATAATAATTGAAGATTAACTAATGCTATGAAAGATGAATAATAATACTAATTGAAAGGAATACTGATTGACCCCCCCCCTCAGTATTTCCAACAATTGGTATCGGAGCTTGGTTCCTTCAATAGCAGTTTAACAACTGGAAGGAGATCATGGAGCATACCAAGAATGGTGTACCTTTGTTCAATGAAGATAACTATGCACTATGGAAAGGAAGAATGGAGGTCTATCTCTTGGCACAAGGTTAGGAATTATGGGACACTGTTCAAAGTGGATTTACACCAACCGCAGATGAACAAGGTAAGAAGAATTTGGTAAATTATGCAAAAGAAAAGAATATTATTATCAGTGGACTTATTGAATTTTCTTATCATAAGGTGTTGGGTTGTAAAACCACCAAAAATGTATGGGACAAGCTTGAGAATATATATGCAGGTGACTCAAATGTCAAAGATAGCTCATCATTTGATGAAGACAGTGACAGTGAAGAATAAGCCAATAAGAGAGTATTGTTTATGGCCAAGCACAATAACCAAGAGGTATCAAACAACGAAGAAGAAGGATTGACCAGAGAAGAATTTTATAAGGAGGCAAACAAGCTTATAAAAGAGCTCAAGGCTGAGAAGATCTGTTCCAATACTCTTGAAGAACAAGTTCAAGGTATCAAAATTGAAGTTGAAGAACACAAATGTATTGAAGAGTCACTTCAAAAGAAGTTGGAAGAAATCAATAATACAACAACATGAGACCTCAAGAGAGAATCCCAACAGAAGCAACAAGAAATCGACACAACATTTGCAGAGATTAGCAGGATCATACAACAGATGCAGGAAGCAGAAATTGAAAGGAAGGAATCTGATCAAAGATACATATCTGCTGTTGACCAAAAGCAAAAGGAATTAGAAACATCTTCAATAGAAATAAGCAGGCTCATGATTGAAAATGAGAAGTAGAAGGAAAAGATATAGGTTCTCAACAGAGAAGTAGAAAATACCACTCTTCTCAAACTACAGGTTGAGGAGGTAGAAAAAAGAAGGAAGATCTTGAAAAGATGGTTTCAAGAATATCTTGCTCAAAAACAAGAAGAACTTGATGCAACCTGTCATGAGATCAACAAACTCAAGGGATCGCGAAAAGAACACTTACAAGAGAAGACATATGAAGAAGCAAAAATGAAGGATATTAAAGATGGTAAAGCTCCGGTTGATGAAGGTACAATCTCCACAGCTTCCCAGGATGATTCTAAGAAGGAATTTGATCAAAATGAAAAGCCAAAGAAGAATGTTGCAACTCCAAAGAGCAAGACCAAAGCAATCAAGAACAAAGGACCACAAAAAACTACAACACCGCCTCCAAAGAAGAATGAAAAATCTTCCAGGTATGTTTGTTTATTTAATGGTTATTGCTTTATGACTAGGGATTGTGAAGTTTTTGACAAATACAATCAGTATCTCCAAAACCCTAGAAGCAAGTTTGCAAGATCATGAGATAGGTTCCATGATGATTTTGTCAGAAGAGAATACCTGCTATATGGGCCAAATATTGAATGTTTCAAATGTCATAATTATGGCCATAACACTCATTGTTGCAGATATCAGATGGAATCGCCTATGGACAACATTGAATGCTTCAAGTGTCATAACTATGGGCACATGGCTCAAGATTGCAGGAATAAGAAGGCTTGGAAAAGGAAATAGGTACCGGAAGACAAAGCAGATAACAAGGTTTCAGCAGTTATGCTTTCAGTATTTGTAAAAGAAAAAAGTCATGAGGAATTAGCAATTGCCTCATATAATAACTCAAGTAAAGATGGCCCGTTAGGTGGCTCACTATTTTGAACAATTTGGGTTGTTGACTCCTTAATGTTTGTACAGGAGGAGTCTATGCAACAATATATGGCATAAGTCTACGATTGACAGGAAGGTAGTTTGAACAAGATGGTAGTTTCATTAAAGTTTCAGGGGGAGCAAAACAGTTGAAGGGTTACAGGTTACTAGGAACAAGGAAAGATTAGTCTGCAAAGGATATGCACAGGTTGAAGGAATCGATTTTGAAGAAACATTTTCACCAGTTTCCAGAATGGAAGCCATTCGAATGTTTCTTTCCTATGCATGTTCAAGAAAAATAAAATTATACCAAATGGATGTTAAGTCAGCATTTCTGAATGGCAAATTAGAAGAAAAAGTTTACATTGAACAACCTGAAGGTTTTCTACCATCAGAAAAAGAAGACTATGTTTGCAGGTTAAAAAAGGCTCTGTATGGTCTTAAGTAGGCTCCCAGAGCATGGTATGCTTCCCTTGATGGATATCTATGTCAACAAGGGTTCAAGAATGGTACTGTTGATAGAAATCTTTACGTACAAATACATAAAGATAATTTAACAATCATTGAGGTATATGTGGATGATATAATCTTTGGTAGCAATGATCGAATAAGTAATAACTTTTCTGCAAAGATGCAAAGTGAGTTCGAGATGTCTTTACTTAGTGAGTTGACATACTTCTTAGGGCTTCAAATATCTCAGCAAGAGAAAGGAATATTTATATGTCAAGCCAAGTACATCAAGGAAATGCTCAAGAAATTCAAAATGGAAGATTGCAAACTCGTCCTTACTCTGATGGCAACATGTTGCAAATTTAGCATAGACGACTCATCTAAGGATGTGGATCAAAGGTAGTAAAAATCTATGATTGGTAGTCTTTTATATGTAACAGCCTCCCGACCAGATTTATGCAAGCAGTTGGACAAGTAACAAGATTCAAAGCAGCACCAAAAGAATCACATATTATTTCCATCAAAAGAATTCTTAGATATCTAAAGGGCACAACAAAATATGGCTTGCAGTATCCCAAGGGAAACAATCTCATTATTCAAGATTTTACAGATGCAGATTGGGTAGGAAGCATTGACGGCCGTAAGAGTACTAGTGGAGCAACATTCTATCTAAGTAGTTGTCTCATATCATGGTTGAGAAAAAAGCAAACCTCAATCTCGTTATCTACAGTGGAAGCAGAATAAATTGCAATGACAACTTGTTGTGCTCAAGTCCTTTGGATGAAACAAACTTTGCAAGATCTTCAAGTAGAATTCAGTGAGCCTATTCCCATCTTCTGTTATAACACTAGTGCCATCAACATCTCCAACAATCCTGTCATGCATTAAAAAACAAAACACATTCTGATCAAATATCATTTTGTTAGAGAAAAAGTCATTGAAAAGAATATCAAACTTGAATATGTTGGTACAAAAGGACGAATCGTTGATATCTTCACTAAACCTTTACCTTGTGAAGCATTTGAATATCTTCACCAGAAGCTTTGGATTCTCACAAGTTCTCATTAGATTTTCCTTATTCAGAAAATGAAGGGGGAGTGGAAGTGTGTACAGTTCCGCAGGATGGTTGTGTGTTAGGGGGAGTTTCCCTTTGCAATTGATGTCAAAGGGGGAGAGAAGGCAGTAGGAAGAGGTGCCCTGATCACAGGGGGAGTACTTGTGTTGCCATCAATGCCAAAAGGGGAGATTGTTGATCTAAAGATGATCTGTGGTTGTCATTGATATCAACCCAAGCAACACCCCAAAATTCCATGGCACATTTTGCATCATAATTCACTGTTTCTCCTCTCATAACCATTATAGGAATACTCTACTCAAAAATATCCTTCTATCGGTATATAGCTCTCCTCGTAATTCCTCACGGTTTGTAAGTTATTCAAGATTGAAGTTAGTAACCCCAATTAGTGGGCTAAAACCACATGGGGTTGTGGTATGGAATTTATCATTGATTTTGGTCATTTAATAGTCAATAACTAATAATTTTTTAAGCTCCTTAAATCCCTCCAACATTCTCTATAGAATCCCTTCTCAACTCTATAAAAAGAAATCTCATATATCCTCCAAAAGTCGTGATTGTGGAATTTTCGCTATAACTTTATTTTTGCAAAGTCTTAGATGCCAAAATTAAAACATGTTTGACTTGAAATCCGGATGAACGTCATGACCAAAGTTTAGATCATGGTTCTCTATATTTTCGGAGACATGATCTGTGGGAGTTAGGGTTTGTGCAGGTTCCTGAATTTCATCTCAAAGAGGTGACCTTGGGAAACTAATCATAACTCTCTCTCTAAGATGCGTATTGGAATTCTGTAAAAAGAGGCAGATAGTGCATGAAATGCATATTTCTGTGTATCAAGTTCAGAGCCGAAGGAGGAAATAGTGACACGTGGCACACCGTACAAGTTCGCTCTATTGATCTAGTACAGAATTAGGTCATTGTGAGAGATTGGGCATAACGTTGCCTTGAAGAATCCAAATTGGGTTAGACCTATGGCATTGGAAATAAGAATCAGAGGGCTACTACAAGACTGAAGATTACATATTGGGCATTTTTAATCACACAATACATCAGATTCAATATCGTGCTCCTAGAAGGTAAGAAAAAAACTAGAACAAGTGCTGTCAAGGGGTGCAAATGACCAGACTTTCTAGGGCAGCAAAGAGAAAGGCGCATTAGAGGTAAGATCCAGGTAAGTATCTTTTTTATATGCATGTTCATCTCTTAATTTGATTAGGTTCCTTGTATTCTAATTTGTTGTTTTTGTTTAGCACTGACATATGCTCTGCAAGAGGAGGTAAGTTTTGCTATTATCATGTCATGGGTATTTCCTTGAAGTCTTTTTGCATGTATTATATATTCATCAAGAGCAGACTCAATGCATAATCTAATGTTCTGAAGAGTGAGAAAGGGTAGCATGACAAGAGCAACAATCAAGGTGCATAACATCAACAAGAATTTCACCACATGAAGTCTTCAAGTGGGCAGCACTGCATACAGTCATTGTAAAAGTATCATTGTACAGAGTCATTGTAAAAGCACCATTGTAAAAGTTGTACAAGTGTCTATCTGCCAAGAGTTGAAGAGGCAGTGTCGGGAGGTATAGGATCATCATTAGATGGTTGTTTCATAGTTGGGGTTATGGTCTAGTGTGTCTTCTTCTTCTACATCATTCTATATCATTGTAAAGTGGACCATTTTCCTTGGTATGAGAGTCCATTCTTCTTTTATTATTCTATAGGGTGGTAGGGTGGTGCTAGGCTGGTGCATGAAGTCACCAACAGGTTCAAGCCTGTGAAAACTTCAAGGTGGTAGGGTGGTGCTAGGGTGAGTTGTAGCTCATTGGGTGTTGAGGCATCTGTTTAGTTGACTACTGAAGAATCTCAGGCGTTGGAGTGTTCATCCAGTGGGAGCTGGAGAAGAATGCTTTTCTAGATTCTATGAAGTTGGAGCTTTATTTTCAATTGGAGTTGAAGATTAAATAATTATTAGAACGTTCAGTTGGTTTTTGTCTCGGAGGGGGTTTCCACCTTAAAAACTTTGTGCATTTGTGTTCATTTTGTTTCCACCTTTAAAAATCTAATAATAATACTAATTGAAAGGAATACTAATTCACCCGCCCTCTCAATATTTCCAACAATTGGTATCGGAGCTTGGTTCCTTAAATAAAAGTTTAACAACTGGAAGGAGATCATGGAGCATACCAAGAATGGTGTACCTTTGTTTAATGAAAATAATTATGCACTCTGGAAAGGAAGAATGGAGGTCTATCTCTTGGCGCAAGGTTATGAAGTATGGGACACTGTTCAAAGTGGCTTTACACCAACCGCGGATGAACAAGGTAAGAAGAATTTGGTAAATTATGCAAAAGCAAAGAATACTATTATCAATGGACTTATTGAATCTGCTTATCATAAGATGTTGGGTTGTAAAACCACCAAAAATGTATGGGACAATCTTGAGAATATATATGCTGGTGACTCAAATGTCAAAGATAGCTCATCATCTGATGAAGACAGTGACAATGAAGAAGAAGCCAATAAGAGAGTATTGTTTATGGCCAAGCACAATAAACAAGAGGTATCAAACAATGAAGAAGAAGGATTGACCATAGAAGAATTTTATAAGGAGGCAATCAAGCTTATAAAAGAGCTCAAGCCTGAGAAGATCCGTTCTAATACTCTTGAAGAACAAGTTCAAGTTCTCAAAACTGAAGTTGAAGAACACAAATGTATTGAAGAGTCACTTCAAAGGAAGTTGGAAGAAATCAATAATACAACGACACGAGACCTCAAGAGAGAAGTCCAACATAAGCAACAAGAACTTGACATGGAATTTGCAGAGACTAGAAGGATCACGCAACAGATGGAGGAAGCAGAAATTGAAAGGAATGAATCTGATCAAAGATACATATCCGTTGTTGACCGAAAGAAAAAGGAATTAGAAACATATTCAATAGAAATAAGCAGGCTTAGGATTGAAAATGAGAAGCATAAGGAAAAGATACAGGTTCTCAACAGAGAAGTAGAAAAAACCACTCTACTCAAGCTATAGATATAGGAGGCAGAAAAAAGAAGGAAGATCTTGCTCAAAAACAAGAAGAACTTGATGCAACCCGTGATGAGATCCCCAAACTCAAGGGATCACAAAAAGAACACTTACAAGAGAAGACAGATGAAGAAGCAAAAATGAAGGCAATTAAAGATGGTAAAGCTCTGATTGATGAAGGTACAAGCTCCACAACTTTGCAGGTTGATTCTAAGAAGGAAGTTGATAAAAGTGAAAACCCAAAGAAGAATGTTGCAACTCCAAATAACAAGACAGAATAAATCAAGAACAAAGGACCACAACAAACTACAACACTACCACCAAAGAAGAATGAAAAATCTTCCAGGTATGTTCGTTTATTTAATGGTTATTGCTTTTTATGTGCTAACTATGGACATAATTGCTAGGGATTGTAAAGTTTTTGATAGGTACAATCATTATCTACAAAACCCTAGAAGAAAGTTTGCAGGATCACAAGACAGGTTCCATGATGATTTTGTCAGAAGAGAATACGTGCTAGATGGGCCAAATATTGAATGTTTCAAATGCCATAATTATGGCCATAGAAATTGTGGTTGCAAATATCAGATGGAATTGCCTATGGACAACATTGAATGCTTCAAGTGTCATAAATATGGGCACATGGCTTGAGATTGCAGGAATAAGAAGGTCTAGAAAAGGAAACAGGTATAGGAAGACAAAGCAGATAACAAGGTTTCAACAGTTATGCTTTCAGGATTTGTAAAAGCAAAAAGTCATGAGGAATTAGCAATTACTTTAGCTAATAACTCAAGTCAAGATGGCTCGTTAGGTGACTCACTATTTTGAACAATCTGGGTTGTTAACTCCTTAGTGTTTGTACAGGAGGAGTCTATGTAGTAGTATATGGCATAAGTCTACTATTGACAGGAAGGTAGTTTGAACAAGATGGTAGTTTCATTAAAGGTTCAGGGTGAGAAAAAATGTTGAAGGATTACAGGTTACCAAGAATAAGGGAAGATTAGTCTGCAAAGGATATGCACAGGTTGAAGGAATCAATTTTGAAGAAACATTTTCACCAGTTTCGAGAATGGAAGCCATCCAGATGTTTCTCGCCTATGCATGTTCAAGAAAAATAAAAGTCTACCAAATGGATGTTAAGCCAGAATTTCTAAATGGTGAATTAGAAGTAGAAGTTTACATCGAACAACTTGAAGGCTTTCTACTATTAGAAAAAGAAGACTATGTTTGCAGGTTAAAGAAGGCTCTGTATGGTCTCAAGCAGGCTCCCAGAGCATGGTATGCTCATCTTGATGGATATCTACATCAATAAGGGTTCAAGAAAGGTATTGATGATAGCAATCTTTACATACAAATACATAAAGATAATTTAACAATCATTGAGGTATATGTGGATGATATAATCTTTGGTAGCAATGATGATCGACTAAGTAAGAAATTTGCTACAAAGATGAAAAGTGAGTTTGAGATGTCTTTACTTGGGTAGTTAACATACTTCTTAGGGCTTCAAATATCTCAGCAAGAGAAAGGTATATTTATATGTCAAGCCAAGTACATCAAGGAAATGCTCAAGAAATTCAAAATGGAAGATTGCAAACCCTTCCTTACTCCGATGGTAACAGGTTACAAATTGAGCATAGATGACTCATCTAAGGATGTGGATCAGAGGTTGTATAGATCTATGATTGGTACTCTTATATATGTAACAACCTCCCGACCATATGTTATGCAAGCAGTTGGACAAGTAGCAATTTTCCAAGGAGCACCAAAAGAATCACATATTATTGCCATCAAAAGAATTCTTTGATATCTAAAGGGCACAACAAAATATGGCTTGTGGTATCCCAAGAGAAACAATCTCATTATTAAAGCCTTTACAGATGCAGATTGGGCAGGAAGCGTTGATGATCGTAAGAATACTAGAGGAGCAACATTCTATCTAGGTGGTTGTATCATATCAAGGTTGAGTGAAAAGCAAACCTCAATCTCATTATCTATAGCAGAAGCAGAATACATTGCAACGACAACTTGTTGTAATAAAGTCCTTTGGATGAAACAAACTTTGCAAGATCTTCAAGTACAATTCAGTGAGCTTATTCCCATCTTCTATGATAACACCTGTGCCATCATCATCTCCAAGAATTCTGTCATGCATTCAAAAACAAAACACATTCTGATCAAATATCATTTTGTTAGAGAACAAGTCACTGAAAATAATATCAAACTTGAATATGTTGGTACAAAAGAACAAATTGCTAATATATTCACTAAACCTTTACCTTGTGAAGCATTTGAATATCTTCGCCAGAAACTTTGGATTCTCCCAAGTTCTCATTAGATTTTCCTTATTTAGAAAATAAAAGGGGGGTGGAAGTGTGACAGTATCGTAGGATGGTTGTGTGCTAGGGGGAGTTACTGTGGGGCAGCAGATCCCCCGCGTAATGGTTTTGGGGCTTAAAGCCCATAGTTTTGGGTAATGGTATTGTAAAGGCTCCGCGAAGTGTGCGGAGCACAAATTGTAATGAGTCAAGTCAAAGGGTTGTTCACCCAAAAATAATTTAAGATAATGGAAAGTGAGTCGGCCTGCCAATGGTCAGCGGACCATGGGAATGTATAAATAGAGCAAGGCTCTAAGTGTAGAAGTCAGTTTTTGTTAAGTTTTAGATCTGATCTGAAGTTTTATGGGTTATTGAATGCGATAGTTGCTCTAAGTATATAAGTCCGAGTCGTGGGTTGTAGTAGTAGAAGAGGTTCTGCAGCTGTGTGCGCAGAGGCCTAGTAGAGTCCACAGCTATGTGCGCGGACCCCTGCAGCTGTGTGCGTAGGATAGGAAGTGGATTGTAACTAAAAAAAGCATTAATAAAAATAAGTTGGTTTTGGAATATCGTGTATCTATTTCTATGTTTCTGTTTATGCATCTGTTTACAGTTTATGATTGTGCGCATGTCTATTTATGTTGAATGGTAAAGGAAAGCATTGGGCCCACTTAATTTAATTCAAGATCTATAATACTAATAAGAACAGTAAAGGGTAAAGAACATTCGTGCTCGTCATCCAAGCCACGCGAAGGTAGTTGCATTGAACAGGCAGTTGCGCGGAAGTAGTGCAGCGTGTAGGCTTAGTTCGCGAAATTTCCAGATCTCATCAAGACATCCCTAGGGTGTAGAAACCTGGTTCCAACACCCTCCCATACTACCTCGGGTGAGACCTTAGTCTGTGCTCCGCGGACTGTTGCCGAAAGGGCCGGTAGTTTCAGGATTGTTTGGCTAAAAGACTTCTGAACCTGGGTCAGGCCCCAATAAGCCAACAAGTGGTTCCGTTGCCGGGACCAGGATCTGCCTAAGGGATGTCTGATGTCGGAACACAGGAACCCTACGAAGAAGGAAATTGAAGATTGGTTGGATCAGAAGCTTAACGAGTTCATGATACAGGAAAATAGAACTCCATAGATATCTAAAAAGAGGTGGCTGGATCGCTACGTATATACGGAAATCCACACGAAGAACAACTGTCACCTATTGCAGAAGTATACACAGACTCCGCAACAGCTATTTTGTAATTTCTGTAGATCAGTGGGCCACGATGAGCGAAACTGTCAGAGTTATGAATTGTTGATGGATCGAACACCTGCCTATAGGATGCAGACGAGGACGAGGAGGAATGGGACCCAGACGAGGGCGCAGATAGTTAACTTGCTGTAATTGCGGAGGACCTCGGCACTACGCGCGTGACTGTACGAATCCGACTAGAACATGTTGTCCGTATTGTTATCATTTTGATCATGAAGCGATAGATTGTCCAACGTTGATCGCACAGATGTGCGAGAAAGGGGTACTACAGCCTACTCCGACTCAGAATATCCAAATGATGAGGTCTGAACCGCGTGAAGAAGACCCCAACGTGAACATGGTGCTTAGAAGCGGCACGACCACAGGGGAAGATAAGGGAAAGCAACCCGAGGATGATACATGGGTTCACAAGGCTCCTATGAAGGAACCTGAGTTTGACTTGGAGCACACAAGGGAGACGTTTATGGAAGCTAAGAAGAGCTTCATGGAGGCCTCTACTTCAGGTAGTAAGGATCAACTAGAGCCGGGAATGGATCCTTCTATGCTTACTACCTTTTTAGAGACATGCATGAAGCTACTACGCGACAATAAGGCAGTTAAAGGACTACAAGAGCTGATCACTAGGTGTGTAGGGTCAGGGGAATTGCACATAGTTCTAAAGCTGGGAAAGCATGCCTTGCACACCGAGAGGGAAATGCGATTGATGGCGCAAATTGGTGAATATGAGATGGATCAGGTAATCCTAGAACTGGGTTCGTACATGAATGTGTTACCAAAGCAGACATGGGAACACATGGGCAGGCCCGCATTACAGTGGTCGCCTATTCAATTATGGATGGTGAACCAACAAAAGGTCTTGCCCATGGGAAGATTGTGAGGGGTAACAGTGGATATCGAAGGTGTGAGCACACAGATGGACTTTGAGGTAATAGATATTGTGGATGACAGTAACCCTTACCTCGCATTGTTAGGGATAGACTGGGCCACGGATATGAATGGAGTCATCAACCTAAAGAAGCGGAAAATGATTTTCGAGAAAAAGTCCCTACGCGTAGTAGTTCCGCTAGATCCAGTCGAAGGAGCGTGCTACATTGAACCTGTGTGCGAGGATGACAGTGACGATGAGATGGATTGCATTTACCAGATAATGGCACAAGACCAGGATCGGGTGAACTCGACTGAAGATGGGAGAATCTCATGGGAGTGCGACAATTCCTGTACTTCGGATTCAGATGAAGAAATAGAATGCTGGCAGAACCGGTTGCACAAAGTAACAACACTAAATTGCAACATGATGATTAGATCACTGCGGTGCGTGACGACCGAAGCAAGGGAACTGCCAACATATGATGGGGAGATAGGCGTGGATGAATTCTTAGACAAATTCGAAAGATCAGTACCAAAACAGTAGCAGTACGGTGCAATGGAATGGGCGTTGTGTGCGACACTCGCACGATGGTGGCAGACACACCAGAAGAATATTGGGAGCTGGCGCAAAAATAGAAGATGGATGCACTTACGGTTTGGAAGTTCCCAGCGTCGAACGCGAGCCGGGCAGCCAGGGCGAAGCAGTTTGCGCACCCACCTATGTCGATGGGTGCAGACGTGTGCTGGGCAAGCACATCCCAGGTTGAGGATAAAAAATTAGAACTCGACACGGCAGCAGGAAAAGTGATGCACACCACAAATACCCCATGATGGAGCATACACAAAGCTATGCGGAATCATGAATAGAGTTTACCAGGCAGGACGAACGGATTGGGACCTGCACGTACTAGCGGTTCGATGGACCTATAGGACCATCAACAAAAACCAGAGCGCGGAAATGACCTCAACAGTGACAAGAAGAGAGGGAACCGGGAGGACATAGAAGAATCCCCAGATCATAGCTCCCGTAGTAGGGATAGGACGCGAGGACCTGGGTAAAGGAATTAGGCATTTGCGAGAAGACCTTCGCCGAGGGAGCATGAAACTTCGCGAACTCGATGACAAGTGGGCACGGCTGAGGAAGAGAAGTGTGACATTGGACGAAGAAATCAATGAACTGGAAACCAAAGTCGCACAAGTAGGCCGCGAGAAACTAAACATGATGGGATCAAGTCTAGCCAGCCCTACTACTGCATTAGAAAGAGTTGCGATCTTGATATCATGGTTGCAACCACACCTTACTAAACAAGGGAGTGTATCATACAAAGAAGAACGCGACGCACTATCAGACGATAGGGTATTTGAAGGGTGCCCGCAGCTCGGGCTAGCAGGAAAATCAAAGCCTCGCACCAGGGGTGCGACCACCTGACTATCTGTAGGAAGCACAGTCTCAGCGCTCCAAGCAGTTGAAAGAAGGCACGGGACTATAAACAAGTCTGCAGGAGAGATACGCGGAAAGGAGGTTCCACGCAGGGCCAGTCTGTCACAGGGATCGCGGTCGCACATAAGGGGTTGCGCTGCTGCACGGGTAGGCTGGGAGGTGACCGTTGATGTCACTGTTCATGACAAGAGGTCTAATTTAAGGCAAAAAGGAGTGGGCAGCGGGCCATTAAGACAAGAATTAAGAGCTAGATTCGAGATGATCTGCCGCCAAGAAGGTACTGATGACTTAGAAATGGAGGGAATGACCGAATTCAAATTCAAACGTTACTATAAAATTATGCGGGGTAGATTTGAAGCAACATTTGATTGTTTGAGATTTGAGCCAGTACAGAGCAGCGAGCACCAAGCTACCTTGCCACCCATGAGTACGCGACCGAGCAACTCCAGTGTAGACACAATGTCGGCTGGGAGAACCAAAGTGAGATTCACGGAAGTTACCCTAGAGCCTCGTGTGACCTAGGAGGAGCCTGGAGAGGCAACAGGCACACCAAAAGTACCAAAGTCCCCATGAACGTCACAGCCACAGAAAAAAAAGCAGCCAATGGGGCCAGTCCGGGTATCACCATGGAACCCGCGAGTTAGTAAATTGCCAATGACAGAGAAGGGTAAAGTTGTCATCGTTGAAACAGAGGAGGAGGAGGAAGATTTGCAAGCTATGATCGCCCAAATTGAGGCACAAGACGATGAGGTAGAGAATGTTTCCCAAGTACCTTCAATGATAGAGTTACCCCCCTACATTCCCTCGTGGAAAGGGACAACTAAGATACCGAAGGACCTGGAGGCCACGAAGAGTGCGCTCTAGACCCCACTTCTTCCGGATGAAATAAGGTTTGACAGTTCGCCGCTGGGACGGGTATTGAATATAAAGTTTGAAGACTGGGACCTTGCGGATAGCGAGAAGTTCCTACAGTTGGCCACGGAGAAATTATTGCAATAGAAATGGTTGCGCGGTGTGGAGAAGGCTGGGTTACTCCATCTATGGTGGATACCCCACTACCACCACGTGCCCATCACAATTTTTGTCATCTGGCAGCTACTATGTCTAGTACATGATGGGTATCTTTGGCTGGAGGAGCCGATTCCCATCACGGCCGACTTAATTCACCGAATTTTGCGGCTGCCCATTAAAGGAAACAATCCCGTAGACATTGCAGGAAAGAGCAGTGACTTGGGTCTCGCAGAAGCTATGAAGGCCAAATATAAGCTAGAGAAAAGGAAGCGAGGGTATGTAATAGCAAGCATCAAGGACCGAGGGGTGTGCGTCGCCACCCAGCTGCTGGCCGAAAATCTCATGAGGAAATGTCGCGCAGACGAAGTGCTAGCATCTGTAATTGCATTGGCGAAGCAGTGTGCAAAAGGGGTCCAGTTCAACTGGTCGCAGTTTCTTTGCGATGAATTTTTGATGAATTGTAGGGAAGCCCAAGAGCAGGGTAAGACCTTCTACTACGCGTGATTACTCTTATCCATCCTGTTGGTTACCGGGGAGCTGTCGGCGGATAGCCAGTTTCCCACCATTGAGAGGAACCTACTCGAGGCCGTGAGGTACTCTTCGCTCTGGGCAACGAAAGACACGACGAGGATTTGGGAGATAAAATTATTTTGGGCATTCGTAGAGGTGAGCTTACGAACATGGATCAACCGCAGGCCGCACTTGTCCCTGACAGTATATAACAATTTACAAAGTGCGACAAAATTCAAGGTGGATATGCATAACCTGTATATCCGGGTGCACAAGGATCCAGCCCAAGCATGGGTAAAGCTGCCGTTCATTGCCACAGATGATGCAATCTTCGAAGTAATGGCGTCATGGTCTTTGGAGTGGCGTGCCCTGAACTTG
The DNA here is from genome assembly GCA_031772625.1 of Pinus tabuliformis. NCBI lineage: Eukaryota > Viridiplantae > Streptophyta > Pinopsida > Pinales > Pinaceae > Pinus > Pinus tabuliformis. The sequence continues at coordinate 219,418,506 of CM062818.1, read as the reverse complement.
GCAGAATTGGAAAAGATTGCAGCACAATAGAGGAAGAGGGAGACCAACCTGTGCATTGCAAAGTTGGCAGAGAGAAAGCTTCAGGAACAGGAAGCATCCATGCAGCGGAAGGCGGCTGAGGCAGTAGCAATAAAGCAGACGGAAGAAACCATAACCACGCCCACCGAAGAGACCAAGGAAGGTCAGGAAATTTCCACGGAGCAGGACATACAGGGGGAGGTGGAGACACAGGAATTCCCGGACCTTACAACAAAATTGACCCAACTCAAGAGGCCGCGCGTCCAGGAGCAGCCACCTGCACGCAAAAAGACAAAGACAACGAAGACCGTGGAGGGAGACCTTCTTGACAGTAGTGAACCAGTTCGCGATGTCACTAAGGATGCTCTGGAAGAGTTGATGATGGAGCAGACAACTGTGTTGGGGGTGCTCAAAGCGCAGTTGCAGGCATTACAAGTGCGACCCCTAGAAGTGATGACACTGCACCTTGCGGAAGGTGCCGCCGAAGTTGAGCAGATGTTGCACACTCGCCCAACGAACACTTTAGTGTTACCATAAGGCACCACATTAGTAGAAGTTGAAGGTGACATGAGGGGCTGGGGATTGAATTTGGCCGCCCTTCCCAGAGAAACCCTATACCAGCCGCATGATGGGGTAACTGCTAAGCTTCGCGCCAGGCTGGGCCGCGCTCTCCAAATCTTGAGTGAGCAGAAGGTAAATTTAGAATAGCTCAGCTTGCAGCGCGACAACCTGGTTGCCCAAAACCAGGGATTAGAACAGGTAGTGGAGGAGGCCTGTAGCAGCATTCCAGAGTTGGCCGTGCCGGTGGCACTCCCCACTGCGGAAAATATTCATCAACTAGCAGCTGGAGCCTGCAAGACCCAGGAGGAGGCCGCGAAGTTTCAGTTGGAGCTAAACCTGCAGATCGCGGAGCTGCGACTGAAGGCACAGCCCTCTACACCCCTAGAAGTTAGAGAGCAGTGCCATCACGCCATTCAATCGGGGTTGAAAGAGATAGAGCACGCTGTACAGGACTGCACAGGATTGTTGGACCAATCCCTCTTCACACTCACTTCACTATAGGAGGACCCAACGCTACAGGAGTTAGAGACAGAAGCGCGTGAATTGTAGCAGGCCTATTACAATGTTTGGGGGACCGCGCAGACGGTCGTCCTTACCCAGTGATTAGCCTAGATGAGGGAGGCCCAGGCTCTGAAATAACAGGTGGACGCCGCACACCAGAAAGGATTAGGGCTTAAAGCATGCATCTAGCCTTGGCTCGAGGAAGCGTTCATGGTCACTGCCACGATCGAGGGGAGGCTGGCCTAGATGCAGGACACATATGTGAAAAAGAAAGAGGGTGCCTTTGACAACGATGCATCAGAGAGTTGTGCACAATTGATACAACAGAAAGCAGAGGAATGTGTGGCAAATGTCCGCGAAGTGCAGAGGTTGCTGGATGGACTCCGAGCAAAGATCGCCACACCAGCCAAGTGACTCGGGATGAGTCAAGATGATTGTGTTGGGGGCCTGTTGGGCAGCGGATCCCCCGCATAATGGTTTTGGGGCTTAAAGCCCACAATTTTGGGTAATGGTATTGTAAAGGCTCCGCGAAGTGTGTGGAGTGCAAATTGTAATGAATCAAGTCAAAGGGTTGTCCGCCCAAAAATAATGTAAGATAATGGAAAGTGAGTTAGCCTACCCATGGTTCGCAGACCATGGGAATGTATAAATAGAGCAAGGCTCTAAGTGTAGAAGTCACCTTTTGTTAAGTTTTAGATTTGATCTGAAGTGTTATGGGTTGTTGAATGCGATAGTCGCTCTGAGTCTGTAAGTCCGAGTCATGGGTCGTAGTAGTAGAAGAGGCTCTGTAGCTGTGTGCGCAAAGGCCTGGTAGAGTCCGCAGCTGTGTGCGCAGACCCCTGCAACTGTGTGCGCAGGGTAGGAAGTGGATTGTAACTGGAAAAAGCATTAATAAAGATAAGTTTGTTTTGGAATATCGCGTATCTGTTTCTATGTTTTTGTTTATGCATCTATTTACAGTTTATGATTGCGTGCATGTCTATTTATGTTGAATGGTAAAGGAAAGCATTGGGCCCACTTAATTTAATTCAAGATCTATAATACTAATAAGCACAGTAAAGGGTAAAGAACATTCACGCTCGTCATCCAAGCCATGCGAAGGTAGTTGCACTGAACAGGCAGCTGCGCGGAAGTAGCGCAACGCGTAGGCTCGGTTAGCGAAATTTCCAGACCTCATCAAGACATCCCTAGGGTGCGGAAACTTGGTTCCAAAACCCTCCTATACTACCTCGGGTGAGACCTCAGTCCGTGCTCCGCGGACTGTTGCCGAAAGGGTCGGTAGTTTCAGGATTTGTTTGGCTAAAAAACTTCTGAACCTGGGTCAGGCCCCAATAAGCCAACAATTACCCTTTTCCATTGATGTCAAAGGGGGAGAGATGGTAGTAGGAAGAGGTGCCCTGATCGCAGGGGGAGTACTTGTGTTGCCATCAATGCCAAATGGGGAGATTGTTGATCTAAAGATGATCTGAGGTTGTCATTGATGTCAACCCAAGCATAAAAAAGGATGACCCTAAACTTCCATGGCACATTGGGAATCATCATTCATGGTTTCTCGTATCATAACCATCATAAGAATACTCTACTAAAAAATATCTTTCTATCGGTATATAGCTCTCCTTGTAATTCCTCACGGTTTATAAGTTATTCAAGATTGAAGTTAGTAACCCCAATTAGTGGGCTAAAACCCCATGGGGTTGGGTCATGGAATTTATCACTGATTTTGGTCATTGAATAGTCAATAATGAATAATTTTTTAAGCTCCTAAAATCCCTCCAACATTCTCTATAGAAGCCCCTCTCAACTCTATAAAAAGAAATCTCATATATCCTCCAAAATTAGTGATCGTGGAATTGTCGCTATAACTTTATTTATACGAAGTCTTAGATGCCGAAATTAAAACCCATTTGAGAAGAAACCCTGATGAATGTCGTGACCAATTTACATATCTTGGTTCGCTATATTTTCAGAGATATGATTTGTAGAAGTTAGGGTTTTTTTAGGCTCTTGAATTTCATCTCAAAGAGGTGACCTTGGGGAAATCATCATAACTCTCTCTCTGAGAATTGGATTGAAATTTTGTAATAAGTGGCACATAGTGCATGGAATTTAATGTTTTGTATATCAATTTCAGAGCCGAAGGAGGAAAAATTGACACGTGGCGCTTCGCACAAGTTCGCTCCACTGAACTAGTCCATAATTAGGTCATTGTGAGAGATTGGGCATAACTTTGCCTTGAAGAATCCAAATTGGGTCAGAACTATGGCATTGAAAAAATGACTCAGAGGGCTACTATAGGACTGAAAATCACATATTTGGGATCTTAAATCACAAAGATACATCAAATTCAATATATTTCTCCTAGAAGGCAAGAGAAAAACCTAGATCAAGTGTTGTCAAGGGGTGAAAAGGACCAGACTTTCTAGGGCAACAAAGAGAAAGGTGCAGCAAAATGATGCAGCAGAGGTAAGATCCAGGTTAGTATCTTTTGTATATGCATGTTAATCTCTTAATTGCATTAAGTTCTTTGTATTCTAATTTGTTTTTTTTGTTTAGTACTCACATATGCTCTGCAGGATGAGGTAAGTTTTGCTATTATCATGTCATGGGTATTTCGTTGAAGTCTTTTTGCAGGTATTATATATTCATCAAGAGAAGACTCAATGCATAATATAATGTTCTGAAGAGTGAGAAAGGGTAGCATGACAAGAGCATCAATCAAGGTGCGGAACAATAGCAAGAAGTTCACCACATGAAGTCTTCAAGTGGGTAGCACTGCATACAGTCATTGCAAAAGTATCATTGTACAAAGTCATTGTAAAAGCATCATTGTAAAAGTTGTAAAAGTGTCTATCTGCCAAGAGTTGAAGAGGTAGTGTCGAGAGGTCTAGGATCATCATTAGGTGGTTGTGTCATAGTTGGGGTTATGGTCTAGTGTGTCTTCTTCTTCTACATCATTCTATATCATTGTAAAGTGGACCATTTTCCCTGGTACGAGAGTCCATTCTTATTTTATTCTTCTATAGGGTGGTAGGGTGGTGCTAGGTTGGTGCATGAAGTCACCAATAGGTTCAAGCCTGTGAAAAATTCAGGGTGGTAGGGTGGTGCTAGGGTGAGTTGTAGCTCATTAGGTGTTGGGGCATCCGTTCAGTTGACTACTGAAGAATCTCAGGCGTTGCATCGTCCATCCAGTGGGAGCTGGAGAAGAATGATTTTCCAGATTCTAGGAAGTTGGAGATTTCTTTTCAATTGGAGTTGAAGATTAAAGAATTATTAGAAAAGCATTCAGGTGGTTTTTGTCCCGGAGGGGGTTTCCACCTTAAAAACCGTGTTCCTTTTGTTTACTGCTATCATTGTACAAACACTGATAATAATTGAAGATTAACTAATTCTGTGAAAGATTAATAATAATACTAATTGAAAGGAATACTGATTCACTCCCCCCTCTCAGTATTTCCAACAAGAGGTGGACATCTCAAGGATCCTAACCATCTGTAGCACTTTGGGCCTTCAACGCCAAGTCACTCCACCTCACTCCTAGAGGTATTTCAACAAACATGGTGAAGTATTCTTCCATCCTGTTGGACAACCTATCGATATCTGCTGACGCTACTTGTTGGTCCTGCTTCTCCTCCTTGTCCTTCTTCTTGAGAGGAAATTGTTGGAAAATACTAAGAGGGGGGGTGAATCAGTATTCCTTAGCAATTAGCACTTTTAAATATTTTCAGAGAATTAGTTAATCTTCAATTATTATTAATGTTTATGTAGTAATAACAGTAAATAAAAGAACAAAGTAGGTACAAAAATTTTAGGTGGAAAACCCCCTCTTGGTCAAAAACTATCGAATGCTTTTCTAATAAATTCTTTAATCTTTTGCCCCAACTGAAATGAAAGCAAAAACTTCCTAGAATTCTAGAAAAGCATTCTTCTCTAGCTCCCACTGGAAGGACGCCCCAACGCCCTAGTTTCTTTAGTAATCAACTGAATGGATGCCCCAATACTTTAGACCAACCTACCACCCTGAAGTGTTCACAGGCTTCAACCTGTAGGTGACTTCATGCACCTTCTTAGCACCTCCCTGCCACCCTATAATGGCTGAAATGAGACAAGAGTGTGGATTCTCATACCAGGGACAATGATCCACAATACAATATGATTTACAATGATTTTGACTGAACACCCAATCACACTATGACCTACAACCCAACCATGAAATCATCCCAACAGAGACTCCTATACCTCCCAACAATGCCTTTTAGACTCTAGGTAGATTGATTTTTTTACAATAATGACTCTTCCAATGATGACACTTTTACAAATGACTCTTTTACAAATTTACAATGATGACTCTTGGCCTTGACACTTCTTCACAATATACAGATGGTTGTGATGTCTTTAAAGGATGTCCCACTGCAATGCTTCCTTTGATTTGATACTTCTGCTCTTAAATTCTTTCTTGAAGTTGTACTTGAATCTTCTTCTACCTGCATGCAAAATTTGCGCGACAAAACCAATCCCAAAACAAAACAAAATACCCTTCAACTTACCTCTGCTTGAAAAACACATGTAAGTGCGTAATAATGAATAAATACAAATTAAAATTACAATGCGTACCTGAAATGTTCTTGCCACTTTTGTTGTTGACTTGTTGCAACAGTAGACAAAGGCTCCCACTATTGATATAGGCCTGGACTCTATGCAAGACTATATCCAAAATTTACCTAAAGATATATACAATAGAAATTGATGACAGACCCTAGACTTGTGATGAACTAAGTTCTAAGTACAAAAACAAAGACCATTCTATCAACTATGAAAAGACAAGTAACATGAAATTATAACGTCATATAGATTTAGCAGGCTTGGTGTAGCATCAAATGTGTAGTATCAAGAATATGACATCCGAAATGTGGTATCAAAACTAACTGTGACATATAGAGACATAGAGATATAACTGAGACCCTATATATACTTACGTTGTCCTGAAAAAACATATGTCAGAGATGATACTCAAAATTCAAATGTAAAGACTTAATCATACATACCTTGCTGTAGGAGACTTACCCTTGACTGTTGATGCGTGGTCCTTATTGCAGTGATCCTTGAATGCATGCTTTTTCTTACCTTCTAGGAGCGCGATATTGAATTTGTTGTATCTATGTAATTTCAGATCTCTAGGGTCTAAAATTTCGTCCTGTGGTAGCCCTCTGAGTCCTATTGGTAACCCCACATGTGTGATCAAGATTGGATTCTTCAAGGAAGTGTTATGCCTAATCTCCCACGATGACCTGATTATAGTCTGTTTCAGTAGAGCGAACTTGTACGAAGTGCCACATGTCACTGTTACCACCTTTGGCCCTGAAAAGTCTACTCAACAAACTACAGTCCATCCTATTTCAGTGAATATTTATGAAATTTGAATCCAATGCTTAGAGTGAAAGTTATGACGATTTTCCCAACATCACCTGTTTGATGTGGAATTATGGAGCATGCAAAAACCTTAACTTCCTCATATCATATCACCAAAACTATAGCGAATCGAGATCTGAAATTTGGTCACGAGGTTCATCAAGACTTCGGCTCAAATGGGTTTTAATGTCAGTGCCTGAAGCTTTGTAGAAACATAGTTATAGTGAAAATGCCACGATGACCTGTTTGAAGCCACAAAATCCCTACTAGAGGAGGATATGAGGGTCATTATTTATATGATTGTCTTGAGTTGAGAGGGTCCACAATAAGTGAACGTTGGAGGGATTTTAGGAGCAATTTTTTTTATATTAATTATTGACTATTCAATGACCACAACCAATTATGAGTGCCATGCCACAACCCCATAGGGTTTTAGCCCACTAACTGGGGTTACTAACTTCAAACACAAATAACTCTCAAACCATGAAGAACTGGGAGGCGTACCATATATCAACAGAAACATCTCGACGGGTAGAATCCATCGAGAATATATTTGATGCAAAATAATATGAGTTGTCAAGCCAAAGTTCCCTTGCAATATTGGGGTAGCCCTTGGTGCTGCATGGGTTGACATCAATGACAACCACTGATCAACACTTCTGACCCTATTGAACTGTGCCAACTGCACTGCTTCCAACTTTTCACTCCTCTCCTTAGCAACTGACTGCTACTAGTCTCTGCATCTATCACTCTGGCATCTGACTGCATCAACTGCCATTGATTCATCCTGTTACTGAAAAAATGGTGGGCACTTGTAGCAAGGTACTAATCCAAGAGGTGGACACCTCAAGGATCATTACCATCTGTAGCACTCTGGGCCTTCAACACCAAGTCATTCCACCTCACTCCTAGAGGTATGTCAACAAACATGGTGAAGTCTTCCTCCATCCTGGAGGACAACCTATCGATCTCTTATGATGCTGCCTATTGGTCCTGCTTCTCCTCGTCCTTCTTCCTGAGAGGAAATTGGGTACTTTAGTGACCAATCTCACCACATCTGAAGCACTTGACCTTTGACAGGTCCTTATTCTTCTTCCTCTGCTCCCCCCGTCCTTGACTACGACCCTTCGATGCGAGAGACACATTCTCCTCCTCCACCTACTTTGATATGTTGCTACTGCCACTGATGGAGTTCTTTAATAGAGCTCGTCTCAACTCCTCCTGTTGCAAATCGGCCCACATCATATCCTACCTTGGCAAGGTATCTCTTCCCAAGATACTTTGGATGAATACCTGCCACTCCTCTGAATCCTGGTGAGGAAGGGATCTAGGATTGACTGTTTCGCCCGTGTCATCTCCTTCTTGTACTCTTTCTACTGATATGCATCCCAGGGAACTGCTACCACTGCATCAATATAGGCTTTCAGGGCATATTCATATAGAAGGAAGGACATCCTTGCCGTCTAGATGACGTAGTTGGAAGCTCCATCCAACCTATCATGATCACAAAGTCTAGCAGTGGCCATCTCAATGAACTGTCGAAAACTTCCTCTTCCTTTTTTCTCAGCTGTTTCTCTGCTATTCTTACTCCCTTATGGAGTGAGAAGATCCACTCACAATGACAACTGATCTACAAGGAAAAATCGAACTTCTTGACACTAGAAGTTCCCTGAGGAAACTTTTGCCTCTATGTGTGGTTTTATTCCTTCCACCCAACAATAGCTCTTCTCTAGTGTATTGCTGCAAAACTTTTGCATCCAGCTAGAGATCTGTTCAACAAAAAAATATGAGCTGCTCCCTCTGCCTATGGAATCACTCTATTTGGAAAGATCGAATTTTTCTGTCCATCACTCAGAAAAATTGAACCTCCCCAATTAAATCGACCTCTTGGAAGAATGACTACACTGCCCTTGGGAATTTTGGCCTACAACCCACAATGAGCAACAAAATTACTTCTCTCTTCACCTCTGAGCTCTCCAACTATTCAACTGCGCTATGATACCATGTGAAAATTCAAAAAACCAGAATCCTATTGCAGCAACTGGAAATTATTCTCCTAATTGTTATTTTAATTTAACAATTTATCTGTTGTTTGCTACGAAAAATAATGAATAAATCACATTGAAATCTACAAAAATAAAACTGTGAAATAATAAATTCTGAAAGAAATGCTATCACACACACATAAAATGACACAGTTATTTTTGGACCAATGTCCCTGGAAAAAACCAGCTTGGGAAAATTGGTGGAGCAACTGAGGGTTTTAATATTAAGCTGCAGTGAAATAATCTGAGTACAACTGGATGCCAAAAATGGCAATCCTACTGAGAAATATTGGCAAGAAAAATATAATGAGGAAAATTCCTCACTCCACAGGAAAATTCGGGCTCTAACCTCAGCTCTAGGTGATCCATCCAAACTGGCTCTCCGCAGCTACTGCGTCACCCGAGCATAGTCCCTTATGCACTTAGTTTGAACTAGATTTTCCTCAAGCTGTCTGGGAAAATGTCTCTCTTGGCCTCCGAAACCTCTGTCCCCTTCTCGCACTGAAACTTGTCTTTCCCTAGCAGAATTGAAACTACCTCTAGAGGTTATTGCGCTTCCCTAGTGTTAACCTCTCTGTTGTTCTTTTGCCTCTCCGCAAATGCACTCACCGTATGTGGAAATCTTCCTCTGGATTCATTATCTTTGCCCCTCTCTCACTGCTTCAATCTCATTGGCTCTCTTTCCGACAATTGACTGCTGCTACTTTGGAAATCGATCTTCTCATGAAATTGAACTACTCAAGTGTCTTCTCCATGTTCCCATCAAATTCTTCTTATAATCCTCTGTTGGGACTCCAACGACCAACATTAAATCTTAATCGATGGCTAGGATTACCTTGAAGTCGATTTGTGTGAGTTTCTAGATCGTTCATGCCTTGACTTAATTAATACTGATTAATTAACCATATTCCCTAAGTTTAGACAGGAAATATTTAAAAACTGGTTAACAATCTAATTAAGTCATTTCTTGGTGGAATTTCCAGAAAATATTTATTGGTTTTGGAGATCTCATGTATTCTAGTCTCTCCAAAAATTTTCAAGGCTATAACACATCCAACGATACAAAAACTAACACTACGAAGAAGTCCCAAAACATGAAGATGCTTGAATAAAGAAGATGAGTTCATGACTTCGTGAGGAGGAGTTCTTCAAGCAACTGATTGTCCCATCATCTCCACCTGAGGAGATGTTGTAGGTCTCTAATTAAGAGGTAACCTGGAAACAAGTTTCTTACTTGGTATAAACTTGGAAGAAAATTCCTAAGCCAAGAGGGAGCTTAGGTACATTCCTTCATTGGAATAGGTATGTTCTCCCTAATTAAGAGGGATAGGTAGACACATCATTCTTGTATTCACTTGGGAAGACAGAATGGAGGATTGGGTAAACATCTGGAATTCGATGCTCTTTGAGGATGAGTTAGGGCATCCAAGATAAGAGTATTCATAGAGGACCGATATTATTTGAGGACTGAGAATGCAATATAATAACAGTTCTAGGGGAACACACCATGAGAACTTGGGTGGGGTATGTTCCGAGAGAGATAATGATGAGGGTGTCTATACATCATTGGTTTCACCAACATTGAGGTCAAATCTTCTAGAGAGATAGAGCTCTTAGTCAAGGTCTCTCTATGTGACAACGTTGGTTGATATGATGCTAAACAAATGGGTTACGAATCTGACTCTTCTTATGATAATTCTTCAGATTGAGAATATGCAAGTACCTTGTATGAGTTATTAATACCTCCCTAGTTAAGAGGGAGTGTTTAAAAGTGTAACTATGTTAGTCTTCATAATGACATGTGTAATTGTGATTTTATGTAAAGAAGAAAATAAAATTATCCTTGTAGTACTTGAATCATGGGTTTCATGATCAAACCATTTTATTTTTAGTTAAGGTTTGCATTGTGAACCTTTAGCTTTTGTCATCAAGTCATAAAAGTCAAATTGAGTCAATGTCACGTATAAGGACCCTTCTTGGGCATGTTACATTTTTGTATGAGTCATTAAGAGGATACGAAGGCCCTCCAAGACCAAGGAAAAGCATTTCCTACCATTCAAGCTACAAAATAAAATAATAAAGATACTCCAAATGACATGTCGACCCAAGAAACTGTCAAGTCGACTTATTTACATTGGAAAACCACTATAAATAGCTAGATCGACTTCATTTTAGAAGAAAGCAATTTGTTCAAGAGCAAGTCTGCAACAAGAAGTGTGAAGACCACTTGGGAAGGAGCCTCATCATCAACGAAGAGAGAAAAAGGAAGAACGAAGTCTTTAGCATAATTTTTGGATTTTTTTTGGGTCACTTTGATATCACGTGTGCGAAGAAGAGGAGGATCATTTGTTGTAGAAGAAGTTGAGAAGAATTTTTGTCCTCTTGGGTAACTGATCTTGGAGAAGGGAAAGTCAAAAGATAAGCCAATTTAATCTAGAAGGAGACTCTATCCTAAGAGAAGGAATCAAGGGAATTTTCTAGAAGGTGACACTTTCCAAGAAGCTGCAACTAGGGTTTATGAATTAGGGTTGAATATTGGAAACCTAAATCAAGGGGCCAAAATTATGAAAGGTAGACAAGAAGGAGGAAGAAATAAGAAGGTTGAATATCATTGACTCAAAGGAAACTGTTAAAGGAAGCTTTGTGTCTTGGTATTGGAAAGGAAATCAGGTCAAGGGTCCTGGTCTTGGTATTCATTAATTAAAGTCTCTATAAGAAGAATAATTCGTTTGGGTTTTCCTCTAAAGTGGGAGAGGTTTTTTCCATGGATGATAATCTAAATTATGTGTCTCTTGTCTCTCTATTTTTTATGCTTTCACAGTTGTTTGATGAAGAAGAATACTATAATAATTTAACTAAAGATAATATCATAATCCATTGAAATAAAAAGCATTCACAAGCATTTATCATTAATAGAGAAATCACCTAATATTGATGCCTTAGATTTCTCAACACAAATAAATTGTTAGATTAAATTAACAATTAGGAGAATAATTTCCAGTTGTTGCAATAAGATTTCAGTTTTGGAATTTTCACATTCCCGTGTTGCTTTGTGCCCTTGCTCTCACTACAATTCGTGTCTCTTTCATTATCTCCAAATGGACCTCGATCTCCTCTTATAATCTATAATTGACGAATCAAAAACCACGATCTAATTATAATCGATGGCTAAGATCATCTTGAATCTATCTCATGACTTTACTGGAAGTCTCTAGAGGAAAATCGATTTACCCAATTAATACTGATTAATTAAGTTATTTCCCTAAGTTAGACTTAGGAAAATTAATAAAATGATTAATTAAATCTAATCAAGGCCATTTCTCATGAAACCAATTCTGGGTATCAGAGAAAATTTGTTCCTTAGCCTCATAGATACATTCTGAGACTATGACACTTGTCTAAGCTACATAAACTAACACTCCCTCTTAGAGAAGAAGGTGTTCTACATAACACCCAATTTGTCTATGAAGAAGATGAACCTCACCTTCCCCAAAGCCTTCTTCAGAATATTTGGTACCTATTGATATGTAGGTATATATGTAGTCAGACGATCTTCTGTTGTACATTATCCTTGATGAAGTGGTACTTGATGTCTATATGCTTGGACCTGTCATGAAACACTGGATTGTTCGAAAACATGGTGCAACTCTGATTGTTTTAGTGTATAAATGTCATCTCTATCCTCTGGCCAAACAAGGCTACTGAAAGCTTCCAAATCCATATGACCTCACATGTATTCATGCTTGCTGCTATGTACTCTGCCTCGGTTGAACTCAATGCCATGAAATTCTGCTTCCTATTGTACCAAGAAAACAACTCCCTATCCCATGGTTGAAGTAGCACCTTGAAGTGATTTTCCAATCTACTACGTTCCTTTCCCAGTCTGCAAAATTATATCCCACCATTTTTGACACCATCACCTCAAGTATACCTGATCCCATACTCGATTGTGCCACACAAATACCTCAACACATGTTTAGCTGCTATTCAATGCGCTCTCTTCGATTCCACCATGAGTTGACCTAGAGAGTTAACTGCATAGAATATGTCTAGCCTAGTTTTGAACAAATACATTATAGAGCCTATGAACTACCTGTACAAGGTGGGGTACACATCCTTCTACCTAGATGTATCTATCTTCCTCCAATTCATGATCATGGGAGTAGACATGGCTCTACAATCCTCCATCCCAAATCTCCTCAGGATCTCTATGTAGTATCTCCCTTAACCAAGGGAGATCTTGCCATTTGTCTGCCACATCTCCATGCTGAGAAAAAAGTGCATGAGCCCCAAGTATTTCATCTCGAACTTTGTTTCAATATCCCTATTTCTCTCCTCGATGAGCCTTAGTGAACCTGTCAAGAATAATTCATCCAAATATAGGACAAGAATGAGAACATCTCCTCCAACTACCAAGTAATAGAGGTTATTATTAGCCTCACTCTTCATAAATCCCATTCCTTGCAAGTATTTATTTATGCACTCATACCACACCCTAGGACCCTGTTTGAGCCCATACAAATCTCTCTTTAACTTGCACACATGGGTCTCTTTTTTATGTGTCACAAAGCCCTCTAGTTGTTCTATATACACCTCCTCATCCAGTTCTATTGGAAAATCAAGAGACTTGTAGATTATAAATGACTTTCCATAACTTGATAATTACTTGTGATATTTGTTGGCCAATTATTATTTGTTATATCTTGTTCATCAAGCAATTACCAAACCAATGAAGATCACAACATGAAAAATTACACAAGATATAGGCTCCAAGCCAGGGAAAAACCCCTCTAAGGGGAAAATCCAGAAAGAAAGCTTCTCTTCTTATATAATCTTCTTACAATGAGACTTCCAAGACCCAAAGACCAAAGCCCAGAATTCTCTCAAGCACCAAGTCATCCCACCAGTAAGATCTACTTCAAGGAAACTTCAAAACTTCGACCATGTAGATTTTCATCTATAATTTTGGCCCGCAGATTCACTTTGGAATTTGAGCCCTCCAATTTTGGCCTCCTATAACTTCACAGCTTCATAAAAAACCTAACATATTAACACATGTGGGTAGAAAAAGATGATCCCAAAGAGACTTCAACTTCTTCTTATTTTCTTCATCCTCCTTACTCTTTCTCCTTCTTCGCTATTGTAGATTGAACTTGAGATGAGATGGTGCTTCAGATGAGTTGAGCTCCTTCTATTTATAGCCTTCTTGAGGGGTTGAATAACCCTCCTTTAGGTCGAATTCATCTTGACTAGGCTGACTTGGTCTTGGAGAATAAAATGGCTTTTCTTGACTCAAAATAAATATTTTTCTTTGGTATAAAGAGTCCAAATGGGACTATAAAACATGACACAAATTATTCTTTTTTCTAGAAATAACTATAAGCATGAAGAACAAGGTTTGACCTAGACTTGAGCATGAAACCCATGCTTTGAATAAAATAAAATTACTTTAATTTCTTTATACAAAATATACAATGTCATGTTTACAAAAGGGTATTTATGAATATTGAACCTAGTTACAATTTCCAACAATCCCTCTTAACTAGGGAGGTATTCATAATCCCATCATGAAGTAAAAGGAATCTCAATCTTGAAGAATTTTCATAAGAAGAGTCAGATTGATAAGCCATCTGTCAAGCATCTATATCATAAACCACACACTGTCATTGAAGGCCTTAACTAGACAAACTCAACTTTATTTGAGAGCATTATGCTAGGAGGATTTATGTGAGTTTCCACACTACCTCTAAGGCACATACCCCATCTATATGTTTACCAGGTATTTCCTTTTAGGAATATTCTTATTTTAGATTTCCAATCCTGAATCCTCAATGAATATTGCTCCTCTTTGACTACTCTGATCTTGTATGCCCTACCTTATCCTCAAAGAGCATTAGTATACAAATTCTTTCCTGGATTCTCTAATCCATAAGAAGTTATAGTATTATATGCTTATCCAAACCTTCAGACTCCATTCATTCCTTATGGCCTTCACTAAGACTTACGACTGTTAGTCCTAGTATAGTGAATGACACATAAAGATAAGAACTATCCAACATCACTCCCTCTCAATTAGGGAAGATATGTCTACTAAACGAAGCTTGTATCTTAAATACTCGAGCTTCTTGTTTGGTAATGATTTAGTCATAATATTTTCTACATGTTCATTTGTAGGTAAATAATGCAACTCCATGACCCCATATGGTACCAGGATTTTGATATCGTGGTACTTATTATTTATATGCTTCATCCCAGCACGGAACACCGATTCTTCTATCAATCTTATGCAACTTTCATTGTCATAATATATATGTGTATGGCTAAGCGGTCCTTGAAATAAATCTAATAATAACTTCTTGAGACAAACAACTTCTCGACAGAATTCACTTGCGGCAACATACTCAGCTTCAACACTACTCAAAGCAACTGTATCCTGATTTCCACTCATCCATGAGACCATGTAAGATCCTAAACTGAAACATACATCTATTGTGCTTCTTCCATTTGTCTCACTATCACCCCAATTAGAATCTATATATCCCATGAGTTGGATCTTACTATTTGTTGAGGTCCCTGAAATCGGGTCAACAACAAGGGGGATACCCACCCGGTCGGGAACCTGGTTGGCGCCTCCGTGCCCGTTTGGTGTAGCGGGTCCGACTGGGGATAACGGGACCAGCTTCCCGTTCTAAGGGGGTGTGTGTGTGTAGAGTTTGGTGATGTGTGTGTGTGTAGAATATGATAATGAAAATATGGAATTATTTCTAAGCTAATCTAGTTCTAAACTCTGAGACTGAATTTTATACTACTTTAATCTATTAAGAACAACACATCTAATCTACGCTAACTCGGGATAGAAATTTTTCCATTATGCGATCTAGAAAGATTTCACACAATAACTGGTAATGAAGATTATTCAGCTATTATGAGAATATAAATCAATTAAGATGAACCATCCTGCATAAAAAGTTAAGCAAAACGGTTGTGAACAGCATATCGCATAATCAGTGATTCATGTATTAAGCACAAATCAATGACTCCACCGTACAAAAGTGCCAAATGGTAGTCCACTCATTCATACGTTAACATATAAACAACATCAGCTGTATATTACTCTAAGAATGCAAGCAGAAACTCGTCAAGAGATAAAAGTACCATTTATGACTGACTTTATACTCACAGACCTGAAGCAATAATGATCTATTTCTACTTACTTCTAATGCCTACTAAGAGTACAGAAGTGCAACATCAGTAGCAGGTATTAAAATGCAAACATAAATAAATCTTGATCCATCCATTCATCAAAAACCCCCTCCGAGGGTGCAAAAGTGCATGTTCTGAGGACAAGTTTTTTGACAAATTTCCGGACCCTTCTTCAATGCAACGAGAAGGGTTAAATACTACTAACCGGCTAATTTTAATTACACAAATTTAGGGAACGGCTTCAAATGACCGCCCTTTTACTAAAACAAATTTATTTCTAAAAAACTGAATCTAATTTCTAACCATTTCTGTATCTGCTCCTTAGTGCTGTAAGCGATGCGCTGTTCGTCGTGAAAGAGTCGGCTGCCTGTCCTTTCCTTTTGTTCAAGCTTGAAAATTAGAAATAACAAGAGCTGGCACCTCTTTCTGACAAACTAGAAGATATTTTTGAAAGTGTTCTTCTGGAGGAGTGTCTTCACGGCGTGTATACTTAGTACAACTCAGATTTCTTTCAAACTGATTGTGCTGTTGCTATTTCGGTTTCCGGCCGTGCGAATGACTCAATGAGCTGGGGATTTTGTTGCCTGAATGATTTTCTCAATTGAAAATTGTTTCCATTCTTTGTTCCAGGATTTTCTGAGACGTCTTTCCCCTTAAGCATTTTTCTTTTTGCTTTACCCAATTTGGGACTCAGGATCTTTCATAAACGCTTTGCTTTTGTGCGCCTTTGACTCTGAGTACTAGATAGCCTATTTCCATCAGCATTTGTTGAATGACACTCTGGGATCCGTGGTCCTGCTGTATGCGGTATCCATCTGCGAAGTCATCTCCTCTCTGTTCTTCTAGTTCTGGCGCTTTTCCTTAGATGTTTCCTGCATATAGATTTATATCAGTTGCTGACTTATAGTTCACGTAAATGAAAAGAGACAGAAGAAAAGATTGACATGAAAGCAATTAAGTTCTAATGAATGCATAATCATGTCACCCATTATGACTTGACTCTTCGAAAAACGCAACATAATCATCTTTGGATACACAGGCGTACAATCATTAATTTCCCGTAAGGTGCGCGCCTAATTTTAAGCTCACAGATCATGCCGAGGAATGCCTGCGACGATTGGCTTCTGTGATTTGCATCGCAGCATCGAAGATTGCGATGTAAATAAGTGGTATCGCAACAATTGATGGTCTCATTTGTCGCACACCATAGATCGCAGGTCGCAGTTTTGCATGGTTGTAGATCGCATATCGCAAGGTCGCAAGTTTTTTCGCTTTGTCACTTTGTGCTGCTTACGCGACATTGCGATGTACGACGTCGCATATCGGCCGTCGGCGGTTCTTTAGGTTTTCCCCTTTTGAGTGCTTTTAATGCACGCGATGCGATGAGTTCTCGCGTCGCTCCTCCTCAGTGTGTTTATGCGTTTTGGGAAAGCGCTCCTTTTTCCTTTGCGACGCGATATAGCTCTTAGGGAGTTAATACAAAATATTTTTCAAACAAAAATATTTTTTGGATTTTTTGGTTAAGGTTCCCCCTTTGCTTGATGTTATTACTAATATCAAACAAAGAGGGGGGTTGTTGGTGACCACAACAATGGTGATTCACTATGAAGAACCAGTTATCTCTGCATTTCTATTGACCGTTCACTTCCAAAACAACAAAAATTTTATATGTCTAAATTTTGTTATGGACAGATAGAGTAGATTGCCCCTCACCTTGTCGACGATATTTTGTCTCAACCCTTTTTATATCCCGATTTCTTGCTTCCTCAGGTTTTTTCTTTTTTTTTGAATTCGCATCAGACATTACTTGGTCTTGATAAAAAGATAAAATAAGGTTTTCTCTGCGTACTGGCTTAAAAGTATGCTCATTTGTCGTAGGTAGAGCCTCTGTTGCCCGCAAGAATCCATAGCCTTGACAGGGTTACCATGTTATCCAGCAATGATCCTTTTTCCTGCTTGAGGTTACTCGCAACATTCCACAGAGAAATCCTTTTTGAAACACTTTTCCTTTTTTAATTCTCTAAAGAACAATGTCTTGGTTTGGTGGCCAAATTATGACACAGTCATTCACCTGATTTACACTTTTGTTGAACAAGCCGGCTCGTGATGAGACCTCTTGTCTTTTGATTGCAACAATCTTAAGTCGTTGCCCTGTTTTGATAGACAGTATTGGCAAAGTCAGCAAGTTATAATATCTGTGATCATGATAAGCCGGCTCGTGATGAGACCTCTTATTCTTTGAGATATAGTGTTTTGTTTGGATTGTTTCTCTGAATGCTGTAATTTCCTTTTAGCAGGGAGGAAGTCATTGTTTTTCCTTAAGAAAGCTCTAGACGACAATAATAGAGTTTTTGAAAACAACAGTTTTGCAGAGAATGCTTATTTTATTATTGATGATACCTTTCATGGTGCTGATACAAAACAATTCTTTTACCAGAGGTTGCTTTTGTAAAAGTTTTTTAGAGGTTGAAACGAGTATCGTAATCAAAGCGAAGTTAACTCTATTTGTCAATAATAAAATTCAGATTTTTCAAAAATTTTGCTATTTGTACAAGCGAAATCAAAATCTGATAGAGAATTGGCGTGCTCTTTCATGAATCCTTTTTAAATGATCATTTACAACGGGTTTTATTCATAAAAAGAGAAAAACAAAACAAAATAAAAACTAAAAACTAAATCTATCCTACAAAAAATAGAAGATTTCTCTTCTATGGAAAATATAATTTAAGAATCAGTCCATTGACAGGTAAAGAATCTCTCCTTCCTGCCAGATCCTGCAACACGAATGTAGACGGGCCTACGACTTCTACAATCTGAAAAGGGCCAAGCCACAGCTTCTGAAATTTCGTATGTTTGCCCTTTTCTTCATGAGCCTTATCCCATTTCAAAACTAAATCACCCATCTGAAAGTTTTTTCTGGTTATGATGCTTGAGTCAAAAGAAGATTTTATTAGCGCTTGGTGATAAGCATGGGTTTTCCTAGCTTGTTCTCTTTGTTCTTCTAGTTTGATTATTTCCATTTGTCTTAATTGTAAAGAGGAAGTAGGTACTTCATCGATATATTGCACTAAAGACAAAGATGGAATGACTAGGTGAGTCGGAAGAACCACTTCTCTCCCATAAACTAAATTAAATGGAGAAGTGCCGATTGAAGCTTCCTTCGTGATTCTATCAGCCCATAAAGCATTTACCAGCGCTTTGTGCCAATTCCTTTGGTTTTGGTCGACTGTTCTTTTGATAATTCTGATTAGGTTCTTGTTTGTTGATTCAGCCAATCCATTACCTTGCGGATAGTAGTTGGCAGAATATTTCAGTTTGAACCCTCTTTTAAGCGCAAACTCAGTCATAGTATTTCCAGAAAAATATGAAGCGTTATCAAACATTAATGCTGTTGGCAATCCAAACCTAGTGATGATAAATTGATCTATGAATTCAATAATATTTTCAGAATGAACTGTCTTGAGAGGAACTGCTTCTACCCATTTGGTAAAATAATCAGTTGCCGTAAGGATATACTTATGCTGCTTAGAAGAGTGAGGAGCGATCTCACCTATTATGTCCAAGCCCCATTGACTGAATGGTTGGTCGATGATGACTGGTTGTAGCGGCATGGACGGTTTCCTTTGTTTTCCTGCAGCAGTCTGGCAGACTTGGATTTTCCTTACGTGATTGTATGAGTCTTTGAACAGCGTGGGCCAATAATATCCTGCACGCAAGATTTTATGTGCAGTCGCATCTCCGGCATAGTGTCCGCCCGCTGGTCCATCGTGGAGTTCCTGCAAAACCTTTTCGGCTTCAGTTTTCTCAAGACACCTAAGAAGCACAGAATCGTAATTCCTTTTAAACAAGACATCATTTATGAGCTGGTATTGTTTAGCTTTTAATCTCAGAGCTCTTTTCTTGGTATGATCCAGACATGATGGAGCATACCCGTTCTTAAAAAAATAAATGGTGTCAGCATATGATGATTCTGCATCGTTTAGGCTTACCTCATACGCTTGTACCTCTTCAGATGAGTTTTCCTGGATTTGCGATGCTCCGGCTAACATCTTGCAGAAGCCTTGACCTCTTACGATGTTTGCTGGTTTGATCTCGAGATCATATTCTTGTAAAGCGGTAATCCAATTAGCTCTCTTTTCGCCCATGTCTTTCTGCACCAAAAGGTTTCTTACCGCCGGAAACGGTACTACGACTTTAGTGTGGGCTTTAAGCAAGAAAGGTCTGAAATATTTGATCGCTTTGAAAACAACATATGCTTGTTTCTCTACGTCTGAGTAATTAATTTCAGCACCTTGTAAGTTCGAGCTAAAGAATGCGATTGGAGCTTCCGTTTTCTCTTGATTTACTTGGGTCAAAATCGCGGCATAGGATTTCTCTGAGGCAAAAGTGTATAAGGTAAAAGATTCCGAAAAATTTGGGGTGGCCAAAGATGGAGCATTGATGATAGCTTGTTTGATTAAGTTGAACGCTTCGTGCTCATCTAGACCCCATTTGAAATTTGAATTATTTTTTATCATATTTTGTAAGGGAGAAATAATACGTGAAAAATCCGGGACAAATCTTTTGACAAAATTGATCTGTCCAAGGAAGGATTGCATGGCTTTCTTGTTATGAGGTATGGATATTTGGGAAATTTCCTTGATTCTGTCGGGTTCTATATGAATACCAGATTTCGACACTATGAATCCGAGCAATTTCCCTTCGCTTAACGCAAAGAAAGATTTATTTGGGTTGAGGGAAATCCCATACCTCAAGCATCTTTGAAAGATTTGCTTCAAATCTTTGAGGTGGTTGTTTCTTTTTTGGAGTACACTGTTATATCATCCAAGTAAATCACCACTGATTTATTGACTAACCCTTTAAACGCGATGTCCATGGCTCTCTGAAAGGTAGCTCCGGCATTGATTAGACCAAATGGCATCTTCCGATATGCAAAAGTGCCCCATTTGGTTCGGAACGTAGTCTTTAACTGATCATCGGGATGCACCAGTACTTGATTGTATCCTGAAAATCCATCCAGGAATGACATTAATTCTGAGCTTGCTACTGCCTGTAATATTTGCTCCATAGGTGGGAGGGGAAAGTTATCTTTCTGATAGGTCTTGTTGAGATTTCGGAAATCGATACAGATTCTAATGTCTCCGTTTTTCTTCCTAATGGGCACCATATTGGATACCCATTTAGAATGCCTGACGGGGAAGATTATTCTGGCTCTCAACAACTTATTAAGCTCAATTTTTATCTGATTTTCTAGGTTAGGTTGTATTTTTCTGAGCTTCTCCTGGACAGGTTTTTCATTGTCAATCATAGGGATAACATGTTGAATGATAGAAGTGTTGTATGTTTTTAGCTCATCGTAATTCCAGGAAAAAACGTTTTTGTATTGTCTCAGAAGACGGATATATGCTGATTTCTCTTCAGGGGCTAGGCCGTGACCTAAGTTAACGTTTTGTGGCTTCTGATTGGTCCCTAGGTTTATTAATTCATAGTTCAGGGTAGAACTGCAAAGTTTAGCATTGGCGGACCTTTTAAACCGACTTTTCAAATCATATAAATCTTCTAACTTGACCACCGATTTCGGTATAGCATTGACAGAGCCATTTTGTTGTATTTGATGATCATGATGGTCTTCGTCGATTATCTGATTTGAGTAGGATCCTTCAGAAGTAAGGAAATTTATGATGTCAGGATCATCGTTGAACACTCTCCAATTGGTGATATTGTCAGGGATGGATGGTCTAAAGATTAATTCTATTGAAAACCTATCAGGACTAAAATCTTCAGAAGGGATAAGTCTAGAGGTTACGTTAGCTAACAGGTCTGCGCTCGCGTTTTGAATTCTTGGAATTGACGAGATGTTGAATGCTACGAAATGTGCAGTGAGATCTTGAACTAATGATTGATAATTCTTTAAATGAATTGACAGGCAATGTATGGTGTTACGTACCTGTTTTACGACGATCTCCGAATCTCCAAAGACTTGAAGATACTTAACATTTAATCCGATTGCTTTGTATAGGCCTTGAACCAAGGCTTCGTACTCCGCTGTGTTGTTCGTGCAATCGAATTCAAGACTGCATGTGAGCATAATCTTATTCCCGTCTGGGTTAATCAGAACGCATCCTGCTCCTGCTCCCTCATTTGATTTAGATCCGTCAAAATATAATTTCCAAAATAAAGATGTATTTACAGAATTATCTAAAAAACTAAAACATTTTGAGTCATCAGTTTGGGAGAAATTTTCAACTTGGGATAAAACTGAATTCTCTAAGTATGGTGAAATATGAGCATTGAAATTACCTAGGAAAGAATCTATTGCGTAATTGCCTACAATGCTGCTATTGTACGTTATGGCCTCATTTTCTCCTTCCAGTTCTGTCACTATGTATTTTTGGTGCAATTCTTGTTCAACCTTTATCTGATTTGGTTTACCATTGTATGGTAACCACATGTGCGACCAATCGGTTGAAAAATATTCGTGGAGTTTTTCTGACCAATCCCTGCTAAGAATCAAACCATAGAACTCAGGGATATCAGCTACTAGAATGTCGATAACCTGACACACTTTTAGGTTAGACGACAATCTTATGGTCACCTGATTGAGTTCACCAATCACTTCGACTTGGGATCGATCAAGTTGAACTATACGTACTGCGGATTTTTGAGGTTGCACATTCAATTTGGCACATATTGACCTGGGTAAAATATTCGTTGAAGCACCAAAATCGATCAAGCAATTGTGCACGTTTTTGTTGAAGATTTCATACGCGAGAAGAAAAGGAGGAGTATGAGATCTTGATCTTCCTCCAATCAAGGCGATGTCATTTGGATCAATTTTATTGATCGTGTTGGTTGGAGGCCTTCCCAGATTGTGGGAAGCTACAGCTGTAGGTAAAGATGTAGTAGGCACAACATGTAATTCTTTCATCATTATTTTCTGCTGGTGTTTCAATTTACTCAATTCATACAGAGTGATATTAGCCCTAGTCTTCTTCATATCATCAATGATGTTATATTCCATTTCATCCGACACTATTAGTGTTCTTGATGGAGGCGTTTGATCAGATTGGACTGGGCTAAACTGGGTCGCTTTAGCAGTTGTCTTTTTTGTTGCGACCTTTTCTTTTAATGCAGGGCTTGCGCCCTTTTGTTTTGGGGTAGTTAGGGGAGGATCAAGTTGATTTTTGCTTCTCGTACTAACAGGCAATGCTTCTTGATCCTCTTCTTGTGGGAGGATGAAGTCCCACATTCCTTGTAGTTCTACGACCTCTTCCTCGTCGGTCTGCCCTTCAGTGGTATTCTCTTCTTCTTCGTCTTCTTCAGATTCAACGTTTGAGACAACACTAGGTGGTCTTACCTCCATGGTAGGATTTCTTTTAAAAGTCCTAAAGGGCTTTTTCCAAGAAGTCTCTGCTACTTGTTTCTTAATATCAATCATCTCATTTGACATGGCTTTCAACACTTTTTGTAATCCTTCCAAATCGAAAGGATCTTTCGTTTGCTTCTTCTTGGTGTCTTCTTTGAAAGAGATCTTCTTAGATTTGCGTTCTTCTATAGCAGATCTCTTTTCTAGGGCTACCACGCATTTTTCCACTGCTAATGCTTCTGTCAAGTTGTCGACTAAGGTGGTCTTGTTTGCCCTATCCACGAAGATAGCCAAGTTTGGAGGTAAAGCCGTGATGTACCATTCACATCTTACTTCCTCGCTGGATTGTGAGGTAGCGGGGATTTTGTTGAGGATCTTATTGAACCGTAAGTTAAAATCTTTAATGGGTTCTCTAGCCTCAGCCTTAAGATTAGATAGGTCATTGATCAATGTCGCCGTGGATCTGTCATCACCAAACTTGGTGAGGAACTGACTTTGAAAAATGTCCCAGCTTGTGATGGATCCGGAAGGTAACGAAAAGTACCATGACCCGGCTGTTCCTTGCATTGTATAAGGGAAAAGCCGGACAACAACGTCTTTGTTAGTGACTCCGTTGAGATTAACAGAAAGCATGAAATTATTGATATCTTCCTCGGCTAGGATTCCTGCTTCCGGATTGAATTTAGGCAGCCATTTCTTAGGATGGGCCGGTATAGGGCTCAGGGTTGGAGGCATTAAAACCGCCCCAGGATTGTTCCATGGAGACTGGGCCATCGCTGAGCTGCTAATTAATGGAAGTGCATAAGATGATCCCTGATGCTGAGAAGATGAAGATATTAAGATCTTTGATGTTTGAAGAGGAAGGTTTGTAGAAGATGGGTGAGTGAGTTGGAATGAAAGAGTGGGTGGTTGACTTCGCGGTGAGGGAGTTGATATGGACGAAGTGGATGAAGGAGTCTGACTGTCAGACTTTGGTGGTGTTTTCCTTGCTCTTTTCCTGGTGGGGAGAGGGAGTTCACTTGGTTGTATGCCAAATTTTTCACTCTTTGATCTGGCAAGGGGATGAGCAGGGTTGTACTGCGAAGTCACACTGCTTTTAGATTTATCAGACTTTTGGTTAAAAATAGAGAATCCCTGGAGTTTACGAATCAAAGTTTGAATTTCAGGGGGTTCAAAGATAGATTGGTCTGATATATTCGAATATGTAGCAGTGGTAGATACTCAAGCGACTTCAAATTCTGGGTTTAACCGTGTTGGAGAAGTCGAGGGAGTTGATGAGGGTGTATTACTCTCAGAATGGTATTTAGATATTCCTTTAGGTGCCATTCATAGTTCGTGCCCTCCTTCTAGTGCCAAATATGTTGAGGTCCTTGAAATCGGGTCAAAAACAAGGGGGATACCCACCCGGTCGGGAACCTGGTTGGCGGCTCCGTGCCCGTTTGGTGTAGCGGGTCTGACTGGGGATAACGGGACCAGCTTCCATTTCTAAGGGGGTATATGTGTGTAGAGTTTGGTGATGTGTGTGTGTGTGTAGAATATGATAATGAAAATATGGAATTATTTCTAAGCTAATCTAGTTCTAAACTCTGAGACTGAATTTTATACTACTTTAATCTATCAAGAACAACACATCTAATCTACGCTAACCCGGGATAGAACTTTTTCCATTATGCGATCTAGAAAGATTTCACACAATAACTGGTAATGAAGATTATTCAGCTATTATGAGAATACAAATCAATTAAGATGAACCATCCTGCATAAAAAGTTAAGCAAATATCGCATAATCAGTTATTTATGTATTAAGCACAAATCAATGACTCCACCATACAAAAGTGCCAAATGGTAGTCCACTCATTCATACGTTAACATATAAACAACATCAGCTATATATTACTCTAAGAATGCAAGCAGAAACTCGTCAAGAGATAAAAGTACCATTTATGACTGACTTTATACTCACAGACCTGAAGCAATAATGATCTATTTCTACTTACTTCTAATGCCTACTAAGAGTACAAAAGTGCAACATCAGTAGCAGGTATTAAAATGCAAACATAAATAAATCTTGATCCGTCCATTCATCAAAAACCCCTCCGAGGGTGCAAAAGTGCATGTTCTGAGGACAAGTTTTTTGACAAATTTCCGGACCATTCTCCAATGCAACGAGAAGGGTTAAATACTACTAACCGGCTAATTTTAATTACACAAATTTAGGGAACGGCTTCAAATGACCGCCCTTTTACTAAAACAAATTTATTTCTAAAAAACTGAATCTAATTTCTAACCATTTCTGTATCTGCTCCTTAGTGCTGTAAGCGATGCGCTGTTCGCCGTGAAAGAGTCGGCTGCCTGTCCTTTCCTTTTGTTCAAGCTTGAAAATTAGAAATAACAAGAGCTGGCACCTCTTTCTGACAAACTAGAAGATATTTTTGAAAGTGTTCTTCTGGAGGAGTGTCTTCACGGCGTGTATACTTAGTACAACTCAGATTTCTTTCAAACTGATTGTGCTGTTGCTATTTCGGTTTCCGGCCGTGCGAATGACTCAATGAGCTGGGGATTTTGTTGCCTGAACAATTTTCTCAATTGAAACTTGTTTCCATTCTTTGTTCCAGGATTTTCTGAGACGTCTTTCCCCTCAAGCGTTTTTCTTTTTGCTTTACCCAATTTGGGACTCAGGGTCTTTCATAAACGCTTTGCTTTTGTGCGCCTTTGACTCTTAGTACTAGATAGCCTATTTCCATCAGCATTTGTTGAATGACACTCTGGGATCCGCGGTCCTGCTGTATGCGGTATCCATCTGCGAAGTGATCTCCTCTCTGTTCTTCTAGTTCTGGCGCTTTTCCTTAGATGTTTCCTGCATATATATTTATATCAGTTGCTGACTTATAGTTCACGTAAATGAAAAGAGACAGAAGAAAAGATTGACATGAAAGAAATTAAGTTCTAATGAATGCATAATCATGTCACCCATTATGACTTGACTCTTCGAAAAATGCAACATAATCATCTTTGGATACACAGGCGTACAATCATTAATTTCCCGTAAGGTGCGCGCCTAATTTTAAGCTCACAGATCATGCCGAGGAATGCCTGCGACGATTGGCTTCTGCGATTTGCATCACAACATCGAAGATTGCGATGTAAATAAGTGGTATCGCAACAATTGATGGTCTCATTTGTCGCACACCATAGATCGCAGGTCGCAGTTTTGCATGGTCGCAGATCGCATATCGCAATATCGCAAGGTCGCAAGTTTTTTCGCTTTGTCACTTTGTGCTGCTTACGCGACATTGCGATGTGCGACGTCGCATATCGGCCGTCGCCGGTTCTTTAGGTTTTCCCCTTTTGAGTGCTTTTAATGCACGCGATGCGATGAGTTCTCGCGTCGCTCCTCCTCAGTGTGTTTATGCGTTTTGGGAAAGCGCTCCTTTTTCCTTTGCGATGCGATATAGCTCTTAGGGAGTTAATACAAAAGATTTTTCAAACAATAATATTTTTTGGATTTTTTGGTTAAGGGTCCCCCTTTGCTTGATGTTATTACTAATATCAAACAAAGAGGGGGGTTGTTGGTGACCACAACACTATCATACCAAAGGAAGTGATGTATGGTTCCATGCAAATATAGTAGGATATGTTTCATTGCAATCCAATGATCATGTTTTGGCTCCATATGAAATTGACTGAGGACATTTACTGCAAAACAAATGCCAGTTCTAATATTTACTAAATACATCAAGGAGCCATTCAAATGTATGTAGCAAGTAGGATCCATCGAACTAGAATCTAAACTCCTCGAATTCTTCAGATTGGTAATCATATGAGTCGTCATAGGCTTGCTCTTCATCATGCCAAATTTCTGTAGAATATTGATCACATATTTTCCTTGACTAAGATATATTTCACCCGACTTTTGCCAAACTTCTAGTCCCAAGTAGTAATGCATAATTCCTAGATCCTTCATGTTAAACTTGACTACTAACTGCTTCTTGCATTCCTGAATTTTATGCTCTACACCTGTAACAAGTATATCATCCACATATAATATTATGATGAATGGTTCATCCTGGACCACCCTGATGTAGAGGTTAGGATTTGCAGAACTCTTGGAAAAACCAAGTCTCAATATGCATGCATCCATTCTTTCATACCAAGCTCTAGGTGCTTGCTTTAAGCCATATACAACTTTGTTCAATCTTCAGACATGAGTCTCCCTTTGATTTATTTCAAATCCTTGAGGCTTCTCAATGTAAATCTCTTCATCGGTAGTCCCGTTCAAAAAAATTGTCTTAACATCCATTTGATGGATGTTCCAACCCATAGTAGTAGCCAAAGAGATAAGAGATCTGATTGTAGTATATCTAGATGTAGGAGAAAGAGTTTCTTCATAAAAAATAGCTTCTTTCTTTGAGAAGCCCCTTGCTACAAACCTTTCCTTGTATTTATCAATGCTCCTGTCCGCATCATGCTTTATTTTATATATCCATTTTGAAGTGACTATCGATTTGTCACTCAATCTAGGAACAATTTCTTAGACATCATTCTTCATAATTGATTTATTAAACATACATGGAATGTGGACATCCAAATAAGGTAAAACGTGAATGCATTTACTATTAACAATGATACACATTTATAATACACTGATATGACTCTTGGATTCATATTCCAACATCTCTTGGACTCCTTTGACCGTTCAACTCTCACACCTTAACCCTTGATGGATTAGGTGTCTAACATTCCCCCCTTAATCCGAAGGGGTATGTATGAGTCCGAGAAGAGGGTTGTAATACAAAATGTGAAAAAAAGCATGGCAAAACTAGGCTGAATGCGCTCTCTGAAATGTTGGTATAAGGGGGTGGTTTAAGGATAACCATCAACACTGTAATTCTTAGTATAGTTCCTCGAACTCTTCCAAATATGGCATGAAGCTAAATTCTTCTCCTAGAGGAAGTTCTCCTAATGTTTTGAAGAGGGAGACCTTCAACCTAGAAAGGGAGGTCTCACTCCACATAAAAAGGGAGAACCTCAACTTGAAAAGGGAGGTCTCAACCTATGGTGGTTTAAAGATGACCACCAACTCTTGAATGCTTAATACAATTCTTGGAACTCTTCCAGAACTGGCAAGAAGCTGAAGTCTTTTGCTAGAGGAAGTGTCCCCAGTTATTTGAAGAGGGAGAAGCTCAACTTGAAAAGGGAGGTCTCAACCTCGCATAGAGTGTTTAAGGTTGACCACCAATCAAAGGCATGCTCAGGGGCATATTTGTCTTTGGTTACAACTCTGAATCTGGTATGGCAGGTTGTGGCTTTGAAACTTGTAGATGACCATAATTCCCCCCCTATCAGATATAAGGTGAGAAGATGGAGAAAACTCAGCTACAAAACTGTTCAATACTCTAGAATAAGTTCTGACATATGAATGAAATATTTTCTTGGTTGTTGAAGCCCACTGCCAAGAAGTGATCCATCCAATATGAATCTTTGTTCTTGCAGGAGGCTTGTTTTTGAAGCATCTTTGTGAAGAATGAGTATGTTAAAATTGGCAACTAGGGCCAAAATCCATGTGTGTCATCTTATTTATGGTAGCTGATATTTTTCTTGGATCCCTCTCATCGAGAGGTGTAGGATTGATCTAAAGATCATCCGATTCCGATAAGTATTTATGAAGATATGAATTTATTTTGATTATGGACAAATTGTCAAGTCGCCAACAACTTATGTAGGCTCAGAAGCCCAACAGTCATGTCTATTCAACCTCTATGTTTTAGTATAAATAGAAGAGGACTTGAAGTCATTTGTCACACACACACTCACTCTTGTGATCTCACTTCATCCTATTTTGGGTTTGATGAAGATGAGAGCTAGAGGGAGTTCCCTAGGGTATACGCTGCCCTAAATAACATGCCCTAGATCTAAATGAAGTCATGGGAGAATAAGCTCTACGTTGCTCAAAAAACTAGAAAATCCGGAAAATTCAGAACTACCGGAACTACCGGAAAAGCCAGAATTTCCAAAAAAGTCGGAACTGCTAGAAAGGCCGGAAAAGACGGAAAAGTCGGAACTGCCGGAAAAGCTGGAACTGTCGGAAAAGCCGGAACTGCCAGAAAAGTCGGAACTGCCGGAAAAGTCAGAACTGTTGGAACTGCCGGAAAAGCTGGAACTGCAGGAAAAGCCGGAACTGCCAGAAAAGCCGGAAAAGTCTGAAATACCGGAAAAGTCGGAAAAGCTGGAAATACCAGAAAAGTCGGAAAAGTCAGAAAAGCCAGAACTGTCGGAAAAGCCAGAAATGCCGGAAACGCCAGAAATGTCGGAAAAGCTGGAACTGTCAGAAAAGCTAGAAAAGCTAGAACCGCCAGAAAAACCAGAATTGCCAGAAACGCTGGAACTCCGGGAAAAGCTGGAACTGCCGGAAAAGTCGGAACTGCCGAAACAGCCGGAGCATCTATCTCTGAAGGAAAGAAGCATGCAAGGGAAAACTAACTAACATTAGGACAATTGTATGGTACTTAGCAACAAATATACCAAGCATGCAATGTTACAGCTAGCATGCAAGGGAAAACTAGCATGCAACAACAAGCATGCTAGGGACAATAAGCATGCTAGGGACAACAAGCAAGCAAGGGACAACAAGCAAGCAAGGTGAAGCTAACACATAGGTCAGGATGGCAACATGGTGCAACAATGGCACATAATGTAGTACAGTGATGGGTACAGTCATGATTAATGAAGCGTGATGAGATGCAACATAGTGATGATGGGTGTAGCATGGTGCAGTGTGGTGAAGTGCAACATGATGACGAAATGCAGCACAACGATAGGTGAAGGAGTCACCTTGGAGAATTAGTTGAAGCAACATGTCTTCAATTGATCTCGTGTATCATCTTCTTAGAGATGATTTATGCTCTTATCTAGATAAGTCAAAGTGTTGACTTCTGTTGTAAATGTACTATCTCTCTCTCTCTCTACTGAACTATTGAACAACATATAAGAAGAATTGATCAAGGGTTTCCCCACATTGGGGTTTTTCACTGGCTATCACCACATCTTGTGTCCTCTTGTCTTTTGTGATTTATATTTATTTTCTATCTTTAGTTTACTTTAATGCCGATGTGATTGCTAATCTGGAAATGATATTGAGCTAACTGTGAAAATTGAAATAAATTGCTTTAGCATAGAACATACCTAAAATTAACATGGTATCGGAGCTGAGGTGAAGACAATGCCCAAGCAAGAGTGAAAGAGCAATCACCGAAGACAGTTGGGAAAGGACAAAAGGATAAGTGGATTCCTCATCCTTCTTCAAATTCACCAAGGGTGAAGTCGAAGCAGAGAATATTATCAGAATGGTGCAGCGGAATATGGCCTACCTAAAGATCACTTCATTGGAAGACCAGATCTCAAGGTGGAAGGAAAGGCAGATAACTAGTTCGGCCATTATGCGAAGGAGTGTCCGAATGGCACAGAAACATCACTTGATGATGATAACAATCATTCTAGGGACATCTTCAATGATCAAATGAATGACAGGTAATGCAGGTCATCAAGGAAATGGCCAACTCTTCATAGAAAGCAAGGAACCCTAGGTATGAAGAATCAAATGTTGTTTCTGATAATATAAAGAACCAATATCTTGTATTGGCCCTCTCCTTCAGATTCTTTGGGAATCTGGCTTATTGATTATAGTGCTTCAAGGCACTTCATCGGATAGATGGGTGCACTCTCTAATTTGGTAGAGATGGAAACAATCGTGGGATTATACTTGGAGGCGATGCCACCTATCCTGGAAAGGGTGTTGGGAATGTTATCCGTCAATTGAATGAGGGTAACTCAATTCATTTACAGAATCTCTTTTATGTACCTGATCGCAAGAAGAACCTGGTTTCCATTTCAACAATGGAAGTCAAAGGTTTAAGGGTGGCACTCATCGATGGAAAGGTACATGTTTGAAAATAGAATTTTCAAAGATTTTTTTGAGTTCAGGGTTGTATCAAGTTGCAGCAAGTCCACTGGGGACCATGTCCATTGACACATAGCATCGAAGGTCTGTGAGTCTGATGGTGACAGGGATGCCTAAATTCAAAAAGAGCATGAAAGTACATGTTTGAGATGTACCAAAGGAAAATCTTACAAGGGGACCATTCCCCTCATGTAGCAGGTCCACAGGTTTGGAACAACCCGAGGAGTTTGAGATTCATGATCGAGAATCTCATGTATACAGGTGGAAGAAAGCCCTCTATGGCTTGAAGAAAAACTCCCTGGGCATAGTATGAGAGGATTGATAGCTGTCAGATGAAGTTGAGATTCACTAGGAGCGAAATCGATCCAAACCATTACCCAAAGGTTGTGGATGATAGACCTCTCATATCGACACCTTATGAGGACGACCTATTTTTGACAGGTGCAGACCCTCTCATTTGCAGAAGTAAGAGGGAGTTGGATTCCGAATGTGGAATGATAAACTGCAAGCTGTGACTACCTCGAGGATATTAACTTTTAGAAGTTATATGGTAGTGATGTCGGACCGGATTTGGGAAATGCCTCTGAGTTTCATAAACTCATTTGCATTGATGTTCTTGGTGAACTTCTGTCCGGACATATGTTTTACAGTTAGCATGGTGAGCTCATATTTGGTTGAGCCTCACTGGATTGGTACCAAGAATCTTTTGAGATATCTTCGAGGCACAATCTCTCATGGATTGAGATACACTATTGGAAATATGAAACTGCATGGTTATTCGAATTTTGAGTGGGCAGGCAGTGTGGAGGATCATTAGAGCACTTCTCAGTGCTGGTTCTCTTTGGATTCTAATTCGATATCATAGATGAGTAGGAAGCAGAAATCGGTTGCTATAGGCACTACCAAGACAGAATACACAACTACGAATATGATCTCATGTGAAGTTGCATGGTTGGAAAAGCTCTTAAGTGAGCTATTTGTACACATGATGAACACCACTGTGATTCTCTGTGACAACCAGAGGTGGGATTCGTTTATTGAGGAATCCCGTATTCGATGATTTCTCCAGCAGATAGACATTAGATACTACCTTATCTAGGATATGGTAAGTCGATGATCGAGGAGGCTCCATCACATTGAGACTGATGTACAGGTTGCAGACATTTTTTGTCAAAGCCCCGGGGAGAGGTCAAATCTGTAACTTTCCCGAACAACTTGGAGTCATTGAGAGACCTTCTTATAAGGGTCCTACATGTTACATGCATTGAGCTCTAGGAGCTTTGGGGGGCTTGGGGTATTGTTATGTACCTAGGGGGGATGATATGGGGTACCAAGGGAGGTACCCAAGGTAATAATGTAATAATGGGATGGGCCATAGTAATAAATAAGGTGGTTAACCCATGTCATGTAAGGGACCACAAGTAATTAATAATTATGTAAGGGGCCCATGGTATTAGTTGATGGTATAAGGAAACCATGGTAATGGTACATGGTATTGTATGTATGAGGCCTATATAAAGGCTAGAGACTCCACATGGAGGATATGAAGATGAAGAGAAGTATTATTGTATGAACAGACATATGGCTTGTGGAGTGTTCTCCTTCCTTAAGGAGTGAATGTATGGTGTTGCCCTACCTTAAGGGTTTGATCAATAAAGTGAATCATTTCTATCTATATTCAGATCTTGTTATTCTTGGGTTATTTCTATTATCATAATATCTTTGGATCAGATCTACTACAAGTGGTATCAGAGCACTTTCTTGGGCACAAAAGTGGATTTTTTTTTTTTTTATTCTTTGCAGAGATTTTTGGGCGGCGACTTTGCAGATCAGATCTGTACGTTTTGGTGCCAGATCTATAGAATCTAATTGCAGATCTGTATTCTTTGGGAAAAAACACCTGATTTCAAAAAAAAAATCGGTCGAATCGGAGTCCGGATGAAGGAGATATCACTGATCTAAAAATCAGTGGGGTTGTAGACAATTTTCAGGGCAGCGATTTTGCGGCGCAGATCTAGACGTCCTGGAACAAGATCTGCAAAATCTAATTGCAGATCTGGATTCTTTGGGAAAAAATACCCAACTTCAAAAAAAAAATCAGTCGAATCGGAGTCCGGATGAAGGAGATATCGCTGATTTAAAATCAGCTCTTTTTGCAGAAATTTTGGGTGACGGCGGGAGAGTAGCAGTGCAGATCTGGAATTCTAGTGCCTGGATCAGAATTTCTATCACATGGGCAGATGCAGAATGATTGCTCCATTTCTAAAAACAGGTCATAATAAGGATTCTGAGCAATATTGACGAAACTGTGACAATTTCAAATTTTCGCCAAGTTTTTTCAAAACCCTCTTCATGGCTTCTAGCAAGGATCTATATTTTACAGGAACAGATGATGGTCCTACTATTGAAGAATTTATACAAAGCTACAAGTCCTCACATGGGAAATATTGCAGGCTTCCAATAGTATGTAGTATGAAAGATGAGGCTTACAAATGGTATCTATCACTTGATAACAAACAGTTGACCAAACTCTCAGATGCAGAATTTGAAAAAGTACTTTTAGACAAATGGTCTCGTGCTAGAAAAAAGGAGAATGAGCCACGTAAAGGGTTATTTCCTACTAGTCTATCTTTATTGCAGGTTCATGGATTGATTCAGAAAGAGAACATCATTGTTTCTATCAATCCTAGTTGTAAACATAATTTTATCAGTGTTAGTTTGGAAAAAAAATTGTAAATCCCAGCAAAACAAATTGAACATACACAGGTTAATAATGAGAATGTTCAAGTGTACAAGGATTTGAAGATTTCTATGGATAAATATGTGTTGCATGATGATTTTTATGCTTCAGAAATGGATCATATGGATGTTGTTTTGGGATATCCTTGGATAGAATCCGTGGGTACTATCAATATTAATGTGCAGAAGAAATTCCTGAAGCTATGGTATAAAAAGAAGAAAATTACATTACAGGATATTTCCATCCATAAACAGGTAGAGCATATGGAGGTTGAAGCAGAAGATGTTCAAGGGACTGACATATCAGATGATGAGCCTTTGATGATCGACAATCAAACACAAACAGAGGCTGCAGAAGAAAAGGTTACAGGTGATGATACATCAGAGGAGGTGTTATGTACCTAGGGGGGATAATATGGGGTACCAAGGGAGGTACCCAAGGTAATAATGTAATAATGGGATGGGCCATAGTAATAAATAAGGTGGTTAACCCATGTCATGTAAGGGACCACAAGTAGTTAATAATTATGTAAGGGGCCCATGGTATTAGTTGATGGTATAAGGAAACCATGGTAATGGTACATGGTATTGTATGTATGAGGCCTATATAAAGGCTAGAGACTCCACATGGAGGATATGAAGATGAAGAGAAGTATTATTGTATGAACAGGCATATGGCTTGTGGAGTGTTCTCCTTCCTTAAGGAGTGAATGTATGGTGTTGCCCTACCTTAAGGGTTTGATCAATAAAGTGAATAATTTTTATCTATATTCAAATCTTGTTATTCTTGGGTTATTTCTATTATCATAATATCTTTGGATCAGATCTACTACAGGTACTTAAGGGAGCAACATATGACCACAGGACGACTCACCCTCCCATGGTGGTGCATTAGGGAATAGGATGATTCATTCTCCTGTGGGCCAGGATGATTCGTTCTTCGTGGCGACAATGGAACATGATGATTCGTTCTCCTGTGGGCCAGGATGATTCGTTCTCCGTGGTGACTATGGAACAGGATGATTCGTTCTCCTGTGGGCCAGGATGATTCGTTCTCCATGCGACTGTGGAACAGGATGATTCATTCTCCTATGGGTTAGGATGATTCGTTCTCCGTGGCGACTGTGGAACAAGATGATTCGTTCTCCTGTGGGTCAGGATGATTTGTTCTCCGTGGCGACTGTGGAACAGGATGATTCATTCTCCTGTGGGCAAGGATGATTCATTATTCGTGGCGACTATGGAACAGGATGATTCGTTCTCCTGTGGGCCAGGATGATTCGTTCGTTCTTCGTGGCGACTGTGGGCCACGATGATTTGTTCTCTGTGGCATCCACTGACAGGATGATTCCTTCTCCTGTGGACAGGATGATTCATTCTCCTATCAAGGCATCCTACCCATGCAGTTTTGGACTCATGGGAAGTACCTCTCATTTGATCAATGAGCAGGGAAATGAGGATAGGGACCATAGTAGTTCTATCGATGGACGCATCGTTGTATCTACCGTACTCCCTATGCTAGGATGACCTCCATTGATCTGGGATCGGTATGAGTGGTTTGAGACACTCTATTGTGATATTGATCTGGGATCAGTATGGGTGGTTTGAGACAACGATATTGATCTGAGATTAATAAAACTAACTTCGAGTCAGTAAGAGTGATGTGACACACTCTCTTCAGATGAAACTGACTTCGGGTCAGTAGAGAATGGTATGAGACATTCTCGATCAATTCTTCTTCTTCATGGTTCAGCAGAGCAGAGCAGAGCAGTGCAGGGCACTGATGGCAGAGATAGTACAATCGGACATATGGATCAACGGATGGAGTTCTCCCTAGTTGAGAGGGAGTGTTAAAATTGGAAACTAGGGCCAAACTCCATGTGGGTCATATTATTTATGGCAGTTGATATTTTTCTTGGATCCCTCTCATTGAGAGGTGTAGGATTGATCTAAAGATCATCCGATTCCGATAAGTATTTATGAAGATATGAATTTATTTTGATTATGGACAAATTGTCAAGTCGGCCAGCAACTTATGTAGGCTCAGAATCCCAACAGTCATGTCTATTCAACCTCTACGTTTTAGTATAAATAGAAGAGGACTTGAAGTCATTTGTCACACACACACTCACTCTTGTGATCTCACTTCATCCTGTCTTGGGTTTGATGAAGATGAGAGCTAGAGGGAGTGCCCTAGGGTATACGCTGCCCTAAATAACATGCCCTAGATCTAAATGAAATCATGGGAGAATAAGCTCTACATTGCTCAAAAAGCCGGAAAAGCTAGAAAAGTCGGAACTTCCGGTACTACCGGAAAAGCCAGAACTGCCAGAAAAGTCGGAACTGCCAGAAAAGCCGGAACTATCGGAAAAGCCAGAAAAGTCGAAACTGTCGGAAAATCTGGAAAAGCTGGAAAAGCCAAAAAAGCCAGAAAAGCCGGAACTGCTGGAAAAGTCGGAATTGCCGGAACTACCGGAAAAGCTGGAAAAGTTGGAACTGTCGAAAAAGCCAGAACTACTGGAAAAGCCGAAACTGCCAGAAAAGCCGGAACTACCGGAACTGCCAGAAGAGACAGAAAAGATCGAAAAGCCGGAAATGCCAAAAAAGCTGGAATTTCCAGAAAAGCCAGAAAATCTGGAAATGCCGGAAAAGCCGAATTGCCAGAAAAGCCAGAAAAGCCGGAAAAGCCGGCACTGTTAGAAAAGTGGGAATTGTCGGAAAAGCTGGAGTTGCCGGAAAGGCCGGAACTGCTGGGAATTACTAAAACAACCAGAGCATCTATCTCCGAAGGAGAGCAGCATGCAAGGGACAACTAACTAACATTGGGACAATTGTATGGTACTTAGCAGTGAATACACCATGCATGCAATGTTACAGCTAGCATGCAAGGGACAACTAGCATGCAACAAAAAGCATGCTAAGGACAACAAGCAAGCAAGGGACAACAAGCAAGCAAGGTGCAACCAACGCATAGGTCAGGATGGCAATATGGTGCAACAATGGCACATAATGCAGTACAATGATGGGTACAACATGATTAATGAAGTGCGATGAGATGCAACATAGTGATGATGGGTGCAACATGGTGCAGTGCAGTGAGGTGCAACATGATGACGAAATGCAGCACAACGATAGGTGAAGGAGTCACCTTGGAGAATTATTTGAAGCAACATGTCTTCAACTGATCTCATGTATCATCTTCTTAGAGACGATCTATGCTCTTATCTGGATAAGTCAAAGTGTTGACTTCTGTTGTAAATGTACTATCTCTCTCTCTCTCTCTCTGCTAAACTATTGAAGAACATATAAGAAGAATTGATCAAGGGTTCCCCACATTGGGGTTTGTCCCTGGCTATCGCCACATCTTGTGTCCTGTTGTCTTAGCTTGTATTCTACGATTTATATTTATGTTCTATTTGTAGTTTACTTTAATGCTGATGTGATTGCTAATCTGGAAAAGATATTGAGCTAACTGTGAAAATTGAAATAAATTTCTCTAGCATAGAACATACCTAAAATTAACAGAGTACGCTGACCACAATGCTTGCATTGATGAAGATCAAAACAATGATATTTCATATGGCCAACTTGGTCATAGTGTTGGCATTTAACAACTTTTTGCTGTGAATGTGGAGGAGCAGAATCTGAAACAGGTGAAGGTGAACTGCCATGAAGAAGCACATCACTATGGAACTTGATGGGCTTTTTGTAATCTGGAATATGAAAGGACACATCCTTGTCATATCCAAGACCAATTTTGTGCTTATTATGAACAATCTTTTCCTAAGGTCTGATGATGGGCTTGGGAAGGGCAGACTGGATTTCCACACCTGTATTCAAATATGCTTCTAAAATGAGCACTTGATCTGAATTAACCTCAACATTATTGACTTGATGACTTGCTGGCTACTGATAGGATCTTGTTTCAAAGTAAGATAGGGGATTGATCTGAACAAAGACAAGTTTAGAAAGATGCCTTTTCTATTGTAACTCATCTCTCTGTAACTATGATTCTAACTGTAAAAGATCAATTTTGTCTTGTACATTTTGCAAAGAGGTTTGAATATCAGTGAGAGTGTCTTTCTTGATTTTAACCATCCCATCAATAGTAGAATGTATTAGAGTATTCAACAACTCTAATACATCAACCATTCGATCCATTTCAAAACAATGTAAATGTAAAAAAACTGACTGGCATATAACTTTGTCTTGAAAAATAATGATACAAACTCTCAATATTCACCAACACCCATATGAACCATCGCATACACCAACACCCATATGAACCATCACATATTATGTAAAGACTAAAGCATAGACACACTCAATGTGACCTCATATAAACTCACACCAAATATATAACATAGATGCCTTGTATTCAATTCAGGGCACCTAATATATGGTATATATGCCTATCATATACCATGACCTCAATAAAAGGATTTTAAACGGATAAGGAAAGGCTTAAAAAATTAAATGCAAGGCTTCAATCAACCTTCTTAACGCATGCCATTGAAATACCAACATGTACATGATAGTTCATCTTCACTTTAGACTATCCCAAGCCACAAAATTAACACAGAGCTTTGACAGATATACACCAGTTTGCAAATACACTAATGCATTACTCAATGCATCATACGTTGGAGTCTTCAATGAACATTCCAATGCCTAGAACTCATCGTAGAGACCAGCACATCCTCGCGGGTCGATGGGCCGATGCCCAGGTTCGAATCATGACACCTGCAGTGAAGTCTCTCTGTCAAAGAGGGGAGGTGAATTATAAAGTGATTTGAGATGCGTTATTTCAATGATCATCAGCTCCACGCCTTAGCTTATATCGATGCAAATCCACCTCCTATGCTAATGTTGGTCCAAAATTCCATTCGCTGGGACAACAAGTAAAGATATCAACCCTTTTTTTTTAACCAATGATTCTACTCAGCGTGGATCAAATTGAATTTTTTTCTTCTTAAAAGCCTATGGGATTTGAAAATAATAACTAATGGCCTGGTCATTTGAGGCGAGTTTCTACATTGAGAGAGAGCGAAGGCACCTTGCTTATCCCAATTTTCAATACAGAGATACTCGATTGGATTACTGTGCAGTCTGGCGCTTACCTTTAGTTTTGAAACTTTCTTACCCGCTTCTTGCAATAATTGATAGAGCAGAAATCCTGGAAACTAAGAATTCCCATGACCTGAATGTGTGATCATTCACAAACTCCAACAATGGATTTTTCCCATAACACACCACTCACGACCTTCATAAAAATGGCTCAACGCACATATGGAATATGATACATGGTCAAAAAACTTCAATGCATCAGATACAGGAGCCTTCAACGGACCATGCGACGTATACACTTTGCAGATATTTCAATGAGATTTCAATGCACTAAGCACAACATACCATATGGCCTCCAATTCAGTGGACACGAGTAATGAAACTTGGTCTTAACATAATATACACACAGTTCAAACGTACCACACACCATTTAAATGTATGCACAGTTCAAACACACCATTCTACAACATATATACAACCATCCGTACAGACAACAAACTTAGGCTCACGGTATTCATGATGAGGGATTGTTCAATGTATCCCTATAAGTTATACAGTCTCTATCACCAACAGACTGTTGTAGCAGTCAAAATTCCACAGAGGGTATGCACCAAATTTATACCTCAACACCTCAACGCCAGCATACACAACATAGGTAACATGATGCCAAATTGAAACAGGCAAACCTCCCTCTAATACCAAATGTTCAAGAGTAATGTCTATGTTTCTGCAGGAGGAACGCACAATGAATAATAAAGAACAACGAGGTCGACAGGTACGTTAGGTAGTCTGAAAATAGAAAACATCCAAACTAGAGCCATAATAATAACGCTCATACCTTATAAAGGTCATTTCTAACAATTTTACTACACAATGAATAATAAAGAACAACCAGGTCGACAGGTACGTTAGGTAGTCTGAAAATAGAAAACGTCCAAACTAGAGCCATAATAATAACGCTCATACCTTATAAAGGTCATTTCTAACAATTTTTTATATACTGAGGATAGGTAGCATTGACAAGTTCTCGACGCCTAAGATTTTATGTGCTTTCCTTACTGAATTGCAGGCATAATAGGTAATGAAGACCAAACCACTGCTATTCAACCCAGCTCAGATCAGCGTCACAGGGAAGGACAACATGTCATTTTTTTTCTTTTCTACCTAAGGCATAAATGGTGAGGAAGAATACTTCACAGGCCACACATCAAGGCTTTGATAACATGTTAAACATACATGGAATGTGGACAATCAAATAAGGTAAAGCATGAATTCATTTACTATTAACAATGATACACATTTATAATACACTGATATGAATGTTGGATTCATATTCCAATGTCTCTTGGAATCATTTGGCCGTTCAACTCCCACACCTTAACCCTTGGCAGATTAGGTGTCCAACATTTGTCACTCAGACTAAGAATAATTTCCTATACATCATTCTTCATAATTGATTGATATTCTTCATGCATCACATTCCTCCACCTTGATTTTTAGCTGAATCTTCACAGGAGGAAGGTTCAACTTCAATGAGATTCGTCATATATGCTGCATATCAAGAATACATTTTAGGTATTTTGCTTTCTCTAACTGTTCCTTTTGTTATATGTCCTTCTTCTCCTTTTAGAGTTGTCCTCAACCAAGTAGGTCTCTTACATATTTATGGAACAACATCGTTTTGAACATGCTCACCAGGTCCTTCAACATCTTTTTGATTTGATGTAGAATCTTGACCATTGTTGTCCCTATAGATATTCTCAAACATGGGTACCTATTCTTCGCCAG
This sequence comes from Pinus tabuliformis, assembly GCA_031772625.1. NCBI lineage: Eukaryota > Viridiplantae > Streptophyta > Pinopsida > Pinales > Pinaceae > Pinus > Pinus tabuliformis. Next base: position 219,377,855 of record CM062818.1, on the reverse strand, counting down.
AATCAACTGGAACATGTTTTTATTTCTTGTAAGCCATATTTTCATCAAAGATGACATCCCAACTTACTTCAATACAATGATCCTCTTTAATGTAGATTTTGTATCCTTTAGATGAAGCACTATACCCAACAAAGATGCCCTTCAGAATAGTAGGATCCAACTTCTTCCTTTTGTCCTTTGGTATATGCATATAAATAGGACATCCAAATATTTGAAGATGATCCAGACTTGACTTATTTCCTCTAAATGTGTTTTCCAGTGTTGTTTTGTTCAGAATCTTATGAGGACTTCGATTTTGAAAGTAGACGGTTGTTACACATGATTCTCCCCATAAGAACTGATGTAGATCTTGATCATGTAGCATGGATATGACACATTCTTCAATTGTTTTATTCTTCCTTTCAGCCACACTATTCTATTCAGGATTATAAGGAACTATTAGCTCCCTTTTAATCCCTGCTTCTTTGCAAAACACTCTAAGTTCTTTGGAGGTATACTCTCCACCATTGTCGGAACTCTGAGTTTTGATCTTTCTTTCTGTCAAATTGTCTACTTCATTCTTGAATTCTTCACAGTAATTTTATACCTCGTCTTTGTTCTTGAGGATATATAACAATGTTTTCCTTGAGAAATCATCAATGAAGGTCACATAATATTGATGTCCACTAAGAGATTTCACTGCCATAGTATCACATACATTCGAGTGTATGAGATATAAAATTCTATAGATCTGGTTTCAATTTTTGCAAATGGATTTTTCATATTCTTTCCTAGAGCACAAACCTTACAGGTCCCTTCATATTCTTCCTTCAATTCGAGAATGCCATTGACCGTTTGATTTAGAGATGAAAAAATCATGTAATGAAGGTGTCCATACCATCTATGCGATAGTTAGGAAGGGTTCACATCTAGGTGAACTAGATTTTGGTAGAGAGGTATAAAAAGTCTATATAATGTTCCCTCATGAATCCCAATTACCAACATAATAAATACTAGAGTCCTTACCCCAAAACAAAACCTTGCCATCAACAAAAGATATTCTATCACCCTTATCTTCTAGACAAGAAATAAAGAGAAAGTTTTTCTTTAAACCTGGAACATATATACTATTTTTGAGGTGAATACTTACACTGGACTCGAGCTCCAATGAAGTAGATCTAATCTCTTTCATTGGATAGCTCTTCTTGTCTCTAAGTTCGATCAAATGAGAGGAGGTTCCTTTTGAAAAAGTATTGAGTTGATTGCATTCACCTGTCATATGTATGGAAGAACCACTATTAATAAACCATACATTCTCGTCCTTGAAAGTCCTAGATAAAGCGGAAAATAAACTTGCATCCGTCACTTCTAGCTTGGAAATGATCTTTAATATGTAACCCTTGATGGAAATAGTGAAATTCCCAAGAAACGTGAAACCCTTCTTCATAATGCTTGCCATAGTGCCAACTAGGATGTGATCTTCAGTCTCCTTCTTACACCTTAGCTTTGATACCATGTTGTAAAATCAAGATACTTGTAGATTATATATGATTTTCCTTAACTTGATAAATACTTGTGATATTTGCTGGCCTTTTATTATTTATTATATCTTATTCATCAAGCAATTACCAAAGCAATGAATATCACAACAAGACAAAGTACACAAGATGTAGGCTCCAAGCCAGGGAAAAACCCCACCAAGGGGAAAACCTAGAAAGAAAGCTTCCCTTCGTATAGAATCTTCTTACAATGAGACTTCCAAGGACCAAAGACCAAAGCCCTGAATTATCTCAAGTACCAAGTCAACCCACCACCAATATCTTCTTCAAGGAAGATTCAAAACTTCAACCATGTAGATTTTTATTTAGAATTTTAGCCCTGCAAATTCACTTTGGAATTTCACCCCTGCAATTTCGGCCTCCTATAACTTACAGCTTCAGAAAAACCCTAACATCTTCACACATGTGGGTAGAAACAGATGATCCCAAAGAGAATTCGACGACTTCTTCTTTTCTTTGTCCTCCTTGCTCTTTATCCTTCTTTGCTACTGCAGATCGAACTTGAGATGAGATGGTTCTTAAAATGAGTTGAGATGCTTCTATTTATAGCCTTCTTGAGGGGTCAAATATCCTTCCTTTAGATTGTCTTCATCTTGACTAGGACGACTTGGTCTTGGAGAATAAAATGGATTTTCTTAGCTCAAAATAAATATTTCTCTTTGTTACAAAGAATCCAAATTTGACTATAATACATGACATAAAATTATTCTTTCTCCTAGAAAGACCTATAAGCATGAAGAACATGCTTTGACCTAGACTTGAGCATGAAACCCATGCTTTCAATAAAATAAAATTAGTTTTCTTTCTTTTTCCTTCTTTATACAAAATATACAATGTCATGTTTATAACATGATATTTATGAAGACCAAACCTAGTTACAATTTCCAACACTCCCGATTAACTAGGGGGTTATTCATAATCCCATCATGAAGTACAAGGAATATCAATATTGAAACATTCTCATAAGAAGAGTTGGATTGATAAGCCATATGTCAAGAATCTATATCATAACCACCACTACCAATGAAGGCCTTAACTAGACAAACTCAACTTCATTCTAGAACATTATGCTAGGAGGCTCTACATGTGATACCAAACTACCTCTACGACACATACCCCATCTGGATGTTTACTGGGTATGTCCTTTTAGGACTATTATTGTCTTTCATTTCCAATCATGAATCCTTTTAGGAATCTTATCTTGATGCCCCACCTCATCCTCAAAGAGCATCGATATAAAAATTCTTTCCTGGATTCTCTAATCCATAAGAATTTCTAATCTTAGATGCTTATCCAATTCTCTGGACTCCATTATTTCCTTATGGCTTCCACTAAGACTTGTAGCTATTAGTCCTGGTCTAGTGCATGGAACATAAAGATAAGAACTATCCAACATCATTCCCTCTCAATTAAGGAAGAGATGTCTACCAAACCAAGCTTGTCTCTTATAATACTCAAGCTTCTTGTTTGGTAATGCTTTAGTTAGAATATTTGCTACTTGCTCATTTGTAGGTAAATAATGAAACTCTGCGACCCCATCTCGTACCAGGCTTATGATGTAGTGCTACTTATTATTTATATGCTTCATCCTAGCATGAAACGTCGGGTCTTATTTCAATATTATGCAGCTTTCATTGTCACAATGTATACATGTAGGGATAAGCAATCCTTCAAATAGATCTGATAATAACTTCTTGAGCCAAACAGGTTCCCGACAGACTTCACTTGCAACAACAATCAACTTCAGTACTACTCGAAGCAACTGTATCTAGATTTTTGCTCATCCATGAGACCATGGAAGATCCTAAACTAAAGCATCCACCTGTTGTGCTTCTTCCATCTATCTCACTACCACCCCAATCAAGATATGTATATCCCATGTTTTGGATCTCATTACTATTATACTCAAGGCAGTGATGTATGGTTCCACACAAATATCTTAGGATATGTTTGGTTGCAATCCAATGATCATGTTTTGGCTCCATATGAAATTGACTAAGGATGTTTAGTGCAAAAAAAATACTAGGTCTAGTATTTACCATATACATCAAGGACCCAATCAACTATTTGTAGTCTAGGATCCACCAGACTAGAATCTAAACTCCTCAACTTCTTCAGATTTGTAATCATACAGGTCGTCATATGCTTTCTATCCATCATGCCAAATTTTCATAGAATATTGATCACATATTTTCCTTGACCAAGATATATTTCACCTAGTTTCAACCAAACTTCTAGTCCGAAGTAGTAATTCATCAGATCCTTAATATCAAACATGGTTGTGTAGAAATTACTTGTAGATTCAAACTTCTAATTGTAATTTACTAAAACAATAGACTTGAATCTACTCTACTCATAAGTGGAAACAATTAAACGACCGTGAAATCACGAAGCATATAAGAGAAAGAATTCAATCAACACATTACACAATGATTTCCTAGGGAAATCCATAGATAAAAACCCTTGCTATCTATATATTGCATTAGGCATAAAATATGAGAAGATTACAATGATTTTCTCAAGCCCCAGAAACCTCTGCACTATATCTATCTGTCTCACAACTACCTAGACAAACCTAGGCCAATACTTAAATAATTTATCACTTTCCAAAGTCCCTATTTCCTTGCGTTTCTTCCTTGGGAATTAGCCCCTATTAATTAGGGAAATTCCTAAATTGTAATTGTGCAATCCTCATATGCCTTCCTCTGACTGCATGCACCACCCGTACAATTCAAATGATTATACAACTGATAGTACATTGTCCTTGAACTCCAATCTCAACTGGGTAACTCTAAGATCTGACATGCATGAGTTATTTATGTGTGAATCACCAGTTATTTGGTTGATCACTGTAGGCAACACCACACTACTAGGCCTCCCACAAGTTCCTCCAGTAGTTGGAACTAATTTAATTGAATTTAATTTAACTGAATTAATTAATTACAACTCAAAATAAACTCAAACATGGCTCCTATAATGTAGGAGACACTGTACATGACTCAAGTTAGACCCTCATCTCGAATTAACTAAGCCAAATAAGTCAAATTAACTTAGTTAACTAATACAAGTTGTCATGTGATGTGGAATTACAACTTTGTTCCTAATTTAATTCAAGGACAAAATTAAATTATGATTTTCTTATTGCATTTTCAACACTCCCTCTCAACAAGAAAGATATTATTTGCTACCCCAATCTTGCCTCTATGAAACTCGTTTTCATCTTGACAATGCCTTTGTCAAAATATCTGCATCCTATTCCTATGTAGGAATTTATTCTAGCAACATGATTCTTCTTTGCACACAATCTCGTAGATGGTGATACCAAATGTCAAAATGCTTAGACCGATCATGGAAAATTGGATTCTTTGAGAGTTTGATACAACTATGATTGTCACAGTAAATCACTGTAAGATCCATTTGCTGACCAAATAACCCAACAAGGATCTTCCTCATCCAGATAGCTTCACAAGTTTCTTGACTAGCAGACATGTACTCTGCTTCTGTCGAACTAAGTGCAACTGATATCTGCTTCCTACTGTACCAAGAAACTAATGCTGAGCCAATACTAAAGATTCCCCCTAATTTTCTCTTCCTGTCAAATGGAATCCCTTCCCAATCTACATCTATGAAGCCTTGAAGCTGCACTCCCTCTGTCCGTCTGTACAAAATACCAAACTGAGTGGTGCCTCTGAGGTATCTCAACACCAGTTTAGTTTCCTTCCAATAGAGTTTGGTTGGCTTAACCATTGCTTGACTAAGCCGGTTAAATAAAAAACATATGTTTGGTCATGTTTTCACCAAATACATAAGTGAACCCACAAGATGCCTATAAATAGTAGCCTTCACTAATTCACCTAAAGTAGCATCTTCCTTCCTCTAGTTCCATGCTAGATGAGTCTCCATGGGTTTATTGATTTCTTCTTCAATATCCCGTTGGAATACTTTCCATGAGAGAAAAATAGTTTCTCATCTCCTTGCGATACTTCCATACCAAGTAAATAATGCATGAGCCCATGGTCCTTCATCTTGAATTCTCTTGCAAGATCCTCTTTGCAACATTTGACAAGATTCACATCACATGTTAGAATTAAATCATCGACATATAATACTATAATAAATAATTTACCTTAAACCACAATTTGGTAAAGGTTTACATCTGCATCACTTTTGGTGAAGCCTAACTTGGTGAAATAGCTGTCAATCTTGGTGTACCAAGCATGGGGTGCTTGATTCAATCCATACAACTCTCGCTTGAGTCTGCACACACGTGACTCTCTGTTGAAGGTCTCAAATCCTTTTGGCTGCTTAATGTACACCTCTTCTTCAATCACACTGTTGAGGAATGATGTCTTCACATCCATTTGATATATCATCCATCCCATCTGCGCTGAAAGTGATAGAATATATATGATTGAAGAGTACCTTGCTACTGGAGCAAAGGTCTCCTCATAATCAATTCCCTCCACCTGAGAGAACCCGCTTGCCACAAATCTAGCCTTGTGTTTCTCCACACTCCCATTTGTTGTTTTCTTTACCTTGTAAATACATCTAGAACTTGCCACTAACTTGTCTACTTGTCTTGGGACCACTTCCAAAACACTGTTTCTGATAATTGAGTCACACTCCTCAACCATGGCATCAACCCATACTAGTTGATGCATTGCTTCCTCAAATGAGTATGGCTCAATCTCTACACTCTCGCTCATCAGATCCATGTAGCCAGTGTACCGATATGGTGACCTCCTCTGCCTGTGCTGTGATGAGGGTGCTCCCATATTCTCTCTAGCATCATGCATCAATATGTCAGCCCATATGGTGTGCTTCCTTCCATCTGTAGAAGTATCTGCATGAGTGGGTGCTTCCACTCTCTGCTCCTCTGCATGTGGCTTCTCCACATCATCCTTAGGTTCTTCCTTTGGAGATAAAATATCCTCGTCTACATGTAGTTGAATCTCCTTCTCAAGGAAACATCTCATGGCCTTCTCTTCATCAAATTTCACATCTCTACGAACCACTTTCATCCTGTGAGATGACAGGTACACCCAATAGTTATGAGGTGTATCAGTGTACCCCAAAAATATGCCCAACTCAACTGCTGGTTCTAGATTTTTCCTTTCATCCTTGGTAACATGATAATAAACTTATGAACCAAAGGTACTAAAGTGTGCCACATCTAGTTTCTTACCTGAAAAAGCTTCTTCTAGTGTACTCATCCTGAGAATCCGATGAGGATTCCTGTTCTGCACCTATACAACTGTGTTCCATGCTTCAGCCCACAAGTGAAACAATAGGCCCAGATCATGTAACATTTACCATGCAACTTCCACAATACTTCTGTTATTTCTTTCAGTCACCCCATTCTGTTGTGGGTTATGGAGTGCTATTAATTCCTGTCGAATTTTTTCTGATGCACAAAATTTCTTGAATTCATTTGACACATATTCTCCACTATTATCGCTTCTGAGAGCCTTCAATTTCCTCCCAATGTATTTCTCAACAAATGCTTTAAATTCACAAAATTTAGAGAAAGTCTAATATTTCTTCGACATGAAGAAAATCCAGCACTTACGTGAGAAATCATCTATAAATATTGCATAATATGTGTGCTTGCCTATGGAGGCTGTCGAGAATGGTCCACACACATTTGAGTGAACTCTTTCAAGGATCTCTTGTGCTCGAATGTCCTTATCATGAAAGGTGGATTTGGTGTACTTCCCCAATGTACACCCTTTGCATATATATCTCTACTCTAGTGCACCCTTGGGAAGTCTTGTAGAAATATGCTGCATGATCTTCAAGGGCTCCGTGGTGCAAGTGACCCAATATTCTATGCCACAATTCACCGATGTCTTGGCTCTGCACCTTCTCTTATTTTGTGCTCAAAGAAGCACAATCTTCTACATCCAATTTTTATAGGTTCTTCACTCGAACCCTGATCCACTTCACTTTCCCTGAGGATATGTGACGAAGGAAAGCCTTTCATTTGATAAATATCACATCGTAGCCGCAATCCTCCAACATAGCAACTGAAATCAAATTCTTCTTCTAAACCATAACATACATGACATATTTTAATGTGATAGGAGAACACGATTCCCTCTGAAAAGTAATAGTACCAATTCCAGTTGCGCTATACCTTCCATCATCTCCCATTTTAATGTGCATCTGGAGGTTCTTCTCCTTCAATTCGCTGAAGAATTATTTGTTTCCGGTCATATGGAATGAGGCTCCATTATCCATCTACCACACACTACCCATCACTGATGTCACCATGCAAGCGATGAGGGTGAAATCCAGCTCGAATTGTGAAGCAAGAGCTTCACCTGCCACTCCTCCTGAGGGATTATTGTCGAACTGCTTGTGCAGAAACTTCATGTCATAGTGTCCTAGCTCATGACAGTGAAAAAGTTTAATTTTCGACAAGCCCTCCTTCTTACTTCCCTGACTGGAACCTTATTTGGAATGGGATGACTTCCCTTTCCATTTCTTTTCCTTTCCAACTAAGGCACACTTCTCCTCCTCATCATGCTTGGATGAGGATCCATCTCCGGTGTTCCACTGGATCTCTTCATGCGCCAAGTCAGACCACAAACGCTCCCACTTTGGTAGCTTCTCCCTCCCATTTATTGAATCTTGGTAGTTGTGCCAGCTCTTAGGAAGGGCTAGAAGTGCTAGGATGACCAGATCATATTCAACAAATGTAACACTGACACTTCCAAGCTCATCCCGACATTGGGTGAACTTGGTCAAGTACTTTGGTATTGTGTCGCCCTTCTCCATTTTGATTTTTTGAGCTTTTCCTTCAGTGCCAACTTCCTGTGGTTACTGTTGTTTTGAAACAAGTCTGTTAAGTCCTTTCACATTACATATGGAGATTCATTACCATGGACGTTCAAAACAATATGATCTCGAACACCTTCTATGATAATCCTTCTCTCCTTTGCAACACATTTTCTCCACTCTGCTAGATCTTGAGCATAAGTTGCTGGAGGCTTAGGAATATCTTTGTTTATAAATTCCTTAAGTTTTTTGTCTTCCAACACTGCCTCCATCTTGTCCTGCCAAGCAATATATTTTGAACTACCCTCAAGGGCATATTCAAGTATCAATCCATAGAACGACATCCTGTTGGCTTTGAAGTATGATACTACAAATTCGATTTCACCTGTAAAATAAAAACTCATATTCTCCTCTTCTAGAGTGATTTATGCTCTTATACCATGTAGAATTCCTTGTGGATTCAAATTGCTAATTGTAATTTACTAGAATAATAGACTTGAATCTACTCTACTCGTCAGCGGAAACAATTAAACGATTGTGAAATCATGAAGCATACACGAGAAAGAATTTAATCAACACATTACACAATGGTTTCTGGGGGAAAGCCAAAACTAAAAACCCCTGCTATATGTATATTGCATTAGTTAGAAAATATGAGAATATTACAATGCTTTTCTCAAGCCCTAGTAACCTATGCACTATCTCTATATGTCTCACAAATTCCTAGACAAGTCTAGGCCAATACTTGACCAATTTCTCACTTGTCTAAGTCCCTATTTCCTTGGGAATTAGCCCCTATTAATTAGGGTAATTAGCCAATTGGAATTGTGCAATCCTCATAGGCCTCCCTTTGACTGCATGCACCACTTGTACAATAAAGACGATTATACAACTGATAGTACACTTTCCTTGAACTCCAATCTCAACTGGGTAACTCTCACATCTAACATGCATGAGTTATTTATGAGTGAATCATCAATTAACTGGTTGACTAATGCAGGCAATACCACACTACTAGACCTCCCACTAGTTCCTCTAATAGTTGGAACTAGTTTAACTAACTTTAACTCAATTAAACAAAATTAATCAATGACAACTCAAAATAAACTCAACCAGGGCTCCTATAATGTACGAGACACTCTACATGACTCAAGTTAGAACCTCAACTTGAATTAACGAAGCCAAATAAGTCAAATTAACTTAGTTAACTAATAAAAGTTGCCATGTGATGTGGAATTACAATTTTATTTCTAATTTAATTCAAGGACAAAATTAAATTATGATTTTCTTCTTCCTACATTCCTGAATTCAATGTTATACACCTGAAACAAGTAGATCATCCACATATAATAGTATGATGACTGGTTCATCGTGGACCAAACTAATGTAGATGTTAGGATCTGTAGAACTCTTGTGAAAACCAAGTCTTAATAGGTATGCATCCATTCTTGCATTCCGAGCTCTAGGTGCTTGCTTGAAGCCATATAAATCTTTATTTAGTCTGTAGACATGAGGCTCTCTTTGATTTATTTCAAATCCTTGAGGCTGCTCAATGTAAACCTCTTCATCGATAGTCTCATTTAGAAAAAAATGTTAACATCCATTTGATGTATGTTATTGTTTAAATATGTAACTAGGTTCAGTCTTCATAATGACATATGTAATCATGATTTTATGTATTTAATGTAATAAGAAAAAATAATTTATTATTGTTGTTCTTGAATCACAGGTTTCATGCTCAAGAGAAATTTATTTTATAGGTCAATCTCCCATTGTGAGCTCCTAGGGCTTGTCATTGAGTCTACAAGTCATTTTCATGTATGAAAGATCCATTTGGGCATGTTACATATTGTAAAAAGAATTTACTTAAGTCAAAGTTGAGTTAAAGGACCATCCAAGACCTAGTCATAATCCAAGGATCAAGTCGGCCTACACATATGGACAATTCAGCCTAAAAGAAGCAATTTGATCGTATGAGAAGCCTATATAGAGGAGACTTCGACCTTAGTTGGAGAGACACTCTTCACTCACTCAAGATCGATCACTAGGACAAGAAGAAGTGCGAAGACAAGGAGAAATAAGGAAGAAGGAAGAAGGAAGAAGGAAAAGTCAAGTTGTTTTGGATTTGATTTTGGGCTACTTCTCTCCACATGTGCGAAGGAATTATGTCACACATTGCTGCAGTAAAACCGAGTTGCACAAGTGAAGATAGGTCATTGAGATGAGCTATTTTGGGAACTAAATTATCTAGGAGAGTGAATCTATCCAAATGAAGGAGAGACGAGAAAGAGTCCACCATTTTTCCTCGCATGTGCAAAGGCTAGGGTTTCTGCAGAAGAGTTTTCTAGGGAGGTTGAAGTTGCAGAAAAATCTACTGGACAGGTTGAAACTACAAAAGAAGCTACTAAATAGTTCGAAGTTGAAAAAAGAAGCTGTCAGGCAGGTCAAAGTTGCAGAAGAAGCTGTTGGAAGTCAAATTTGCTGAAGTTGCTAGAAGCATTGTGTGACTTGGTCTTGGAGGGTCTTGGTTAAGGGTAAAACTAAAGCCCATCCCAATGGAGGAAGGACTTAATTTTGAGTGCTTTGTTCAAGGGCGACACAACTGACTCTAGCTACCATCAATCATGGAAGTAATGTCCCATTCTCGCTCTTTTTGGAAAATTTATTTATTTTTTCTTTTTCATATTTAGAAAGCTTGAAAAAAAATTTCTATGGTACAGTGGAAAGAATGAGTGTCCAAATATAGATGTGCTAATTCCTGGGAGGGGAACATTCCTATGCTCAATGTGTTATCCCCTACAATGTCCCAGGCTAAGGAGGAGATCGAAAGAGGTAACTTCAAACCACTAGCAGTTTAGCAGCTAGCCCTGCTAAACTAGAGAGGGATCTCTCTAAGGTTTTCACAGTCAATGAATGGAAGAGAAATGAATTTTAGGCTAGATATAATAGTTTTGGTTGAGTTTTTGAAAATTTAGGGTTTTTATGTTGCTGGACCAGGGATGAGAAAAAGCAATTAGGTTAAGGTCTCAAGGGTTTGCAGTAGCAGGCATAAAGAGGAGAAAGATAACAATGTCTTGTGATGGATTAAGATTTGGTCAATGTAGTGTAGGGTCTGAAAGCTTAAGAAATCATAATGAGCATGTATTACCATGAATTCATTAATCTAGAAGAAGAAATACACATACATGATTTTCCACATAAACAGAGCTTTGAATATAAATAATTCTACCTATACAATTGTAAGGAAAATCACTTAGGAAAGAAAAACATGTTAAGAGAGATGAATTCATTCATAAGAAACTGACATAGAAAGGAAACAACATGTTATGAAACCAGCTCAAGAAAAGATAGAAAAGATAGATCAACGCCTTAGAATTCAGCCTCTTCGAGGGGGCCACCTCCTTTACATTACATAAATGAACAATTCTTGGATGATACAAATGAAAAGACCTCCTTTATATATATAGGAGTCTAAGGGGTCATAACATAATCAGAGCCGACATAAAAATAATAATGTAAGGGCACAATAATAACAATAGTGGGCATCTATGTGGCACAATAGTAACAATATGGGCACTACATGGGTACATCAATATAATAAGTGGGTTGTACTAATAACAATAAGGGGTTACACTAGTAGTATAGGGGCCTAACATGCCCCTCTCCTTCAAAAAGCGTTGTCCTCAACGCTTGAGTAGTTCTTGATGCTTCTGTATAAAATTCTTGTCCTCCCATGTGGAATCTTCAGCGGGTAAGTTCTTCCACTTGATGAGATACTCTAAAATTGATCGATTTCGTAGCTATCGGGTTCTTGTTTCTATGACTGCTCCAAGTTCCAATATAATTTTTCCTTCTTCTTCAATTTCTGGCAATATTGTTTGAATTGGGATCTTTTGCAACTTTTGAATAAATGGCCATACTTCTTCGTCCTTCTTCCATTCATCCCTTGCTTCGTTTATCCAATCTGGTTGGATAATAGAAATAGCACAAAACAATGCTTCCACATCCTCATCCTTGAAGAGTATTCCCATTCGGTAAGGTCGCCATTTTTTAAGTGCATTTAGTATTGCCAACATTTCCTTCTCATAAATAGCTTGCTTGAGATGTAGCAGTAAAAATACCCAATCACCTACATCAAAACATTTCTCACTACGATGTTGATCTACCTGTTGTTTCGTTTGATTTTGCATTGAAGTGGCGTTATCCTTTAAAAGTTGGAGAACTTGTTGTTGATGCTCGATGTGATCTTTCTCTGCTTGAACCTTTTTCTTCTTGATATATCCTTCTATCTCTAGATTTTGAGGAGTGGTAATTTCTTCCAATCCTTTACAAGATATGGTCGGATTCATTTCTTGATGCTCGATGTGATCTTTCACTTCTTGAACATTTTTCTTCTTGATATGTCCTTCTATCTTGATAGTTTGAGGAGTGGTAATTTCGACCAATGAATTACAAGATATGGTTGGATTCATTTCTTCTTTCTCGATGTTATCTTTCACTTCTTTCACCTTTTTCTTCTTGATATGTCCTTCTATCTTGATAGTTTGAGGAGTGGTAATTTCGACCAATGAATTACAAGATATGGTTGGGTTCATTTCTTCTTTCTCAATGTGATCTTTCACTTCTTGCACCTTTTTCTTCTTGATATGTCCTTCTATCTTGAGAGTTTTAGGATCAGTAATTCTTGCCAATGCCTTACAAGATATGGTTTGTTCATTTCTTCTTTCTTTGGGGTGGGGTCCTGGCATATATCTTCTTCTTTTGATAATTCTTGATCCTTTTCTTCCTCCTCTTCATATTCTATGTAAAATAATTTCCCCTCAGCACACTTATGACCTTTAGTGCATTTGCTATCACAATTGTAACAAAGCCCTTTTTCTCTCTTTTCTTCCAATTGTTGTGGTGTAACCCTTGTAGGTTGTGGAAGGCTAGGAGAAACAACACTTCCACCTTTATAGTTGTGAGGGGTATGCTTCTTGGTTTCCATAACTTTTCTTTCCACTATGTCACAAAGCCCTTTTACTCTTTCCAATTGTTGTGGTGTTGCTCTAAAGAAGGTGTTGCTCTTTGTATCCTCATAATGTGCTATCATTTCCTCCGTGAAAATTGACCACGTAACAAGTTTTTTACGAGAACAAAGCCCTTCATACCATAAAAATTGATCCAGTTCTAAATATGAATATGAAATACATACCTTTTGTAACAGTGGTACACCATGTAGGTCAAAATATTCCTCCATCTGAAGTATCCAATTTACTGGATCCTTGCCATCAAACTTCCTCATCTTGCTTTTTCTTGATTTTAGGAGCTCGATCTTGAAACGACTGTAACTCTGTACTTTTGGATCTTTAAGTTCTGAAATTGAAACTTGTAGTAGCCCTTGTGTGCTCTTTCCAATGCCACAAGTCTGACCCAAATTGGATTCTCCAATGAAGAGTTATGCGAAATCTCCCACAGTGACTTGATTATAGACTAGTTCAGTAGAGCGAACTTTTATGACGTGCCATGAGTCACTGTTTCAACCTTTGGATCTGAAAAATGCATACCAGAAACTATAGTCCGTCCTCTTTCTGTACCTTCTTACGAAATTTCAATCTGATCCTTAGAGAGAAAGTTATGATGATTTTCCCCAGGTCACCTATTTGGAATGTAATTCAGGAGTTTGCAAAAATACCAACTTCCTCAGACCATATCTCCGAAAATATAGTTCAAAAAGCTCTGAAATTTGGACCCGAGATTCATAGAGATTTATTCTCAAATGGGTTTTTTTTGTAACTTTTGAAACGTCGCAGAAAAAAAGTTATAGTGAAAATGCCACGATGACCTGTTTGGAGCAGCAAAACCCTAGAATCCAAAGCTCCAATACCAAATGTTATGAAACTAGCTCAAGAAAAGATAGAAAAGATAGATCAACGCCTTAGAATTCAGCCTCTTAGAGGGGGCCACCTCCTTTACATTACATAAATGAACAATTCTTGGATGATACAAATGAAAAGGCCTCCTTTCTATTTATAGGAGTCTAAGGGGCCATAACATAATCAAAGCCGACATAAAATTAATAATGTAAGGGCACAATAATAACAATAGTGGGCTTCTATGTGGCACAATAGTAACAATATGGGCACTACATGGGTACATCAATATAATAAGTGGGTTGTAATAATAACAATAAGGGGTTACACTAGTAGTATAGGGGCCTAACACAGCACCACAAACTCACTGCACAAGTATTCCTGAAAAATAGTTGCAACTGCTCCTTGATTAATTTTATGAAAGCATAAGATACAAGTCCTCTCCTCTAAAGTCCAACAATTCTTTTTGAATGAGAAATGATACATATAGACTAAAACAAACATCTTCCCCACCTTCAGGGGTTGAATCCCTAAGTGGTGGAACAGTTTCGAAGAATCTCTCAGCCAACAAGTGAGAGTGAGAAGGTAAAAAACAAACTCTTCTCTTAGACTTTGATTTGAGTTTTGCTTCCTTTATGAGGCCTAATTAACTATTAAAAAACCTATCATGCCTATTTATTCATGATTAAATCATATAGACTTTGAACTAATGAAGTTACATCATGAAGTTAACTTTGACCAAGTCAAACTAAAAACCTGAGAAATTACACAGTGGAATTTTTAAATAAAAAATCAAAAAATTATAGAAGCGCAGCACCAATCGTGAGGCCACTTTAAGGTGCCTTTCTGAAGTCAATTTTGAAATCTGAGAGAATAGTCAACTAGCCTTGCCTGTCCATTTTCTAGATCATCTTGAATTTTTGAAAATGAACCATGGAAAGGCCTTCAGAAATTGATTCTCCCAAGGTGTATCTAAACGCGCAATGCCTATCAAAAAGAGGGGCATAATGTTGATTTTGACCCCTTTTTCTCATTTTTCTCAAAATATGAGGCCTGTTTGAGAAATATGATGAAATGGGTTTTGATAGGAGGCCACCATATTTCCAAAAATGTAAGCCACTTGTCATTTGGAGCCTTGAGGAAAAAGCGCAACGCCAAGGCGCTGCGTTTCTGTGACTAGTGCAATTTCTGAGTTTTGCACCAAAATTCACCAAAAACCAAAAATGCTTAGAAAACTCCCAAAATTGGTCTAGAAGTGAAAAATGAGGTATGTTATGCTCTCATGGATTCTTCAGAAATAATCTCCAAGTTATCCCTCTCATTTTTGTCTTTTAGGGTTTCCTTTAGCTTGTTTTTCATTTGCTTGAGCTTGATGTTGCAAATCATGTTTCTAGTTTGGTAGTGGTGGGCCATGTGCCTCAATAGCTGGTTGTCTTTGTTAGCCTTTTCAAGAAGCTTCTATAGATGTCCATTGACCTTACCTAACCAATACTCTCTGTCTTCACTAATCTCCAAATAAATTATGTCTTCAATGTCCAAGTCTTCATCCAATAGGTTTTGTTCTTTTTCTTTCTTCGATGCCCTTTTGACACCCTTTGTTCTTGGCTTCTTCTTTCCAATCTGTTCATCATGTTCATCATGTTCATCATGCTCTAACAATGCTTTACCTTTGTCTCCTTGATTCAACATATTGGATTTCTTTTTCTCCATGATTAGCTATTTTGCCTTGAGTTGACCGTTTTCTTGCTCAAGGAAAGAAATGATGAATCTGGCCCTTGCCAAATTGTCCATGAGCTCTCTGATTTGGGAATCCTTCTCTTTGATAACTTGTTGTAAGTTTGAAGGTTCATCTGCTGCCTCCAATTCAACTAGTTCAAAATCATGTTCAATCAACTCCTCATCCTGTAAATGTGATCCCTGTTGTGTTGATGTAGAAGGCTTGGCCCTTTTCTCTACTTGAGAAGTAAACATAAGCATTTTTCCTCTCTGATACATTTTAGTCACCTCAGGTCTAGGTGGCTTGGGAACTTCCTTAGATTTGCTTGACGACCCTACCTCCATATGATGTGCTGATGTGTCTTGATGATGACTTGATGAAGTAATTTCATGCCACTGCAAAGCTGTTTCTATGAAGGTATCCCATGCCACATTCTTTTCTGCCAACTGATGGAGGACTACAACCTTTATCAAACTGTGATAAAAAAGTATTGGGTAATGTTCTTTACTTTTCATTTTCACCTTTTCAGACGTTTTTGGTGGGTTGTGTTATATTCCTTCCATGACTAGCCCACGTAGTTAATCGGGGGGTTAGAGAGGGGGCAGAGCCCCCCCTTCGTTGCACCGATTGCATAGCAGGGGGGTCACAGGGGGATTGATGGGTGTAAGTAACCCCCCTCTATGGGGTTCGGGGCAGCACCCCAGAAAATTTTGTTTTTTGGACCCTATATTAGGTTGGGCGGAACTACCTATGGTTTTGTGCATGATTTTCGCACATGGTTTTGGATGCGATGGTTTTCGGTCCATGGTTTTGGACGCGATGGTTTTTGGTCCATGGTATTGGATGCTTTGGCATGTATAAATATGTATTGTAACATTCAAAGGAACATAATGAAAAATCAAGCTGGTAGTCCCGGATTTGGGATCCAGGGGAAAATCTCTGTGTATATGTGTTTTATGTGTTATGCTCTCGCATTATTTATTTTCTGTGTTTTAGAATTCGTATGCAGGTAATTTATGTACAGGGTTAAAACCTACATTTGGTATCAGAGCTATTTTGGCTTCAAGGGGACACCTTTGTTGCTGAGGGATTTTTCTCAGGCCTGTGGTAGACCCTGTTCAGTGGGAGATCGATTCTAGTGGTGAAAGAAGATGGAGAGTAGTGGAAATATAGAGATCAAGAAATTTAATGGTCAGAGTTTTGAGTTGTGGAAACTCAAGATGGAGGATCTGTTGGTGGATAAAGATTAGTGGATCATGGTAGATCCGGGTACTAAACCAACGGGAGTGTCTGATGAAGAATGGAAGAAGTTGGATCAGAAGGCAAATAGCAGAATATGATTGTGTGTCTCAGATTCAGTATTGCTGAATGTATTAGGGGAAGCTACGACGAAGGCTTTGTGGGACAAGTTAGGAACTTTGTACCAATCTAAATCTCTGGTGAATAAACTGTTCCTGTAGAAAAATCTGTATAACCTGAGGATGAAAGATAGAGACTCGGTGACAGAGCATCCGAACACATTTAATACTGTGGTGAGTTAGTTATTATCTATTGATATTAAAATTTTAGATGAAGATAAGTGCATCAGTTTATTATGTTCTCTACCAGATTCATGGGATAGTCTGGTTATTGCAATAGGTAGAAATACAATTTCCTTGAAGTTTGATGAAATAGTCTCATCCTTGCTGATAGAGGAGATGAGACGGAAAAATATGGAGAGCCAAAATGGTGATGCCTTGTCTATACGAGGATGGTCCCATAATAGAAACAAAAATAAGTCATCGAGTGGGAGATCTAAATCTCCAGGAAAACCTGTAAAGGTGGCGTGCTGGAAATGCGGAAAGGAAGGGCACTACAAAAGGGACTGTAAATCTAAAGCTCCTGATAAATGAAGGGGATCTGATGATGCTCCTTCTGAAGAGGTGAAAGCCACCTCAGATGAAGGTGGGGATGTGTACTTGGCTTCTTCAAGTACACATGTAGATCATGACGCATGGTTGATTGACTCAGGTGCATCCTTTCACTTCACTCCCCATAGAGTTCTACAAGTATGAGAAATATGATGGTGGTGATGTCTTCTTGGGGGATGACAGGAAGGCTAGAATCGTTGGTCGCGAAAAGTAAAGTTGAAGTTGCAAGGTGGAAGGGTTAGAACACTTCTGGGTGTTCTGCATATTCCTGCATTAGCCAGAAATCTAATTTCTGTAACAAGCTAGATGATGCAAGTGTAAAAACAGTGTTCGAGAAGGATACCTGCAAGATGGTTCGGGGGGCACTGGTATTGATGCGGGGAGTTCAAATTGGAACTCAGTCCAAGCTGCAAGGTAGCACTGTTGTTGATGGGTGCAATAGTTCTGTGGTTATTGAAAGTGGAGCAGAAAATATAGTGGTCTCTGGAGAGAAGACCATTCTGTGGCATCAAAGGCTCGAACATATTAGAGAGAAGGGCCTTCGAATACTTCATGGTAAAGGTATGGTAGAAGGTATGAGTAATAGCTCTCTGGATTTTGATTTCTGTGAAAATTGTGTATATGGGAAGCAGAATCGGGTGAGTTTCCCCTCTGGTGGTAAGAGGGCGAAATAGATATTAGAACTTGTGCACAGTGATGTGTTTGGACCTGTGAAGGTTCCATCACTGGGTAAGTCTGTGTACTATGTATCATTTATAAATGACTTCTCAAGGAATACATGGATATATTTCCTTAATAAGAAATCTGAAGTCTTTGACAGGTTTAAAGAATTTAAGGCTCTGGTGGAAAACCAAACAGAGAAGAAGATAAAGGTGTTGAGGACAGATAATGGTGGAGAGTTTTGCAGCAAGGAACTTGAAGAATTCTGTAAGAAGTGTGGTATAGCACGACAAAAGACTACTCCATACACACCTGAGAAAAATGGATTTGTAGAAAGAATGAACAAGATGTTGATGGAAAGGACAAGAATCATGCTCAGTGGTGTCGGGTTAGGACATGAATTCTGGGCAGAGGCGGTGGAGACAACATGTTACCTGGTCAACAGAACACCTTCATCAACGTTGGAGGATAAGACTCCACAAGAGGTATGGACTGGTAAGAAAACCTCTCTTTCACATATGAAGGTATTTGGATGTGATGCATATGTACATGTTCCAAAGGAGAAAAGAACCAAGTTGGATAGTAAATCTGAAATGTTCATCTTTATTGGGTATAAGGATGGTTTAAAGGGTTATAAGCTTTGGAACCCAATAACAGGGAAGGTTGTGTACAACCGAGATGTGGTGCTCAGAGAGGTGAAAGATGTTATTAAACATGAAGTCCAACCAAAGGAACCTGAGAAGATAGAGTTTGAGCTTAAGGAGGAAGAATCAAACTCTACAATAGAGGAGGAATCAGAAGATGAAGAGCCCCAAACTCCAGGTGTGAGAAGATCAGTTCGAGAAAGAAGGCAGCCGAAAAGGTATAGTTCATCTGCTTTCTGTTAAAATTTTGCTTTATCTGTTAATGATGATGATCCCAGAACTATGAAGGAAGCAGTAGATTCAAAGGATGGCAAACTCTGGAAAGAGGCCATGGTTGATGAAATGGCATCTTTGCACAAAAATGAGGCTTGGGATCTGGTGGAGTTGCCGTCCGGAAGGAAACCCATTGACAGCAAATGGGTGTTCAAGAAGAAGACAAATGCAAAAGAAAAGGTGGAGAAATACAAAGCTCGGTTGGTAGCAAAAGGTTATTCCCAGGTGCCACGAATTGATTTTGGTGATATTTTTTCTCCTATTGCCAAGGTAACTTCTATTATATTACTTTTACCTGTTGTTGCTACTTTTGATTTTGAGGTAGAACATATGGATGAGAAGACAACATTTCTTCATGGGGATCTGGAAGAGGAAATCTACATGAAGCAACCTGAAGGCTTTGTGGTGAAGGGTAAGAAAGAACTGGTATGCAAGTTAAAGAAGTCTCTGTATGGGTTAAAACAGTCACCAAGGATGTGGTATCAGAAATTTGATTCATTTATACGGGGACTTGGCTTCACCAGAAGCAAAGCAAATCATTGTGTCTATTTTAAATTAATTGGTGACTGCGTTATTTATCTGGTCTTATATGTGGATGATATGTTGCTAGTTGGAAATGACAAATAAATTATCCAGGATTTGAAGACCCAATTGTCCTCCAAATTCGACATGAAAGATATTGGTGCTGAAAACTATATTTTGGGCATGGAAATTGAAAGAGATCGGGCAAAGAGGAAGCTCTGGATAAACCAGAGCAAGTATGTCGATACAATATTGTAGAGGTTTAATATGTAGGATAGTAAACCGGTGAAGGTTCCTATTCCTGTAGATGTGAATTTATCTGCTGAATAATGTCCCAAGGCATAAGAAGAGGAAGAGGACATGTCCCGTGTTCCATATGCAAGTGCAATCGGTAGCCTGATGTATGAAATGGTCTGTACTAGACCAAACATTGCACATGCAGTGGGAGTATTGAGAAGGTTTATGTCAAAACCAAGAAAGGAGCACTGGACAACAATGAAGCGAGTTTTCAGGTATTTGTGTGGCACTAGTGATTATGGTTTGTGCTACCAAGGAAGACCAGGATTGGATAGAGTGTTGGATATTTGTGGCTTTTTTGATGCAGATTGGGCTGGAGATCTGGATCAGAGAAGATCTACAAGTGGGTATGTGTTTAAACTATTTGGAGGTGTAGTCAGTTGGATGAGTAAGAAACAATCTGTAGTGGCAATATCAACAACAGAGGCAGAATACATGGCAGCCACTCATGCAAGCAAGGAAGCAATTTGGTTGAAGAGATTGTGTTCAAGTATGGGGTTAGTACAGGGAACTATAAGGATAGATTGTGATAGCCAAAGTGCAATTTTCTTGGAAAAGAACCCTACATATCATTCAAAGACAAAACACATTGATGTTCAGTATCACTTTGTGAGGGATATGATAGAAGTCAAAAAGGTGTTGCTGGTAAAGGTGGACACTTTGAAGAATACTGTAGATGCATTGAAAAAATCTGTGAGCTCTGAGAAGTTCTCTTGATGTAGAGAAACAATGGGCATTGCAGGGCTGGATAAAAGACTAAGCTCTCTTGTGGCCCCCTGTGGAAAGAAAACAACAAGTGCGAGAATGTTGGGTTGTGTTATATTCTTTCCACGACTAGCCCATGTAGTTAACCGGGGGGTTAGAGAGGGGGCGGAGCCCCCCCTTCTTTGCGTTGATTGCGTAGTGGGGGGGGTCACAGGGGGTTTGAGGGATGCAGGTAACTCGCTTCTATGGGGTTTGGGGCAGTGCCCTGGAAAATTTTGTTTTTTGGACCCTATATTAAGTTGGGCGGACCTACCTATGGTTTTGTGCATGATTTTCGCACATGGTTTTGGATGCGATGGTTTTCGGTCCATGGTTTTGGATGTGATGGTTTTCGGTCCATGGTTTTGGATGCGATGGTTTTTGGTCCATGGTATTGGATGCTTTGGCATGTATAACTATGTATTGTAACATTGAGAGGAACATAATGAAAAATCAAGATGGTAGTCCCGGTTTTGGGATCCAGGGGAAAATATCTGTATATATGTGTTTTATGTGTTATGCTCTCGCATTGTTTATTTTCTGTGTTTTAGAATTCGTATGCAGGTAATTTCTGTATGGGGTTAAAACCTACAATTTTGATAAGACTTCTACACAAGTAGTTGCACATGTTGAGAGGTTTTAGAGTTGTGAAATGCATTAACAACCTAATATGGTATCCATACTGTTGGGGGGAAAAGTATCTAATGCAGAATGCCTCTATCCCTACTCTGAAGGTGATAGTACTCCAGCAACAACTGAATGCAAAGCTATTCAAGTTTCTTCTTTATGAGATGAGAGAGGGAAGAAAAGGATGATCTACTAACCGTTATCTTGCGCTTATAGTCGATCCAGTCTTCACTCCTTGCTGCTTGCTCCTAGCTCCTTGCCCTTTCGCCGGCCCAGCTACACACAGATCCTGTAAAAGCACAAGGAAAGGAAACTACAAGAAGCATACATCCATAATCGATTATAGGATTAGCATAAATCAAATGTACAAACATCTATTCATCATAAAGATACATGCACATAGAAGAATCTTGAATACTTTATTGATAATAGAAGTAAAGTTCTAAGAGAGTTACAACCACAATGGGCCCAATCCAGCAACACCTCCCAGCTGAATGAAATCTCCTCTTCACCTCCTTTCAAGCCAACACCCAATAGCTCTAATCACAAACCAACATCACTTCCTTACTTGCACAAAATTCCAGCCTCCATAGACCTCATGAGAGAGCTCTATATATAGTTTTTTGGAGAAAGGATGAGTCATCTTGAGACTGGCCTGAAGCTGAGTTGTGTCCTCTCCCACTTTAGTTAATCTTCAGTTCTTGAGTCCACTTGGAGAATCTTGCTTCCACTTGGAGATCAAGACCCTCTTACTCATCATAGGGCGAATTCCTTGAACCAAGTGTCAGTTTGGAAGCTTCCTGGGCAGTTGACACCTTGCAGAATGACTGTGCCACTTGGCCAATCTCGCCCAGCGCAGGTAGCCTTCATTGATTTTGACCTTCAGCGCAGGTACAAGGAGGAGCAGTTGACATTCAGCGCAAATGCTCAGTGGAGCAGCTGACATGATCCAGAAATAGCCTGTTTTTGAGTGTTTTTGAGTGGAGAACTGATTCTCAGTGCTGTGGTTTGCAGACCTTGTTCCTCTAAGGGTAAGAACAACATGTTTAGGGACTTTGGATCCCTCAGATTATCGACATTTCATGCTCCATGCTGTTAGGCACAAAAATGTCTATAACAGTTGCCCCCTAAAGTATGAGGTCGTTTATCGGGTGAAATGCTTTATTAGGAGGATCCGAAGTTCATTCAATCAGCTGAGAGGTGCCCTGCAATAAAATACAATACAATACATTATTTTTCATTCTGCTTTCATGATCTAGCTGAGGCGGGCATTCCCATGCTCAGCTTTATAAATTCATTTTGGTACATATAACAGACAACCGTCTGATGATAGACTGATAATTCTCTGCTGAAATTATCATCCTTTGAGTAGGATGATCATCTGCTGCAACAATGTACATATCAAATGTCTTTATATCCTGAATATATATCGCAGCCCGGATGGATGAAACTAGATCCGGGGTCTTCAATCTCGTTCGATCTTCACTCTAAGTACAAGTCGATCCATGTGAGAATTACACTGAAGTCGAACATGGAAAGACATCGCTTGATTACCGGTCAATAATGTAAACCGTTAACAAGCGCGAGAGGAATCACCAATAATGACAATGACCCTCAAGGTACTATAGTACAATTCACGTGGTGTGAATAAAGGACTTGGCGTCGAACACCACGCAAAATCTTCTGGTCGAAGGTCATTGATGTATACCTGTCGCCGGAAGTGAGAAACTTGCCATTGAGGCATGCAAGCTTCAAAGTACTGGGGGGGTTGTTCCTAGATCCACTTCTTGGATAATGAGCTGAAGTCGACAAGAAGCGATCCGTCAAAGGAGGGCCTTAATGAATCCCACATCAGTGACACAGAACAGAGCTAATGACTTTAGTGGAGGTGAAAACAAACTGTGAGATATGATTCAGGGTGGTGATCAATGGTGGATGAAGGATAATGTATGGCAGTGGATGGGACACGGTTGACTCTTTCTGAACACATCTCTTGAACATATAACGACACTAATGTGATGGATCGGTAGCATTAACCCAAATACGGATGGTTTGGCGAGGACCATGGTGATGAGACCGGTGAATGAAACAACCCAACCCGATGTGGTACGGAGGACAAAGTGTCATGTTCAAGAGCGACTTGCTACCATCAAAGCTTTTCGAGATTCTCCCAATTTTTCCCCAGTCATTTCTGACCAGTACCTCTTTATTTTTGTCAAGCTTGAGGAGGACAACATATGCTTGTTCTATAACCTGCCCTTCGGGCAAGCCCATCGCTATGTTTTAACGAGCCTAGCGATAGGGAAACTCGTTCTCGTCTAAAGACAAGTTTGTCGCTATTTAATCATTTTAACGAGTCTAGCGGCAAAGACAACTCGGTCCTTTTCATTTTTAGAGAGTCTGAAAAGGTACATAAAGTTAACTCCAGATTTCCTTTTTCGTCATCTAATCCCTTAAGTCCGAAAAAGTATAAAACAATACAAAAGGGATGAATTTTCGATAACTTTAACGAGCCGAATAAAACAAGCGCTCGACCTTTTTGTGCAATAATCCCTCAGGTCCAAAAATATTAAAATCTAGAGGAGGGATAGCTCTTCCGGTCCTTTTAACGAGCTGGAAGGCCAAAACTCGGCAAACTTTTCATATTTTACGAGTCAGATGAAAAGAGCTCAAAGAAGACTCGTCTTTTGAGGAACGAGTGATAAACAGGGATAGCAGCAGATTCCAGGTACAAGTTGGAATTTTCCAATCACGGCAGTGTCACAAGGATGGCTAAGTGAAATCACTCTTCGCAGCTGTTCCTCAAAATGGGTAAACAATCATATGGAGGTGAACGATAGGCCAAATGAAATGGAGGTGGCGGGTGCAAACACGACCAAGGCTTTTATGGCTAATAAATTTATGATCACAATGGTTATTTACCGGAATAGGTTCATTTTTTATTTAAAAATGAGCTTAAACTCTGGGGGAAACATTGCTCACTGCTTATATTTATTTTTTAACGAGCATGAAGACCGCGATAAAACTGCTCGGATCTTGCGTTTATTTTTTAACGAGCATGAACTTTATGCTAAAACTGCTCGATATGTGGTCAAATTTTTGATTTTTTACCATTACTAGCTTTTCTCTTTTCAAATGTAGTACTGTATTTTCAATTGCTGCAACAAACAATGTTAGAAATGGATAATATTTGCATGAAAATGAGATTATAACCCTAATATTTTACTTTAAACTGTGTAAAAATCCATAAAAAGGAGTTTTTACCTCTTATTTACCATTTCATTTGCATTTGGTTTGTTGGAGCTCTGGAGGTGCCTCTTCCCCCTTGATTTTCACCAGCTGATTCCGGGAGATTCTGCGGACGATTTTTGGCGCCGTCTGGACCAGGTAGGAGCTAAACCCTAGCTCTTTCTTTTCATGGTTTCCTTTTCCTGTTTCTAGCTTGTTTTCCGGTCTTTCTGAGCCCCTGGGGTTTTGCCAGGGCGCCCTAGGATCAGCGCAGGTTTCCCTTTCGAAACCTGCGCTGAAGGTCAAGCTGCCTTAGGGCAGTCTGACCCTCAGCGCAAGTGGGAGACTTCCTGCCTGCGTTGGGCTCAAAAGGACTGAGTTTTGAGGTTATTTTTTGATGATTTTTCGCCAGTTTTTCACCAAAACAGGAACTCATTCTCTCTCTTGTTTGATTTGTAGGGTGACTTGAGCAAAATGTCCCTTACATGGCGAAAACGAGAACATGAAGAGGAGGACATGATTGCCCTCCATGACCCGGTCACGGTGAACGCGCTGCGGAACTGTGGCCTGCTGAAGTTCTTCCGGATCTCTAGTATGAGAGCACAGATTTCTTTACTGCAGTATATGCTTGATGCTTGGGATCCTGTTAACCAAGTGTTCCAGATTAGGGGGAAGACCATCCCCTTGACCATAGAGGACATGTATTTCTTGACTGGTTTGTCAAGACGTGGTGCCTCCGTTTCCTTATCAGGTACGGCCCGAGGGACTGATTCAACTAGAGATTATGTCCGCCAGTATTGCAGGGAAGGTTCTCAGCCGAGCAGAGACGACAAGATTGTTATCCTTGAGATTACTGATCGGGCTCTCAGGTCCATTCTGTTCACTATTGGTAGGATGGCCAGTAGCGCAGCTTTACATGTTGCCAACAGGTCCTATATGCAGCACGCCTTGGAGTGTCTCCAACCGAAAGTATTCAACTGGTGTAATGCAGTACTTGTTCAGATGAAAAGTCAATTGACCAAGATAAAGGACGGGAAGCTGAAGAACTTTGGATTTGGTTCTATTCTGATTGCCTTTGCCTTGGAGAAAATCCCACTGATGCAGCCTCAGTACATCATACTTGACTTGCCTTCTCCGACCGAGCCACGCATGCAGAGGTGGGTTGACCACATGTCTAGGCATGCAGGTCAACCTCAGATTACTTTCACTGAGGCCCTCTTTAGGTGGTTTGAGCGCCAGGAGATGGCATTTTCTGAGTATCCATATGTGGGTATGGATTTCCGAGGTGATCCGGATTTGGCTCTACCGGATGGCGAGCAGTGGGGTGCTATTGGTAAACTCTTTGACCACATTACTGTTTATTGTTCTTGCTCATAACGTTACTGTGCTTTATTCTATCAAGACTTTTAATTGTACTCTTGGGTGCATGCAGACATTGGTCCTGTTCGTCCAGTAGTTTGTCCGAGATCGCCAGCTGCTGTCCCAGCAGGGGAGCCTGCTAGGAGAGTTGTTATCCGCGATCTTGACGACACTGAGACCCTTACAGCTGTGCAGGAGCAGGTTGAGAGCCTTACTCGTGGCCTTCCGGATGTACAGATTGACGAGTTACCTTTACAGATGCAGCGTCACACCATTGGTGTGCCTAGACGATGGACTCGTCTCTTGCGCATGATTGCACATGCCGTGACGTACTATCATGAGCACCACTAGGCTAGGGTGCCCCCTAGCATCTTTTTGAGTTTTTAGGTCATATGACCAATTTTGTCTTGGTTACAGAACATTATGTATGAACTTATATAAACAGCTTATATATTTTGATTTTCGGATTTTATTCTGTTTGATTCACGTGATCCATATGTACAATATTTGATGATGTGTCCTTTTTATAAATGTTGCAAATGTCTATCTAACACATAGTTTGATAATGAGTCGGTTAATGTGTTTAAATTTCTTGAAATATGTTGATATTGAATTGAATCAAATCGTCTTTCCAAGATCTTAACCCTTAGGAACATGCGATAAATACCTGGATTGCGAACAGAATATATACCATTGAGTTGTAGTATGACGAGCTGTGAGTCTAGCCTGACAATTAGTCGGCGTATGCCACGTGTGATGGCATCAGAGAGTATTTCTATCAACGCGCTATACTCAGCGATGTTGTTCGTTGATTGCCCAATACATACTCCTCTGAAACTTACTAACTCGCCGCTTGGATAAAAAATGGCCCAGGTTGCGGAGGACAGGTTCCGCGAACTACGACTCGCTCCGTCGGCATATCCAACACATGTCTCCATAAGGTTTGACATCTGCCATCATAAAAAGGTGGATCACTCGACCAGAACAAGATGCTTTAGCGAAAACAAAATACAACAAAAGCATGTAGGTCACTATTTAAGCATAGTAACGCTTGAGATACAACCCGTTGCGGGGCTGCGCCAGTGGAATTCCATCGTAATCCATTAACTCGTAGGCTCCTTTTGCTAACACCCTTTTAACAATATAGGGGCCCATCCATAAGGACTTGAATTTACTCGCTCCCAATTTATCGGATTCTTGATCATAAAGCAAGACCAAATCACCTTCTGAGAAGACACGGGGTTTGGCATTTTTGTCGAACTGAGCCTTGACTCGTTTCTTATGAGCCTCGTTAGCCAAAGCGGCATCATGACGGGTTTTATCCAATTGGATTAATTCCAAGAAACAAGCCTCTTCCTCTGAAGTTCCGGGGAGGAGGTCGATCGCGAGTTTAAGCGACGAAATTTCGCACTGGATTGGCAAGACTGCTTCCAGGCCATACACCAATTGAAAAGGTGTGAACCCGGTTGCGTTCTTTACCGAGGTTCGGTAAGCCCACAAAGCTGAGTACAGGATTAGGTGCCATCTTCTTTTATGAACCCCTATCATCCTTTGCAACATACGCTTCAGGACTTTGTTGATTGCTTCAACTTGTCCGTTGGCTTGCGGATAATATGGGGTAGAGCTGTCGTGAGATAGCCCTAGCTTGGCAGCTAATTCGACCATCATGTGATTGCGAAAATGCGATCCATGATCTGTAACTATAGCCTGTGGTACGCCGAACCTGGCGACTACATGATTGAAAAAGAAAAGGGCAGCTGTTTCACCAGTGTTATCCAATGTAGGCATCGCCTCGGCCCATTTGGTAAAATAGTCAACAGCGACTATAATATACCCATGCCCCCCGGTCGAGGTGGGGTTACATTGCATGAAATCGATGCCCCACTTGGCGAAGGGCCCAACAGCAACTATCGGCTGTAAAGGTGCGGGTGGTCGTCTGGTTTTGCTATCAAAGATTTGACAAGCATGGCAACTTCTGACTGCGGTTATGCAATCTTTGAACATGGTTGGCCAGAAGTACCCTGCTCGTAAGATTCTTTGTGCTGTTGCATATCCAGACTGATGCCCCCCACACGCGCCTGAATGACAATCATTCAGGGCTTTTTCAGCCTCCTCATGGGTAAGGCACCTCCTCAGAACTGTATCGACACCACGACGGTAAAGTGTATCACCGACGATCATGTAGTCTTTTGCTTGGTATCGTATACGTTTTTGTTCGGAGCAAGAGGTGTTAGGCCTGAACTTTTGGGTTTGGAGATAAACTATGATATCCCCATACCATTCATCGCTTACAGATATCAGAAACAAACTTTCGTCCACGATTGACTCTTCCGATGTTTCATCGTTGGACAACGATGGGAGATCGCATAACAATTCTGCGAAAACTAGAGCTTTCTTTGATTTGGATTTTACAAATTCCAGATCAAACTCTTGAAGGATCGCTATCCATTTTGAATATTTGCCCCCAAGCAACTGTCACGACAGTATATAAGTCATGGGGTTGCAATCTGACAGGATGGTAGTTTTCCGAAAGAGGACATAATGTCGAAACCTTTGAATCGCTTGAACAGCTGCAAGCGCTAGTTTTTCAACATAAGAATATTTACTTTCTGTATCGTTTAAGTTTTTAATTAAATAATAAATAGGATGTTCAATTCCATCGACTTCTTGAACTAAAACCATCGCAATGGTCGTATCCGCTGTAGCTAGATACAGGTTAAAATCTCTTTGATAGTCCGGGGCGTATATTAATGATGCTTTTACTAGACATTCTTTCAGAGCATCAAAGGAAGCTTGCGCCACCTGGTCCCAGACAAAAGGTACATCCTTTTTCAAAAGACGAGTATAACCTTTAGCAAGTTCTGCGTAATTTGGAATGAACCTCCTCAGAAAGTTTGCTTTCCCTTGGAGTTTCTGAATCTGAAGCAAATTTGAAGGTGGAGGCAAATTAATGATTGCCTGAACCTTACAGGGGTCGAGACGAATCCCATCTTTAGAGACTACAAAAACAAATAAACGACCAGAATCGACGCAAAACACACATTTGTGTGGATTGAGTCTTATCTTGTAGTGTCGGCAACGTAGAAATATCGCTCTTAGATGATGCGGATGATCAGTCCGCTTTCGCGAATGAGCCGGAAGATCGTCGAGATAAGGTTGAACAATGTTATTGATGTCATGAAAGGCATAATTCATCGCCCCTGCGTTCTTTAAACCAAAGGGTAATTTTCGATAAGCGAATGTGCCCCACGGACAAATAAATGCAGTCTTTGACTGGTCCTGTGGGCGGATATTTATTTGATTATACCCGGAGAATCCATCCATAAATGAAAAGATTTCACATCCGGCGCATTCATCAATTATCTAGTCGATGAAGGGTGTAGGATAGTTGTCCTTCGGACAAGCATGGTTTACATCCCTATAATCGACACACACTCTAATCGTCCCTTGTTTCTTCATAACAGGGACAATATTCGATACCCAATCGGTTAGAGGAACCGGGTAGATGAATCCAGCATGGAGAAGTTTTTCAACTTCTGCCTTAATGGCAGCGGCTTTCTTCGGGTGCACCTGCCGAAGCCGTTGTCTTACTGGTTTGACATCGGGATACATTTTAATTTCATGTTCAACTATACTCGAGTCGATGCCTGGCATTTCATCATATGACCAAGCAAAGACATCTCTAAATTCGCGAAAAAGAGCGTTATATATTTCCAGTTCTGAAGGGGAACATCCTTTGCCGACATGAATATTCTCTACAACATCTGTTTTGGTCGAGATATTTATGGCTATGGTCTCTTCAATATTGGATAGGTTTCGCTCGGAATCCATCGTATTTACAGTATTCGTTAGGAATTCAAATACTGAAGGGTGATAAAGGTCACTTTGAGTATCTTCTTCATATTCCGGAAGAAGGGAACGATGGTGGTGATCATTCCATGGTGTCCCCTCAATCATCATTGATTGTAAGATTCCTTCGTCAGTCCCATGTACTTTCGACCAAGGATCTAGTGGGGTTCCATATTCTCTAGATCTATCTACCCAAACGCTTGACGAGCGTTGATTTGGGCTCACCTCCCATGCTTGAAACATTGATTGCTACAATATTTCCAAAGGGCTTGGGGGAAAAACCATTGAATGATCCATGTCAACCTTCGTGGAAGATATCATGTTGCAGGTCGCCACAAATGGTACACTTCCTGTATAAAAAGGAGGTGGTAGCGCGAAAGTTCCCATCAATGTGGGATCTTTCAATAATCCCACTCAGATATCTTGAATTGAATGGTTACTCTCATGGATCATGGGAATGCTTCCTGTAACTTGTGAACCATTTGGGAGGAAATTTTGTTGGTCGACGATCGTAATCCCTCCTTCAAACGGGAATGCGATCTTCCTAAAATAAGTCGACACGACAGCAGCCATGGCATAAATCCATGGTCTACCCAGTAGGATGTTATAGTCAAGATTTCCATCAATGACTTCTACATCAATTTCTACTGTCTTTCCTCCTAGTTCAATTTTCAAGTTATTAAGGATACCGTAAGGGGTATAAGTCCTTCCGTCAAAAGCCTTTAATGTTGTCGATGATCGAGACAAGGTTGGAGATCCTAATGTTTTCCAGCAACTCATTGACATAATACATGTCGAGGCTCCCTCATCAATTATCGTTCTATGAACAGTTTTGTTGAGGGCTTTCACTTGAATAAGGAAAGCTAGCTGAGCTGGTAACTGAGGATCATATCCCTTGTGATCAAAGGACACAAGATTGGAATCCTTAGGATCAACCCCACCAATTGCTGATAACAATGCCCGCCTTTGGGTTGGACAATTCTGTAGCACTTCAAGAGTCGACATAGCGGACGACGATTGGGCAAAATCTTCCACTATATTATAATGCTGCACCGCTCTGGTGCGAGGATTAAATGTCGACTTGTGTACTACAGCCTTTGGCGGTTTTATTGTTAATTCAGGGATGGTAGGCGTTACAACTTCTGTCGAAGTTGTTGTCGAACTACTTGGTTGATCTTTACCTTTTTCGTTCGACACCTGAGGGTTCCCATAATCTTTGTTCCTTGTCGAAATCAGAGCATCATTTTGCTGTTTCGAAACCGACAACATAAGGACTTGCGACGGGGAAGCATTTCCACTATCAACCAGATTTTGACCTGGGTTGGGAAATGGATCAGTTAACACGGCTGATGTTTGGGAACTTTTAAAGAACCTCTTTAACTCAGCTTTGAATGGGCAATTCTTTGTGGTATGATCCTTATCATCACATATTAGACATGGATAATTTTGTTTCCCTTTGCCAGGAGGGTTTGAAGAATTTTTTCCAGGGGATGACTCACCTTGTTTCTTCTTCTTCCCTTTATTTTGTTTCTTCTTGCTTCCTGGTTGATTGGTTTCTTTGCCTTTATCTTCCGATACGGCATTTACTTCCGAAGCAAGAATTTCCGCTTTTGCATTTTGATCCGAATTCTTACGGGCTTTCTTTGCAGAGGCCTTTATCGATTTCGTGTTTGCGGTGCCAATCACACCATCACCGACATGAGAGTCACTATTTGATTTAGGAGGGGGAGGAATTGAAAATTCCGGTCTAGGGGCGTCTGGAATTTTGTCATAGAGCGTGCCGGACTGGGTATACACCAAGTCCAAATACTGTGCACGAGCAATTACTTGCTCCTCTGTTACGACTCCCCCCTTGGCCACATCTTCCGTAATAGCCGAAGTAACGACTTTATAAACCATTCAGCTAATAGCTGATCGGGACATATGTTTTTACCATCCTACGACGACGACGCCACTCATGTATATGATCAGATATATGGGTAGCAGTTGTCTATTTGAAGTTGGTTAATATTTCTGTTCCCGTTTCATACCTTATCGGTAATTGAAAATGGGTTAAGAAAGTCGTGGCTAGGGAACTAAAGTTGTCGAAAGAGGCTCTTGGCAATTCAATATACCATTTAGCCGCTGGACCTGTCAATGTCCTTTGGAAAAGGCGAAGTCTTATCGAATCGTCGTTAAGGGTGTTCGACGAACACCACAGATGGAAAGTCATCACGTGATTCGATGGGTCTTCACCTGGATTTCCATTGAATTTAGGAATGTCAGATGGAAGTTTATGAGGAATTGTTGGCCACCAAGGGGCATAAGCAACCGGATCGTTGGTTAAATGGTGTAAGTCAGGTAACTCTAAAGTTGCCACGAATGGTAACTGTTGATTCAGGTTAGGCGAAGCGTAACCAAGGTATGATGGAATCGACTGAGCAGTGGGTCTTTGCATACCAGCATAATGTAATTGATGTTGGTATGATTGATACGGCTGGTGGACTTGACCACTATAAAGTGGTTGGTTTTGACCGTTTTGGATATACGGTTGTCCACTATTCGCAAAAATCTGCTGCTCAGACCCTTGGTATACTTGCTGGAACTGCGGTTGTTGGTATTGTACAAGCCATGGTTGTGACGCCATGTTTTGTTGCGCCATGCTAACCATTGGACCAAGGTGTGGGGTAATGATACCTGCTTGTACTTGTGTCGTTCCACTAGTCGGCGATTGTGGTTGTGACCCATGGTCAAGCGACTGTTGCATTACAACCTGAGGTTGACATGTAACAGGTATTGCTTGAACTTGTGACACGGTTACAATAGCCGGGGTGGTTGGGATGTTCGTCACAGGTACACACTGTTGCATAGAATATACAATCCTTGGTTGTTGAGGTAGCATAGGTACCCAACTACTCGACGCAATTCCACTATAACCTGAATACTGTTGAGAACTGCCATATGGATATCCTCCCGGAGGGGGTAATGAAAAGTCATACTGCCCCCCATATAGTAGCAAT
The DNA here is from genome assembly GCA_031772625.1 of Pinus tabuliformis. Classification (NCBI taxonomy): domain Eukaryota; kingdom Viridiplantae; phylum Streptophyta; class Pinopsida; order Pinales; family Pinaceae; genus Pinus; species Pinus tabuliformis. Next base: position 219,344,856 of record CM062818.1, on the reverse strand, counting down.
CCGGAACTCAGAGGGATTGTTAATCCTTGAGGACTAGATGGCCCAAATTGACCTCCATGAGGATCAATCTGTCGAGTTTCAACATAAGAATTACCGGGTATTACTACGGATGAACAAACTGGAACAGACCATACTGTCGACATAGTCCCTTGGTGGACTCCTTCTAGCTGTTGAGAGCTAGTTGGGACAGCTGGTATGCCGGCAAACATCGTCGGAATGCCGACAGGGGGTTCTGCTGTCGCTGTGTCATTTGACACAGTCCTAGATGATGACGGTTGTTCAGACATTTTAAGTCTATCCAATAGATTGCCTAGCGATTCTACAGGAACTTCCACTTGTGGTGGATTAACTTCTGATGAAGGAAATAGAGTGACCCCGACTCCAAAATGAGTTGGAGTGCTTGCTTGCGGATCCTCTGCAATTTCCTCTATCGCAATCAAACTCGGTGGAAGAGGCAGACCGTCAGGTCCGTAAAATATTTCTGGTGCCGAAGAAGTGGTTGCTTCGACAGCGACAGTTGTTTGAGGAGCAAAACTCTCTGGACCGGTTACAGATGGAACTGGTTCAGTTACACAATTATTTGCCCCCAGACTAGGATCAGTATTACTGTCCTTCTGTGGCTGTTGAACTTCTTCTATAGAGGCAGGGTTTCCAGAAATGTTAGGAGTAACCGGAGCCTCGGATGTAGCTGGAACACTTGTTCTAACTTTCAAAGGAGATTTTGACCCGGTTAAACGAGTTCGCTTTGCCCGTACTGGGTTCGATTCCGGGGACAAAGACGGTTGACTCGCAAGCCTCCGCGAACGACGGATTTTCAATTGACTTTCTTCCACGATTACGGATTACTCGATCAACTAAAATATTAAAAGGGAATTTGTGTTTCCGAATTGAATGAATTTTATTAGACGCTTTTAGACACAACTTGCTTTTTCACTTTTTAAGAGTCGAGAAAAAGCTAAAGATGACTCTAGTCTCCTTCGATGTATTAACGAGCCCGAAGTGACAAATGCTCAGTTGGACTTTTTCAGTTATAGAGTTTGAAAAAGGCCAAAAGAAACTGCTCTGGAGATCTAGGCAGAGGGTGTGCCAAACCTTTCGCAAAACCACAGAATACGTTTTACGGTACGGGTGGTCGATCTTCGTGAATGCTGTGTTCACTGCATTGCGATCAGTAGGGCGGCCGACACGGTTTCCTATTGGATAAAGGCTTTGATCCTATAGGGGTCTCCCAATATATACGCGACGGTACGTGGGAGCAAAATCCGTATTAGTGCCACCGACTCTCAGGAGGAATCACCCACCTTCGTCGAGATCGACAGTCACTATGTTTAACGACGCCGGAACACGTCTCTAGCTTAGACCTCTAGATGTTTGCGTTATGTTTCAAAGCATTGTTAGGTTCATTCAATATATTTTAAGTTGATCTTTTTAAAGTTTGCCTTTCAAGGTTCACCACGAGATGTATTGATACAAATTCCTAAATGCAGTCTAAGATGAGAAGCAAGCTTTTCCAATCTTTTCGACTTATGAAAATCTTAACTACTGAGGGAAAAGAGAGATAAAATCCTTTTCACACAGATCAAAGAGCACTCGCTATTGCACTTTTTCCCTAAATCAACATACAAACTTAATGCAAAAATGCAAAATGCAAGTATTTCTTTTCTCTTCCTTAATGTTTGATGAAGTATAGAAAGAAAGTTGTTGTATAATTTCGAATTCAATTTCAAGCGAAAGCAAACAAGTTCGTCCAAAATCGAAAGACACTTTACGATTCTACTTGTTTCGACACTTAGAAATATGTAAATTCAAACCATATAACGAAAGCGACAAACACAATCAGCTATGAACAACAAATAAGCTAACTCTTAAGATCAGAAACGACACTTAATCACAGGTCTAGATCTAAGAGGTCAATGCAAGACTGGTTCACTTTTGTTATGGGAAACTGTAAATGACATAAGAAATACAAAAGAACAAATACAACTTCTTTATACAACTGAGGCGGAATAATGACAAAGGAAGATGGTTCAGATAGGCCTACTAACTGGCAGCAAACAGCAAAAACAACAGTGAAAACAGATCAAGACACAGCAAGAAACCACAGGAACTCAAGCCAAGACTGGTCCAGCGCAGGTGTAACACTGCCTGTTTGACCTTCAGCACAGGTAGCCCCTTTGGGAACTGCGCTGAAATGCAGACTGCTAGTGTACAGCCTGCAATGAAGAACGAGACTTTCGTCCGTCTTGGTTTCCGGGTCACAGATTGCTCAAAAATTCACAGTTTTTGCTCAAATCAGAAGCTATCAGTCAAGGACACACTAAGGGATGTAAAGGAGGATGAAAAGCTATCACTAAGAGCTTATTAGAGTCTCTGTGGATCAGCTCTTCAACTCATAAACTTGCTCAGAAACTGAGCCAGAGTAGCTGCCCTCTACTTCGTGTTTGATGGATTCAAACACAGTTTGATTCGGTACTCTCCTTGTTTATGAAATGAATAGCAAGAAACACAACAAACTAACAAGAGATCTTCCCCAGTGGAGTCGCCATTTTGTTGGGGGAAAAGTATCTAATGCAGAATGCCTCTATCCCTACTCTGAAGGTGATAGTACTCCAGCAACAACTGAATGCAAAGCTATTCAAGTTTCTTCTTTATGAGATGAGAGAGGGAAGAAAAGGATGATCTACTAACCGTTATCTTGCGCTTATAGTCGATCCAGTCTTCACTCCTTGCTGCTTGCTCCTAGCTCCTTGCCCTTTCGCCGGCCCAGCTACACACAGATCCTGTAAAAGCACAAGGAAAGGAAACTACAAGAAGCATACATCCATAATCGATTATAGGATTAGCATAAATCAAATGTACAAACATCTATTCATCATAAAGATACATGCACATAGAAGAATCTTGAATACTTTATTGATAATAGAAGTAAAGTTCTGAGAGAGTTACAACCACAATGGGCCCAATCCAGCAACACCTCCCAGCTGAATGAAATCTCCTCTTCACCTCCTTTCAAGCCAACACCCAATAGCTCTAATCACAAACCAACAACACTTCCTTACTTGCACAAAATTCCAGCCTCCATAGACCTCATGAGAGAGCTCTATATATAGTTTTTTGGAGAAAGGATGAGTCATCTTGAGACTGGCCTGAAGCTGACTTGTGTCCTCTCCCACTTTAGTTAATCTTCAGTTCTTGAGTCCACTTGGAGAATCTTGCTTCCACTTGGAGATCAAGACCCTCTTACTCATCATAGGGCGAATTCCTTGAACCAAGTGTCAGTTTGGAAGCTTCCTGGGCAGTTGACACCTTGCAGAATGACTGTGCCACTTGGCCAATCTCGCCCAGTGCAGGTAGCCTTCATTGATTTTGACCTTCAGCGCAGGTACAAGGAGAAGCAGTTGACATTCAGCGCAGATGCTCAGTGGAGCAGCTGCCATGATCCAGAAATAGCCTGTTTTTGAGTGTTTTTGAGTGGAGAACTGATTCTCAGTGCTGTGGTTTGCAGACCTTGTTCCTCTAAGGGTAATAACAACATGTTTAGGGACTTTGGATCCCTCAGATTATCGACATTTCATGCTCCATGCTATTAGGCACAAAAATGTCTATAACACATACAATCTAGAAAATCTCCCCTCACAGGTGAAAAAATTCATTACAACCTTCATTGGTGGCGCATACTTCTCCAACAGGTATCTAAATGGAATGATGTGTGAGTGAGTCTCTCTGTAAGGTGATTTTAAGAAAGGTTTGTATTGCTCAAGATTTAGGCTCATTTCTTTGAACCAATACTCCCCATGATTAGGTATCCTTGTGGCAAGAGAGATGACAACTACTGAGAATGTAAATTCAATCCCTGATATGATGGCTTTTTCTCCCTTCAAATTGGTGGAAATCTAATCAATGAGCTACTCATGAAAACCTACTTCACCCACCCTTTGACAAAACCCTAAGAAACTAACATCTTCAAAGCATTGTTTAATGAAAGGTGAAGAGTTGATTTCATTGCAGTTTGTAGGCTCATATCTCATCATCCTCCCTCATTTATGATGTTTTCTCTTTTTCTGATGGTGAAGAGTCTCCCTCCATTATGAAAACCCTAGATAATAGGAAAATGAAAAAAAAAATAGTGAGGAATGAGTGAAATGGGGAAATGAGGGAGTTAGGAAAGGGAAATGGTGAAAGGGAAATTTTGGGAGATGGACAGGGGTTTTATAAATCCTTAGGAAGTTAAATGGAGGGAATGAGAAAGAAAATTTAAAAATAGTCCTAGCTAGGGAAAATGCTCAATTTGATAGATAAGAGCTAGGGTTTGTAGGAATGTGAGGCGAACTGAAGGGAAATGATTTGTTTGGTGGATGGGATGGTGATTTGTATGCAAAAAAAGGTCTAGGGATAACAATTTCTTGGGTTTGAATGTTCTAGCTGATCATTTGCAAGCTCTAAAACATGAAATTCATACAAACCCTAGATGACTAAACTCACCATCATTTATTTGTTTTGCCAAAGGAAAAGAGGGAGTGAAATGAGTGTACTTACTTGTTAAATGGGTTAGAGCAACAAGAAACTGGAATGAAAGCTTAGATTTTTTATTTGGGTGATTTTATGTGAGTTTTGGGATACTCTGCCCTGTGCGCAACGCAGTTCATAGAAGCGCAACGCCTCTCCCAGAAACGTAGCACCAACTTGAAACCCGCTTTTGGAGGCCTTAAACAGCTCCAAATTGGGAAATTGATAGCTATTTGGAAATATATTGAAGTCAGCTACAAGATGGACTCATAAAGAATGTAATTTGGACACTCCAATAGGGAGAAAAAATTATTTTCCCAAGGTCACTCCAAAAACGTAGGGTGTGTCTGACAAAAGTACAATGCCAACTTACAGAGCACTTTTGAATGCCTTACACTAATCTAAATCATGATCTGAAGGTATTATTGGAAATATTAGGATGTCTAGTTGTCGATAGAGTATTTAAGAATGTAAAATGCCTTCTCCAAGTTTGAGAAAAATGCGTTTTCCCAAGGTCACTCCAAAAAAGCAGCGTGCTTCTGACAAAAGCGCAACGCCAACTTGCAGAGAACTTTTGACTACCTTCTTGGAGTCGTTTTGGGCTGAAAGTGGTGTGGTTGGAAATATTATGATGTATTCTACACAATAGAGTCCTTAATAACTGCTAACACCTACTCCAAATCCCTGAAAAACTATCTTGAAGTCAAACTATCCAGAAGTGTAGCAACTCTCCTGTAGCAAGTGTAGTTTGGGAACTTCTCTCCAATAATAACACCCATGCATAAAATGAAGGAGGTTTTTGTTCCTTTTGTGAAATGCTTCTCCATTTCGTCAAAAACATATTTTTAAGCAAAAATGTCCCTATGAAAAATGATGAGACGAGGTAGTGTACTGCAACATTGTCTTATTTGAAATAAAACATTAACTTTACCTTTGTTTTGCTTTCCCTAAGTTGCTAACTCTCTTTACCCACTGAATCACATGATGGACATGTTTTTGTTTTGACATATGGTATCATAGTGACACATGGAGTGAAACCCTAGACCATGACCTAAAATGATGAATTTAGCCATTTCATGACCCAAGATATTTAAATGAAGATATGATACCTCGAAGAAGACAATGACCATGATGTGCGATGAAGACCATAGGTAAGTGAAGGGAGCAGTAGTGACCTAGATACAACAGCCAGTGGCCAAATTTATATTTGAAGATTCACTAAAATGACAAAAATTTGACTTGACACCCTAACAACACCTTGTAAGAGCATATTTGATCACTGGTGATAGGCTGAACTGACTGACACTAACACAATGCAAGGTGACAAAACTAGTCAGTGACACTCAAAGGAATGTTCTTTCCATGGGTAAAAGGGTGTCAAGTTGCAGAGGCTAAGTGATTGCAAGGTTGATTTCACAAAAGACATGGTCAAAAGGTGGCTTAAACATGAGTCCAGGTGAAGCCGACTTAAGGCCAAAAGGTACAAATGGTCAACATGCAATGCAGTATTACAACTTAACGCAAAGGAACCTCTAGGGTATAAAGCCAAAATGATAACGAAGAAGAAGAAGAATGAAGCTTCATCACAAAAGTCATGGCGGGACTAAAGAGAACTCCTGAGCCTAAGAACAAAAGTTAAGCATGGGTGCCAACTAAAAAAAAGGTACTATTTAGGATGCCCATGATAAGGTAGGATCTACCACACAAGTTATGACACTTCTAAGCAATGAGAAGGTTTTGCATCATATCTTGGTGGGGTTGATCCTGTTATCCCTTACAATTTCCTAAGCTGAGGAGGAGATCGAGAAGGGTAACCTTAAACCACTTTCAACTCAGTAGCTAGCCCTATTGAGCCAGAGAGGGATCTATTTAAGTATATATCAATGAATAGCAATAAAGAACAAGGTTTTAGGCTAGATATGCAAGTTTTTTTGAATTTGTGAGAATTTAGGATTTGTTGGACTAGGGTTTAGAGAAAGTGATTAGGTATAGGCTTTAGGAGTGTAGAGACAAGTACGAAAGGAGCTAGGTATCAGAAGGCTATGGTGTACTTGGTATGTTTGTCAATGTAGCATATGTTATAAGGTTATGAAGAGACTAATAAGCATAAGTAAATATGATTTCATTAGTCTTAGAAGAAAATTAACATAACTATGAATTCCACATAAACAAAGCTTGAAATTCAAGAATCCTGTCTATATAACTGCAAGGCAACTCATAATAAGATGATAAAGCATGTAAATATAGATGATAAAACCATTAGAAAACTGATAGAAAGAATAACAAACACCATGGACTCACTGAACTAGAGTTCCTTAAAAATAGCTGCAACTGCTCCTGTATTAGTTGAAGAAAACATAAACATGTAAGCCTCTCCACAAAAGTCCAACCCTTCTGACTGAATGAAAAAACATACATATAGAATCAAAAAAACCATTTCCCCACCTTCAGGGGTCAAATCCTTAGGTGTTGGAACAATTAGCAAGAATCTCTCAACAAACCAGATGAAGTAAGAAGGTCAAACACAAACTCTTCTTTTAGACTTCAAATTGAGTTTTGCTACCTTTATGAGGCTTTAATTAAACACTAAAACAACCTAGCATGCCTATTAACTTCATAATTACATCATCAAGTCATTAAGATATACACATTACATCAGTAAAACCAAATCTAGTGAATTTTGCAGTGAAAATGTCTGCTACAGGAAAAAAAATAGTGAAATGTTTCCATAAGCGTAGTGCCAACTTACAAGTAGATTTTGGAGGTCTTCTGGAGGTCAAACTTGAAAATTAAGAAAATGGTCAACTGGAATTTTTGAAAATATAGCACGGGAAGGCCTTCAAAAATCCATTCTCCCGAGGTTACTCTATAAGCACAACGCATGTTCCAGAATAGTGGCAGAAAGTGTCTTTTTCACTCCTTTTTAGACTATTTCTCTTCACCAGTTTGCTGACCTACTTCCAAAAGTGGATTTTTGAGGTCCTTAGGGAAAAAGATATCCAGGGCTATACAGTTTTCATCATTTGGAGCTCTGAGATGAAAGCGTAGCGCCAAGGCGTTGCGCTTATAGAATTTTCTGTGTTTTTTAAAACAATAAAAAATGACCAAAATTTTGAAAATGACAAAATTTTCTCCAAATTTCCTCAAAATTGTTGAGTAGGGGTAAAATAGGATATGTTATGCCATGAGTGAGGCCTCAGCAATTATCTCAAGGTTGTCTTTGTCTTTTTGGCCAATTAGGTTTTCCTTGAGTTTGCTCTTTAACTGTTTGATCTTGACTTGATATATTTTGTTCTTGGTGTAGTAGTGCATGGCCATATGCCTCTGCAAGTTGTTTTTCCTGTTGGCCTTCTTGAGGAGCTGCTCCAGGTATCCATTCACCTTATCAAGCCAATAAAATCTATCTTCATTGATGTTTCTAGCAATTAGGTCATCTACCATAATCAACTTCTTTGGTGGTGAAGTTTCTCTTTGCTACTCAAAAGCTCTCTTCGCTGCTCTAGTCCTAGGTCTTCCTATTGATTTGGGGTACCATCAGATGCGCTCTAGCCACGAAATTTGGTGGAGAGGTTGGGGCACATGAGATATCGAATACCCAGAAAGGGTTTTGGCAGATTCTAAACAGTTCAGGAGATATTAAAATAATTAATATTTTTAATGGAGTCCCTAAGTCTAAACTTAGGGAAAATAAAATATTAATGTGTATTAATATGAAATTGTGTTAGAATGGTCCAAAAGACATGGATCAAGTCAGATCTAATCTTAGCTGTTGGTTAGGGACTTAATCTCGGTCGTTGATATGTCAACAAGAAAATTATAAGAGGAGACTTGAGGGTCACTTGGAGAACACACCAGAGTGATCAATCATTCTATTCTCTAGAGCAGGGTTTGCTAAGAGAGATAGAATTAGTGATCAGGAGTTGCATCTGAGGGGCATTGAGTACAAAGATATAGAGAGGTAGAGATAGTGCTTGGAGAACAATGCATTAGCCGGGGAGAGTGACACAGAGCCAGTAAGGGCTCACGTAGGGCCACGCAGAGGAAGCCGGGAGCTGCGAAGAGCCTCGAAGAGGCCAGTGTTGCTGACGCAGAGGGACAGAGGGCTGACGCATGGCCTCCTAAGGCTAATGCAGACCCATTTTGGGTGACGCAGGGCCAACACTGGGCAGAAAGCGGCTGACGCAGTCCAGAGAGAGGCTGACATTGGGTTTTCTGGGGCAGATTGGTGCTAAGTAGCTGCCGGAAGGATTATCCGGGGTTTCGGCCAAGAGATTTGTCAGAAACTTAGAGGTATTACTGCCAAGGAAATTCTCTATTGGGTAGGCCAGTTTTGGCACCCAAATTGTACTATGATATTGCTTAATAAGAAAACCCTCAGATAACTGCACCGGTTTTCCCACATTCGGTTTTTTCCGGGGACATTGGTCCAAAAATAATGGTGTCATATGGTGTGATAGTTTCTGTTTCCTTTAGTTGTTGATCTATAATATGTTGAGCATGCACTAGTGTTTATTTTAAGTATTTACATTGTAAATAACTTGTTAAGTAAAATAACAAGTAGGTAGGAATAAATCAGATAAAGTGCATGGAGGGTTTCTAACTAAGTAGACTTAGAAACTTCGACATGGTACCAGAGCGTGATTGCAGATCACAGAAGGACTAAGGACATCAACTGAGCGGAGCAATAGCAGCAGAAAATAGCTGTCCCGAGGTGACATAAGCTGTTTTTAGCAGAGCAACAACAAGGAAGGGTGACGCAGTGCCTGTGTCATCAAGGGTGAGTTGGGAAGAGGCAGCACAAAGGCTAAGGATGGCAAAGGGAGCCTCACGCAAAGCCACATAGAAGTTGGGAGGGCTGACACAGTTGGATGAGGAGGTCGGGTTGCTAGTGTTAGGATTGTGCAGAGCCTAGGAGCTCTCAACTTCAGGTTGCTAGGGTTTAGAAGGCTGTGGGAATATTACAGAGTGGAGCTGGTGAGGTACTATAGTTAGAATAGTACCTGACAGAGCAAGGCCAAGAGGAGGGAGTTTCTGCCGAGGGTTGCTAGCCGAGGAACCCGGATCAATGGTGCAGTTTCACAAGACGATCAGAGTAGGGGGCATCTTGACAGTGGTAGAAGGATTTCTAGGAGGGAAATTGAGACTTAGAGGGAGTCCAGAAGCGAACTTCTAGATGAGAAGTAGAGACTCGGAGGAGTCGAACAGAGAACTTCCAGGAGGGAAGTAGAATAGCATCATGGCACTACATGGAGTAAGAGACTAGGATAGACTGGACGGAGCGCCGAACTTCGCAGTCTGGAAGGCCAGAATCTTATCCGTACTTCACAGGAATCATGTCAAGAACTTCTCCTTGAAGGTAATAGCTATCCCAGGCGACCCCAATGATAATGACAACTACGAGGAGGTAATGGCGAGGGCCAAGAGCATCATCCTTGATGGGGTCAAGGATCATGTAGTACCATACATTTTTGAGAAGGAAACGACATATGAGATGTGGGAGGCCCTCAAGAAATTGTACCAGCATACTTCTATGCAGAGAAGAATGTTACTAGAGAATCAGTTGAGATCGTATCAGACGAGGAAGAGAGAACCGATTGGCACCTTCCTTGGAGGAATGAATGATATCCAAGATCAGTTGACTATTATAGAAGCCATGCCAGATCAAGAATTGATGGTGAGGACAACCATAAACGTTGTCTCAGAAGACTGGGAGTTATTTTTCTAGAGTATACTAGGCAGAGGGACACTTCCACCTTGGGATGAGATGTGGGCTGCTCTTCGCCAAGAAGAGATCAGACGACAGTCAAAGATGGGTAGCAACAGCAAGGGGATCAAATTCAAGAAGGAGGAGGAAGATGTTGCCCTAGCATCTGAGGGAAAGCAGGAAAAGTAGAAGAAGAAGGACCTTTCCAAGATCAAGTGCTTCCACTATGGGGAGCTGGGTCATTATGCGACCCAGTGTCCAAGGAAGAAGAGTAAGGGAGAGGCTTCCAAGACTAAGGCAGCACCAACAAGGGCAGAGAAGGAAGTTTTGACAGATGATGATTGTGCCATGAGTGCACACGCACCACTTGAGCCGAAGTGGGGAGACATCAAGTTGTAGTCAGGCGGACTATAGGTGATGAGGGGCAGATCCTCAAGGTACCCAACTTCTTGGATTAGACCTTGCTATGGGAGCCTCAAAGAGGAGTAGTAGGAGTGTTGCGAGAGGCACAGGAGTGTTGCACCAGTGTAGGATGGCATAGAGAGGTGTGTAATGGTTCGAGATGCAGGGAGTTGTTGCAGCAACGCAGAGGTTAGAGAGGGAGCACTTGTCAGCGGCAGAGGGAGCTTCAACATCAGTGGGTGTCTCTAGCCCAACAAGGAGGTCAGATTGGGAGATCAGTTACTTACTTCTCAATAACTGAGTTGTAGTGCAGCAGTGGGCAACACGATGCAACATGATGAGAGGAGGTGCAGTGCAGATGCAGTGCTGGGAGAAAGGACCAACAACAACACAGATGCAGAGGGAGTTGTCATTCAAATGTAGCAGTGGAAGTGGCAGAACCATGGGCAGTAGTGATGAGGATGGTGGGTAGTAGGCCTAGCATCAGCACAGGGAACGATGCCGGATGATCAGAGTAATACTCAGTGAGGAGTATTACTAGAGCATAGTCCTTGCTAAGAGGGAGTGTTGATTTGGGGTAGCATCAAATGTGATATAGCCACGAAATTTTGTGGAGAGGTTGGGGCACATGAGATCTCCAATACCCAGAAAGGGTTTGGGAAAATTATAAATAGTTCAGGAGATATTAAAATAATTAATATTTTTAATGGAGTCCCTAAGTCTAAAATTAGGGAAAATAAAATAGTAATGTGTATTAATATGAAACTGTGTTAGGATGGTCCAAAAGACATGGATCAAGCCAGATCTAATATTAGCCATTGATTAGGGACTGAATCTCGACCGTTGATATGTCAATAGGAAAAGTATAAGAGGAGGCTTGAGGGTCACTTAGAGAACACAACATAGTGATCAGTGATTCTATTCTCTAGAGCGGGGTTTGCTAAGAGAGATAGAATTAGTCATCGGGAGTTGTAGCTAAGGGGCATTGAGTATAGAGGGATAGAGAGGTAGAGATAGTGCCTGGAGAACAATGCAGTAGCCAGGGAGAGTGACACAGAGCCAGCCAGGGCTCACGTAGGGCCACGCAGAGGCAATTAGGAGCTGCACAGAGCCTTAGAGAGACTAGCGTTGCTGATGCAGAGTGCTAGAGGGTTGATGTAGGGCCTCCTAAGGCTGCCACAGACCCATCCAGGGTGACGCAGGTCCTGCACTGGGTAGAGAGGGGCTGACGCAGTCCAGAGAGAGGTTGACATTGGGATTTTTGGGGCAGATTGGTGCTGAGTAGCTCTCGGAAGGATTATCTGGGGTTTCAACTAGGAGATTTGTTAGAAACTGAGAGGTATTACTGCCAAGAAAATTCTCTATTGGGTAGGCCAGTTTCGGCACCCAGATTGTACTGTAATATTGCTTAATAAGAAAACCCTCAGATAGTTGCACCGGTTTTCCCACAATGGGTTCTTTCCGGGGACATTGCTCCAAAAATAATGGTGTCATATGGTGTGATTGTTACTGTTTCCTTTAGTTGTCGATCTGTAATATGTTGAGCATGCACTAGTGTTTGTTTTTAGTATTTACATTGTAAATAACTTGTTAAGTAAAATAACAAGTAGGTAGGAATAAATAAGATAAAGTGCATGGAGGGTTTCTAACTAAGTAGAGTTAGAAACTTCAACACTTCTTGATGCAACTTGTTTGCCTTTACCTTTGGACACTTCCATTTGAACCAATGCCTTTCCCTTTGGACACTTCCATTTGAACCAATGCCTTTCCCTTTGTATCTTCCTTTTTTGAGATTGTTTCCTTCTTGTCTAACATTATCTATTTCAACTTCAGTTGCATGTTCTCTTGCTATAGGCATGATTTTAGAGAATTTTCCTCTATCAATTTTCCCTCCAAGTTCTTGATTTCATCCTCTTTAACTGTGATTATATGATCTTTAATTCTGCCCTCTTGTTCTTTCTCTTTTGCTATCACATGTGTGTCCGGATGAGAGGACTCTTCATGCTATGAGGAAACTGCTTCTTTACCTATTGTAGGCTTGGCCCCTTCAACCATATCTTGAGCAAACACAAGCGTATCACCTCTAGAGTAGGTCTGAGACCCTTCTGACCTGTCCTTTCTCTTAGCTGACCTGCTTGAAGAGGCGATCTCTTGTTGCATAGGTGAAACTTTAGACATGGTTTTATCATGAAACCTAGTTGAAGAAGATGAAGGAAATGCTAACTTAGCAAAATGGTCCCAAGACACATTTGCTTGTGCAAATTGATGACAAAATAGAACTTTGATTATGCCATGATGAGACAAACTAGAATGATGTTTCTCCCCTTGTGATTGCACCTTCTCTGACATTTTGACCAAACTCTTATACAAAAAATAGGACAAGTTTACTTGTTGTACACCGATGAAATGCATGAGAAATTTCACGTGGTACTTGTGAATCCTAGAAATGTCTGAATGGAAAAATATAGGTTGGAGCTGCCTGGTACTATGGTTTTAGGTACATTTTATAGCTTTGAAGGTCAAACTCTTCCCTTTTGAACCTATTCTCTCCAATGTCTGGAATCCCTATAGCCGAGGAGACAAGTTGGTTTGACACAATAATTTGGAACCCTGCTATGGTAGCTTTGTCATCTTGCATCTTGGTGGCAAAGGCACTAGTTAGTTGGTCATGATATTTTAGTCCTTCAAGGTTTTGACAAAACTTAAGGCAACCAGCATCTTCAAACAATTTCATGACAAAGGGAGAAGATAAAACCTCATGGTTTAATGTGGGCTCATGTATAATGACATTCCCTCCTCTATGCTTCTTTTGCTCTAAAGTTTCAGAATCCATTTTGTCTTAAATTAACTCTTAGGATGACAAACTAGGGTTTGACTACATGAAAGCAAGGCATTTTGAAGGGCTGTGTGAGAGTTTAGGAAGAATGAGGATATGGGAAAGTGGGAAAATTTTGAGAAAATTTGTGGAAGTAGAGGGGAAGTTTAGGAAGCTAGGGAAACTGGAATTATTGGATTTGAGTGAGTGGAAGGCTTCCTAAACCCTAAAACACAGTCCTATAGTGAAAAAGAGTGAAATTTGCTAGGGTTTGGGTAGAAATGGTGGAATATAGGAGTGGGTTTGATGAGAGGTATGTAGGTAAGTATATTTGAGGTACATAATGGTGTGAGAGCACAAATATATGAGTTTTATCAACAATTTGACAAGGGAAAAGTGAAACGCTTGCAAACTGCCTTCAAAAACCTAGGAAAAAGAGCTAGGACACAACGAGCTTAAGTAAAGAAAACCAAAAGAGTATAAACCCTAAGGCAAGACCACCAACCTATTTCATATGCAGATAAGAGTCACCATGAATAAGCAATCAATTGTAGAAGGCCCACTCCTTGGAGAAACGATGAAGCAGCAAACAGGGAATACGTAGCAGAGGTAGAGTGTTTGCGTAGCATAGGTTTTAGAACTTGGTTTTGAGTGCAAATAACCCTTATTGGCATGGAATATTTACCTCACTGGAGTGATTTGGAGAGCTGAATTTAATAATGAGCAAGTGGAGAAAGAAAAGAGTGAATGGTGAGCTTTTATACATGAGAGAAATTGATTTTTCTATGTAAAACAATAGTGGACCCACCAATAATTTTCATTTGGACTTTGACACTTTGTTTTTTGTTTTATGTTTTCATAATGATATTTTATTTGAAAAAATGAAATAAAACATAGCTTTTCAAACCTTGGTGACCCAACTAACTCGCACTCTTCTTTTTTACATGAATCTGAAAGGTGTAAAGACTGATTTTCTAGAATTCATCTAGTGACCTAGTGGTGAGCTAGTGATGACTTATTCGTGACCCATTTAATGGATTATGAACCAAAATGACAATGGGACTTTACTGATGATGAGATACCTTAACCAAGGTGGTGACTTTTCCCATGGGACTGAAAAGACTAGTGTAAATTGACTTTCATAACAGGTGACCAAATTTTATTGAAAAAACTTTTTGAAACTAAAATTTGACTAGGAACCTAAAAAAAACTATGTAAAAGTACATTTGATCGTCGGTGAAAGGATGCAAACGCTGACACTAACATTGGCTCCAATTGGGGATGGAAACTCCTTGGAGGTGTCAAGAACACCGTAGACCAGGTAGCCTTATCCATTGGGCAATGGAGTCAAAATGCTAAAGACTAGACTCAAATTGAAATTTGACTGACTTATTGACTTGGACAAACTGAATTGACTTTAAAAAAAATGAAATCAGTAACTAATCAAAGGAGCCTTATGGCCTTCACGTTGGGCTTCAAAATCCTATGATTGCCACTCAGATACTAGAACATAAAAAACACACCGGTATATACAATGGTGATGAAATTTCAGAACTTTTTAAAGCATGGTAGTGCTTGAGAAGCCTACCATTGATCGCTCCTCCTGAATAATCTTCTCCATTCATCTCCTCCAATAGGAAAGAATTCTTCCCTTTGAAAGAAGAAATTCTGTAAGGTCGCTTCCAAAATTTTTCAAATTTTCCATGTTTTCCTTTTTCTTCATTTCTAACATCCCACCGAAGAACTACATCTCCCAAATTGAAATTGTCTTCTTTTTTCTTGCGATCATAGATCTTCTTGATCCTTTCCTGAAGTTTAGAAGTGTTTTGAAAGACTTCCTCCCTTGTTTGTTGTAAATGGATCATCTGATTTATCCTTCGCTACATATCATTTGTTTCATTGTCCACTTCCTACAGAATTTTCATAACCGAAACAACAAGAGATGAAGGAAAAATTGTATCAACCCCGTACACCAACTGAAAAGGAGACATACCTATTGATTTCTTAGTGCTAACTCTGTCCACCCATAAGGAATTAATGAGATTTTTATGTCAGTTCTTCTTGTTCACTTCTAAAACCTTCTTGATAATGTTAACCAAAGATTTGTTGGAAGATTCAGCCAGACCATTCCCTTGTGGATGATAAGCAGTGGAATGTCCTAATACTATTGACCTAGGTTGTCATTGATGTCAATATGGAAATATTATAGATACTAGATAATCCATGAAGGGGAAGTAGAGCAGATCCATGAAGAGACAGGAGCAAGGCCATCAGGATAGCCAAGCCATAAGAAAGTCTATTAACAGAGGAGTTAACAAAGGAGGCATATCAAAGCTATTGGATAATATCAGAGCAACAGAGGCATATCGGAAAAGGAAGAAGCCATCAAGGTATGAAGATATCAGAGGAGGTCATTGAAATACATTGCAAAGCCAAAGGAAGACATTGGAGCAAGAGGAGCCACATCGGAGGAGCATCACATGTAATACATGCCCAAGAATAATCGAGAGGTAGAAGTCATCAAAAAAGCTATTGGAGCTATCGGAGGAAGCAGAGAGCAAAACAGAGCTATCAGAGAGCATATCAAAGGAGCAAAGAGCAAAACAGAGCTATTGGAGAGCATATCGGAGGAGCAAAATAGAGCTATCGGAGCTATCGGAGCTACCAGAGCCATATCGGGAGTAATATACGCCATTGATGCCAAAGAGCGGAATACATACATACATATATCTATATATCTATATATATATATATATATATATATATATATATGCGGAAGAGTTAAAGGCAGAGGCGGAGCAACATATAACATATATATGCAATTTACACTATCGGAGCCGGAAAACATAGTTATATCGGAATACACTATCAGAGCGGAGAAATATATATATAGGAGTATAGAGGTGGCATATATATATATATATCGGTGATAGTGTAATCGGCGGATTCTACTATGAGCCACTACCTAAAACCCCTGACAACGATATATATGTGCGGATTCGACGACATATATGTCTAGGTGTATAAACAGGTGAAGTCCACTAAGTGTGTCGAAGCATGGTTTTTTAGAGTATTTCATATATTCGGGCTTTAAGCCTTGCCACGTTAAAACATGCGAAATGTGATATATATATATATATATATATATATATATATATATATATATAACTACGATATGTTGCAGACCCACTACAACATTATGGAAAGCTTTATTGTTATATCACATCTGCCTTATCGGTACTTGCATATCGCAATACACAAAGGGTTGCCACTCCTGCAAGTGCCGATTGTGATGTATGTTGTGGACCTGATGCAACATTGCAGTTTGATTTAATATCATATCGCATTCACAGGCGAATTGGCCATCGGCCATCGGGAAGCTGCGACTGCTGATTGCGATATATGTAGCGGACCCGATACAGTTATAGATGCAGGTGTAATATTTTTGAAGTCCGCCCTTTAGCATTTCGGCCGGTTGTTTTTCATATATTCCTGTGTATTTGAATATTTGTATTGCATGGGGTTTGAAGGCCAAAATGCATAAAACGCTCCTGATAGTTCAGGAGGCCTGAACGATGCCGATTGCGATTGCGATGGTGATGTGGCAGGTGGGGCCTCCTGATTGGTACAGTCTCTCCGTTAACAGTAAAGTCCTGTGTATGAACATTATTAAAGAAAAAAGGGCTCTCTCTGATATTGGTTTATAAGCATCATTTCCTTTGTAATACAGTCTTCTCTTCTGTATTAATGTGTCCGTGAAGCAGTGGCTAATCTGAATAGGCAGAGGAAACTACAACGACCAAGGAGGGAAGCCGAAGGATCAAGTGAGGCAGAGGAAACTACAGCGACCGAGGAGGAAGCCAAAGAGCCAACGAAAAGAGGAAACCAACGGTCAGAGGCATCTGGAAGATACAAAAACGGAGAACAAGGAAAATGTATTGTTGTTGAAAAAGCTGGAGGAAACAGAGGCAACCATAGGGTCTAGCAGAATAGAAAAAGGGTCGAAGGACCAACATGACAGGAGACAGTCGAACGGGAGAAGTAGTCAGTAGAGAAGCAATCATGCTGAAGTATTCACTGTGACAGTAAGAACATATGCTTGAACAGAAAGCTGGTTCTTATACAAAGCTCAGTGCAGCTAATAGTAGACTCACTAAAGTTGTGTGGAGACATTATCAGAGGTCATGAAGGCTATTGGAGACTCTGCGTGGATAGTATGAAGAGGTGTAAAGAATCCTTCATAAGAAGACTAGTTGTCATTGATACTGTAGCATGGAGACTACAGTGAAGCTGTAAATAGACAAAACTCAGTAAAGAATAGTTCTGAGAGCAGTACATTACTACCAAACATGCCTTGACAAGATTGGGTCGGAACCCTTGGGGTTGGTGCCTCAGAATTGGAAGGATTGATGTCTTGGGAGTTGGTTCTCTAAAGGTTGGAGCCTCAGAAAAGTCCAAGTTGGTGCTTGGCAACTGATTTCAACCATTTATATATTGTATCTATTTTATTGCAAAGATTATATTAATAGAAGCATTTATTCTTGTTGTTCATCTTGTGTTCCGAATATAAATGTTTTAATTGGTAAAACAATAGTTGAAAAAGAATTACTGATTCAACCCCCCTCTCAGTATTTCCAACAATTGGTATCAGAGCCGGTACCTTCATTCAAAGCCTAACAGCTTGAAGGTTGATCTTTAGAACACAAATGGCGAAGTCAAGGAAGAAAGTCTCCAATCCTCCTAAGGATGTGTCTCCCTCTACTACAAAAATAGAAGACAATCAATTTGAGGAGGCTCCATGGTTCAATGGGAACTTTAATATATGGGAAGCAAGAATGAGGAATTTCTTACAGACTTAGGGCATTTAAATCTGGAAACCAGTGATTGTTGATAGCAGGATGGATGGAGAATCCAAGGAGTACAATGCAAAAGAAATGAAGGAAATCTTGAATGGGCTACCGATTCTATAAAGAACAATCTAGGAAAATATTCATCAACAAAGGGTATATGGGACAAAATTCATGACCTTCACTCAAAAGGAGCATTGACCATGACCATCAGTCAAGAAGATGATGGAAATCAAGAAGGAAATCTAGAACCCATCATAGAAGATGAAAATGAGAATGATGACATCAAGGCTAAAGCAGACCTAGAAGATGAACAGAATGAAAAAGATTTTGTAGAAGATCTCCTCGCTCAACTTATGGCTGCCATGGAAGAGATTGACAATTTAAAAAAGGAATATGAGGAACTTAAGAAGATAGCACTAGCTGGTGACCAAGATCAAACAAGGGAGAAAATTGACCTTGTCAAGCTTCAATTACAAGAAAGGGATGAAGAGTTTTCTAAGCTTAAGAAGGAATTTCGTCAAAGCAAAAGAAATCATCATGAAGAAGTCATACCCATGACAAATCAATTGGATAAAGCAAAGAAACGGGAAGACACCATGATATGTCAACTAAAATCAAAGGATGAAGAAATCTTCAAAATGAAGTCAGATATCATCTCCCTTAAAATAGAAGCAGATGAAGCTACTCATATTAAGGAAGAAACTGAGAAACAACTTGCTAAGAAGAATAATGAGTGTGAAAGATTGGAAGAAGAGATTTTCCTCCTCAGAAAAAAGGTTGAAGGGATGAACAAAATATTGAAGAGCTCTCAGGCCTTGGATGACATGCTCAGCTATCACAGATGTCCATCTAATAAATCAGGTCTTGGGTATGCTGGTGAATCCTCAGACAAGAATGATAATGCTTCAAACAAAAGGGATGTGAAGAAGCCAGAAAGAAATGGTGATGCTCCCAGTTCCAGCAAAGGCAAGGAGAAACATCAAGGCTATAATGGAAGAAATCCTTCTCCAAGAAGAAATGTAGATGATGTCAAAGATGCGAGAGGCAATGGTTACCATCAAAGGATGTCAAGGCAGAAAGGCTTCAGAAGTACATCAAGGAAATCTCCATCTCCCAGGTACCAAAGTTCATTTGTTGGTTATTGTTATTCCTGTACAAACTTTGGTCACATGGAAAAATATTGTAAAGCATATCATAAAGATAGTTGTTATGGTGCCCAACCATCTCATAAAGATAGATATTATGGTCCCCAACAATATCCAAGGAACAATTTTGTAGGAAGAGATCATGAATTCCTATTCATAAACAATGTAGAATGCTTCAAGTGTCATAACATTGGTCATATGGAACGTGATTGTAACTTAACTTGGGCTCTTACACAACCTAGAACCATGCAAAAGAAGAAAGCTACACAAGTATGGAGAAGGAAGCAAATACAATCCGAAAGTCCCTTGAAGTCTCCAGCCAAAAACACATGTCATTGGCCTGAATTTTGACAATCTAAGCATTTGATGGGAAGACTCTGACAAAAGAGATGATGCATATAGTTAGGGGGAGCCTGTGATTATTGATCATTATTGTAGAAGCTATTAGTGAAAGGGTCCTTATAAAATCCTTGCTAAGCTATATTAACAATCATTCTTTGATAAAGATCATTTCTCATGAATACTCCATTGAAAAACATGATCCCGTAACCATTCTTTGGACTATTGTTGAAGATGCTTTCCACTTAATCACTAAGTAGTATCTGGAGCAACAGAGAAGGTCATCTAATACTAGAGAAATAGGACAAATAACTACGGTGTTGATATTACAGATGTTAAATGTCTTGACTCAGGGATTTAATGTGAGAACAGGTAAATTATGGACACAAATAGAGGCAACCTTCAAACAAACAAATACATCTGGAATGGATTTTGAAGTAAGAGCATCTGGTAGCATATAACAAAACTAAATCATTTCATGAAGATGCAAATCAACAAATGTATTTAAAAGACAGTCACAGACTGGATATCTAAATCTGCTAGCGGAAATAACTTGTAGAGATATGTACAAGAACATAAGGAAAAGATGGCTCATAGAAAGGAGAATGTTGTGCAGTCAAATATAACTTATGCTAATACTGGTCACTTAGAAAATATAGCAACAATCCTTAATATGACATTGTATCCGCGTTCAACAGCTAACTGGCAGGTTTGTAACAGTGGCAACAATTTTCGGGCAGACTCAAGGATGTGAGTGGTATTTAGGGCTGATCACCCCATACCATTCATCAACTGACACATGGCAGGAGAAGGAGAGAGGAAACCACCTTATCGGGTGGGTAATCCTCATGCATATAGCTCACCTGATATCATTGTCAAGTGTTGGATCAAATACGGTTTTGATCTATGGTGCAGGATCACCGAGCAGCTTTGTTGGTTGGGTGTAATATCAACCGTCGGATGGGATGGTAGGATCTATGGTGGAGGATTGATCCGGAAAAAGGTAAGCATCGATAAACGTGCCAAGGCTATGGAAAAGCGGAAAATGCAAGTTCCCATGTGTTTGGGTATATTTCCATTATACGAGGGTTATAATAGAATTAAAGGGAAAACTGCTGGACGCGATATAGTATTAAGCTATATAGCAACATTGAGGCACAACCTCTCACCATTTCATCCAAATGAAATGATGTTGAACGTTGGATGGCAGTGACTTAAGGAGAAGCACAAAAACACAAAGGAACTCGGATCTAAAGAAAGATAGCAAGAAATAAATTTCAGTGGCATTTTCTCTTGATTCGGACTATGAAGGCCTCTCAATTATGACTGTGGAGATAACAACATGGATTGAAGCATAAAAACCTGGACTTGGACACTTGGTGTATGGCTATTTGCAATCTGATTGAAAGCATTGAAGTAGAGAATCTTTAAGCATTGCTGAAGCCATGATAAAGTAGTTCTGAGACATGAAGAGGGAATAATGTGCTAATTGATGATAAAGCATCAATCCTTCTATCTTGAGTAAAAAGAAGAGCACTATGACAGGGGGAGTCACAGACCCATGAAGATCTACCATTCATGAAGAACAAAAGCCATTTGATAGGGGGAGTCCCAGAGCACTTCTTTTCCATTGATGTCAAAGGGGGAGAGAAGAAGAATATTGCCATCAATAACAAAGGTGGAGATTGTTGACCGAGGTTGTCATTGATGTCAATATGGAAATATTCTAGATACTAGATGATCCATGAAGGGGAAGTAGAGCGGATCCATGAAGAGATAGGAGTAAGGCCATCAGGATAGCCAAGCCATAATCAAGAGTCTGTTAACGGAGGAGTTAACAAAGGAGGCATATCAAAGCTATTGCAGAATGTTAGAGCAAGAGAGGCATATCGGAAAAGGCAGAAGCCATCAAGGTATGAAGATATCAGAGGAGGTCATTGAAAGGCATTGCAAAGACAAAGGAAGACATTGGATCAAGAGGAGCCACATCGGAGGAGCATCGCATGTAATACATGCCCAAGAAGAACCGAGAGGAAGAAGTCATCAAAAGAGTGATCAGAGCTATCGGAGGAAGCAAAGAGAAAAATAGAGCTATCAGAGAGAATATCAGAGGAGCAAAGAGCAAAAAAGAGCTATTGGAGAGCATATCGGAGGAGCAAAATAGAGCTATCAGAGCTATCGGAGCTACCGGAGCCATATCGAGAGTAATGCATGCCAAGGAGCCATATCGGGAGTAATATACGCCATTGTTGCCAAAGAGCGGAATATATATATATATATATATATATATATATATATATATATATATATATATATATATATATATATATATATATATATATATATATGCGGAAGAGTTAAAGGTATAGGCAGAGCAACATATAACATATATATGCAATTTACATTATCGGAGGCAAAAAACATAGTTATATCGGAATACACTATCAGAGCGGAGAAATATATATATCTATATATATATATATATATATATATATATATATATATATATATATATATATATATATATATATATATATATATATATATATATATATATATATATATATATATATATATATATCAGAGTATAGAGGCGACATATATATATATCGGTGATAGTGTAATCGGCAGGTTCTACTATGAGCCACTACCCGAAACCCCCGACAACGATATATATGTGCAGACCTGATGACATATATGTCCGGGTGTATAAACAGGTGAAGTCCGCTAAGTGTGTCGAAGCATGGCTTTTTAGTGTATTTCATATATTCGGGTTTTAAGCCTTGCCACGCTAGAACATGCGAAATGCGATATATATCTATCTATCTATCTATCTATCTATATATATATATATATATATATATATATATATATATATATATATAACTGCAATATGTTGCGGACCCACTGCAACATTATGGAAGGCTTTATTGTTATATTGCATCTGCCCTATCGGTACTTTCATATCGCAATACACAAAGGGCTGTCACTCCTGCAAGCGCCAATTGCAATGTATGTTGCAGACCCGATGCAACGTTGCAGTTTGATTTAATATCATATCACATCCGCAGGTGAATCGACTGTCGGCCATCAGGAAGCTCCAACTACTGATTGCGATATATGTAGCGGACTTGATACAGTTATAGATGCGGGTGTAATATTTTTGAAGTCCGCCCTTTAGCATTTTGGCAGGTTGTTTTTCATATATTCCTGTGTATTTGAATATTTGTAATGCGCAGGGTTTGAAGGCCAAAATGCATAAAAACACTTCCGATAGTTTAAGAGGCCTGAATGATGCCGATTGTGATTGCGATGGTGACGTGGAAGGTGGGGCCTCTTGATTGGTACAGTCTCTTCGTTAATAGTAAAGTCCTGTGTATGAACGTTATTAAAGAAAAAAAGGGCTCTCTCTGATATTGGTTTATAAGCATCATTTCCTTTGTAATACGGTCTGCTCTTTTGTATTAACGTGTCCATGAAGCAGTGGCTAATCTGAATAGGCAGAGGAAACTTCTACGACCAACTAGGGAAGTCGAAGGATCAAGCGAGACAGAGGAAACTACAGCGACCGATGAGGAAGCCAAAGAGCCAGCGGAAAGAGGAAACCGACGGTCAGAGGCATCAGAAAGATACAAAAATAGAGAACAAGGAAAGTGTATTGTTGTTGAAAAAGATGGAGGAAACAGAGGCAGCTGTAGGGTCCAACATAATAGAAAAAGGCCAAAGGACCAACAGGACAGGAGACAGTTGAAGGGGAGAAGTAGTGAGTAGAGAAGCAGTAATGCTGAAGTATTCACTATGACAGTAAGAACATATGCTTGAACAAAAAGCTGGTTCTTATACAAAGCTTAGTGCAGCTAATAGTAGACTCACTAAAGCTGTGTGGAGACATTATCAGAGGTCATGAAGGCTATTGGAGACTTTGTGCGGACAGTATGAAGAGGTGTAAAGATTCCTTCATAAGAAAAATGATTTTCATTTATACTATAGCATGGAGACTACAGTGAAGCTGTAAACATACAGAACTCAGTAAAGAAGAGTTATGAGAGCAGTACATTACTATCAAACATGCCTTGACAAGATTGGGTCGGAACCCTTGGGGTTGGTGCCTCAGAAGTAGGAAGGATTGGTGTCCTTGAGGATGGTGAATCAGAAACTGTAAGGATTGGTGTCTTTGAGGTTGATGCCTCAGAGCTGGAAGGATTGATGTCTTGGGAGTTGGTGCTCCTAAGTCCAAGGTTGGTGCCTTGACAAAAATAGAGTTGGTGCTCTGAAGGTTGGAGCCTCCCAAAAGTCCAAGTTGGTGCTTGGCAACTGATTGCAACCATTTATATATTGTATCTATTTTACTGCAAAGATTATATTAGTAGTATTCTTATTGTTCATATTGTGTTCTGAATATAAATGTTTTAACTGGTAAAACAATAGTTGAAAAAGAAATACTGATTCACCCCCCCAGTATTTCCAACAAATACAATATGGTACTTAGCACAAAATTCCACCATCCTTTTTGACTTGAAGGCAGTAGCATTATCAATAATTATTTTCTGTGGGCAGCCGAATTTAGACAAGATATTAGACTCAATAAATTGAATGATAACAGAATTAGTTGCTTGCCTAGTTGGGATTGCCTCAATCCATTTTGTGAAGTAGTCTGTGGCTGTCAAAATCCATTTATGTTGTGTTGATGATGAAGGATGGATCTCGCCAATGAAGTCAAGATCCCATTGCTGAAAAGGAGCTAAAATTGAGATGGGTTGCAAGCGTAATAGCAAAAGTTTTCTCTTTCCTTGGAAAATATGACATTCATGACAACTCATCATTGTTTTATATACATCAAAAAAAAGATTAGGCCAATAGAAGCCATCTCTCAAGATATTATTTTCTATAGTCTTCCAAAAGTGATGACCACCACAGTCTCCTTTGTAAGAATCTTTCATCACATCCTTAGCTTCATTTTCTACCAAAAAATTCAATAGTACGCCACTAGGGTCTTTCCAGTATAAAACACCATCAAGAATATAATACTTTGAAGCTTTCAATTTCAAAGATCTAGCTTTACCTTTGGGAACTTTTGGTGGAGGATTTAAATGCTGCAAGACATAGACAATGTCAGAATACCATGGAGAGGAGAGGAACATGTTAGACACCTGTAAGTATAGGTATTCTTCCTCTTCTTCTTCAGAAAGTGCTCCAATCAAATTAATGTCTAGTGCATGTAGATTGGATTTAGCCATAAGCTTAGCCAAACCTTGTCCCTTGATGAGCTTTGTAGGCTTTATCTACAAATCATACTCTAGCATGGTTGTAATCCATTTTACCCTTCTGCCTTCAGGATCTGTTTGCACAAGAATTTCTTTCACCGCTGCTGTAGGAACATAAGCAGTGGTGTGAGAATGCAAAATATAAACTTGAAAATCTTTGAGAGCTTTCACTAAGGCCAAGGTTTTCTTCTCAATGATGTTGTATTTTAGTGTTGCATCTCTTATGGTGCGACTGAAGAATTCTATGGGCTGCTCATTTTTTTTTATCTTTCTTTTGCATTAGGACTACTGCTAATGTATGCTCAGAGGCAAATGAAAAGATAATAAAATCTGAAGTATAATCTGGACTAATCAAAATTGGAGCATTGGATAATGCAAACTTTACTACATGAAATGATTTCTTAGCCTCTAAAGACCACTTTACCTCACTATCCTTCTTCAACATGTCTGTCATCTCTTTCAAATGTTCAGCTAGATTGGCGATGAATCTTCTCAAAAAATTGATTTTCCCATTAAAAGACTAAATCTCTTTCTTATTCCTTGGGAAATCTAATTGTTGAATGGCTTGCACTCTTGTAGGATCAATGCAAATTCCATCCTTAGAGATGATGTGTCCCAACAGCTTACCTTCTTCCATGGAGAATAGACTCTTCTTTGGGTTGAGTGAGATACCAAATTTTATGCATTTCTGAAAAATAACTCTCAAATGATGTAAATGATCTTCATCAGATTTGGAAAACACTGTGAGATCATCTAAATAAATAACTATAAATAAAACTTTTTCATTGGCGAAAGCTATGTCCATAGCCCGTTGAAAAGTCGCTCTTGCATTCTTTAATCCAAATGGCATCTTGGCATACATGAAAGTACCCCATGGTGTTGTGAAGGTTGTTTTCAGCTGATCATCTTTATGCACTAAAATCTGATTGTACCCAGAATATCCATCAAGCAATGACATCCTGGAAGACCCAACTACCCTCTGAAGTATATGATCCATCTTTGGCAGGGGATAATTTTCCTTCAAGGACACTTTGTTTAAATTTTTGAAATCAATGCAAAGACGAATCTCCCCGGTCTTCTTTCTTACTAGCACTAGATTAAACATCCATTCATAGAATTGAATAGAAACTATGATACCAGATTTATAAAGGCTATTTACCTCTTTTTCAATTGATGGCAGAAGCTTAGGATTAATCCTTCTCAGTTTCTGGCAAAATGGATTTTGATCAGGCTTGATCGTAATGGTGTGCTGAATGATGCTCTTATCATAAAATTTCAGATCTGAATAGTCTGAAGCAAATACATCAAAAAATTCTGTCATTAAATCTATATACTTACTTTTCATCTCAGGAGATAATTATTTTGACAATTTGACCATCTTATGCTTGTTAGTTGCACCAATGTTTACATCTTCAACACCTTTTTCTGTGGGAACCATGGTGGGATTTTTGGCAACATCATCCCGATCAAACAACTCTTCCAAAGGTACAAGACCTCTTGGAATGTTGTTTTCCTTCAGTTGTAATATTTCTATCTCCGCTGCTTCAAAATCTGGATCATTCATATTGGATGTGTCATCAATGCGAGACTTCTGAAGTTCTCCTTCCAATTGCAGAAAATTGTCGATCTGTTTATCATCCCAAAACACTTGCCAAAATCTCATATTATCTAGGATAGCTAGGTGATGTTTGACATGGATAGAGTACTTCTGATTAGATTGAATATGAATATTCTTGTTGAAATATGGAAACAAGAATATTCCAATTTAATTTGTCCTTGAATTAAATTGTGAATTAAAATCGAATTTAGTCTTAACAACTACTTGAAAATAATTAAGTAATTTATTTTAAATTAATTAGTTGGATAAATTCAAGTTAGAAGTCTTTCTGAAGTCATGCAAGAGTTATCCCTCAAATTAAGGAGATAATATTGAGCTGTATTTGAGTTGTAATTAGTTAACTCAGTTTACTGAGTTAAGTCCAGTTAAATTAGCTCCAAACTGTTTGAGGAACTAATGGTGAGTTAACAGTCAGTTGATGTATGCATGCACTCAACTCGTGCTACACCCGTTAACTGAAGATTCCCTCATCGGTAACTCATGCATGTCTATTCTGGGAAAGACCCAGTTAAGATTAAAGTCAAGGACAATGTACTATCAGTTGCATGTGTTTTCTCAAAGAGAAAACTCATACATGCAGTCAAGGATTTAATACTTGAGGATTGTGTAGTTTTGGAAGGTTATCATCCACTTGGTAACAAGAGAATCATCCATAAGGAATAGTGCAAGGAAATAGGAGCTTGGAGGTCAGAGAGGAAGGTTGGAGAGAAGCTAAGATTGGCTGTGAGCATCTGTGAGGATTGTACTAAGAGCTGGCTAGCTGTGAGAGCCAAGGCTTTGTATGATTCCTATGTATTTCCACCATGTATGATAATACAATAGTGTGGGGTTTTTAGCTGAGGCTTTCCCCAAAGTATTTTCATGTGTATTGTGCATTGATTCTTCTTCCTCTGGTTATATTGTTCAACTCAATCTTTAAGCTTCCGAAAACTGATAGTAGAAGTAGGTTATATCATTTTGCTTTGATTTATATTGCATTATTGGGTTAACCTACATCAGATTATTCTACATGGTATCAGAGCTAGATTTGTAGAAATTATTCTACATGGTATCTAAGCTGTGAACAATATACTAAGAAGAGAATTCGAAGTTTGAAGTTCGGGGTTGCAGGTGAAAATCAAATTCATGTCATACTTCAAGGTTGGCCAATGGTGTTCTATGGCTTGAGACTCGAGTATGCCTTGGAAGGTAGCTCGAATTACATAGCATGGAAAGATAGAATGGAGGTTTTATTAGAAGACAGTGGCTTGAAGGAATTCATTGATCAAGAAATCCCAAATCCAACTTCAACTAATGCATAAGAGTTGGTTGAGTGGAAGAAGTGTGTGGCGAAGACGAGATGGATCATCCTTGAGGGAGTTCGAGACCATATTGTCTCGAGTCTCCATGGGAAGGATACTCCATTTTCAATGTGGAAGACATTGAAGGACCTCTACTAGAACAATAGCGGCCAGAGGGAATTGGTGCTCAAGGATAAGCTTCAAAGAATCAAGATGGAGAAGGGTGATACTATTTCCACATATCTGAACAAGCTCACCACCTACAAAGATGAGCTTGGAAGTGTGGGAATAACTACTGCTGATGATGATATGGTGAGCCTCGCTCTCCTTGTCCTTCCAAAGAGTTGCAATAGCTACTAGGACTTTGTGAATGGAAGGGAGAAATTTCCAGATTGGGAACGACTGTGGTCGGATCTTACGCAGGAGGAGATCACTAGGAGCACACGAGATGATTCTTCATCCAAGAATGATGATGAAGAAAATCTGGCCTTGGAAAGTAAGGCAAGGAAAGGAAAGGGGAAGGATTCCCATTTCAAATTTAATTCTTCTCATGGAGGGAAGAAGTGTGACATTTCTAAAGTGAGATGATTTAATTGTCACAAGATGGGACATTATGCGACTAATTGCCCATTGAAGAAGTCCAAGAAGGGATCCTCGGAAGGATTGGAAGGTGAGGCATTAGCCTCTTAGTTCGAAATTGACTTTACCCTCATCGCATGCATGGTGTCATCGATGATGGGTTGTGTCTAGTATCTTGACAGTGGAGCCTCATTCCACATGACCAATGATAAAAATTTATTCAGTTACTTGGAGGAGAAAGACCTCAATATGCACATAGAGATGGGTGACGATAGAAGGTATAATGTTTCAGGAGTGGGCACAGTTGCTTTTCAGAGGGAGCATGGAGCTCCTCTCACCTTGACAGATGTGATGTATGTGCCTGGATTGAAGAAGAACTTGGTATCAGTCACGATGTTGGAGGACAAAAGCTACGATGTTGTCTTTAGTAAAGGAAAGGTGTTCCTTAGACACATAGCCATGGGTTAGACCAAGAGGATAGGGATTCAGGTGAATAATCTCTATAAACTAGAGGTAGATGA
Organism: Pinus tabuliformis; assembly: GCA_031772625.1. Lineage (NCBI taxonomy): Eukaryota > Viridiplantae > Streptophyta > Pinopsida > Pinales > Pinaceae > Pinus > Pinus tabuliformis. The sequence goes on along the minus strand of CM062818.1, from coordinate 219,315,833 downwards.
TTGTGTAGCATTGAGTATGAAAGCAGAATTGGTGCAAAGCCAATAAATTGGCGAGTTGTGGCATAGGCGGTTGGGCCATTTGCATCATGGGGCTTTGAAGATAATGCAACAGATATCTAAAGGACTTCCCAAAGGTAAACTTGAGCAAGTTGACACATAAAAAGGTTGTACCTTGGGAAAGTACACCAAGTCTTCCTTTCATGATTGAGATAGTCGAGCAGAGGCTATCTTAGAGTGAGTTCATACTGACTTGTGTGGACCATTCTCGACGACATCCACAATGAAGAAAAGGTATTATGTGATTTTCATTGATGACTATTCTCGTAAATGCTGGATTTATTTCATGCAAAAGAAGGACCAAACTTTCACAAAGTTTTGTGAGTTCAAAGCTTTGGTCGAGAAAGAGTTAGGGAAGAAGATCAAGGCCTTTAGAAGTGATAACAATGGAGAATATGTCTCTCAAGAGTTTAAGGACTTATGTGTAGCGGAAGGAATTAAATGAGAGTTGATGGCACCTCATAATCCACAACAGAATGGGGTGGCCGAGAGGAAGAACATAACTATTGTAGGGGCAGCACGGGCAATGTTGCATGACCAATGCCTACCACTTCACTTGTGGGCTGAGGCATGCAACACAACGGTCTATTTGCAGAATAGAAGCCCGCATCGTATACTTGGGATGAAGACACCAGAGGAAGCTTTCTCTAGTAAGAGACTAGATGTGGGTCACTTCAGGATCTTTGGCTCATCGATATATTGCCATGTGACAAAGGATGCACAGAAGAATCTTGAGTTGACAGCAGAGTTGGGGATATTTGTGGGGTACACTGATACACCTCACAACTATCGGGTGTACTTGCCTACCAGTCGGATGACAGTGGTTCGCAGAGATCGCAAGTTTGATAAGCAAAAGGCCATGCAAGTTTCCCTTGAGAGGGAGCTCCAACTACAGGCTATGGAGGAACTATTGGTTCCTAAAGAGGAGGAGCCTCAGATTGATGCGGAGCAGCCACATGCAAAGGTTCCAGGAGTGGAGACATCCAATCAAGCAGAGTCTTCCAGAGATGGGCAGTAGTGCACAAGAGAAGTTGACAGATTGTTAGAGGATGTGAGAGATAATGTGGGAGCACCATCTTCTCAGTGCAGACAGAGGAGCTCACCTGAGAGGTACACTAGATACATGGCCCTTATTGGGGAATGTGTTGAGACCGAGCCATCTTCCTTTGAGGAAGCACTACAGCAGCCGATTTAGGTTGATGCTATGGTGGAGGAGTATGACTCCATAGTTCGTAACAGTGTTTGGGACATGGTTCCGAGATAGGAGAACAAGTCAGTTGTGAGTTCCTGTTGGCTTTAAAAGGTAAAGCAAGCTGCTAATGGTAGTGTGTATCATCATCTCAGAAACTATGTAGCGAGGAGGATCATGTTGCTATAGTATATTTCGGTAGAGGAGAAAGATGCTGACATTTTGACAAAGGCATTTTCAAAGTGTAAATTCGAGTTCCATAAGACATGATTAGGGTGGCAGATAATCCCTTTCTTGTTGAGAGGGTGTGTTGAAATATGGCAACAATAATATTCCAATTTAATTTTTCCTTGAATTAAATTGTGAATTAAAATCGAATTTAGTCTGAACAACTACTTGAAAATAATTAATTAATTTATTTTAAATTAATTAGTTGGAGAAATTCAAGTTAGAAGTCTTTCTGAAGTCATGCAAGAGTTATCTCTTCACCAGATTGCTGACCTGCTTCCAAAAGTGGATTTTTGAGATCCTTAGGGTAAAAGCTATCCAGGAATATAAATTTTTCATCATTTGGAGCTCTGAGATGAAAGCGTAGTGCCAAGGTGCTGCGCTTATAGAATTTTGTGTGTTTTTTAAAACAATAAAAAATGAACAAATTTTGAAAATGACAAAATTTTCTCCAAATTTCCTCAAAATTGTTGAGTAGGGGTAAAATAGGATATGTTATTCCATGAGTGAGGCCTCAACAAGTATCTCAAGGTTGTCTTTGTCTTTTTGGCCAATTAGGTTTTCCTTGAGTTTGCTCTTTAACTGTTTAATCTTGACTTGAGATATTTTGTTCCTGGTGTAGTAGTGCATGGCCATATGCCTCTGCAAGTTGTTGTTCCTATTGGCCTTCTTGAGGAGCTGCTCCAGGTATCCATTCACCTTATCAAGCCAATAAACTCTATCTTCATTGATGTTTCTAGCAATTAGGTCATCTACCATAATCAACTTCTTTGGTGGTGAAGTTTCTCTTTGCTACTCAAAAGCTCTCTTGGCTACTCTAGTCCTAGGTCTTCTTGATGCAACTTGTTTGCCTTTACCTTTGGACACTTCCATTTGAACCACTGCCTTTCCCTTTGTATCTTCCTTCTTTGACACTGCTGCCTGCTTGTCTAGCATCATCTGGTTCACCTTCAGTTGCATGTTCTCTTGTTGTAGGCATGCTATTAGAGCATTTGCCTCTATAAATTTTCCCTCCAAGTTCTTGAATTCAGTCTCCTTAACCCTGATTATCTGATCTTTGATTCTTCCCTCTTGTTCTTTCTCTTTTGTTGTCACATGCGTGTCCGGATGAGAGGACTCTTCATGGTGTGAAGAAACTGCTTCTTTACCTGTTTTGGGCTTGGCCCCTTCAACCATCTCTTGGGAAAACACAAGCCTATCACCTTTAGAGTAGGTTTGAGACCCTTCTGACCTGTCCTTTCTCTTAGCTAACCTGCTTGAAGAAGAAATCTCTTGTTGCATAGGTGAAACTGTAGACATGATTTTATCATGAAACCTAGTTGAAGAAGATGAAGGAAATGCTAACTTAGAAAAATGGTCCCAAGACACATTTTCTTGTGCAAGTTGATGACAAAACAACACTTTGACTATGCCATGATGAGACAAACTAGAATGATGTTTATCCCCTTGTGATTGCACCTTCTCTGGCGTTTTGACCAAACTCTTATACAAAAAATAGGACAAGTTTACTTGTTGTACACCGGTGAAATGCATGAGAAGTTTCACGTGGTACTTGTAAATCCTAGAAAACCTACCTTCACATGTGAAATAACTCACGATCATCTTCATGAGAGGGGTGTACTTATCCAACAAATTTATGAATGGAAAAATATAGTTGGAGCTGCTTGGTACTATGGTTTTAGGTATATTTTATAGCTTTTAAGGTCAAGCTCTTCAATTTTGAACTAGTTCTCTCCAATGTCTAGAATCCTTGTAGCTGAGGAGACAAGTTGGCTTGACACAATAGTTTGGAACCCTACTATGGTATCTTTTTCATCTTGCAGCTTGGTGGCAAAGGCACTAGTTAGTTGGTCATGATATTTCAGTTCTTCAATCTTTTGACAAAACTGAAGGCAACTAACATCTTCAAACAATTTCATGACAAAGGGAGAAGATAAAACCTCATGGTTTAATGTGGGGTCATGTATAATGACATTCCCTCCTCTATGCTTCTTTTGCTCTAAAGTTTCAGAATCCATTTTGTCCCTTATCTCTTAGGATGACAAACTAGGGTTTGACTATGTGAAAATAGGGGATTTTGAAGGGTTGTGTGAGAGTTTAGGAAGAATGAGGGGTATGGGAAAGTGGGAAAATTCTGACAAAATTTGTGGAAGTAGAGGGGAAGTTTAGGAAGCCAGGGAAATAGGAATTATTGGATTTGAGTGAGTGGAAGGCTTCCTAAACCCTAAAACACAGTCCTATAGTGAAAAAGAGTGAAAATTTGCTAGGGTTTGGGTAGAAATGGTGGAATTTAGGAGTGGGTTCGATGAGAGGTATGTAGGTAAGTATATTTGAGGTAGCTAATGGTGTGAGAGCACAAATATATGAGTTTGATCAACAATTTGAAAAGGGAAAAGTGAAACTCTTGCAAACTGCCTCCAAAAACCCTAGGAAAAGGAGTTGGGACATAACAAGCTTAAGTAAAGAAAACCAAAAGAGTATAAACCCTAAGGCAAAACCACCAACCTGTTTCATATGTAGAGAAGAGTCACCATGAAGAAGAAATCAATTATAGAAGGCCCACTCCTTGGAGAAACGATGAAGCAACAAATAGGGAATTCGTAGCAGAGGCAAAGTGTTTGCGTAGCACAGGTTTCAAGATTTGGTTTTGAGTGAAAATAACCCTTCTTGGCATGGAATATTTACCTCACTGGAGTGATGTGGAGAGTTGAATTTAATAATGAGCAAGTGGAGAATGAAAAGAGTGAATGGTGAGATTTTATACATGATATAAATCGATTTTTCTGTGTCGAACAATAATGGACCCACCAATAATTTTCATTTGGACTTTGACACTTTGCTTTTTTATGTTTTCATAATGATATTTCATTTGAGAAAATGAAATAAAACATTGATTTTTGACCCTTGGTGACTCAACTAACTCCCACTCTTCTTTTTGGCATGAATCTGAAAGGTGTAAACACTGATTTTCCAGAATTCATCTAGTGACTTAGTGGTGAGATAGTGATGACTTATTTGTGACCCATTTAATGGATTATGAACCAAAATGACAATGGGACTTGAAAATGTGTACCTTATATGTACAATATGGTACAGGGAACCACACAACCTTGTGGCTTATGCATAATAGTTCTTCAGGACAAGCCCCTCGTGGGGCTCAGGCCAACGACTCCTTTTGTATTTAAAACTCATGGCTTCAAAAAGTTCCTCCTGTGAAGGCAACTCAATATCCAAGAAATAACGAGAACTAGAAGGATCAAAAGAGGGAATTAAGGGGTCCCAAGTGCCCATAGGAGAAATCACTTTGTCAACTACCGGGAGCAAGTCCCGAGAAGGAAAATAATAGGGCAAAGAATCCTTCTTAGAAGAAATTGAACATTGAGAATACAATGCCACATATTTCACCCATTTCCAGGTAGAGTCTACCTGAACACTTGGAACATACTAAGGGGTATTATGTAGTAAATTTGAATTAGGGTGGTGATTATCATATGAAAGCTGATCAATAGTGAAAATATTTCTATTATGAGGAAAACACATCACTTGAAAGAGTGAAGAAACCAAAACATTCATAGCATAGACAAAATCATGCCCTAGTAGCATATTAAAGTGTAAAGGGTGATCAACCACCATCATATCGCTAAAAACAACTTCACACCTAAATTCATAGGAAATTGAGGAAGAACATCCATAGATTCACTAGGTCTTCTATCATAAGCTAACAACTGACTATCAACTGTCAACAACTTTGGAGAACCCAAAGCTTTCCAAGTCAAGGAGGATATAATAATTGTAGAGGATCCTTCATCCACCATACATTGATAGACATTTTTAGAATTAACTCTAACCTTTATTTGGAAAGGTGCAGCCGAAGGAAGACGAGGTTCGACAAGATTATCCCAATCAAAGGAGACACTCCTAGAACTTGAAGGGGGGACATTCAAAGAGATCAAAAATCCCCCTAGGCCAGAAGACTCTGTACTAGAAATCAAGAAGACTATATTATTAGGCACTTCACCCCCCAAAATAGGAGTGGAATCAACCAGAGATTTCACTGGCTCAACCACATCAACAACCAATGGTTGAGGAGACTATTGAGAAACCATAACAGATTCAGGACTAGAAGAACCTTCAGACTCGGACCATATCCATTATACCATTGGAATACGAGGGCAGAAATGAGTAAGATGGTCTCCCTTACATATCTTACAAGGGAACTTAGGTTTAAAACTTCTACGCCTAGGTTTCTGATCAACATCCATTCCACCAACATGACTAACAGTGGTTGGTGGAGAGTCCCTAACATGACTTGCAGAGGTTAGTGACTCTTTCCCAAGAGAGATAGGACTTGTGCCCCCAGCCCTACTCATAGAAGCAGTTGAGTCAACATAAATATGACTCACAGAGGTAGGTGACCCATTGCTAGTATGACTTGCAGTGACTAGACTTATGCCCCCAACGTGACTTTTAGGGGCTGAAAGCTGATCTCCAACATGACTTGTAGGGGTTGGTGATGAATTTATAGTATGACTTGTAGTGCCTAGACTTATGCCCCCAGCGTGACTTGCAACGGTTGAAATCTCATCTCCAACATGACTTGCAGAGGTTGGTGATGAATTGCTATTATGACTTGCAGTGACTAGACTTATGCCCCCAACGTAACTTGAAGTGGCTGAAAGATCATCTCCAACATGACTTGTAGGTGTCCTAGCCTCACTTCTTCCTTTTGGGATCATGATTTGAGGAAAAGACCCTTATGCAGCCCCAAAAAGACAAATTTCCATTTCTTTCATAAGATTAGAGTTTATTGTATTTGAAATAGAATTTTATTAGTTTTTCAATTGTAGGATTTCATTGCCATCTATTCTATCTTCATTCTTGCAGTAGATATCATCCATGATTCCATTTTATTCAGCAATTTCCTCATGCATATGGTATACAATTAGTTCATTAAATTATGCTTTTCTAGCTCATGAGAATTCTTCTTGTTTACATGACTTTTTGGAAATTACACATGTTTGATGCAGAGCAGGTGCTTCAGAAGTAGAAAGAGATCTCATAGCAATCAACCACCTTCCAACTTCATCCACCCATAGGCATTCCTTGTTTTCATCAAGACCTTCACCAATTTCATCATTTTACATAGAAATTCCCCCAATCATGTTGAACAAATCCAACCATCTCCTAAACTTGGTTTTGGGTTCTGAGTGATCCTAGGACTTTTCTCACTCCATTCCACCCATCAACCACCTTCCCTAAGCCTTCCATCACCTCCAACACCCATTGTTTTTCTCTCAGCTGTATCCTGTAGAAATACAGGGAATCCTGTAGGTTTCTAGTACATCCTGTAGGTTTTCCTGTAGTGGTCTGTTTTGAGGCCGAATTGAGGGAAAACCTCTAGGAATCCACCCAAGGTCACCCAAGGGTATCCCAAACCTTCCAACCATCTCTTGAACCTTCCAGCCATCCACCAACATCCCTAAGCCACCTGCCACATCACCAAAAGAGATTAGCTTGCACACTTGATTTTTCATGAAAAGCATAAAAAGAAAAAATAGATTTATTACAGTCCTTTACATGCATAATAGTGATGTTTGATGTTTTTAACTTCCATGCTTAGGACAATAGAATTTTGTTCATGTTAATTTAGCATTATTGCAAAGCATAGCTCTTAGCAGTTAATTAGGAAATGGTGTGCCTTAGCATTGAATTTCAGTATTTTTCATTATTACAGTAGATCAGCTCTCTCTTAGAGTAGATTTCTATTTCTTTCATCAAGGAACCAAGCTTCTTCTGAATCCATAGAAGTCTGCCTTGAAAACCCTAGTGGTCTCTCGCCAACCAAAACAGTGACAAAAGGCAGAACCATCAATTTTACTTGTGTATACAACACTGTCACCACCAAGTTTGTATGAACTCCAGGTTGATAAAGTAAAGTTGGTAGCCCAGGAGTTGCAACATTCTTGCTGCAATATTGGTGCTCATCACTTTTTGGCACTGTTGTCAGGGAGGTGTCTGAGTAATATGTGATTACTGCTTTCTTTATTCTATTTCTTGTTTCTAATATTCTGCCATTAGTTTCATTTTTGCAAAAGTAATTTAGTTGCTTCCTTTTTCATTCTACATTCTCTGCTTTCCTTTCCATTTTGCAAGTAAGATTTCAATTTAGCAATTAGTTTTTCATTCAATCAATAGTTTTCATTCAATCTGCAATTTTAGTTCTGCAAAGTACTTCCCAAAGTTTGAAAAAAACACAAAACCAAACCAAAAACATCTCCTTTCATGCCTCGTAGGAATAGGGATAACTTAGGGAAATTTTTGCCAAATACCCCCACTGCATCAAACAACCAACCTTCCCTCTTCTTCAGTGGCTGTGAACTGGAGGAACCCTTAGGTGAGCAACCAGACATATTTGAAGAACCTACAAGGGAAGAAGAATAAGAAGAAGAACCCATTCCTACCGAGCCAATGGTTGAAAACATAAATGACAAAGGGAATAGAAAGAGAGTTGAGGGTGCCTTCCCCATTAGGGAAACCAATGGGGACACTAAGATGAAAAATATAAGCCCCTCTTCCCTTCCTCATTTCCATGGCCTGACCATAGAAGATCCCGACACTTTCCTATTTGAGTTTGTTGTTATATGCCGAACCTATGACTACACAAATGATGAGCAGAAGTTGAAACTATTTCCATCTACCCTCAAGGATGCAGCTTTGCGCTGGTTCATGGGTTTACCTGGGGATAACATCACAACTTGGGCTTAGATGTAGCAAGCCTTCAACAACAAGTATCGAGACTACAGTAGGTCTAAAGATATTGAAGAGTAAATTTCTAGGATGACCTTAGGTAATGATGAATCCCTAGAGGATTATGAAGAAAGATTCCAACTAAGTTACAAAAGGGCCAGGTGCACACTTGACCCTAAGTCACTGTAGCTAGTTCTTATTAGAGGAGTAAGGGAAGACATTTTAGATACCCTACACTTGTTAGCAGGAGGAGATATATACCAGTTACTCTATGAGGATATCAAGACTGTCTTTAGAAACCATTCTAGGGCAGCTAGGAAAAAGGGCAGGGAAAGTCAACTTATGGTCAGTACATCCTCTTCCAATTCATCCATCAAGGGTGAAATTGGAAACATGCTGGAAGATTTCAAGAGTGAGATGTTGCAAACCCTTGCCTTACAGATGGACACTATGCACATTAGGAGAAAGCAGGAGGAAGCAGAGAGAGCCTTGGCCATTTTCTGTCCTAGATGCACTAGGAGGCACCCTAGGAATGAATGTCCATTGAATTCTATTGAAATCTTCTAATTCTGTGAAGAAAACCACTCCACAGACAAGTTCCCTTCTTTTCTTAGACTCAAAGATGTATATCAAGGAGCTGAAGGGGTCATTGATAAGCTTTGCTACATAAACCAAAGGAGACCTCATGGGCCTAGGCCACACTAGTAGGGCATGCAAGGGTCATCCCATGCATATTACAAACCCAATCAGACCACATCCATACCTTCTTGGGGACCCCCTGCTCATCCTTCTTGGTCTGCACCTCCTCCTTGGTCCTTTGCATCTCAGTATCATTCCCAGCCAGCTAGCCAGTCATTTCAACCATATGCTCTGCCACAACCTCAGTGGAATGCACCGCCCCAGGGGTGGAGGCCCCAGTACAACAATGTTCCTACTTTATTGCCTTCACCACCTGCCCAACCAAAATTGTTACACTTTGCTCCACCTAAACAACCCCAGATGCCTGCCCAACCAAATCCGAACCCGAACAACAGACAGGAACATCAAGTATACAATGGAGAGACATCATATCTGGCTTATGCTATGGAGATCCATGAAATCAACCTGAGATCTGGGAGAGTTATCCCGGATAACCAAACTCCACCTCCACCTAGGGACATTGAAGAAGAAGAGAGGAAAGCATTCTTAAAGTAAATCCACCCTTTCTTGAGAGATTAACTCAACCACTCCAGCCTACCCCAGAAGAGACTGAACTTCTGGGAGAATTGAAAAACCTATGTGTCAAGATTCCACTTCTCCAAACCATTAAAGATGTACCTATTTACAACAAGTTGATTAAGGAGAATTGCTTCGAGCATCCAGGGAGGCGAAGAAGAGATGCCCCTACCATTAATGTCCTTGGACAGTTGTTTGACTTAATGCTGGGGCAGGCAATTTGTCCAAAGTATTTGGACCCTAGGAGCCCTGTAGTAGATGCGCACATCAATGGCACCATTGTCCCACACACTTTGATCGACCTTGGGGCTGCCATTAATGTGATGACCAAGGACACCATGCCCAAGCTCAACCTCCAAGGTTCATTAAGAAAGACCACAATAGTCATGCAACTTGTAGACCGCTCCATAGTGATCCCTGAGGGGATTGTGGAGGATGTGATGGTCCCCATTGACTCTTGGGAGTACCCTACATATTTCCTAGTTCTCTAGCCTAAGGCTAAGCCTAATGATTACCCTCTCATCCTTGGGAGGCCCTGGTTGGCCACTGTCGATGCTTACATCAGTCGCAGAGCTGGGAATATGACCATCAAGAATGGGAATATGTCCAAGAAGTTAGTCCTATACCCTCCTGCTCAGCCATCTCTAGAACATGAATTACCTTTATGGCTGGAAGAGGAGGAAGAATATGAAGTTTATTCTGCCCAACTATATACCTTAGAGACAACCATGAGAGGAGGACAATAAGATGAAGATGATTTGATTGAAAACCAACTCCAAAGTCCAACTCCCAGTACATTGTCCCTAGAATAATTAGTAAAGGAAACTCAAAACAACCATCCAATTGATATGTACTTGGCCAATTCCAACCCTCTCCGTGTCAAAACCATAGAATTCGGCCCTGAGAGAACTTTGAAAATCAATCCATCTCTTTCTGTTCTCCAAGAGGAGAAGTTGTGCAACATGCTAAAGGAACATTTGGATGCCTTCACTTGGAGTTACAAAGAAATGAAGGGAGTACACCCCTTAGTGTGTACTCACCACATTTACATCAAATAAGGTTGCAAGCCAGTCTAACAACCCCAAAGGAGGATGAATCCAGCTCTTAAAGATATAGTCAAAAAAGAACTGCAAAAATTTCTAGATGCAGGATTCATTTGTCCTATCTTTGATAGTGAGTGGATCTCTCCTTTGGTGTTAGTTCCCACGAAAAACAGTAGGTGGAGGATCTGTGTCGATTACAGGGAGTTTAACAAAGCCACAAAGAAGGACCATTTCCATCTACCTTTCATCGACGAAGTGCTAGATGGCCTGACAGAGAGAAAGTTTTTCTCTTTCCTAGATGGATTCAGCGGGTACAATCAAATCCAGATCAACCTGGAGGACTAGGATAAAACCACCTTCACTTGTCCTTGGGGCACTTTTGCCTATAGGGTCCTTCCTTTTGTTCTATGCAATGATCCTGTCACTTTCCAGAGAGAAATCCTGAGTATCTTTTCCGAGTTAGTCCATGATGCGATAGAAATTTATATGGATGATTTTACACCTTATGGATGTGATTTCCAGGAGGCTCTGTCCAACCTAGGTAAAGTAGTGCGCAAATCCATCGAAATGCACCTATATCTCAGTACCGAAAAATGTGAATTCTTGATGACTGCAGGGACCATGCTGGGTCATTCAATATCTCAGCAAGGACTACAGGTGGACCCAAACAAAATAGCTATCGTCCAAAGGGTCCCACCTCCTCAAAAGTAGAGAGATTTCAAAAGTTTCCTAGGGTTAGTTGGATACTACCGATGGTTCATAAAGGAATTCAACAAGTTTGCCTCTCCTTTATTTGGGTTTTTGGCCAAAGACTCTGAGTTTATATGGTCAAAAAGCTGTCAAGAGGCCTTGGACATCCTGAAGAACAAGTTAACCACTGCATTGATTCTCTGAGGCCCAAATTGGGCCCTTCCTTTTCATATTCATGCTGATGCCTCACACAAAGCCATAGGAGCAGCCCTAGGTTAGATAGATTAAAATTTCCTTATGCCATTTACTTTATCAGTAAGAATCTGTCAAAGGCTGAACTAAACTACACAGTGACCGAAAAGGAGCTCTTGGCTGTTGTGCATTCATTGAAAAAATTTAGGCATTATATTATAGGCTATCAAACATTTTTCCATATTGACCATGCTGCAATCAAATATTTAATGAATAAACCCGATGTGAATGCTCGTATTATAATATGGTTACTTTTATTACAACAGTTTGATCTAACTATTGTTGATAAGCCTGGAAAGGAAAATGTTGTTGCAGACTTTTTGCGCAGATTCACTCTGCTTCCAGGTGAGGAGGGAATGGTTGATGACCAGTTACTAGATGAGCACTTGTTCACCATTTCAGTTCTCTCTCCATGGTTTGTTGACATAACAAACTATTTGGTATCTGCATAGTTCCCACTGAACTTGTCCTCCAAAGAGAAAAGAAAGATTATAAGGAAGAGCACCCCCTTCACTTGGATTGGGGGCAATCTCTTCAAACTTGGCCCAGATAAAATCCTAAGAAGGTGTGTCAGGGAGGAGGAAGTCTTTGAAATCCTTCTGACCTATCATGATGGGCCTTGTGGAGGTCACTTTGCAGCAAAGAGGACAACATTCAAAGTGTTACAAGCAGGCTATTATTGGCCCACTCTTCATCAGGATGTGAAAAGATATACTAGTCAGTGTGATTGGTGCCAAAGGATAGGAATGCTTACTCCAAGGGATGAAACGCCTCTATAGCCTCAAGTGACTTTCGAGCCATTTGACAAGTGGGGCATGGACTTCATTGGACCTATTCACCCTCCTTCCAAGCAAAAACAATACATCATTGTGTGCACTGACTATTTGACTATGTGGGCTGAAACCAAGGCAATTAAGGTAGCAACAGAGGAGAAGGTAGCTGAGTTCTTAAGGGAAAATGTATTTTACAAATTTGGGCACCCTAGAGAGCTAGTCACTGATCAAGGAAACCAATTTACCCCCAACATGATTGAAGACTTGCTCAACTAGCACAAGATGAAGCATAGAACCTCCACTCCCTATCACCCACAAGCTAATGGGCAAGTGGAGGTGACCAACAGAGCACTGGAGGGCATCTTGACCAAAGTGGTTAACATCAACAGGAAAGATTGGGCAGATAGACTAGTTGAGGCCACTTGGGCCTATAATACCACCTGGAAGACCACCACTGGATTCACACCCTATGAGATGGTCTATGGGAAAAATGCCCCGCTGTCCATTGAGTTTGAGTATAAAACATTAAGGATGGCAACCCAACTAGATCTAGATCTCAACAGTGCACAAAAATAGAGATTTCTCCAATTGAATGGTTTAGATGAGTTCAGAATGCAGGCCCTCCTACACACAGAGGTAACCCAACTTCAAAGGAAGATTTGACATGATAAGAACATCAAGGATAAGAAATTTCAAGAAGGTGATCGGGTTTTGTTATATGATTCCAGATATAAAGACTTTAAGGGCAAGTTAAGGACAATATAGCTATGGCCTTATGTTATAGAAAGATGTCATGATAATGGTTCAGTGCAGATCAAAACCATAGATGAAGAGGCCATTCCTTTACTTGTTAATGGACACAGATTGAAAGTTTACAAAAGACCATTGTCAAAGCAAGAGTTCATTGATGGTATCAATAAAACAGTGATGGTAATGGAGCAAGTCTCAGCTCCTGCCTCATCAAGTCACTGAGAAGAAAAAAATAAGGAGACTCAGGTGAAAACCTCCATGAGGTGCCTGAGTCCCACTATTGGGTTGAAAACCTCTTGGGGCGGCCCAATGGTGTCAGAAAAAAGAGAAAAAAAACAAAAAAAAGAGAAAATGAAAATATCTCTGGGTGAAAACCTCTCTTGGGGTGCCCAGGGCAAACAGCTAGGATGAAAACCTCTTAGAGGTAGACTAGTTGTTTAAAAAAAAAAGAAAAAAAAAGAGAAAAAATCATGAAAATTTCTATTTGCAGGTCAGCAAGGAGGACGATCAGAGAACAAAGGAGAATAAAAAAGGAACCTGTTCCACTCCCATGTTTATTTTTCCACCCATTTTCATTCATCACTCCACCATTTATTTCATTTTTTCTATCATTTGCTTCAGTTTACAAGGGGACTGTGTTTTCTACAGGATCCCTTGTAAACCTACAGGATCCCCTGAAAACCTACAGGATGATCTTGTAGGAATTACAGTGGCTCGAGAATCCTATAGAAAGTGACCCTAGGACGAGAAATTGACCTGCCATGTCAAAATAATAACATCCCTACATCACAACTTCATTACCATACCTGTCTCCACTTTCATCACCCCTACATTCACCATTAAAAAAATCAGTTTCAATATATATATATATATATATATCTATATATATATATATATATATATATATATATATATATATATATATATATATATATATATATATATATATATATATATATATATATATATATATATATATATATATATATATATATATATATATATATATATATATATATATATATATATATATATATATATATATTTCAGCCTTCAAGAGAAAACACAGAGAGCAAAAAATAAAATAGAGAGAAAAAGGGAGTAGCACCTGAGTATTTCTCATTCTCCACACTCCTAGTCTTCCTCTCAATCCATGTCATCATCCTCAAAATCCCAGTAGAAGAAATGATTAGAAATTCTGATGGAGGGGGAAACTACAGGACATCCCATAGGAAATCCTGTAGCAGCCTATCCCACAGAATACAGATCATGATTGAAGCAAGCTTCCAGCATGAATATCCAAGGGCAGAAAAATCTCCAGAGCAACAACAACACCATCATCTTCAACGCTAGGTACCTGCACATCAAGGGAACCATAAAAATAAAATAAAAATAAAAAAAAGAAGGAGAAATAGCATGTAGCACGTTAGAGCTCCAAGAAACTCTCCTAGGTTGTAGCTCGGAGATGCCTGGTAACATATAAATTAAACTATTTTTGTAGAAGTTTATTGGAAGGGATGATGGTTTGGTTCAAGCCAGATAACCACTTCTACTCTGTTTTCACTCTAGACATGCATGAACACCCTCAGACTACAAGGCTTTAGACCACCAATGCTCAACAATTTAGGAATTAGGTGAATATGGAGAATACTGACCACACCAGCAGATACACACAACCATGTGATGGCCGACTGCAACCAGTAAAGAAACTTGTAGATCTAATCTATCAATGCAAAGACAAGATGACAGTTGTTTTGCATCAGACACAGAAGAAACCTGAGTGGCCTACTCACTGATACATTCAATATTTCAATACAGAGATAAGATGACAGTTATCTAGTATTAAACATGGAAGCAATCATGAATATAGTGCCATAGGCACAAGCTTAGAATAGAGAAGAAATAGACAGTGAGCATGTAACAACAAAAGAAGCTTGCATTGCTAAAAATGAAGATGAGATGCTGCAAGTTACAGAGTGTCTACAGTCTCCAGAAGTTGAACCTTACATCAAATGCCAACCCTGGTTACATCTTTCTTTTGGCTATTTATAATCTATCATTACAATGGCTCTCAACCGTTTAGGGATGGAGAGGTATTAATTGAGTACCAACTACCATTAACTGTCTGATAGCGTCTTTGGACGAGGTTACTTTCTCCGTTACGAAACTCCATCAGTTCTGGTATTGTACTATCCTACAGGCGGTTGGACTGATCGTGGCAGAGGGGCTCCAAGACTGATAAATTTGGTCGTTGAGTCGTGCTGTGTCCTTTTCTTCATTTGGCCATGCTCTCTGTTTAATTCGGTTGTTGGGGTCAGACTGGACGTGGGTCTAGAGTGCATGGGCAGATGAACGGTTGGGGTGATCGTGAATGGTGGCCATCAGATCAAAGGAGATGCACAGTGGAGATCATGCTATGGAGGCTAGCGGTCGTGGTGGGAGCGGGACCTATCCGGGCCATCAAATCTTCAAGTAGGTAGATCGGGCGGTTATCAGGCAGTGGAGTTGCGTGGGTAGTAACGGGCGGGGTCGTTTACTCTGGGTGGTAATGGTTTTTTTTATCGTGCAGACATCGGGCGGTAAGTGATAGTTGTTCGAAGTCACGCGATTTCATTCAGCGGCTGACACGTAGCGGCAAAGGAGAGAGAGAAACCACCCATATCGTGCAGTTACCGCACATGTTAGTTGTCCATGCGATATGAGCGAGGACTGTCAAATTTGGCGGAGGTGATCTGACAGTGGAGGCCGATCGGGTAGGTTGCCTTTATCGAGAGCAATATGGGCTGTTGGATTGGCGGGATAATATCAACGACATGGATGCGGTGAGGTGTTTTATGAACGTGCAAGGGCATATGGTCAGGTTTTATGGGTACTTTGGCTTTGCGCTTGGGGCTAAGGCCAAAAGGGAGTATTTTGTCGGGGTTAGAGGGTGAACGAAGGAAACGGGAAGGTTAGCAATTAAATGGGTAAGAGGAGAAAAGGGAAAAAGTGACCCAGGTGGGGCCCCCTTTGAGAACAACAGATCAGATCGAGCCTCTCTTTGATCTTCCAAAAGTCAGCACTGCATCTCAAGGCTAACATAGCCAACACACAACAAGCACCTCAGGTCTTCAACAACCATAGCAAGGTATTAGCACCACAGGTAAGTGTCTCACTTCACTCTCTCATTTGCATAATGTAGTCAAAAGATGTAAAGGTTACGAGCAAGTTGGTTTATAAGCGAAAGGTGGCCAGTTAACTTGGCCACCTTCGTTCAGTCAACAAAGACAAAACAATTGGTCCTCCCACACGTGGCAATAGTCAAGTCAAGAAAAGAAAGGAGAAGGACAAAAGTAGTTAAGGCTACGGATGCATGAAGTGGGAGTTGATTACGAGGAGAGGGGAATGATGAGGTGGTAGTGGGGACCAACGATCAAAAAATGGAAAATGTACCTCGGCTTCCAACACACGACCTCACCCAACTTGACCATAAGAGGAAATAATTGTCGATCCCCATGCACTCATGCATTCATTTCCTCAAGGCTCACTCTAGCAAAGTCACTCTCATACCCAGGCAACCTACAGAAGAGGAAAATTCCATCTTTCTCCTACATAAGACTTCCTATAGGATTACACAGGAAATCCTACAGGATCGCACAGGAATCCTACAGGATACAGATAGACAGTCTACAGGATTGGCCGAGAGGAGTTTCAGAGGGGAAAACATGGGGGTTGGCTACAACAAACACTATGAGGAGGTAGGCTCTATAATTACTTCCCTTTTTCAAAGTGAATTGAACAGAAAATCCCCTAGTATTGAGTGAATTTGGCAGCTGTGTAAGGGAATTGTCTCCACAGTTCTTTCAGTTATTTACTTCTGCATTTAAAAATTGTATCAACCATCTTAGCTCCTCAAAATTCACCAACCAAAATGACAGGGGGGTTTAATAGAAGGGAGCCCATTAACACTGTGAGAATCCACCAACA
The DNA here is from genome assembly GCA_031772625.1 of Pinus tabuliformis. Classification (NCBI taxonomy): domain Eukaryota; kingdom Viridiplantae; phylum Streptophyta; class Pinopsida; order Pinales; family Pinaceae; genus Pinus; species Pinus tabuliformis. Next base: position 219,298,923 of record CM062818.1, on the reverse strand, counting down.
CCCTCAGGTGTTAGAAATCTTCACAAGGCATAATTGGATGGGGTATTTTAAAAAATTAAGATGGTATGATGATGAAGTGGCCCGAGGTTTTGCTCTCTCCCTCATTCCATTGACCAGAGTCCATGCCACTGTTGTGGTGAGAGGACTCTCCATAGAGCTCACCCGTGAACTCATAAGCAAAATTACCACACTTCCCCTAGGAGTGCCTTGGAGAAAGGAAGACAAGGGAGATAGCCAGACTGCCAAGAAGAAATTATTTTTAGAGGGTGAGGAGCCCATTGAGGACAAGAATAGAGTAAGGAGAAAAAGCCTACCATATCCCTGGAATGAGGTGAGCTACCACCTTATAAAATACATATCATGTGAGGGTAGGTATAGTGTGGTTTATGGATATCACTTTAGGCTTCTTGAAGAATTGATTTTTGGAGAAGAAACACATCCTCACCACAAGTTCAGCATACCATACTTCCTTCTACAATCACTGATAGACACAAGCATAAAGGTGCAGGAGGGAAACCCCCAGTAGTTAGCTCACCATGGATTAATTAGAATCATTATAGAAGATGCCCTCCACAACCTCAGAATTCCTATCCAATGGTCAATTTTCAGAGACATGCAGACAGAGGAGGATATCAAAGCCCTCACATATGATGTTAGTCCTACTGTCAGTGAGAAGGATGAAGATGAGATAGATGAGGAGAGAGATGAGGAAGAAGAAGAGGAGGAAGAGAAAGAGGATGATGAAGAAACAAAAGAAGATGACAAAGAGGAAACTGATAAACAAGATGAGGATCTACAAGGAGAAGGAGAAGGGAAAGACATAGGAGAAAAGGGCAATGGGAAAGAGGGGGAAGAAGACAAGGAGGAGTCACCTAGGGTGTCTCCAGAACCCACTGAGAGAGAAGCATCAATTTTCCTCACTGTTATTAGCACCCTTATCAAAGAAAAAGGCAAAAGACAGAGACGGACCCCCTTATATTTCAGAACAAGGAAAAGAACAAGGATAAGGAAGGGGAAACCCCAAAGATGACAAAGAGGAAACTGATAAACAAGATGAGGATCTACAAGGAGAAGGAGAAGGGAAAGACATAGGAGAAAAGGACAATGGGAAAGAGGGGGAAGAAGACAAGGAGGAGTCACCTAGGGTGCCTCCAGAACCCACTGAGAGAGAAGCATCAATTTTCCTCACTGTTATTAGCACCCTTATCAAAGAAAAAGGCAAAAGACAGAGACAGACCCCCTTATATTTCAGAACAAGGAAAAGAACAAGGATAAGGAAGGGGAAACCTCAAACTCCAACCAAAATTTCCATTCTAATTAAGAACTCACCTAAACAACAGGAGAAAATGCCTCCTCCTATGAAAACTCAAGAAAGAGGATCCTTAGCACAAACCTCCCCTAAGTCTCCTATCACCTATGTGAGAAGGCCTGTAACTAGATCCACCTCATCCAAAGGAAAATAAATCCTATAGGATACACAACAGGACCTACAGGAAGCAGAAACAGTCCTACAGGAGACTCAAAAACTGGATAAGGAGGGAAGCCTACAACAAGAAACTAAAGAAGAGGACCCAGAGCTAAGGGAACCTAGCCCCCAACCTAACCTTGACTCCTATTATAGATTTATTGAAGGGGGCAGGGTCATTCCACAAAAACTATTCCATTATTCCTTGAGCTTGAGAAGGAGAGAGCCAGAACTCATAGATGGATGCAGATTGCCAAGTCCAAGGGGGTGGAGGACATTGGTCACATGGAGGAGAAGCTCAAGGAGATGGGAAGAGAACTAAGTAGCTTGAGAGACAAAGAGGCCATAATGAAAAATCAGTTAGAGACAAAAAATGCATGGTTGAAAGGACAAATGCAAGAAAGAGAGAATCAATTGGCATCCATGACCAGTCTCTCTTTGGAAGCAATCTAGTGTAGGATGCTAGCTAAATATTATTCCCTATAACTTAAGGAATAGTGGTTGCAGTTCCAAATCAAGACCCTAGCACAGAGAGGCACTATGCCATTTTAGGATTATAGATAGTTCATTGATCTTTGTGATCAAAGTACATTGGAAGATAGGGCCAAGATGTCTGAGTTTTATTTGCATAACATGGGCTTAACAAACATGAATGTATGGGACCCTAATTCTAAGCTAGGAGATTTACAGTTGATGGCTTTGACATCATGGATGAACCATGAGGAAGCAAGGGTTACAAAAATGAAGAAGATATTGGCAATAGAACAAATAAAGCCTCTTATGATCAGAGCTGAGCAATCCAATCCAATGGCCCTTACCAGTACACATAATTTAATTGCAAATGATCCTCAGCTTGCACCCAGGTATCTTGCTGCCCAAGAGCAAGCAATTACAAATTTTGAGGACATGTTTAGGTTGTTAGGGGATGAAAACATGCAAGCTTTCCTGAGGAGATGGAACAAATTTTGATACAATTTAAAGATAAGAGAGTACCACTCTCCTCAAAGAATGAGAGAAGCACTAAACAAGACACCCATGTACATGCAATCTATTCAAAGGATCAAAGTCAATTAGATTGGCTTGAGACTCAGTCCACCACTACTCTTAGGGATGCTAGAAGGAAGGAAGGAAGAAGAAGAAAGGAGGCAGTGGGAGGATATAGAAAAGAATGTAGGTTTCTATGCACAAGAAGAGGAAACCACATCAGAGGCATGGGATGTCAGGGAGGCCACTAGGGATATGAAAGACATGGATATTGATTGAGTTGATCAGAGGATGAGCAACACTTTCAGTAGGGGGTGATGATGAGCCTCATCATTGGGTAATTATATGGGCCTTAATTCACTTCTTGGCTTATTCAAACCAACTCTTCTCACAACTTATTACATGTTTTGATTATATTTTGTTTAATGAGATGAGTTAAAGTGAGATATTATGCCTAGTGAACTAATATGCATTGAATGGAGGTTTGGAAGAGAAAATCAAGTAATTTTGGAAAGAATAAGGTTTGAAACTCGAATGGGACAAGGGAGAGATATTGTAGGAGGTAAATCCTCCACATTTACTTATCCCCCATTCGAATATTCCTCCATTAATCCCACTAGCTCAGAGTGTAAGCAACCAAGTCATGAAGATCAGAAGGCAGCCGAGCAAGTGATAGACAAAGAGTTAGTTCATCTCAAGTTTGGGAGCTGAGCCTCCCTAAATTTAAGGAATTCATTGGGGACTTTAGTTGTATAAGTAGAGAGGCCTAGAGCCTCATTAGGATTCTAATTATTGTTGTAAAAACTGTAGTTATTTTCGAGCACCAGACTTGTGGAAGACTTTGATGTAATTTTTTGTTTTGGTAATAAGAATGAGCTTTTTCTTGATCCAACACTGAGTTAACTTAGAGGGATGAAGCTCTTGGGTTAGGGCCCAACCCTAGCAGCAAAGGCTCCTCTTCTTGTATCTGTATGCTTAGCTTAGTTTCATAGATTCATGGTTAAACTATCTTTAGAAGTATTTCATTGCAAGTAGTGTAGATTTGATTAATTGTTTATTAGTTTGCTTCCATTTGTGCCTTACTTTAGTAGTAGGTTAGAAGGGATAAAAGAAGCACCACAAAGCTATCAGTAGGTGTCCTGGCCTCACTTCTTCCTTCTGGGATCATGATTTGAGGAAAAGACCCTTATGCAGCCCCAAAAAGACAAATTTCCATTTCTTTCATAAGATTTAGAGTTTACTGTACTTGAACCAGCATTTGATTAGTTTTGCAAGTGTAGGATTTCATTTCCATCTCTTCTATCTTCATTCTTGTAGTAGATCTCATCCATGATTCCATTTTATTCAGCAATTTCCTCATGCATAAGGTAGACAGTTAGTTCATTAAATTATGCTTTTCTAGCTCATGAGAATTCTTCTTGTTTACATGAATTTTTGGAAATTACACATGTTTGATGTAGAGCAGGTGCTTCAGAAGTATAAAGAAATATCATAGCAAGAAACCACCTTCCAACTTCATCCACCCATAGGAATTCCTTGTTTTCATCAATACCTTCACCAATTTCATCATTTTACATTGAAATTCCCCCAAGCATGTTGAACAAATCCAACCATCTCCTAAACTCGGTTTTGGGTTCTTAGTGATCCTAGGCATTTTCACACTCCATTCCACCCATGAACCACCTTCCCTAAGCCTTCCATCACCTCCAACACCCATCATTTTGCTCTCGGCTGTATCCTATAGAAATACCAGGAATCCTGTAGGTTTCTAGTACATTGTGTAGGTTTTCCTGTAGTGGGCTGTTTTGAGGCTGAATTGAGGGAAAACCTCTAGGAAGCTAGCCAAGGTCACCCAAGGGTCTCCCAAACCTTCCAACCATCTCCTAAACCTTCCAGCCATCCACCAACATCCCTAAGCCACCTGCCACATCACCAAAAGAGATTAGCTTGCACACTTGATTTTTCATGAAAAGCATAAAAAGACAAAATAGATTTATTATAGTCCTTTACATGCATAACAATGATGTTTGATGTTTTTAACTTCCATGCTTAGGACAATAGCATTTTGTTCATGTTAATTTAGCATTATTGCAAAGCATAGCTCTTAGCAGTTAATTAGGAAATGGTGTGCCTTAGCATTGAATTTTAGTATTTTTCATTATTACAGTAGATCAACTCTCTCTTAGAGTATATTTCTATTTCTTTCATCAAGGAACCAAGCTTCTTCTAAATCCATAGAAGTCTGGCTTGAAAACCCTAGTGGTCTCTCGCCAACTGAACAATGAAAAAAGGCAGAACCATCACTTTCACTTGCGTATACAGCACTGTCACCTCCAAGTGCCTAAATATGCAACCAATCAAGCAACTTCCAAGTTTTTATGCTTCGGGTGATGAGGACCGGACACCAAAATACAAGAAAGTGGAGTAAGGGACCTTCCAAAGATAGTCTGGGATAATGATGGCCTAGGCCTACCAACAAAGGTGACAGAAACAGTTACGCTGACCTCCAGACAAAAGCCTTTACCGATGCAAGCACCCAAGATTCGAAAGGGTACCCTCCATAAGTACTAATGAATGTGATGTAACGCCTACCTCAGGTTCCATGAGATTCCCCTCTGCAATGACCTATGTGGTCCCTTGGAATAAAAACTATGGACACCAGTTCGTATCAAAATCTGGGCGGAACAGTCTCTGGGTGGGATCCAACAAGTAGGAGAGGGGGTATCTCTCTTCCTTGTCTTCACTCTCCCTCGTGCTTGACTCCCAGTCACGGAGCTTTCCCGGTCTTTCTAACGACACTGGATTTCATTCATTATTCAACATCTATGTTTGATAGTTTGAGTGGCCTTAGAGAGTTAACTCTCCACTCACCTATTCCAAGGCCCTATAGAGATAGCCTTTTTGGTGTAATTAGTGACAAAACAAAAATGTTCTAGTTCTTTTCTAATTAAGCGCTTGATTTTAAAGGGTTGTTCTTTAGGTCACAGGGAAAATGAGAGTGAAACTTATGGTGTTTTGACGCAAAAGAAATCAATAGAAACTTCGCTATATGCAAATGCAACTATTTTTCTTCGATGGAAAGAAATTTCTATAAGGTTCTACGAATAAACTTGTTCAAGCAAATTTTTCCTTTTTCAGAAAACACACTCCACACACTCAAAATCTAACAAAAAGAGTAAAATGCATGCAATGCAAACTATCTTAATGCAAACTAAAATGAGGTGCAAGAGTCTACGGATGCTCATACAATAAGAAAATGTGTTTCTTCACAAGATAAATAGGCCAACTTGACTACAAGGAGGGCATAAATTCAATGAAAAGCTTCCTTTGAAACCAAGCAAAACCAATTGAAAAAATCTCACAATTGCTCAAAAACAACAAAGAAACCAAAAACAAAAATTGAAAAGAAAAAGAAAGGCAAGAACTATGTTTTTGTCTTTTTTCTTTTTAAATAACCCAAAGAATTTTTTGAGACCACAAAAGACTACTAAACTTCAAAGACCAAAAACAAGCATAAAGAGTCCCAAAACTCGCAAGTTATGCACATCATTAATATAATGAAACTTGAAATGATAAAGGACTACAAACTTGCATAGATTGATCTAAACAACAGTATAAAGAACTTCAACAAACCAAAAGAATGTCAAGAAATACTTTCAAGATTGCCAAAGAGGCACTCAAAAACCATGAAAAACAAAATAGGTCAACCAAAAAGGGAAGAAAAGTAAAGCAATCTGAAAATTGGGTTATAAACAAAACTACAATCAGTTTCTTGTTCCGCAAAGTCAGAACAACCAAGAACTTCCACAAGAAGCCTTGAACCCAAAGCCCAAACTGAAACCTTACTCAAAAATCAAACCCTAGGTTAACTAGGTTTTTCAACGAGAGGAAGATTAGAAATTGAAAACTTGCAAGAAAGCAAAGCTTCACTGACAGTGAATGACCAGAAAATAGCAAACACCACCAGGCAACAATCTTAATTGGGCCAAAGATTTTGAAAAATTAATTCAAAATAAGGTATACACGACTATGTAAAAACACAAAAGCGTGTATACGCGACTAAAACAAAGGAAACTCGCATATACGAGATTCTATTTCAAGAAACTAGCATGCATACACTACTGTATCTGCTGATAAATGCATATATAAAGCTCAATCAAGAAAAACCAAAATCCAGGCCCGATCCAAAAAATCAGACTTGATGCTTAAGAAGCAAAAATGTCACAAACACTGTAAAAGCAAGAAACCAATCAAATAGGCCCTAATCAAGAAGAAACAACCCAATCTAGGAAAAAAAAGAATGTTTTCCCCAGTATGGTCGCCAATTCTGTTACGGGTAGAATCACCCTAGGGTATTGGGTTGAGAACCCCAACAGAGTGGAGGGCATACAAGATAAAGAGACATGTAAACATGCAATCCTAATACTTAAACTACTGAAGTAGGAAGAAGAGGTATTACTCGGAAGTCTGACGTTTGAGGTCATTCCCGTAGGTTCCAAACCCTCTACTTATTCCAATGCTTTAAAACCTGCAACTCATTCAGGTAAAGCATATACAATAGTAGTAATAGAAATCATGTTCATGATATAAGTGTTAGGTCATATAAGCATGTAAGCAAATAAGCATTAACATAAGATTTCATAAGAAAATCATAACATAGATTAATGCATTAAGATCATAAACTTTGGGAACAAGACATCGGCTCTTTATTGATGTAAACTAAAGAAAGTACGAAAGAACTACAACCTGAGTCATCCACCAGCTCCAACCGAAACCGTCCTCCGGATCCGTCCTGCCCAGGCCTCATCAATCCTCCTCCATAGGTATACACAAGGGAGTCATAAAGGAATGAAGGACATCTCAAGAAGGAAACATAGGTTTCCTATGACTTGGGAGTGCAGAAGGCACAAAGATTTCTTTAGACCCGATCAGGGATGTAATAAAAGATAATATCAATATCTAATCTCTTTTCTCCTCCTCTAGGCCTTCCCATGGAGGTCTATTTATACTTCTCCATTTATTTATTTATTTTTATTTTATTTATTTATTATTTTATTTTATTTATTATTTATTTATTTATTTTATATTTTATTTTATTTATTCATTTTTTTTTGTATATATATATATATTTATTTTATTTTTATTTATTTATTTATTTATTTTAGTTGGGAAATAGTTGGGCCATGGGCTACAACAGGTGAGTAACAGGTAAAACTCGTAAACTTCGGCCAAATTTAAGGAGATTATATATTTTTTAATGTTTTAACACATATACGCTGGTTGGGTATAGATTGACCCATATGTACACGCTCTTTATACAGGGAAAAACAACGTATGGGATTTAAAACATTGTTTTTTAGAACTTGGACCAAGTCTGGAAGGGAAGGGTTTCCCTAGGCCATAACATAGAGCATCAAATCTACCAAGGGTGGTAAATTGTGCTATCACAAAGTTGGTGCTTGGAAACATATTGGAGCTTGGGAATTGAAAATTGGTGTCTTCATCAAGGGTTCGATCCCTATATATATTGTACCTAAATTATTGTAAAGATTATATTAATAAAATCATTCATTCCTATTGTTTATTTTGTGTTCTAAATATAACTGATTTAACTAGTAAAAGTAATAGTTGAAAAGGAATACGGATTCACCCCGCCTCTTAGTATTTCCAACAATTGGTATCAGAGCCAGTACCTTCACTCAAATCCTAACAACTTAAAGGTTGATCAATTAGAACACAAATGGTGAAGCCAAGGAAGAAAGTCGCCAATCCTCATAAAGATGTGTCTCCGTCAACCACCGAAGTTGAAATCAATCAATTTGTGAAGACTCCATTGTTGAATGGAAACTTTGATATATGGGAAGCAAGAATGAGGAATTTCTTAAAAACTCAAGGCATTGAAGTCTGGAAATCAATGATTACTAATAATATGATGGATGAAGAATCCAAGGAGTACAATACAAAAGCAAGGAAGGCAATCCTAAATGGGCTACCAGATTCTATAAAGGACAATTTAGAAAAGTGTTCATCAGCAAAGGGTATATGGGACAAACTTCATGACCTTCACTCAAAAGGAGCATTGACCATGACCACTAGTCAAGAAGATGATGGAAAGTAAGAAGGAAATCTAGAACCCATCATGGAAAATGAGAATGAGAATGATGACATCAATGTTAAAGAAGGCCTAGAAGATGAAGAAAATGAAAAATATTTTGAAGAAGATCTCCTTACTAAACTTATGGATTCCATGGAATAAATTATCAGTTTGAAAAAGGAAAACGAGGAACTTAAGAAGAAAGAACTAGTTGGTGACCAAGACCAAACAAGGAAGGAAGTTGACCTTGTTAAGCTTCAAGTACAAGAAAGGGATGAAGAGCTTACCAAGCTTAAGAATGAATTTCATCAAAGCAAAATAAAGCATCATGAAGAATTCATATCCATGACAAATCAATTGGATAAGCCAAAGAAATGGGAAGATACCTTGTCAAGCCACCTTGAACAAAGGCATAAAAGCTTGAACAAACTTGAAGCAGAGATTAGTCAATATAAGGAAGAGGTTTCGTCCCTTAGATCTCAACTAGAAGAAGTAAGGAAACAAGCACAAGGAGTTGAGAAGGTGATGGAAGCTTTGACATTCATAGAAGGACAAGTTGATGAAGCAAAAAAGGAAAATAACACCATGATGTACCAACTAGAAGAAAAGGATGATGACATCACCAAGTTAAAATCATAAATCTCTTCTCTTAGGGCCCAATCATGCGAAGCAACCAAGATCAGGGAAGAAATGGAGAGTAGCCTAGCAAAAGAAAATGAAGAAATTTTGAAAATGAAGTCAGATATCATCTCCCTTAAAATAGAAGCAAATGAAGCAATATGTATCAAAGGAAGAGTTGGAGAAACAACTTGCTAAAAAAAATAATGATTGCGAAAGAATGGAAGAAGAGATTGTCTCCCTCAGGAAAAAGGTATAAGGTATGGACAAATATTTGAAAAGCTCCCAACCCTTGGATGACATGCTCAACCATCAAAGATCACAATTTGATAAATCAGGTCTTGGTTATGAAGGAGAATCCTCAAGCAAGAATGATAATGCTTCAAAAAACAAGGATGTGAGGAAGCCAGAAAGAAATATTGATGCTCCCAGTTCCAGCAATGATAAGAGTCAAGGAAACAATGAAGGAAGTCCCGTTCCAAGAAGATGATGTCAAGGAAGCAAGAAGAAATAATTATCATCAAAGGATCTCAAGGCAAAAAGACTTTAGAAGTACATCAAGGAAATCTCCATCTCCTAGGTACCAAAGTTTACTTCTTAGTTATTGTTAAACTTGTACAAACTTTGGAAACATGGCAAAAGATTGTAGGGCATATCACAAAGATAAATATTATGGTCCTTGATAATCTTCGAGAAGCAATTTTGCAAGAAGAAGTCATGAATTATTATTCATGAACAACACAAAGTGCTTCAAGTGTCATAACATTGGACATATGGCACGTGACTGTAACTTGACTTGGGAACCTACACAAGCTAGAACCATGCTAGAGAAAAAAGTTACACAAGTATGGAGAAGAAAGCAAATACAATCCAAAAATATCCTGAACGCTCCAGCCAACAACACATTTTTTTGACTTGATGAAGATATCCTTGATATTCCGAGTGTTTGATAATGGGTTTCTGCCAAAAGCATACCGTTAGGGGGAGCTTATGTTGATTAGTAATTCTACCAGAAGTTATTCATGAATGGATCCTTATGAAATCCTTGATGAACTATATTGATAATCATTCTTTGATAAGGTCATTTCTCAAGAACACTCATGTTGATGGTGTTGAACCCGCCAACATGTCAGGGGATCTCCCTGGTAAGAATTCCTAACTATACCTCATATCATTTGGTGTAGGAGTCCCAACAGTGGGTCGTACGGTATCGCCTTGACTGCGATGGTGCACAAAGGCAAGTAAGATGTCCTCGTTGGTAGAAATGGACATGTGACATATGCAATAAGTCAAGGAAGGTGCATGAGCGGTTCTAACACATGGGGGGTGAGGTGAGTGCGCCCCTTGGAAACCTGTGAAAGCATGGAGAGAATAAGGGAACACACGAGAAAAGATGCATCACAAACTGGAAAGAAAGTGAGCTAGCAATCGAAAGTGATGGGTAAACCAACAACAAATTTCAGTAAGATTCATACATACTTATATACGAAAGCCATACATGCATGCGTAAGCAAACAGACACATATATTATTAGAGTAGACAAGTTAACTGAAATACAATAACAACATATGCATGAAACGTGTTGGATTTATTATATTAAGAAGTGAAAGTTCCAGTCATACAATACAACCATGACCAACCACTAGTTTCGATAGCAGAACGTTACAGTCACTGCCACCTGCTCCTCCAAAGAGATATACTAGCTCTGCACAGTGGAGAAGCCAAGGCTCGTTACAATACTGTCCAAGCTTTCTCTAAGATACTCCTATTGGAAGATTGGCTGACCAAAAGCCCTTACAATGAGTTATGAGGTTATATTTATAGTGAAGGGTGCGATGACCCTTGACATTCCCCTTTGTGACTCTTCATCTACCCTCATGACTCTTCACCTACTACATGACTATTACGTCTAACTATTGATGCTTGGACTTTCAGTTTACATGACGTTACATTACAATGCATATGTACCCATGTGGGATAGGATAGGCTTGAGAAAGCCATGCAAGACATCACTAAGACTTAGACATATGTGGGATGACCAACTCTTCGACATCCTCATGGTGGTCGACCGTGGCAGACTGATGCCAAGCTTGGTGGTCCATGGTGGTGTCTATGCACTCAATGGTGACATCTGGCTGAAAGCGAACTCTTGCCTTCGTTGTATCTGGGTGCACTGATACGGATCCTCTTTCCAACTCGTCTGATAACATGAACATGGTTTTCTTGGGTGTGGTCGAACCTACAACACACTGATGCATAGTGTCTGTGCTGATCTCCAAGTGTGTGCTGGTGGTCATGCGCACCAATTTTCAAACTGCATGTTCAGCCCTAGTTGAACTTAGTTCTTGTCTTCATCTCGGTGAGTGTGCCAAATGGGTGGGATCGCATGCATGCTTTTGAATTCCCTTTCATGCGATCAACAACACTTCTCACCTTGTCTGCTCTGTTCCAGCTGCTGGGATGGATCTATAACTTGTACAGGTGCAGTTTCATCAGTCTGTGCATGTTGGCGCTCCCTGTTGTACTTGTTCCTATTGCAACTCTTCTCTCGCCTGTATAACTCCTGTTCTTCCTTGAGTTGCCACTTCATCACCTGCAACTCCTTCTCTATTCCTTTCTCTATCGTCGTGCGATCGTCTTGTCACGCCGTCACCTCATAAGCTCAATCTCCGAAGCTACATTTCGTCACAAGTGGATTTGCTTTGAACTTGCAGCTTTGCTCCACCTCTATGATGTCAACAACCTTCCTCTTGCATGTAGGTGTGCTTCCTTCTGCTGCTACTGATGGTGCTTCTCACTGTGATGTCGTTGCCATTCACCTTGATATCCTTTTCCATGAACAACTTGATGTCTTCGTGGATAGGAAAGTTCATATACACTTGATCGACTGCATCCCCAGTTGCGCTCTTAAGAGTGTCTTTGACTCTGCTCTCTTGGAATCCATTGTACTTGTGTTGTTAGGAGGCGGACGACACCTGTGATACCTAGAGACATAGAAACACTCATGGCAAGAAATATGTTAGTTGAAAACCAAAACAAACTGGAGGACTGACATGCAACATACTTGTGTGACTGTCTGTGAAGATTGCCCAATTTTCACTAGGAGGCTGGGAGACTGACTCCCAAAATTGTGCAAGGCACAGTTTGAGATGTCAGGAGGCTAATAGACTGCTAGAACTATGAAATGTACAATCCAGCCTAGCTTTCTAAGGACTAAAACTATGTAATGTGCAATTTCAGTGAGCAGTGACATGCAACCAACAAACTGCATTGTGCATTTTCTGGGGCCAGCGGGATACTGCCTCCATGAATTGCGCAATGCAAGATTGGAGGTCAATGTCGGGCCAGACTTGCACAATTTCTGGAGGGAAGGCAGAGCCTTCGCTTCTAGAAATGTGTAGTGCTAGTCAGGCAAGGCACGATCTATGCCAAGGCAGCCCAGGTCTACCGACGGGTGACCGAAAACATGAGAAGTCTGAATGCATGGTGAAATTGAGTGTAAACAAGAGTGAATGATCATGCATGCAAACAATGAGTGCAAGATTTAGAAAACGGGAAAACATGCATGTGTGTGAAGCGAGTTGCCACTATGATAGATTTTGGTGCAAAAACAGTGTCATGCATGCGATAAGAGTGAAATGCGAACAAAAACTGAAACGGTGCTTCTGCATGCTAACATACATCAAAATGACAGGAAGCGCTCACTGAAATCAAGCAGATAAAACTCACACAAAGCGAAACACAAAAAGTGATAAAAACACAACGCAAGACATGAAAAGCAGGCTTACCCGAAAAAACTGAGCTGAATGTGCCTATGACTCCTAGATGTAATGTGGGATGTCAAAGCTACAAGGTCGATGTCAAGAATGACCTTTGCAGTGTCCGGTTGATGAGTTTTGATAAGATCGAGGTTATGACACGCATGCCACAAATCTAGGAAAAATGACACTTGGCTGGAGGTTTCTGAAATGATTCATACATGTATCCTCCAACTGCTAAAAATAGATCCATAAATATAGGGATGCATTTTCATGATGCCTTGGGAAAATCATTCCATGCATGAAAATCATTTTTACTCAGACCCGGAGGGATCCGTTCAACCTAAAGGCACATGCATCAGTCTGCGAGCCTGGGATGAAAATCTGCACTATTCTTGGGCTGAGCAGAGATGACTGTCCCAGAGGAATTGTACAATTTCTGGGAGGAACAGGTGACTATCTCTCAGGATTGTGTAATTTCTGGGCTGAGAAACTGTCCTGGGTTAGATTGCACAATTTTCTCAAGGAATCCTGTCTGACTACATTGCGCAATTTCTGAGCCCAACAAGTTGCCTGACTGATTTGCACAATTTTTTCTAGTTGTTGGGATGGCTTTCCCAAAGGCATTGCACAATTTCTGGGAGCAACAAGTGATTGCTACCATAATTGCACAATTTTTGGGCTGAGCAGCTGTCTTGGGATGAATTGCGCAATTTTTGAGAGGAAGATTATCAGGAAGAATTGTGCAATTCTAGAGCCTAGCTAGGTTTGCGTAATTTATGGATGGAAATATGGTTCCCCTCTAGAATTGCGCAATTCCCAGAGGGAGCTTCTCAACCAGCAACTAACACTAAGTCTGGAAATCAGCCTGTGAAGGAGGTGGAACAAACTTGCATGCACAGGCTGACAAGACTCTATGAAACAATTGAAGCTGATGTGCTTGATAGTGCAAGACATGTTGTTGAGGATGGTCGGTAGGGAGGATCCAAAATGAAGCTAAGGAAAAATTTTGGAGGGTGGTTGTATCCACTACAACACTTGGCGACACACTGGTAGAACTCCAGCTCTCTGAATGGATCTTGTTTGTGAAAAGCAAGTCTAACACCTCTAGAAGTATTGTTTAGTTCTCTATTTGTCTTGGTTTCAACACTTGCTTGATTGTAATATGTAGCATTTGCCAGGTTCTTGGTCAGTCGACACACATTCCGAGCCAAGCCAATGCAGTTGTTTCAATTGGGGATGAGGGGTATATTGGTGCACAAGTCATATGATTGTAAGAGTTTTAGTTTCATCTCTGGTGTTGCTCCACTGCCAGCAGGCCTGTACAGTACCTCGACAGAGTCACACAGGAATACAAGCATCGCTCTGCTGCCAGCGAGTCTAGTCAGTACCCCGGTGGAGTTAATTGCATCACCTCTCTACGCAGGAATCCTTTCTCTTCTTTCGCCTTGTTCATTTTCATTTTTCATTTTCATATTTCATTTTTTTCATTTTTTTCATAACTGTGCATAGCACTTATTCATTTTAGAGGCGGGAGAGGGATCCTGACTTATTGACAGGATAAGAAGTTGTTCTTCAGAGAAGTAGATTGTATATACATCTGACGTGCTTGTTAAGGTTTTCCCCCTCAACTTACTCTTCTTGACTGAGCTGACAAGGATTAACCCAAAAAATACCTACTAGAGTAGGTGATGCTAGTTCGTGTGCAAGCGTTGTGTTTTCACCAAGCTTCACTTCGAAGAGTACGTATTTTCAATTGATGTATCATGGATTGAAGACAAAAATTTCTTAGATAAGAGGTAGGATGACAGATAACCAAGTATTGATAGTTGTACAAGTCCTCTCGGACTTCACCTAGCTTGTTTCAAGGGTAACACACGGTCCATTCGAAACTAACCTATGGAAATAAACAAGCAAACAAACCAAAAAGTAAAGCAAGAAGGAAAAGAAAATGCGTATGCAAAGAGAGTAAGAAAACAAACAAGAAAGCAAGAAAAAACACAAAGAAAGAAGCAAACATGCATGCAAACAAACAACTCAAAAGAAAACACTAATCCTATTCCTAAGCTAAGAGTACTCCTAAGCTAAGAGTGCATGGGTCGTCTCATGTGAAGTGATACTTCCAATGCAACCACCAGTGCATTAGTCAACCCATGTTGGTGAAGGCATGGTTTGCGAAGATCGCAGTTGCGCAAACTAGCAAGCATGAAAGATATAACGATGAAGACAGACACACTTCGAGTTTGCAAGCGTCCACAAAACAAAAATGAGTGAAAGCGCATGACATGCACTCTGTGGACTTGCCATGGTGTTGTGTTACATTGCATGCAGATGTTGAGTGTATGCATTCCCTTGACCATGACATGCAAGTAAACATGAGAAAGGTAGACCACTTACATTGCACAAATGTGCTTGTTGTGTAAGATTCCTCCAATGCATGAGCAATGGGATCGTGTAGTTCGAATGGAGGAAGTGAAATATGAGTGTTAGATTGATCTTCAATGCATGTAGATGAGTGATGAGGAGCTTTGCATGTTTGATCAACTTCCTGATCAGAAGCGAAACCAACCTCAGGACAGTGTGGGCCTGACATAACCATCAGCTCGGCTAAAGTGCCTCAAAGTCGGGGTTTTGACTTCATCGACAGATAAATCATCGTAGACCAGTGGCTTAGACTGATTAAAAATGAGTGAATGAACATCATGATTGGATGAATAATTAGAGAGATCGTGACAAACAAGATCAGAAAATCTAGGATGCTTTTCAGCATCCTCATGATTTGATGAATCATGTAGAGGGGTAGATGAGAAGCAAATATGTTCACCCTTTGTGTTTTCAAAAATGACAGATGACATATTGGACAGATTTTCCGAGGAAGATGTGTCCTCTCCATAATGTAATAACAGATTGACATATGGTGTGTCCTGTGAATGATCGGAAGTAGAAACATCTGGAAATGAGTTTTCACAGGGGAAATCAACAGTGGTAGAATTAGAAGGGATGTCAAGATAAAGTAGATGAGATGTGGCTGGAAGGGAGTCATCTTTCACCGCGAGTTCTTCTTTAGATTCTTGCACATACTCATCATGAATGATGGCACAGGTTGGATGGACAACACTAACTCCATCAACAACTTGATCCTTGTTCACAATAGGTGATGAGTCCGAAATGGAAGAACACAAGAGAGTATAATCTGGAGTATCAACATAATGCGGGGATGGAGGTTGAGGGAACAAATCCAAGTGACAACCAACAAGCTTGTAAGCCAAATACGTGCAGATATCAAGAGAAGGTGAGGTGGGAGGATGTGGTAGTTCAACAAATGTGTGTGCATAATCTCCCACATCACTCTGTGGTGGTGGAGCTATTTGATGAGGTGAAGGTAGAAAGTCACTTGTGATAGCAACTGTGCCTCCATGTGATTGCGTAGCTCCATCACCGAAGTGTGTTGAGTGGGATCCAAATGATTTCGAGAATTGCGGATTTTTGGATATGTAAAGAAGATACTCAAATCTTCCATCGAGAAATTCCCAATCAATTTCATCTTCGGGAAATCGATATGCAAGATTACAAAAGTGTGTGTGAAATTGTTCAACGAATTCATCAGGTACTTTTCGTAATTCTAGAATTTCTTTGTCGAGTGCTTTAAGTTAAGTGATTGAAAGCACGGTCTCTCTATGCAACTAGATGAGCAAGAGAATGAATAGATTTTTCAGGCAGCGTGGCACACTAGTGCATTGGGTGCCCTCGAAGCATGTAGACAAACAACTCACAAGTCATATATTCTTCAAAGATTCCATGTCTTTCGCATGAGCCTACAATGCTGACCTCATGCCTAACCATGGCTACGTAGCCTCCACCATCATATGTTTTATGTGACAAGTTATCTGAGAGCTCTTCTGGGATTTCGAAGTCATTTCATAAGATATGCACTCCGAAGAGAAACTCTGTAGCTAGTCATCATGGATATGCAGAGATTCAAAACAGATGTGAGAACTTAGCTTGTCATTTGGCCCTCCTTCTAGTGCCAAAATGTTGACGGTGCTGGACCTGCCAACATGACAGGGGATCTCCCTGGAAAGAAGTCCCAACTAGATCTCAGACTGTTTGGTGTAGGAGTCCCAGTAGTGGGTCGTATGGTATCACCTTGGCCGCTATGGTGCATGGAGGAAAGTAAGATGTCCTTGTTGGTAGCAAGGGTGTGACATATGAAGTAAGTCAAGGAAGGTGCATGAGTGGTTCTAACACACGAGGGGTGAGGTGAGTGCGCCCCTTGGAAACATGTGAAAGCACAGAGTTAAGAAGGGAACACATGAGAAAAGATGCATCAAAAACTGGAAATCAAGTGAGCTAGTAATCCAAAGTGATGGTTAAACCAACAACACATTTTAGTAAGATTCATACATACTTATATAGGAAAGCCATACATGCATGCGTAAGAAAACATATACATATATTTTTAGAGTAGACAAGTTATATAAAATATAATAACAACATATGCATGAAACGTGATGGCTCTGTTATATTAAGAAGTGAAAGTTCTAGCCATACAATACAACCATGACCAACCACTAGTTTCAACAGCGGAACGTTACAGTCACTTCTGCCTGCTCCTCCAAAGAGATATACTAGCTCTACATAGTGGAGAAGCCAAGGCTTGTTACAATACTATCCAAGCTTTCTCTAAGATAGTCCTATTGGAAGCTTGGTTGACCTAAATACCTTACAATAAGTTATGAGGTTCTATTTATAGAAAAGGGTGGGGTGATCCTTGACGTTCCCCTTTGTGACTCTTCATCTATCCTCATGACTCTTCACCTACTACATGACTGTTACGTCCAACTAACAATGCTTGGACTTTCACTTTAGATAGCGTTATATTACAATGCACATGCACCCATGTGGGACGAGATAGGCTTGAGAAAGCCATGCAAGACATCACTAAGAAATAGACATATGTGGGACGACCAAATCTTCGACATCCTCATGGTGGTCGAATGTGATGGACTGAAGCCAAGCTTGGTGGTCTGTGTTTGTGTCCGCGCGCTCAATGGTGACATCCTGCTGAAAGAGAACTCTTGCCTTCATTGTATCCAGGTGCAATGATACGTCTCCTATGTCTAACTCATCTGATAGCACGTGCATGGTCATCTTGGGTGCAGTTAGACCAGCAACACACTGATGCATAGGGTCTGTGTTGATATCCAAGTGTATGTTGGTGTTCATGCACATCAACTGTCAAACTGCATGTTCAGCCCCAGTCGGACTTAGTTCTTGTCTTCATCTCGGTGAGTGTGCCAAATGGGTGGGATCACATGCGTGTGCATAATGACATGCATGCTACTGAATACCCTTGCATGGAATCAACAACATTGCTCACCTTGTCTGCTCTGTGCCAGTTTCTTGGATGGATCTATAACTTTTATGGGTGCAGTTTCATCAGTCTGTGCATGTTGCGCTCCCTGCTGTACCTGTTTTTGTTGCAACTCTTCTCTCATCTGCACAACTCCTATTCTTCCTTAAGTTTCCACGTCATCACCTGTAACTCCTTCTCTGTTCCTTTCTCTGCCCTCGTGCGATCGTCTTGTTGCACCGTCACCTCATAGCCTCAATCTCCAAAGCTGCATTTCATCATGAGTGGATCTACTTTGAACTTGCAGCTTTGCTCCACCTCAACAACCTTCCTCTTGCATGCAAGTGTGTTGCCTTCTGTTGCTGCTGATGGTGCTGCTCGCTGTGATGCCGTTTCCATTCACCTTGACATCCTTGTCCATGAACAACTTGATGTATTCATGGATACACAAGTTCATAGACACTTGATCGACTACATCCCCAGTTGTGCTCTTAACGATGTATTTGACTTTGCTCTCTTGGAAGACATTGTACCTGTGCTGCTGGGAGGCAGATGAAACTTGTGATACTTGGAGACATAGAAACACTCATGGCAAGAAACATGTCAGTTGAAAACCAAAACAAACTGGAGGACTGACATGCAACATACCTATGTGACTGTCCATGAAAATTGCGTAATTTTCACCGGGAGGCTGGGAGACTGATTGCCAAAAATGTGCAAGGCACATTCTGGGCTATCGAGAGGTTGACTGACTACTGGAACTATGGAATGTACAGTCTAGCTTGGCTTTTTGAGGATTGAAACTGCACAATGCACAATTTCAGTGAGCAGTGACATGCAACTAGGAAACTGTATTATGCAGTTTCTGGGTCCAGTAGGACACTGCCTCCAAGAATTGCGGAATCCAAGCCTGGAGGTTAGTGTTGGGCCAAACTTGCACAATTTATGGAGGGAAGGCAGAGCCTTCACTTATGGAAATGCACAGTGCTAGCCGAGTAAGGCATGGTCTGGGCCAAGGCAGTCCAGGACCGCCGAAGGGCTACTAAAAACATGAGAAGTCTGAATGCCTGGTGAAATTGAGTGTAAACAAGAGTGAATGATCATGCATGCAAACAATGAGTGCAGGATTTAGAAAATGGGAAAACATGCATGTATGTGAAGCGAGTTTCCGCAACGATGACCATCGGTGAAAAAACAGTGTCATGCATACAACAATAGTGAGATGCGAACGAATACTAAAACGGTGCTTCTACAAGCTAACATACATCAAAACGACAGAAAGCACTCACTGAAATCAAGAAGACAACAATCACACAAAGCAAAACACAAAAAGCAACAGAAATGGAGCGCAAGACATGAAAAGCGAGCTTACCCCGAAACAACTAAGTTGAATGTGCCAAAGACTCCTAGCTGTAATGTGGGATGTCAGAGCTACAAGGTCGATGTGAGGAATGGGCTCTGCAACATCCAGTTGATGAGTTTTGATAAGATCGAGGTGATGTTGCGCATGCCACAAATCTAGGAAAAGCGACACTTGGCGGGAGGTTTTTGAAATGATCCTTGCATGTATCCTCCAGCTGTTAAAAATAGATCCCTAAATCTAGGGATGCCTTTATATGTTGCCTTGGGAAAAGTAATCCATGCATGCAAATTAGTTTTACTCAGTCCCAGAGGGAACTAGTCAACCTGAAGGCACATGCATCGGTCTGCGAGATTAGGATGAAAATCTGCGTTGTTCCTAGGCTGCGTAGAGCTGATTATCCCAGAGGGATTGCAAAATTTCTAGGAGGAATAAGTGACTTCCTCCCAGGATTGCACAATTTCAGGGCTGAGCATCTGTCCTAGGTCATATTACGCAATTTTCTCAAGGAAGCCTGTTTGACTGTATTGCGCAATTTCTAAGCCCAACAGGTTGCATGACTAATTTGCTCAATTTCTCCTAGCTGTTGGGCTGGTTGTCCCAAAGGGATTACGCAATTTCTGGGAGTAGCAAGTGACTGTTGCCCATAATTGTGTAATTTCTAGGCTGAGCAACTGTCCTGGGATGAATTGTGCAATTTTTGAGAGGAAGATTGTCATGAAGAATTGTGCAATTCTGGAGCCCAGTTGGGTGTCCAGCTGGGTTTGCTCAACTTTTGGAGGGAAAGATGGTTCCCCTCCGGAATTGTGCAATTCCCAGAGGGATTTGCTCAACCAACAACTAACATTAAGTCCGGAAATCAACCTGTGGAGGTGGAACAAACTTGCATGCACAGGCTAAAAAGACTCTATGAAACAACTAAAGCTGGTGTGCTTGATAGTGCAAGACATGTCGTCGAGGATGGTCGGTAGGGAGGATCCAAAACGAAGCTAAGATAAAATTTTGGAGGGTGGTTGTAGCCGTTACAAAAAATCCATTGAAAAACATGATCTCCTAACTATCCAATGGAATGTTGTTGAAGATATTTTCCACTTGATCACTAAGCAAAAATTGGAGTAGTAGAGAATGCCATCCAATGCTAATAAGGAAAATAACTATGTTTCTGTTGTTGGGCATCGAATCCCCCCACATCATGTTTTGGGGCTCAAAGCCCAAGTTTTGGTCAAATAATGTTGTAAGACTCCACGAATTACAGGTGCAGAGTGCGAAATGTATGTTGAGTCATAGGGTTGTCCGCCCTAGGTTTTGTAATGTACTTTCGGCCTACCCATGGTCTATGGACCATGGGATTGTATAAATAGAGTGAGGCTCTAAGTTGTAAAAGAGGGGATTGATGGATGGAAAAAGGTAATAGTAGTGGATAGAGAAGAAGTCTAAGTGTCTTGGGTCAT
The DNA here is from genome assembly GCA_031772625.1 of Pinus tabuliformis. NCBI lineage: Eukaryota > Viridiplantae > Streptophyta > Pinopsida > Pinales > Pinaceae > Pinus > Pinus tabuliformis. Next base: position 219,277,840 of record CM062818.1, on the reverse strand, counting down.
AGTAGTAGGAAGAGGCTTTGCATCTGAGTGCGTAGAGGCCTAGTAGAGTCTGCAACTGAGTGCGCAAACCCCTGCAGCTATGTGCACAGGGTGGAGTCGAGTCTGTAACCCAAGAAGAAGAATGATAAAGAGAAGTTTGATTCCAATTACTGTGTATCTACTCTTATATTACTTTCTATGCTTTTTTACTACTTTGTTTATCACGCGCACTTACATGAATATTGAACACTGTTAAGTATAATTGGGCTCATATAGATAAGTTAAGTAATCATATAAAATCGGGTTAATAGTAAGGAACTTAGGTAATAACACGAATTGCGCCTCAAGCAGGGCTGTGCGAAGGCAGCATTGCAGGTTGCGAGGTACTGATAGGTGCGCGTAGTGACGTGTGTGCAGGGTCAAAATTCGGGCCACCGAAAAACCATCAGACATCTCTAGGATGCGGAAACCTGGTTCTAGAACCCTCCCATACTACTTTGGGTGAGACCTCAGTCCGCGCTCCGTGGAATGTTGCTGAAAGGGCTAGTAGTACTGGGATTTGTTTGGCTAAATCATCTTTGAACCTAGGTCAGGCCCATACAAGCCAAAAAATGGTTCCGTTGTCGGGACTGGGATCTACATAGAAATGCTTGTTGAGAGTGCAACAAGATGATGGAGCTTAGTGAAAAGAGTCGCCTTCACTAAGTGGGCCCGCAGGCTATTTTTGGCGCAAGTCTATTTTTAGACTATGTCTATTTTTAGACATATGGATCATGTCTATGGATGATTGATCAAGTTGGGAAAAATAGATGGACTTCTATTTTTGATGAAAGTGTGAGTGATCACAGTGTGAGTGATTACAGTGTGAGTGATCACAGTGTGAGTGATCAAAGTCAAAAATAGAAAAGTCAAATATTATTATCTCACAATAATATTTGGACTATAAACTTAATCTTATTCTCTTGGAGCACTTCAGTTTGAGCTACGGAAGTGTCACATGCAGCTGTCAGAAGGAAATTCGTTTTTCTTATGAGTCAGTTGAGTTGTTGCATGCATGACTTCAGTTAGAACTCAAGTGAGTTGAGTTTAGTGGACTGGAGGTACAGTTGATGGAGTTGTGTTCAGTTTAGCTTTGTTAAACTGGTTGTATTTAGTCTAACTGATCAATAGACTAAAGATGAGTTGGGTGAATTAGTTATTAATTAATTCACAAGTTATTAACTCATAATGCAACTATAGAATACATCAGTTAACTCAGTTGCATGTCAGTGCATGTTCAGTTCAGCAGGGACAGGTGTTAGAGGATCAGATTGCTATCAGTTGTGACTATAGCTGTGCATGATGATTTGCACAATCAAAGGATTGAGTATGCCAATGAGTTTGCTCACGTATCTTCATGATATTATAGCTGTTGCTCACGTCCAACATAGTGTGGGTGACTATTTTGCAGTGTAAAATCGAGTTTGGGAAGCTATTCTCATCAGTTCTCGAGTAGGTTTGAGCAGTGGAGGCAGGCAAGCAGCGGGAGAGATTTGGAGATCAAATCTGAGCTGTATTGTGTGTAACAGGTGGAGATACTTGTGAGAAGTATTATGCTTTGTATTGTTACATGATTCAATCAATATAATATACAGATAGTGTGGGGTTTTTAGCGAGATGCTTTCCCCGGGATACATACTGTGTTTATGAGTTTGATTGATGCTTCTATGTGTGCCTGTGGATGTTTCTGCTTCTGTAATTTGATGATCAACGTAGAGGAGATTATGTATTATACATGTTCCGCTTAAATTGTATGATCAGGATAATCTCTGTTGAATATGTGTCATATTATTCAAAATTTCTACATGGTATCAGAGCTAGATGATTTGTAGAAAATTTTTCTACATGGTATCAGAGCAGCTTGATTTGTAGAAGAGATTTTTACAGGATATCAAGCGAGGATTGATCATCAGATCTACTATTCAGGAAGTGTTTACATTCTATTTCTTCAGGCAGAGTTTGTAATCGGGCCAGGTAGCCTCTGGATTCATCCTTCTTTTGGAAGGTGAGATATCCGGTGAATGCCCATACAGTCAATCTCTGTACAAGAAATAATTTGTTCTCACGAATTCTAGATCGGAAGCAGTTGAGTTTTTGTGCTGGTGGAATTCGAATTTAATTCCAAAGCAAGAGATAAAACTCAGAAACATTCAGTTCGAGAATGGAGATAGTATGCCCAAGTATCTCACGAAGTTCACCCAATGCCGGGATGAGCTGGGAAGTGTGGGGGTGACTGTCGGATGAGGATGGTGAGTCTAGCACTCCTTGACCTTCCTAAGAGTTGGCATAGATACCAGGACTCGGTGAATGGAAGGGAGAAACTGCCAAATTGGGAACGACCATGGTCGTATTTGATGCAGGAGGAGATTAGATGGAGCACCAGAGACAGTTCTTCATCCATGCAGGATGAGGAGAACTGTGCCTTAGCGAGTAAGGCGAGGAAGGGGAAGGGGAAGGTTTCTCTTTCCGAATCCAGTTCTTCCAATGATGGGAAGAAGGTTGACAAGGCGAAGGTGAGATGCTTTCGTTGTCATGAGTTGGGTCATTATGCTACTAATTGCCCAAAGAAGAAGTCCAAGAAGGGATCCGGGGAAGGATCTGAAGGTGAGGCAGCCTCACTTGCTTCACAGTTTGAGTTGGACTTCATACTCTTCGCATGCATGGTTTCATCCATGATGGGAAGTGGTTGGTTTCTTGACAGTGGAGCTTCTTTCCACATGACCGGTGACAAAAGTTTGTTCAGTACTTTGGAGGAGAAAGATCTCCAGATACTCATAGGGATGGGTAATGATGAGAAGTATAGTGTCTCAGGTGTAGGCACGGTTATTTTTCAGAGGGAGCATGGAGCTCGCCTTACCTTGACCGATGTCAAGTATGTACCAGGACTGAAGAGAAACTTGGTGTCGATCGCGATGTTGGAAGACAGAGGATATGATGTGGTCTTTACTAAGGGAAAGGTTTTCCTTAGACACATCATCACTAGACAGGTGAAGCAGATTGGTTCACGGGTCAAGAACCTGTATGCTCTTGAGGTTCAAGATGCATGCAAAGCCTTGAGCAGCAAGGCAACTGATGGAGACTTGGTGGTTGAGAGGGAGCGTATATTACCTCTCAACATGCAGAGCCAGAAGAAGTCTCAGACGATTGTGGAGGAGCCACGATTGGTGCAGCAACTTCAGGAGGTTGTGGAGGAGCCACAACAGGGGAAGCTGTGTGGAGATGGAGTAGAGACATCTACTCATCCAGAGACCTCCAGTAGGGGGAAACTTCAAGCCAGGTGGGCTGAGGGATCGCATGCATCCATACCTCTAGGTAGGAGGTGGGGTGATGTGGATTGATTGTCCCAAGGAGGAGGGGCAAGATCCTTGAGGTACCCAACCTCTTGGATGAGACCTTGCTATGGGAGCCCCGATGTGTAGTAGCAGGAACTGACTGATTGGGTAGAGACAGATGCGGATGGAGCGGCAGAGAGCGACAGTGCAGGGAATCCCAGGACAGCGCATAGCTAGCAGGCTGTAGCAATGCGAGAGGCACAAGTGTTTTGCACAGTGCTAGGTGGCACAGAGAGGTGTGCAATGGTGCGAGATGCATGGAGATGTTGCAGTAGCGCAGATGTCAGAGAGGGAGCACTTGTCAGCAGCAGGTAGAGCTTCAGCATCAGAGGATGTTTCTATCCCAACAGGCAGGTCAGTTGGGAGGTGCCGTGCGGATGCAATGCTGGGAGATAGAACCAGCAGCAGCACGGATGCAGTCAGAGATCAAAGTGACAGAGGCTAGAGTAGTCAGATACTGAAGAGCACAGAGATGCAGAGTTTCAGTTGACAGAGGCAATAGCAGTCAGAGACTTTGATGACAGAGCAAGTGGACCGGCCAAATGTGTTGCATGGAGAACATTCCAGAGTTACAGGATCGGGTTTGAGAGGAAGCCTTTCTTGTTGAGAGGGAGTGTTGAAAAGTGTGCAACAAGAAATGCTTGTTGAGAGTGCAACAAGATGATGGAGCTTAGTGAAAAGAGTCGCCTTCACTAAGTGGGCCCGCAGGCTATTTTTGGCGCAAGTCTATTTTTAGACTATGTCTATTTTTAGACATATGGGTCATGTCTATGGATGATTGATCAAGTTGGGAAAAATAGATGGACTTCTATTTTTGATGAAAGTGTGAGTGATCACAGTGTGAGTGATTACAGTGTGAGTGATCACAGTGTGAGTGATCAAAGTCAAAAATAGAAAAGTCAAATATTATTATCTCACAATAATATTTGGACTATAAACTTAATCTTATTCTCTTGGAGCACTTCAGTTTGAGCTACGGAAGTGTCACATGCAGCTGTCAGAAGGAAATTCGTTTTTCTTATGAGTCAGTTGAGTTGTTGCATGCATGACTTCAGTTAGAACTCAAGTGAGTTGAGTTTAGTGGACTGGAGGTACAGTTGATGGAGTTGTGTTCAGTTTAGCTTTGTTAAACTGGTTGTATTTAGTCTAACTGATCAATAGACTAAAGATGAGTTGGGTGAATTAGTTATTAATTAATTCACAAGTTATTAACTCATAATGCAACTATAGAATACATCAGTTAACTCAGTTGCATGTCAGTGCATGTTCAGTTCAGCAGGGACAGGTGTTAGAGGATCAGATTGCTATCAGTTGTGACTATAGCTGTGCATGATGATTTGCACAATCAAAGGATTGAGTATGCCAATGAGTTTGCTCACGTATCTTCATGATATTATAGCTGTTGCTCACGTCCAACATAGTGTGGGTGACTATTTTGCAGTGTAAAATCGAGTTTGGGAAGCTATTCTCATCAGTTCTCGAGTAGGTTTGAGCAGTGGAGGCAGGCAAGCAGCGGGAGAGATTTGGAGATCAAATCTGAGCTGTATTGTGTGTAACAGGTGGAGATACTTGTGAGAAGTATTATGCTTTGTATTGTTACATGATTCAATCAATATAATATACAGATAGTGTGGGGTTTTTAGCGAGATGCTTTCCCCGGGATACATACTGTGTTTATGAGTTTGATTGATGCTTCTATGTGTGCCTGTGGATGTTTCTGCTTCTGTAATTTGATGATCAACGTAGAGGAGATTATGTATTATACATGTTCCGCTTAAATTGTATGATCAGGATAATCTCTGTTGAATATGTGTCATATTATTCAAAATTTCTACACCGAAAAACCATCAGACATCTCTAGGGTGCGGAAACCTGGTTCTAGAACCCTCCCATACTACTTTGGGTGAGACCTCAGTCCGCGCTCCGTGGAATGTTGCTGAAAGGGCTAGTAGTACTGGGATTTGTTTGGCTAAATCATCTTTGAACCTAGGTCAGGCCCATACAAGCCAAAAAATGGTTCCGTTGTCGGGACCGGGATCTACATAAGGGATTTTTGATGTCGTGCCACTGGAATCCAAGAAAGGAAGAAATTGAAGGATGGTTGGACAAGAAGATTCATGAGTTCACAGCGTAGGAAAACAAGAATCCACAAGTATCTAAGGAATAGTGGTTGGAGCATTACTTATATATGGAAATCCACGAAATTTTCTTTGCATCCTTTCCTTCTGAACTGTATGAGTGGATTGCGAAGCTAGCAGAGAGTCAGGGAATGTGTAGGCTCGGCAAACCAATCGTGTGGACTCCGGAATTAGTGTGCAAACTAGAAGCGTTAGGAGATAAGATCGCGCGAGCTGTGGACCATTGGCTCGATCAAATTATAGGAGGATCTATCACTGCGTTCGCAGTAGATACGACCATCAGCTATAGTGAGGTGGAACGATGCTTCCTCAAGGGACCGCGAGGTAAGTATATTAAATATTTGAACACTTGGATTAAGATGCTATTATGTGAAAAGTGGGTTATGCGAATAAATTAATGTTTGGGACTATGCGAAATAGGAAGACCTACAGAAGCGGAGGTAGTGAGGAATTAGAAACTATTCCCTTATTTTCACCCTCGCGGGAAAGCGAGGAAGAGCTCGTGAGAGTTTCTCCGAGAAGCACGGTCAGTATGATAAGGCAGTGAATTATGCGCTTACCACCTCCACCTACACCACCACCCGTCTCACCCTCCTCACCTCCATCTGTGCCTACCCCACCTCCGCCACCACCACAGTTCAATATGGAAAGTGCGATCAAACTACCGGTATTCAAAGGAGTAGGGAATGAAGATTCAGACCAATTATGGTTCGTGGTAAGAGTGGTATGGGAAGCACAAGGAGTTGTGGATGAAAATATCAAGAAGGCTACGCTGGTAAGTGCATTGCAGGATCGCGCATTAATATGGTACATCAAGCATTCTAATGACCATCCAAACGCAAGAATTGCAGAAATCCAGGTTGCACTAAATAGGGAATTTAGTAGGTCAAATTCAAAGACACAATCAATTATTGGGTTTAAAGAGATCGCGATGGTCCCGGGCGAGACCCCCTGGGATCTGGACCAAAGACTGAAGAGTATGATTCACAAGGCCAACATTACTTTGACAGATGGACAACACCGTACATGGTTTGTAGCATCAATAACACCACATTTAAGGATGGCGCTGTCGCAACAAAAGATTTCCACCCAGGCCAAAGCTTTGGAGATGGCAATGAGATTGCATGAGACCCCTATACAAGACCCTGATCTGGGAGTCCAACAAATCCATGTGCAACTGCAAAATCTATGCTTGGAGATGCAAAGTTTAAAACAAGACAGGACACCTCAGCTAGAGGCGTGCCAGGAGGTATGGTGCATAAAATGCAAAGGCCAGGGGCATGACAAGGACCACTGTCCAGTGTTCGCAAATTACTTGGCAGGAGGAGGGCCGATGCCATTAAGACCTAAGGCACAAGCAGGACCAAGCACGGTGCCTGCACTATGGTGCGCGATCTGTCAGATAGGAGGAAAACACACTACGGATAATTGTCATCTATTGCAGAAGTATACGCAGACGTCCCAACAATTGTTTTGTAATTTCTGCAGGTCGGTAGGCCATGATGAACGCACTTGCAGAAGCTACAAACTAATGATGGATCAGACTCCTACCTACATGGTGCAGAATAAAACGTGAGCCCTCGACCCAAATACAGGAATGGCGCGCACTGGATTTCAGGGGCGCGGACGAGGTCGAGGTGGAATGGGACTAGGAAGGGGTTGCAGACAACTAATTTGTTACAATTGCGGAGGGCCATGACACTGTGCCCGCAACTGTACAAACCCAACCAGGACATCATGTTTGTACTATACTCATTTTGATCATGAGGCAGAAGACTGCCCTACATTGATAGCGAGGCTACGTGAAAAAGGGGTACTCCAGCCTCTTCCGACTTAGAATTTATAGATGATGAGGTTTGAGATGCACGAAGAAGACCCGAATGTAAACATGATGCTCAGGAGCGGTATGACCACTGGCGATGATAAAGGTAAGCAGTCAGAAAAAAGTGCATGGGTTCACAAGGCTCCTACAAAGGAACCCAAATTTGATTTAGAACGTGCGAAGGAGACATTCATGGAAGCTAAGAAGAGCTTCACAAAGGCCTCCACTTCAGGTAGTAAGGATCAACTAGAACCAGGGATGGATCCTTTAATGCTCACTACCTTTCTGGAGACATGCATGAAACTGCTATGTGATAGCAAGGCAGTAAAAGGACTACATGAACTTATCACTAGGTGCGCAGGGTCAAGAGAACCACGCGTGGTCTGGAAACTTGGAAAGCATGCATTGCGCACAGGAAGGGAAATGAGGTTAACTGCACAAATCAACGAGTATTAAATGGATCAGGTAATCCTGGATCTCGTATTGGACGCGAATGTACTGCTGAAACAAATATGGGAACGCATGGGAAGACTCGTGCTACAATAGTCTCCTATTCAGTTGGGAATGGCGAACCAACAGAAGATCTTGCCTATGGGAAGATTGCAAGGGGTAACGATGGATATTGAAGGGGTGAGCACACAAGTGGATTTTGAAGTAATAGAGATTGTCGATGACAAAAATCCCTATCCCGTGCTACTAGGAATAGACTGGGCCACCAATATGAATGGAGTCATAAACCTGAAGAAGCATAAAATGATTTTTGAGAAAAAGTCACTACGCGTAGTAGTACTGCTAGATCCAGCCGAAGGAGCGCGATACACTGAACTGGTGCACGATGATGATAGTGATGATGATCTCGATTGCATCTACAAGATAACTATGTGAGAACAGGATTGGGTGAATCTGACTGCAGATGGAAGGATTTTGTGGGAGCGCGAAAGCTCCTACACTTTGGATTCAGACGAAGAAATAGAGCGCTGGCAGAATCAGCTGCACGAAGTAACAACGCTTAATTGCAACATGATGGTTAGATCATTGCATTGTGTGACAACAGAGGTAAGGGATCTGCCTACATATGACGAGTTGACAGTGGTGGATGAATTCTTGAACAAATTTGAAAGCGCAGTACCAGAACAACAACGGTTCGATGCTCTGAAATGGGCACTGCGCGCGATGCCCGCAAGATGGTGGGGTACACATCAAAGAAGTTTTGAGGACTGGCGCAGATGAAAGAGGATGATGCGCCTATGATTTGGAAAACCCCAGCTAAGGATGAGAGTCAGTTACCAGGGGCAGAACAACTTGCGCGCCCACCTTTCCCGATGGGTACAAACATATGACATGCAGCCCGCACAAGCACACACCACTCCTAGAATAGAGAATCGGAACAAAACGTAGCAGTAGGAAAGGCGAAGCGCGCCAATAATTATCCACGGAGAAGCATCCGAAAGTGTGTGTGAAGTCCTGAACAGGGTTCACCAAGTGAGGCGCACTGACTGGGACATGCGCGTACTAGTGGTTCGATGGGCCTATAGGACCATGTGCAAAACCTTGACTGTGAAAGCAATTCTAAGGTTGAGGAACAAGGTAGGGACTGTAATTTCTAAGGGGCATGCAACAATGAATCCACACATAATAGCACCTGCAGGTGTGATAGTGCACGAAGCCCAGGACGAAGAAATCACACAGCTACGTGAGGTAGAACACATAAGGCTTCAGGAAGCCATTCGGCAAGGGAACCTTAGACTTCACGAACTCGAAAAAGACTAGGTAAGACTAAGGAAGAAAAGAATTTTGATGGACGTAGAGGTCAAGAGGTTGGAAAGCAAGATTAAGCAAGCATGTCTCGTCGATAAACCAAGGATGGAAAGGCAAGGTGCAGATGATCATACCAATGAATTAGAAGACAATCGCCAAGAATTGGTTAGTTTGCTACCATGGCTAGGACCACATATCACCCAACGCAGTAACCAGGGGGAACGCACTGCATACTATAGTAGAGCATGTGGTGCCGACTATCATGAGGGAAATTGAGGATTTTCTGTGGACTATACTGGAAGGTGAGATGGAGCCTCGCACAGGCGGTGCAACCACCTGACTAGCCATAGGAAGAACAATCTTAGCACTCCAGGCAGCTGGAAGAGAGTGTGGAATTATAAATGATTCTGCTTTGTAGTTGCGCGCTTTGACAAAGGTGAGCAGGAATAGCTAGTCACAAGTTTCACGCCCGCGCGGGGTGGCGGGGGTGCGATGCCACGTGGGTAGGCTGGGAAGTGACTGTTGGCGTCACTGTTCATGACGGGATTTTTGGCTTGAGGCCAAATGGAGCGAGCGGCGGACATTTAAGACAACAGTTATGGGCAAGATTTCAGAAAATTTGTTGCCAAGAAAGCATTGATGACCCGGAATTGGCGGGAACGGTCGAATTTGAATTCAAAAGGTGTTATAAAACTCCAGGTGCTAGCCACGAGACAACACTTGTTCACTTGAGACTTGAGCTGTTGAATAGAGCACAGAGTGTTGAGCACTAAGTGATATTCAAGTCCCTAAGTTCGCGAAAGACCGCATACAGTATAGACAAGATGATGGATACCAGGCGAGGTTTGGGCTTTGAATAAGGAACTGTCCGTGAGGCTGCGCCGACCCATATAGTACATGCTATTCCTGAAGATACTAGGGTTGCACCAGAAATCTCGAAATCACCTCAGATGCTGAGATCGAAAAAAGATAAGCAGGCAATGGGACCAGTCCGCATGTCCTCGACGAATCCGCAGTTTGGAAAGCTATCAGTGGAGGAAAAGGGCAAGGCTATCACCACTGAGACAGATGAAGAGGTGGAGGACTTACAGACTTTGATTGCCGATGTAGAGGAAGAAGAATACGTGGAGGTGGACATCCAACCCATGCATTTTGCAGCAAAATTGCCCGAGTATGTCCCTTAGTGAAAATGGAAAGCTAAGGTACCAAAGGATCTAGAGGTAACGAAGAGTGCACTCCTGACCCCGCTCCTCCTCGATGGAGTTACTTTTGAAGGTCTACTCCTAGGACGTGTGCCTGACTTAAAATTTGAATACTAGGACCTCAGAGACAGCGAGAAGTTTCGACACTTAGAGACAGAGAGACTAATGAAATATAATACGGAGGGGCCGATGATCACATTACAACCATGAAAATGGTTGCGTGGTGTGGAGAAGGCCGGGTTGCTTCATCTGCTGTGGATACCACACTTTCATTGTGCACCCATCGCCATTTTCATCATCAGGCAGCTACTTTTCTTGGTGCATGATGGGTACTTATGGCTATAGGAGCCTATTCCCATCACGAAGGATCTCATCTATAGAATTTCTTGACTTCCTTGTAAGGGAAAGGACCCTGCAATGATAGCAGGAAAAAGCGATGATTTGGCTATCGTGGAAGCCATGAAGAAAAATATAAGCTCGAGAAGAAAAAGAGGGGTTACGCCATCAGTAGTATCAAGGATAAAGGGGTGCACATAGCCACCCAACTCCTGGCTGGTAAAGTAATGAGAAAATGCCACGGCGATGAAGTACCAGCGTTGGTAGTTGTGTTGGCTGAACAGTGTGCAAAAGGGGTCTAGTTCAACTAGGACGAGTTCCTCTGTGAAGAATTTTTGCTCAATTGTAAGGAGGCCCAGGAGCAGGGTAAGACCTTCCACTATGCGTGGTTTCTCTTGTCCATCTTGCTGGTCGCAGGAGAACTGTCGGAGGACAGTTAGTTCCCGAGCATTGAGCGTGAATTACTAGAGGCCACGAAGTATGCTTCTCTTAGGGCTACCAAGGACGCAAAGCAGATTCGCGATTCAAATATTTTCTGGGTGCTCATGGAGGCGAGCATCTGGATGTGGATTAATAGGAGGCCATGCCTGTCCCCCACAGTGCACAACAGTCTGCGAAGTTTTGCAGACTTCAAGGCAGACATGCACAATATTTACATCAGGGCACGAAAGGATTTGGCATAGTAGTGGACAAAGCTCCCATTCATATCCACTAATGATGCGATCTTTACAGTGTTAGAGACATGGCCTCCCGAGTGGCGTGCCCCATATTTGGTGGAATTGGAGAAGACAACAACGCAGAAAAGGAAGGAGGATTCCAAGCTGCGCGCCACCCAACTGGCCGAGCAAAGGCACAACGAAAAAGTGGCAGCCGAGGTCATGGCAGCCCATGAAGTGGCACAGGCAGATGCAGAGTAAAAGTAGTCTGCTAAAGTAGCAACAGTAGGGCAGATAGCAGAGGCTGCAACAATGCAGGCAGAGGAGGTCCAGGAAGTGTCTGTAGGATAGGAGGCAGAGGAAACAAACCTTTCAGATGAGGGCGCGGACCCAGGAACCACTTCGACCCAACTCAAACGGCTGCACATCCTAGAGAGAGCGGGTCCATGGAAAAATGTCAAGGCCTCGAAGCTGGCCATCGACTCGATCACATTAACTGAAGGATACCTCTACGACATTGGCGAGACGGTTCGCGATGTCACCAAGGAAGTGGTCCAAGAAGTTAAGACAGAGCAACAGACTGTGTTGGGGGCCCTAAGGGCGCAGTTATAGGAACTATAGGTGCGGCCCCCACAGCAAGGTACCTTATCCACCTACGTCGCAGTAGGTAGATCAGCAGCAGAATAAATGCTATGCGCAAGGATGGCCAATACCATAGTGTTATTGGAAGGAGTGCTAGCAGTAGCAAATGAGATCGACAAAGATGTGGTTGGCAGGATCAAAAGACTTGGCCTCAATTTGGCTACCCTTCTGCGAGAAACACTGTACCAACTGCAGGATGGAATAACATCAGAAATTCGTGCTAGGGAGGGTCGCACGATACAGGTTCTTAGTGAGAAAAAGATAAACATCGAACAGCTTAGCTTGCAGTGTGATGAATTGGTATCACAGAATCAACGGTTGGAACAGGTGGTAGACAATGCTTGCAAATGCGTCCCGGAGCTGGCCATCCCAGCAGATCTACCAGCAGCTGAGCGGATCCACAGTTTGGTGACCGGTGTCCACGAAGCCAGAGTAGAAATGAAAAAGGTTTAGCTGGAACTGAATCTTCAAATTGCCGAGCTGTGGTTGAAGGCACAGCCTTCCACTCCCCTAAACATCAGAGAATAGCGCGCTAGTGCTATCCAAACAGGGTTGGAAAAAATTGGACGTACAGTACAAGACTGTACTGGTATGTTGGAAGAAGCATTTGCGGTCCTCACATCTTTGCAGGAGGACCCCAACATATAGCGCCTGGAAAGAGAGGTGTGTGAAATTCAGGAGTAGTATGACAATGTCCGAGGAACTATGCAGACAGTAGTCCTTACTCAACAGCTTGTGAAGATGCAACAAGCTAAGGCACTGAAGGAGTAGGTGGATGCGGTGTGACAGAGAAAGGCGGTTCTCAAAGTGCGCGTCCAACCATGGATTGACGAGGCCTTCATCATCACGACATATATCGAAGGCAAGCTCACACAGATGCAGGGGATGTACGTGCTAAGGCATGGATTTTCTCCTAACAAAGAGGCTTCGAAAGAGTGCATGAAGCACGTCTAGCAAACCGCAGAGCAGTGTGCTGCAGACCTCGAGGCCGTTCGGGACTAGTTGGAGGGACTCTGTGCTAAGATCACCGCATTGACAGAGTGACTCAAGGGCGAGTCACGATGTTTGTGTTGGGGGCTTGTTGGGCATCGAGTCCCCCCACAACATGTTTTGGGGCTCAAAGCTCAAGTTTTGGTCAAATAATGTTGTAAGACTCCGCGAAGGCGCGAAGTGCGAAATGTATGTTGAGTCATAGGGTTGTCTGCCCTAAGTTTTGTAATGTGTTGTCGGCCTACCCATGGTCCATGGACCATGGGATTGTATAAATAGAGCGAGGCTCTAAGTTGTAAAAGAGGGGATTGATGGATGGAAAAAGGTAATAGTAGCAGATAGAGAAGAAGTCTAAGTGTCTTGGGTCGTAGTAGTAGGAAGAGGCTCTGCAGCTGAGTGTGCAGAGGCCTAGTAGAGTCTGCAGCTGAGTGTGTGGACCCCTGTAGCTGAGTGCACAAGGCGGAGTCGAGTATGTAACTCAAGAAGAAGAATAATAAATAGAAGTCTGATTCCAATTACCGTGTATCTACTCTTGTATTACTTTCTATGCATTTATACTACTTTGTTTATTGCGCGCACTTACATGGATACTGAACACTGTTAAGTATAATTGGGCTCATATAGATAAGTTAAGTAATTAGATAATATCGAGTTAATAGTAAGGAACTTGGGTAATAACATGGATCGCGCCTTGAGTAGGGTTGCGCGAAGGCAACATTGCAGGCTGCAAGGTACTGATAGGTTCACGTAGCAACGTGCGTGCAGGGTCAAACCGCGGACCACCGAAAAACCATCAGACATCTCTAGGGTGTGGAAACCTAGTTCTAGCACCCTCCCATACTACTTTGGGTGAGACCTCAGTCCGCGTTCTGTGGACTGTTGTCGAAAGGGCCAGTAGTACCGGGATTTGTTTGGCTAAATCATCTCTAAACTTGGGTCAGGCCCATACAAGCCAACAATTGTTATTACAAAAGTTAAATGTCTCGACTTAGGGATTTGATATGAGAACAGGTAAATTATGGACACAAATAGAGGCAACCTTCAAACAAACAAATACATTTGGGAATGGAGCTTGAAGCAAGAGCAGTTGGAAACATCTAACAAAACTGAAGCATTGCAAAAAATTACCAATCAGTAAAAAGAATTTAAAAGATAGTTACAAGAACACAAGGAAAATATGGCTCATCAAAAGGACTGTAGAAAGGAGAATGTTGTGCAGTCGAATATAGCTCAGTAACTTAAGGAGAAGCACAGAGATACAGAGAAAGTAAAATCTGAAGAAAGATAGAAATTTTAGTGGCATCTTCTCCTGATTCGGACTATAAAGACCTCTTAATTATGACTATGAAGACAACAGAATTTAGATTGCAAAAGCATAAAAACTTGGACTTGAACATTTGGTGTATGGCTATTTGGAGTCTATTTGGAAGCATTGAAATGGAGCATCTTTAAGCATTGTTGAAGCCATGATAAAATATCTTTTGAGACATGAAGAAGGGATAATGTGCTAGCTGATGATGAGGCAAAATCCTTCTATCTTGAGTAAAAATAAGAGCACCACGACAGGGGGAGTAACATACCCATGAAGATCTACTATTCATAAAGAACAAACGCAGTTTGACAGGGGGAACAGTTCTACAGGAGGAGTCCCTGAGAACCCTGTTTTCCATTGATGTCAAAGGGGGAGAGAATGTTGAAAGGGAAATAATATTTCCATCAATGAAAAAAGGGGAAATTGTTAATCTGGGGGCATGCAAACTTATCACGAGCAGTGTTACTGCAGGGTTCAAGCTCGTTAAAAAATAAATCCGCATCGAGCAGTTTTAGCGCATAGTTCAAGCTCGTTAAAAAATAAACATAAGCCATGAGCAAATGTTCCCCCCCGCATTTAAGCTCATTAAAAAATGAACTATTTCCCGATAAATCATCATCGTGAATGTAATACTTCAGCCTTTAAAAGCCTTGGTCGTGTTCTCACCATCACCTCCACTCTGTATTGGCCGATCATTCACCTCCATTTGATTGTTTATCCCTTTTGAGGAACAATTGCGAAGAGTGATCTCACTAGCCATCCTTGTAACACTGCCGTGATTGGAACATTCCAAACCTTACCTGGAATCAACTGCTACCCATTTTATCACTTGTTCCTCAAAAGACGAGTCTCCTTTAAGCTCTTTTCCACTGACTCGTAAAATATGAAAAGATTGCCGATCCATTGGCCTCTCCAGCTCATTAAAGGGACCGGAAGTGCTATCCCTCCTCTATATTTTAATCTTTTTGGACCTGAGGGATTATTACACAAAAAGATCGAGCGCTTGTTTTGTTCGGCTCGTTAAAAGGATCGAAAATTCATCCCTTCTGTATTGTTTTATACTTTTTCGGACTTAAGGGATTAGATGACGAAAAAGGAATTTTGGAGTTGCCTTTACGTTCCTTTTCAGACTCTCTAAAATTGAAAAGGACCGAGTTATCTTTGTCGTTAAACTTGTTAAAAATTAATACCGACAAACTTGTCTATAGACGAGAATGAGTTTCATTATCGCTAGGCTCGTTAAAACATAGTGATGGGTTTTCCCGAAGGGCAAATTATAGAAGCATATGTTATCCTCCTCAAGCTTGAAAAAAATAAAGAGGTACTGGTCAGCAATGACTGGGGAAAAATTGGGAAGAAAACTTGAAGAAACTTTGTTGGTAGCAAGTCGCTCTTGAACATGACACTTTCACTCCGCATCCAAGTCAGGTTGGGTTGTTTCATTCACCGGTCACATCGTCATGGTCCCATCACACCATCCACATTTGGGGTAATGCTACCAATCCATCATGTCATTGTCGCCGATATGTTCAAGAGAAGTCATTCAGAGATTTCACCCGTGTCTCACCCGCTACAATACATTCATACTCCATTCTTTCATGACCGCCACCCTGAACCGTATGTCATCAGATCGTTTTCACCTCCATTAAAATCGTTTGCTCCGTTTTGTGTCACTGATGTGGGATTCATTAAGGCCCTCCTGTGACGGATCGCTTCTTGTCGACATCAGCTCATTATCCAAGAAGTTGATCTAGGAACACCCCATTCAGTACTTTGAAGCTTTCATGCCTCAATGGCAAGTTTCTCACTTCCGACGACAGGTTTACATCAATGACCTTTGACCAAAAGATTTTGCATGGTGTTCGACGCCAAGCCCTTTATTCACACCACATGAATTGTACCGCAGTACCTTGAGGGTCATTATCATTATCGGTGATTCCTCTCGTGCCTGTTAACAGCTTACATCATTGGCTAGTAATCAGACGATGTCTTTCCATGTTCGACTCCAGAACATCTCTCACATGGATCGACTTGCACTTCGAGTGAAGATCGA
Source organism: Pinus tabuliformis (assembly GCA_031772625.1). Classification (NCBI taxonomy): domain Eukaryota; kingdom Viridiplantae; phylum Streptophyta; class Pinopsida; order Pinales; family Pinaceae; genus Pinus; species Pinus tabuliformis. The sequence continues at coordinate 219,261,581 of CM062818.1, read as the reverse complement.
ACGAGATTGAAGACCCCGGATCTAGTTTCATCCATCCGGGCTGCGATATATATTCAGGGAAATAAAGACATCAAATGTACATCATTGCTGCACAGATAATCATCCAATCAAAGGGATGATGGCTCTACCAGAATCATCAGTCTACACTCATACGATTGTCTGTCCTATGTATATAAAGATGAATTTATAAAGTTGAGCGTGGGAATGCCCGCCTCAGCTAGATCATGAAAATATTATGAAGATAATTTATTGTATTGTATCTTATTACAGGTCTCCTCCCAGCTTGAAAGAACTTCGGATCCTCATAATAAAGCATTTCACCCGACATCAAAAGATTAATGACTTAATGCTTTAGGGGGCAACTGTTATAGACATTTTTGGGCACTACAACCCCAAGCATGAAATGTCCATAAACCAAGGGCCCCTAAGTCCCTAAAAGTGTTGTTATAACCCCTAAAGGAATAAGGTCAACTGATTACAACTTCTCCCAGAAGTTCTCCATGAAAAAATGCTTAGAATTGGTCAAAACAGGATCATTTCAGCTGCCCCATAGGAAAAGTGTGTTGCATCTCACCTAAACACACTGTGTGGGTGCGTTGCATTTCAAAAAGCCCTTCTATGGGGTGCGATGGGCGAGAAGTGGCAAATGGCAGTGTCATTCCGCGAGGTGGAGAGGCAATGGAAACTTCCAGAAACTTCTCCTGTGACACTTGCCTCTCTGAATTTGACCAAGGATGAGTAAGAGATCATCAATCTCCAAGTGGAAGCAAGAACTATTAGAGGGAAGACACTAATCAAATCACAAGCTGACTCATCTCCCTTACAGATATCTATATATGGATCCCTCATCCCAGAGATCCAGAGGCTGGAATTTTGCATATTGTAAGGAATTGTTGTTGGTTTCTTGAGACAAACATAAGATTATTGGGTGATCTAAGCTTTGTATGAGGTGAAGAGGGCTTCCTTGCTGAGAGGATGATGTTGAGTCAGAAAAACTGGTTGTAACTCCCCTTGGCTCTTTCTTGTTTATCAATAAAAGCTATTCAAGTTTTCCTCCATACTCTTGTGTCATTTATGTTTGCTGCATTTGTATAGTCAATTTACATCTGATCCTAGATTGTTTATGATTATAGATCCATGTTCTTGTATAGTGCTATGCCACTGTGATCTTACAGGTACTCTGTGAAGCTGGATGGCTAGTGAGATCACTCTTCGCAGTTGTTCCTCAAAAGGGGTAAACAATCAAATGGAGGTGCATGATCGGCCAATACAGAGTGGAGGTGATGATGAGAACACGACCAAGGCTTTTAAAGGCTGAAGTACTACATTCAAGATGGTTATTTACCGGGAAATAGTTCATTTTTTAATGAGCTTAAACGCGGGTGGAAACATTTGCTCATGGCTTATGTTTATTTTTTAACGAGCTTGAACTATGCGCTAAAACTGCTCGATGCAGGTTTATTTTTTAACAAGCTTGAACCCTGTGGTAACACTGCTCATGATAAGTTTTCATGCCCCCAACATAATAACGTAAATCGAGGTGCATGCCCCCCAAGCTTCATTGCATTCATCTCGGTGGTTGGAATGAAGGTTTACCTTCGAGATCTTCGAAAGACTCGACTTTGATTTTACGAGATTGTAATCAAAGACTCGATTTGGAAAGGGAGTCATTTCGTTTTTTAATGAGGTTGACACAGTAAAAGAAATATCCTCATGACTCCTTGTTTCATTTTTTAACGAGGTCGACACGAGATAAGAACCGTCCTCGAAATCCACCGTATTTACAGTATTTGATAGAAAATAAAAAACTGATGGAAAATTCTTTGATATATGATTTCTCATTGATGGCCATTGATCATAATGCTCATAGTGATGAAAGTTTTATATATGATGATATGATGAGATGGAGGAGCCAAGTGGATTGAATATATATATATATATATATAGATAGAATAAAAGTAGTAGACCCAAGAAGGAAAGCCATTGAAAGTCAAGAACAAGAGTAGTCAAAGAAGAGCTATCAGAAGAGTTCTTCAGAAGAGTTATCGGAGGCCACAGGAAGATAAGCCATAGGAGAAACAACTATCGAAAGAGTGAAGATAAGTCACACGAGCAAGAACCCAAGAGTAAAACCATGTAATAACACCGCATCGGAGAATTTATATCGGAGGAACTTTATCGACGGTTCCATTATATTAAGTTATGTAACACCGCCCAAAACCTCCGATGTGCGATATAAGGTGCGGACCTGACATGATTATATAACAATTAATATAACACCGCATATGCCACATTGCAATTCATTTTAAAATCTGTTGTCATGTTGGAGTTCCGATTGCTAATATAATATATGGACCCAATAGTACTATTGAAACAGGTTTATTGTATTATCGCGTCCACAACCTCAGAAGTTATGTACCACAAGTCTTAAAGGATGTCATGTTAAAACACTGATTGTGATATTACTGCAGACCTGACTGCGCCACTATAATGTGACTCAATGTAATATCGCGCTCGCGTATTGAAACTTTCATATCACAATTCTTAATGGGATGTCATAGTAAAACGCCAATTGTGATAGTATTACAGACCACCGATTGCGATAGAAATTGTGGACTCGATGGATTTATTAACAACTACTTGATACTATATGCATCCGCTCCATTGATAGTAGGGGTATTATTATGTTATATCATGAAGCCATAAGGTTGCGATTGTGGGAGTTCGAAAAAATTGTGATTGCGATTAAAGTTCTGATGTGGTGTGTGGGGACCTCTATTGATGCGATTTCTGTAAATAACAAGGTTATGCTATAATTTGTTAAATATTAACAAAAGACTCTCCAATATATATTTTTAATATACAATTCTACCTCCATCCAATAGATGTGACCTTTTGTCATTGGCGAAACTCTTATAAAAATGATTTAAAACACTTAATTTCAAGGCGTGGATCTCGGGCATTGATAACAGAGAAGAAAAACAGTTCGCAACTCGTGAACTAGAAGGAAGCTGAAGGATGAGTGAAAAGAAAAAAAATGAATGTAAGCCGAAGGTTGAGTGAGATAGAGAAAAGAACGAAGCTGAAGGCTGAGCGAGTGAAGAAAGAAACCAGAGGTCCAACAAAGGAAGAAGAAAGCCAAAGGTCGAGATTTTGTTGACTGGGTTATTCATTGATAGATCAGACCTATGATGAATATGTTAAATCACAGCCCGCGATCTGTTACAAGGACTGCATAGATAATGTTGTTTCTAATTGAACACACAATGTGATGCTGTGATATTCACACCTTTGAAGTACCCTTGAAGCAGATACCATGACAGTTAGAATAGTGGGTTGAAACAGAGAGTATTGTTTGTGTACAGAACTTAGTACAGTTCATTGTAGACACATGAAGTTGTGTGAAGACTATTGTAGATCATGATGGCTATTTGAAATCATCATGAGATAAATTTGCAGACTCTATTTGGGAAATATGAAGAATTGTGAAGACACCTTCATATGAAGACAGGTTGTCATTGATGTAGCAGTGAAGCTGTAGATTGAACGAACACAGTGGAGAAGATTTTGAGAGTAGTGTAATACAATTAAAACTTTTCTTGACAAAGAAAAACTATAGGGTTGGATCCCTTGGGGTTGGTGCCTCAGAATTGGAAGGATTGGTGTCCTTGGAGTTGGTGCTCCTAAATCCAAGGTTAGAGCCTTGACAAGACAGGGTCAGAGCCCTTGGAGTTGGTGCCTCAGAATTGGAAGGATTGGTGTCCTTAGAGTTGGTGCTCCTAAATCCAAGGTTGGTGCCTTGAAAAAGATAGCGTCAGAGCCCTAGAGGTTGGAGCCTAAAAAAAGACCAAGTTGGTGCTTGGCAATAGGTTGGAGCCTGGGAATTGAATATCGGTGTCTTCATCAAGGGTTGGACCCCTATATATATTGTACCTGATTTATTGTAAAGATTATATTAATAAAAACATTTATTCCTCTTGTTTATTTTATGTTCTAAATATAACTGATTTAACTGGTAAAAGTAACAATTGAAAAGGAATATTGATTCACCCCCGCTCTTAGTATTTCCAACAATGAAAAAGGAGTGCAACTGGTCAAGATAGTTGAAGTAATTTCAATCATGGAAGGGAAGTTTCCAAAGGAAGTCTAGATGACTAGAAAAGGAAAAGAGGTATGTATCCATTTTGTTAAAATAAGTCATGTCATCATATAATTGCAAATTTCTCTACCTCTTGAGCATGATCAAAGAAAAAGGATCTCTTCCTTTGCACATATGCATGAAGACATGATGTAATATCCTATTAGAAATAAAATTTCTAATTTCTATTGACTGTTAAAAATACACCAGATGAGTTCTGAATGTTATATTATATATATATATATATATATATATATATATATATATATAGATATATATATATATATATATATATATTAATTGATAAAATTTGAATGATGATTACAAGGATGAGGCTGTGCTCCTTAAATAGGAGTTGAATGGCCATGCCTAATCATAGAGACATGTCCCTTAGGGACTAATGTCTCTTCATTTAGCTAATTACTTGTTAATTAATTGATTATAATTAATAATTTACTTATTTTAATAATATTTTAATATTTTAATTATTTTTTATGAATTTAATTTCATAACATTGCCTTCCCCTTAAGATGATTTGTCCTCAAAGCATAGGTAGGCTTGGGTGTTGATGCAAGAAGCATTTTGATTCCCAAGACGAATCTTCCTTTGGTAATCTCTTCCATTTGATGAGATATTCCTTTATTGTCTTGGATCGTAAAACCTTTTCTCGGGTAGCGAGTATACCTTTAGCTTCAAGGACTATTCTTCCTTCTTCATCGGTCTTTGGTATTTCTGTTGTGCTATTTTTTTCCCTAATACTCTTTTGAGAATTGATACGTGAAAGGTATTATGGATTTGACAGTTGTCCGATATCTTTAATCCATAAGCTACATTACTTATCTTTTTGATTCTCGGATACGGTCCATAATATTTAGGTGATAATTTATTCTTTCCCTATTGTTTTAGTCATAACTTCTTGTAAGGTTGAAGTATAACAAAGACCCACTCTCCCTCCTCGAACTGTCTTTTAGATCAGTGTTGATCAACTTGTTGCTTCATTCTATTACGATCCATGGTTAGATTTTTCTTTAGTAAGTTGACGATCCTTTGACTTTCTCCCATGTGGTATTTAACTATTGGTACCCTAGAATCAAAAAGTGCAAAATATTTCCACTTGGGTGCCTCGTAACCATATAAAGCCTCGAAGGGTGTCATCTTAGCTAACGTGTGATACTTGGTATTATACCACCATTTTGCCAGGTGTAGCCATTGGGTCCATCTGTTTTGTTTATATGTAACGAAACAACATAGATATGTTTCGAAGCATTTATTAACAATTTCAGTCTACCCATCTATTTGGGGGTGATAGGCCAAACTCATGTCAAGGGATATCCCAACTTGGTGGCAGAATTCCTTCCAAAATTTTCCCTTAAATCGTACATCTCTATCGTTGACGATGACCTTAGGAAACCCATGTAGTTTGTAAATATTTTTACAAAACACATCAACGATTTGTTTAGTTGTGTCCTCTTTTTAATATCCATAAAGTGGGAATATTTAGTGAGCTTTTCGAATACTACAAATATTTTATCCTTCCCGTAAGATGCAGGTAGTCCTTCAATAAAGTCCATCGAAATCTCTTCCCACTTTTGATTTGGAATGTGTAGTGGATGTAGTAATCCTCGAGTTGGAACATTTTTGCTCTTGTTTCTTTGAAAAATATCACATTTTGCAACATATTTATGAATTTCCTTGCTCATACCTTTCCAATAGAATGACTGACGGATGTTGTAGTAAGTCTTGTAGAATCCGACATGTCCGGATGCTGGCGAATTGTGACTCTTTTAGTATTTTAACCTTAAATTTGGATGCAGGTGTTAGGTTAATTCTACCCTTGTACCATAAGATGTCATTTTTCCACTCGAAGTTGGTATACTAACTGATATCATTAATCATGGAGTCACAATCCTTATCCTTGGCATATTCGACTCGTATTTCGTCCAACCATTTCGGAACAACTATCATGGCAGCACATGTTGTGTGGTCATCATCCTTACGTGCGAGTGCATTAGCTACGACATTCTCCTTTCCCTTCTTGTGTAATATTTCTAAGTAGAAGGCTGACAACTTCTCCATCCACTTCTGTTATTCTATTGATAATGTCTTTTGCTGAAGTAAGACTTGAAGACTGTTGTGGACGGTTCAGATTAAAAATTTACTTCCAAGAAAATATTGGTGCCACTTCGTTAAAGCATGTATGATGGCGAGCATCTCCTTTTGGTATGTTGATTTTAATCCTTCTCACTTATTAAGTTTCCTTTTCTCAGATGTTACAGGGTGGTTGTCCTGCATTAATATAGCTCCAATTCTAAACCCAGAAGCATCACATTTGACTACGAATAGTTTTGAGAAGTTAGGAGTTGATAGTACTGGTGTGGTTGACATTACTTCCTTTAATTTCTCAAAACACCTATCTGCTTGGTCATTCCACTGAAAATCATTCTTATTTAACAAATTGGTCAGGGGTGCTGTCAGATGTGCATAGTGTTTTATAAATCTTCTGTAATACCTGGTAAAACCTAAAAATTCCCTCACCTTGGATATTTCCTTGGGTTTGGGCCATTCTTTGATTGCCTTGATTTTGTTGGGATCCACTTGGACTCCTTCCCTGGATATAATATGTCTTAGATATTCAACTTCCTTTTGCCCAAACATACATTTTGATAGCTTGGCGTAAAACTGGTTCTTTTCCAATACAGACAATACCTCTTCTAGATGTTTGAGATGTTCTTTCCACGTCTTACTCTAGACTAGAATATCATTGAAGAAAATTAATACAAACTTTCGCAGAAAAGGGTGAAAGAGTTCATTCATGGTTTCTTGGAAGGTGGTTGACACATTTGTTAATCCAAATGGAATGACCTTGAACTCATAATGCCCTTCATGAGTCCTGAATGTTGTCTTTTCGACATCTTCTAACCATACTTGTATTTGGTAGTAGCTCGATCTTATGTCTAATTTAGAAAAGTATTCTACACCATGTAGTTCATCTAGCATTTCATCAATGAACAGAATCAGAAACTTATGTTTAATAGTGATTTTGTTCAAACCTATGTAATCTATACAGAATTGGAAACTTATGTTTAATAGTGATTTTGTTTAAACCTCTATAATCTATACATAATCGAACAGATCCATCCTTCTTCTAACCAATACTACAGGCGCATCGTATGGACTTCTACTCTTCATAATGATTCCATGTTGCAGTAGGTCTTGTATTAAGCGTTCTATTTCTGTCTAATGGTGATGGTGATAATGGTATGGTTTAACATTTACTGGTGTTGGGTCTCGTTTGACTTTGATAATGTGTTCAATCCGCTTCTTAGGGGGTAACCTCATTTGTAGATCTTGGAAAACCTTTTCATATTTCTAAATCAAGGATGAAATCTCTGATGGTTGAGGAGTCCCTTCTATCGATAATAACTCCAACTACTAACATTGTGCGACAAACACTGGTGCCCCCTTGCGAATAAGTTTCTTCATCTGTTGAGACGAGATGACTTGAGTTGGTGGTGCCTGAAACCTGAACAACTTATATTTCTTTCCATCCCATTTGAATTTAATGAATTGCTTTATGTGATTTGTTGAATATGTGCCTAGTGTTCTTAACCATTATACACCCAAAACAACATCTACTCCTCCTAGGGAAATCATATAAAAATTGGACCCCATTGCATAGTCACTTAATTGGAACTTAACCTTATGGAACTTTCCTATTCCATCTATACATTTTCCATCTACTACCATAACTTTTAAATATACTACCAGTTAAGAAAAGATGTTCAGTCTTTTTGTAATATTGACATCTACGAAGTTGTGCGTACTCCTTGAGTCTACTAGAATGATAACACTTTGCTTCTTGATGTGACATTTAAGCTTCAATGTCTATGGTTGAGCTATCCCTGTGATGGTTGCTAAGGAAATTTGTGGCATATCTTCTTCTGATTCTAGACTAGGGTTTGCATTTTATTCATTGTCCTCTTCGTTAGAGCTGTCTTCTAAAGATTACTCTTCTTGTTTGGCTTCACAGTTGTACAATTTTTGTGTTGCACACTTGTGTCTTGCATAATACTTGTCTCCACACTTCCAACGTTTTCCATCATTTTTCCTTTCGACATTAGATTGTTGTTTCCCTTCATTTCGCAATGGTGGTGGAACGTACTTGCTAGTATTCTCTGACGAGGGTTTACCTTCCTTCCCCTTGGAATCCCCATTATTTCTGTCGTACCTGGAATATGGTGCTTTGTGAAGTTTATATTTATGCTCGATAATTATGGTTGTGTGTCTGGACTCCTCAAAGGTTTTGGGTTTATGCAATTTTAATTCTTCGCAGATATAATCTTTAAGGCGACAACGATACATTTTTAGCAGCTCCTCATCTGAGAACCCTCTCTACCTTACTGCTAATACTTCCCACGTGTGAGTGTATTCACTCACTGATCCTTTTTGTTTCAAGTGAATGAATCTCTCGTAGATGTCTCCTCCTCCTTGTCATGAAACCTCTTTAACATGGCGTTTTTAAAGTTTTGCCAATTGAATGAACAATCCATACATTTAGATGACCACCACAAAAACCAATCATTTGTTTCTGCTTCTAAGTAGTTGGATGCCATCATGACTCTTTTTTGCTTTCCGAGTGGAGGTTTTGCTAAAAAAATGGCATCCATCTTATTTACCCATACGAAGGCGCCCTTATATTTCTTACCATCATACTTAGGTAATTCATTTTTGATTTTAAGATGGTTCCTTTTAGAATATTTAGTATAATATTGGCTCCCTTCGAACTGAATTTTTGGTATTCGCTGCTTCTCATGCCTCAGAAACTCATGCTCTAGAGAAGTCTCACCTTCCGGAGTCTTGAGACTATGTGTAGCTGAAGGTGGCTCAGCCTCTTCGAAACGCTGCTTCATCAAGTTTTTTAAGTAAGAGATATCATTGGCCATCTAGTCCTACTTACTAACTGACTTCTCGATGTTATCTAAGTGTTTATTTAACTTGCCGATGTCTTCTTGAATTTTTTTCATATCATCATTGTTGTTGCTTGCCATTTTATTTCGTTTTTTTCTTGAAGACCCAATTCTTTTTTCTTTTTTTTTAATTGATAATATTTTTTTTTAATTAATAATAATTTTTTTAAATTAATTAAAATATATTAATTAATTAAATTATAATTACATAATATATACGTTATATAATTATATATTATATATACAAATATAATATATATATTATATTATATAAAATAAATTAAATTAACGTAATGCCGGTTTGAACGACTATGCTGACCGTCACGCCGAGTTGGAGAGGTGGTTGGACGAGTTTGATAGCCAGGTTGACGACGACAAAAATAGGACATCGACTACTAAGGAGACATGGAGATGCCGACTGTTTGCGGAAGGTTGTTCTCCACGGTGGTCGACGGTGTGTTGTCCACAACGCAAACACTCCAGGGAATTAATCATGCTCTAGGTAAATGACTCCATAGCTATCGTGGTTCTCCCGTGCCTTCTGTAACCCCAAATATCGCACGTACAAAATGCGGCTATGGTGTGGACTTGGTCGATGGATGTAGAGGAGGTGTGGAGGGACTGAGGGCAGAAGAACTGGTAGATGGGAGGTCGTCGGGCCTAATGGCTAGTAGGGAGACGTGGGGGTGTCACCAGATGCTGGCTCGACTCTGATACCACTGAAGCATCAAAACTGATAGCTTGTAGGCTTGAACGTAAAAATACACTAGAGGTATTTGTAATAATAATTTATTATATATGAAAATGTACAAGTGATGATGAATGTTACAATGAGGCCCTGCTTTTATACCTATGCAAGTGACCTTTCATAATTAGGCATGTCTTTTAAACATTCCTCTTCACTTAATTAATGACTACTTTAGATAATCATTATTATTTACATTTATTTTATTTTATGTAATTTATATTCATAACATATCCCGAATTTTGTGAGCATGGGAGTCACTAAAGAATTTTGCCCAATTTTAATAATATTAGTTAAAATGGGGAAAACATTATTAGAGAAAGGTGAATAATATTATTTTATTAGAGAATCACAACAAATTATTATTTTATTAAATGGAAGCAAAAGTAACTTTGTGGAAAATGGCCCCCACTAATAAAATAATATTAAAAAAAGGAGTCTAAAGGCATGAGGAGAAACTATAAAAGAAGGATGGACTCATTTCGTGGATTATCTTTGACTATTATTCTTTACATTACAACCTCTCTTGGAGTTGTTTAGCACAAGGGCCATAGTGTTGTTTAGCACCACGAATTCCAAGTGGAATTCCACCCTCAATTCGGAGAACTTCGAGTGTCTCCCCAGTGAGGTAAATTGGGAGTCATATTCAGGGCTTCCCTTGAGCTTACCACAGGAGATTTACTCAACTCTGCACATTTTTTGGGCACAAAAGGAGTTCGTGGCACCATCATTTCGAGTAGATACAGTTGATTGAAAAATTCGCACTTTCACTAAGACATTCTTCATAGTTGAGGCCAGAGATTGGCACATTTTGCAAGGCAGTGATTGAGTTCAGAAGTTGGGACGAATTTTCTCTCATTCTAATAGTGCATAGAGCTCACTGGATCAAGTTTGCATAGGAGTAAGAGGTGGCTTCTTTTAGAGAAATTTGGGTTGGAGAAACTAGGCATTTTCTGGAGGGGATTTTTGCAAGATTTTGGGAGGCTTTTAGTGTCATATTTTGGGGCATCCTACAGAAGTGTCATTTTGTGGTGTATTTTTTGCCAGATAGGGCAATTAACACTTCTTGGGGTTACTGGGATAGTTGGATCCAACCCAAACCCCTTCTGGGTTTTTGTGGGTATTTAGAGAAGACTCGGTGGCTACATTATCTGAGCAATATTCAGGCCAAAAACCCACTTTCTTTGAGCAGTGCGTTTTACTAATCAATTGATCATTCACACTATTTTGTGGGTTTCTGAAAGAATTGAATTAGATCCAAACCCTTTCTGGGTTTTGTTGGGTTTGTTGAGAAAATCAAACAACTAATTTCTCAAAAAAATTTAAGCACTCTAGAGGGCTAAAAAATGGTTCTTTCTCGCCAACAATAGTAGAAAAACCCAGTAGCAAGGTGTAGTTCCTGTGGGAGTGATTTTCTAGCATTTGAGAAATTTTGGACACCTGGGTTTTACCACCATCTTGCAATATCAAGCCCTCGTTCCTCTATACTCACTATTGTACTTAGATTCATCACTATTAATACAATGGCTTATATTTTTTCTCATATTTCTTGTGTTTAATATCTATGGGGTGTGCTTTTCTGAATTTCATAGTGGTAGCTAGTCCATTGCTTATGTTATCTATCATATTTATCCATTTGGAATATTACAGTGGTATCAGAGCATGATCTTGGCAAACTGTGGTGAAGCTAGCAAGATCATGGAGGTCTTGGCCATTCATGCATAGTGACTGATGAATTTATGGGCACTCAAATGAAACAAAAAGTGAAGAGTACACAGGGGATCATGGAGGAGTTGATGTGAATTAACGGGCACTCAAATGACACATAAATGAAGAGTACACATGGGATCATGGAGGAGTTGATGAGGCAGAACCGATAGTTGAGGCAAAAAAACCAACAGGTCATAGAGAGGATGCAACAAATGATGGGGACGTTGAGAAATACCCAACAGAGAAGCCACATGCATGCACACATAGTCCAACAGAACAATACCCATGGCTATCCAAGGCGATCTACCATGCCTCATTTCCTAGATGAATCGAAGAAGGAGAGGGAACCAAACAACTTTGTAGATTTGATGAGGTCCTGCATGGATAAGATTGATGAGTATGAGGAATTGGATGTTATGATCAAGAGGGATATCTTGTTTGAGGAGCATGGATCATGGATTGGATCATCATATAAAGGATGAAAGTTAGAGGACGAGACCAAGAAGCGCTTCTGCTAGTGGAGGCTAGATTTTAGATATCACGAGCTTAAGGAGGAGGTTGGGCATGAGATAGAGGACACACATGAGTGTGAGGAACATGTAGATATACCCAATGAGATGAAGGAGTCACCCTTGTTGGAGATCTCCTTGCTAGCTTCCGTTGACACCTTAGTGGAGAGAGTAGAGAATAGACTTAGATGGCCATCTATTAAGGATGTGCCAACCATGGATGAGGTGCTGACAGTTGATGAGGTACCCAACACTATGACTGAGTTTTCACATGATGACTGTGCACAACATATTAATGAGGTGCTAGGAGACATATCCCCAGTTGATGAGGTTCTAGGAGGCACAAATTTTTCAGCCATTGATGAGGTCCAGTTAAGGGATCCATTGATGAGGCATCTAGGTCCATGACCAAGTCTCAGGATGATAGCCACCTACAACTAACTGGTGAGAATTCCTTGCATGCTAGGATGTCTATAGAGGAGCAGTTGGAGGCTCGTGTTAAGCGCATGGTGGATGAGGATACTTAGCCATCCTTTGGGCTAGGCATTGATGAGGGGAAACATAGAGAGCACCTATTGGGATTTCAACACAGTTCGCTTTAGAGGCATGCTAACAAGGCCTACAATGTTATTAGCATACCCCTATGCATTGCATTGAGAGAGGCAGGGTTGTCTAGACAGAACATAGGGGATGACCAGGTCAAAATAATTGAGCGACATGAGTTGAGTATGACTCAACATCAACCTGGAGGGCTTGTTCCTTCCATAGGATATTGTGCCTTCAATCCCTCTATTAGGGTCAGTAGGTTTTCATTTCTCGAATGTCTTCGAATTACTTAATGTTTAGTTTGAATAAAACAAACTTAATGTCATTGTTGCTATCATAAGTTTGAATGTTATTGTCCAAAACATCGCCATGAGTGTAGTCGTCAAGATGGTTTGGTAGAAAGCATGAAGTTGTCTTGAGTTATTGGGAAACATTGTCAAAATCTTGAGTAATCGAGTCATGGGTTATGTGTCAATAGTGGGTCTGTCATGAGATTTACATGAGCCAGTGATAGTTGAAAATCCCACTGCTCAAAGCAAGATAGCTGTTAATAACACCACCTTTCTTTTTCCGTCCTAGTCTATTCATTTTTTCCCTAACATTATAATCTACATCCTACATTTTCCCATTTCCCATTCTTCATGTATTAAATCCCATACATTATCCCCCTATTCATTTAATCATTCCCTACTCATAAACATATAATTATCATAACTCCCATTCCATGTTTCTCCCAAAAAATTATGATTGCATATTAGATATGGAACTACCCATATAATCCTTCCACTACTCCAAGTCATATGACAAACCAAGCCCTCTAATTATTTTAATACCCAAAACATCATATTTTTCAAAGGAGGCACTTTTTGACATCACACTATAGGACAAATTAGTGAAAAATTCAAATGGAGTGGACAAACCACCATTTTTATTCACACAATTTCCTGCATTGTTGATTTCCATTGTAATTTGATTGAATGAAGTTTAATGTGTAGACTATTCAGGCCAGGAAATCGAAAGACACAGTTACGTAGAGGTTGAATTTGCAAAATCTAGTTGTTACGTAGAGGTGCTACACATTTGGTTTCTACACATAGAGCGCTACGTAATTGCTACGCAACATTTTCCCAAAGTCATCTAGCATCGACATCACTTGTTTTTGGATTTTCAAAGGTAGGGTCATGCCACACAGTTTTTAAAACCCTTTTATTGTCTGTTTTGAATGTGGAAAAGTTGTGATTAGTTATTAATATAAAATTGTTGTGCATACTCTGTTGTCACGTAGAATTTGTTTTCCTTTTAAAAATCTGAGTCAGGGGTTTATAAGTAAATGAAAGATGATGTTGAGCATTGAGATGGTTTAGGGTTGAAGTTTGTGGAGTTGTGAAACTAACCAGTCACCTTTGAAGCTGTCAATGTACCCTGTCCTCACTGCGTAACGTGTTTGTCATATAAACTTCTAGTTATTATTGTCCAAAAGGTGTGTCTATCATTGTTGTTTCCCATGTAGTCTCCCACAATGTATAGAAGTTTTCCTTGTGTACAAAATCCAATGGCTCCTACTGCAAATAAAAGAGGGGGAGAAATTGTGCATATAGAACCCAAAAATTTGGCCCTTGTAAATTCTAATCCAACAATTAGGGTCGCTTTTGAGAATGCTAGGTGTATTCATTTCTGCGAGAAGATTGAAAGAGTGGGTCATCATGTACAGTTAGCCAACATTTTTTCTTTGAGTTTCTAGGATGGAAAGGTGAGGTTGGGAGACTTAGAGATGGTCATTACAGAGAAAATAATTTATGATTCTACAAAAATTCCTTCAAATGGAGAAAAGTGGTTCATAGGGTATGATCTTAATGCCTCATTCTTAAAAGAATTTTTCAAACCATAGTTTATAAATTAGTTTGATGCAACCTTCCCAAGCACATACCTTCAATATCATCATAGTGAGCTACTAAAAGTCATACAAAGGTATTTTACTTGTGAGGGTAGGTTCAGTCAAGTTTATCAGTATCACCTCAGACTCCTGGTGCATTTTACAGCCAAGAATACCATGAAACTACCTTATTTTTTCTTAAGAGTTTGGGAATGATGGCAAAGAGAGTCCATCTTAAGAAAGATAATCACATGTCAAGTGTGTTTCACTTTTCCTTGATAAAAATCCTGCTCATGTTTGAACTTAAGAAAAGAAAAGTTTATTGGTTTAGCTTTTTGTCAAATATTAGTTTATTGCCTCAAGTAGATTCCTAACCAATGGAGTTGGGTGAAGGAAAAAAAGAGCCACATGATGAAACAATGATTGAGACAGTGGAAAAATTAAGTGAAGATGAGCAGCTAAGTGAGAAACCAAGAAATAAATCTAGCAAAGGGTTAAGCAAGAAGAAAAGTGAAAAAGGAAATAAGAAGAACCAGGTGCCAGAGGTTCATGTAGTAGAGTTCCATGAAGCAGAGTTCCAAACAATAAAGATTTAGTTGACAGTAGAGGAGATAATGAAGGATGAAAAGTTCTTGCTAAGACCTAGAACTAGGTCAAAGGTGAAGAAGAATATTGAGGAGTCAATTCTTCAGATAGTTGATGCTATCCCAGAGAATAAGCAAGAAGAGAATGTGAAAGAGACTGAAACATCCCAGGAAGCGGAAGAGGATCTAAATATAACTAATATGAAAGATGCATTTGCTAAGTCACAACTAGAAATAGCATTTCTGAAAAGACAAAACCGAGAGCTCAGAGAAGCAGCTATACAAGTAGCTCAACAAAACCAAAAATATAGTGTATAGGATAAGGGTAAGCAGGTGGTTGAGGAGTCCTTTCTAAAACCAAGTGATGAGAATAAAAAAGAAAAGGAGGATACTAATTTTGTGTTAAGACCTAGAACCAGGTCAAAAGAAAAACAAGGTATTAAGAAAGCAGTTGAAGGTATAGTGGAAATTGGTGATGTCTCAAAAAACAAAAAAGATCAAGATGTTAAAGAAGAAATAGATGTCTAGATGAAAGACGTGGATGATGAGGTTGACAGGTTGAAGGATTCCCTTGCAAAGGTGCAACTGAAGATGGCCTTTATAAAGAAGCAAGATAAAGTGTTTCAAGATACTGCTGCACATGCAACTCAGGTAAAATAAGAGCCAAAGACACCCCTCAAGCCTACTGCATTGGCTAAAGGAAAACAAGTTATTGATGTAGAAAAAGAGGAGGAGCCCAAGTTAAATCCTAGAAGACCCTTTACGAGAGCATAAAAAATCAAGTAAGGATGGGTGCGATAAATGAAGCAAATAGTCCAATCTCTTGATAAATCAGATTTTGATCAGTGGAGAGAATATCACAGGTACCTAGAGGAGCTTGAGGAATGTTAGATGTAGGTGTTGCAAATTTCATAGGCCAATGAGGAGTTCAAAAAGGTTGTTAATCAATTGATTTTGGATGCTGATAAAGAAGTGCTACAAGCTAGTAAAGCACTTGATAGAGCAAAACAAGTCAAACAGTATTACATAAGAAATCTGGTTTTGAAGCAAAGGGTGAGGATAATGAAACACAAGTTATCAAAGGAATGGAGATTGATTAAAAAATACAAGGAAAATTTTGGAGTACCTCCAACTGGAAATGTGCCTAAGCCAACGACTAAAACTCAACCACAGTCAAAGCCCTCTCAACCAGTATTAGTTGAAGAAAAATATCCTTCACTCAAAGGCACTAGAGTCAAAGAATCCACCAACAAACCTTCATCCATCAAGAAACAGATTACATAGCTGTTGCGCAGATGCTGTATACAGGTCCACGTGTGTTTTTTCAATGCCATTGGTCAATAGGAGGGTGGTTCAATGTGTTGTTGAGTTATAGGATGAATCATCATTGAGTCACCAGGAAGGTGTTCGATTGTGTGGAAATTCATGCCAACAGGGCATGCTACCTAGCTACTACGCAGTGCTAATCTGAAGACTTTATGTTGTTTCTTCTTTTTTATATCAAAAAGTATGGTTCAATGTTTTAGAAGACTATTAGGACTTTGGATAGCTTTTACGATAAGATAATGTGATAATATTTTGTCAAGTTTTTTTTGTTTTTTGTTTTTCTATCAAAGAAAAAGACTACAAAGTATGTTAAAGTTTCCTCCTTTGTGTTTAATCAGATCCACTTCATGGATAAGAGATGCATTGCATCTAGACATGGTATTTTGAATGTTGTATGGATATTTAATGCCAAATTTTTTAAGAATGAAAGGGTTGGATAGTACTGCAAACTGGTTATTAGAAACTTTATGTATTGTGATCTTGTTTTCGTGAATAAAGGTGTTTTTTTCTCAGTGTTCCAGTGGACATTCACAAAGATACTTGTGGTATTGTGTTTCAGATTTGTTCCCTTCTTGTGATAGCTATATTATTCTATTTATTTTATAGTCCTTTAGTTTATGGGTATAATGATTCGGCTGTGTTAGAATTCATTCTCATATTTCTCTAATTAAGTTGCATCAAATGTTTTAGTCGCAAATGAAATATGTTATACCCTTATTCTATGTTTTTTCATCTTAATACTTGGTCTCAAATATGCAACATCAGAGCCTCATATGTTTCGGTTATGTGTGAATGAGTATTATTGATGTTCATCTTCGACTATACTACAATTTGTTTCCTTTATCTGAAGTGTGTGCCAGACAATCCTGTGTATGTAATTGGTTTTTATATGCATAAGAATCATAAGGCAGTAGTTTTTGGATCACAAATATTCACTTTCTAGTAATATTAACTTACTTTCAACAAACATTTTTCAAAAAATCCTTTCATATCTAGTCTCTGTGTGCCTTATAATCCCAAAATTGCCAGTTAACAAAGAGAGGGATCCCCCTCCAACTAGAAAAGACTAGTTTCTATCTAGAAACGGTTTGTGGTTACCTCTGTGGCCCCTTCCTCAGACTAGAGGGATTCATAAAGTGCTAACACCATATTTTGGGATAGGATGGTGAGAGATATTGAGATGGTACCTAGTGGAGCGATTTGGGTGTCTAAATCTATTCATGGAAAAGGGAATAGTCCAATAGGGACCATGGGTTACTATTGGAACCCGTGGGCCAAATAGTTGTTGGGATCTAGATGGGATCCCACATCACATCAGGTATTTGGTTGATGATTGCAATAAATTTGTGATGGATCTAGTGCCTGAGTACCTACACACATTCAAATTTCCCTTATAGTTCTAGACAACCCTACTGACATGATTGATTGAAAAGAAAGGATGCAGATTTTGTGAGTTTCCACTGCAGGCTAGTCGGATATGGGGTTGTATGAGGATCAACACACTCCAACAGGGGCTAATAGGAGGAGGTGGCCTAGGTCGGCCACCAGAAAAAGTGTTATATGGGGATGAGGATTTCCAATGGATATGTGGGGCACAGAGGTCATAGAGCACCAACACCTTATTGACATCACTACTGGCACTTAGGGAGGTTTTCCTATCAAATTGTCCAAGAGGATTAGGAGGGAAGATCCACTCATTTGAGGTTATGGAGGTGTGGCAGTGGAGATGGAGACCCTAATGGGATGCAGGATGATGCTTATGGACTCAGTCTTAGACCTTGATTTCTAGAGGTGTATAAGGGTGTGTAGCGGTGTACAACGGTATGCAGAGGAGAAAGGAGGAGTGGAGTGGTGCATAGTGGTGTGCAGGGTTGCAACGTGGTGTAGGAGGAGCAGTTCACATCACAATGAATTTCCTCATAGAGTGACAAACACATTGATACATGAGGGATACTATTTGATCCAAGATGATGCAGCAACATGTAACAGGGTTTGGCCGCGTGCACAAAGATGTGCAACTGGGTGAAGTTTTATGTCAGGGGATGTAAGGATACATGGTTATTTGTAGTAGTGTGCATGGATGCATTGCGGATTGAGGGAGTGCTACCACCATGGATTTTCCTTGATGAGGATTGTTGGTAAGGTAAATCCCCTCTGCGGACAGAGGCGATCCCACCAGCCTATCACAGAACTAGCCACAAACAAACCACGCTGTTACGCAAGTTCCTAGTTATGCATCAAAGGTGAATCAAGAAGACTAACCTGGAGTCCAACGCTATGATTGAAGCAGAGTCGATATCTTCGCTCCCTTGCTCCAACAGATCATAACGAATACCTGCACATGCAAAGGAAGAGACAGATACCAACATAAAAACTACCAAGGCACAACTATATTTCAGTCAGAAAGGAAATAAAGCAACATATCACCATGATATATAATGAGATTGGAACTATAATAGCAGTCGCTCATCAATTAATAAACAGGAAAAGTTACAACCATTGTTCTGACGTCGACCCTTCTCCTGGCTGGGCGAGTAACTATATGTGTCTTGACATGCATCTCCTCTCCAGAAGCATAACCTCTCTAGCACTCACTAGCATTCCTCCAAGAACTCAACATCTAACACTCCATGACCAATAATCATCACTACTATCACTCAATCACCAAATCACTAGCATAACACTAACACCAACACTAGCTTGTCCAATGCATAATGACAAGCTTATATAGATGAAGAAGGGAGGAGGATGCGATGAACCGGGACACCTTTCGCGGATTTAGCAAAAGCCATAAAGATGGATAAAGCTCGACAAAAGACTGATTTTTTATCCTTAGAAAAGCTCCACGTAATGAAGGACACAACAACCGGACGTGCATTAAGGTAAAAAGCACGACTAAATTTGGTTGGCGCGACCATTGCTCTAAGACAGAGCGCCAATGGTCGCGCCCTCTTTTGAGGATCTCCACCATTGGCGCGGGTAGAATACTGTGGACTTGCACCAATGGAAAAAAGTCACTTTTCAGGGATAATCTGCAGAAGATGTCTTCAGGGAACATGGAGTATATACTCAGGGGAACATAATGCAAGTGTTTTTAGACTTTGTCACTTCTTATAACTCCCGGGATGGGTCCTCCAAGGTACGACAAGAGGAGTAACAGGGATGGTGACAAATTACTGTGTAACAGATGCCCCCTAAAGCATGAAGCCCGAGAGGTGGAGAGGGGTGAAATGCTTTACAAGAACACACATAAGAGCACATATAAGAGCACATATAGTTACTGCCGCCGAGGAGCCGTATTAAGAGACATGACTAATAGTTCAATTACATGATGTACGTGGTATGGTCGCAGCCGTCCATAAGAGAGTACATAAATAATCTGGATCCATAGTATGGACGCAACCATCTGGTTAGGATCAATGAACTGACTCAGGTATGGTCGCAGCCATCCAGTGAATGAGTCAAGTACCAAGAATCACGCCTGGATTACAACAGACACAATCCAGGGTCTTGCGCTCCATCTCGACCCGAACAAGAGTACAAGTCCAAGCATGTGAATATATGAGCTGAAGTCAAACATGCATGAACATCGCCTGATTACCAGTCAATAATGGAAACTGTTAACAGACGCGAGAGGTACCACCAATAATGACAATGGCCCTCAAGGTACTATAGGTACAATCTACGGCGTGTGAATCAATGAGCTGAAGTCGAACACCCGTAGAATCATTCGATCGGAGGCCAATGATGAAAACCTCATGTCGAACACGAAGAACCTGCCATTGAGGCATGCAGGCTCCAAGGCACCGGAAGGGAGTCTCTAGGTCAACTTCCTGGATAATGAGCTGAAGTCGACAGGGAGTGACCTTGATCGAAGGTGGGCCATAATGTTTCCCACATCATCGAAACGAGACAGAGAGATAATGTCGTGAATCAAGATTGTACGAACTATCAGAGGGAGGTTGTTTATTTGCAGAGATCAAATTCTCTTGAACATATCGGCGGCACATTAACGGAATTGGCAGTATTTGACATCAAGGTATCAAAGGTCATGATGACGAGGCAATGAATGGATGAGAGGCCAAATAAGGTACCCAAGTCCATGGGAGCAAGTGAAAAATATGAGATGAGATATCCCCACCCTGGACACGAAAGCAAAAAGTGCCATGTTCAAGAGCGACATACTGTCGTTACGGTAATAATTATGGTTCAAAAAATTTTATTTTCCCCCCACCATTTCTGGCGAGTACCCCAGTTATTTTTAACAAGCTTGATGGGGATAGCATATGCTTGTGTTGTGACAAAATCCGATGTCATTAAGTTTTAACGAGTCTGACAAAGGAAGAACTCGGCGTCTTTTCATGTTTAGAGAGTTTGAAAAGACAGCAGAAAAGGAAACTCCAGGGATGTCCTTTTTCATAAAGTTGTGTCTCTCGGGCCCGAAAAAGTATAAAATAATACCCGAAAGAACCGCTCGATCATTACGATCGAGGAGTACTTTTCATGATTAGTGACTTTGACCTGAAAAAGTAAAAAAGCGGTCAAAACCACGTCGTTTCGTAACCACTAACGAGTTTGAAACAACAAAAACCCGATAATCTTTTTATGTTTTAACGGTCGACAAAAAGAACTTAAAACGACCGCCCCTTATTAACGTTTAACGAGTCAAGAGGAGCGACTCGGTAATATTTTCCTCTTTAAATGGTCAGAAAAGAGCTGAAAGCGGACCTCCATTTTTATTCTCTTTAACGAGTCAAAAAGGAAAAATACTCGGCAATCTTTTCATATTTTACGAGTCAGAAAAGAGCGTAAAGGCGACTCGTCCTGAAGGAACGAGTAGTATAAAGGGTAGCAACTGGTTCTGGTAATGGTGGAACTGCTCAAAACATGTAATGGTCAAGAGGCTGGCTAATAAAACCACTCATCACTGTGGATCCTCCGGAAAAGGAAAACAACCAAGTGAAAGCATATGATCGGCCAAAGAGATGGTGGCGATGGAATGAAACAACCAAGGCTCATCTAGCAGAATTTAGCAGAAAAAAAGGCAATCACGGGATGTGAATCAGGTATGGGTTCATTTTTACACAAGCTTGAACCATGGAGAAATTTGCTTGGGTTCGGTTTCATGTTTACACAAGCTTGAAACGAAAAACTATGCTTGCTATAAATTTGCATGCCCCCAGCATGATAATGCAAATCGAGGTACATGCCCCCCAAGCTTCATGGCATTCACGGAGTGGATGGAATGAAGGTTCACTCTCGAGATCTGTGAAATAATCGACTTGTATTTTACGAGATCTTAATCAAAAGACTCGATTTGGAAAGGAGGAGATGTTTCATTTTTTAATGAGGTTGACACAGTAAAAGAACTATCCTCATAACCCTTATTTCATTTTTTAATGAGCTTGACACAAGATCAGGAACTATGCTCGGCTAGACCTAGTTTCATTTTTTAAGGAGCTTGACATAGGAAAACGAACTATGCTCCGCCACCTAATTTCATTTTTTAAGGAGCTTGACACAGGAAAACGAACTGTGCTCCGCCCGAACTTCATCATAATGAACAGGAAGTCGGGGCTTCCAAGAGTGCCACTCCCGGTGGAAGGACAACATCTCAGAAGTCAGGACCCAATGCCCCCAGGACACTATGCACGACGGTGGCATCGCTGGATACAGGCACGGGATAGGTGGCCACGTAGTTGACCTGCGGTGAGGCAGATGCAACTGGTGGATGAACACCAGGAGGGGATGACGACTGCGCAGGGGGGACCCATGGACTAACGAACGATAATTGATCGATAGTCACAATTCGTCCATTGTGTGGAAAGCAAACCACATGGAAAAGTGAAGAAATAAGGGCCCCCATGGCATAAACATAGTCACGACCAAGGAGAAGATTGAAATCTAAAGCACCTTGGGTAACCGATACGTCTATATAGACGGTCTTGCCTCCCAAAGTAATAGGGAACTTTGGAAGGATTCCTAATGGTTGGCTAGTTCCTCTGTCAAAAGCAGTCAGATTCGATGCTACGGGCACAAGCTGTGGGGAACCCAAAGCTTGCCAAGTAGTAGCAGACATAAGACTAACAGATGCACCCTCATCCAAAATAGTGCCAGGTATTGCCTTGTCATAGGTGTGTACCATGACCCAAAAAGGCACATGAGACGGGAGGCGGAAGGTAGTCAAATGTCTCCAGTCGAAGGAAGTGACTGAACTACTTGGTGGGGGAATCGTATGATTGCCCCTCTGCTCGGGGGAGAGCGCAGTAGGACTCTCAGATGTAGGAGAATTTGAGGAGACGAGAAGAACATGAGTTTGATGCTCTTCCGAAATAGAGTGGTCGGAGGGTGGTGAACTCGAGTCGACGCTCTTTCCGACCAATGGTTGGTTTGGAACGCTTCGCAGAGCCAGATTCAGGAAGAGGAGGCTGGACAAGAGAGGAATCTTGGTTGATTTCTTTATCAGCAGGGGAACGTTCTGCAATTGCAGAAAGACGTTGATAACCAGTAGGAAGTTGGGTTGAGGGAGCTGTAAGACTTTCCAATACAATAGAGGCTCTATCCATGAATGGACAAAGGTGAAGGGGATGATTGCCTTCACAAAGTTTACAAGGGATTCGAATCTTCTCTTTTCCCTTAATGTTTCCAGGTGATAAGGTAACATCGCCACGATCTACCGAGGACGATGCAGGGTGGTCCGGATCATGAGACCATACTTCTAAAACCCTGGGAATGCCAGGAAAATCGCGGAGAAGGTGGTCTTCCTTGCACAACTTACAAGGAAATTTGACCTTCCGCGGAGGAGCACAAGGTGGCTCGACTTGGGTTATAGCTTTAACCTCTGGTATACTCGGGGTCTTCTTCTTCTTGGTCTTCTTCTTCTTTTTCTTCTTAGCCACCTGGTTACTTGAATCCAGAGGTTCACCAGGCGAAGTAGAAGATGAGGACGCAGCAGTAGGCGAAGAAGGGGAAGGGTCCATCTTGCAATCAGCAAGACGTTGTTTAGGTGGAGGAGGTGGTGGTGGACCCGAACTGAACGGAGGAGCACTAGAGGGTATCTCAGGCTCCTTCCCGGTAGATGGCGGGTAATCTTTTGTTCGAGTACTGTTATTGATGGGTATTGTTCCAGCCATAAACACTTGAGAACCAAAGGAAGAGGGAGGCTGAGTTTGCTGTGAGGGAAAGGGTTCTTTAAGCACCGCAGGAGTCCCGGGAGTGCCTTTCAACAAACGATTAACTTCGGACCGCCTCGGGTAATCCTTGGTATAGTGATCCTCATCACAAATAAAACAAGGATACTTGGGTTTGCGTTTAGTGCCGTCCTCAGGTTGAGGTTTTGGGTTTTCCTGTTTAGGTTGTTCTGGCTTATTTTTCGCTTTCCTTTTCTTCTTTGCTTTCGAGGCTTTGTTTTCCGTATTGGATTGGATGGCATTGACCTCGGAAGTAGCATTCGAAGTGGGTATTACCTGGGAGGTGGGTTCATTCGGAGCAGAAGTTATCACACTCGAGACCACTGAGTTTGAAAACAACCATACGGGCAAACCGATGGTTAACCCAGGCAAAGACAAAGTTGCGATATACTGAACACCGACATTTCCAACAGAAGGAAGTGGACTAGGGTTTCCACCAGGGGGAACACCTTGGCCGGTGGACTCAGGGAAGGATGCCATTGAGCTAGAAAGAATTCGACTTCCTACCGCAAGCGAAATTTAACCGGGTTATATGTGATCGTGGTCAAATAAATTTTAAGACACTGAACTTTGAACTTGACCTTTTCACTTTTTAAGAGTCGAGAAAAGGACGAAAAGATGACTCTAGTCTCCTTTGAATATTTAATGAGCACGAAGTGACAAGACGCTCACAGGCACCTTTTCGTTTAGGGAGTCCGAAAAGGATCAAAAGTGACTGCTCTGGAATTCTAGGTAGAGGGTGTGCCAAACTTTTCGCAAAACCACAGAATACTTTTTAGGGTACGGGTGGTCAATCTTCGTGAATGTTGTGTTCACTGCATTGCGAATCATAGGGCGGCTGACACGGCTTCCTATGGATAAAGGCTTTATTCCTATAGGGGTCTCCCAATATATACTCGACGGTACGTGGGAGCACAGTCCGTATTGGCACCTATCGCTTCACCGTGGAGGAATCACCCAACCACTCGACGATAAACTACCAGGTTTAAAGACGCCGGAACACGTCTCTAACCTAGACCTCTAGAGTATTTGCGTTATGTTCCAATGCGTTGTTATGTTCATTGAGTTCATTTTAAAGTTTATCTTCGATTATGTTTCAGTTTTTGGTCCTACCGTATGTGATATCTCAAAAACTTCTTAAATGAAAACTATATGCCAAAAGTAAATCATTTGATTCGATGAATTCTACCTACAGGAGGGTTGAGATTTTTACACAAACGAAGTGATCACTCAACAAACAACAAAGATCCTAATGCAGCTAATAACAAGAAATGAAATTTTTTCTTTTTCTTTTTAATAGCAACAAATAACAATAAATGCTAACTACTATGATGCAAAAGATTTTTTGTTTTTCTTTCCTTTAAGATGGCATGATGCATGTAAACAAATTTTAAGAGATATGCACAATACAAGTTCAGTTAATGAAATAGAACCAATTCTGAAACACTAAAATGAACCATGAAAGCAAGGAAAAACACAAAGACTAGTGAACTTTAAAGAGGCTAGAAGTGAAGTATTCAGAATATAGAAGATCAAGCTTTAACATAGCACTGGATAGGTGCTGAACACAACCAACAAGTTGACTGGATAATCAAGAGACTGAAACTTCCCACAGAAGGCTAGACATGCAAAGTCACTGGAAATAAGCAAACAGCTGAGGGATACAGGCTAAGACCAGTCAAGCAGAGGTTCAACACAGTTCCAGAGGCCGAAAGAGATATATAAAGAGACTGAATGAGCTTTCCACCCACACACAGGCAAAATTTACAGAGCTGGCGCGACTGTCAGCCTGCAACTTGCGCTACCATAGAATTGGCGCGAGTTGCTTTTGAGCAACATGCGCCAACTGGTGCGACTGTCAGAGAAATAACCGCGCCAGTTAAGCTTGCCAACTAAAAAGATAAAAGATACGACCTCAGGTCGGGTTGACAGTGCTCAGATGGGTCAAACAGTAAAGAATCAACTCAAAACTAACTCAGGAAGCTCATGCACTCAAGCAAGCAGAAGAAAATTAACATGCAAGACAGAAATCAAAGAGTTACTCCCCAGTGGAGTCGCCAATTTGTTGGTAAGGTAAATCCCCTCTACGGACAAAGGCGATCCCACTAGCCTTTCACAGAACTAGCCACAAACAAACCACGCTGCTACGCAAGTTCCTAGTTATGCATCAAAGGTGAATCAAGAAGACTAACCTGGAGTCCAACGCTATGATTGAAGCAGAGTCGATATCTTCGCTCCCTTGCTCCAACAGATCATAACGAATACCTGCACATGCAAAGGAAGAGACAGATACCAACATAAAAACTACCAAGGCACAACTATATTTCAGTCAGAAAGGAAATAAATCAACATATCACCATGATAGATAATGAGATTGGAACTATAATAGTCTGTTACACAGTAATTTGTCACCATCCCTGGTACTCCTCTTGTCGTACCTTGGAGGACACATCCCGGGAGTTATAAGAAGTGACAAAGGCTAAAAACACTTGCATTATGTTCCCCTGAGTATGTACTCCATGTTCCCTAAAGACACCTTCTGCAGATCATCCCTAAAAAGTGTTATTTTTCCATTGGCGCAAGTCCATAGATACCAACATAAAAACTACCAAGGCACAACTATATTTCAGTCAGAAAGGAAATAAATCAACATATCACCATGATAGATAATGAGATTGGAACTATAATAGCAGTCGCTCATCAATTAATAAACAGGAAAAGTTACAACCATTGTTCTGACGTCGACCCTTCTCCTGGCTGGGCGAGTAACTATATGTGTCTTGACATGCATCTCCTCTCCGGCAGCATAACCTCTCTAGCACTCACTAGCATTCCTCCAAGAACTCAACATCTAACACTCCATGACCAATAATCATCACTACTATCACTCAATCACCAAATCACTAGCATAACACTAACACCAACACTAGCTTGTCCAATGCATAATGACAAGCTTATATAGATGAAGAAGGGAGGAGGATGCGATGAACCGGGACACCTTTCGCGGATTTAGAAAAAGCCATAAAGATGGATAAAGCTCAACAAAAGACTGATTTTTTATCCTTAGAAAAGCTCCATGTAATGAAGGAAACAACAGCCGGACGTGCATTAAGGCAAAAAGCACGACTAAATTTGGTTGGCGCGACCGTTGCTCTAAGACAGAGCGCCAATGGTCGCGCCCTCTTTTGAGGATCTCCACCATTGGCGCAGGTAGAATACTGTGGACTTGCGCCAATGGAAAAAAGTCACTTTTCAGGGATAATCTGCAGAAGATGTCTTCAGGGAACATGGAGTATATACTCAGGGGAACATAATGCAAGTGTTTTTAGACTTTGTCACTTCTTATAACTCCCGGG
Organism: Pinus tabuliformis; assembly: GCA_031772625.1. Taxonomy (NCBI): domain Eukaryota; kingdom Viridiplantae; phylum Streptophyta; class Pinopsida; order Pinales; family Pinaceae; genus Pinus; species Pinus tabuliformis. The sequence continues at coordinate 219,234,637 of CM062818.1, read as the reverse complement.
ATGGGTCCTCCAAGGTACGACAAGAGGAGTAACAGGGATGGTGACAAATTACTGTGTAACAAGGATGTCAAGCATGCCATTGGGGTGGACATACCCAAGTTGGGAGAGTCGATCGGTCACGGGACGGGTTGAGAGTGTCCAAACGGGTTCTTGATCATACCCATCAGAACCCACACATATTCAACTCAGTGGCACCACATGCAGTGAAGGGGAGCCTTGTTGTGTTCGATCCAGACCCATGGTGTGGATAGCAGGACCTAAGCGATTTACATGAGATGACACCATGAGATTTAGTGCCTCAGGGGAAGGATAGATATTCACCAGTGGAGGAGCAGGATTGGTGTGTGATTTGGAAATCACAGGCTGGGGGATGAGGTGATATTTTGTAGAGGTGTCACGTCGTTCATCAGTGAGCCTAGAACTAGGGAGCTGGTCATGGGGGATACATGCCACTCTGTCCTCAGGGAATGTTGGGATCCTAAATGAGTAGAGGATACCATGTATGACTAAGGCATTTTCCAGTGGGTGTAGGGTCTCCAAACATTATATCGGCAAATTATCGAGAGGGCGAATGGAAAACTTAGTGGTGATGGTTGGCAGGAGCAATATGGATACACTTACATTGAGTTTATTACGAGTATCAGATACCCATTTGTTGGCTATATTCACGGGGTAGCTATTTGGAACATGTGGTTTCTAGTGATTATCAGTACTATGCAGTAGCAAGCATGGGGAAATCTGGCATGCATTAGATTAGTTCATGATATATGGAGCATATATATTGATTACATGAAGGGATTAGAGACAAGGCATGGATGGATTCCAACAGTTGTCAGATCTATGCCACATTAGGTCTAGCTATGGTATCCATGGACTCAGTTGGTTGATAGATCAATCTATCTCATGATGAGTAGAGTCATGGCAGAGAGTGATCTAGTTCACTCTTGGATTAATACATGGGGGTTCGCAAAGGAATTCATTGCATGTAGGATTTCCATGTTGTTGCATAGGTTTGGGGTTAGCTTTGGATGGGTAGGATTTGGCATCATGGAGATTCCTGGGCAGGATGTATTTTGCCTTTATCAACATTTCACCATTGGGTTCTAAGAGAGGAGGATATGGTATGCACACGATGGGCAGTCATATGTAATCATAGTGGTGCAACGTTGACATTGTGGCATCCTTTTGAGACTAGCATGGGACCCTGGTATCGATGGATTCATTTATGATAGGATGGTGCACATATTCAGGGTGACTTAGTGGCACATTTGGGACCCCGATTTTGTTTGCAGTGACAGTTTGCGTTAGCAGGGAGAGGGAGCACTTGTTCGAGCATTGCTTGAGGACAAACAATTTTTGGTGGGGAGGATTGTAATATCCCAAATTTTGTGAGCATGGGAGTCACTAAGGAATTTTTCCCAATTTTAGTAATATTAATAAAAAAGGAGCAAACATTATTGGAGAAGGGTGACTAGTATTATTTTATTAGAGAATAAGAACAAATTATTATTTTATTAAATGGCGGAAAAAGTAACTTAGTGGAAAATTCCCCCCACTAATAAAATAATATAAAAAAATGAGTCTAGAGGCATGATGAGAAATTATAAAAGGAGGATGGACTCATTTTGTGGATTAATAGTTACATCCTCTCTTTGGGTTGTTTACCACAAGGGCCAGAATGTTGTTTAGAACCAAGAATTCCACGCGGAATTCCAACTTCATTTAAAAGAACTTCAAGTGTCTCCCTAGTTAGGTAATTTGGGAGTCCAATTAAGGGCTTCCCTTGAGCTTACTGCTGGAGATTTACTTAGATTTGCACATTTTCTGGGCACAGAAGGAGTTTGTGGCACCATCATTTGGAGCAACTATAGTTTTTTGAATACTCCAGGATTTTGCTGAGACATTCTTCATAGTTGAGGCCAGAGATTTGGAGCATTTTTTAGGGCAACGATCGAGGTCATAATTTGGGAAAAATTTCCCCTCATTTTGATAGTGCGCAAAGCCCACTGGCTCAAGTCTGCATAGGAGTAGGAGGTGGCTTCTTTTTGGGGAATTTGCATTGGATAAATCAAAAATTTTCAGAGGGGATTTTTGCAAGATTTTTTGGAGGCTCTCATTTTCATATTTTGGGGCATTCTATAGCAATCCAGTTTTGTGGTGCATTTCTGGCCACATAAAGCAATTCACACTTTTTGGGGTCACCATGGACAGTTGGGTCCAACCCAAACCATTTCTGGGTTTTGTGGGTATTAGGAGAGGAGTCTGTGGTTGCATTTTCAGTGTTATCAGAGCAATATTCAATGGAAAAATCCACTTTCTTTGAGTAGCATGTTTCACTAATTAGTTAGTCATGCCCACTATTTTGTGGGTTTCTGGTAGAGTTGATTTGGATCCAAACCCTCTCTAGGTTTTTTTTGGGCTTGTTGAGAAGCCACCAACTAATTTCTCAAAATTTTCTGAGCACTCTAAATGGCTGAAACAATAGTTCTTTCCAACCAATAGCAACAGAAAAACCAAACAGTAGAGTGCAATTCCTGTGGGAGAAATTTGTCAGCATTTGAACCATTTTTGACCCCTGGGTTTTCCCACTAGCCTGCAATAGCAAGCCCTAGTTCCTCTATACTCACTATTGTACTTAGATTCATCACTATTAATACAATGGCTCAATTTTTTTCTTATTTTTCTTGTGTCTAATATCTATGGGGTGTGCTTTTCTGAATTTCATAGTGGTAGCTAGTTCATTACTTTTGTTATCTATGTTATTTCTCCATTTGGAATATTACACATGATTCACATATTAAAAAGATGAAATCAACATAATACATCCTCATATGAGGTGGTTGACAAAGATAAAGGAACTATGGACGAAAGTTCTTGGGGAACAATATGTGAAGAAAGAAAGAAGAGATAGTGAAAGATGAAACTATGATCACATAGGAAAGGAAATCAACATCCAATGAGTAGAAGAATTCACCACATTGATATATCCATGGGAAAGGTATGAAGACCTTGGTAAAATAAAGAAGACCCTTGACATTGAATATGTTGGAGATGCGTCAATATGTATGCAGGATGTTAATGTTGGAACAAGCTTATGTCCTGATGAAGGGCCATCACAAAAGGTAATTTTGATATGATGTTAATTTTTATTTTTTATTTTTGAACACTATCTGGATGGGATGATACAGGTCTACCAAAAGAGAATTATGGATGTCACCCACAACTAGTACTCATGTGGTGGGATGGAAGGTCCCGAAGGAAACATGATGTGGCAAAGGTAGCTGTATGAAGAAAAGCCAGATATGGTCTAGTAGATCACTTTTTGATGAATGGAAGGATTACATGGCTGACATGGCTTGAGAAGGAAAGTTATGGATGGTTAATACCCTATTAAGAAGTCCCAAAATATGAAGGATCCATAATGTTAAAAATGAACTTCGTGACATCAAAAGAAGGAGCCCCTTAAGTAGCTGATAGTCTGATGATCTCCACCTATAGTAGAAAGCTGCTAGAAGAAAGTTCATGGTTAAGAGGGATCTTAGACAAGTCCCTGGATAAGAAGCAGCTTGGGTACATTCCTTTTATAGGAATGGGTGCATTCCTTCATAGGAATGGGTACATTCCTTCATATGAATGGTTATGTCCTCCCTAGTTGAGAAGGAGAGATATACATCATTCTTATCTTGACTTTGGAAGAAAGAATGGAGGAGTGGGTAAGCATCTAGCTTTCGATAGTATTTGAGGATGTGGTAGGGCATATAAGATAAGAGTAGTCATATAGGACTGATATTCTTTGATGACTGGGAATCCAAGATAAGAATAGTCTTGGAAGGACATGCCCTGTGAACACCCGAGTGGGGTATGTGCCTTGAGAGAGAATGATGATGGTGTCTATAAATCAATGGTCTCGCTAACATTATGCTATGATCTTCTTGATAGATAGAGCTATTATTCAAGGCCTTGCTATTTAACAATGCTGGTCGGTATGATGCTATACATATGGGTTACCAATCCAACTCTTCTTATGGGAATCCTTTAGATTGAGAATGTCCAAGTACCTTGTATGGATTATGAATACCTCCGTAGTTAAGAGGGAGTGTTGAAATATGTGACTAGGTTCAGTCTTCATAATGACATATGTAATCATGATTTTCTATATTTGATGTAATAAGAAAAATAAATTTATTATTGTTGTTCTCGAGGCATGGGTTTCATGCTTAAGAGAAATTTATTTTATAGGTCAAGCTCCCATTATGAGATCTTAGGGCTTGTCATTGAGTCTACAAGTCATTTTCATGTATTAAAGACCCATTTGGGCAAGCTATATATTGTAAAAGGAATTTATCTAAGTCAAAGTTCAGTCAAACATCCCTCCAAGACCTAGTCATAATGCAAAGATTAAGTCGGCCTACACACATGTAAAAATCGGCCTAAAAGAATAAATTCGACCTTATGAGAAGCCTATATAAAGGAGACTTCGACCTCACTTGGAGGGACACACTTCAATCACTCAATTTCGTTCACAAGGAAAAGAAGAAGTGTGAAATAGGAAGATGCAGGAAGAAGGAAAAGTCGAGTTATTTTTGGATTTTTTTTCCAGCTACGTCTCTCCACATGTGCAAAGGAATGATGACACATATTATCATAGTAAAGCCAAGTTGTAGAAGTGAAGATAGGTCATTAATAAGAGCTATTTTTGGAACCAAATTATTTAGGAGAGAGGATCTATCCAAATGAAGGAGAGAGGAGCAAGAATGTTGAAAATGCAATAAGAAAAATCTTGATTTAATTTTCCCTTGAATTAAATTAGGAATAAAATTGTAATTCCACATAAGAAGACAATTTGTACGAGTTAACTAAGTTAATTTGACTTAGTTGGATCAGTTAATTAGAGTTGAGGCTACAACTTAAGTCATGTAAAGTGTATCCTACATTATAGGAGCTTGGTTGAGTTTATTTTGAGTTGTAATTAATTAATTCAGTTTAACTGAGTTAAAGTCAATTAAACTAGTTCCAACTGATGGAGGAACTAGTAGGAGGTCAAACAGTGTAGTGTTGCTTCATGTGTTCAACCATTTAACTGATGATTCACTCATAAATAACTCATGCATGTCAGATCTGAGAGTTACCCAATTGAGATTGGAGTTCTAGGGTAGTGTACTATCAGTTGCATAATCATCCGAATTGTGCAAGTGTTGCATGCAATCAGAGGAAGGCCTATGAGGATTGCACAATTTCTATTGAGGAATTTCCCTAATTAATAGGAGGATAATTCCCAAGGAAACAACACAAGGAAATAGGGACTTGGACAAGTAGAAAATTGGTTAAGTATTGGCCTGGGCTTGTCTAGGAAGCTTTAAGATAGATAGAGATAGTGTAGACGTTTCTCAGGCTTGAGCAAAGCATTGTAATATTCTCATATCTTCTGAGTAATGTAATATATAGATAGAAGGGTTTTTTAGCTATGTATTTCCCTAGGAAATCATTGTGTAATGTGTTGATTGAATTCTCTCTCTTGTATGCTTTGTGATCGTTTAATTGTTTTCGCTGATGAGTAGAGTAGATTCAAGTCTATTGTTTTAGTAAATTACAATTAGCAGTTTGAATCTACAAGGAATTTATAAATGGTATCGGAGTAGAAATCAATCTAGAAGAGGAGAATACGAGTTTGAATTTTTCAGGTGAGACTGAATTTGCAATATAATTCTTCAGAACTAGTATGATTTCATTCTATGGATTAAGACTTGAATATTCCATTGAGGTTAGTTCGAACTATATTGCTTGGAAGGACATGATGGAGGCAGTGTTGGAAGACAACGGGATAAAGGAATTCATAAACAAATATATTCCTAATCTTCCAACAACATATGCTGAAGATCTTGTAGAGTGGAGGAAATGTGTTGCAAAGGCGAGAAGGATCATACTAGAAGGAGTTTAAGATCATATTGTCTCAAACCTCCATGGGAAGGATAAACCATATGCAATGTGGCAAGCCTTGATTGAATTGTTTCAGAACAGCAATGACCACAAGAAGCTGGCACTGAAGGACAAGCTTCAGAAGACAAGATGGAGAAGAGTGATACAATACCACGATACTTGAGTAGGTTCACCCAATGTCAGGATGAGCTTGAGAGTGTCGGTATTATAGTTTATGAAGATGATCTGGTCAGCCTAGCACTTCTAGTCCTTCCCAAGAGTTTCCACAACTACCGATATTCAGTAGATGGGAGGGAGCATCTACCAAAGTGGGAGCATTTGTGGTCTGACTTGGTGCTGGAGGAGATAAGGTGGAGCACTAGAGATGGAACCTCATCTAAGCATGATAATGAGGGGAACTGTGCCTTAGCTGGAAAGGAAAAGAAAGGGAAAGGAAATAAATTCCATCCCAAAGGAGATTCCAGTGAGGGCATAAAGAGGAAGGAATTGTCGAAGATTAAATGTTTTCACTATCATGAGCTGGGACACTATTCCATAAAGTTTCCACACAAGAAGGCCGAAAAGAAGCCCTCAGGAGGAGTCACAAGTGAATCTCTTGCTTCACAATTCAAGTTGTATTTCACCCTCATTGCTTTCATGGTGACATCAATGATGGGTAGTGTGTGGTATCTGGATAGTGAACCTCATTCCATATGACTGAAAACAAATAATGTTTCAGTGACTTGGAGGAGAAGGACCTTTATATGCACACTGAAATGGGAGATGATGGAAAGTATAGTGCGACCGACATCAGTACTGTTAATTTTTAGAGGAAGTTTGGTTCTCCTCTTACATTAAAAGATTTCATGTATGTTCTAGGTATGAAGAAGAATTTAGTTTCAGTTTCTATGTTGGAGGACTGTGGCTACGATGTAATATTTAGAAAAGGAAAGGTTTTCCTTCATCACATAGCCAAAATATAAGTGAAGCGGATCAAGGTTTAGGTGAAGAACCTCTACAAATTGGAAGTAGAAGACTGTGCTGCTTTGAGCATAAAAATAGAGAAGGTGCAGAGCCGAGACATCGGTGAATTATGGCATAAAATGTTGGGCCATCTTCACCATGGAGCTTTGAAGATCATGCAAAAGATTTATATAGGACTTCCCAAGGGTGCACTAGAGTAGAGAGATACATGAAAAGGGAATACATTGGGGAAATACACCAAATCCACCCTTCATGATAATGATAGTTGAGTGCAACCAATCCTTGAAAGATTTCACTCAGATATGTGTGGACCATTCTCGACACCCTCCACGTTCAAGCACAAGTATTATGTAATATTTGTAGGTGATTTCTCACGTAAGTGCTAGATTTTCTTCATTCAGAAGAAATATTAGACGTTCTCTAAATTTTGTGAATTTATAGCTCTTGTTGAGAAAGAAAATATAGGAAAGTGAAGGCTCTTAGGAGTGATAACGATGGATAACATGTGTTGAATGAATTAAAGAACTTTTGTGCATCACAAGCTGTTCTACAAGAGTTAATAGCACCCCACAACCCATAATAGAATGTGTTGGCTAAAAGGAAGAACATAAGTATTGTAGTAGTTGCACGAGCGATGTTACGTGATCAGGGCCTATAGTTGCACTTAGGGGTTGAGGCATGCAACACAACTGTATATGTACAGAACATGAGTCCTCATCTGATTCCCAGGATGAGTACACCAGAAGAAGATTTTTTACGTAAGAAACTAGATGTGGCACACTTTAGGATCTTTGGTTAATTATTTCGCTGTCATGTTAGCAAGGATGCAAGGAAAAATCTATAGCCAACAACGGGGTTGGGCATATTTTTAGGGTATACTAATACACCTCACAACTATTGGGTGTACCTTCCATCTCACAGGATGACAATGGTTCATAGAGATGTGAGTTTCGATGAAGAGAAGGCCATGAGATGCTACATTGAGAGGGAGCTTCAGTTGCATGTAAATGAGGAGATTTTAGCTCCAAAGGAAGAACCTCAGGATGATGTGGAGTATCCACATGTAGAGGACTAGAGAGTGGAAGCACCCACTCATGCAGAGACTTCCAAAGATGGAAGAAAGTCCACTACAGAAGTTGACATATTGATGCATGATGCTAGAAATAATGTGGGAGTACCCCATCACAGTGTAGGCAGAGGAGGTCACCAGATCGATACACTGGCTACATGGCTCTGATGAGCAAAAGTGTAGAGATTGATCCATCCTCATTCAAGGAAGCAGTGCAAAAACTAATATGGGTTGTATGGGTTGATGCCATGATAGAGGCGTATGACTTCATTATCAAAAACAATGTTTGGGAAGTGGTCCCAAGACAAAAAGACAAGGCAGTGGCGAGTTTTGGATGGATTTACAAGGTAAAGCAAGCAACATATGGGAGTGTTGAGAAACACAAGGCCATATTTATGGCCAGAGGGTTCTCTCGGGTGGAGGGAATTGATTATGATGATACCTTTGCTCCACTAGCAAGGTACTCTTCAATAAGATATATTCTATCCCTTTCAGCACAAATGGGATGGAAGATACATCATATGGATGTGAAGACAACATTCCTCAATAGAGTGATTGAGGAAGAGGTGTATATTAAACAACCAGAAGGATTTGAGACATTCAACAGCATATGTTCAGACTCAAGCGAGTGTTGTATGGATTGAAACAAGCACCCTGTGCTTGGTACATTGGGATTGACAACTATTTCACTATGTTGGGATTAATCCAAAGTGAAGCAGATGCAAACCTTTACCATATTGTGGTTGAAGGTAAATTATAGATTATAGTATTATATTTTGATGATTTAATTCTAACAGGGGATGAGAAGCTGATCAAATCTTGTAAAGAGGATCTTGCAAGAGAATTCGAGATGAAGGACTCAAGGCTCATGCATTGTTTCCTTGGTATGGAAGTATGGCAAGGAGATGAGGAACTGTTTGTCTCTCAATGCAAGTATGACAACAAAATAATCAAGAATTTCCATAAGGAGAGCAGTAAACCCATCGAGGCTCCTCTAGTAGTTTGAATCTACAAGGAATTTCTACAGTGTATCATAGCAAAAATCACTCTAGAAGAGGAAGGAAGATGCTACTTTAGGTGAAGTAGTGGAGGCTACTATTTACAAGAAGCTTGTGGGTTCACTTATGTATTTGGTGAACTCACGAATGGACATATTTTTTTCATTTAACCAGTTTAGTCAAGAAATGTCTAAGCCAACTAAACTCTATTGGAAGGTAGCTAAACATGTGTTGAGATACCTCAGAGGCACCACTTGGTTTGGTTTCTGGTATAGACAGACAGGGGGAGTGAAGCTACAAGGCTTCACATATGCATATTGGGTAGGGATTCCATCCGAAAGGAAGATAACATCAGGGGGAATCTTTAGTATTGGGTCAACAACAATTTCTTGGTACAATAGGAAGCAAAGATCAATTGCTCTCAGTTCAGCAAAACAATAGTACGTGGATGCTAGTCAAGAATCTTGTGAGGATATTTGGATGGGGAAGATACTTGTTGGGTTATTTGGTCAGTAGATGGATCCTACAGTGATTTATTGTGACAATCAAAGTTGTATCAAACTCTCTGAGAATCCAATTTTTCATGATTGCTACAAGCATATCGACATCCGGTATCACCATCTACGAGATTGTGTGTAGAAGAGAATAATGTTGCTGGAGTACATTCTTATAGAGGAACAAGATGCATAGATCTTGAATAAGGCACCGCCAATAGGAAAATTCGAGTTCCATAGAGGCAGGATTGGGGTATCTGATAATCCCTTTCTTATTGAGAGGGAGTGTTCAAAACGCAACAAGAAAATTCCTGATTTAATTTCCCCTTGAATTAAATTAGGAATAAAATTGTAATTCCACATCACAAGACAACTTGTATGAGTTAACTAATTTAATTTGACTTAGTTGGATTAATTAATTTATAGGAGCCCTGGTTGACTTTAGTTCGAGTTGTAATTAATTAATTCGGTTTAACTAAGTTAAAGTCAGTTAAACTAGTTACAACTGATGGAGGAACTAGTAGGAGGTCAGATAGTGGGGTGTTGCTTCTTGTGTTCAACCAGTTAATTCAAGATTCACTCATGAATAACTCATGCATGTCATATCTAAGAGTTACCCAGTTGAGATTGGAGTTCAAGGGAAATGTGCTATTAGTTGTATAATCATTTAAATTGTATAGTTGGTGCATGCAGTCAAAGGAAGGCATATGAGGATATCACAATTCATATTGAGGAATTTCCCTAACTAATAGGGGGTTAATTCCAAAGGAAACAACACAAGGAAGTAGGGACTTGGGAAAGAAAAAAATAGGTTAAGTATTGGCTTGGGCTTGTCTAAAAAGTTGTGAGACAGATATAGATAGTGTAGAGGTTTCTTAGGCTTGAGCAAAGCATTGTAATCTTCTCATATTTTCAGACTAATGCAATATACAGATAGGATGGGTTTTTAGCTTTGGATTTCCCTAGGAAATCATTATGTGATGTGTTGATTGTGTTGGAAATACTAAGAGGGGGGGGTGAATTAGTATTTCTTAGCAATTAGCACTTTTAAATCTTTTCAGAGCATTAGTTAATCTTCAATTATTATTAATGTTTATGCAGTAATAATAGTAAGTAAAAGAACAAACTAGACATAAGAATTTTAGGTGGAAAACCCCCTACGAGTCAAAAACCACTGAACGATTTTCTAATAAATTCTTTAATCTTCAGCCCCAACTAAAATGAAAGAAACAACTTCCTAGAATTCTAGAAAATCATTCTTCTCTAGCTCCCAATGGAAGGACGCCCCAACGCCCTAGTTTCTTCAATAATCAATTGAATGTATGCCCCAACACCCTAGAGAGCCACAACTCACCCTAGCACCACCCTACCACCCTAAAGTGTTTACAAGCCCCAACTTGTAGGTGACTTCATTCACTTGCTTAGCACCACCCTACCACCCTGTAAAGACAAAAATTAAATACAAAAGTGTGGACTACCCTACCAAGGACAATGATCCACGATAAAATATGATTTATAATGATTTTGACCAAACACCCAATCACACTATGACCTGCAACCTAAGCATGACATCATCCCAACAGAGACTCCTATACCTCCCAATAATCCCTTTTCAACTCTAGGCAGATTGACTCTTTTACAATAATGACTCTTCCAATGATTGCACTTTTACAAATGACTCTTTTACAACTTTACAATGATGACTCTTGGCCTTGACACTTCTTCAAAATATATGGATGGTTGTCATGTCTTCAAAGGTGTCCTGTTGCAATGCTTCCTTTGATTTGATACTTCTTCTCTTGAATTCTTGCTTGAAGTTGTATTTGAATCATCTTCTACGTACATGCAAAATTTTCCCAATGAAACCAATCCCAAAACAAAACAAAATACCCTTCAACTTACCTTTGCCTGCAAAACACATGTAAGTGCATAATAATTAATAAATACAAATTAAAATTACAATGTGTACTTGAAGTGTTCTTTTCACTTTTGTTGTTGACTTGTTGCAGCAGCAGACAAAGACTCCCACTCTTGATATAGGCCTGGACTCCATGCAAGACTATATCCAAAACTGACCTAAAGATATATATAATAAAAACTGATGAAAAACCCTAGACTTGTGATGGACCAAGTTTTAGGTACAACAACAAAGACCATTCTATCAACTATGACAAGACAAGTAACATGAACATACAACATCATATAGATTTAGCAGACTTGGTGTAGCATCAAATGTGTAGTATCAAGAATAGGACACCTAAAATGTGGTATCAAAACTAATTGTGACATATAGAGACATAGTGCTATAACCGAGACCCTGTATATAATTACGTTGTTATGAAAAAACATATGTTAGAGATGATACTCATATTTCAAATGTAAATACTAATCATACATACCTTGTTGTAGGATACTTACACTTGACTGTTGATGTGTGGTCCTTACTGCAGTGATCCTTGAATGCATGTTTTTTCTTTCCTTCTAGGAGCTCGATATTAAATCTATCATATCTATGTAATTTAGGATCTTTAGGGTTTGAAATTTCCTCTTGTGGTATCCCTCTGAGTCCTCTTTCCAACCCCACAGGTCTGACCAAGATTTGGTTCTTCAAGAAAGAGGTATGCCCAATCTCCCATGATTACCGGATTATAGATTGGTTCAATAGAGAGAAATTGTATGAAGTGCCACGTGTCACTATTGTGATCTTCAGCCCTAAACACGATACTCAACAAACTACAATCCATCTAATTTTTGTGACTATTTACGAAATTTGAATCCAATGTTCAAAGAAAAAGTTATGAGAATTTTCCCAATGTCACCTGTTTGAGATGGAATTCGAGAGCCTGTAAACACCCTAACTTACTCAGATCATATATCTGAAAATATAGTGAACAAAGATATGAAATTTGGTCACACGGTTCATCAAGCATTTGGCTTAAATGGGTTTTTATTTCAAATTCTGAAGCTTCATAGAACAAACATTATAGAGAAAAGGCGACGATGACCTATTTGAAGCCACAAAATCCCTACTAGAGGGGGATATGAGGGTCATTATTTATATGAATGTCTTGAGTTGAGAGGGTCCTCAACAAGTGAATGTTGGAGGGATTTTAGGAGAATTTTTTTTATTATTAATTATTGACTATTTAATGACCACAACCAATTATGAGTGCCATGCCACAACCCCATATGGTTTTAGCCCACTAACTCGGGTTACTAACTTCAAACATGAATATCTCTCAAACCCTGAAGAATTACTTGGCATGCCATATATCAATGGAAACATCTCAACGAGTAGAATCCATCTAGAAGATCCATGACTCATAATAGAGTAAGTTGTCAATTCAAAATTTCCATGCAAGATCGGGGTAGCCCCTAGTGCTGCTTGGGTTGACATCAATGACAACCATTTCTCAACAATCTCCCCCTTTGGAATTGATGGCAACACAAGTACTCCCCCTGAGATCATGACACCTATTCCTACTGCCTTCTCTTCCCCTTTGTCATCAATGGCAAAGGGTAACTCCTCCTAACAAACAACAATCCTGCGGACCTGTACACACCTCCACTCCCCCTTTCTACTCTAGTAGATAAGAGAAACAATCTAATGAAAACTTGGGAGAATCCCAAGCTTTTGGTGAAGATACTCAAATGCTTCACAAGGTAATGGTTTGGTAAATATGTCAGCAAATTTTTCCTTTGTGCCAACATATGCAAGCTTGATATTCTATTCAGCGTACTGCTCTTTAACGAAATGATATTTAATCAGAATGTGCTTCATTTTGGAATGAATCATAGGATTCTTGGAGATAGTGATGGCACCGGTGTTATCGCAAAACATGGGAATAGGCTCATCAAACTTGACTTGAAGATCTTGCAAAGTTTGCTTCATCCAAAGAAATTTTGTACAACAAGTTGTTTCCGTGATATATTCTGCTTCTATTATGGATAATGAGATTGAAGACTGCTTTTTACTTAACCATGAAACAAGACAACCACCTAGATAGAATGCTGCTCCACCAGTACTCTTACGATCATCAACAATTCCTGCCCAATCTACATCTGTATAAGCTTGGATAACCAGATAGTTTCCGTTGGGATATCATAGACCATATTCTGCTGTGCCCTTAAGATATGGAAGAATTCTTTTGACGACAATAATATGATATTGGTGCTGCTTGGAATCTTGCTACTTGTCTAATTTCCCGCATCACATCAGGCCAAGAGGCTGTCACATATAGGAGACTACCAATCATGGATCTATACAAGCTTTGGTCCACATCCTTTGACAAATCTTCTAAGATTAACTTGCAACATGTTATCATAGGGGTAAGGACTGGCTTGGAATCTTCCATCTGGAATTTTTGAGAATTTACTTGATGTACTTGGTTTGATATATGAATATTCCTTTATCCTGCTGAGAAATCGGAAGCCCCAAAAAGTATGTCAGCTCACCAAGCATAGACATTTCAAACTCACTTTGCATTTTTGTGCCAAAGTCTTGATCCAGATTTGAACAAGAACGCAACAAATTACAGATATAACCATAAACACAGAGATGGATCAGAAATAATGCTTCATTTCATTAATGTAAAATACTAAAATATGTTTACAAACAGAAATGGAAATAAACTAGCTCGGGCGATGGTAGCTTATCTCTGAGAATAGATGTGGTGGCTACATGCCTCTGAACTGTATTACAATGAGGTTCAAGGGCCTTTTTATTATTGAACAATAAGAGAAAACCCTAAACAACCAAAACCCTAACCTGAGGAGATGTAACACCAAGAGTTTATGGGCCCCGTTGGGGTTAGTTGGACAACCAACTTCTGGGGTCGTGACTTGGTCATATTATCTTCGTTTGATGCGCATGATACATTGTTGGAAATATCTCTCCAAGAACTACTACAAAAAGATGATTTTAGATAGAAAATTGTTGGTAGAATATTTCCAAAAAAGCGTCGTTTAGGGGCTCAAAACAATACCAGAAGTTTGGGATCCGAAAAACTGCTAAAAATAGTAAATTGTGCTACAGTTAAGGGAACTGAAAAACTGAAAGAAACAATGGTGGGGGTCCAAGTGGAATTTTCGAGTGGCCACCAATATCCACATGGATCATTCCTCCCCCCTTAGGAAGCAATTGGGGAAACTTTTGCTAAACTTGGTCCCTAGTGAGTTGTTCTGCAATCTCTAATGTGTTCAGTAATGGTGGGAAGCATGGTCGAGGACGGTCCACATTGAACGCTTGGTGCAAGCCAAGGAATGGGGGAATGCTATGCTCCAAAGTATTGTTTCCCACAGTTTTGGTGTAAGGATCATATCAGAGTGGTCTGAGCTTTATATGGGCTCTTGTAAGGTGTTCTTTTTTCAATTGCAACCTGACTTTGTTGCTCACTTGAAACTTGTGTGGTACCCAATGTTGATCATTGTTGTAGGGAAAAGTATCCGACTCGGATGACCCTATCCCACTCTAAGGGTGATAGTTCCTTAGCAACAACTGTAAAACAAACTACTTAAGGTTTACTTCTTTATGAAAGCAAAAGAGAATGGAGAAATGCACTAACCGTTGCCTTGCGCTTAATGTCAAATCCAAACTCTTCTCTTTGGCCGCTTGCTCCTAGCTCCTTGTTCTTTTGCTTGCCCAGCTACAATGAGATCCTGCAAAATAACAAAGAAGGAAACTACAAGAGGCATGCAATCATAACTGGTTCATGGATTAGTGTAAACCAAACATGCAATCATCACAATATATTATTGAAACAAGAGCACATAGAAGAACCTCAATAGCTTTTATTAATGAATAAGTAAAGGTTCTGAGAGTATTACAACCATTGAAGGCTCCAACCCAGCAACACCTCCCAGCAGAAAGAATTGCTCTTCTTCACCTCTCTCAAACAATCACCCAATAGCTCAATAGTGAAACCAACAGCATATCATTACTTTGCACAAAATTCCAGCCTCCTGAGCTCATAGGAGAGAGCTCAATATATAGATGAATTGAGAAAGGATGAGTCAGCTTGCAACTGATGTGTAGCTGCCTTGTGTCCTCTCTCTCTTCAGTTAATCTTTAGTTGATCTTCAGTTCTTGAGTCCACTTGGAGAAATTTGCTTCCACTTGGAGAAACAGAGCCTCTGACTCATCACAAGGCGAAATACCTGATCCAAGTGTCATTTTTGGAAGATTCCAAAGCAATGACTCATTGTGCCACTTGTCCCATCTCGCTCAGCGCAGGTGGCCTTTGTCCCACTTGCTTTGCAACGCAGGTACACCATGGAGCAACTGAGTTTCAGCGCAGAAACCTAGTGGAGCACCTGCTTTGATTTCAGGATTGCTTGTTTTTTAGTGTTTTCAGGTGGAGAACTGATCTGAGAGCTGTTGGTTTGCTGACCATGTTCCTCTAGGGGTAGGAACATCATGTTTAGGGAACTTTGGATCCCTTGGATTATTGACAATTCATGCTTGTTGCTGTAAGGCACAAAATTGTCTATAACAGATGCCCCCTAAAGTATGAGGTCGTTTATCGGGTGAAATGCTTTATTGAGAGGATCCAAAGTTCATTCAATCTGCTGAGAAGTGTCCTGTAATAAGATACAATACAATACAATACATTATTTTTCATACATTTTTCATGATCTAGCTGAGGCGGGCATTCCCATGCTCATCTTTATAAATACATTTTGGTACATAGAACAGACGATCGTCTGATTGTAGACTGATAATTCTCTGCTGAAATTATCATCCTTTGAGAAGGATGATCATCTGCTGTAATGATATACATATCAAATGTCTTTATGTCCTGAATATATATCGCAGCCCGGATGGGTGAAACTAGATCCGGGGTCTTCAATCTCTTCCGATCTTCACTCGATGTACAAGTCGATCCATGTGAGAATTTCTTGAAGTCGAACATGGAAAGACATCGCTTGATTACCGGTCAATGATGTAAACCGTTAACAAGCGCGAGAGGAATCACCGATAAGGATGATGACCCTCAAGGTACGGCAGTACAATCCACATGGTGGGAATAAAGGACTTGGTGTCGACCACCATGTAAAATCTTCTGGTCGAAGGTCATTGATGTATAGCTGTCGCCGGAAGTGAGAAACTTGCCATTGAGGCATGCAAGCTTCAAAGTACTGAAGGGGGTGTTCCTAGATCAACTCCTTGGATAATGAGCTGATGTCGACAAGGAGCGATCCGTCAAAGGAGGGCCTTAATGAATCCCACATCAGTGACACGGAACGGAGCTAGTGATTGTGATGAGGTGAAAACAAACTGTGATGTATGATTCAGGGTGGCGGTCATGAAGTGGATGAAGGATAATGTATGGCAGTGGGTGGAACACGGTTGACTCTTTACAGAACCACATCTCTTGAACATATAACGACACTGATGTGATGGATTGGTAGCATTACCCCAATTGTGGATGGTGTGGCGAGGACCATGGTTATGAGACCGGTGAATGAAACAACCCAACCCGATGTGATACAGAGGACAAAGTGTCATGTTCAAGAGCGACTTGCTACCATTAATGCTGTGAGGTTCTCCCAATTTTTCCCCAGTCATTACTGACCAGTACCTCTTTATTTTTGTCAAGCTTGAGGAGGATAACATATGCTTGTTCTATAACCTGCCCTTCGGGCAAGCCTATCGCTATGTTTTAACGAGCCTAGCGATAGAGAAACTCGTTCTCGTCTAAAGACAAGTTTGTCGCTATTTAATCATTTTAACGAGTCTAACGACAAGGAAAACTCGGTCCTTTTCATTTTTAGAGAGTCTGAAAAGGTACGAAAAGTTAACTCCAAAATTTCTTTTTCGTCTTGTAATCCCTTAAGTCCGAAAAAGTATAAAACAATACAGAAGGGATGAATTTTCGATTTCTTTAACGAGCCGAACAAAACAAGCGCTCGATCTTTTTGTGTAATAATCCCTCAGGTCCAAAAAGATTAAAATCTAGAGGAGGGATAGCTCTTCCGGTCCTTTTAACGAGCTGGGAGGCCAAAACTCGGCAAACTTTTCATATTTTACGAGTCAGAAGCTCAAAGGAGACTCGTCTTTTGAGGAACGAGTGATGAACAGGGATAGCAGCAGATTCCAGGTACAGGTTGGAATTCTCCAATCACGGCAGTGTCACAAGGATGGCTAAGTGAAATCACTCTTCGCAGTTGTTCCTCAAAATGGGTAAACAAACATATGGAGGTGAACGATTGGCCAAATGAACGGATGGAGGTGATGGCATATAAACACGACCAAGGGCTTTTAATATGGCTTTCAAAGGTTACATTTCTCCAGGTTATTTACCGGTTCATTTTTTCTGGATGAGCTTGAACTATTAGGGAAAGATTGCTCACAATTTATGTTTATTTTTTAACGAGCATGAACTCTATATAAAAACTGCTCGATTCTTGCGTTTATTTTTTAACGAGCATGAACATTGCTAAAACTGCTCGATTCTTGATGCCCCCAGCATAAAAATGCGGACGAGGCATATGTCCTCTAATTCTTAAGGGGACATTTCATTTTTTAATGAGGTTGACATCGTGAAGAACTATCCTCTTTACTCTTTATTTCATTTTTTAAACGAGGTTGACTTGAGATAGGAACTATCCTCGAAACTTTTAGATCCATTAAAAATAGAAGGCTTCATATTCCGTTGCACCCATCTCCGAAAGATTACTCGGCGGTGGTGGGGCAAAAGTGCCCATTAAAGAAGGGCCTTTTAGGAAAATTACTCCGATATATGGGAGAGGGTGATTGCCTCCATGGATCGTTGGAATGCTTCTTGTGTTGGATGGCGGCACAACTTCTGCCGAAGTTGTTGTCGAACTGCCTGATCGACCTTTTCTCTCGCCATTCAACAACTGTGAATTCCCATGGCTTTTGTTTAATGTTGAATTTAAAGCATCATCTTGGCGCTTAAAACTTGACAACATCATAACTTGTGATGGGGAAGCATTTCCACTATCAACCAGATTCTGACTTGGGTCGGGAAATGGATCAGTCAACACGGCTGGAGTGTGCGGATTCTTTACGAATCTTTTAAACTCAGCTTTGTACGGGCAATCTGCCGTCCAATGATCATCGTCACATATGTGACATCTCCTAGGTTGTTTCTCCTTTCTACGAGGATTTTTTCGAGGAGATGACTTTCTTTGATCTTTCTTCCCTTCGTTTTGATTCTTCTTGCTTCCTGGTTGATTGGTTTCTTTGCCCTTATCTGTCGATACGGCATTTACTTCCGAAGCAAGAACTTCTTCATGCGCATTTTGATTCGAATCCTTACGGGCCTTCTTTTGTTGGGTCTTTTTCGGATTCGTGTTTGCCGTGCCAATCACGCCATCACCGGCATGAGAGTCACTGTTTGATTTAGGAGGAGGAGGGATTGAAAACTCTGGTCTAGGGGCGTCTGGTATTTTGTCATAGAGCGTGCCGGACTGAGTATATACTAAATCCAAGTATTGTGCACGAGCGATAACCTGCTCTTCTGTTACGACTCCTCCCTTTGCTACATCTTCCGTTATGGCTGGAAGTAACGACTTTATAAACCACTCAGCTAAAAGCTGATCAGGAACGTATGTTTTAACCATTCTTCGTCGACGTCGCCACTCATGTATATGATCTGATATATGAGTTGCGGTTGTCTGTTTGAAGTTAGTCAATATCTCTGTTCCCGTTTCATACCTTATTGGTAATTGAAAGTGGGTCAAGAATGTCGTGGCAAGGGAGCCAAAATTGTCGAACGAAGCTCTAGGCAATTCTATATACCATTTTGCCGCTGGACCTGTCAATGTCCTCTGAAAGAGGCGAAGTCTTATCGAATCGTCATTTAAAGTGTTCGACGAACACCATAGATGAAACGTCATCACATGATTCGACGGGTCTTCACCTGGATTTCCATTGAATTTAGGAATGTCGGATGGAAGTTTGTGTGGAATCACTGGCCACCAAGGGGCGTAAGAAATTGGATCATTGGTTAACCGATGTAAATCAGGCAACTCTAAAGTCGCCACGAATGGTAACTGCTGGTTCAAGTTAGGTGAAGCGTAACCAGGATACGATGGAATCGCCTGAACAGTCGGTCTTTGCATACCAGCATAATGGAGTTGATGTTGGTATGATGAATACGGTTGATGGACTTGACCACTATAAAGTGGCTGATTTTGACCATTTTGAATATATGGTTGTCCAGTATTCGCAAATATTTGCTGTTCAGAACCTTGGTACACTTGTTGGAATTGCGGCTGTTGGTATTGCACTATCCACGGTTGCGACACCATGGGTTGTTGCGCTACACTAACCATTGGACCAAGATGTGGGGTAGTTGTACCCGACTGTACTTGTGTTGCCCCACCAGTAGGCGATTGTGGTTGGGTTGCAGGGTCAAGGGGCTGTTGCATGAGAACCTGAGAAATCTGAGGTTGACATACAACAGGCATTGTTTGAACTTGCGACACGGTCACAATAGCCGGTGTAGTTGGGTTGTTTGTCACAGGTACACACTGTTGCATAGAATATACAACTCTCGGTGGCTGGGATAGCATAGGTACCCAACTACTCGTTGCAATTCCGCCATAACTTGAATAAGGTTGAGAACTCCCATATGGGTACCCTCCCGGAGGGGGTAATGAAAGGGCATACTGCCCCCCATACGGTAGCAATCCAGAACTCAAGGCAATTGATTGTCCTGGAGGACTGGATGGCCTAATTAGATTCCCAAAAGGGTCAATTTGATGAGTCTCACCATGAGAGTTACCAGACATTACTCCAGAACAAACAGGAACAGACCATACTGTCGAGATAGTCTCTTGGTGGACTCCTTCTAGCGACTAAGAGCTAGTTGGGACAGATGGTATGCCGGCGAACATTGTTGGATTTGCAGTAGGTAATTCTGCCGTCGCCGTGTCATTTGACACAGTCCTAGATGTCGACGGTTGTTCAGTCATTTTTAGTCTATCCAATTGATCGCCTAGTGATTCTACAGGAACTTCCACTGGTGATGGACAAACTTTTGTTGTAGCAGGAAATAGAGTGACCCCTACTCCAAATTGAATTGGAGTGGATACTTGCGGTTCCTCTATAATTTCCTCTATCGCAATCAGACCAGGTGGAAGAGGAAGACCGTCAGGTCCGTAAAAGATTTTCGGTGCCGAAGAAGGGGTTGTATCGACCGCGACAGATGTTTGAGGAACAAAACTCTCTGGACCGGTTACAGATGGAACTGGTTCAGTCATACAAATATTTGCCCCCAGACTAGGATCAGTATTACTGTCCCTCTGTGGCGATTGAACTTCTTCTATGGAGGCAGGGTTTCCGGAAATGTTTGGAGTGACCAGAATCTCAGATGTTGTTGGAACACTTGTTCTAACTTTTAAAGGATATTTTGAACTGGTTCGACGAGCTCGCTTTGTCCGGATTGTTTTCGATTCCGGAGACAAAGACGGTTGACTCGCAAGCCTCCGAGAACGACGGATATTCAATTGACTTTCTTCCACGATTGCGGATTACTCGGTCAACTAAAATATAAAGGGGGAAAATTTGTGTTTCCGATTTGAATGAATTTTATTAGACGCTTTTAAACATAACTTTGCTTTTTCATGTTTTAAGAGTCGAGAAAAAGCTAAAGATGACTCTAGTCTCCTTCGATGTATTAACGAGCCCGAAGTGACAAATGCTCGAATGGACTTTTTCAGTTATAGAGTTTGAAAAAGGCCAAAAGAAACTTCTCTAGAGTTCTAGGCAGAGGGTGTGCCAAACTTTTCGCGAAACCACAGAATACGTTTTACGGTACGGGTGGTCGATCTTCGTGAATGCTGTGTTCACTGCATCGCGATCAGTAGGGCGGCCGACACGGCTTCCTATGGATAAAGGATAATTGCCTATAGGGGTCTCCCAATATATACTCGACGGTACGTGGGAGCACAAGTCCGTATTAGTGCCACCGACTCTCAGGAGGAATCACCCACCTTCGTAGAGATCGACAGTCACTATGTTTAACGACGCCGGAACACGTCTCTACCTAGACCTCTAGATGTTTGCGTTATGTTTCAAATGCGTTGTTAGGTTCATTCAGTATATTTTAAGTTGATCTTTTTAAAGTTTGCCTTTCAAGGTTCACCACGAGATGTATATGACAAATTCCTAAATGCAGCCTAAGATGAGAAGCAAGCTTTTTCAAATCTTTTTGACTGATGAAAATCTTAACTACTGAGAGAGAAGAAAGGCAAATTCTTTTCACACAGTTCATACAGCACAAACTAATGCACTTTCTCCTAAATCATCATGCAAACTTTTTCAAATGCAAAATGCACAATGCATGTATTTTCTTTTCCCTTTCTTAATGTGGATGGGTTACAAAAAGAAAGTGGTTATATAACTTTGATTTCGATTTAGAGCGAAAACAAACAAGTTTGTCCAAAATCAAAAGACACCTTAAGATTCACTTGCTTAATCACTGGAAATACATGAAATCAAACCATACTAACGAAAGTAAAATGACTAATCAGCTATGGACAGCAAACAAGCTAACTCTTTAGACCAGCAAAATGCCTAACACAGGTTCAGATCTAAGAGGCCAAAAGCAAGACTAGTTTACTCTTCGTTATGGGAAATTGTAAATGAGTAAGAAATACAAAGAACAAGTACAATTTCGTTATATAACAGAGGCAGAATGATGGCAAGTAATATTGGTTTCAGAACAGGCACAAGACTGACACTTAGCAGCAAAATCTAAGTGAAAACAGGCAAGAGAAAGGGAGGAAACCCCAAATGCACTAGGCAAATTTGGGCCAACGCAGGTGCTGCACAGCCAATCTGGCTCTCAGCGCAGGTAGCCCCTTCGGGACCTGCGTTGCAAAGCAGGTAGCCTGTGTACTACCTGCTTTGGAAAACGAGAATTGCGTTTTCACAGTTTCCGGATCATAATTTTCTCAAAAATGCACGGTTTTTGCTCAAATCAGAAACAATCAGTCAAGCACACTCAAAGGGATGATTAGGAAGGTAAAAAGCTATCACTAAGAGCTTACAAGGATCCTTGTAGATCAGCTTTTCAAATCATGAACTTGCTCAGAAATGAGCTGGAGTAGCTGCCCTCTACTTCGCTTTTGATATAGTCAAAAGCTTTTCGATTTGGTACTCTCTTGTTCAGGAAATGAATAGCAAAATACTACAAACACAATCAAACGGATACGATCCCCAGCGGAGTCGCCAAGTTTGTTGTAGGGAAAAGTATCCGACTCGGATGACCCTATCCCACTCTAAGGGTGATAGTTCCTTAGCAACAACTGTAAAACAAACTACTTAAGGTTTACTTCTTTATGAAAGCAAAAGAGAATGGAGAAATGCACTAACCGTTGCCTTGCGCTTAATGTCGAATCCAAACTCTTCTCTTTGGCCGCTTGCTCCTAGCTCCTTGTTCTTTTGCTTGCCCAGCTACAATGAGATCCTGCAAAATAACAAAGAAGGAAACTACAAGAGGCATGCAATCATAACTGGTTCATGGATTAGTGTAAACCAAACATGCAATCATCACAATATATTATTGAAACAAGAGCACATAGAAGAACCTCAATAGCTTTTATTAATGAATAAGTAAAGGTTCTGAGAGTATTACAACCATTGAAGGCTCCAACCCAGCAACACCTCCCAGCAGAAAGAATTGCTCTTCTTCACCTCTCTCAAACAATCACCCAATAGCTCAATAGTGAAACCAACAGCATATCATTACTTTGCACAAAATTCCAGCCTCCTGAGCTCATAGGAGAGAGCTCAATATATAGATGAATTGAGAAAGGATGAGTCAACTTGCAACTGATGTGTAGCTGCCTTGTGTCCTCTCTCTCTTCAGTTAATCTTTAGTTGATCTTCAGTTCTTGAGTCCACTTGGAGAACTTTGCTTCCACTTGGAGAAACAGAGCCTCTGACTCATCATAAGGCGAAATACCTGATCCAAGTGTCATTTTTGGAAGATTCCAAAGCAATGACTCATTGTGCCACTTGTCCCATCTCGCTCAGCGCAGGTGGCCTTTGTCCCACTTGCTTTGCAACGCAGGTACACCATGGAGCAACTGAGTTTCAGCGCAGAAACCTAGTGGAGCACCTGCTTTGATTTCAGGATTGCTTGTTTTTGAGTGTTTTCAGGTGGAGAACTGATCTGAGAGCTGTTGGTTTGCTGACCATGTTCCTCTAGGGGTAGGAACATCATGTTTAGGGAACTTTGGATCCCTTGGATTATTGACAATTCATGCTTGTTGCTGTAAGGCACAAAATTGTCTATAACAATCATGTCATTGCTTGTACTTGGCATTTTCCACAATGGAGTGACGATATATCAACCCATTGGGTAGAGGTGCTCTGGGAGTCAGACCGAATGAATGATGGACCTGACAGTGCAACGGTACCCCTGTGGGTGAGGAGAACATGTTGTTGTCTTATTTCATGACCATATCCAACTGCTTCTGCTATGTGGAGGAACCCTTCCTGGGGGACATGGATATGCCTATGATCTTCCCCTTACTTTGAGAGAAAACCAGAAATAAAATAAATTTACTAGTATGGGAGATGATCTTAATTCATTTCTTAGCAGAGATCAAAGAGGTGTTGTTAGGTGGGGCTACCTCCGGTATCCTGTATAATGAATTACCCAAAGAAATAATAAAAGCGCGAGGCCTTGACTCATACATAGCATGTCTCTTCCACAAGTATGGTTGGCCTAATAATACATCACAAACATCAAGAGGTGAACCGTCACACAATACCTCATCTATGAAGAGTTTGATGCTATAAGGAAGGCGACACTGCTAATGGACTCAGAGATCTTATCCTTGGTGAAGCCACTTGATACTGTACAATTGCGGGTGTGGTGTAGTTGGTAGGTCCAACCGCTTCACAACCTTTGCTGAAATGAGGTTCTTTCGGCTGCCACTGTCGACAATGAATTGTAGTGGCGAACCCTTCACCCACATTTGTGAGTGGAAAAGATGTTCCCCCTACTTTGGATCTTCAGGCTCATTCTTTTGGATCTTGGTAGTGGCAATAGTGGCGTTGGGCTCCACATCAATGATTTGCTTCCCTTTGTCATTCCTCTTGTCGAGTTCTAACTCAAGGTTGGAACATGCATCTGATTCTCAAGCCTTCAACTTGGCCACCAACGACTACTTGGTCTGACACTCACTTGTGTTATGAGTGGGGCTCTTGTGGAACTCACACCACTTTCTTGTGTCCTTCTTTGATTTTGTGGTGTTGTTATTTTCTTGTGGCTTCGACGGGTTGTCTTGGGTTGCCTTGTCTTGGCTTTGTCCTTGTTTCGTGGTTTGGGGAAGCCTTTCCCTTGATTCGGATTCATAGATCCAAATTCTCGCTTTTTCTATTTAAAATTATACTCGATCTTGGCAGCATATCAGTACGTCGTGCCGAGCGAGGAAATGTCCAGGAACTCCATCTCATCCTAGATATACCCGTGTAGGAAACCGTGGTATTTGAGTACCAAATGCAGCTCAGAATCCTTGATACCCAATTTTGTTTGAAGGGTATGAACAATATTGGTAAACTCCAGCATGTCTTGGTCCCTTCCTTGCCGCAGCGTGGTCCACTTTATGTATTTATCCTCATAGCTTCTTACAGGGTAGTACTGCTCCTTTATGGTGTCCCGAAATGAATTCCAAGTGGGAGCGGTTGAAAATAGTGAGTTCGTACTTTCATCCTTCTGCTCAAAATAGGTTTCCCACCAATCCTTGACGTGGGGGGTGGCTTTGAGAAGAGAAAAAGTAATCTTTTCTCGATCGGAAAAATCATGAATAGAAAAATATCCTTCTAACAGATTCAACCATTTATCTACAGTGTCTACATCTATTTGGCCCTGGAGTATGGTGATTTCAAAGTTAACTTGTACCTTAAACAGTGTGGCGTTTCCATAGTAGTTGTTAGATGCGTCGCCCCTGGGTATCCGCTGAAGGATATAGGCAAATTTGTCCATTTGTGCATTCCTTTGTCTCTCTAGGGAATATTCAAGCAAGATTTTGATAGGATCTCCCGCCCCCTCATCTTTTTTTTCATCCACCATGGGAGGTCGTTGGGATTTGTGAGGCTGGTCTTGCAAAGGTTTGACCAGTTCAAGCCCTAACTCATATCCTGACCTCGTTGGGGACATGAAAATAAAAATAGAGAAAGAGAAGATCGCTCTGATACCACCGATCCAGATTTAAATAGGAACACAAAAAATTACAGATATAACCATAAACACAGAGATGCAATAGAAATAATACTTCATTTCATTAATGTAAAATACTGAAATATGCTTACAAACAAAAATGGAAATAAACTAGCTCGGGCGATGGTAGCTTATCTCTGAGAAGAGATGTGGCATCTACATGCCTCTGAACTATGTTACAATGAGGCTCAAGGGCCTTTTTATTATTTAACAATAAGAGTGAACCCTAAACAACCAAAACCCTAACCCGAGGAGATGTAACACCAAGAGTTTATGGGCCCCGTTGGGGTTAGTTGGACAACCAACTTCTCGGGGTCGCAACTTGGTCATATTATCTCCATTTAACATGCATGATACCCCATTGGAAATATCTCTCTAAAAAAACATCGATTAGGGCCTCAAAACGGCTATGGAAGTTTAGGACCCAAAAAACTGCTAAAAATAGTAAATTGTGCTACAATTAAGGGAACTGAAAAACTGAAAGAAACAATGTTGGGGGTCCAAGTGGAATTAGTGGGTGGCCACCAATATCCACTTGGATCAAGTCTTTACTTAATCTGTCATCATTTCTACCAAATATTATATCATCAACATATACCTTGATAATCGTTAGGTTATCTTGATCCACTTTCACATAGAGATTGTTGTCAGTGCTTCCTTTCTTGAATCCTTGTTGATGTAGATACCTATCAAGATCAGCATACCAAGCCCTAGGAGCTTGCTTGAGACCATATAGAGCCTTCTTAATCTATAGATGTAGTATTCTTTGTCAGAGAGCAGAAAACCTTGAGGTTGCTTAATGTAAACTTCTTCCTCCAATTCACCATTTAGAAAAGATAACTTAACATCCATTTGGTAGACATTGATTGTTCTCGAGAAAGCATAAGAGGGAAACATCCTGATATCTTCCATTCTGGCAATGGGTGCAAAATTTTCTTCAAAATCGGTTCCTTCAACCTGTGCATATCCTTTGCAGACTAATCTTGCCTTATTCCTGGTAACCTGTAATCCTTCAACTGTTTTGCTGCCCCTGAACTTGTAATGAAACTACCATCTTGTTCAAACTACCTTCTTGTCAATCGTAAACTTGTGCCATATACTGCAGCATAGAATCCTCCTTTAGAAACATTAAGGAGTCAACAAGCCAGATTTTTCAAAATAGTGAGTCACCTAATGTGCCATCTTAAATTGAGTCATTATCTGAAGCAACTGCTAATTCCTCATGACCTTTTTCTTTTACAAATCCTAAAAGCATAACTATTGAAACCTTGTTATCTGTTTTTTATTCCTGTACCTATTTCCTTTTCTAGACCTTCTTATTCCTGCAATCTCGAGCCATGTGCCCATAGTTATGACACCTGAAGCATTCAATGTTATCCATAGGTGATTCCATCTGATATCTACAACCGCGAGTGCTATGGCCATAGTTATGGCATTTGAAAAATTCAATGTTTGGGCCAATGTTTGGCCCATCTAGCACGTATTCTCTTCTGACAAAATCATCGTGGAACCTATCTCGTGATCCTGCAAACATTCTTCTAGGGTTTTGTAGATAATGATTGTACCTGTCAAAAACTTCACAATCCCTAGCCATATGTCCATAGTTAGCACATAAAAATCAATAACCATTAAATAAATGAGCATACTTGGAAGATTTTTCATTCTTCTTTGGAGGCGATGTTGTAGTTTGTTGTGGTACTTTGTTCTTGATTGCTTTGGTCTTGTTCTTTGGAGTTGCAACATTCTTCTTTGGATTTTCACTTTGATCAACTTCCTTCTTAGAATCATCCTGTGAATATGTGGAGCTTGTATCTTCATCAACTGGAGGTTTACCATCTTTAATTGACTTCATTTTTTCTTCTTCATTTGTCTTATCTTGTAAGTGTTCTTTTTGTGATTCCTTGAGTTTGTTGATCTCATCACGAGTTGCATTAGGTTCTTCTTGATTTTGAGCAAGATCTTCTTGAAACCATCTTTTGGAGATCTTCCTTCTTTTTTCTGCCTCCTCAACATGTAGCTTGAGAAGAGTGGTCTTCTCTACTTCTCTGTTGAGAACCTGTATCTATTCCTTCTGCTTCTCATTTTCAATCGTGAGCCTGGTTATTTCTACTAAAGATGTTCCTAATTCCTTTTGCTTTTGGTCAACAACGAATATGTATCTTTGATCAGATTCCTTCCTTTCAATTTATGCTTCCTTCATTTGTTGTTTGATCGTCCTAATCTCTGCAAAAGTTGTGTCGAGTTCTTGTTGCTTCTATTGGACTTCTCTCTTGAGGTCTCATGTCACTGTATTCTTGATTTCTTCCAATTGAGTTCTAAGACTACTAATCATCTTCTCAGACTCTTCATTTTCTTTGATGAGTTCTTTTGTTGTCTTCAATTCTGCTTCCAAAAGTCTTGTCTTTTCCTTTTGACTTTTGAGTTCCTTTATCACCTTGATCACTTGATTTTGAAACTCTGTTTTACTCATTTCTCCCATTTCTTCATCATAATCAGAAGGATCCGAATTTTCAATAGCATCTTGACTTGATTTATTTGTTGAATAGATATTATGAAGCTTTTCCCAAAGAGATTTAGCTATTGAACATTGACCAACTTTTGTTTTCACAAAATTTGGAAAAAAATTCAGAATTACATTCATGGCCTTTGAATTGTACCTTTTAGCTTCGTCGGTAGATGTGTCTCTAGAAACAATTGATTCCCATACTCCATGTGCCTACAAATGTACTTCCATCATGGATTCCCATATTCAATAATTATCTGCATCAAAATCAATGGTTGGTACACAATACTCACTTTCTTCAAATTTTGTTGTACCTTTACCTTCCTTTGAAATCCTTGTAACTTGCTTCTTTGACTTTCCCATCTCTATGCTCTAAAAACTGACTTCCAGCAGTCAAGCTGTTGCTGAAGGAACCAAGATCTGATACCAGTTGTTATAAATACTGAGGGGGGGGAGGTGAATCAGTATACCTTAGAAATTAGAACTTTTAAATATTTTTAGAGAATTAGTTAATCTTCAATTATTATTAATGTTTATGCAGTAATAATAGTAAATA
Source organism: Pinus tabuliformis (assembly GCA_031772625.1). Lineage (NCBI taxonomy): Eukaryota > Viridiplantae > Streptophyta > Pinopsida > Pinales > Pinaceae > Pinus > Pinus tabuliformis. The sequence continues at coordinate 219,205,912 of CM062818.1, read as the reverse complement.
AAAGAACATAATAGGCACAAGAATTTTAGGTGGAAAACCCCCTTCGGGTCAAAAACCACCGAACACTTTTCCAATAAATTCTTCAATATTCAATCCCAATTGAAATGAAAGCAACAACTTCCTAGAATTCTAGAAAAGAATTATTCTCCAACTCCCACTAGAGGGACACCCTAATGCCTTGGTTTCTTTAGTAACCAACTGAATGGATGCCCTAACACCCTAGAGAGCCACAACTCGCCCTAGCACCACCCTACCACCCTGAAGTGTTTACAGGCCCCAACTTGTAGGTGACTTCATTCACTTGCCTAGCACCACCCTACCACCCTATAAAGACAAAAATTAAATACAAAAGTGTGGACTCCTGTACTAGGGACAATGATCCATGATACAATATGATTTACAATGATTTTGACCAAACACCCAATCACACTATGACCTGCAACCAAACCATGACATCATCCCAATAGAGACTCCTATACCTCCAAACTCTAGGCAGATTGACTCTTTTACAATAATGAGTCTTCCAATGATGACACTTTTACAAATGACTCTTTTACAACTTTACAATGATGACTCTTGGCCTTGACACTTCTTCACAATATACAGATGGTTGTCATGTCTTCGAAGGATGTCCCGCTGCAATGTTTCTTTTGATTTGATACTTTTGCTCTTGAATTCTTTCTTGAAGTTTTACTTGAATCTTCTTTTACCTGCATGAAAAATTTTCCCGGCGAAACCAATCCCAAAACAAAACAAAATACCCTTCAACTTACCTCTACCTGCAAAACACATGTAAGTGCATAATAATGAATAAATAAAAATTAAAATTACAATGTGTACCTGAAGTGTCCTTTTCAATTTTTTTGTTGACTTCTTGTAGCAGTAGACAATTTAGACTCCCACTCTTGATATAGGCCTGGACTCTATGCAAGACTATATCCAAATTTGACCTAAAGATATATACAGTAAAAACTGATGACAAACCCTAGACTTGTGATGGACCAAGTTCTAAGTACAACAATAGAGACCATTCTACCAAATATGACAAGACAAGTAACATGAACTTACAACATCATACAGATTTAGCATATTTGGTGTAGCATCAAGAATATGTAGCATCAAATGTGTAGTATCAAGAATAGGACATCTGAAATGTGGTATCAAAACTAATTGTGACATATAGAGACATAGAGATATAACCGAGATCCTGTATATACTTATGTTGTCCTGAAAAAACATATGTTAGAGATGATACTCATATTTCAAATGTAAACACTAATCATACATACCTTGTTGTAGGAGACTTACCCTTGACTGTTGATGTGTGGTCCTTACTGCAGTGATCCTTGAATGCATGTTTTTTTCTTTCCTTCTAGGACCTCAATATTGAATCTGTCGTATCTATGTAATATCAGATATCCAGGGTCTGAAATTTTGTCCTGTTGTATCCTTCTGAGTCCTCTTTCCAACCCCATAGGTCTGATCAAGATTAGGTTCATCAAGAAAGCGTTATGCCCAATCTCCTGTGATGACCTGAATATATATTTGTTCAATAGAGTGCAATTTTATGAAGTTCCATGTGTCACTGTTGTTTCCTTCGGCCTTAAAAACGCTACTCAACAAACTATTGTCTGTCCACTTTATGTGACTATTTATGAAATTTGAATCCAATGCTCAGAGTGAAATATATGATGATTTTCCTAATGTCATCTATTTGACATGGAATTCGAGAGCCTGTAAAAACCCTGATTTCCTCAGATCATGTCTTCGAAAATATAGTGAACCAAGATCTGAAATTAGGTCACGAAGTTCATCGAGATATTAGCTCAAATGGGTTTTAATTTAAGCTTATGTAGCTTCACAAAAAAAATGTTATGGAAAAAATATGACGATGACCTATTTGAAGCCACAAAATCCCTACTAGAGGAGGATATGAGGGTCATTATTTATATGAATGTCTTGAATTGAGAGGGTCCTCAACAAGTGAACATTGGAGGGATTTTAGGAGAAATATTTTTATTATTAATTATTGACTATTCAATGACCACAACCAATGATCCAGGTCCGGGTGTGACAAAGGACCCTTCCAAGACCTTTTACTTTCATGATGTGTTAAATTGAATTTTTAAAAGAACATAAATGAATACATCTGCATGTTGTAAAGAATATGAACATGGAAATCATCAGCACATGAAAACATAAGACATTGATAATAGAGTTCATCCAGGAGGGACTACGTCTCCAGGCCCCGATGTCAAGATGGTGTAGGTCATTGCATTAGGTGCTGTCAATAGTGATGATGTACATAAGAGGTGATGTTACTATCATACAAGGAAAATGCCCGCATGTAGGAGTGGTGCCAAGAGATGTTCCACTACAGGAACTCTCAGTCAAAAAGGACTCATATCAGTATGACATAAACTCATGCATGATGATCACCCCGCCAACATGGCATAAAAGGGATCTCAATGCAAACATAGATGGTGACAACATGAGTATCCCATCAACATGATGACAAAAGTATCTCGAACAAAACATGATGAATCATGACAACAAGTAGATCCCACAAATGATTCTGTGTCACATCAAGCAGGAATCATGAAAACAAGTAAGAAACAAGATCCCATGTCAAACATCAAATAGGGATCTGTGCATCACAATGCATATCAAAAGAAGTACATGAACACACTACATATACCTCACATCCTAGGGCCATCTGAAGAAGAGGATGTCAAACTGCTGAAGTTGTTCGTACCATCGATCTCACGGCATCAAATCCCATGGAAATGGTTGCTCGCACATGAATGCTGACACGTGCGCTCCACTTAGAAAAGTGGCTGAAAAATGAAATGAGAAAATGGAAAATTTGAATGCACCATCAGGTTTGTGGCGTCGAATGGTGCAAAATCGACTGTCAAATTTCTGAATTTTGAGGAAGTGGAAATCTGGGGCTCAATGAATCTTTTAGATTCCCCTAGATTCCTCAAATATTCCCTCCTTCGGGTCCTCTTCAAATCTGCTACTCATATCAGGAAACTGATTGTGCCATCAGGTTAGTGTCACCAAGAGGTGTAAGATCAACATAAAGTTTGTCCAATTTGGACACTACAAAAATTTCACCCTCCTGGAAATTTCGCTCAGTCATGGTTCCACCTGCAATAAATTAGTTAAAAAAGAATATCATCTCGATTTTCATGCCCACTCCTGGTTCCTCCATGCTGCCTTGGGCACACTGATGAAACATTGGGTTTATATCATTTTTCGAGCGGAGGTATCAATGAGGACCATTGTGGGTCGTTGGTATTGTTGGCGGATTGCATGGAGGTGGGTCGAGTTCAAGCCCACTCCAAAATAGCACGCAACACTGTTTTGGTTATCTGCCTTTTATTTATTTATTTAAATGGCGCACATTTTTATGGGTTGGTGGTTGCATTGATTTTTGAACCGACGGAGGTTTGTTTTTAGGTTGGTATATCCGATGCGCGTTATATGGTACGTTTTAAAGTTTGTTGTACATGGGGCTGCTTCGTGGGGGTCAGCCCACGTGGGCCGGGTGGGTTCAATTCTCCATCAGCCCCGCCTTATCTCACATCATGTATTGAGTGTTGGCGTGTGATGTGGGTGGCAGGGGTCATGGCCCGCCACCACTTTAAAGATATATATATATATATATATATATATATATATATATATATATATATATATATATATATATATATATATATATATATATATTAATTCAATATTATAAAAGAAATTGGTCGTTTGTTGGAAAATTCAAAAATTGACTTTGAAGACATTTTAATGAAGCCACAATTTCGCCCGGAATCTGGTCGGAGTTGGCCGGATTTCGTCCGCCGGAAAACTTCCAAATTGTGTCTTCATTAAGCATGCCCAGTCATCAAAATTCAACCAAACTTTGACTGCCTCTATCTCCTTCATACAGACTCGGATTGATGAACCGTTCATACCACCACGATTAGGACAACGAGATATATGATCTGGTCCTAGTTAGAAATCATTCTAATCACTTTGATTTTCAAGCTTTCATAAGCCCTCTTTGTCCTGTGTGTGTCCCTGGAGCCACTTGGATCAATCCTCCCCACTGAGGAGCTTTTGGTCCTACAAAAGCATGAAAAATGATCTGTGACTTTTCTTTACCTTGTCTGCGTCACAAGTGTCCTAAAAATTCTTTCTTCCATCTCCCTCACCTTTGTTCTTCAGAGCCTTAGCGATGATCCGACACCTGCAATCTCTGCAACCTGTAGTACATTGTTTTTGCAAATTACATGCTTGACTTTCATGACCAACTAATGACCCAAGCATCCCATACTTTCCACGAGTTTATAACACATACTCGGTGGTCAAGTTTACATCGAAATGGATATAATACCCCAGCTACGAAAACAAGGCCAACATATCATTGTTGCTTCAACAAGTGATGAAAAAACACATCATCACTGCAACACAGGATTTACAGAATAAGGCCAACACTATTTTTGTTTTGACAAGTGATGGAAACATAACATCACTTTCACAGTTTATCATGCAACTCAAAATAATACCAGACATCATCGTTGCTTAACAAGTGATGGAACACATCATCACTTTTACATTTTAAAATGCAACAAATGATTTACAAAAGAACGACCATGAAACACTAACATATCTAGAAACCATTTTTCACTTATCAATGTGAATGGGTCGCCTCCTTGTGGTGGTTTTTCTTGTCGAAAAACTGCTTCACCTATTTCACACACCGACGCTTTGTCTTTAAGGCGCTGCTATGGATGAAGCCTCCAACAAGTGGCTCTTTGATGGCCACTTATGTCGCAATGACTGCAATAGGTTTTCTTCCTCCATATTTGCTTAACATGTTTCTTTACCTGTTGTCGAGAGGGTCTTTCATGCCTCCTTCTTTTGTGTGTTGCTATTCTTTTCCAACACTTAGAAAAAGTATGGTTATGTAATCCACGAAAGGTACATGTTCTTTGATTCCATGATTTATGTTCATCTTTTACAACATGATTATAATCAAAATGAATATTCGAAAATCGAAACTAGTTATACCTTTCCTTCCCGTCTCTGGTGTAAGTATGGCGATGAGAGTTTGCCTCAGCTCTTTCCTTACGATGGCCACTGCCATGGGATGATGGGGATGTGTTCCCATCATTCTCTTTCCTTGATGATTTTTACGATGTTTCGAAAGCATATGACACCTTCGAGCCTTCTCTGTTGGTGTATCCCATGCCTACAAATTGAGGTCTCTGCACAACCTCAAATGGTTGGGTTATGCATTGGTTATTAATACCAAGTTTTTATTTCTTCTCATGCCTCGTCCCGGTAAGGAGCCTCATGTTTGTCCCTTTAATTGGGATCTCCACATCTACAATAGAAATCATACTATGTGATGACAAAACCGAAAGGAAATCAACATCTTTTACCTTCTCTGTTGATTTGGAAAGAACTGATGAGGGCTTCTCATCATTTGTTGTTGGTGGTTTGCTAGCTGTCTCGGCACATTCCCCAACTTTCTTTCTAACATACCAAAGTCCTATCTGACGGGGTAATTTCTTCTACTTTGATGGGGTTGACAATGCCTTGGCCATTAACACCCAAGCCTTTTCCTTCATACCCCATTCTCTTCAATGGTTTGGAGCCAATTCCTGTGGTGTGATTTTCAAAAATAGCGAAATCATCATCAGGACACATACATGAATTCAGAGAATTACATTTTACCTCACATGGGTCACGCTACAGCTTTTCCAAGGCCTCGTCCTTTGCTTGCAGATGTCGTAGCAAACTGTGTTTCTCCTCTTTCTCTTCATGTAGATGCATCTTCAATTCAACATTCTCTGTTTGAAGGTTTTGGTTATTGTAATTCAGTTCTTCCAGGGCCTCTTCCGTGGCTTGCAACTGAAGCTGCAATCGCTCCTTTTCCTCTGTCTCTTTTTGTAGAGTTTCATACATTATTTCCACCATTTTGGAAATTTTGAGCATGGTCTCGTACATTGCTTTTTCATCCTCTATCGCTGCACATTCCATTGTTCATGCTTGCAATTCACATACACGCAAAGACCGCTCTGATACCACTTGATCCAGGTCTGGGTGTGACAAAGGACCCTTCCAAGACCTTTTACTTTCGTGATGTGTTAAATTATATTTTTAAAAGAACATAAATGAATACATCTGCATGTTGTGAAGAATAGGAACATGGAAATCATCAACACATGAAAACATAAGATGTTGATAACGGAGTTCGTCCAGGAGGGACTACGTCTCCGGGCCCCAATGTCAAGATGGTGTAGGCCACTGCATTAGATATTGTCAATAGTGATGATGTACATAAGAGGTGATGTCGCTATCATACAAGGAAAATTCCCTCACGCAGGAGTGGCGCCAAGAGATGTTCCGCTACAGGAACTCTTAGTCAAAAAGGACTCCTATTAGTATGACATAAACTCATGCATGATGATCATCCTGCCAACATGGCATAAAAGGGATCTCAATGCAAACATACATGGTGACAACATGAGTATCCCATCAACATGATGACAAAGGGATCTCGAACAAAACATGACGAATCATGACAACAAGTACATCCCACAAATGATTTCACGTCACATCAAGGAGGAACCATGAAAACAAGTAAGAAACAAGATCCCACATCAAACATCAAATAGGGATTTGTGCAGAACAATGCATAGCAAAATAAGTACATGAACACACTGCATATACCTCACATCCTGGGGCCATCTAAAGAAGAGGATGTCAAACTGCTGAAGTTGTTCGTACCATCGATCTCACGGCGTTGAATCCCATGGAAATGGTTGATCGCACATGAATGCTGACACCTACACTCCACTTAGAAAATTGGCCAAAAAATGAAATGATAAAATGGAAAATCTAAATGCACCATCAGATTTTTGGCATCGAATAGTGCAAAATCGACTGTCAAATTTTTGAATTCTGTGAAAGTGGAAATTTGGGGCTCAAGGAATCTTTTAGATTCCCCCTAGATTCCTCAAAGATTCCCTCCTCCAGGTCCTCTGCAAATCTATTGCTTAGATCAGGAAACTGATAGCACCATTTGGTTCGTGTCGCCGAGAGGTGTAAGATCGACATAAAGTTTGTCCAATTTGGACACTGCAAAAATTTCACCCTCTTGGAAATTTCCTTCGGTCATGGTTCCACTTGCAATAAATTAATTAAAAAAAATATATCATCTCAATTTTCGTGCCCTCTCTTGGTTCCTCCGTACTGCCCTGGGAAAACTAATGAAACACTGGTTTTATATGATTTTTCGGGTGATGGTATCAATGAGGACCCTTGTGGGTCGTTGGTATGGTTGGCGGATTGCCTGGAGGTACTCCAAAATAACACGCAATATTGTTTTGGTTAACCACTTTTTATTTATTTATTTAAATGACATGCATTTTTATGGGTTGGTGGTTGCATTAATTTTGGAACCAGCGGAGGTTTGTTTGTGGGTTGGTATATCCGCTGCGCATTATATGGTACGTTTTAAAGTTTATTGTACATGGGGCCGCCCAGTGGGGCCGACCCACGTGGGTCGGGTGGGTTCAATCCCCGCCAGCCCTGCCTTATCTCACGGCATGTATTGAGTGTTGGGGTGTGATGTGGGTGGCGGGGGTCATGGCCCGCCACCACTTTAAATATATATATATATATATATATATATTTAATTCCTTATTATAAAAGAAATTGGTCGTTTGTTGGAAAATTCAAAAATTGACCGTAGGAGACATTTTAATGAAGCCACAATTTCCCCCAGAATCTGGCCAGAGTTGGCTGGATTTCGTCTGTTGGAAAACTTCCAAATTATGTCTTCATTAAGCCTGCCTAGTCAGCAAAAGTCAACCAAACTTTGACTGCCTCTATCTCCTTCATTCGGACTCAGATTGACAAACCGTTCGCACCACCACAATCAGGATGATGAGATCTAGGCTTTGGTCCTAGTTCAAAATCATTCTAATCACTTTGATTTTTGAGATTTCATAAGCCGTCTTTGTCCTGTGTGTGTCTATAGAGCCACCTGGATCAACCAATTATGAGTGCCATGCCACAACCCCATAGGGTTTTAGCCCACTAACTTGGGTTACTAACTTCAAACATGAATATCTCTCAAACCATGAAGATTTACTTGGCGTGCCATATATCAATGGAAACATATCGACGAGTAGAATCCATCTAGAATATCCTTGATTCGAAATAGAGTAAGCTGTCAAGTAAAAATTCCCATGCAAGATCGGGTTAGCCCTTGGTGCTACTTGGGTTGACATCAATGACAACCACTGGTCAAAAAATTGAATTCTTTCTCTTGTTTGCTTCATTATTTCGTGACTTTTAAATTATTTCCGCTAATGAGTAGAGTAAATTCAGGTCTATTGTTTTAGTAAATTACAATTAGTAGTTTGAATATACAAGGAATACACCATTGTTCCTCACAAGTGCAAAGGATAGGGTTTTTGCAGAAGAATTTGTTGGGGAGGTTGAAGTTGTAGAAAAATATACTGGACTGGTCAAAGCTGCAAAAGAAGCTACTATACAAGTCGAAGTTGCAAAAAGAAGCTATTTGGCAGGTCAAAGTTGTAGAAGAAGTTGTTGGAAATAAAATTTGCAGAAGTTTCTAGAAGCAAGGTGTGATTTGGTCTTAGAGGGTCTTGGTCAAGGGTCAAAGATGTTCAAATTTGTCAATTGAAGGTATATAAGAAGAAAAAATAATTCTGGTGGGTTTTCCTCTCAAGTTGGAAAGGTTTTGGCCCTAGATGATCACCTATATCTTGTGTCATTTGTCTTATTTTTATTTATGTTATGGTAGCTTTTGGATGAAGAGAAACTCATAATAATCAAGTGAAAGAAGAATATAATTAAGAAAAGTAAAAATACACCACAAACAATTGTTAATGTAAGAAAAATCATCCTATGTTTTTGTCCCCTAGATTTCTCAACATGGTCTTAGAGATAAGCTAATAAGTCAAGAAAGGGAAGCTTAAAGAAGGAAAATCAAGGGCCGAAGCACTAGAATAACATCAAGAACATCAATAATCAAGAAGGACCACTCAAATAAAAGGAACTACAAGGAAAATGATTACATCATCATCTTGAAGGAAGTTACTAAAGAAGACCTCAAAACCCTAGTTCGTTCAAAGAAGGATTCTACATTTAAAGAATTCTTGAGAACCTCACATAAGCATCACCTCAAAGAAGGAGCCCTTAAAATACCCTACTTCAATTTGTGTTCCTTTCTCTATTTAAAGAAGGATTCTACATTTAAAGAATTCTTGAGAACCTCACATAAGCATCACCTCAAAGAAGGAGCCCTCAAAAGACCCTAACCCTACTCAAATAGAGAAAGGAACACAAATTGTAGCATCTTGAAGCCTCTACATCAAATAAAATAAGGATATGGCATTGTCATCATCATTAAGGAACCAAAGTGATATCCCTCTCTTTGAAGGATCACTTTTGAAGGAACACATCTTCTATCATTATCATCATCATCAAAATCAAGAAGGTAGAAAGTTGAAGATATCGTCATAAGGAGTATCTTTACAATTAAGTATATTTATTTCCACATTAAAATATATCAAAATGACTTCATTTTGCAAGGAAAGCAACAAGTTGGTTGGATCATAAAACTTTTTTGCATGGAAGAAGAGGATTTATTTGATCCTCTTAGAAAATGAAGTCGTCGATCATGTTAAGGGTTCAATTACTAAACTGCCAAAGGAATGAGCTCAAGCTCATGGCAAGTATATGAAATTGGAAGTAAGAAATCAAAGGATCCTTGTAGAATCCATCAAAGATCCCCTCATACGATATGTATCAAATTTGGAGACATCGAAAGAAATATAAGAGAAGCTAGTAGAATTATTCTCTATAATTACTGCTGAAGAAGTGATATCATTAAGAAAATAACTATAAAAGATGAATATATCAAAGGAAGATGGAATGGCCTCATAATTTATTAGGGTGTCATGAATAAGAGACCAACTACAAGCATTAGGAGAAATAATGTCTGATAAGGAAATGACCACCATAGTGCTCAATGCACTACCAGAGGAACGGGGAAACTTTACATCTAGAATCTATGGAAATAAGGAAGCTACCCCATTCAATGAACTTTGGTCATTGTGAAAAATTGAAGAAATCAAGCTAAATGCAAAAAGAGATGTAGGATTAAATGAGCAAGCACAAGCATTTTTTTCCATGGCTAAGAGAAAAGGGAAGTTTGGAAAGTTTGGTCCTCAGAAAAAGAAGAAGAATATGGCTAAGGTCTAATGCTACGACTATCAAGAATATGGGCACTACAAGAGAGATTGTCCTAAAATCAAGAAGGACAACAACAAAAGAGGAAGTGAAGAAGCCCATATCATTGAAGAAGTGGAAGAAGCTGAAAAGAAGAAAGAAAAGAAGGAGGAAATAAAATATCTCTACTGTGATTGAGATAATCTTCTCCACCAAGTTCTTTTTAGTTTTTGTAAAGTATAGATATCATGGTAAGAAAAATTAGAAGCTTGATATGATGCATAATTTTAGGAGATGGCATCATAAGAGCATAAAATTGAAGCAAGAGCACATGACATCATCATAAGAAGCTTCAAAGATAGCTGGAGCAGAAGTCTATGGTAGTCATAATTAGAGGGAAGTAGCTCTTGGTAACCTCATTGAAAACATAAGTAGTACTTATGGGTAGAAGAAATTCATCTAGCATAGAGATCATCATACATAATCATCATTAGGAAGGATCATTTGAAGGATGAGGATAATCAAGATCCTCTATTGGAATATTCATTAAAATATTCACCTCTCTTGGAAAAGCAAGTGTCTCGCTAAGAATTCCACCTTGTATGGGATTCATTGATTAGGAGGATAATGGTGTGATGGCAAAGGAGTGCAACTGCTCAAGAGAGTTGAAATACTTTCAATCATGGAAGGGAAGTTTTTGAAGGAAGTCTAAATGACCATGTTTACACCGGAAAATTGTACACTTGCTAATACAATCCAGATGACATTAAAAGTGTCTAGTAGAATGCACAGGTGGACATTTTTCCAGCTGAATACATTATAAAGATTCAAAAAATCAAAGGTTATCCTAAGGTACAAAGTTTATAAAGGAAATCAATTAAGGCCATGCGTATATTTCTTTGCTAAATGTGCGCACGTGGAATATCATCAAAAAAGCCACGCAGTTGCAGAAAAGGTGACTCAGTAGTCTGGGACCACTCCACACACTTGGCGCTGATTTCTTGATACATGGTTGGCCTAGTATAGCCAAATTCGAGTTACCTTAGAGAAGTGAAACCCTCAATGGAATCCTCTTGTCCTACTCATGTGTCTTTATCATACATGTACCAAGAGAGGGAAGAGGGATTGAAAAAATTATATGTAAATAGGCCATGGGAGAGCCAAAAGAAGAGACATTGTTATGCTTGCCAAATTGCTTGCAAGAAAACCACCATTTCGTTGTTGAACCAAGGAAGTGAAGAGCACTAGCATGTTGGCCAAATTGCTTCTAAGAAACCCAACATCTTAGTGAGTGAAGAAAAATCCACCCTTTGGAGAGCCTTCACACTTCTTTAAGAGAGAGGAGAAACTTGCAAATAGATTGAGGAAAAGAAACATCCTTGCTGAGGATTTTTGAGCTCCCTAGCTCAAGAAATTTCTTCAAGTTTTCTAGTATTCTGATTGTATTCAACCTCTACCACTAGCAATCAATAAAGGGAGAATTTTCCATATATTATTGATGTGTTTGCTCCATTTGAGCATTGTTATGTTCATGCACCTCTTTGTTGAAGTTTGTGTTTTTGTATGATTGTATCCATTATTTACAATGTTGTGATTATTTAAATCTGTCCACTAACAACACCAATTTTGATTGTGATCCTTTGTAGGTAATAGTCCACTGATAAGGGGGTGTTTTTTGGTACACTTGTGCAAAAAAAACACTACAACAGGAATGTAGACCATACTAATCTCTTTTCATTAATCTAGAGATTGTTTGCATGACCTCCTCTCTGCACAAACATCCTTCAAGGCACTCCTCACCTCCTTGGAGTTTTAAAGTCCACCTAGACTTGTTCTAAGCCTGTGGAAGTGAAGAAATTTCAGAATTTTCTTGCCTGCACATTTTCTTCTCTAACAGATGTGAAGCACACATCTGTATCTTTGAAAACCATGAAGTGCATGTCTATGTCCATAGAACACTCACGACATACATAAAAATAACAAAAAAGCCTTGTATTTTTTAGTTTTCTTAGGTGATTGGTAGCCTCTAGTCAATTTCTTTCACCTCTGCATTTTGTTTTTACTGTTTAGTACCCCTGGTTGCTTGAATGAACCCTAATTCATCAACCAATTAGATTTTTTCTATTTTTCTATTTTTTATTTTATTTTCAAACAAATACCCACATATCTTAATTAGGGAGAAAAGTAAGCGACCATAATCCACATATGTTTTCAAACTATTTCGCTTAATTTTTTGCAAATCATATTCATGTTGATTTCAGTTATCATCGCATATGCTCTAGCCATGAAAATTGGTGGAGAGGCTATCGCACATGAGATCTCCAATACCCAGAAAGGGTTTGGGCAGATTCTAAACAGTTTGAGAGATTTTAAAATAATTAATATTTTAATGGAGTCCCTAAGTCTAAACTTAGGGAAAACAAAATATTAATGTGAATTAATATAAAATTGTGTTAGAATGGTCCAAAATTCATGGATCAAGCCAGATCTAATCTTAGCAATTGATTAGGGAATTAATCTTGGCCATTGATTTTTCAACGAGAAAAGTATAAGAGGAGGCTTGAGGGTCACTTGGAGAACATACCAAGAGATCAAGATTTTGACTTTCTGGGGCTAGGTTTGCTGAGAAAGTTGAGAGAGTGATCAGAGTTGTAGTTGATGGGTAGTGAATACAGAAGCAGAGAGGTAGAGATATCACTGGGAGGATCAGAGAAGTAGTCAGAGAGAGGGACACAAAAGCAAACAAGGGTTCACGCAGAGCCAGCCAGGAGTTGCACAATGCCTCAGAGGGCCAGCGTGGGTGACGTAGAGAGCTAGAGGGCTAATGCAGGGCCTCTAGAGGTTGACGCAGGCCAAGCCAGAGTGACGTTGGGCTAACGCTGGGCTAGAGAGAGGCTGACGTTGGGTTTGTGGGGCAGATTGGAGTTGTGGAGCTACCGGAGTGTTTATCCGGGGTTTCAGCTGAAAGATTTGCTTTCGAGTAGAGAGGTACTACTGTCGAGATTTTTCTCTATTGGGTGAGCTAGATTTGGCACCCAGATTGTATTCTTAAATTTATTAATAAATCAAACCCTCAAATAGCTGCATCAGTTTTCCCACATTGGTTTTTTCCGGGGACATTAGTCCAAAAACAACGGTGTCACTTGTGTCCTTGTTTCTATTTCCTTCAGTTGATGATCTATAATGTGTTGAGCATGTACTTGTATTTATTTCCAGTATTTACATGGTAAATAACTTGTTATTTAACAGAAAAAGTAGGTAGGAATAAATCAGTAAAGCGCATGAAGGGTTTCTAACATGTCAGACTTAGAAATTCCAACATGGTATCAGAGGGTGGTTACAGATCACAAGAGAACTAAGGACATCAGCTGAGCAAAGAAACATCAACAAAAAACCATTGTCCTGAGTGACAGAAGTTGTTCCTAGCAGAGTAGTAGCAAGGAAGGGGTGACGCAGTGCCTGCATCATCAAGATTGAGCCAGGAAGAGGTAGTGCAAAGGCTGAGGGAGGCAAAGATAGGCTCACGCAAAGGCCAGAAGGGCTGACGTAGTTGGTTGAGGATGTTGAATTGCTGGTGCCAGGATTGTGCAGAGCCTAGGAACTCTAACCTTCTGTTTGCTAGGGTTTAGGAGGTTGTGGGTAAGTTGCAGAGTGGAGCTGGTGGGTACTGTAGTCAACACAGTACCTAACAGGGCAAGACCAAGGAGGAGGGAGTTGCTACTGAGGGTTTCTAGCCAGGAAATTCAGATCAGTGGTGCAGGGGCACTAAGGATCAGAGTGGGGGCATCTCGACATTGGCAGAAGGGTTTCCAGGAGGGAAATTGAGGTTCAGAGGGAGTCACACCGAGAACTTCCAGGAAGGAAGTAGAGCAGCAACGAGATTGCGGTGAACGGGGTAAGAGACCGGGATAGAATGGACGAAGCCTCAAACTTCGTAGTCTATAAGGCCAGAATCCTATCTGTTCTAGACACGAATCGTGTCAAGCACTTCACCTTAAGGACGATAGTTATCCCAGTTGACCCAGATGATAATGACAAGTACGAGGAGGCAAAGGCAAGGGCCAAGAGCATCATTCTTGATAGGGTCAAGGACCATGTAGTACCACATATTACTGAAAAGGAAACGGAAAATGAGATGTGGGCGGCCCTAAAGGAATTGTACCAACATACTTCTATGAAGAGAAGGATGTTACTAGAAAATTAGTTGCGATCATACCAGATGCAGAAGGGAGAATAGATTGACCCCTTCCTCAGTCGATTGAAGGAGATCTGGGATCAGCTGACTTCCATACGGGCAACGCCAGATCCAGAATTGATGGTGAGAACAGCCCTGAACGCAGCCTCAGAAGATTGGGAGGTGTTTGTCCAGAGGATAGTCGGTAGGGCGACCCTTCTAGATTGGGAGGAAATGTTGGTTTCTCTTCACCAAGAAGAGATCAGAAGGCTGAGCAAGGCTAGAAGTAGCGGCAAGGGGATTAAAATCAAGAAGGAGGAGGAGAAGGATGCTACCCTAGCCTTTGAGGGAAAGCAGGAGAAATAGAAGAAGAAGGACCTCTCCAAGGTCAAATGCTTCCACTGTGGGGAGTTGGGTCATTATGCGGCCCAGTGTCTAAGGAAGAAGAGTAAGGGAGATGCCTCCAAGACCGAGGCAGTGCCAGCAAGGGAAGAGAAGGAAGTGGAGATAAACGATGATTGTGCCATGAGTGCACACACACCACTTGAGCGGAAGTGGGGAGACATCGAGATGTAGTCAGATGGACTACAGGTGATGAGGGAAAGGATCCTCGAGGTACCCAACCTCTTGGATTATATCTGGCTACGGGAGCCTCGAAGAGGAGTAGTAGGACTGGGTGATGTGGATGGAGCGATAGAGAGTGTTATAGTGCAGGAGTCCCAAGACAGTGTGAGGCAGCAATGTGAGATGCATGGAGTTGTTGTAGCAGTGAAAAGGTCAGAGAGGGAGTACTTGTCAGCAACAGAGGGAGCTTCAGCATCGGGAGTGTCTCTAGCCTAAAAGAGATGTCAGAGTTGGGAGGATCAGTTACTTACTTCTCATTAACTGAGTTGCAGTGCAGTAGTAAGCAGTGGCAGTGATATGGGCATCACGATGCAACATGATGAGAGGGGATGCAGTGCAGATGTAGTAGTGGCAGTGGCAGGGCCATGGGCAGCAGCACGAATGCAGAGGGAGTTGCAGTATGGATGCAACAGTGGCAGTGGAAGGGCCATGTGTAGTAGTATATGATGTAGAAGTGCAGATGATGAGCAACAGGCCTAGCATCAGCACAGGGACTGATGCCGGATGATCAAGGTGATACTCAGTGAGGAGTATTACTAGAGCACAATCCTCGCTAAGAGGGAGTGTTGATTTGGGGTAGCATAGAATGTGCTATAGCCACAAAAATTGGTGGAGAGGCTAAGGCACATGAGATATCCAATACGCAGAAAGGGTTTGGGTAGATTCTAAACAGTTTGGGAGATATTAAAATAATTAATATTTTAATGGAGTCCCTAAGTCTAAACTTAGGGAAAATAAAATATTAATGTGAATTAATATAAAATTGTGTTAGAATGGTCCAAAATTCATGGATCAAGCCAGATCTAATCTTAGCCATTAATTAGGGACTTAATCGCAACCATTGATTTGTCAACGAGAAAAGTATAAGAGGAGGCTTGAGGGTCACTTGGAGAACATACCAAGAGATCAAGATTTCGACTTTCTGGGGCTGGGTTTGTTGACAAAGTTGAGAGAGTGATCATAGTTGCAGTTGAGGGGTAGTGAATACAGAAGAAGAGAGGTAAAGATAGCACCACGAGGATCGGCGCAGTAGCTGGAGAGAGGGATGCAGAAGCAGCCAAGGGTTCACGCAGAGCTAGATAGGAGTTTCGCAGTGCCTCAGGGGGCCAGCATGGGTGACGCAGAGGGCTAGAGGGCTGACATAGGGCCTCAAGAGGCTGATGCGGGCCAAGCTAGAGTGACACTGGGCTAACGCTGGACTAGAGAGAGGCTGATGCTGGGGTTTTGTGGGGCAGATTGGAGCTGTGGAGTTGTCGGAGTGTTTATCTAAGGTTTCAGCCGAAAGATCTGCTTCCAAGTAGAGACGTACTACTGCCAAGATTTTTCTCTATTAGGTGAGTCAGATTTGGCACCGAGATTGTATTCTGAAATTGCTTAATAAATCAAACCCTCAGATAGCTGCACTGGTTTTCCTGCATTGGGTTTTTCCAGGGACATTAGCCCAAAAAACACGGTGTCACTTGTGTGCTTGTTTCTATTTCCTTAAGTTGATGATATGTAATGTGTTGAGCATTTACTTTTATTTATTTCTAGTATTTACATGGTAAATAACTTGTTAATTAACAGAACAAGTAGGTAGGAATAAATCAGTAAAGTGCATGAAGGGTTTCTAATGTGTCAGACTTAGAACTTCTGACAATTCACTTAATTGGTAAAGCAAGTGGCCATTATCCATGAATCTTACCACTAACCAAAGCAATTTTTTTGGGACTAGGAGAAAATGTTAGTAGAGAAAGTGAGCAATCCCTACTTCCCTTGCGTCTCCTAGACAAACCTGGGATTGCATATGAAAACCTTCTTGAAAATATTTGAATTTCCATCACCCTCATTGAAATCCACATAGTTTAATAGGAAAAAGTAAGTGGTCCATAATCCACAAACAAATTTCTTTTTCCATGCAAGGAACAACCAACATCTAGTGTAATTAAAAGGATATTGAAAAGGATCATCGCATATCCAAATCTTATCACACTTGTATGTTCATATTGCATCACCCACTAAGTCTCCATACACTTTGTACTCAAAGACCATGCATTTTTTGATTTTTGGTTACTTAGTCTATTTTGGCTTACCAAGTATTTTTGGTTACTTAGTCTATTTTGGCTTACCAAGTAACCCCATAAGTGAAATAAGCCTCTTTAAAAACAACGATAACTTGAACCAATTAAGTTTCCCCACAGGGGCCATAAAAAAAATTATAGTTTAGGTTAGGACCAATGGGGGTAGGCATCCCATAAGCCACCATGGTAATGCTTCATCATTGAAACATAGTTGTTGACTTTCTAGTGAGCTTAAAAATCCTTCAACAATTCCATGGAAAAGAGAACCTGAGCATGGCAGAGACCCGATTCATAGGGGGTTCGACTTCGGCCTAGTGCGTGCAGTACTCTTTGGGGCTACTTGACCCATCTAGTGCTCGATACTGGTAACCGATTACCAAGAAGCTAAATACTCGAATGCTCACATGGTTAGTGACCAAATCTATGGCATCATTCCCTATAGGTGATGGTGCAGGCAAAACTCAACCCTCATTACCATTACCTTGGTTGATTCCTCGGTTGCTGGAAGGTGTCACCATTTATTTCGAGATGTTGCCCCAGGACCCATCAGAGGTTATCTCCACAAGGCCCAGTTACTTTGAGAGTGGATAGGACAATTAGGTCTTCATAGGACTATTTATCATACGCAACAAACAAAAACCTTTTTTTTTTGTTTGCTTGGTCACATAGTTAATTAAAGGAAAATAAAACACTGATATTTTCGATTTTCTTTATGTATGTGATCCAATTGCATTGACATATATATCTCCTCCCATCACTAAAATCAAAGTGGCACATAATCTAAATTGACACCATAGGGGCCCCCACAACTTCCTGTTGATCTAGGTGTTTTTTAAACATCCCCCCATTACTAGGAAATGTACTAGGACTCTCACCGTTTAGGTGAATAATACATCATTCAACCACCATTATTGGATCTTACTTTATTGGTGCATATTTGCTTGGAAATCCTCCATGGAAAGGGACACCCTTCACCACTCTTGAAGGATCCCCGCACGCTACCCCCTTTGGTAGCGAACACACTTCTCCTCCAGGAAGTCCTCGAGCTACCCACCAGGGTAATCCTCCCATGACATCCCCACAGAGGACTCCACTACACATAGATGTCTAGAATTGCTTTGCGATGGAAGGGAATGCACAAATCTTGTTTTTGGCTTCATTAAATCTCCTAGATTTAAGAAAGCTCACAAATGACTCGATTGAACATGGCCAAAATTGGCCAGCTATGCCACAAATCTCCCTTAAGATATTCCAAAATTTGAGGGAAAGCAGGGTGAAGACCCAGTGTTGGCTTATTGGGGCCTAACCCAAGTTCGGAGTTGATTTAGCCAAACAAATCCTAGTACTACTGGACCTTTCAGCAATAGTCCCCTGAGCGCGGACTGAGGTCTCACCTGAAGTAGTATGGGAGGGTGTTAGAACCAGGTTTCCGCACCCTAGAGATGTCTGATGGTTTCAAGTGGTCTGCGGTTCAACCCTGTGCACACATTGCTATGCGCACTTACCCGTGTCTCGCAACCTGAGATGCTGCCTTTGGGCAACCCTACTCGGGGGTCGAATGTTGATATTACCCAAGTCTTACGAGTGTTCCACTATTAGTTGATTAACTTAGCTTATTTTTATGCATAAATTTATATCCTGATAATATAAACCATTAATTCAGATCAAAACATGCATTAATCCAGAACCAGATACACAAAGTAATGCCATACTTCCATTTATTAATATCTTCTTTATTTACAAACTCGACTCTGCCCTGCGCACTTAGCTGCAGGGATCCGCGCACTCAGCTGCAGACTACTAGGCCTCTATGCACTCAGCTGCAGAGCCTTCTCCTACTCTACAACCTAAGACACACTTAGCTACTCAAACTCTTCCTTCACTTTGCTATTATTCTATGCCATTCTGTTCTTCTTTTTCATTTAGAGCCTCTTTCTATTTATACAATCCCATGGTCCGCGGACCATGGGTAGGCCAACATTACATTACAAAACTAGGGCAGACAATCCTATGACTCTAACCTACTTCCGCGCCCGTAATTCGCGGGGCTTTACAACATTATTTGGTGAAAACATGGGATTTGAGCCCCAAAACATGCCTCGAGGGGATTCCATGCCCCAAAATCCCCCAACACAAACATCATGACTTGCCCTTGAATCACTTTGTTGGCACGACAATCTTGATATGGAGTTCCTCGAACTGTCCTCGAACTATGTTGATGTCGGAAGTGCACTGAGCTGTTGGTTGTTGAATTTGTTGCATCCTTTGTTCTGAGATCTCTGTGTCTGGGGTGCTTCTCTACATTAACATGTGCATCCCCTGTATATGTGCGAGCTTTCCTTCGATGGTTTCCATGATAGTGAAAGCCTCGTCAATCCATGATTGGATGCACGCTTTGAGAACTACCTCTTTGTGTCACATTGCGTCCACCTGCTCCTTCAGTGCCTTTGCTTGCTGCATCCTCGCAAGCCGCTGAGTGAGGACTACTGTCTGTGCAGTTCCTTGGACACTATCGTATTGTTGCTAGAGTTCTCACACCTCTGTCTCTAGGTGTTGGATGTTGGGGTCCTCTTGTAGAGTTGTGAGGACCTCAAGTGCTTGCTCCAACAAAGTGGTACAGTCCTTCACTGCACCTCTGATTTCTTCCAGTCTTGCTGCAATAGCGCTATCGCGTTGTTCTCTAACTTCCGGGGGAGTGGAAGGTTGTGCCTTTAACCATATCTCAATGATCTGAAGATTTAGCTCCAATTGAACCTTGGTTGTTTCCTCCCTAGCCTCGCTGACTCTGATTGCCAACTTGTGGATCTGCACTTCTATTAGTAGATTTTTCGGGAAGGCCATCTTCGGGACGCGTCTGCAAGCGTCGTCTACCACCTGCTCTAACTGTTGATTCTATGACACCAATTTGTCACGCTGCAAGTTGAGCTGTTCTATGTTTATATTTTGTTTGCTAAGAAATTAAATCGTGCGACTCTCCCTGGTGTGCAGCTCTGTCGTTATCCCATCTTGTAGTAGATATAGTTTTTCCCGCAGAAGGGCAGCCATATTAAGGCCAAGGCCTTTCATCATACTAACTGACAATCGATCCATCTCATTTGATGACACTAGAGCTCCCTTCAGCAACACTATTGTGTTTGCCATCCTTGCGCATAGCATCTACTCTGCTGCTAAAGTTACTGCTACGATGTGGGTTGATAGGGTACCTTCCTGAGGGGGGCGCACCTGTAACTCCTGCAGCTGTGCCCTGAGGGCCCCCAACACAGTCTGGTGCTCTTGCACCGTCTCGTCGATGTCATGCAGATCACCCTCGATTAGGGTGGTCGGGTAAATGGTCAATTTCGAGGCCTTAACCTTCTTTCTTGACCCTGATCGTTCTGCCGTGTGTGGGTGCTTCAATCGTGTGGGCGCGGTTCCTGGGTCCACGCTCCCTTCAGCTGTTTCTGCTTCCTTTGCCTCCTGCCCCTGCGAGGATGTTGCTTGGCCCTCGTCAGCCTATGTGGTTGCTTCCTCAGCCTCTTGTGTTGTTGCTACTGCCTCTGCAACCTTTTTCTGCTCAGAGGCCTTTTGCGTCACTTTCTGCGCTGTCCGTACCTCAACTAATGCTTTTTCCTGCCGCCTTTTCTTGGCCAATTGTGATGTGCATCTTAGCATCATTCTTCTTCTGCTACGTTGCCATCCTTTCAAGCTCTGCAAGATATAGGACATGCCATTCTGGAGGTCATGTCTCCAAGACAATAAGAATGGCATCATCCGTGGTGACAAAAGGTAGCTTCACCCACTACTTTGCCGGATCCTTGCGCTCTCTGATAGAGATGTTTTGCACATCTGCCTTGAATTCGAAAAAACTTTGCAGACTGTTGTACATTATGGGTGACAGGCGCAACCTCCGGTTGATCCACATTTAGATGCTCATCTCCATGAGCACCCAAAAATTTTTGGTGTCGCGAATCCATTTCGCATCCTTTGTGGCCCAGAGCGAAGCATACTTCGCGGCCTCTGGTAAGTATCAGTCAATGTTGGGGAATCAAGTGTCCTCTGGTAGTTCCCCCACCATGAGAATGATGGATAACAACAACCACGCATTGTGGAAGTTTTTACTCTGTCGTGGGCTTCGCGATATTTTTTCAAAAATTTTGCATAGAGGAATTCAGACCAGTTGAACTGGACCCCCTATGCACACTGCTCGGCCAGTGCGACCACCGGTGCTGGTACCTCATTGGCGCGACACTTCATCACTTGCAATGCACTACCTTGGTCACTATGTTTGGCGATATCCGATTCAAGCCAAGGCAGCAAACTAACCAATTCTTGACGATAGTGCTCAAACTTGTCAGTATGATCGTACACAACTTGCCTTACCATCCTAGGTTTTTTGACGAGAAATGCTACCTTTATCTTGCCTTCCAACTTCTTGGCCTCCACATCCATCAAAACGCTTTTCTTCCTTAATCGTACCCTTTCATTTTGAAGTTCGCGGAGTCTAAAGTTTCCCCGTCGGATTTCTTCCTTAAGTCCAATGTGTTCTGTTTCTGGCGGCTGTGTAATTCCTTCTTTCTGGGCTTCACGAATCATCGTATCTACGGGTGCTACTATGTGCGGACTAGTCTTCGCATGTTTCATAGGGATTATAGCCTCTGCTTCATACTTCGGCTTCGACAGTGCTTGCGCGGTCATGGTTTTACACATGGTCCTATAAGCCCATAGAACCGCTGGTACGCACAGGTCCCAGTCAGTGTGTTTCTCAGGGTGAACCCCATTTAGTACTTCACACACCTTGTCCAAGGCTTCCACGTGGATAATATTTGGCACGCTTGGGATTATCATACTTTGTTGTTTGCATACTTGCCTTGCCTGCTCTTGCTTGTTGGTCTTGTTTCCTATCGTGAGGTCATTGTGCATTTGTGCAGGTTGCGTATCATACGCCTGTACCCATCTTGAGAGGTGAGCACGCAGGATGTTTCTTCCATCATACCCAACTTTCATCTGCATCGGAGGCTTTCCAAACTGCATGATCATTATTTTTCTGCATTCTCGCTAGTCCTCAAAATTTTGTTGGTGCATACCCCACCACCTTGCAGGCATAGCGCGCAGTGCCCATTTTAGAGCGTCGAAATGTTGTTGTTCTAGTACTTCTTTTTCAAATTTTTTCAGAAAATCCTCTACATCATTCAACCCGTCATACCTAGGTAGATCTCTTGCTTCCGTAACTACACAACGTAGTGACCTTATCATCATGTTGCAATTGAGCGTGGTTACCTTGTGTAACTGGTTCTGCCATCTTTCTATTTCCTCATCCGAATCTAAAGTGTAGGAGCTTTCGCGCTCCCACGAAATCCTGCCATCCGCCGTTGGATTCACCCAATCTTGCTCTCACGCGGTTATCTTGTAGATACAGTCTAGATTGTCATCGTTGTCATAGTCGTGCACCGCTCTGTGTAGCGCGATCCTTCCACAGAGTCTAAAGGTACCACTACGCGTAGAGACTTTTTTCTCAAAAATCATCTTGTGCTTCTTTAGATTTATTACTCCATTCATATCAGTGGCCCAATATATTCCCAGTAGCATGGGATATGGATTGCTGTCATCAACAATCTCTATCACTTATAAATCTACAAGTGCACTCACACCTTCGATAGGAGACCATTGCAAATGCGGGCTTACCCATGCGCTCCCATGTCTGCTTTGGCAGAACGTTCACATCTGATCCTAGATCCAAAATCACTTGATCCATTTCATATTCCCCGATTTGCGCAGTCAATCTCATCTCCCTTCCTATTCGCGTTGCGTGATTTTTTAGCTTCCGAACTATGTGCAGTTCTTCGGGTCCAGTGCATCTAGTGATGAGTTCTTGCAGCCCCTTCACCACTTTTTTGTCGCGCAGCAGCTTCATGCATGTCTCCAAAAAGGTAGTGAGCATTCATGGGTCCATCTCTAGTTCTAGTTTTTCTTTACTACCTGAAGCGGAGGCCTCTGTGAAGCTCTTCTTAGCTTCCATGAACGTCTCCTTCATGCTCTCCAAATCGAAATCTGGCTCCTTTGTTGGAGCCTTGCGAACCTAGGCACTCTCTTTGGGTTGCTTGCCCTTGTCATCTCCTGACATGATACCGCTTCGGAGCACGATGTTTACATTCAAGTCTTCTTCGCGCGGCTCAGACCTCATCATTTGCAGGTTCTAAGTTGGGGGAGGTTGGAGTGTTCCTTTATCACGCAACCTCAATATCGATGTGGGGCAGTCCTCTGTCTCATGATCAAACTAGGTATAATATAAACATGATGCTCTCGTTGGATTTGTACAGTCGCAGGCATAATATCATGGCCCTCCGCAATTGTAACAAATAAACTGGCCGCGACCTCTTCCTGGTCCCATTCCACCTCGACCTCGTCCGCGCCCTTGAAATCCAGTGCACGTCATCACTACATTTTGATCAAGGGCTTGTGTTTCAATCTAAAACCTATACGTAGGAGTCCAATCCATCATTAGTTCATAAATTCTACAAGTACGCTCATCATGGCCTACTGACTTGCAGAGATTACAGAACAACTGCTGGGATGTCTACATATACTTTTGTAATAGATGATAGTTATTTGTAGCATGCTTCCCTCCTATCTAACAAATCATGCACCATAATGCAGGTACCACACTCAATCCTACTTGTGCCTCTGGTCTCAATGGCATTGGCCCTCCTCCCGCCAGGTAGTTCACGACGACTGGACAATGGTCCTTGTCATGTCCCTGACTCTTGCACTTTATGCACCATATTTCCTCGCATGCTTCTGGGCAAGCCGTCTTGTCTTGTTTTAGGCTCTACATCTCAAGACACAAATTTTTTACTGCGCATGGATCTATTGGACTCCTAAATTAGGATCTTGTATCGGGGTCTCGTGCAGTCTCATTGCAATCTCCAAAGCCTCGGCCTAAGTTGATAACTTTTGCTGTGACAATGCGGTCCTTGGATGTGGCATTAGCGACGCTACAAACCATGCTCGGTGTTTTCCATCTATCAAGGTCATATTAGCTTCATGAATCATACACTTCAGTCTCTAATCTAGTTCCCAGGGGGTCTCACCTAGAAGCATTGCAATTTCCTTAAATCCGATAATCAACTGTGTCTTTGATTTTGGCCTGCTAAATTCCCTCTTTAGCGCAACTTGGATATCTGTGATTCCTGCATTTGGATTGTCTTTGGAATTATTAATGTACCATGTTAGTGCGCGGTCCTACAACGCGCTCACCAACATTGCCTTCATTATATTGTCATCCATGACCCCTTGTGCTTCCTATACAGCCTTTCCCAAGAACCAAAATTCGTCCAGATCTTCATTCCCTACTCTGAACATCAAAAATTTTATTGCGCTTGCCATATTGAACTATGGTGGTGGCGGAGGTGGTGTGGGCGAAGGTGGGGGTGAATATGGTGAAACTGGTGGTGGTGTAGGTGGGGGTGGTATGCGCGGAATTCGTTGTCTTATCAGACTGATCGTACTTCTCAATGAAACTTTCACGAGCTCCTCCTCGCTCTCCCACGGAGGTGAAATCAAGGGACTAGTCTCTAATTCTTCACTACTTCCATTTTTTTAGATCCTCCCACTTCATGTGGCCCCAAACATCAATTTATTCACATAAACCACTTTTCACGCACTAGTATTTTAATCCAAGTGTTCAAATATTTAATGTACTTACCTCGCGGTCCTTTGAGGAATCGTCGTTCCACCTCGCTGTAGCTGACTGACGTATCTACCGCGAACTCAGTGATAAACCCTCCTATAATTTGATCGAGCCAATGGTCCACAACACGCGTGATCTTATCTTCCGATGCTTCTAGTCTGCGCACCAACTCTGGAGTCCACACAATAGGTTTTTTGAGCCTACACCTTCCCTGACTGTCTGCTAGCTTCACGATCCACTCATACAACTCAGAGGGGAAGGATGCAAAGAAAATTTCGTGGATTTCCATATATAAGTAGCGCTCTAACCATTGTTCCTTTGATACTCGCAGATTCTTATTTTCCTACGCCGTGAACTCGTGAATCTTTTTATCCAACCACCCTTCAATTTCGTTCTTTGTTGGATTCCAATGACACGACATTAGACATCTCTTATCCAGATCCTAGTCCCAGCAAAGGAACCATATGTTGGCTTATTGGGGCCTGACCCAGGTTCGAAGTTGATTTAGCCAAACAAATACCGGTACTACTGGCCCTTTCGGCAACAGTCCGCGGAGCGCAAACTGAGGTCTCACCCGAAGTAGTATGGGAGGGTGCTAGAACCAGGTTTCCGCACCCTGGAGATGTCTGATGGTTTAAAGTGGTCCGCAGTTCGACCCTGCATGCACATTGCTATGCGCGCTTACCCGTGTCTTGCAGCCTGAGATGCTGCCTTTGTGTAACCCTACTCGGGGGCCGAACGTTGATATTACCCAAGTCTTACGAGTGTTCCACTGTTAGTTGATTAACTTAGCTTATTTGTATGCGTAAATTTATATCCTAATAATATAAACCATTCATACATGTGCACGCAGTAAATAAATAGTATAATTGTAATTCGGATCAAAAGATGCATTAATCTAGAACCAGATACATAAAGTAATGCCAAACTTCCCTTTATTAATATCTTCTTTATTTACAGACTCAACTCCGCCGTGCGCTCTCAGCTACAGGGGTCCACGCACTCAACTGCGGACTACTAGGCCTCTGCGCACTCAATTATAGAACCTTCTCCTACTCTACGACCCAAGACACACTTAGCTACTCAGACTCTTACATCGGTTCGCTACTATTCTACACCATTCTGTTCTTCTTTTTCATTTAGAGCCTCACTCTATTTATATAATCCCATGGTTTGTGGACCATGGGTAGGCCGACATTACATTACAAAACTAGGGTGGACAACCCTATGACTCTAACCTACTTTCGTGCCCACAATTTGCAGGGCTTTACAACATTATTCAGTCAAAACATGGGCTTTGAGCCCCAAAACATGCCTCGGGGGGATTCCATGCCCAACGCCCAGGGAATCACGTCATGACATTTCACCTCTGGTGTTCATCTAACATTATCACAGAAGATACTATTAGATTAAGTCTATTTCAATGCACCTTAACAGGGCATGACGCGAAGTGGTATATAGACCAACTCATGGAACCTTTAGCTCATTAGATAAAGCATTCCTTTCTTTCTTCCAACTCCCAACCTGCCATGATTTTGGGTTGGAGCTTCTAACCAATTTCAAGCAAACACAAGCTATGTACATCTCAAACCATATCCACGAATGGTGGAAACGCCGCAGCTTGTGCAAAACTGATTTTGAAGATAAAGTCCTCCTAGACATTTTCTTGAGATCCCTCACCTCTAAAATCTCAAAGGACATGGATAAAAAATTCCCGTAAAGAGAGGAAGAAGCCATCATTAAAGCCCAACAACTAGAGTTGATCTACAACCAGTCGAGGTACATTTACCACATACTCCTAGATGCCCTGCGCCTGCAATCTCATCAAGAAATAGCATGCACATCCAACACTACTGATGAATTAATTGGGGCCTTATCCCAAATACATCACAACAATAGGAGCCAATACCCTGTGTATCCAATGAATGGCCCATATTACGATGCGACGCCACCATTACAAAATACTGGGTATTATAATGGTCAACCTACACCTATGCAGAATATAGGCAATAGGGTTAACCAGCACCAAGCCCCCCAAGGAGGCTCATATCATCCCCCACAGGGAAATAAATACTCCTCCTGGAGTATGGATAAAACATCTGCTCCCCTGAACCAGTACATTAACCAGGGATAGGAGAACCAATATTCTCCTTTCCCAACACCGCAATAGAATATCCCACCAAAGCAAAACAATGCATGGGTAAATCTAGTGCAACCATCTCTCGCTTCATCGCATCAATAAGAAGAACAACCGAATTCAGTTAATTATTCTAACAGTGCTAGGAAAAAACCAAAAAGTAAGCCAAAGGTAGAGCCCATGAGGGGAGGCATCAATCAACAACAAACCCCAAGGGCACCAAGAAGGGATAACCCCAACCGGAACCAAAACCAGGGTATGGCCAATAACAACTCGCAAAAACAGGGCATGAATAGTAGTCTCTGGACTAATCATGCATGCGCCATCTGCAGGGAGTACAACCATTATACCCATCATTGTCCTCAACTTCCTGATTTAAAAAGGATACAAGACAATATGGGGAAAAGTGGCCAACTAACTGTAGTCATGCAGGAACCCTTTACCCATCATGGAATTGTTAGCACCCAACAACAAACTTCCCAAGCTCACCCATCTGCAGGGAACGTCAAAAATATTCCTAACCATGATATCTTCATGATAAGAGAGGACGTCCTCTTGCAAATGAGGAATTGTACTTATGAGGCTCCCCTAGAGCCCAGTCCGTCCACCTCAGCTAAGACTATACCTACTGGACCATTGACCATTATGCAACCTCCCATAGATGTCATGCCCAAAATGGTTAAAGGACCATTACGACGTGGAGGGCCCAATTCAAGAACTGCCCATAGGTACAGCATAGTCGATGACTTGGCTTAGTCACTGCTAGCTATTTAAGCACTTGAAGTCCTACAGACATGCCCAACCCAGCTGAACGCCATACTTTCTACTTTAGGCATGATCGACCCATCTGATTCTTGCTTCACGGTCTTTGACTTGGACAAAGCTACTCCTCAAATACCCTCAACCATCGCTTTCCAAATCTTTGTCTCAGTCCAGAATATCAATATCCATCGTTGCATCATCGAAGAAGGGGCTTCCACATGCATAATGTCCAAATCTGTTTGGAAAAAATTAGGATCCCCTGAACTTAAGCCTTCTAACTATTGATAAATGACAACAAGAAATTCCAATTTAATTTGTTCTTGAATTAAACTGTGAATTAAATTCGAATTCTATTCTCATAACAAATTAAAATAGTTAAATTAAGTTTATTAAACTTACTTAACTTAGGAAATTCGAGTTGGAAGTCTTTTGGAAGTCATGTATATGTTCTCCCTACTTTGTAGGAGTCCAGTGTGAGTTGTAAAATAGAAGACTCAGTTTCATGAGTTAGTTCAGTTAAATTAGTTCTCAAACTGATTGAGAGAACTAATAGTGAGTTAATAGTCAGTGGTGACACTAATGAACTCCACTAGTGCTACTCTAGCTAACTAAATATTTACTCATCAGAAACTCATGCATGTCAATTCTGAGAAAGACCCAGTTGAGACTAGAGTGCAGGGAAAATGTACTATTTGTTTTATATTTTTCTGAGTTGCACTGATAGTGCATGCATTCAGGAACTGATCCTTGAGGGATTGTTCTATTTTTAGAGGCTTTATTTAAGTTATCCTTCATAGGAATTACATATTGGAATAAAGACTTAGCAAGATTGTGAAGAGGCTAAGCTTTGGCCTTGAACTTGCTTATGAGTTAGAGATTGAATTTGTTGAGTGCTGGGATTATTATAGAGAGAACAAGCATTGTAATTTCATCTTGATCTTCCTTATTAATACAAAACAGATAGTGGGGTTTTTAGCTGTGGCTTTCCCCAGATATTTATTGTGTTATGTGCCCTTGATTCTCTTCCTCTATTGATTATTTTTTTCTCGATGTTTATGGGCTTTTGCTGTAAATAGTGGAAGTAGATTCTTGTCTCTTACTTTAGAAAATTGCATTAGCTTGTGAATATACATGATTTTCTAAATGGTATCAAAGCAACATTATTTTTTGGGCTGAGAGTTTGTAGAGAAGATCTGAGAATTTATGTGCAACTTTTTCAGAAAAAAATTGCATATCTGGATTCCTTGGGAAACAATACCCAAATTCAAATTTTTTTTTTGGCAGCATTGAAGTTCAGATGAGGGAGATATCACTGATTTAAAATCATTTCTCTAGAGGAGATTTCAAAGTTTTGAGTTCTAGGTTACAGGTGAAAGTCAAATTTGCATACATACTTCAGGATCGACAGATGGCGTTCCATGGGTTGAGGCTTGAGTATGCCTTGGAAGGCAGCTTGAATTTTATAGCCTGGAGGGACAGGATGGAGGATGTGCTAGAAGATAATGGCTTGAAGGAATTCATTGATCAAGAAGTCTCCAAGCCAGCAACTATGGATGCACAGAACTTGACCGAATGGAAGAAGTCTGTGGTGAAGGAAAGGAGAATAATCCTTGAGCGTGTTTGAGACCACATTGTATCAAGTATCCATGGCAAGGAAAATATGCATGTTATGTGGAAAACATTGACGAACTTGTATCAGAATAGCAGTGATCAAAGCAAATTGGCACTGAAGGATAAACTTCGCAAAATCAAGATGGAGAAAGGAAAGACAATTCCAAAGTACTTAATCAAGTTCACTCAATGTCGGGATGAACTTGGAAATGTTGGAATCACGGTTACCGATGAGGATATGTGATGAGCCCCAAAAATGTACAATTATTTGGGCTCATTCAACCTCCTAATTTGGCTTAGTCCACCATTCTCATTTGTTTATTGCATGTTTTTGATTATTTTTATGTTAATAGAGTGAATTTGGTTAGTCATGATGCCAACAAGTCTAATGGGTGCTTTGTGTAGCCTTGTTGGTCAACTTGGAGACAAAATTGAAGGTCTTAATGAGCACTTGGCAGCCAAATTCGTGGGAGAACAAGCTAGAGGATTTGTAGGAAGGTGTCCCCCTCATTTATGGACCCTTACCTCGAATTCTCCACCATCATCTCGGAGTTCAAAGGCCACCAAATCAATGAGCTCAAGGGCAGCCAAGCAAGTCAAGTTGGACTGCTGTTAACTACAGGTCTTGGGCAGCCAAGTCCCTAACTTTTAGGAGGACTGTTGGGTCCTCAAATTGTATAAATAAGAGGGCTTGGGGCCTCATTTTGGTTAGCTAGTGGTTGGTCATTTTTGGTAGCTAGTTGGTAGTCAATTCGTTTAGCTAGTTAGTCATTTTGTTTTAGCCATTAGTTAGCCATTTTGTAATTCGATTTTTATGCAATGGATTAGTTTTGCTTTCAGCTCTTTCTCAAGCTCTCCTTGTGGACAGTTTTGATGTAACTTTTCATTCTTGGTTAATAAAGATGAATCCAGCTTTGCACCAGCTCTAAATCGCTCTTGGGAGGTTGTAGCTCTTGGGGTTGGGCCCATCTCAAGCGCCCAATACCTCCCTTGTTTATATTTATGTGTCTTTGCTGCATTCTCATAATAAAATCTGCTCTTTAGATTTAATTCGTGCTTTGTTACTTAGGTTTCTTTTGATGGTTCAAGTAGCTTCTCATGTTTATAATAGATTGGTAGGAGTTTGTATGCATTTAGATCTTTTGGCATGTTCTTTCTCATGTGATGTATATGGTTCTCTTTTCAAACAAGGCTGCTGTTTATTCATTCATTAACCGTTGGATTGAGTTAGCTAGGACTTGGTTTGTTTGCAAGAATTCATTGATTTGTTTGAATAAGCATTGTGTAGGGCATCTCTATCACCTTCATCACCTCCTCGTTCATCTGAGCCTCATTCAGATCAGCTCCTCCATCACCAAGTCTGTTCGCTCATCTCCCATCTTCTCTTTTGCCAAGTAACCTTACCTTCTTCTCCATTGTTGCCTCAACTACCTTGAAACCAAATCAGCCTTCCACATATCATCTCATCAATCCATCCATCAGTTCCTAGGTCACTTCAGACCCCCATCCTACCTCCATAACCATCCATGCATCTTCCATCAACCATCCATCCTCAAAAATCCAATTCGTAAACATCCTGTAGAAGACCTACAGGACTATCCTGTAGAAAACAGAGTATCCTGTAGGATCCTCCACAGCCATCCTGTAGAAGGCCACTCTCTCGGTTGCTGAGCATCTGAATGCGAGGAACCTCTATGGATGGATGCTAAGGATCCCTAGGAACCTCTCCTAGTCTCCCCAACCTATCCCACGCTTTCCTTCCTTCTCCATCCCATCTGCACAACCAAACCCTAGTTAGCACAAGATCACAATCATTCCACATACTTAAAGGAAAAATACAAAAACATAACTTTCATGATGCAAGTAGTTTAGATCCATGCATTCTCACTTATTAGAGGTAATGACAGCATTGGTAGAAGTTGCACTTACATTCCTTGCATTGTAGAGGTCAGACTAGTTAAATTAGGGTTTCCTAGGTTTACATGCTTTGATTTCCTTTCAGTTCATTTTTGTCAAGTAAAGTAGCTTTCCTTTGAGATTAGCTTTCGTCCATCAATTAGCAAGCTTCTTCTGAGAGCCTATAGAAGTTGGCTTGAGCCCTAGCGGACTTGTGCCAGCTGACCAAGTGACAGCTGCGACAAGAGCTAGTACTTGTGCATATAGCACCGCCGCTTCCAAGTTTGTACGAACTACCGAGTTGATAAAATTAAGAGACAGGAAGCCCCAGGAGTTGTAGCATTATTGTTACAATACTGGAGCTCACCATCTTTTTGGTGCCGTTGCCGGGGAAGCGGCAGAGTATTGGTGATTGTTGCTATTCTTCTATTTTCTACTACAACCTTCTTCTAAGTAGTTTATTTCATTTCCATTATGCAATTTCATTTATGCAAAAGTAGATTAGCCTTTCTTGCTTTCCTAGATTAGTATTTCCCGCTTTCATAGATTAGCATTTCCTGCTTTCCTAGAATAGCCTTTCAATTCCGCATTTCAATTCTGCAAGCGTAGATTAGTGTTTCAATTTCGCAAGCGCAGCCTAGCATTTCATTCTTGCAATTTCATTTGAGCAAAATAGATTAGTCCTTTCCTGCTTTCATTTCAATTTCGCAAGATAGTTAGTTGCAGTTCAATCTATTTCATGCCTTGTAGGAGTAGAGCTAAGTTAGAAAAATGATTGCACAACACCCCCACTGCTTCACACAGCCAACGTTCTTCTTTGATGGCTGTGATGAAAGAGCCCCTGGGTGGACATCAAGACATATCTGAAGAACCTATAGGGGAGAAGAAGAAGAAAATATTCCTCTGAAGCAAATGGCTACAAGTAGAGATGTTGGGAGCAACATCTTGTCCAAAGATGAATTTGAAAATCAGATCAAAGATTTCAAGAGTGATATGAGGCAGTTTCTTGCCATGCAACTGGATACCTTGCAGATCCAGAAGAAGCAAGAGGAAGCCAAGAGGGCTTTGGTCATTTTTTGTCCTAAGTGCCTTAAAAAGCATCCTAGGAACGAATGTCCAATGCACTCCCTAGAAGTGTGTTTCATCTATGAAGAATACCATCCTACAGATCAGTGCCCTTCCTTGCCCAGAATCAAAGCTACATATCAAAGAGCCAAAGGAGCCATTGAATCACCCTATTACACGAACCAAAGTTGGCCATATGGACCTAGATCTTACCAGCAGGAACTGCAAGGGATACCCGAGACCTATTATGACCCTTACCAAGCCACCTTCATGCCTTCTTGGGGTCCCCCTGCTCATCCTTCCTGGTCTACACCTCCTCGTTGGTCATATCCTCCTTGTTCCTTCACAGATCCATATTATGCCCAACCAGTTGCTCATTCATTTCACTCTTATGCTCAGCCACAGCCTCAGTGGAATGCACCTTATCAGAGTGGAGACCCCAGTACAACTCTCATCCCGCTCATTTTCCTCCACCACCTGCTCATCCACAACCATCGCCTCCTCCTCCACCAAGGCAACCCCAAATTCCTACCCAACCACAATGCCATCCACCTCCATCTCAAATTCACACCTCCACTCAGCTACCCGTACCTCCATTTCCAAAACCATGCAATGGAGCAGCTCAACCCCATTGCAAATCTGAGGCACAACATGTGCAAATGATTCCTCGTGAGCTCAATGATGTTCACCAAAGCTCAAGAAAAGTAATGCAAAAAAGAGATCATCTTGAAAGCATTGAAGGACCAAAAGCAAAAGAAGATTCAAAAGAGGAGATCAAAGAACCATGGGCTGCACTTAATGAAGAGAAGACATCAGAATCAGAGATAAAGAAAGATCCCTCATGGTTACCATCAAATATTCCATGTACTCAAGAAAAAGATCAACAAAAAGAGGAAGATCAGAAGGTTATGATAGAAGGTGACATGAAGAATGATCCAGATCAGCAAAAGAACCAAGGATATCAAAGCTATATTGAGATATGGTTTCAGAAGATCACTAAGTTGCAGCAGTACTTTCTTCCTCAACTTCGTTTGATCCCTTCAAAGCCAGATCATTTTGTCTCTGAAACTTGGATAGTTGTCAAAGCATGCATTCCGAGCCTTTACATCATCTTGTCTCTAATCTCGATGTGCACATGGCTCCATTGGAAGTATTCTTATACTTGAAAATGTTTTTGTTTTTCAAGTAGGGTAGGGTAGAAAAAAAAGAAAAAGAAAAAAAAATGAAAAAAGAAAAATAAAAATCTAAGGTGAAAACCCCCTCGGAGGCGCCTTAGATTGGCTCATTGATTGAAAACCTCCATGAGGCAGTCAATGGGTTGGAAAGAAAAGAAAATAAAAGAGAAAAAGATCTTTGGGTGAAAACCTCCCTTGGAGGCGCCCAAGGCAAGCAATTAGGGTGAAAACCTCCATGAGGCGCCCTAGTTGTTTTTCAAAAAAAAAGAGAAAAAGAAAAAGAGAAATAAAGTTAATCTCCATTTCATGTTGCAACAGTGACATTGCAGGTTGCAAGAAGGACATTGTAGATCAGGTGGATCACTCAAAACATAGACAAAGGAGTTTTTGTGCCTTCTACAGGAAGTTTCGTATCTTTTACAGGAAGCTTACAAAAAAGCCAAATTGATCTCCAAGGAGGACCTGAAGGCTTGGAATATGTCCATGAGGCCTACACTCATCTATGTTTCCACTCCTCACCCCTTTTCCATCATTCTTTTCATGTCATTATGCTTCTTTCCTCCAAACTGTGTTTTCTACAAGATGCTCTATATTTCTACAGGAAACATCCTGTATAACCTTTGGACGAGCCAAATTCAATCTCAAAAATGAATCTAATGGTGGGAATTTTTTGATTAGGCCTACAAGCACTGGTGTGTCCATCCCTTGCCTTTCTCCATCATTCATCCACCTCCTTGTGCCTCTCATTGTGCTTCTACAGGATCTTCCTGTAGAAATTGTGGGAAACTAGGCATGCATTTCAAAAAGTGGTTTTGCAAGCATGGTAGCTTCCTCAAAGGTTCAAGAGTCCTCCTGCAGTCTTCCAACTCATCCTCCATCATCTCCATACCTGCATCACAACAAAAACTCATTTTGTCATACCATGCAAACACATGCAAAATGCCTTGAAGCCAAAAACACATAGAGCAGAATTTGTTTTTGCCATAACTTGAGAACCATGCATCCATTTGACAAACCATTTTATGGGGGATTGTACAAGGTCAATGACAACATGCCTGAGCAGTTTCATGCAATTCCGGCGCACGGTTTCCAAGAAATCAGCCTCCATCACCATCAGCCATTTCTACATTTTCTCCATAACCGTGCATCCGTTTCAAAACTTGTTTCATGGGGAGATGCACGTGGGTGATAGTAGCCTACCCAAGCAGTTTCAGCCAATTCCGATGCACGGTTTCCAAGAAATCGAGCTCTGAAATCTTCAGCCATTTTCCAATTTTCTCGAAATCCGTGCATCCATTGATCACGAATTTTCTATGGGAGATGCATCATGATGGTAGGAACATGCCCACCGAGTTTCAGCTCAATCCAGTTTTCCGTTTGGGAGAAATGGCAAAAAGAAGTTCTGGTCCTAGGAAAATCCAATGGCAACAGTTTCAGGATGCAGATCTGAACGTGGACATGAACTCTTGGAGCTTGGATCCGGCCAGAGGACACCTGCACATGAAAAAAAACAAACAAATATTAGCAGCCCAGCCATCATGCAACCATAAAATCAAATGCATGCAGCAATGACAGCCCACAGCAGCTCACGACAGCCATTCAACTTCGAGGTATGTGACAAACCCATTCTTCTATTGCATAAAATTAATTTGGAAACTGCATGAATGAATGAAATGGTGAGATTAAGCCACGAATGTAGCAAGGTTAAGCTGATTTCCTTCTCTAAGAACTCAGCTGGCAGTCACGCAGTACACGTGGACGGTTGACTCACGTGGAAATTTAAAAAACAGGAAGTGTTGGCCGTTTGAGCTCCAGTGCAACTAATGGTGAGTGATTACAGGCAGAGAACTACAGTTCATAATTACACTGCAGTGGAGACAACAGTTGCATGTGGCCACGTACACTTGGCCACTTCACTCTCTCACGTGAATCAGGCCGTAATTGAAAAATGCTCGGCTGACTTCCAGTTTTGAACTCGAATGATCATCCGGATCCCTCTGCAGTTCAACACTCCGAGCTTTGGCCATTAGAACGCTTGTGAAGTAACACCAAGGGCGCAGACCAGCTGCAGTCTTTCCCAGAAATCACGCGCTGCTCCTACAGGAACGTTGTTTCTACAGGAAGGTGAATTCCTCACGTAAGAAAGGGTGGCAGAAAAAAGGGTAACCCTGAAACTCCTTCCGCAATTGGCTTTCAAAGGTGGCAAGATCATCATTCACAGTCTGGTCATGAAAATATCGGATTGATGTGCCTATACTATCGCTTCTCAAGGATAGCAGTATAACTAGACTGTGTTTTGTGAATTGTATGCATGCCTTGTCTAAAATAGACCGAATCTCCTTTGCATTTGTCACCTTTATTCAAAACCCCCGTGTTCATCATGCTAGGTGGGCTTATCAGGCGAGAAACCACAGATTCCACCAAATTAAGAGAAAACCAGGAGGTGGTAGAACTATTCACAAGGGTTCAATGGATGTCTTTTTGTGATAATTTGCAGGGTTACGATGATGAAGTAGCTGAAGAATTTCTGCAGGCTTTAAGGCCGAAATCTAAGACCCTGGCTACAGTAAACTTCAGAGGTCTGAGCCTCAAGCTCACCCCAGAACATATCAGTAGAATCACAGAACTCCCTATGGGTCTGCCATGGGACAAGGAACGGAAGCTGAGCCAACAGGCCCAGGAACAAATGGATTGCTTCTCCACAGCAGAGTTTGGACAGAACTGTATATTTTGAAGTGATTCAGTTGATACATACCATTCAAAGTTATCCAAAGCAGTAGAGGGAAAAATGACCAGTGAAGTTCTTAGTTATAGATAGGCTTGCATTGAAGGATATTGATGGAAGTTTATCCTTCTTGGAGAGAGCCCCCTGCTTCATTGATCGATATGGAAATCAAAGAGTAAGAATACCTTTGGTAGGTTCTTTCATCTCTTAGGAGTTGTAAGAGATTTGCTTCAAAATAATTTGAATTTATCTTAGACCAATATGGAACATGGGGAGAATTAATTGTTGAGGAAAGATGCCATCTCTGCAATATGATCATGAAGTCAAAATAGAGCATTAGAATGTTGATAACATGAATGAATTCAGCAGTGTCCATATCTAAAATTGTTGACATGAAGTTCTTATTTTCCTTGACACACATGCAGAGCCTTAAATGAAACAATTCACTGCCAATTTTGTTGTCAAAGTTTTTCTAGATGACCAGGAAGAAAGTAATTAATTTCTGCTTAGTTTTTCTAGTAATCATACTTTTACAAGAAGTAACCCATGAATAAAGAAGGAATATATTTTTCAAAAGGGTCAGATGACGCAAAGATTTTGTATCATATACTTCAATAGCTGACAAAGATTATTCTTTCAAACATAGATATGGGACAGCTCATGAAACAGGGAATCAGCAGATTACACCTCCAGGCAGTTGAACAGGAAAAGGTGTATATAGGCAAACAACTAAAGGTCAAATTTCACATTTGAAAGACATCCAAATCATAGGTCAAAGGCAAGAACAGAGAAGGCACCCTCAGCCAAGCAGACCGAAACAGTGGAGATTGTTTCTACAGGAAGACAGAACAGTTTCTACAGGAAAGTTTGAAAAGAGGGAAGCCAAAGGAGAAATCGGCCGAAATGCTAGCCAAGAAAGTCACCAAGGCCATCAAAGACAAGGGGAGAGATTTGGTTGCTCAGAGGATGAGCAACACTTTTAGTAGGGGGGTGATGATGAGCCCCAAAAATGTACAATTATTTGGGCTCATTCAACCTCCTAATTTGGCTTAGTCCACCATTCTCATTTGTTTATTGCATGTTTTTGATTATTTTTATGTTAATAGAGTGAATTTGGTTAGTCATGATGCCAACAAGTCTAATGGGTGCTTTGTGTAGCCTTGTTGGTCAACTTGGAGACAAAATTGAAGGTCTTAATGAGCACTTGGCAGCCAAATTCGTGGGAGAACAAGCTAGAGGATTTGTAGGAAGGTGTCCCCCTCATTTATGGACCCTTACCTCGAATTCTCCACCATCAGCTCGGAGTTCAAAGGCCACCAAATCAATGAGCTCAAGGGCAGCCAAGCAAGTCAAGTTGGACTGCTGTTAACTACAGGTCTTGGGCAGCCAAGTCCCTAACTTTTAGGAGGACTGTTGGGTCCTCAAATTGTATAAATAAGAGGGCTTGGGGCCTCATTTTGGTTAGCTAGTGGTTGGTCATTTTTGGTAGCTAGTTGGTAGTCAATTCGTTTAGCTAGTTAGTCATTTTGTTTTAGCCATTAGTTAGCCATTTTGTAATTCGATTTTTATGCAATGGATTAGTTTTACTTTCAGCTCTTTCTCAAGCTCTCCTTGTGGACAGTTTTGATGTAACTTTTCATTCTTGGTTAATAAAGATGGATCCAGCTTTGCACCAGCTCTAAATCTCTCTTGGGAGGCTGTAGTTCTTGGGGTTGGGCCCATCTCAAGCGCCCAGTACCTCCCTCGTTTATATCTATGTGTCTTTGCTGCATTCTCATAATAAAATCTGCTCTTTAGATTTAATTCGTGCTTTGTTACTTAGGTTTCTTTTGAGGGTTCAAGTAGCTTCTCATGTTTATAATAGATTGGTAGGAGTTTGTATGCATTTAGATCTTTTGGCATGTTCTTTCTCATGTGATGTATATGGTTCTCTTTTCAAACAAGGCTGTTGTTTATTCATTCATTAACCGTTGGATTGAGTTAGCTAGGACTTGGTTTGTTTGCAAGAATTCATTGATTTGTTTGAATAAGCATTGTGTAGGGCATCTCTATCACCTTCATCACCTCCTCGTTCATCTGAGCCTCGTTCAGATCAGCTCCTCCATCACCAAGTCTGTTCGCTCATCTCCCATCTTCTCTTTTGCCAAAGTAACCTTACCTTCTTCTCCATTGTTGCCTCAACTACCTTAAAGCCAAATCAGCCTTCCACATATCATCTCATCACTCCATCCATCAGTTCCTAGGTCACTTCAGACCCCCATCCTACCTCCATAACCATCCATGCATCTTCCATCAACCATCCATCCTCAAAAATCCAATTCGTAAACATCCTGTAGAAAACCTACAGGACTATCCTGTAGAAAACAGAGTATCCTGTAGGATCCTCCACAGCCATCCTGTAGAAGGCCACTCTCTCGGTTGCTGAGCATCTGAATGCGAGGAACCTCTGTGGATGGATGCTAAGGATCCCTAGGAACCTCTCCTAGCCTCCCCAACCTATCCCACACTTTCCTTCCTTCTCCATCCCATCTGCACAACCAAACCCTAGTTAGCACAAGATCACAATCATTCCACATACTTAAAGGAAAAATACAAAAACATAACTTTCATGATGCAAGTAGTTTAGATCCATGCATTCTCACTTATTAGAGGTAATGACAGCATTGGTAGAAGTTGCACTTACATTCCTTGCATTGTAGAGGTCAGACTAGTTAAATTAGGGTTTCCTAGGTTTACATGCTTTGATTTCCTTTCAGTTCATTTTTGTCAAGTAAAGTAGCTTTCCTTTGAGATTAGCTTTCGTCCATCAATTAGCAAGCTTCTTCTGAGAGCCTATAGAAGTTGGCTTGAGCCCTAGCGGACTTGTGCCAGCTGACCAAGTGACAGCTGCGACAAGAGCTAGTACTTGTGCTTATAGCACCGCCGCTTCCAAGTTTGTACGAACTACCGGGTTGATAAAATTAAGAGATAGGAAGCCCCAGGAGTTGTAGCATTATTGTTACAATACTGGAGCTCACCAATATGGTAAGCCTTTCTCTTCTTGGACTCCCAAATAGTTGGCATAGTTATAAGGACTTTGTCAATGGTCGGGAGAAGCTGCCAGATTGGGAACGACTATGGTCAGATTTGATGTAGGATGAGATCAGGAGGAACACCAACGATGGTTCTTCATCAAAGATAGATGATGAAGAGAAATATGCCTTAGTGATTAAGGTGAGGAAGGGGAAAGGTAAATTTTTTCATTCCAAATCATATTCTTATCATGGAGGTAAGAAGAAGGACATGACAAAAGTTAAATGCTTTCATTGTCACAAGATGGGTCACTTTGCTACAAATTGGCCATTGAAGAAGTCCAAGGAGAAGTCCTTAAGAGGAGCAATGGGTGAGGTTTTGGCCTCCCAATTCGAATTGGACTTTTCCCTCATTGCATGCATCGTGTATTCAATGATGGGAAGTGTCTGGTACTTAGACAATGGAGCTTCATTCCACATGATTGGCGACAAAGAGTTATTCAGTGGAATGGAGGAGAAAGGTCTGAAGATGCATAGCGATATTGGTGATGATGGTAAGTATAGTGTTACAGGTGTGGGAACTAATACTTTTCAGAGGGAGCATGCGGCTCCACTCACCTTGAAGAATGGTATCCGTTACCATGCTTAATGATAGAGGCTATGATGTGATATTTTCGAAAGGAAAGGCGTTCCTTTGACACATAGCCATGGGTCAACTAAAGAAGATAAGGATTTGAGTTCAGAATCTCTATAAGATAGAGGTAGAGGATTGTGCTGCTTTGAGTTCAAAAGTGGAAAATATGTTGAGTCGAGATGTCGGCGAGTTGTGCCACAGGCGATTGGGCCACTTGCACCATGGCGCTTTGATGATATTGCAGAAAATCTCTACCGGTCTTCCCAAAGGTACACTTGAGCAAGTTGATACATGCAAGGGTTGTACTTTGGGAAAATACACCAAGTCTTCCTTTGGAGACAGAGACAGTCGAGTAGATTCTATTCTAGAGACATTCCATTCAGATGTGTGTGGAACATTCTCAACAACATCCATGGCTAAACACAGGTATTATGTTGTATTTGTTGATGACTATTCACGTGAATGCTGGGTATTTTTAATGCAAAAGAAGGATCAAACTTTCACAAATTTTTGTGAGTTCAAAGCATTGGTAGAGAAAGATTCTGGCAAGAAGGTTAAGGCTATATAGAGTGATAATAGTGGTGAGTATGTCTCCAATGAATTTAAGAACTTCTGCGCAGCGGAAGGGATTAAATGAGAGTTGATGACACCCCATAACCCTCAATAGAATAGGGTTGTTGAGAGGAAGAACAAGAGAATAGTAGGGGAAGCAAGGGCGATGTTGCATGATCAAGACCCACCACTACACTTGTGGAATGAGGCATGCAACACAATAGTTTATGTTCAGAACCGTAGCCCACATCAGATACTTGAGATGTAGACACCAAAAGAGGCTTATTCCGATAAGTGGCCAGATGTTGATCACTTCAAGATTTTTGGGTCATCGGTTTATTTCCATGTGACCAAAGATGCACGAAAGAAGCTTGAACCAACAACAAAGTTGGGGATCTTTGTGGGGTACACTGATACACCCCACAAATATCGGGTGTACATGCCGACAAGCCAGATGACAGTGGTTCGCAGGGATATCAGGTTCGATGAGGAGAAGGCCATGCAAGTATCCCTTGAGAGGGAGCTTGAGATACATGTGGATGAGGAGCTTTTAGCTCCTACAGTTTAGGGGCCTCAGATTGATGTGGAGCAACCACATGTAGAGTTTTAGAGAGTGGAGACGTCCACTTAGGTAGAGTCTTCTAGATAGGGAGTAAAGTGCACTAAAGAGGTTAACAGATTGTTGGATGATGCATGGGGAAATGTGGGAGCACCGTCTTCTCAGCACAAATAGAGGAGGTCACCAGAGAGGTACACTAGATACATGGAACTTATGGGTGCATGTGTTATGATAGATCCATATTCCTTTCAAGAAGTAGTGCAACAACTGGTTTGGGTTAATGTGATGGTGGAGGAGTATGACTCCATAGTTTGAAACAATGTTTGGGATGTGATCCTGAGATTGGAGGACAAGTCAGTTGTGAGCTCCCGTTGGCTTTACAAGGTAAAGCAAGCTGCAGATGATAGTGTGGAGAAGCATAAGGCCATATTTGTGGCCTGTGGCTTTTCACAGGTAGAGGGGATTGACTATGATGAGACCTTTGCTCCTATTTCAAGGTACTCATCAATTAGATCTGTTTTGGAACTATCAACACAGATGGGTTGGAAGATCCATTAGATGGATGTGAAGACTGCCTTCCTCAATGTCATGATTGAGGAAGAGGTGTACATAGAGAAACCTGAAGGTTTTGAAACCTTGGACCGTGAGTCGCATGTGTGCCAACTTAAGACAACATTGTATGGGTTGAAGAAAGCACCCCATGCTTGGTATACCAAGATAGATAGCTACTTTACTGGGTTGGGCTTCACGAAGAGTGAAGTGGATGCAAACCTATATCACATAGTGGTGGAAGGTAAGATGTTGATCATTGTACTTTATGTAGATGATCTTATACTAACAGGTGATGAGAAGCTCAACAAATCTTGCAAGGAGGACCTTGCAAGAGAGTTGTAGATGAAGGACATGGGGCTCATGCATTACTTTCTTGGCATGGAGGTATGGTAGGGATATGGGGAGTTGTTTGTATCTCAAGGAAAGTATGCCAATGAGATAGTGAGGAGATTCTTCATGGAGAGCAGTAAACCCATGGAGACTCCTCTAGTTGGTAACTGGAGGAAGGAGGATGCTACTTTAGGGGAAGTAGTGGAAGCTATTTTTTACAGGCAGCTTGTGGGTTCACTCATGTACTTGGTGAACACACGACCGAATATGTGCTATGCAGTTAACCAACTTAGTCAAGTGATGGTTAGGCCTACCAAGCTGTATTGGAAGGTGGAAAAGCATGTATTGAGATACCTCTGAGGCACTACTCAGTTTGGGTTATGGTACAAATGAACAGAGGGAGTGAAGCTTCAAGGCTTCATCGATGTAGATTGGGTAGTGTGGAGTACTAAAGAAGGTATGTTTTTGGTAATTATTTCAGCATCTTTTCATTAGAACTTACAAACCTTTTGCACCATGAACTAGGAAAATGATAAGGGATTGTAATAAAACTTGTGAGATTAATGTGCAAAACGAAAACACTGATCATTGTCATTTTCTTATGTAGGAGGAAGGAAAAACAAAAAGCTGCCATTCCAAAGGAGAGGACAAGGACGGGTTAACCGCTGTCCCTTTGACGGGGAACCATATGCAAACAAGGCAAAACAAATCAAAGCGAATCAACCCTGGAAAGGAAGTGGAGATATTGGCTTGGCGCAAGAAAGAAAAGAGATAACTAAGGACTAACGGTTCGGCGAATCCCTCAGGATCCCTTGATCTTGAGGGATCGCTGCTTTAACTAATTTTTGCACCTAGACATCTCCGCCTTCACCATTATAAAAGGGGCAGCACTATTACCTTGAGGGGTTTGTCGAGTCCTTATGTTTTATGTAATTTCTCTTAAGATTGAAACTTTGATCATCGAGTCTCGTTGAGAGTTGATCTACTGTAATTCCGTCTTATGCATTAATACAAACTCGGTTGCTATTTCATCTCTCAGTCTGGAATAAATTCAAACGGTGTACCCCTGGAGGCTAAGGGCCCGGCCCTGGAGGACACTCGCTCCTGTACTATTACGTTTGGTTTATGCGTGGTTTTCTTATTAGCGTTATTTGGTAATATGATGTGTTTTGTTAGTTTACATCACATGCTCTGTTATGTTTAATTTACTAAGGTTTCTAAAGACAGAACTCTTGCATTAACTCTGCAATGTATCACTGTTCTTTTAAGTGTTGATATAATACTGCCGGTCTTTACAGAATATTGTTGTTGTTCAATTACAGAGCCTCTGCGTTGTGCACTTATTCATTGATATTACGGAATTCATCTTAGCGATTATGTTCTTTGTGATTGTTGGATCTATAGACATTGTTGTTCCATTCTGAAACATAGTCGTAATCTCTTATAACTGAGATTTATAACTAGTTTACCAAGATCAGGTTACTATTAAGTTGTGTTGTGTTCATATATGGTTTTCAAGCGTTGTTCTATAATTCATCATTAATTAGTGTTGTTCCATTTTGGTGTGTTGTTCAATTTGTACTTAAGAGTGAAGGATTGCCATTTGATTCCTGTAGGTCACGATTCGTGCATTTGATCTTGTAGAATAAGGTGTTACTGATTGCTAGACTTAGTTGTTGTTATAGTTTCCTGTTTGCTATTCCATTTCAGATTTGCTATTCTATTTTTGATGTTCCATTTCTTATCTGCCGTTCCATTTCTTGTCAATTGTTATTTTGGTGTGAAGAGCGATCTAAGGCTGTAATGAGCATTGACATTTACTGTCTGGCTCCCAGATCCACGATCTGTTCTCTGATTTACTTTAGTTCCATTAGTTTACAAAGGGATGAGTTACTGCTACTGAACCCTTGACTGATAAATTGCTTAGTTTTCCGAATGTGTGGTTTAATCTTTTGAAGTAGTTTGTTGTAAACAAGCATCCGTTTACTCTTGTATTTCTAAGCATTGTACTACTAGCATTACTCTGGAAAATGATAGCCTCAGACTGAGACACTCTTTGAAATAACAAAACGTTCCTGGATTGACAAACTAATGTGAGGAAATTAGAGGTGAAAGAGACACTTTTTATAGCTCGACATTTTGGCACCGTTGTCGAGGAAAGAGTGTAGCCATTTGTTTCTTTCTAGAGTAGTGTAAGAACCTGTTAGGAAAGAAATGGGTTTTAAAAACGAAAGGTAAGAACCTACGTGTGGAGCATGTAACAACCCTACTCCCCTGCTCGCTTTCCTACAGATTTGCTGTTGTTTTGTTTGGGTAGAATCTAGCAATTGATTTGTGTGCATGACTAAGCAGAAAAAACCAGAAAAGAATTTCAAACCTCTACCCAAGCCAGAAAAAGCTAAGGGTTCGGTGACCCTTGTCCGATCAACCTTCATAGATGAAATCTTCAAGAAAGCAGAATCTCAGCCTTCAGTAGGACCCAAAAAAGTTATTTCTAGACAGCCTACTAGTTCCTTTCAGGCCATAGGATCACCATCTGTAGCCTTTGCTGAGGTGCATAGTCAAACTGAAGAGCAGGACTTTCAAGAAATTGAAAATTCTACTCCATAACTATTGCAAGAAGGGAAATTCAGCAATCTTTGTGAAGGGGGAGGAGAGATAGGGGAAACTGAGGAACCGAGGTCTCCTCTTGGGACAACCCAGCCATTGAATAGCCCAGACAAGGGAAGTGCTGCAAAAATCATTGTTGAAGAAACCCAATCTCCTTAGCCATCAAGCACTCTCATTATCCCAGATAGAGGAAGTGCTATTAAAACCATTCTTGTTAAAGTCATTCCTTCTCAACCTAGGAATACCCTCCTAGATATCCCAGAAGGTTATTGGCATATATTCGACCAAATGGCCCAAAACCAGCCAAACACCCAAACCTCTACATTGCAATACCCCATCGTGGATACTGCAGCAAATGCGCCCATGAAAGCAATCCCTCTTCAACATATCCCTACATTCCACGGTCTTACATCAGAAGATCCGGATGTATTTCTATTTGAGTTCGATGCACTGTGTGGGGAATATGATTACACAACCGACCCAAAAAAACTAAAATTATTTCCCTCTACACTAAAAGGGGCTGCCTTAAGATGGTTTATGGGATTAGGT
Source organism: Pinus tabuliformis (assembly GCA_031772625.1). Taxonomy (NCBI): domain Eukaryota; kingdom Viridiplantae; phylum Streptophyta; class Pinopsida; order Pinales; family Pinaceae; genus Pinus; species Pinus tabuliformis. The sequence continues at coordinate 219,160,948 of CM062818.1, read as the reverse complement.
GGCGCGGTTATAAATAACTGGGATCAAATGAAAGAATATTTTCTAAAAAAATATCAGGACTATTGCAGGTCTAGATAACTAAAGGATGAAATATTCCAGATGGTAGCTAGACCAAATGAAACGTTAGAGGAGTATGTGGAACGTTTTCAGTATAATCTTCAAATATCTCCTTATGCATGACTACCTTTACCTGATAATGTGTTAAAAATAGCATTGATTAGGGGTGTGAAGGAACAATGGATTGAAACATTAAACATTATGGGAAAAAGAGATATTAATCAGGAAAATTTTCTGACATTATTGAATTATGTATCAGGAGCTCGAGAGGTAGCACAAGATTAAAATCGGCAGAACATGATCATTTTGTAAGAGACAATAAAATTTTGACAGAAGGAGTAACGCGTGCAGAAATTGGAAAATTATTGGAAAATTTTAAAACTGATATACTAGGGACGCTAACTACACAACTTGATGTTATACAGGCCAAGTAGAAGCAAATGGAGGCAGAGCAGAATTTGGCAATCTTCTATCTCCGATGCAAGAAGAAACATAGCCATAAGGAGTCCACTAGATGCAATCCGAACATGCGCCATCTGCACAAAAGATCACCTTACAGAAAGTTGTCCCTCACTTCCCGGATTAAAAGCAGTATATAAGGAAGCAGAAGAAGAGCCAGAATCGGTATATTTGCTCAACCAGTGCCGTCAGTGGCAGCCGCGACAATCTGGTATGTTTTCGGACCCAACCTCTTCTTTTCAGTCTCCGCAGTATAATGCTCAACAATATAATATGTGGCAAAGTCAATCCCAACCCCCGTTTCCAAACTGGTCACCACAGTCGTTTCCTTCATCAACCCCGTGGCTGAATCAGGCAAGCCAATCTGGTTGGCCGAATCTTCCCTATACCCCTCCATATTGGCAAAGTAACGCATACCCACCACAATGGACTCCCCCTACTTCACAAAGTTCAGTCTGGCAGACAAAGTGGCAAAGACGGATGCATCAGCCAGTAGGAACCATGCCGCTCCCTCAACCTACATTGCCAGCCTTACAACAAAATCCCCAGTCTAATCTGAGACCGCAACTCCCAGCCCAACCCAACCCCAATCCAAATAACAAACCGGTCCAATCTGTCCAAATAGTAGAAACATCAAAAATAGGAGCTGATCTGAGGGAGTGTAATGATCTTCAGCTAATATCTGGGCATATTATTGAAACTAAGGGAGATAAGATAACCCATGTTGAAAATCAGTTACCCAGAGAACATCTGTCACAAGAAGAGGATGTGAACAAACAACAAAATCATAACCAAACAACCACATCCTCTCCCCCGTTCCCAGAACGATTAATCATACCTCGACCTACACATATCCTGATTTTGACATTCTGGGAGAATTACAAAATTTGTACATAAAAATTCCATTCCTCCAAGCCATTCAAGACATTCCGATATATGCAAAGAATATCAAAGAATTGTGTGTAAAGAAATCAAGGAGGAATATGGCAAATAATCCAAGAGTCCAAGTAGTTGGCACTCTATATGACTTACTATTAGGAAAAGAAACACCCATTAAATACGAAGACCCAGGAAATCCAATATTCACCGTACAAATTTATGGTCAAACCTTCCCTAATGCCTTAGTTGATCTAGGAGCTGCAATCAACATCTTAAAAACTACTACTTGCCAAAAGCTAGGCATTACATCTGTAGAACCCACCTCTACCTTGTTAGAGCTGGTTGGCCGATCTGTGGTTAGGCCAGAGGGCACACTACATGATGTCATGGTATCTGTTGACTCCTGGGAATATTCGACCGATTTTCTAATAATAAATCCCAAAAGCCGATTTGATGGACACCCATTGATTTTAGGAAGACCTTGGCTTGCAATTGCCGATGCCTATATTCGCTGCCGACAAGGCAATATGACCATAATGAGGGGAGCGAATATCAAGAACTTAGCCTTATACCCTCCAGCACAGCCAAGTGTCACAATGATCAAAGTAATAAGCACCCTGTGTCATACCTTACTGACAACATTAGATCTCCATTAACTATACAAGAGGCACTTGATTTTAAAGATCAGATAGAGGACGATGCCATTAATAAATTTATTAGTCAAACTGAATTCAGATCCCGCACACAGTGTCACATGATAGAGGCAGCATTCGATAACGAATTAGAAGAAGATCCTCTTAAAGATACACATGATCAAACGATACCTGTTACCTCTGTTGCAAATAGTAAAATTGTGGAAATCGAACTGGGAAAAATCTTAAACATTAATGCCAACCTCACCTCCGAACAAGAAATGATGCTCATCCATCTGTTGAGGAAATATAAAGAAGCATTTGCATGGGACTATCCTAATATGAAAGGAATTGACCCTCAATTATGTATACACCACATTTACATAGAAAAAGATGTGAGACCTGTTCGCCAGCCTCAGAGGAGACTTAATCCTCATCTAAAGGATGTGGTAAAAGCTAAACTTCAAAAAAATTTAGATGTCAATTTCATCTATCCTATCTCCGATAGTAAATGGGTCTCTCCGCTTGTGGTGGTACCAAAAAATAATGGCAAATGGAGAATTTGTGTGGACTACAGAGAACTAAATAAAGCAACACAAAAAGACCACTTCCCTCTCCCATTCATCGACCAAGTATTAGACACTTTGGCAGGAAAGAAATTCTTTTCTTTCATGGATGGCTTCAGTGGATACAATCAGATTCAGATTGCCCCTGAAGACCAAGACAAAACCACTTTTACTTGTCCTTGGGGAACATTTGCCTACAGAGTTATACCTTTTGGCTTATGCAATGCTCCTGCCACATTCCAAAGGGCTATCCTCAGCATTTTTGCAGACTTAATAAATGAAGGATTTGAAGTATACATGGATGATGACTTTACACCGTATGGAGACGATTTCGATCCAGCATTGGATACATTGGAAAAAGTCCTACAACGCTGCATTACTACCAGGCTTTGTTTAAGCCATGAAAAATGCCATATGTTAATGATTGAAGGACTTATTCTAGGACACTATATTTCAGCAGCTGGCATTCAGGTAGACCCAGCCAAAACCCAAATAATTTTGCTTATTCCCACACCTACCACTCAAACGGAGGTACGCAGTTTTCTTGGACTCTCTGGTTATTATAGGAGGTTTATAGAACATTTTTCACATATTGCTGCACCTCTGTATGCACTAACTAGTAACATTGATTTTCTTTGGACAGAAAAATGTGAACGTGCTTTCCAGGATCTGAAGAAGCTTGTGTCCTGTTGTGACCACCAACAACCCCCCTCCTTCTTTAGTATTAGCAATAACACTAAAGAAGTGGGGACCCTTAGTAAAAAATCCAAAAAAATTTATAAAAATTTTTGTATTATACTCCTAAAAAAATACATCGCACGGAGAAGAGTGAAACATTTCTTTATGAGCACAATAAAAAACTGCGAAGAAGCGACGCGAAATTCATCGCATCGAATACATTAAGAAGCGCCCATAAATGAAAATCTTAAGAAATATCTGATGGCCAATATGCGACATTTCATATCGCAACGTCGCATAAACAACACACAAATAACTTAACAAATTGCAACGATCTGCGATCTTTCGATGCTGCGATCTACGATCTTGCGATGCTGCGATTTGCGCGATTCTGCGCTAAACTGATCAGGAAACTCTGCGATGACACATCTTGATAATGCGATAAACGCGATGCTGCGATACGAGTCGCAGAAATCACCCATCGCAAATTTTCCTTGGCTCAGCATTCAAGAAAAGCTATCCCTAAACCAAAAATTGGGCGCGCGCCTTAAAGAAAATTAGTGAATGTACGCCAAGATATTCATGAAGGACAACTTTTGTGTTTTTCAAAAAGTCAGTTCACTATGAGGTGTCATGATTTTATACATTCGTAGATCTTAGAGCTTTCGTGTCAAAATTTACTATCATTACTCTTTTCCTTTGCGTGAACTGCAAGAATAAAAAACAGGAAACAACATGAAGCAATGTGCAGGAAACATCTAAGGAAAAAGGGAAAGCTTCAATGCTCGGAGAACAGAGAAGAGATGCCCTCATAAGCGGATACCGCATGCAATAGAAACGCAGATTTCAGAGTATTACTGAACAGATGCTGATATCAATAGGCAATTCGACACTCAAGGTCAAAAGCTCACAAAAGTAGCATGTTTACAAAATTCTGAAGCTTATGCCCGGTAAAGGAAAAAGCGCTAAAAGCGGAAAACGCACCAGAAAGGCTCGGATCAAAGAACGGAGGTAGTTTTTGACGCTAATCGCGCATCGCTAAGAAAATTGTTCAGAAAGCAAAGTCCCTAACTTGCTTAGTCATCCATGAGTCCAGAAGCTGAGATAGCAAAAGCAAAGGCAATTTAAGAGGAATTTGGGTTGTTACCAAGTATATACGCAGTAAATTCGCACAGCCAGAAGATGATTCCCAAAAATATCTTCTAGTTTACTAAAAAGTGGTGCCAGCGCTTGTCGTTTCTATTTTCATAGCCCAAGCAAAAGCTGAAGACAACCAGCCGACTCTTCCCAGTCAAATGTTGCATGCTCACAAACACTAAGGAGCAAATACAGAAATAGTTAGGAATTAGATTCAATTTTTAGAAATAAGTTTGCTTAGATAAAGGGCGGTCATTTAAACCGTATCTGAAATTTGTGTAATTAAGTTATTCAGTTAGCAGTATTTAAACCCTTCTCAGGCATTTAGAGAAGGGTCTAGAAATTTGTCAAAAACTTGTCCTCAGAACATGCACTTTTGCACCCTCAGAGGAGGTTTTGATGAATGAATGGATCAAGGTTTATTAATGTTTGCATTTGATATCTACTACTGATGTTGCACTTCTATACTCTTGGTAGATATTAGAACAAGTGGAGATAAATCATTGTTGCTTGAAGCTTATGAGTAGGACCAGTCATAAATGGTACTTTTATCTCTTGGTCATTTCTGCTTATATTCTTAAAAGTGATATACAGTTTTTAGTTGTTTATATGTTATTGCATGAATGTTTGAGTTACCATTTGGCACTTTTGTACGGTGGAGCCATTTATTTATGTTTGATATATGAATAACTTATTATGCGATATGCTGTTCACAACTGTTTTGCCTAACTTTTTATGCAAAGTGGTTCATCTTAATTGATTTCCATTCTTATGATAGCTGAATGATCTTTATTACCAGTTATTATTTGAAATCTCTTTAGATCGCATAATAGAAGGAATACATCCCGGGTTAGCATAGATTAGATGTGCTGTTTTCATTAGATTACAATAGCATAGAATTAGATTATAGTAGCTTAGATTAGAACTCTTAGATCAACATCATCCAACTCTACACACACAGACACCCTTAGATTGGGAAACTGGTCCCATTATCCCCAGTCGGACCCGCTATACCAAACGGATAAGGAGCTGCCAACCAAGGTCCGGACCGGGTGGGTATCCCCCTTGTTGTCGACCCGATTTTCGGGGCTTCAACATATTTGGCGCTAGAAGGAGGGCCTAAACTATGAATGGCACTTAAATCAAAATCTAAATACCATTCTGAAAGTAAATCGCCCTCATCATCTCCCCCGACTTCTCCAGTATATTTAAATCCAGAGTCAGAAGTCGCTCGAGTATCAATCGCTACTACACACCCTGATATTTCAGACCAGTCTACCATTAAACCTCCTGGAGTTGAATCTCTGATTCACAAACTTCAGGGATTTTCCATTTCTCCTCAGAGGTCTGATAAATCTCAAAGCAGTGTGACTTCGCAGTACAATCCTGATCATCCCCTAACCAGGTTAAAGAGTGAAAATTTGGCATCCAGCCAACTGAGTTGCCTCTTACCACCAGGAAAAGAGCGAGGAAATCACCACAAGATTCTGACAGTGAGACTCTTTCGTTTACATCGCCTATTTCAACTACCTCACCGCGAAGTCAACCACCCATACCTCCATTCCAAACCATCATCCATCTGTCTACCGGGACTCCCACAACCCCTCTTCAATCATCTACGATCATAGTATCCTCATCTTCCCAGCTACAAAGATCATCTTCTGCACTTTTCTCTACTAGCATCTCAACGATGGCCCAGTCTCCATGGAACAAACCTGGGGCAGTTTTAATGCCTGCGCCCTTGAGTCAAATACCGGCCCATCCTGAGAAATGGCTGCCCAAATTCAATCCAGAAGCAGGCATGCTAGCAAAAGAACACATAAACAATTTCATGCTTTCTATCAATCTCAACGGAGTTACTAACGAAGATGTTGTTGTTCGGCTTTTTCCCTATACACTACAAGGGACAGCCGGGTCATGGTATTTTTCATTACCTTCCGGGTCTATCACAAGTTGGGTTATTTCCATAATCAATTCCTTATCAAGTTTGGTGATGACAGATCAACGACAACGTTAATCAATGACCTATCCAATCTTAAGGCCCAAACTAAAGAACCTATCAAAGGTTTCGATTTACGGTTCAATAAAATTCTCAACAAAATTCCCACTGCTTCCCAACCCAGTGAAGAAGTACGATGTGAATGGTATATTACTTCTTTACCATCAAACATATCAATCTTCGTGGATAGAGCAAATAAAACAACCTTAGTTGAAAACATGACAGAGGCGATAGCAGTAGAGAAACATGTAATAGCCCTGGAAAAGAGATCCGCGATAGAGGAACGAAAGTCTAAAAAAGTCACCTTCAAGGAAGACTCCAAGAAAAAACAAACAAAAGACCCTTTCGATTTGGAAGGATTGCAGAAAGTATTAAAGACCATGTCTAATGAGATGGTTGACATAAAAAAACAAGTAGCAGAAACTTCTTTAAAAAAGCCCTACAGAGCTTTTAAAAGAGGTCTTTCAACGGATGCAAAACCACCCAATGCCATCTCCAATGCTGAAACTAAGGAAGAGGAAGAAGAAGAAAGTGCCACTGAAGGGCAGACTGATGACGAAGAAGTTCTGGAATTACAAGGAATGTGGGATTTCATCCTCCCACAAGAAGAAGATCAAGAAGTATTTCCGGTTAGCACACGAAGCAAAAATCAGCTTGATCCTCCCCAAACTACCCCTAAGCAGAAGGGCGCAAGCCCTACAACAAAAGATAAAGTCACAACAAAGAAAAAAACTACTAAAGCGACTCAATCTAGCCCAGTTCGAGCAGATCAAACAACCCCATCAAAAACACTGATAGTGTCGGATGAAATGGAGTACAATATTATTGATGACATGAAAAAGACTAGGGCTAATATTACCCTTTATGAATTGAGCAAATTGAAGCATCAACAGAAGATAATGATGAAAGAATTACATGCCGTGCCTATTGTACCTTTCCCTGCCGCTGTACTCTCTCAAGCTTCCGACAACATGGGAAGACCTCCAACTAATGCGATCAATAAGATTGATCCAAATGATATCGCCTTGATTGGAGGAAGATCAAGATCTCACACTCCCCCGTTTCTTCTCACTTACGAGATTTTCAACAAAAATGTGCACAATTGTTTGGTAGATTCCGGTGCTTCATCGAATATTTTACCCAGATCAATATGTGCTAAGTTAAATGTTCAACCAAAAAAATCCGCAGTATGCATAGTTCAGCTTGATCGATCTCAAGTCGAAGTGGTTGGTGAAATTAATCAAGTAACCATAAGATTGTCATCCAACCCGAAGATATGTCAAGTTATTGACATTCTTGTGGCTGATATCCCAGAATTCTATGGCTTAATTCTTAGCAGGGATTGGTCTGAGAAACTCCATGGATACTTTGCAACTGACTGGTCGCACATGTGGTTACCCTACAACGGTAAACCAAATCAAATAAAGGTTGAAAGAGAGCTACACCAGAAGTACATAGTAACGAAATTAGAGGGAGAAAATGAAGCGATATCGTATAATAGTAGTATCATAGGCAATTACTCGGTAGATTCTTTTCTCGGTAATTTCAATGCTCACACATCACCTTACTTAGAAAATTAGTTTTGTCCCAAGTCGAAAATTTTTCCCAAACTGATAGTTCAAAGTGTGTTAATTTTGTAGATGAACCTGTAAATACATCTTTTTTTTGGAAATTATATTTCGATGGCTCTAAATCTAACGAAGGAGCCGGAGCAAGATGCGTTCTGATTAGTCCAGAAGGAAACAAGACCATGCTTACGTGCAGGCTCGAATTTAATTGCACAAACAATACAACAGAATATGAGGCCTTGGTGCAAGGCCTATACAAAGCAATAGGGTTAAACGTCAAGTATCTTCAAGTCTTAGGAGACTCTGAGATTATCGTCAAACAGGTACGTAACACTATACATTGCCTATCAGGTCATTTAAAACACTATCAATCTTTAGTACAAGATCTGACTGAGCATTTCATAGCATTTAATATTTCTTCAATCTCGAGACTCCAAAACGCGAGCGCAGACCTTTTGGCTAACGTAGCCTCTAGGCTTATTCCCTCCGAAGATTTTAGTCTGGATAGATTCTCAATAGAATTAATCTTTAGACCATCCATCCCTGACAACATTACAAATTGGAGAGTATTCAATGACGATCCTGATATTGTAAATTTCCTCACTTCTGAAGGATCCTACTCCAATTAGATAATTGACGAAGACCATCACGATCGAAAAACACAACAAAATAGCATTGATAATGCTATACCTAAATCGGTGGTTAAGTTAGAAGACTTATATGATTTGAAAAACCGGTTTAAAAGGTCTACCAATTCAAAGCTCTATAGTTCAACTCTAAACTACGAATTAGTAAACCTAGGAACCGATGATAAACCACAAAACGTTAATCTATGCATCGGCCTAGTCCCTGAAGAAAAACTAGCATATATTCGTCTTTTGAGACAATATAAAAATGGTTTTGCCTGGAATTACGATGAGCTGAAGACGTATGACACTTCTATCATTCAGCATACTATTCCTATGATTGACAACGAAAAACCTATCCAACAGAAACTGAGAAAGATCCACCCCAATTTAGAAAAGCAGATAAAAACTAAGCTAAATAAGTTATTAAAAGCCAGAATAATTTTCCCCGTCAGACATTCCAAATGGGTCTCCAATATGGTACCCATTATAAAGAAAAACGGAGATATTAAAATCTGTATCGATTTTCGGAATCTTAACAAAGCCTGTCAATAAGACAATTTTCCTCTTCCACCTATGGAACAGATATTACAGGCAGTAGCAGGCTCAGAACTGATGTCTTTCTTGGATGGATTTTCAGGATATAACCAAGTGTGAGTGCATCCTAATGATCAGTTGAAAACCACATTCAGAACTAAATGGGGCACATATGCATATCGGAAGATGCCATTTGGTTTGATTAATGTCGGCGCTACATTTCAAAGAGCCATGGACATCGCATTTAAGGGTTTAGTCAATAAATCTATAGTGATTTATTTGGATGATATAACAGTGTACTCCAAGAAGCGAAGCGACCATATCAAAGATTTAAAACAAAATTTTCAACGATGTTTAAGGTATGGGATTTCACTTAACCCAAAGAAATCTTTTTTTGCATTAAGTGAAGGAAAACTTCTAGGATTCATAGTGTCAAAATCCGGTATTCACATTGATCCTGACAGAATCAAAAAAATCTCTGAAATATCTCTACCTCATAATAAAAAAGCCATGCAATCTTTCCTTGGTCAAATCAGTTTTGTAAAGAGATGTGTCCCTGATTTTTCACGAATTGTGTCTCCTTTGCAAACCATGATTAAAAAGAATTCAAATTTCAAATGGGGTCAAGACGAACATGAAGCATTCAACCTGATCAAACAAGCTATTATTAATGCTCCATCTTTAGCAACCTCGAATTTTTCAGAATCTTTTGTTTTATACACATTTGCCTCAGAGAAATCATATGTTGTAATTCTAACTCAAGCAAATCAAGAAAAAACAGAAGCTCCAATTGCGTTTTTAGCTCAAATTTACAAGGTGTTGAACTCAATTATTTAGAAGTAGAAAAACAGGCCTATGCTATTTTCAAAGCGGTCAAATATTTCAGACCTTTCTTACTCAAAACCCATACTAAGATCATAGTATCGTTTCCAGCGGTAAGAAATCTTCTAGTACAGAAGGATATGGGCGAGAAAAGAGAAAATTAGATCACTGCTTTATAGGAATATGATCTTGAGATTAAACCAACAAACATTGTAAGAGGTCAAGGCTTCTGCAAAATGTTGGCTGGAGAATCGCAAATCTTTGAAATTTCATCCGAAGAGATACAAATGTATGAGGTAAGCCTAAACGATGCAGAATCATTGTATGCTGATATCATTTATTATCTTAAGAACGGGTATGCTCCATCACACCTGGATCACACTAAGAAAAGAGCTCTGAGATTGAAGGCTAAACAATATCAGCTCATAAATGATATTATTTTTAGAAAGAATTATGATTCTGTTCTTCTTAGATGTCTTGAAAAAACTAAAGCTGAAAAAGTTTTGCAGGAACTCCACGATGGACCAGCAGGCGGACACTATGTTGGAGATGCTACTGCACATAAAATTTTACGTTTAGGATATTACTGGCCTACGTTGTTCAAAGATTTACACAGTTACGTGAGGAAATGTCAAGTCTGCCAAACTACTGCTGGAAGACAAAAGAAGCCATCCCTACCACTACAACCGGTAAACATCGAGCAACCATTCAGCAAGTGGGGCTTGGACATAATAGGTGAGATCGTTCCTCACTCTTCTAAGCAGCATAGATACATCCTCACGGCAACAAATTATTTTACTAAATGGGTAGAGACAGTTCCTCTCAAGAATGCTAATTCTGAAAATATTATCGAATTCATAGATCAATTTATAGTCACTAGGTTTGGATTGCCAACGGCTTTATTGTTTGATAATGCATCATACTTTTCTGGAAATGCAATGACTGAGTTTGCACTTAAAAGAGGGTTCAAACTAAAATATTTGGCCAATTACTATCCGCAAGGTAATGGGTTAGCTGAGTCAACAAATAAAAACCTAATCAGGATTATTAAAAGAACAGTTGACTAGAACCAAAAGAATTGGCATAAAGCTTTGGTAAATGCTTTATGGGCAGATAGAATAACATTAAAAGCTTCAATCGACACTTCCCCCTTTAATTTAGTTTATGGGAAAGAAGTGGTTCTTCCAACTCACTTAGTCATTCCCTCTTTGTCTTTAATACAATACATTGATGAAGTACCTACTTCCTCCATACAACTAAGACAAATGGAAATAATCAAATTAGAAGAGCAACGAGAACAAGCTAAGAAAACCCATGCTCATCATCAAGCGCTAATAAAATCCTCTTTTGATTCAAACATAATGACCAGAAAATTTTTTCAAATGGGAGATTTAGTTTTAAAATGGGATAAGGCTCATGAAGAAAAGGGCAAACATACAAAATTTCAAAAAATGTGGCTTGGTCCTTTTCAGATTGTTGAAGTCATAGGTCCGTCATTGTTTGTCTTACAGGATATAGCAGGTAGAAGGGATTCTTTCCCTGTTAATGGTCAAATCCTTAAAATATATTTTCCATAGAAGATTATTATTCTATTTTGTAGAATAGTTTTGTTTTTTTTCTTTTCTTTTTCATAATAAAACCAATTGTTAATGGTTACTATTGGTATTCACAAAAGGACACCAATTCTCTTTCAGATTTTGAGATTTTCGCTTGTATAAGTAGAAAATTTTTGAAAATATGATCTTTATTATTGACAGATACAGTTAAAAGCTTTAGCCTAGATATGATATTTTGTTTTAACTTCAAAAAATTTGATGAAAGCAACTTTTAGCAAAGGAATTGTTTTATATCAGCACAATGAAAGGTATCAATAACAAAATAAAGATTCTCTGTAAAACTGCTGTTTTCAAACTCTATTATTGTCGTCCAGAGCTTTCTTAAGGAAAACAATGATATCCTCCCTGTTAAAGAAAATCGCAGCATTCAGAGGGACAATCCAAGAAACACTATATCTCAAAGAATAAGAGGTCTCATCACGAGCCGGCTTATCATGATCACAGATATTATAACTTTGCTGACTTTGCCAAACATTGTCCATCAAAACAAGGCAATGACTCAAGATTGTTGAAATCAAAAGACAAGGGGTCTCATCATGAGCCAGCTTGTTCAGCGAAAGTCTAAATCAAGTGAATGATTGTGTTATAATTTGGCTACCAAACCAAGACATTGTTCTTTAAGAATAAAAAAGGAAAAAGTGTCAATATGGATTTTTCTTTGAAGGTTGTAGATAACCTTAAACAGGATAAAGGATCATTGCTAGGTAATAGGTAACCCTGTCGAGGCTATGGACGCCTGCTGGCAGCAGTGGCTCTACCTACGACAAACGAGCATATTTTAAAGCCAGCACACAGAGAAGACTTTATTTTATCTTTACAAGACCAAGTAATGGCTGATGTAGATACAAGGACAAGCCTGAGGAAGCAAACAATTAGAATAGAAAGAGGTTGAAACAAAATATCATTGATAGAATAAGGCATAATGTACTCTATCTGTCCATAACAAAGTTTAGATTTATGAAAAGCATAGATAACTGGTTCTTCCAAGTGAATTGCCATTGTTGTGACCACCAAAAACCCCCCTCCTTCTTTAGTATTAGCAATAACACTAAAGAAGTGGGGACCCTTAGTAAAAAATCCAAAAATTTTCATAAAAAAAATTGTATTATACTCCTCAAAAAAATACATCGCACAGAGAAGAGTGAAACATTTCTTTATGAGCACAATAAAAAACTGTGAAGAAGCGACGCGAAATTCATCGCATTGCATACATTAAGAAGCGCCCATAAATGAAAATCTTAAGAAATCTCTGATGGCCGATATGCGACATCGCATAAACATCACACAAATAACTTAACAAATTGCAACGATCTGCGATCTGCGATCTTGCGATCCTGCGATTTGCGCGATTCTGCGCTAAACTGATCAGGAAACTCTGTGATGACACATCTTAATAATGTGATAAACGCGATGCTGCGATGCGAGTCGCAGAAATCACCCATCGCAAATTTTCCTCGGCTCAGCATTCAAGAAAAGTTGTCCCTAAACCAAAAATTGGGCGCGTGCCTTAAAGAAAATTAATGAATGTACGCCAAGATATTCATGAAGGACAAGTTTTGTGTTTTTCAAAAAGTCAGTTCACTATGAGGTGTCATGATTTTATACATTCGTAGAGCTTAGAGCTTTCGTGTCAAAATTTACTATCATTACTCTTTTCCTTTGCGTGAACTGCAGGAATAAAAAACAGGAAACAACATGAAGCAATGTGCAGGAAACATCTAAGGAAAAAGGGAAAGCATCAATGCTCGGAGAACAGAGAAGAGATGCCCTCATAAGCGGATACCACATGCAACAGAAACGCAGATTTCAGAGTATTACTGAACAGATGCTGATATCAATAGGCGATTCGACACTCAAGGTCAAAAGCTCACAAAAGCAGCATGTTTAAAAAATTTTGAAGCTTATGCTCGGTAAAGGAAAAAGCGCTAAAAGCGGAAAACGCACCAGAAAGGCCCAGATCAAAGAACGGAGGCAGTTTTTGACGCTAATCACGCATCGCTAAGAAAATTGTTCAGAAAGCAAAGTCCCTAACTTGCTTAGTCATCCATGAGTCTGGAAACTGAGATAGCAAAAGCAGAGGCAATTTAAGAGGAATTTGGGTTGTTACCAAGTATATACGCAGTAAATTCGCACAGCCAAAAGATGATTCCCAAAAATATCTTCTAGTTTACTAAAAAGTGGTGCCAGCACTTGCCATTTCTATTTTCATAGCCCAAGCAAAAGCAGAAGGCAACCAGCCGACTCTTCCCAGTCAAATGTTGCATGCTCACAAACACTAAGGAGCAAATACAGAAATAGTTAGGAATTAGATTCAATTTTTAGAAATAAGTTTGCTTAGATAAAGGGCGGTCATTTAAACCGTATCCGAAATTTGTGTAATTAAGTTATTTAGTTAGCAATATTTAAACCCTTCTCAGGCATTTAGAGAAGGGTCTAGAAATTTGTCAAAAACTTGTCCTCGGAACATGCACTTTTGCACCCTCAGAGGAGGTTTTGATGAATGAATGGATCAAGGTTTATTAATGTTTGCATTTGATATCTGCTACTGATGTTGCACTTCTGTACTCTTGGTAGATATTAGAAAAAGTGGAGATAAATCATTGTTGCTTGAAGCTTATGAGTAGGACCAGTCATAAATGGTACTTTTATCTCTTGGCCATTTCTGCTTATATTCTTAAAAGTGATATACAATTTTTAGTTGTTTATATGTTATTGCATGAATGTTTGAGTTACCATTTAGCACTTTTGTACGGTGGAGCCATTTATTTATGTTTGATATATGAATAACTTATTATGCAATATGTTGTTCACAACTGTTTTGCCTAACTTTTTATGCAAAGTGGTTCATCTTAATTGATTTCCATTCTTATGATAGCTGAATGATCTTTATTACCAGTTATTATTTGAAATCTCTTTAGATCGCATAATAGAAGGAATACATCCCGGGTTAGCATAGATTAGATGTGTTGTTTTCATTAGATTACAATAGCATAAAATTAGATTAAAGTAGCTTAGATTAGAACTCTTAGATCAACGTCATCCAACTCTGCACACACACACACCCTTAGATTGGGAAACTGGTCCCATTATCCCCAGTCGGACCCGCTATACCAAACGGATAAAGAGCTGCCAACCAAGGTCCGGACCGGGTGGGTATCCCCCTTGTTGTCGACCTGATTTTCGGGGCTTCAACATGTCCATAGCCCCAGTCCTTCAAGGACCAAATTGGGATTTTCCATTTCAGATATCATCTTATGCCTCAGATATAGCCATTGGAGCAGTCCTTGGGTAGGAAGAGGATAAAAAACCACATGCAATTTATTATATTAGCAAAAATTTATCCCCTGCTGAATTAAATTCAACTGTTACTAAGAAAGAATTTCTAGCTGTAATACATGGTGTCAATAAGTTTAGACATTACATTACTGGATATCCTGTTATTTTGTATACAGATCATTATGCCATCAAATATTTAGCAAACAAGCCTATCACAAATGGCATAATAACTTGATTGCTGATTTTATTGTAGGAATTTGATATTACAATCAAGGATCGACTTGGAAAAGAAAATCCTGTAGCCGATTTTCTCTCAAGAATGCCAAAGCCAATTGATGCAACAATGTTCTTGTTCCATATATTTGTGCGTTATGGCCTTCCAAGAGATATAGTTATAGACGGTGGACCATAGATTTCTGGGAACAAAATAGCTGCAACACTCAAAAACTATCATGTCCAGCATAAAATCACTACTCCATACCACCCATAGGCAAATGGTTAGGTAGAAAGCAACAATAAAATAATAGAAGCAATCCTAACAAAAACAATCGCATCACATAGACGTGATTGGGTTTCCAGACTACCAGAGGCACTGTGGGCTTACAGAACAACATGGAGAAGTACCATTGGTTACTCACCTTATCAATTAATGTTTGGAAAGCAACCCATTTTTCCCATAGAATTCGAAATCCAAACACTTCGAACAACACAGGAAGTTGGCTTAGGTTTAATTGAGGCACAGATCAATCGATTACAGCAGATCAATGAGCTCAATGAAATCAGGCTCTCTGCACTCCAAAATACTTCACTTATCCAACAGCAACGAGCTAAATGGCATGGTGCTCTCATTAAAAATAAAGTCTTCCATGAAGGAGACTGGGCACTTTTGTACTATTCCAGGTTTCAGGACTTTCCCGGTGTTACTGGGAAAAGTTTCTATATAGAACTGCTCTATCCCACTAAGGTGTGACAGCTGCCTTAAAACAAACAGAGAAAAGCTACTTTTGTTTTTCCTTTATGAATTATAGATAGAGAGGAACAGAAAGACCAACCTCTGTCTTGTGCTAATCTCTTGATTCGATCCCTCTCTTCTTTGATAGTCCTCAGCTACCTGCTCCCTTGCACGCCCAGCTTCACAAACTACCTGTAAGATCACAGAAGCATATCACTATACGAAGACATGGATCTATAATCATAAACAATCTAGGATCAGATGTAAATTGACCATACAAATGTAACAAGCATCAATGATACAAAATCATGGAGGAAAACTCAAATAGCTTTTATTGATAAATAAGAAAAGAGCCAAGAGGAGTTACAACCAGTTGTTCTGACCCAGCATCAACCTCCCAGCAAAGAAGCCCCTCTTCACCTCAAACAAAGCTTAGATCACCCAACAATCTGATGTTTGTCTCAAAAAACCAACAGCAATTCCTTACAATATGCAAAGTTCCAGCCCTTGGATCTCTGGGATGAGGGATCCATATATAGATATCTGTAAGGGGGATGAGTCAGCTTGTGATTTGATTAGTGTCTTCTCTCTGATAGTTCTTGCTTCCACTTGGAGACTGATGGCCTCTTACTCATCCTTGGTCGAATTCAGTGAGGCAAGTGTCATAGGAGAAGATTCTGGAAGCTTCCATTGCCTCTCCACCTTACAGAATGACACTGCCATTTGTCATTTCTCGCCCATTGCACCCCACAGAAGGGACTTTTGAAATGAAACACACCCTCACAGTGTATTTGGGTGAGATGCAACACACTTAGCCAGTGGAACAGCTGCAATGATCCTGTTTTGACCAATTCTGAGCAGTTTCTCATGGAGAACTTCTGGGAGAAGCTGTAATTTGTTGACCTTGTTCCTTTAGGGGTTAGAACAACACTTTT
The DNA here is from genome assembly GCA_031772625.1 of Pinus tabuliformis. NCBI lineage: Eukaryota > Viridiplantae > Streptophyta > Pinopsida > Pinales > Pinaceae > Pinus > Pinus tabuliformis. The sequence goes on along the minus strand of CM062818.1, from coordinate 219,144,209 downwards.
AGGGACTTAGGAGCCCTTGGTTTATGGACATTTCATGCTTGGGGTTGTAGGGCCCAAAAATGTCTATAACAATTGCCCCCTAAAGTATGAGGCCGTTAATCTTTTGGTGTCGGGTGAAATGCTTTATTATGAGGATCCGAAGTTCTTTCAATGCTGGGAGGAGACCTGTAATGAGATAAAATACAATACATTATCTTCATACTATTTTCATGATCTAGCTGAGGCGGGCATTCCCATGCTCAGCTTTATAAATTCATTTTCATGTACATAGGACAGACAATCGTCTGAGTGTAGACTGATGATTCTGATAGAGCCATCATCCTTTTGAGTGGATAATTATCTGTGCAGCAATGATGTACATTTAATGTCTTTATTTCCCTGAATATATATCGCAGCCCGGATGGATGAAACTAGATCCGGGATCTTCAATCTTGTCTGATCTTCACTCAAAGTACAAGTCGATCCATGTGAGAAATGTTCTGAAGTCGAACATGGAAAGACATCGCTTGATTACTAGTCAATGATGTAAACTGTTGACAAGCACGAGAGGAATCACCGATAATGATAATGAACCTCAAGGTACGGCAGTACAATTCACGTGGTGGGAATAAAGGACTTGGCGTCAAACACCACGCAAAATCTTTCGGTTGAAGGCCATTGATGTAAACCTGTCGCCGGAAGTGAGAAACTTGCCATTGAGGCATGCAAGCTTCAAAGTACTGAATGGGGTGTTCCTAGATCAACTTCTTGGATAATGAGCTGATGTCGACAAGAAGTGATCCATCATAGGAGGGCCTTAATGAATCCCACATCAATGACACGGAATGGAGCAAATGATTTTAAATGGAGGTGAAAACGATCTGGTGATATAAGGTTCAGGGTGGCGGTCATGAAAGAATGGAGTATAATGTATGGTAGTGGGTGAGACACAGGTGAATTCTCTGAATGACTTCTCTTGAACATATCGGCGACACTGATGTGATGGATTGGTAGCATTAACCCCAAATGTGGATGGTATGGCGTGACCATGGTGATGTGACCGGTGAATGAAACAACCTAACCCGACTCGGACACGGAGTGGAAGTGTCATGTTCAAGAGCGACTTGCTACCAACAAAGTTTCTTCAAGTTTTCTTCCCAATTTTCGCCAGTCATTGCTGACCAGTACCTCTTTATTTTTGTCAAGCTTGAGGAGGATAACATATGCTTGTTCTATAATTTTCCCTTCGGGCAAACCCATCGCTATGTTTTAACGAGCCTAGTGATAGTGAAACTCGTTCTCGTCTATAGACAAGTTTGTCGCTATTAATCTTTTTAACGAGTTTAACAACAAAGATAACTCAGTCCTTTTCAATTTTAGAGAGTCTGAAAAGGAACGTAAAGGTAACTCTAAAATTCCTTTTTCGTCATCTAATCCCTTAAGTCCGAAAAGGTATAAAACAATACAGAAGGGATGAATTTTTGATACTTTTAATGAGCCGAATAATACAAGCGCTCGATATTTTTGTGTAATAATCCCTCGGGTCCAAAAATATTAAAATATAGAGGAGGGATAGCACTTCCTGTCCCTTTAACGAGCTGGAGAGGCCAATGGCTCGACAATCTTTTCATATTTTATGAGTCAGTTGAAAAGAGCTTAAAGGAGACTCGTCTTTTGAGGAACGAGTGATAAAATTGGGTAGCAGTTGATTCCAGGTAAGGTTTGGAATGTTCCAATCATGGCAGTGTTACAAGGATGGCTAGTGAGATCACTCTTCGCGGCTGTTCCTCAAAAGGGGTAAACAATCAAATGGAGGCGAATGATTGGCCAATACAGAGTGGAGGTGATGATGAGAACACGACCAAGGCTTTAAAGGCTGAAGTACTACATTCACGATGGTTATTTACCGGGAAATGGTTCATTTTTTAATGAGCTTAAACGCGGGGAGAAACATTTGCTCATGACTTATGTTTTTATTTTTTAACGAGCTTGAACTATGTGCTAAAACTACTCAATGCGGGTTTATTTTTTAACGATCTTGAACCCTGCAGTAACACTGCTCGTGGCGGGTTTATTTTTTAACGAGCTTGAACCCTGTAGTAACACTGCTCATGATAAGTTTGCATGCCCCCAGCATAATAACGCAAATCGAGGTGCATGGCCCCCAAGACAAGAAAATTGATTGCTACAATATTTCTAAAATGGCGATGATCCATGCTGACAAAATGTTTAGGAATCTTCTAAATCCATTAGATATAGAAGATTTCATATTGTAGGTTTCCACTGTGGCCACTTCCGCCAGATTACTCGGAGGCGGTAGGGAAAAAGTACCCATTAAGGCAGGGTCTTTTAGGAGACCTACTCCGATATTTTGAAAAGAATGATTGCTTCCATGGATCATTGGAATGCTTCCCGTAAGTTGTGAACTGTTTGGGAGAAATGTTTGTTGGTCGACGATTGTAATTCCTCCTTGAAAGGGAAATGCAATCTTCCTGAAGTAGGTCGACACAACTGCGGCCATGGCATATATCCAGGGCCTTCCTAGTAGGATGTTGTAATCAAGGTTTTCGTCGATTACTTCAACATCAATTTCTACTGTTTTGCCCCCTAGTTCAACTTGCAAGTTACTTAAAATCCCGTATGGAGTGTATGATCGTCCATCAAATGCTTTTAACGTCATTGACGATCTCGACAAGGGTGGTGAGCCTAAATTTTTCCAGCAACTCATCGACATAATACATGTAGATGCCCCCTCATCAATAATTGTTCGATATACAGTTTTGTTGAGGGCTTTCCCTTGAATAAGAAAAGCTAGTTGAGCTGGTAACTGAGGGTCATATCCTTTATGATCAAAGGCCACAAGATTTGAATCCATTGGGCCAATCCCACCTATTGCTGATAATAAAGCTTGCTTTTGGGAGAGGCAATTTTGCGGTACCTCAAGTGTCGACATAGCGGACGACGATTGGGCCAGGTCCTCTACTATATTATAATTCTGTGCTACTTTGGCACGAGGATTAAATGTCGATTTGTGTACTACTCCCTTTGGCAGCTTTATCATTGGTTCAGGAATGATGGGTGGCACAACTTCGGTCAAAGTTGTTGTTGAACTACTAGGTTGTTCATTAGCCTTGTTATTCGACAACTGTGGATTCCCGTAATCTTTATTCCTTGTCAAAGAATCATTTTGCTGCTCTGAGATAGACAACATAAGCACTTGGGATCAGGAAGCATTTTGATTAGCAACCAGTTTGGTTCCCAGGTGTGGAAATGGATCAGTCAATACTGCTGAGGTTTTTGAACTCCTAAAGAGTTTCTTAACTTCAGCTTTATGTGGACAATCTCTCGTCCAATGATCCTCATCGCATATAAGGTATGGATTTTTTAGTTTCCTATCTCCAGGAGGGTTTGAAGAAGATTTTTCAGGTGATGATTCTTCCTGTTTCTTCTTCTTCCCTTTGCCTTTCTTCTTGCTCCCTGGTTGTTTGGTTTCTTTGCCTTTATCTGTTGATACGACATTTACTTCCGAGGCAAGAAGTTCATCTTTTGCATTTTGACCTGAAATATTATGGGCCTTTTTGGATGTAGCCTTTGTCGATTTCGTGTCTGTTGTGCCAATCACATCATCGTCGGCTTGAGAGTCATTGTTTGATTTAGGAGGAGGAGGAATTAAGAATTCCGGTCTAGGGGCATCAGGTATTTTATCGTAGAGCGTGCCAGACTGAGTGTAAATCAAGTCCAAATATTGTGCACGAGCGATAACTTGCTCTTTTGTTACGACTCCCCCCTTTGCCACATCTTCCGTGATGGAAGGTAGTAATGACTTGATAAACCATTCAGCTAAGAGCTGATCAGGGACATACGTTTTTACCATTCTACGACGACGTCGCCACTCATGTATATGATCAGATATGTGAGTGCCCGTTGTGTGTTTGAAGTTGGTAAGAAGTTCTGTTCCCGTTTCGTACCTTATTGGTAACTGAAAATGGGTTAAAAAGGTTATGGCTAAGGTACTGAAGTTGTCAAACGAAGCTCTAGGCAATTCGATGTACCATTTTTCCGCTGGACCCATTAACGTTCTCTGAAAGAGGCAAAGTCTTAATGAATCATCATTTAAGGTGTTTGATGAACACCATAGATGAAAGGTCATTACATGATTTGATGGATCTTCACCCGGATTTCCATTAAATTTAGGAATATCTGATGGAATTTTATGCGGAATCGCTGGCCACCAAGGGGCATATGCGATTGGATCGTTTGTTAACCGATTTAAATCAGGTAACTCTAAAGTTGCCACAAAGGGTAACTGCTGATTCAGGTTAGGTGAAGCATACCCAGGATATGATGGGATTGCCTGAGCAGTTGGTCTTTGCATATCGGCATAATGCATTTGATGTTGGTAACTTTGGTAAGGTTGGTGGGCATGACCATTGTAAAATGGTTGATTTTGACCGTTTTGAATATGCGGTTGTTCACTATTTGCAAAGATTTGTTGCTCAGAACCTTGGTATACTTGTTGGAATTGCGGTTGTTGGTATTGTACTAGCCATGGTTGTGAAGCCATGTGCTGTTGACCGATACTAATAGTTTGACCAAGATGAGGGGTAATTGTACCCGTCTGAACCTATGTCATTCCACCAATCGGCGATTGTGGTTGAGTCGCAGGGTCAAGGGGCTGTTGCATTACAACCTAAGAAACCTGGGGTTGGCATACAACAAGCAGCGCTTGAACTTGCGACCCCGTCACAATAGCTGGCGTAGTTGGTATATTTGACATAGGTAAGCATTTTTGCATCGAGTATACAACTCTTGGTTGTTGAGGTAGTATAGGTACCCAACCGCTTGAGGTAATTCCAGTATAACCTGAATGTGGTTGTGAACTCCCGTATGGATATCCTCCCAGAGGGGATAATGAAAGGGTATATTGCCCCCCAAACGGCGGTAATCTAGAACTCAAGGGAATGGTTTTCCCTTGGGGGCTGGACTGCCCAATTTGACCTCCAAATGGATCAATTTGTTGAGACTCAACATAATAGTTTCCGGATATTATTCCAGATGAACAAACAGGAACAAACCATACTGTCGAAATGGCCCCTGAGTGGGCTCCTTCTAGCAATTGAGAGCTAGTCGGGACAGATGGTATACCGGCAAACATTATCGGAGTGATAGCAGGGAGTTCTGTCGTCGCTGTGTCAGATGACACAGTCCTAGATGTTGACGGTTGTTCAGACATTTGTAGTCTATCCAAAAGATTACCTAGCGATTCTACAGGAACTTCAGCTGGTGGTAGACTAACTTCTGATGAAGAAGGATATAGAGTGATCCCGACCCCAAATTGCGATGAAGTATTCGTTGGAGGATCTTCTACAATCTCTTCTATGGCATTCAGACCAGGTGGAAGGGGAAGACCGTCAGGTCTGTAGAATATTTCTGGTGCCGAAGAAGGTATGAAATCGGCAGCGATAGATGTTTGAAGAGCAAGACTCTCCGAATCGGTTGAAAATGGAACTGGTTCGGTAACACAAGTGTTTACTTTCAGACTAGGATCAGTATCACTGTCCTTCTGTGGCTACTGAACTTCTTCTGTAGAGGCAGGGATTCCAGAAATGTTTGGAGTAACCGGAGTCTCTGATGTTGTTGGAACACTTGTTCTAACTTTAACAGGAGATTTGGAACCGGTTAAATGAGTTCACTTTGTCCGTACTGGCTTCAATTCCGGAGACAAAGACGGTTGACTCGTAAGCCTCCACGAACGACGGGGTTTCAATTGACTTTCTTCCACGATTGCGGATTACTCGATCAACTAAAATAAAGGGGAAGTATGTTTCCGAATTAGATGAATTTTAGATGCTTTGACACAACTTGCTTTTTCAATTTTTAAGAGTCGAGAAAAAACAAAAGATGACTCTAGTCTCCTTCGATTTTTAATGATCCTGAAGTGACAATTGCTCAGATGGACCTTTTCCGTTAAGGAGTCTGAAAAGGAACGAAAGGGACTGCTCTGGAAATCTAGGTAGAGGGATTACCAAACCAATTGCAAAACTGCAGAATACTTTTTACGGTATGGCAGTCAATCTTCCCGAATGTTGTGTTCAGTGCATTGCGATCGATAGGGCGGCAGACACGACTTCCTATGGATAAAGGATTAAGCCTATTGGGGTCTCCCAAAATATACTTGACGGTACGTGGGAGCACAAGTCCGTACTGGCACTTATCATCTCAAAGTGGAGGAATCACCCAACCATCAATGAGAACAACAGTTACCAGGCTTTAAGACGCCGGAATACGGCTCTAGCCTAGACTTCTAAATGTTGTGCGTTAAGTTCCAAAGCGTTGTTAGATTCATTGAATTTATTTTAAGTTGATCTTGTTCATGAAGTTTGCCTTTTGGGTTCACCACGAGATGTAGATGTAATTCCTAAAATGCAATCTAAGATGATAAACAAACTTTTTATCTCTTTTATGCAATGAAAATCCTAGCTACTAGGGAAAATAAAGACAGAAACTTTTCAAAAAGAGCAAAGAGCACACTCTAAATGCACTTTCCTAAATCAAGCCAATCAGACAGTCTATATGCAAATGCACATGCATGTAGTTTCGACTTTCTTAGTATATGAATGCTAAAAAGAAAGTTGATGCACAAATCTAAATTTCTTTTCAAGTGACAAATATCAACAAGTTTCTTTTCGAAATCAAAAAATGGAGATGATTACAACACCTTACGATTTTGAACTGAATACTTGTTCTCGACACTAGAAAATTACAAATTCAGACCAAAAGCAATAGTAACAGGATAATCAACCATCAACAGCAATCAAACTCTTTCCTACGATTGAAATCGACACTTGCGACAGTTTCAAATCAAAGGACGACAGTACGATTACGCTACTTTTGCAAAGGAGAACTGTAAATGACTCAACAAACACACAAAAACATCTACAGTTCTTTTGTACAAAGGAGGCGAAATAACAACAAGGAAAAGGGGTTTCAAACAGACATATACTGATCACAAGCAGCAAAATTCAAGAATAGAATTGGAAAGAATGAACCACAGAAGCCACAACTGCACAGAGCTAGTCTAATCAGCGCACCTGTAACACAGAGAATCTGAAATGCAGCGCAGGTTGTCCACTCGGGAAGTGCGCTGAAATTCAGAATCTCTGAACAGTACCTGCACTAGGCTAGAAACGAGACTCTATTTGGCTTCTGGGTCACAGTTTGCAGTTCAGTTCTTGGGTTTTGGCCGAGCAAAAAGCAATCAGTAATGCAACAATCAGGGATAGATCTAAGGAGGATCTAAGAGCTATCACAAGGGTAATCAGATAGTTTGTGAATCAGTTGTTTAAATAATAAACAGGTCCAGTAGATGGATTGAAGTAGCAGTTGTCTACTTTGCATTTGTTATGGCAAATGCAGTTCGAATGCTACTTGTAAGTTTATGAAATAGACAACAAAGAATGATAAACAAACAAACTAATTAGCTCCCCAGCGGAGTCGCCATTTTGTTACATGGAAAAGTGTCTATATAGAACTTCTCTATCCCACTAAGGTGTGACAGCTGCCTTAGAAACAAACAGAGAAAAGCTACTTTTGTTTTTCCTTTATGAATTATAGATAGAGAGGAACAGAAAGACCAACCTCTGTCTTGCACTAATCTCTTGATTCGATCCCTCTCTTCTTTGATAGTCCTCAGCTACCTGCTCCCTTGCACGCCCAGCTTCACAAACTACCTGTAAGATCACAGAAGCATAGCACTATACAAAGACATGGATCTATAATCATAAACAATCTAGGATCAGATGTAAATTGACCATACAAATGTAACAAGCATCAATGATACAAAAGCATGGAGGAAAACTCAAATAGCTTTTATTGATAAACAAGAAAAGAGCCAAGAGGAGTTACAACCAGTTGTTCTGACCCAGCATCAACCTCCCAGCAAAGAAGCCCCTCTTCACCTCAAACAAAGCTTAGATCACCCAACAATCTGATGTTTGTCTCAAAAAACCAACAGCAATTCCTTACAATATGCAAAATTCCATCCCCTGGATCTCTGGGATGAGGGATCCATATATAGATATCTGTAAGGGGGATGAGTCAGCTTGTGATTTGATTAGTGTCTTCTCTTTGATAGTTCTTGCTTCCACTTGGAGACTGATGGCCTCTTACTCATCCTTGGTCGAATTCAGTGAGGCAAGTGTCATAGGAGAAGATTCCGGAAGCTTCCATTGCCTCTCCACCTTACGGAATGACACTGCCATTTGTCATTTCTCGCCCATCGCACCCCACAGAAGGGAATTTTGAAATGCAACGCACCCTCACAGTGTATTTGGTTGAGATGCAATGCACTTAGCCAGTGGAGTAGCTGCAATGATCCTGTTTTGACCAATTCTGAGCAGTTTCTCATGGAGAACTTCTGGGAGAAGCTGTAATCTATTGACCTTGTTCCTTTAGGGGTTAGAACAACACTTTTAGGGACTTAGGAGCGCTTGGTTTATGGACATTTCATGCTTGGGGTTATAGGGCCCAAAAATGTCTATAACACCCGGGAAACTCCAGACTCGTTGGTTGGGACCATACGAAATCCAGAAGGTACATGACAATGGTACTCTTATTCTAATCATTATTGATGGTTCTGGATATAACTTCAAGGCAAATGGCCACCAAGTTCACCTTTATCGCAAACCACTCACTCGGGAGTCCTTATGCCAGCAGCTACGCCAAAACTCTGATATGCAAATTTTTTGGGAGGGAGAGAAGTCTTCCTCACCTGTGATTCATTAAGTAATTTATCTTTTTTTCACAGTGTGTACATAATTTCTTTTGTTTTCTTTTTGTACATATTTTTGAATCAAACGCTTTGCCGTTACTTTTTGAAGCTGTAGCAACGTTATTATTTTTGTTGTTCCTTTTCTCAAAGGAACAACATTTTCGTTCTGTTGTTCCTTTTTCAAAAGAACAACACCTTTTGGATCAACCGTCATTTTGCTTTAATTTTGTTCTTTTTCTTTATTTTTTGCTTTCTGTTGTTCCTTTTCCAAAGGAACAACACTTTTGCTTTTCGTTGTTCCTTTTCCAAAGGAACGACATTTGGGTGTTTTGCTATTCCTTTTCCAAAGGAACAACATTTTCGATTTTTGCTGTTCCTTTTCCAAAGGAACGACATTTGGGTGTTTTGCTGTTCTGTTTCCAAAGGAACAACATTTTTCGATTTTTGCTATTCCTTTTCCAAAGGAACGACATTTGGGTGTTTTGCTGTTCCTTTTCCAAAGGAACAACATTTTCGATTTTTGCTGTTCCTTTTCCAAAGGAACGACATTTGTGTGTTTTGTTGTTCCTTTTCCAAAGGAACAACATTTTCGATTTTTGTTGTTCCTTTTCCAAAGGAACGACATTTGTGTGTTTTGCTGTTCCTTTTCCAAAGGAACAACATTTTCGATTTTTGCTGTTCCTTTTCCAAAGGAACGACATTTGTGTGTTTTGTTGTTCCTTTTCCAAAGGAACAACATTTTCGATTTTTGCTGTTCCTTTTCCAAAGGAACGACATTTGTGTGTTTTGTTGTTCCTTTTCCAAAGGAACGACATTTGTGTGTTTTTTCTGTTCCTTTTTCCAAAGGAACAACGTTTCCAATTTTTGCTGTTCCTTTTCCAAAGGAACGACATTCGTGTTTTCTATTGTTCCTTGCCCAAAGGAACAACATTTTTGATCTTTGTTGTTCCTTTTTCCAAAAGGAACACCACTTGTATTCTTTTGTTCTTCCTCTTCGAAGCAGCAACATCCTCGTATTCCTTTTACTTATGCTTGCTCCCCTTGCTGTTTTAAATTAAGGATGCTTACTATTCCTATTCTTTCAAGTCTTTTGGAATACAACTATGCACTTATGCAATGGATACAAAATCACAGCATACTGAAATCAGGGGAATTATAAAATCGTTATTTTTTATAAGAAATTGCTCTGAATTGGTAAAAGGACAGAGGGAAGGACACACTTACCCATTATCTTTTGCTGTCATTGTTTCACTAACTCTGCTCTGATTGGTTATCTTTATCATGTTGGTTCCTTTTAAATCCTCTTTGATTATTATTCAGGAATAGAAGCAAAGGGTTTATATCTTCCTATTGAGATGTTAAGACTTCTTCCACCATTCCTACTCTTAAGGAGTGTTGAACCACCCTTTGTGTATAAATGGGAAAGTACTTTATGAAAAAGAAAGAAAAAAGAGCAAACTGACTTGTTTATATAACGATGTCAAATGAAGGATATGGGGTCTCATCAAGAGCCAACCTACCATGATCATGAGGAAGAAAGTGAAGTGGCATTCCCACTATGGCTACCACACCAGGGATATGGTCCAAAAGGTATATCAAATAAAGAACCCTTGGAGCAGGAGGTCTCATCACGAGTCAGCCTACCCACCTTTCGCTCCTTCCTCGTGAATGGCATTATGGCTAACTGGTCACCAAGCCAGCATAATGGCCTACATTTTGACATCACACAACACTTCCTAAGCATACACAAAGGATCATGGTTCCATGGGTGAAATAAACAACTCTGCCAAGGTTATGGACAACTGTCAGCAACAGAGCACTGTTAATGGTATTGAAGTCACATTATTTACACCAATGGGAAGTTATTAGCACCCTTCTGTTTCTTATACCTTAGTAATCAATCACATAAGATGAATTTATATTATTTTCTGAACCATACAATGCAAGTAAATCTATTATCACCAATCATGACAGAACAATTTACAATGATCGCATGAGACTCGGTATGTACGACAGATGTCCTATCCTCCCAGCCTCGCATCATATCACAACAGTCTCTTACGTATTAAGCAATCCAACTTGATACCTCGATTTTGGTAATCTGCTACTTTTGTAAACATGGAATATTTCCATACGATGTTCCTTTATGACTCTGCTTCAGAACAGAATGGCACGCCGCTCCTTTATTTGACGGTCAGGACGGCCTATCACATTGCCGGGGGGGGAGGTTAACCTCATCATTCCTTGGATGACGTGTCAGACCGCTATTCAGGAAACTGCATAATTGGGAATAGCATGGCTCAACATATACTATTTTTTATTTTTTGCATGACTTGTTATTCCTAATCCTTTTCCATTGCATACTCTACAGCATTAGATTTTGAGTGAGTCTTGCGTCCATCAGCTTCTCTGTGTTTTAACAGCATGAAAAGCTGTCGTTCCATTGTCAAAATTATGATATTTTATAGCAAAACCATAAACATGGGAGGAAGATCGATTCGGAGAGAACCGCAGGTGTTAACAGTCTCTGATGCTGCACAACAAATCTTGGCAAGAGCTGGGTGGCTAACTTATCTCAATCGCTTACAGGAATCCAACGAGACTGTAGCAATTGAATTCTTGCAGAACTTGCAAGAGGCTCACTCCACAGTGAGGGGGAGACACATAGCAGCCACCGATGACATAATCGCAAGGGTCTTGGGACTGCCAGCCACTAGACCTGTATGGACGCTAAAGAAGGAGAGATTGCAGAAGATTATAGAAACCTGCCAGGAGGAAGGCCAGAGCCTGACAATTAGAGGAAAGGGGGTTCTGCCAGCAGCATTAGGAGAACCATGGGTGGAATTGGCAAAGACCATTTAAAGCTACATCATTTGTGAAGGAAGAAAAGACGTGGTACAGCCATGGCACCTTAAACTTTTAGTTGTGTTAAAGCAAAACTACTCTGTAAATTTACCTGCATTTTTGAATTCATTACTGCATGATGTTGCACGAAGCATGAAAAAGGCACAACATGTAGAATCAGTTGTTAGCCATCATGGGTTGATACGGTTAATAGTCAGCCATAGCCTTACCCAGCAGCAGAGCAGCTGGGAAGAGCTAATTTCCATGATAGATGGAGGATTGACTACACCAGACCACACCATCCCCAAAACGTAAACATGCCACCAATACACCTGAGCATCCAGAAAAACAAAGGAAATCGGTTCGACTAGCACGGCTACGAGGGAGGCTGGAGAAGCCCCAAGGAAATACCAGCCAACTGGTAGAGATAGAATATATAGGGGATGAGCAACCCCCATGATTAGAAGGAGAAGACAATGAAAAAGTAATGCAGTAAAACGAGGAAGGAGAAATGGAGGAAGAAACCGAGCAATCTGAGCAGGAGGAGGAAATGGAACAGCAGGAAGGCAGCCCAGTGCAGGATCCATTGGGAGAAGATGAATTGGCCAAAGTGTTGGCCAATATGGGCGAATATGGCTAATATTCCAGCCCATCAGACCTCCATGCTGAAGAAGAACCAAAATAACACTCTGCTCAGGAGGGAAATGCACCTGAAGAATCACATGCAGAGGAAGTAGAAGAGGAGAGTCAGCCTGTTCATGATGAAAACATGACAGGAGATGCATAACAGGAACAATTCGTTCCTAGCCAGATGACACTAGAAGAAACTTCGGAAGCAGGGGGGGCAGAAAAGGAAGTCACCCAAGAAATAACAGAACCAGCTAAGGTTCTTGCCCCAAAGCAGCCAGAGCAGAGCAACAAAGAGCACCACAGAGAGAAAATCAGGAAATTAATCCAGGTCATAGTCCAAGCCGCAACAAACAGTCTGTTGTTCCTTCTAAGGAAATTGAGGAAATTAAGAAATTACGGAAAGAACAGCAAAGACTACTGAACGTAATAGTTCAACTTCGACAACAGATTAGGATTTTGAAAGCAAGGAAAAGGGTAAAAAGGACTTCGGAAAGGAAACATGCAATTTCTCTAGCAAAACCCCTCAAGACAAAGGATCGGAGGACCAGAGTCCACCCTGCTATTCAAAACCCTGTCGAAAAGCGGGCTGCTGTTCCAAATGTTGTTGAGAAGCAGACTGTTGTTCAAATTAAAAAGGAACAACATTTGACTGATACCCACGTTAAGATAGAAACAGATGATATATTGACCTGCGTTAAGAAAATTCAGACAGAGGCACCACCCTCGAGAGTGATAAGGGCCATGAACGCAAGAAAATGCAATAGGAAAATTCAGGTAAAACTCCCAGTCTCCACCGCCGCATGGGAAAGAGATCCGAGAATGGTAACCCTATGGGAGGGTTTGACGCAAGCCCAGCAAGTAGCAGAAAAGCTCATAGAGCAAACGGTCCCTCGAGAAAGGTATGAAGAGCTACAGCAACAACTTAGGAACGTCAATCTATCTAAAAGCTATGCCTTTGAAGGGTGGCAAAGGGAAGAAGAAAAAGTCGCGAAGGTAACTCATAGGTTAGATATAGTTATCAAGCAGATGGATACCTTATGTTCTTTGTACAATGACGTCCTAGCATGTAGAGCCCCTGCTAAGAATTATGCCTTGTTTTTAATGGAACAATATTTGCAATTGAAAATAAAGGCTGTTAAAGCATGTGCTCCCATACAAATTAATACCATCGATGATTTTATAAACTGTTGTAAGCACTACGGGGTAAAAGTTCAAAGCCTACTGTGTGAGTTTTATTTACATAACCTTGTATTAGACCAGGAGACCGAGTTGAACCCTGGCCCTTTTGTTGGGGATATCTAATTACATGAATTCATTTCATTTGGGGTTAATCAAATTAAATGGCTTAAAGCCTATAATGCTTTCCAAAGGCAAGAAAACGGATTAGATTTGTGGGTAAGAGCTGAGCCTAGGGATCCAGTACAGTTGTGGAGAGAACATAGGAACCTCATGAAGACTCCAGGTGTAATTGAAGCATTAGGACCCATTCACATAGCAATCAATCAGCAAGGAATAGAAATATTTTTTCACTATTAAAGACCTTGCCATTGATGTGGCTAAATTTCGATATCAGATCTCTAATCCGGATATCCAACTCAGGGAACCATTTAAGTATGAAAATTTTAAGTTAGCCGCCAATCGCTTGCACCTCTATGGCGAAGTCATTTTGAGGGCAGGGCCATCCTTGTTAGGATATAGGTTCCGAAGTCCAATTATTTGGCACCCTGCACCTGGGTACCAAGCCCTGTCTGAGATGCCTGAGGGTTAAACATGCCATTTGTTTGAACACCTAGTTATGCATCATGGTTGTAGACCTCCACATGAGATTCCATCTCCAACCTACTCTCTCACTGCCTTACATGTCAACTACAATGTTTTCATGAGGGCATGAAAAAGGGTAAGCAGGGGGGTGTGTGGAGTACTAAAGAAGGTATGTTTTTGGTAATTATTTCAGCATCTTTTCATTAGAACTTACAAACCTTTTGCACCATGAACTAGGAAAATGATAAGGGATTGTAATAAAACTTGTGAGATTAATGTGCAAAACAAAAACACTGATCATTGTCATTTTCTTATGCAGGAGGAAGGAAAAATGAAAAGCTGCCATTCCAAAGGAGAGGACAAGGACGGGTTAACCGCTATCCCTTTGATGGGGAACCATATGCAAACAAGGCAAAACAAATCAAAGTGAATCAGCCTTGGAAAGGAAGTGGAGATATTGGCTCGGCGCAAGAAAGAAAAGAGATAACTAAGGACTAATGGTTCGATGAATCCCTCAGGATCTCTTGATCCTGAGGGATCGCTGCTTTAACTATTTTTTGCACCTAGACATCTTCGCCTTCACCATTATAAAAGGGGCAGCACTGTTAGCTCGAGGGGTCTGTCAAGTCCTTATGTTTTATGTAATTTCTCTTACGATTGAAACTTTGATCATCGAGTCTCGTTGAGAGCTGATCTACTGTAATTCCGTCTTATGCATTAATACAAACTCGGTTGCTATTTCATCTATGAGTTTGAAATAACTTCAAGCGGTGTACCCCTGGAGGCTAAGGGCCCAGCCCTGGAGGACACTCGATCATGTACTATTACGTTTGGTTTATGCGTGGTTTGCTTATCAACATTATTTGGTAATCTGATGTGTTTTGTTAGTTTACATCACATGCTTTGTTATGTTTAATTTACTGAGGTTTTTAAAGACAGAACTCTTGCATTAACTCTGCAATGTATCACTGATCTTTTAAGTGTTGATATAATACTGTCGGTATTTATAGAATATTGTTGTTGTTCAACTACAGAGCCTCTGTGCTGTGCACTTATTCATTGATATTACGGAATTAATCTTAGCAATTGTTGGATCTATAGACATTGTTGTTCCATTCTGAAACACAGTCGTAATCTCTTATAACTGAGATTGATAACTAGTTTACCAAGATCAGGTTACTATTAAGGTGTGTCGTGTGCATATATGGTTTTCAAGCGTTGTTCTATAATTCATCATTAATTAGTGCTGTTCCATTTTGGTGTGTTGTTCAATTCGTCCTTAAGAGTGAAGGATTGCCATTTGATTCCTGTAGGTCATGATTCGTGCATTTGATCTTGTAGACTAAGGTGTTACTGCTTGTTAGACTTAGTTGCTATTACAGTTTCCTGTTTGTTGTTCCATTTCAGATTTGCTATTCTATTTTTGCTGTTCCATTTCTTATCTGTCGTTCCATTTCTTGTCAATTGTTATTTTGGTGTGAAGAGCGATCTAAGGCTGTAGTGAGCATTGACATTTACTGTCTAGCTCCCAGATCCATGATCTGTTCTCTGATTTACTTTAGTTCCATCAGTTTACAAAGGGATGAGTTACTGCTACTGACCCCTTGACTGATAAATTGCTTAGTTTTCCGAATGTGTGGTTTAATCTTTTGAAGTAGTTTGTTGTAAAAAAGCATCCGTTTACTCTTGTATTTCTAAGCACTGTACTACTAACATTACTTTGGCAAATGATAGCCTCAGACTAAGACACTTTTTGAAATAACAAAAAGTTCCTGGATTGACAAACTAATGTGAGGTAATTAGAGGTGAAAGAGACCCTTTTTATAGCTCAACAGGTAGGGATTCCATCCGGTAGGAAGAGTACATCAAGAGGGATATTTAGTATTGGGTCAACGATAGTTTCTTGGTACAACAGGAAACAGAGATCTGTTGCACTCAGTTTGGTAGAGGCAGAATACATGGCTGCAAGTCAGGCAACATGTGAGGCTATCTAGATGAGGAAGATCCTGGTTGGTTTATTTGGTCAGCAAATGGATCCGACAGTGATTTATTGTGATAACAGATTTGTATCAAACTCTTTGAAAATCCAGTCTTTCATGATCGGTCCAAGCATATTGATATCCGGTATCATCATATCAGAGATTGTGTATTGAGGCGGATCATGTTGTTAGATTAAATTCCCACAGAGGAGCAAGATGTTGACATCTTTACAAAGGCATTATCAAGATGTAAAGTCGAGTTTTACAGAGACAGGATTGGGGTAGTTGATAATCCCTTTCTTGTTGAGAGGGAGTATTGAGAAATGGAAACAAGAAATTCCAGTTTAATTTGTCCTTGAATTAAACTATGAATTAAATTCGAATTCTATTCTCATATCAACTTAAAATAGTTAAATTAAGTTGATTAAACTTACTTAACTTAGGAAATTTGAGTTGGAAGTATTTTGGAAGTCATGTATATGTTCTCCCTACTTTGTAGGAGTCTAGTGTGAGTTAATTGTGAGCTGTAAAATAGAAGAATCAGTTTCATGAGTCAGTTCAGTTAAATTAGTTCTCAAACTGATTTAGAGAACTAATAGTGAGTTAACAGTCAATGGTGACACTAATGAACTTCATCAGTGCTACTCTAGTTAACTAAATATTTACTCATCAGAAACTCATTCATGTCGATTCTGAGAAAGACCCAGTTGAGACTAGAGTGCAGGGACAGTGTACTATTTGTTTTAGATTTGTTTGAGTTGCAATGATAGTGCATGCCTTCAGGAATGGATCCTTGAGGGATTTCATTATTTTTAGGGGCTTTATTTCCCTTTAAATACAAGCTATCCTTCATAGGAATTACACATTGGAATAGAGACTTGGAGAGCTTGTGAAGAGGCTGAGCTTTGGCCTTGAAATTTCTTATGAGTTGGAGATTGAATTTGCTGAGTGTTGGGATTTTTATAGAAAGAACAAGCATTGTAATTTCATCTTGATTTTCCTGATTAATACAAAATAGATAGTGGGGTTTTCAGCTATGGCTTTTCCTGGATATTTATCGTGTTATGTTCCTTTGATTCTCTTCCTCTATTGATTATTTTTTGCTCGATGTTTATGGGCTTCCACTGTAACGAGTATAAGTAGATTCTTGTCTCTTGCTTTATCAAATTGCATTATCTTGTGAATCTACAGGATTTTCTACACTGACATAACGCTCAGAGTGTACGATGAGCGCCCTTCTGCCCCTATCAGTCTATACCCTAGCGTTCCAGTTAAGTTGGTTGAAAAAACTACGTTAATAGAAATTGAAGTACTCGACGCCCAGTTGGATTAACACATTCTCCTAAGCTGAAGCTATGTGTACAAAATTCTCGTAGTCGCCTCATTGGTGTCTAGAATCATGATGTTCCTCCATGAGGGTAAGGTCATTACCAATTATCAACTCACATACTATAAGAACACAACTTCACCCACACTAGATGGCATGTTTCCCTTAGTATCCTAGGAAGTGGTCACTACTTACACTGAGCTCAACCCAGGCCAGTTAAAGCCATTAAGATTCTTAGGAACATTCCTAGGAGATCCCCGATAATACAAGAGCTTTTCCAAAATACCGGAGCACCAGTTTGCATAATGACTTCATCAAACACCGCCTAAACACCAGAATCGGTTTCAGACACCTCAACACCTGCAACTGAAGAAGTCAGGTATTTACCTCCCACAATCATGCAAACCCCTTTCTTATGCCCCCCGCTCGAGTTCATCTCACACCAAGCCATGGAAATCCTCACATTACCAAATATGACTCTCGAAATACTAGTTTGGTACCTAATCCCCATGACTGTGTCAGTTGAGTCAGGACACATGCAAGAAGGGAGCTTCCCTATACGTCCATTGCAGAGGAGCACCTCTACTCAAAACCTTGCGACATCTACCACAATTGGAGCCTCTAGAAAAGAAAAGAAAAAACGGTAAAAAAGGAGAAGCTTCCAAATCCATGCAACCCTGCGCATTATGTGAGGAATTCGAACACCCAAATCATCTATGTCCCGAAATAGACGAATTAAAAAACAATAATGAATGCCTCCAACACATTGGTAACCTTAGCTCCACCAAAAGGAGCAAAAGTTGTACCCTTACGTAACAATGAAGTATGCACCAACGATGTGTGCACTATATGCGATAAATATGGACACTACACTCACCATTTTCCAAATATCCCTGAACTCCAAATGACACTAAAAGGTCTCATCCAAACCATTAATAATGAGCCCATAGCACTAACCCTGTCTCCACAGAATGAAAAATGCCAAAACATATTCTACATACAGGAAGAGGCGTCATCCAGCTATGCACTCGCCTACAGTACACGAGGATGGAATAAGCCATATTTTCACCCCTCCACTTTACCATGTGATATATGTGATGAACCTACCCATCCAGTAGGCAGGTGCCTAGAATTATGGACACACTACCATGTCTGACCCAACACCGTCAAGGACCCAAGAAAGAGGTCTAGGCTTCAATACCACGTATGCACTATATGTGGGGAGAACCATCATAAGAGGAGGCGCCCTCACCTTCCTCAATTACGCAAAGCAACGAATTTCATATGTAACTTCGTAAAGGAAAATCCCTATCTATTGGACTTCGATATGGAATCCATAGAATGCACCCCCCCTGTGCGCCCCCCCCCCCCCCCTCGCCCCCCCCCCAACCCATAAAAGAAGGACCCCTAGATGTCCTATGTTTGTTCAAGGAGAAAAGATGGATAGGCCCCCGCCATTTCACCTCCCATCACCATCAGCACGCCAGACCAGGCGAAAAGAAATAAAAAACACCTGGCAAAGAAATTCTCCCATTACATGCGCATTATGTGATAAACCCAATCATTTGATCAATAAATGTCGCGAACTAAGTAGATTCAATGATATCTTTCGCCTAGTAGCCCAGATCCCCTATAAGCACCTCTCAAACCAAGAAAAATCTACATGGTGTTATTGTGCATATGCTCTCAATTCCACCACACAAGGAATTTTCAGTACCTTACACAGTTCCATGCAGAAAGAATAGCACGAAAACAAACCCACGTAAACTGACCATGCAATAACAAAACCTTACCCCAGAGATGGATACCCCCACAAGGTATCCTGTCTCTCTATAACAAGACCTCACCCCAGATATGGATACCTCCACAAGATATCCTATCTCACAATAACCAGACCTTGCCCCAGAGATGGATACCTCCATAGAATATCTAGTCATACAATGACAAAGAGGCATCAACATCCCATGCCATGAGTAGCACCGCCTCTCATATAATATATTCAGTTAGTGCTAAACCAGTTCAGAGAGACCATGTGCATGGCATGAAAAAAGTTTGAAACCATTTGGAAGGGCCCATACATCATCAAACATCTCCTCCACAAGGGACATACATACTATCAGAGCCCGACATGACTTCCTAAAAAACCCCGTCAATGGTCTCTACCTCAAAAAATTTCACCCATAAAATGTTAGAGTAAGCATGTATGTACAATGACTTATTATTTATGATGATCACCTCATCATAGATGTATTCTAAAAATCTCTCTCTCATCTCATGTAAACAAATGGATCTTCTGCCAACTTGTCACCACTAGTTCACTGACAGCGCATCTCGATGGTCGCAAAATCTCGTTGCCGCAACATGGGCCATATACTCTCCTGACCGAGTACCTTGTCTCTTCAATGGGCTATGTATCGTATCAAACAACAACAATCAAGAAGAATATGATGCCATCATAGGCCTCATGGTCGATTCCCGCAACCTAGGCATCCATCACCGGCATGTATTCCTTGATTCCCAACTCGTAGTATCACAGTTAAGTAGGATGTTCCAAGTCCGCGATTCATGCTTTTTTCACAAGCATCTACATGCACAAAGGTTAGTTAGACATTTTGATCAAATCACATTTACACATATACCCAGATATCAAAATCATATAGCTGATCGCATCACTAATCAAATCCTATATTGGCATACATCACACATATATAACCATCAAGATATATAAATACATAAAACACAAGATACATCTAGAAACATACATGTAGAAATACACCAATAAGTATGGATGAACATCTCACATCATGAGAGCAGCCAAAAATCACTGGCCCAAGACCAGGAAGGATAAGTCATCAAAAAATATAGGGGAGCATCCTCATAAATGGGTGCTTGCCCTGGTGCATACATCATCTCAACCCAAAACCAAGGTACATAACCAACCTCCCTAAGGACCTGGTGGCACCATCTGTGCATCAGGAGACAAGATGGGACCAGCTGTAGGTGTCGCCATATACAGTGCAAAGTCGTCTGATGCTCCTAGTCCTAGGACATTGTTGTCTCAAATACAACCTCTGAAAAGTGAACCCATCCCTCAAGGGGCACACCTCCAATCAAGGTCTCCACTCATCTCCAGGAGTCATGGTACTGCTGTAACTCCACCTTTGTAGCATCTCATCGTGCCTCAACCTCCCCAACTCGTGCTACCAGTGTATTTATAACTATATCCCCCTCTTCGGAGGACCCACCAATCTCCATCTGATGCCATTCTCCCGGTCGCTTTTGAGGAACAACTGGTGGCCTCGGTACCCATGGTCTCTGAGGAATAGGTGCGTCCCTCACAACTCCCAGGTGTCTCAGATCATGGCCAACTAGGAAGGCCAGTGGATGCCCTCACGGCCCTGCATCTGCAAGTAAACAAATCATAGAGTTAATATCATCGCAAATCATAAATACCTGAAAAAACACATATCTATACAAATGAAAAATTAACAATCATATACTTGATCACCCCCAGGGAGCACCTGGAGGGATCCCCATCCCCAGATCTCCCCGGAAGTCAACCCCATGGTACAGGTAGTCCAATATCAGCTGGGATTTCGACTCAAACCAATGTTGTACCACATCGATCCAATATTGACCCACCTCTCCTCCACCCTCTCGAGGCATTGCCCATCCCAAACAGTGCATGCAAGTCTCTTGAGGAGGCCTCGCTGGTACTGTAAGAACATGGCGAAGCATAACCACCCTCACATAGAGTATGTTGGAAAGCACATTCCCATAACCAAAACTCCTCAGCAACAATCGCTAAACCTGGGAAAGTTGCGACACTATCCCCTACCACACGAGTCGAGTCCAGTCAAAAAATGCCCCCGCCTAAAGTAGCTGCAAAAATGAGGTGTGCGACCTCGAGCACTGGTTGGGGGACACCGACCCCACAAGTCTAACAATCATAGATAGAACTTCTCACTCAGCTAGATTCTCCATGTTGAAAATAGCAACAAGAAATGCTAAAAATAGAATTGCTAAGAATAGCACTGTTATAAATAGTAGTTCAGCGAGTGTTGATCTTAGCAACAATGGATGAAAAAATGGAAGTGCTAAAAATAGCATTCTATAAATAGCTTTTTAGGATACCTTCCTATTTTAGTCAGTCCCTAAACTAAAATAGTGAAGTAAAATTCGAATTTGATCTTAGCAGTTGTTTGTAAAATAATTAATTAATTCATCTTGATTTAATTAGTTAAGGAAAATCAAACATGAAGTCTATGTGGGGACATGCAACAGTTTCTCCATTAATTGAGGAATTTATCCATCAGTTAAAGAGATAAGGATGAGTTGTAATATTGAGTTGTAATTAGTTGACTTAGTTAACTGAGTCAAGTCCATTTAGATTAATTCAAACAGTTTTTTGAATTAATGTAAGCTCAGTTAGTTAATGCTTGCATGCATGTAACTACTGCACTTCAGATAACTGAGTATTCTCTCATAAATAACTCATGCATGTCAGTTCAGATAGAGACCCAATTGAGATCAGATGGAGGGGCAGTGTACTATTAGTTGCTAGAATATCCCATTGTGAATATTCCTTACATGCAGAAGGAATTATTTCCTTGAGGATTGCGCAGTTACTTCTTCAGGTTTTGTGAGTGTTATAAGGCCAATTCACACATGTGGCTTCACTAGACCCCAAGAAAAACTACACAAGGAAATAGGAGGCTTGGAGGGCTTGAGGAGGACATATATAGTGTCTATTCACTTTGTGAGTTGTATTGTTTGATTGCAGAGAGAGCAGGATAGCTTGAGAGTTGATTCTTTTTGTAACTTGAACAAGATTTCCACTTGTATGATAATATAGAGTTGGGGTTTTAGGCTAAGGTTTTCCCTGGGTTATTTCTTCTGTCTTATGTGTGATTGATTTCTCATTCTCAGTTATATGTGTTCTCTTGATCTTGCTCAATTCGATTAAGCTTCCGCAAAGTGTTGTAGAAGTAGATCTTGTATTGTGTTTTAGTATATTGCATAATCTGTTGATCTACAGTGGGAATTTCTACACTCCACTAATGTGATCTTCATGCAGCCATCTTAGATAGGGTCTAGACCGTAGTGCTACTCAACCCAAAGCCTCATTCCAACATCACCTCCTAGAAGGGGATAATGAAGCACCTCCCCTCGCAGCATCAAACCAATAACAAAATATATGTCAACCTTTGCCAGGATCGGGAGGTTTGTTTGAAAAATAACCATCAACTAGCGATCCGCATCCCAAAAAATGACCAGATATCATAGGAACCTATCCTACAACCTCATCAATGGGTTTTGAAGAACCTTCAATAACCCCCACTACACGAGCTGCTACCTTACACCAGCATAGTACGTCACAATATTCCAGAGAGGAGTCTAGTATTGCTCTCTCTAGATCATCTTGCCACCAAGGATGCCACAAGTCAAAAAGGAGAACCCCTTAGGTCCTAAAAAAAAACCAGAATGGGGGAAAAAACCAATTTTCCCCATGGCGCACCTGTTCTTCAGAACAACACACGATGCACGTGCCTGTATCCCATACAGGTGTGTGCCCAACACGTATTCGCTTTGGAAAGTCACGACGAACCCCTGACAGGGCTCATCACACAAACCCTTAAGTCAGATGCACACAAGCCGACTCTGAGTACGTGAGGTCTTCGTGCATAAATCCAGTTATGCATGAAGATCATGCGACTCAACTAGATTCACCCACGCAATCCTCAAATTTGACCCTAAAAACTCGTACAGGGGACCCCTGTTTGACCTACCTAATCTATCGGACTGAAAATCACAAAGGTATCAACTCAAGCTCCTACCTATCTCTAACGATGTGAATCCCAGGTACATAGGTTGGTCGTAACGGCAAGAAACGCTCCAAGAAAGCTATCTAACCTCCAAAACTCAACAATGAAAATGATTGATTTTTGGGCCCCACATCCCTATCTATCGCATTGTTTTCCATATTTTGGGGAACATTGCAGAAGCTTAGGATCTCCATTGACAAAACCGAAAGAGATGCAAGGATCAGTCCCACAACATCTTCATCATGGAACCCTTTGTTCCCGTAAACACCAAAATTCAGTTTTTAGACCTACTGCACATGTGAGGTACTTATCCAACTCTCTAAATACATAACATTCATTACATATTTATGTCTTGAATGATGCTTTCACTTTGGGTTTTGGTTCTATCCATTATAGGAATATCACACATGGTCAACTTCAACCAGTACCTTGATAAGCAAAAAAGAGCAGGTATCATTCTCCACTCAACATGATAAGCTTCCCCCTAAAAATTTTTGCATATCCTGACATAATTTCTCCAAAATGAGCCATAAGGCCCAACATCTCGATCATGTCTATCACCATCTCACACTTGTACATGATAAGCATTCACATTGGTCGATAGAAAGCCCCCCCCTTTGGCTCCCTTCATCATTGTCGATCCTTCTTCACACAAAGGATCCATGAATACTCACTCTAGCCCGAGAACCATCTCACATACATAACTAAAAGTTTATCCTCATTATGCTACATTCATTTGTGCATTCACCTCATTCTCCCAGGCCCCCCGCACAAATACTAACGAATGCACCTCTACATCCTACATTTAGCCTATCGTTCATCTGCATCACATAACCCATTTGTACCACCTCACCCACCCACTCGACATAGAGACCAACCAATGGGGCCCGCACCCTCCTTAGATACATTACACCTTCGCACAAGTTTCTATAATCATGGGGTACCCTTCCCCGTGGTTGTACATCCAAACAAAACCCTATTCTTTTGGAAAATGTACAAAGATTTTTTCAAAAAAAAAAAAAAATCTCCCATCCACATTTGATTTTTACAATCCAGGGCCCTCGCCCCATACAGTCTCTGATCACCTTTGGTCACATATCATCAGAAAACCACCCCTATTTTTCACATCTGTCAAAAATCACTTACACCCATCCTAGAAAATCCTACCGACTCTAGAATCATCATAAAGCATGTTTTGACCGCCGCTATTTGCATCTCGAGCTCTGACCTCAGAAGAACTATCCATATCCTCTAATATCAATAGCCCTCTCTATCATGGCTATCTGACCCAAGTAATTAAAATTTGTTCATATCTATTTCCCGACTCACCACATTGAGTAGATGACACCCCTTTCCTATCGACTTCAACAAATGTATTCCAAGAAAGAGGTAGTACCTTGGTGTTGATGGTGCTAGACCCGCCAAAATTCAGGGGATCTCCCCGGAATGAAATCCCAACTAGACCTCACATCATTTGGTGTGGGCATCTCATTCGGTATGATGGCTCAATTGCCATTGTCTTAAATATTTTCCTTAGCTCTTGCTTGTTAGCACATGAGAGTGGTCTACTTTGTTTTCGAACAATGAGGTTCACGTGCCTGGTGAGTGCTTAGTGTCGCTTGTGTCAAGGTTCTTTCACTGTAGAGGGAGAGGGTGAGAGTGAGTCTCAAGTCGAAATGGAGTAGTCCCAACTCTATTAGAGACACACAACATAGTAGGACATGCAAAACTTCTGGTGGAGTAGTCCACACAGATGCGGGAGTCACAAACACAAAGTGAACAGATAGCACGTACAACACCCAATAGAGTAGTCCACATGAGTGCGATGGTCGTTATAACAAGATTACAAGAATGAATCTGTCGAGTGTCTGGTGGAATAGTCCACATGAGCGATACAACATTAACAATTGATACAACATATTTCCAAAATCATATGTACTAGAACAACCGAAATAGTTCAACTGTCTTAATAAAGGTTAAAGAAACATGCAATACACGCATCCAAAGAATATTCTTACAAACGAATACAATACATGTGTGAACATGTGTTGGCCTGTTAACGAGATTTTGAATTAAGCGAAATTTCCAAGACACATCTGTACAACATTATATCACTAACCCTGATAGCGAGGTGTTGGAGCCACTGATCACTCCTCAAAGAAAATACTACAGACTCTCAAGGGTATGTGAGAGGAGCCAAGGTGAAAAGTCCTTTGCATGTACAAATGAGGGGTATATATAGCTAAGGGTGAAACTGACCCTTGTGATTGTTTGACTTACATGACTGGGAGAGGGATGCGGGAGTTTGTTGGACAAAAATGTGCATAACTGGGAGGTATTCATGTTGAACATGTCTGCACAGTTTCTGGGCTAAGCAAGGTGTTAGGAAACTGGTGGAAAATCCAAGAAGACTACGCAATTTTCAAGAGGAGAAGCAAGCCAGCTGGCAGCGGGACTAACTAACAGAACTGCGCAATTTTCAGAGACAGTGTAGTGACAGGCAATAGGTGCCTATCCCTCTTGTCTACATAATTTCTTCAGTTAGAGGAGGCAATCATGCTGACTGCTTCTGCTCAATGTTTGGGAGGAGTGAAGCCCGGGGTCGATGCCTGGTCAAACTCTCTAGTTGACCAACTAGAGGCTTGATAGATTGGCTTGTGAGCAACACATATTGAGATGGATCCTTGGGCAACTTATGCGTTGTTTATGGGTGATAGTTATCCAAGTCAATTTCAGGATTGCGCAGTGCAGACTACCTGGGAGGTAGCCTCAAGCTCGGCTGATGGAGGGTGGTCCTGCCACTAGATCTTCAAAAAAATGGTTAAGTGTGTGAGAGGGTGAACTCATGTATACATGAGCTCGTGAACACACACTCAACATGACTTGACGATAGGACATCTTGAACCAACAAGACAACATATGCTCAATGTGATTGATTGCGGAACTGTCTAATGATGAAAGCGACAAGTGCGACACTTACACGACCATTCTTACAATATTGTGTGTGAGTGCGACAAATGTTTACATAGTGAACACAACTCAAACAAAACTTTCAACATCACCAGAACAAGGTCGCAAGCACGACATAACAATCAACATGCTGAAGATGACAATTGGTCAAACAAGTGAAAAGGAAGCAAGACATGTAGAGGAAACACATGACATAGCTTTTCATGTTTTCACACATGCATGTTACTGAGGATAGGATGATATGACAATGACAAGCAGTCATGAAAACTCAACTAAGAGGTGTACTTAGAAATGTGTTATGTACTTACCATACTTACCCTTGAGATGATCATGCATCCGACAGATTTTTCATGCAGTCCTAATCTTTTCCATTACTCGGTCTCTTGGTCCTTCTCCTCAACTCCTTGGGAATGATCTCAGCATGTCACCTTTTTCTGTTGTCACTGAGCGATAGGTCATCGTTGTTTTAGTGGGCAGTGACTGCTACCGAAATGAGGCCCTGGGAGACCCATCTGTGTAGTTTCTTCATGCAAGACAAACATGGAAACTTGGACAACACTGCACAGTTTTGAGGCACAAGACACTGCTGTGGGATGGGGGTCCTGGGAGGACACATTTGTGCAATTTATGAATGCAAGGCAGCCTGACTGCTCTGCACATTTTTGGAGAGCAATGCTAGCTACCTGACTGCTCTGCACATTTATGGAGAGTAGTGATGGCTAGGGTCTTTACAGGCTGCAGGGTTTTAGTAGGCAAGGGAGGAAGCTTGATGGTTGCAGAAGCAAAGTGCAAATTTATGGGACGCTAAATGAGGCTAGGTTTATTAGGAAATGGCTAAGTGTGAGATCAATGATGCATATGTAAATAGTGATAGGACTCGACTGTGATCTCACACAAACACTTAGTGACACAACGTAGACCATCCAGAATTCATAAGACATACTTTGCTTGATGCAACAACCTTTGTGACAAGAGTGTGTGAAGTGAGTGTGAAATATGTCTATGTGATGACAACCACTCATATGCACACAATTCCCTTGAAGCAAAACAACATTCACTTTGCATGACAAACAACAAACCCTATGCCCAAAGATGACACATGTTGCATAAACATGAGAATATGGACAACTCTTAGGATGAAGGAGGGGAGCTTGAAATCATCATATTACCAACAAGTGACCAAGGATGACCGATCACAGGATCTAAGGTAGGCTCTGAAATTTTCATGTGAGCCAAAATTTTGGGGGGTGGTTGTAGCCGCTACAACATTGGTGACACACTGGTAGAACTCCAGCTCTCTATATGGACCTTATTTTATGAAAAGCGAGTCTAACCCTTCTGGAAGTATTGTTAGATTCCTTGATTGTGATGGATTCTACACTAACTTGTGTGAAAGAGGTAGTCCAGACCATTCTCTTGATAGGTCAACACACATTCCAAGCCAACTTAGTTTTTTCGATTGGGGAAGAGGGGTATATTGATGCACAAGTAATATAACTGTTAGAGTTTAAATTTCATCTCTGGTGTTGCTCCACTACCAGCAAGCCTAGACAGTACCCCGACAGAGTTACGCAAGAACACAAGTATCACTCTACTGCTAGGGAGCCTAGTTAGTACCCCGACAAAGTTACTTGCATCACCTCTCTACGTAGGAAGCCTTTCTCTTCTTTCACCTTATTCATTTTTCATTTTTTTCATTTTTTCATTTTTTCCAAGGGCTATGCATAGGCACTTATTTATTTTAGAGGTGGAAGAGGGATCCCAACTTATTGAGGGCAGAAGAGGTTGTACCTTCAGAGAAGTATGTTAAATATACCTTTGACATAATTGTTAAGGTTTTCCCCCTCACCTTACTCTACTTGACCGAGCTGACAAGGGTTAACCCAAAAGAACCAATTAGAGTAGGCGGTACTTGTTAGTAGTGCAAGAATTGTGTTTTCACCAAGACTCACTCTGAAAAAAACATATTTTCCATCAAGGAATCATCGACTGAAGACAACAAATTCTTCATAAAGGGAGAGGACAAAAGATAACTAAATGTTGATAGCTATACAAGTCCTCTTAGAATTTCTTGGCTTGTCTCGAGAGCCAAACATGGTTTCATGTAAGGCTAACCCATGGACACGAGCAAGCAAAGAAAGAAAAAAGAAAAATGTAGAAGTAAAGCGAAAACAAAACATGTAAGAAAAGAAAGAAAGCAAGCAAACCAAACCAAGTAAGCAAGCAAAGAAAACATGCAAACTAGGAAGCAAAGCAAAGCAAGAAAGCAAACACTACTCCTACTCTTACACTAAATAGTGCACGGGCCTAGTCACATGAAGTGATATTTCCAATGCAGCCACCGGTGCATTGGCTTGCCCATGTTGGCGAAGGCATGGTAAACTAGAAAGATATGCATGTAAACCAGTAAGTGAACAAGAAAGATATATCATTGAAGACCAACATGCTCCGAGTTCTAAAACATCCACATAAAAGAAAAGAGTGAATGCACAGGACAAAAATTTTGCGGACTTAACATGGTGCTGTGACACACTGCGTGTAGATGATAAGTATACACACTCTTTGGACTATGATATACAAGCGAACATGAGAAAGACAAACAACTTATGCTTTGCAAGCGTGCTATTTGTGTAATATTCCTCCAAGGCATGAGCGATGGGATCATGTGATTCGAGTGGAGGAAGTGAACTCTGTGTATTAGATTTATCTTCAATGTGACGCAAAGAGTGAAGAGGAGCCTTGGGTGTTTCAAAAATTTTCTGATCGGAAGTGGAACTAACCTCAAGAAAATGAGGGCCTAACATAACCATCAGCTCAAGTTGAAGTGCCTCGACAACCTGCGGGGTTTCCACTTCGTCAATAGATATGTCGTTGGAGACAAGTGGCTAAGGAAGATCGACATTGAGTGAATAAACATCATGGTCAAATGAAGAAGTAAAGATATCATGACAATCATGATCAGAAAATTCGGGATGTTTGTCAGCATCCTCATGACTTGATGAATCATGCAGATGGGTTGATGAGAAACAAGGACGTTCACCCTCTGTGTTTTCAAAAATGATATATGACAAATGGGAGAAATTTTTAGAGGAAGATGTGTCCTCTCCGCAATGTAATGACATGTTGACATCTAGTGTGTCCTGTGAATGATCAGAAGTAGAAACATCTGGAGATGATTTTTCACAGGGAAAATCAATAGTGGTAGAATCACAAGAGATGTTAGGATAGATAAGATGAGGCACGGATGGAAGGGAGTCATCCTTCACCATGGGTTCTTCTTTAGATTCCCGCACACACTCAACATGAATGATAGCGCAGGTTGGCTACACAACACCAACTCTGTCGACAACTTGATCCTCGAGAAAAAAAGACGTGGAGTCTCAAACGGGAGAACACAACACAATACAATCTGGAGGATGAATGGAATGCAAGGACGGAGGATGAGGGAATGAGTCCACGTGACAACCAACAGGCTTGCAAGCCAAATCTACACGGACATTGAGAGCAGGTGGGTTGGGAGGATGTGATAGTTCAACAGATGTGCACACATATTCTCCCACCTTGCATTGCAGAGCTAAAGTTGTTTCATGAGAAGAGGACGAACAGTCACTTGTGACAGTGACCTTGTCCATCTTAGATTTGGCAGGTCAAACACCAAGGTTTGTTGGGATGTATTCGAATGATTCTAAGAATTGCAGATTTTAGGATATGCAAATAAGATACTTAAATATTCCATCAAGAAATTCCCAATCAATTTCATCTTTGGGAAATCGATATGCAAGATTACGAAAGTGCGTGTGAAATTTCTCAACGGATTCATTAGGTGCTTTCCGTAATTTCAAAATTTCTTTATTGAGTTCTTTATGGTAAAAATGATTGAAAGCACGAGTTATCTCTGTGAACAAATGATGGAATGAGTGAATAGATTTTTCAGGCAACGTGGCACACTATAGCAGTGGGTGCCCTCAAAGAGTGTATGTGAACAATGCGCAGATAATGTAATCTTCATGGATTTCATACCTCTCACAAGAGCCTATGACACCAACTATGTGTCTAAGCATGGATGCTCCGCCTTCACCACTATATGTATTACGTGACAAGTCATTCCAAAACTCTTTTGAGATTTCAAAGTCGTTTACATAAGACATACACTCTGGAAGAGAAATTCAGTGGTTAGTCATGATAAGTATGTGAAGATTCAAAACAAATTGTGAGGACTTAGCTTGTCATCTGGCTCTCCTTCTAGTGCCATAAATGTTGATGGTGTTAGACCCGCCAACATTCAGGGGGTCTCCTTGATATGAAGTCCCAACTAGACGTCACACCATTTGGTGTAGGAGTCCCATTCGGTATGATGACCCGGTTCCATTGTCTTAAATATTTTCCTTAGCTCTTGCTTGTCAGCACATGAGAGTGGTTTACTTTATCTTTGAATAACGAGGTTCACGTGCCTAGTGAGTGCTTAGTGTCGCTTGTGTCAAGGTTCTTTCACTGCAGAGGGAGAGGGTGAGAGTGAGTCTCAAGTCGAAATGGAATAATCGCAACTCTGTTAGAGACACACAACACAACAGGACATGCGCAACTTTCAGTGGAGTAGTCCACACTGATGCGACAATAACAAACACAAAGTGAATAGATAGCATGTACAACACCCAACGGAGTAGTCCACATGAGTGCGACGGTCGTTATAACAAGTTTACGAGAATGAATATGTCAAGTGTCTGGCAGAATAGTCCACACAGGCGAGACAACATTAACAACTAATACAACATATTCCCAAAAGCATATGTACTAGAACAACCGAAATAGTTCAACTGTCTTAATACAGGTTAAATCAACATGCATTACACGTGTCCAAATAATAGTCTTACAAACGAGTACAATACATGTGTGAAAACGTGTTGGCTTGTTAACAAACTTCTGAATTAAGCGAAAGTTCCAAGACACATTCATACACCATTACATCACTAACCTCGATAGTGGGGCATTGGATCCACTACTCCCTCCTTAAAGAAAATACTATAGACTCTCAAGGCTATGTGGGAGGAGCCAAGGTGAAAATTCCTTTGCATGTACAAATGAGCGATATATATAGCCAAGGGTGAAACTGACCCTTGTGACTGTTCGACTTACATGAATCTTTGACTTCATCTGTGGGTCTCTTGGACTTCCACATTACATTACATTGACTACATAGTTATGACCCAAAGTAGTGATGTGGCCGAGGCAACTCATAACATAACTTGACATGACGCTGCAGGTATTCACATGTTGGCTGTGCTTTTCGTGTCAAGTTGTTGTGCCACTGAGGTATGAGTGTGCGCGTGGTGTACCATAGATTCACTCCGCATGGCAGAGTGCATGGAGTCTTCAATGGTCATGGTGTTTGATTGATAGTTTATGCATGCGCATGTGCCTCCTTTGCTTGCTACTTGGTATGCTTCATGCGTTTGTCCAACCGCGAGAAAGTTTTCTAGAATGCGCTCCTTATTCATCTTGTTCATCGTCACGCCATGTCTCATCCATGTACCTGTTACTACAATCGCTCATGATGAGATGACATCAAATCCATAAATGCCCTAATCTACCATGATGCATTGTCTTTTGTTTCTAGGTGCAGGCGATTGGGAGAGAGGACAAGGATCTAAAACATCACAGAGCACATTTCAGGCAGGGATGCAAGGCTTCAGGGCATTGTGAAGAAAAATTGCACAGAGGTCACTGGGAGGCTGGGATTGAAGTATGGAACAACAGTGACATTATGCAAGATCTAGCTTAGTTAGGAGGTAGAACTACGTAGTTTTTCTCAGGAAGGAAATGCGAGCAACAGAAGACACTGGTAGTGAAAATTCCGTAGATTTTTAGGGGAGGTTAGGAGCAGGCTGTGGGACCTTGCTGGCCAAAACTCTGCACAATTGGGAGGTAGTCATGTTGAACATGTTTGATTAGTTTTCAGGCTGAGCGGGGTGTTAGGAAGCTGGTGGACAGTCCAAGAAAATTGCACAATTTTCAGGAGGAGCAGCAGGCCAGCTGGCAGGGGGACTGACTGATAGAACTGTGCAATTTTCAAAGGTAGTGCAGTGACAGGCACTGGGTGCCTGTCCCTCTTGTCTGTGCAATTTCTTCAGTCAAAAAAGGTAGACATGTTGACAACTTCTTCGCAATTTTTGGGAGGAGTGAAGCCTAGGGTCATTACCAGGTCAAACTCTTCGGTTGACCAGCGGTTGACTTGATGGATTGGCTTGTGGGCAACGAAGATTGAGATGGATTCTTGGGAAACTTCTGCATTGTTCTAGGTGACAGTTAGCCAGGAAAATTCCAGGATTGTGTAGTGCAGACTTCCTGGGAGGCAGACTCAAGCTTTGTGCAATTTTGGGCAGTAATACTTGGTCACTAAGGGCTGAGACTGTGCAGTGAATCTCGCTAGAGGTCCGACTAGTGGAGGGTGTTTCGGTTGATAAATATTCGGCAAATTGGTTAAGTGTGTGAGCAGGTGAACTCGTGTATACATGACCTTATGAACACACACTCAACATGACTTGAAAAGATGACATCTCGAACCGACAAGACAACATATGCTTAGTGTGACTAACTGCGGGACTACCTAGTCATGAAAGCGACAAGTGCGACACTTCGTATAGACCTTCATATGACCGTGACAAAAATTGTGTGATAGTGCTTACAACATCATGTGTGAATGCGCAGATGTTTACATAGTGAACACAACTCTAGCACAACCTTCAACATCACTAGAATGAGGTCGCAAGCATGACATAGAAATCAACATGCCGAAGATGACAATTGGTCAAACAAGTGAAAAGGAAGCAAGACATGTAGAGGAAACACATGAAATGAATTTTCGTGTTTGTGCACATAACACATATTCTTTTAAAATTGGAAAAATTTTATTATAAGGACATCACTATAATTGAGTTTTTTGGCTATTTTGAAATTCTAAACCCACTATCTAATTTTATATTTAATGAAATATATGTTACATGCATGTTACTGAGGACAGGATGATATGACAATGACAAGTAGTCCTGCAAACTGAACTAAGAGGTGTACTTCGAAAGGTGTTCTTTACTTACCATACTTACCCTCAAGATGTTCATGCATCTGACAGAGTTTGCATGCGGTCCTGATCTTTTCTCTGTCTCTTGGTCATTCTCCTCAACTCCTTGGGAGTGATCTTAGCATGTCACATTTTTCTGTTGTCACTGAGCGAGAGGTCAGTGTTGTTTCAGTGGGTAGTGCCTACTGCCAGAATGAGGCCTTGGGAGGCCCATCTATGTAGTTTCTGCATGCAATATAGATAGGGAAGCTTTGACAACATTGCTCACTTTTGAGGCATAGGACATTGCTGCCGGATGGGGGTCCTAGGAGGATACCTTTTCGCAATTTCTGAATGCAAGGCAACCTGATTTATCTGCGCATTTTTGGAGAGCAGTGCTAGCTGGGGTCTCTACGGGCTACGGGGTTTCAGCAGACATGGGAGGAATCTTGATGGGTGCAGAAGCAAAGTGAAAAGTTCCAGGAAGATGAATGAGGCTAGGTTGCTTAGGAAATGGCTAAGTTTGAGATCAATGACACATATGTAAACAGTGATAGGAATAGACTGTGATCGCACACAGACACTTAGTGACACAACGTAGACCATCCAGAATGCATAAGCCATACTTTTCTTGATGCAAAAACCTTCATGACAAGAGAGCATGAAGTTAGTGTGAAACATGTCTATGTGATGAAAACCACTCATACACACACAATTCCCTTGAAGCAAAACAACATTCCCTTGGTATGACAAACAACAACCCCTATGCCCAAAGATGAAACATGTTGCATAAATATGAGAACACAGACAACTATTAGGATCAAGGAAGGGAGCTTGAAATCATCAGCTTACCAACAAGAGACCAAGGATGATCGATTGCAAGATCCAAAGTAGGCTCCAAAATTTTCATGCGAGCCAAAATTTTGGAGGGTGGTTGTAGCCACTACAACACTTGGATACTCCCTCCCTTAATAGGGATATCCTTGGGTGGCACATTGGGAACCATTATTTCCTAGTGATGTCATCGGTTCCCTTGAAATTCGACATCAAATCAAAACATTCATGTCAAGGTGGTGCCATACTTAGTTACTAGTGCAGCCCGTTCACATAGTCGAAGACCCTCGCTTCACTAAGCACCTCAATAGTGTTTATATTATGAGGTGGGGGAGGTACCTACCACCAAATATATGTGCATACCAGAGAACCCATCCAAAGTTCTTCACCAAGATATGCATAGGAAAAGAATATTTCACGTATTTGACCAAAAAGCACCCCTGACGGCGTCAACAATGTTCATCATCAGCTATCAGCAGGTCAACAACCAAAAATTTGACTCGACATAATTCAATTGTTGTCCAATTGTAATCAATTCCGATTAGCCATCATAACAAGCATGGGACATGCCCACATCGTATAAAACACACCATTATTGAGGTTTTCCCACCAGAGCATGGGTATCATTTATACTCAGTCAAGGATTTTTCTCTACTCATCTTCGAAACAGGTTATCCTCTCTCTCAAAAATATAATCAGATTCTCCAAAGAAAATGAAAACATGATATATTTCAGCTATACGTCTGCTCCTAACCTCATATATCAAGAGGCAACTATTAATACCGGAAAATCGTAACCTAATAGTACAATCTATAAGACATTAAAATTGTTCAGCAGAATGTACAGGTGGACATTTTTCCAGCTTAATACATTATAAAGATTCAAAAAATCAAAGGTTCCCCTAAGGTCCAAAGTTTATAAAGTAAATCAATTAAGTTCGTGCGTATATTTATTTGATAAATGCGCACGTGTGGAATATCATAAAAAAAATTGCGTGGTTGCAGAAAAAGGTGACTCGGCAGTCCTAAACCACTCCACATACTTGGAGCCGATTTCTTGATACGAGGTTGGCCTAGTACAACCAAATTCGAGTCGCCTTGGAGAAGTGCAGACCTCAATGGAATCCTCTTGTCCTACTCATATGTCTTTATCATACTTGTACCAAGAAAGGGAAGATGGATTCAAAAAAATCTATATAAACAGGCCATCGGAGAGCCAAAAGAAGAGACATTGTTATACTGGCCAAATTACTTGTAAGCAAACCACCATTTCATTGTTGAACCAAGGAAGTGAAGAGCACTACATGTTGGAAAATTTTCTTCTAAGCAGCCCAACATCTTAGTGAGTGAAGAACAATCCACCCTTTGGAGAGTCTTCACACTTCTTTGAGGGAGAGGAGAAACTTGCAAAGAGATTGAGGAAAAGAAACATCATTGCTAAGGATTTTTGAGCTCCCTAGCTCAAGGAATTCTCTTCAAGTGTTCTAGTATTTTGTTTCTATTCAACCTCCACCACCAACAATCAATAAAGGGATATTTTTCCATATATTATTGATGTATTTTATCCATTTGAGCATTGTTATGTTCATGCACCTCTTTGTTTAAGTTTATGTTTTTGTATGTCTTGTATCCATTATTTACACTGTTGTGTTTATTTAAGTCTTTCCACTAAAAACACCAATTTTGACTGTGATCCTTTGCAGGTAACAATCCACTGCTAAGGGGGTGTTTTTTGGTACACTTGTGCTCCAAAAACACTACAACAGACTAGAAAAGGAAAATAGGTATGTATGCATTTTGATCAAATAAGTCATGTCATCATATAGTTGCAGATAGCTCTACCTCAAGAGAATGATCAAAGAAAAGGGATCTCTTCCTTTGGATATATGCATGAAGACATGATGTAATATCCCCAATTTTCTGATCATGGGAGTCACTGAGGTATTTTGCCCAATTTTAGTATTATTAATTAAAAAGGGGCAAACATAATTGGAGAAAGGTGACTACTATTATTTTATTGGAGAATAGAAACAAATTAGTATTTTATTAAATGGTGGCAAAAGTAACTTAGTGGAAAATGGACCCCACTTACAAAATAATATTAAGAAAAAAGGAGTCTAGAGGCACGAGGAGAAATTATAAAAGGAGGATGGAATTATTTTGTGGATTATATTTTACTATTACACTTTACATTACGTCCTGTCTTGGAGCTATTTAGCACAAGGACCAAAGCGTTGTTTAGCACCAGGAATTCCAAGCAGAATTCCATCCTCATTTCAAAGAACTTTGAGTGTCTCCCTCGTGAGGCAACTTGGCATTCTAATTTAGGTATTCCCTTGAGCTTACCGTAGGATATTTACTCAGCTCTGCACATTTTATGGGCACAAAAGAATTTTGTGGCACCATCATTTGGATAAGATATAATTGGTTGAATAATTTGGGCTTTTTCTGAGATATTTTTCCTAATTGAGGCCAAAGATTTAGAGAATTTTGAAGCGCAGTGATTGAGGTCAAAATTTGGGAGGAATTTCCCCTCATTTGGATAGTGCCTAGAACTCACCGTCTCAATTTTGTGCAACAGTAGGAGGTGGATTCTTTTCGAGAAATTTGGGTTGGAGAAATCAGGCATTTTGCGGAGAGGATTTTTGCAATATTTTTGGGAGGCTTTAAGTGTCATATTTTGGGGCATCCTACAACAATGCCATTTTATGGTGCATTTTTTGCCAGATAGGTTAATTAACACTTGCTGGGTTCGCTGGGGATAGTTGGGCCCAACCCAACGCCTTTCTGGTTTTTTGTGGGTATTTGGAGAGGACTCTGTGGTTGTATTTTCAACGTGATTTTGACAATATTCAGGGCAAAAATCTGTTAAATTTTCCAGATTGTTCTATGTTGTATCAATTACTTTAGCCCAATTAAATACTTCAATTAGAAATATTTCCAATAACAATTAGTCTTTCCAATCATCAATAGTTATTGAAGATAGAACAACAAATGCAATGAAAAAGGAGAAAATCAACACATCAACAAGAGACACAAGGCTTGGTCAATGACTAGGGAAAAACCCCACTAGGGGGAAAACCCTTTGAAATTATTCTTCTATTAGATTTTCATAAAATGTTAAGGAGAGATTACAATGATCCCAATAAAATATAATCCAACAACCCAATAAAATTTCGAAATATGTTTCCAGCATCAAAACATATAAGAGGCAACTTTTCCTATCTGCAGTCAAGTGCAGAAAACTTCGGTCAATAGTCAAACTTCCCGGTCGCATGGTGGAGGAGTTGTGCGAGTGACTAAAGGCTTCCAGTTTCTCCGTTGTGCCTAGAATCCAATGACTATGGTTGAATTTATCCTGTGACAAACCAACGACTGTAACCCAAAACATAATAACAAATGTGAGCCTCAGACCCTGTAATGTAAGACCTTTGCAAACTTCTTTTGTCATCCTAGCCTCAGGTCTAAGCAAACAAATCAATGAAGAAGAGAAGAAGAATATTCTAGGCGATTTCCAAATGAGCTTGGTCACTTTTATTTATAGGCTTCCAAGGGTGACCAATTTACCATTAGGGTTGACCTATCCAAATGTGCATATGTGGGATTTACTTCATAAGTACACTTTCCCTTGTACAAATTTGATGATCTTTAGGTCGATTTTGGTCCTCTCAAATATAGGAATTCAATGAAATAATTATCTCCATAAAATGGGTTTTCTAAAGTGAAATTTTAACCTATTTGCATAATTCAACACCCCCTTTCAACTAGGGATAATTCCACTTGTCAATGTTTGGGCATCAATCGACATATCATCCTATGATCATATCTTGTCCCATCTCTTCTCAACTCTATCTTTTGAAACATTCTTGAATCTAAAGAAAAGGAATCATTGAGGAGATAAATCTACCACCCTCTACATCATTGGAGAGAATATATTAATCCAAAACTACATTAGGGAGTACATCTCAACCCAGAATCACATGGGGGAGCTAAATATCTCCAACCCCATATCAAGCAATAGGTGATATAGGCGTGCACATCTCAATGCATCCTATTTCCTACCGATCTTCCAAACAATGGCCCTCAAGGGTCATGTGGTAGAACACCTACATCATAATCCGAGCTTGAGCTAGATACTTGACTTACCAAAAGGTAAGTATCACATGCCCCAAGCCTCCTTAACCCGTTGGCTAGACAAGGAGGGAGAAAATCTCCAATCCTATGGGTAACAAATAGGGATGATACTCTATTTTCTAGAGATCCCTCAACCCCAAGAGCCCTCCATCTCAATTCCATACCGTGGGAGCTCAAATAGGGGGGAATAACTAGCTCAGTGTCCTCGATCAACTATGCCCCTTATCAAGAGGGGTCACATCCATCAGTCCAAGCTTCTTTTTGAAGACCAATAACTTCCCTTTCAACAAAGCCTTGGTGAGAATATCTGCAATATGCTCATCTATCGATATGTGATGGAGTCTAGCGACTCCTCTCTGCAACATGTCTCGAATGAAGTGATATTATATCTCTATGTGCTTGGATTTTTCATGAAATACGAGATTTTCTACCAGATGGATCCATGGAAAATTTTAGGGGCTAATGTTCACCCAGTGGGCTAATTTTCCATGATTTTTCCACAAAAAAGATTCGCCAATTTCCAATTTTATAAAAGACGATTCGCCCAAATTTTAGAATATAAAATTATTTTACCTTAAAAATCGCCAACATTATATAGAGACTATATATAAAATAATTATAAATTTGAATAATTTTACAAATATATCAATAAACATTTATAATTTTCATATTAGGGATTAGTGAGATTCGCCAATGTTTTAAACTTCAAGAAAATTTTCCATCCTTAAAATTTTCCTTGGATGGATCCCACTATTGTTGTCATAATATATCATTGTATTGTCTAGGACTTTCTCAAATAGCTCTCTAAAGAGCTTCCTCAACCAAACTGCTTCACATCTAGCCATGCTAGTGGCAATATACTTGTAACACCATCCTCCCACAT
Organism: Pinus tabuliformis; assembly: GCA_031772625.1. Classification (NCBI taxonomy): domain Eukaryota; kingdom Viridiplantae; phylum Streptophyta; class Pinopsida; order Pinales; family Pinaceae; genus Pinus; species Pinus tabuliformis. The sequence goes on along the minus strand of CM062818.1, from coordinate 219,105,220 downwards.
CCACCCAAGTAACCATGCCAACTGGGGTAAACATGAGACGAGAGGCTACTATGATCATATTTGACATCCTATGTGAACTTAAGGAAGTGGAATTGATGGAACATCACACACAGTCATCCAACATCATCAACAGAACCCTTAGGAGACAAGTCAGCCACTCAGACAGCCTGTCCCTGGGTCCTACTGATGTTCTAGATCTCTTAAGCCATAGTTGCTCTCACAGGCTTGCTTGCCAGCGACTTAAGCCACTTTTTCAGGCCTAGAGCCCAAGCCACTGCCTAGAATGGAGTGATAGCTTGAAATCATTACAAATATAGGGAAACAATAGTGAAAAATAAATAATATGAAAAATACCATAATCAGACCCCTACTAGCCATGCTAGGCATTTCATCAAACATATCATCAACATGTAACCTACAAGTGTAAACAACATAATTAAGTGTAGGGATATCATACTTATTTGAGAATCGTTATGAACCATTGTGCCCTCATGTCATTTGCTACATTATCCTTTATTAGGCCATAGATACATTATCCATTCATTTACAAGTAAAAACATGATGAGAACCATACATAGTTGTTGTCATAAAATATACATATAACAAGCATAATAGGAACAAAATTACCATAAACATATCAGCCATCATAATCCACATATACATCAATACATTTGCACATGGAAATCAAGGAAATAAATTTCTCATTAATCAATTCAATAAACCAATCGGAGATGGGACTACCACGTTCCAACCGACCATAGATTAGCTGAACCAAGTCTCTCTTCAGCCAATCACCCCTGTGCCATATTCCAAGCATGAATGCAGGACACAAACCAAAAGAACCAACCAGGGCATACCAAGGCTAAACCACGTCACTCTCATCAATAGAAACCAGACTTTACTGTAATCCATCCTCGATCATTAAGCCAACACAATGAATACATGATAATAGGATTTATCATGATCTCCACCCAATCACCAGACCAAACAAGCATGGATGCCACTAGATACACCGTGAAATTTTTTATTGTCTCCTAGTCTCTCAGGCTTTACCGCAATCCAAACTCGGATCACTAGGCATTAAAACGAGTCCCACTCTATAGGATTTACCATATATCCCAAACCTAGGATTACTAGGTCCAACGAAGAAAAAACCACCTCATGGATTTACTGTATATCCTACCATTCATTAGCAAGGGTTCCTAGGCCCACTGAGGCAAGACAATCCTCGATTTACCGCAATCCATAGTCTGGCTCAGGGGTCATTAGGCCATTGGCTTTACCATGATCCACAGTTTGATTCAGGGACCACTAGCCCATGTGCTCTGTCATTCTAATATCCACCCCACTTAGCATTGAATCCATCCGACAATCCATATCAACCAAAACATGAGAACCCCATCACACCATGGCTTATCAGGAAATGGAAAGGCTAGGTTGAAAACACTGTTACACCTAGAAAAACCCATGCCATGATAGAAAATAATGGCATGCAATGCCATGTATGCCAAATATAGCAAGGAAAATACACATGCTAGTTGAAACCTGTAATGAATCCTATTGTAGTTGTTTGATCCTACCTTTCCCTGCTTAATCTTTTCTTCCTCTTACCTTCTTTGGCTTTCTTGCTCCAATGCCAAAATTCTCCAAGAAACTCTAAGTGTACAAGAGTGTGAGAGAGAGAGAATAATGAGAGAGCTCCAAAACTCAACTGAAAAAATGTTACCAACTGATCCTGAGAAGCCTTTTTATGAATGAGGCCTCTATTTTCTTCATTTTCCATTATTTTCCTCCTCACATGAAACCTGTGATCTTTCACCTCCATTTTCTCCTAATTTCCATTATTTTCATAAATAAATGTGCCAAAAACGCCATTTTTCCTTTCCAAAGCCTTAGCTATTGCCTTTGCCAATTTACTTAGCCACAAACAACCAAATGAACACCCACTAGGATGTCTTGCCCAACATTCAACTTGGAATAAGTGTCCCGTCAACTATGGTTATTGTTTTTAACTTTTATTACATGGAATTTTCACCAGGGCTGTTACAATACTCTGTCTCGACTATTCTCTTCGGTACCATAGCTTGCTTAGATGATTAGTGTCATGGACCAATACTAGAAGTGGTATTGTAGTAAACCTGTAGAGTCCTTCATATCTTGATCCCAATGTGAATGCATCTCTCATAGGTGATCCAACAGGCCAAGTAAGAACTTTCCCCTTGATGAAGGTAACCCTCATCCCTTTTTCTTCCAAAGTGGATATCGATACCAAATTCTTCTTCAATCCCAAAACATACATCACATCATGGAGTAAAATAGATTCCCCAAAATTCAAATGAAATTTGACGGGCCCAAAACCTTTAATGGGATGAGTGGATTTGCCTCCAATAATAATTTTCAAATTTGGCTCCCTCTCTACCAAATTAGAGAGAACTTCCTTATAACCACTGAAGTGATAAGTGGCCCCACTATCAACCAACCAACTATCCCAAGAATCTAGAGGAGATGAACTAGTAAGGGCAGAAATAAGAATATATTTATATTGATTTGCAACATTACTTTCATACCTAGAGAATATTGACTTCTTTTGTGGATGACGATCTTCTTCATGATCACTTGTAGCATCTCTTATTCTTATTTCATCTCTTCCATTGCGATCATTCCTTTGGTCATCTCTCCTTCTTTGATCATTTAACCTTTTGTTGTTGCTTCTAGTATTGTAGCGTGGTCCATTGTTCTTCTCGAGGCAGTCTCAAGCATAGTGGCCTTTCTTATGGAAATTGTCGCATTCAATGTGTAATAATTCCCTCCTATTTGGATTTTAAGGAGGAGTATTACACAAAATTTATGATTGCGGAGAAAAGTATCTTCCCTAGACCTAGTGGACTCATACATAACAAAAAGAAAAGAATATAGAGTTTCCCTTAGAGAAATTGAAGAATTGGAAATAATCGTACTTGGAATTCGTCGCATAATTCAATTACTCTATTCAATGGATCAATGAAGCCAAATATCCACAACATCTACGTCGTATAATTTAATTCCTCTATTCAATGGATCAATAAAGAATTGAAATAAATGAATGTAAATGTAGCATAACACATATAGGAAAATGACATACTATTTGTATTAATAGAAATAAGAGAGAGTTTACAACCAAGAATAGTAGCTGATCTTGTATCAAATCTCCCCAAGTTGACTTGTCCTTCTTTGTCACAAAGCACACCTCAATGTCACCCTAATGCATGAAGATGATGACTCTCTTAGATTCAAGGCAAGAGAATGAGGGCATGATCATTCTCAAAAATCCAACCCTGATGTTGTAGATGGAAATAAATTTATACGAGAGGGATGGTAGTTTAAGAATTCTTATCCATTTACCAATCTAGACTTGAGATCCACTTAAGATGGGAGGATTAGCTTAAAGTATAAGAGGTGAAGTATCCAAGATAGGATCAGATAGGATTTGAGCTTCTTATCCAAGGTAAATGTTTAAAACAACCCCTAGAAGCTTCTGGAAGATGAAGCTTCAGGATCCTTTTTAATTTTTCCCAAATTTATAGAATCAACACAACCCCATCAAGGAGCAAGTTGTTGCTGATTAGTGTTGGTGTAGAAAGGATAAACCTACTGCTGAATACAAGTTTGTAAAGGGGCAAGGTGTGGTAGGTCTTAAAATATTTAGTTTGAAGCAGTTAGAACCAGAAACTTAGTTATTTGGAAAGATCATGCTCAGGGATTTGTGTAGGGGTGATGAAAAAATGTTCACACATAATGATTGATCCGATTTGCATGCCTATTGAATAGATGCGACAAAATGGCATATAACAAGGAGACTATCTTGAATTTGATGGAACTCCTTTTCCTTTCTTCTTCTTCTTGTCATGAGTGATGAATGTAACATGCTCTCCTTCTTCATGCTTTTGAATCCTTCCTCTTGATTTCATCCTTGATTCTTCTTTAGTGAGATTTCCATTAGTTTCATCAAATAATGGGAGGAAATTTTTGTTTCTTATAATAGGAATAAAGGTTTTCCAAATAGGAGGGAGACCTCTTAGAGTCATAATCACCAATTCCCTGTTAGGCACAAATTCCCCAACTCTTTGCAATTGATCTCTAAGATGAGATATCCTCATAATGTAGGATTGCATAGATTCTCCTATGTTCATATTTGTGTCTTTGAGTTTATCTTTCAAGGAGATGATTTCATTCAAATTGTTGACTTCAACATGCCAACTATCTTATCATACATGTCATTAGACTTCCTCAAATTTCTAACATATGCAAGTAAATTATCTTGTAAACCATCATCTATAATTTGATTTGTTTTCAACTCACCTTTCTTGTACTTGTTCTTGGTAGCAATGGTAGCATCCTCTATAGGCTCAGGTGCTTTTCTTTGAATGTGTTCCAAAACATCATTGTTCTCAGTTTTGATCTCCAACCCAACTTTCCATGCAACAAAATTGGAAGAGTCACCCAAATTATCATTTTCCTTGAAGAAGGCAGACATCTTGACTTGACTAGATCGGCTCCTTCAACTTTCCAAAGATGATTGCTTCAATGCTTGTATCCTTTTGGGTTTTTCCTTCACCTTAACTCTGATACCATGTTAAAATTTTTAGATTTTTCTATGTTGTATTAGTTACTCTATCCCAATTCAATACTTCAATTAGTAATATTTCCAATAACAATTAGTATTTCCAATCATCAACAGTAGTTGAATATAGAATAATAAATGCAATGACAAAAGAGACAATCAACACATCAACAAGAGACACTAGGTTTGGTCAAAGACTAGGGAAAAACCCCACTAGGGGGAAAAACTTTTGAAATCCTTCTTCTATTTGGTTGCCATAAAATGTTCAACAAAGAGTATAATGATCCCAAAGTTCCTTTTCGTAAATAGTCTCTTGAGTCTGAAAAGGAAAAAACAATAATTAGGAGAACCTCTTACCCGTATTCGACTAAGGTATTACTTTTTCGTAAATAGTCTATCCCAGTCTAGAAAAGGGTTAAAATTATACTGGGTAGACATATTTTCATTTAATTTAACGAGTTGAAAAAGACAAGTGCTCAACAATCTTTTCATGTTTAGGGAGTCTAAAAATAGCTCAAAGAGGACTCCACCTGGAGGAATGAGTGGTATAAAGGGTAGACACTGGTTCTAGTCATTATGGAACTACTCAAAACATGCAAACATCAAGAGGATGGTTAATAATACCACTCATCAAAATGGTTCCCCGGGAAAGGGTAAAACATCAAGTGAAAGCGAATGATCAACCAAGTAGATGACGATGATGGAATGAGAAAACCAAGTTTCATCTAGCAAAAGTAGGTTGATAAAAATGGGAATTACGAGAGGTAGGATGAAAAAGGTTTCAGTTTTACACAATCTTTAAACATGTGGAAACTATGCTTGAGAATACTTGAAGATGGTTTCATTTTTTCACAAGCTTAAAACATGAGAAAAAATATGCTTGAGAGTGGTTTCATTTTTTACAGTAGCTTGAAATAGAGAAAAACTATGTTTGAAATAAGTTTGCATAAACCCAACATAATGACTCAATTCTAGGCACATGCTCCCCAAGCTACATTTCATTCACCTAAGTAGATTACTGGTTAATAACAAGTGGATCGAATGAAGGTTCATAGACAAGATCAAATGAAAGATCGACTGGGAATTTACGAGATCTAATCAAAAACTTGAATTGGAAGGGGAATCTTTTTCATTTTTTAATGAGCTTGACACAGTAAGAGAACTATACGTAGGGACCTTGTTTCATTTTTTAACGAGCTTGACACAAGACAAGGAACTCTTCTCTAGGGACCTTGTTTCATTTTTTAACGAGCTTGACACGAGAAAAAGAACTCTAGTCTGTGACTTGATCATGGCCCCAAAAAGGCCATGTCTTCCAAGAGGTTCTCATCAAATGTGAAAACAATGCTCCGGAAGGCATCAAATGATCCAATGGAAAAATCAGATTCCAATGCCCCCAGTAAATGATCACTGCATCGCCTACTAGATCATTAGTAGACGTGGCATGGAACACGTTGTCACAGAATTAATCTGTGGTGGGGGAGAAACCACTTATATATAAGGACCATTTATGATATTTGATTGATTGGGAGGGGAATTAGGACCAACAAATGAAATTTGGTCAATGGTCACGATTCTTCCTTCATGCGAGAAACACATCGCATGAAATAGTGAAGAGACAAGAGCTCCCATGTCATAAACATAGTCATGCCCAATGAGTAAATTAAAATCCAAATGGAATTGGAATACCATCAAATTGATATAGACAATATTTCCTCCCAAAGTAATAAGAAACCAAGGAAGGATCCCTAATGGTTGATTGGTTCCTCCATTAAAGGCCAATAGATTCTGGGTAATAGGCATACACAATGGAGAATCAAAATCTTTCCAAGTAGTTGAGGACATCATACTAATAGATGTGACTTCATTTATGACTGTTCCAGGTACGGGAACATTATAAGCCTATACTATGATCTGGAAGGGAACATAAGGAGGAAGATGATATCCTACGAGTTGACTCCAATCAAAGGAAGTGACCATTCTACCTGGAGGGGGTTCCATGGGAATGGGAGAAATGCCCCCTTGTGTTATGGTAATGGGAGAACTTCTCCCATGTATTGTGTGAATGGGATAAATGCTCCCCTATATTGTGGGAGTGGTAAGAATATCCCTTATGTGTGGGAATGGGAGGATTGTCCCCCTCTGTAATTGGAACAAGAGGATTTCCCCCAAATTCATTGGAATCTGAAGAAACGAGAAAAACTTGAGCGATATGGAGGTCACTCTCTATGGGAAAGGTACAATGAAAGGAAGGTGGAATAAAGTCAACCGTTTTCTCAACTGATGGTTGGTTGGGAATAAACTCATGGGATTTACGTTTAGAGAGAGTGGGATTGACTGGAGATGGATTTTGATGAATAACTTCATCAATTAATGGAGGATTTGGAGAAATCTTTCAATAACCATCGAGAATATGAGGCTAAGAAGCTGTAATTTTTTCCAACACTTTTGAGGATTCATCCATATAAGGAAAAAGGTGAATAGGATGGTTTCCTTCACATAAGCTACGGGGAAACTTGACTTTACCTTTTTTCTCATGAACCTTATGAATTATAGTCAATGGTTTGTCACCAACATGATCTCTAGAAGTTAGTGACAAAGGCTGATGTGAGCCTATGGACCACACTTCTAATATTCATGGAATACCTGGGAAATCTCTAAGAAGGTTGTCACCCTTACATAAATTGCAAGGGAATTTAAATTTACGGGACTTATTGGAAGGTTCCTCCATACTAGTTTCATCTATAGGAATGGTTGCTTGGTTTCCCCCCTGCTTGTTTTGCTTCTTCTTCTTCTTCTTTTTCCCTTTCTTCTTCTTCTTAGCTTCCTGGTTACTATAATCAAGACTTTCACTAGGCAAGGAGGAAGAAAGGGATGAAGAAGCAATAGGTGAAGAAGGCAAAGGGTCAACTTTAGGATCAACTTAAGGTTGATGTTGTTCAGGTGGAGGAGAACTTGGTTGAGGAGAAGTTTGGACATTTAGAACCATAGGGGTCAAAAATAACCAAATTAGAAAACTAATGGTAAATATGAGAAGGGGCGATGTTGCCATACAAGGAGCACCAATATTTCAAAAAGAAGGAAAAGGACTAGGATTCCCATCAGAGGGGCTTCCTTGATTGGTAGACTTAGGAATTTTCGCCATTAGTCTCAACCTAAGATATACTAAGGAGTTTTTCCACAGTGAGGATGTTGTTCTGCATGTTGTACCTCTGAGATAATAGTGGTCAGTTATCAATGCCAGAGCATCTAAGATAAATGTTTTGGGGGTTTTTGTTTTGATTTGGGAGACTAATGAATAAAACAAATATAGAACTGATATACCTAACCCTTTGAATAATATCAATATCTCAGTAAAGGGCTGCTATAAAATTTCACACAGTGATAAAGCTTGAATAGTGGTGAGCAGAAAACAAAAAATAATATGATTATCACAATTCTCAGATAGACAATTACATAATCATAAGTATGAAAACCTCTAACCGATGTTCAGAAGGTTCAAGAGAATATGCTTATGCTTACAACAAGATGTTGATGATTTATTGATTCAGAGGGAATTAATTAAATAGATAGTCCATTAATCCATTCTCTTTAATGATTATCACTTCAAAAAGCTTATAGGAATAGATTGAAACACAATTATTCCTACCTAGTTATCTTTGTAAAGTCATAAGAATATGAAGAAAAACATAATGAGTAATACTGGAAAAACTTACAGGAAACACAAACTATGCAAAACAGAATTCAAAATCCTTTGCTTCGTATTGAGGTTCCAGAAAAGTCAAGTACATCAAATGTCTAGAAATGCTTCATCAAGGGTGCAACCAGGTTCAAAGTTGAATAGTGAGTAATGACCAACGAACAATGAACCCCTTGATAACTCGAGAAGAGAGTTATTTATACAAAAATAAGAAAATATCCTAAACTGTTTAAGGATTTATTCTGGGAAAAAGAAGAACCTTCATGCAAGAAGATAGAGACAACTATTGAATTGCTTCTTGCTGTCCTTGTTATTTAGGTTCTGCTGGCTTTGGTTTTTGATATTTTGCCTTTTAAGTTGCTTGTCTATTTGATCTTTACGCTGGACGTGATGTTCACTTGTGATCTTTCATCTGATACACTTTGACCTCTGTGAATATCCTTTACTGTGTCCTTTTACCTTTACTATACATTTCAAGTTTTTATTGTATATTTCAACAGTAAATCATTTAACTTTTATGTCTCAGCATCAGGTAATTTGGATTTTGATCGTCTCGTTTGTCCTTAACTGTATGCAGGATTTTGAATTCATTTTCTTGTAAACTTGGAACAACAGGTTTCATATGATCACCTGCAAAACACAAAAAATGTTAAGAAAAACATAGGTTGGAAGGGAAGGCCGAAATGGATTCATTTTGAGCTGAAAGATCTATGGAAGGAGTCTGGAGCGTTATCAGAAGGTAAACAATGGTTATATGGGTTGTAGAGGCTTAGGGTGGCGCGGGAGGGTTTATACAGGTTTTTATGTGTAAATGGGCAAAAAGAGAAAAGGTGAGGGTTTAATGTTTAAACAAGTAAACGTTCAACTTTTCAAAATTTTGGCGAAAAGCAGAGTGAATAAGGAATACCACGTTCGGGAGTACAGTGGAGTGGTAAGCGGAGCCATTGCACCACTTTTGTGGCGAAGGTGGTTTTTAGAGGGGGTCACCCGATCTACTCCATTGGCTGACACATAGCACTAGGGGGTCGGCGCAAAATCACCTTATCGGGCGGGTAAGGTTCATTCATTGGGCCAACCCGATATGGATGTGGTGCATTGGATGAGAGTGCCTTTTATCTAATGGTGTTTGGGCGATAAAGCAGCGCGGAGGAAAAAGGGAAGAGAAATGGAGGGGCCGGTGAGTTAATTACGACGGTATCGTGCTTAATTACAGGTTTAAACTCGGATTAGGCAATCGGGATGATTAACGGAGGTTTAATTAACTTTATCATGAATCGATAAGTTAATGGGTTTTGGGTGAAATACATAGTTTTATAGTTAAAACAAGGTTTCGGGATATTTACATAAAAGGAGTTAATAATATACAGGAATGGGTATTTTAGGGATTTAATATATTAAATTAAAATTTAATACGAACATGAGCGGAAAGGAGATATGCTAAGTACAATGTAAATTTGGAATTATATGCTCGTCATCCACATACATTAATACTTAGGATAAAACTCATTTTGTGGGTTTTTGGAGTATTTTGTGAGTGAAAGGGGAATTAACATGGGATTTCCATTTTTCCTAGGTAAACAATGTTTAGCCTTAGGAAAAGGGGTTTTTTAGGGAAATGAAGATAAATGAATTTTGTTAAGGGAATTCCAATATTTAATACCTATAAGTCATTAAGGCGAGAGTCCGGTCCCACCAGAAGTCAGAGAAATGCTCCGAGCCTTTATGACTAAAGGTTTTAGTATTGGAGAACATTTGGGAAGGGGAAATTAATAAGTATGTAGTGGAAGATGAGATGAAATGAAGGGGAAGTTAAGTAATCAATTGTGAACTTCAGCAACCTTTCTTCTACTTACCCTTTGCTTATCCTAACATTTTTCTTCACTTAATGGGTGCATTTAAGCTAGCAAACCCTTTCCTTTTCCCTTTTTCTTTTGAAATGCAAACTATCTAATTCTAGCCTTATAACATCCAAGGGCTCAGATTAAACTAATGAGATTCCTATTATTTTCTACATAACTACTGATCTGCCAAGATTAAACAATTTGGCTAGATCTTTATTCTCTAACTATAAACATGAAATTTAAAGCATGAAGTAGTCAAGATTAAACTATTTGAATGTCATGGGTTGTGGCATTTATACAAGCTACACACAACCATTATTTGGCAGAAAAAGGTAAAATAGTAGTGGCATTTGAACTTGCACACTTTCAGAGTTTATTTCTTTTTATTTTCTCTCTAACCTAACATTTTGTTTTTTGCCTTGATTTTTTAGGGCATCTATTGTTATAGAAATTTTTGGGCACTACAACCCCAAGCATGAAATGTCCATAAACCAAGCGATCCTAAGTCCCTAAAAGTGTTGTTCTAACCCCTAAAGGAACAAGGTCAACAGATTACAACTTCTCCCAGAAGTTCTCCATGAAAAACTGCTCAGAATTGGTCAAAACAGGATCATTTCAGCTGCTCCACTGGCCAATTGCGTTGCATCTCACCTAAATACACTGTGTGGGTGCGTTGCATTTCAAAAAGCCCTTCTATGGGGTGTGATGGGCGAGAAATGATAAATGGCAGTGTCATTCCGAGAGGTGGAGAGGCAATGGAAGATTCCAGAAACTTCTCCTGTGACACTTGCCTCTCTAAATTCGACCAAGGATGAGTAAGAGATCATCAATCTCCAAGTGGAAGCAAGAACTATCAGAGGGAAGACACTAATCAAATCATAAGCTGACTCATCTCCATTACAGATATCTATATATGGATCCCTCATCCCAAATATCCAGAGGCTGGAATTTTGCATATTGTAAGGAATTGTTGTTGCTTTCTTGAGACAAACATCAAATTGTTGGGTGATCTAAGCTTTGTATGAGGTGAAGAGGGGATCCCTTGCTGAGAGGTTGATGCTGGGTCAGAACAACTAGTTGTAACTCCTCTTGGCTCTTTCTTGTTTATCAATAAAAGCTATTCAAGTTTTCCTCCATATTCTCATGTCATTGATATTTGTTGCATTTGTATGGTCAATTTACATCTGATCCTAGATTGTTTATGATTATAGATCCATGTCTTTGTATAGTGCTATGCTACTGTGATCTTACAGGTACTTTGTGAAGCTGGGCGTGCAAGGGAACAAGTAGCGAAAGACTATCAAGGAAGAGAGGAATCAAATCAGGAGATTAGCGCAAGACAGAGGTTGGTCTTTCTGTTCCTCTCTATCTATAATTCATAAAGGAAAAATGAAAGTAGCTTTACTCTGTTTGTTTCTAAGGCAGTTGTCACACCTTAGTGGGATAGAGCAGTTCTATATAGACACTTTTCCCTGTAACAAAATGGCAACTCTGCTGGGGAAGAATTAGTTTGTTTGTTTATCTTCCTTGTTGTCTATTTCATAAACTTACAGGTAGTATTCGAACTGCATTTGCCATAGAAAATGCAAAGTAGATAAATGCTACTTCAGTCCATCTACGGGATCTATTTATGATTTAAACAACTGATTCACAAACTCTCTGATTGCCCTTGTGATAGCTCTTAGATCCTCCTTAGATCTACCCCTGATTGTTACATAACTGATTACCTTTTGCTCGGCCAAAACCCATGAACTGAACTGCAAACTGTGACCCGGAACCCAAACAGAGTCTCGTTTCTGGCCCAGCGTAGGTACTGTTCAGAGAATCTGAACTTCAGCGCACTTCCCGAGTGGAGAAAGTGCGCTGCATTTCAAATTCCCTGTGTTACAGGTGCGCTGATCAGACTAGGCTTTGTGCAGTTTTGGTTTATGTGATTCATTCTTTCCAGTTCTATTCCTAAATTTTGCTGCCTGTGATCAGTATATGTCTGTTTGAAACCCCTTTTCCTTGCTGTTATTCCGCCTCCTTTGTACAAAAGAACTGTAAATGTTTTTGTGTGTTTGTTGAGTCATTTCCAGTTCTCCTTTGCAAAAGTAGCGTAATCGTACTGTAGTCCTTTGATTTGAAACTATCGCAAGTGTCGATTTCGATCATAGGAAAGAGTTTGATTGCTGTTGATGGTCGATTATCCTATTACTATCGTTTTTGGTTTGAATTTGTAAATTTTCTAGTTTCGAAAACAAGTATTCATTTCAAAATCGTAAGGTGTTGTGATCGTCTCCATTTTTTGATTTCGAAAAGAAACTTGTTGATATTTGTCACTTGAAAAGAAATTCAGATTTGTGCATCAACTTTCTTCTTATCATTCATATACTAAGAAAGTCGAAAACAAATACATGCATGTGCATTTGCATATAGACAGTCTGATTGGTTTGATTTAGGAAAGTGCATTTAGAGTGTGCTCTTTGCTCTTTGTGAAAAGATTCTGTCTTTCGTTCCTTAGTAGCTAGGATTTTCATTTGCACAAAGAAGATAAAAAGATTGTTTATCATCTTAGATTGCATTTTAGGAATTACATCTACATCTCGCGGTGAACCTGAAAGGCAAACTTCATAAATAAGATCAACTATAAAATAAATTCAATGAATCTAACAATGCTTTGGAACTTAACACACAACATTTAGAAGTCTAGGCTAGAGACGTATTTCGGCGTCGTAAAGCCTGGTAACTGTTGTTCCCACTGATGGTTGGGTGATTCCTCCACTTTGAGACGATAAGTGCCAGTACGGACTTGTGCTCCCATGTACCGTTGAGTATATTTTGGGAGACCCCAATAGGCTTAATCCTTTATCCATAGGAAGCCATGTCTGCCGCCCTATCGATCGCAATGCACTGAACACAACATTCGGGAAGATTGACTGTCGTACCGTAAAAAGTATTCTGCAGTTTTGCGATTGGTTTGGTAATCCCTCTACCTAGATTTCCAGAGTAGTCCCTTTCATTCCTTTTTAGACTCTTTAACAGAAAAGGTCCATCTGAGCACTTGTCACTTCAGGCTCATTAAAAATCGAAGGAGACTAGAATCATCTTTTGTTTTTTCTCGACTCTTAAAAATTGAAAAAACAAGTTGTGTCAAAGCGTCTAAAATTTATTTTAAACGGAATATTCGTTACCCTTTCCTACGTTGATCTTGGGTTGAGAAAATGGAATCCACCAACCAAGGAATTCCCCTTGGAGGAAATCATAGTCCCTTCTCCTCTTGGGGAGATGTTGGTGCACCCCATATGGCCACATTGTCGCTTCCAGGACTGACAATCGGCTTGCCTGTATGGCTCTTCTCAATCTCTGTCGTTCAGAACACCACAATTCCTGAACAATCGAATCAGCAACTAGACGAGTCCAGAGTTACCCACCAACCTTCTGCTTCCTCTAATTCTTCCTCTCCTCCCTCCTCTTCGCTTGATGGGGCTGGTAAAGCCAAAAGTCAAGTACCTAAGAAGAAGAAGGAAAAGAAGAAGAAAGAGAAGAAGAAGAAGGAGCCAAAAGCGAATGGGGGCAAACGAGCATCGTCTAGCGAAAATCCACACACTGCACCGACCAGGCCTAAATCGCCATGTGTCATTTGCAAAGGAGACCACTATCATAGAGATTGTCCTTGCATCCCTCAGATCTTAAGGGACTGGTCTCGTCGTTTGCACAACCCGGTGTCGTCAACCTCTGATGATCATGTTGAAAACACATCGTCGACAAGTGAAAGTGAAGCCCCAGGAAAAAAAGGAAAATATAGATTTCCTTGTAAACTGTGCAAAGGTGATCATGCCATCCACCGTTGTCCCTTCTTAGATGAGGCTAAAATGGTTTTGGATGATCGTCCAATTTCACCGTTACGACTTCCTCCTGGATATAAAAACTCTTGCCGAGTCCGTCACTAGTTGAAAATCTGGCTGGCCCGCTCAGGTGGTCGGTTGAAGCATCTATCATTGAAGATAAACCATCTGAACCCATACCAGACGAAAGTCAAAAGGTTGAGGCGGCAGTTGACCTGATCTTGCTTTCAGAGGTTCCAACTTTAGATGATACAGCCACCGAAGAGAACAAGGATGACACCGTTCAAATTCTTTTCATAAGCACAGACTCCAATGAACATGGGGGCAATTTACCCGTTCCTGTACCGCAGGAAGGAAGTTCGTCAGAGTCATACCCGGCCGTCTATTCAGTCCCACCTCTAAGCAACCTAGTTGTCTCCTTCGACTGGAATCAACTAGGCAGACCCCGTTTACCAGCTAGTGTACCATTCCGAATTATTGTTCAAATTAGAATGGTTATGGCTGGTACCATCATAGATGAAGCGGCTTCTGTGATTATCCTTTCCTCGACTACTTGGAAAGCGCTTGGTTCACCATCGCTTATGCCTGAGATGAGAAATCTAACATGCTTTGACAAAGGAACCAGTCGACCATTAGGGATCCTCCCAATGTGCCCATAACATTGAGGGAAAAAACTGTTCAAATGAACGTAATGGTAGTTCAAGGACCCCTGGAATATAATCTACTCCTTGGATGAGACTATATTTATTGCATGGGAGCCGTTGTCTCCTCACTCTTTAGAGTAATGTGTTTTCTGCACGAAGGAAGAGTGGTCAAGCTCGTAGACCAGCCTTCATTCCCCGGTTCACGCATAGCAAATAGTCATATACCATCCCTGAATGGTCTTTTCACGCAAGAAATGTCTCAATGTCCAGTCCGCCTGCCCGATGAGCGCGAGTGATTCAGGGGACATGACTGAAACCCAGGGGGCATGCACCCTGGTCTGCTTCGGCAAGAAAACTTCGGTATAAACTAGTCTGTACTCCCGTCAATGTGAGTGAAGTAGCCTCCTCCACTCACCTTTGTCTATTTCGATAGACATCGCCGAAGAAGTGTTTTGTTTACGCCGTGAATAGAACAATCTTTGGTAACCTGTAAGAGGTAGGCCTCTCCCGGTAAAACAAATGTTTTAAAGGAAAGAAGAAGAGGTAACCTTGAAACTCTATTTTATACCTGGGGGTATGCAAACCTTTTGGAGTGCAAGCAAAGAGCGATCATTTATCTGTTTTTTGGATTGGTCATTTCCTAACTTACATAAAGAAAGGATGTGGGGCAAAACTCTAAAAATTGCCGTTTTAAATGAGACATTATTATTATACGACTGGATTAATCGAGCAGTTTTAGCGCATAGTTCAAGCTCGTTAAAAAATAAACATAAGACATGAGCAAATGTTTCCCCCCGCGTTTAAGCTCATTAAAAAATGAACTATTCCCCGGTAAATAACCATCGTGAATGTAGTACTTTAGCCATTAAATCCTTGGTCGTGTTTGCACCGTCACCTCCACTTTTGCATTGGCCGATCATTCACCTCCTTTTGATTGTTTACCCATTTTGAGGAACAACTGTGAAGAGTGATCTCACTAGCCATCCTTGTAACACTGTCGTGATTAGAAAATTCCAAACCTTACTTGGAATCAGTTGCTACCCATTTTATCACTTGTTCCTCAAAAGACGAGTCTCCTTTAAGCTCTTTTCAACTTACTCGTAAAATATGAAAAGATTGCCGAGCCATTGGCCTCTCCAGCTCGTTAAAGGGACCGGAAGTGCTATCTCTCCTCTAAATTTTAATCTTTTTGGAACTGAGAGATTATTACATAAAAAGATCGAGCGCTTGTTTTGTTCGGCTCGTTAAAAGTATCGAAAATTCATCCCTTCTGTATTGTTTTATACTTTTTCGGACTTAAGGGATTAGATGATGAAAAATGAATTTTGGAGTTTCCTTTACGTTCCTTTTTAGACTCTCTAAAATTGAAAAGGACCGAGTTATATTTGTCGTTAAACTCATTAAAATTTTAATATCGACAAACTTGTCTATAGACGAGAACGAGTTTCACTATCGCTAGGCTCGTTAAAACATAGTGGGTTTTCCCGAAGGGAAAATTATAGAACAAACATATGTTATCCTCCTCAAGCTTGACAAAAATAAAGAGGTACTGGTCAGCAATGACTGGGGAAAAATTGGGAAGAAAACTTGAAGAAACTTTGTTGGTAGCAAGTCGCTCTTGAACATGACACTTTCACTTTGCATCCAAGTCTGGTTGGGTTGTTCCATTCACCGGTCACATCACCATGGTCCCATCATACCATCCACATTTGGGGTTAATGCTACCAATCCATCACGTCAGTGTTGCTGATATGTTCAAGAGAAGTCATTCAGAGAATTCACCTGTGTCTCACCCACTACCATACATTTATACTCCATTCTTTCATGACCGCCACCCTGAACCTTATATCACCAGATCATTTTCACCTCCATTAAAATCATTTGCTCCGTTCTGTGTCATTGATGTGGGATTCATTAAGGCCCTCCTGTGACGGATCACTTCTTGTCGACATCAACTCATTATCCAAGAAGTCGATCTAGGAACACCCCATTCAGTACTTTGAAGCTTGCATGCCTCAATGGCAAGTTTCTCACTTCCGGCGACAAGTTTACATCAATGGCCTTCGACCGAAAGATTTTACGTGGTGTTCGACGCCAAGTCCTTTATTCACACCACGT
This sequence comes from Pinus tabuliformis, assembly GCA_031772625.1. NCBI lineage: Eukaryota > Viridiplantae > Streptophyta > Pinopsida > Pinales > Pinaceae > Pinus > Pinus tabuliformis. The sequence continues at coordinate 219,088,490 of CM062818.1, read as the reverse complement.
GAATTGTACTGCAGTACCTTGAGGGTCATTATCATTATTGGTGATTCCTCTCGTGCCTGTTAACAACTTACATCATTGGCTGGTAATCAGGCGATGTCTTTCCATGTTCGACTCCAGAACATCTTTCACATGGATCGACTTGTACTTCGAGTGAAGATCGAACAAGATTGAAGACCCTGGATCTAGTTTCATCCATCCGGGCTGCGATATATATTCAGGAAAATAAAGACATCAAATGTACATCACTGCTGCACAGATAATCATCCAATCAAAGGGATGATGACTCTATCAGAATCATCAGTCTACACTCAGACGATTGTCTGTCTTATGTACATAAAAATGAATTTATAAAGTTGAGCATGGGAATGCCCGCCTCAGCTAGATCATGAAAATATTATGAATATAATGTATTGTATTGTATCTTATTACAGGTCTCCTCCCAGCTTGAAAGAACTTCGGATCCTCATAATAAAGCATTTCACCCGACATCAAAAGATTAACGACCTCATGCTTTAGGGGGCAACTGTTATAGACATTTTTGGGCACTACAACCCCAAGCATGAAGGGCACTACAGTCCTTGAAAAATAATCAGGTTCATCTGTTGAATCCTACGGGAATTTTAAAATAGGGAAGGCCAAATTGGTAGGGAAGATTGCATCTTTCCCATAGACTGATTGAAAAGGAGATTTTCCAGTAGATCTTTTTTGGAGTTATTCTATTTTCCCATACTGCATAAACTAAATGAGAGTCCCAACTCTTTTTATCATCAGCTAGAGTCTTTTTTATTACCTTTACTAGACTTTTATTTGAGGATTCGTCGAGGCTATTACCTTGAGGGTAGTATGGAGTTGAATGATGTAATAGAATCTGATATTTCTAGCAAAACTCAATCATTTTAACACTAGAGAATGTTGTTGCGTTATCTGTGACAATTTGAGTTGGGCAACCAAACCTAGATAAGATGTTTTCTTCAATGAATTTAATTACTACTAAATCAGTAGAATTTCTTACTAGAATTGCTTCTACCCATTTAGTGAAGTAATCTGTTTCTGTGAGAATCCATCTGTGTTGATTACTTGAAGTGGGATGGATTTTTCCAATAAAATCTAATCCCCAGGAAAGGTGTTGAGATTATTGATGGTACTAGTAGAAGAGCTGCTAGTTTCTGCTTACCAGCAAACATCTGACAAGGAACACAACCTCTGACCTTTGCCCCTACTTGCAAGAACAATGTTGGCCAATAAAATCCTCCCCTTAATATCTTGTATGTTGTTGCTCTCCAAGCATAATGTCCTCCACAAAATCCTGTATGAAACTGATCAATGATTCCTTCAGTTTCTGATTCTGTTAAACATAATAACAAAATATTCAGTGGATCTTTCCAGTACAAATTTGCATTTATGATGCAGTACTTGACTGCTTTCAATTTAAGACTTTTACATTGGGATTTGGAAAATGATGCTGGGCATTCAAAATGGAGGAGAAAATTTACAATGTCTTTATTCCAATCTGACAATAGAAATTTGTCATCAATATGTAAAGGGCTAATCTAATATGAAGGTAAAGGTTCTTGTGGATTCTTTTCTTCAGATTGAAGAGAAGGGTCTTGTGGATTCTCCCATTGTAGAATTAGGAAAGGTTCTTGTGGATTCTTTCCTTGTGCAAGGACAGAAGGTTCTTGTGGATTCTTCCCTTGTACTTCTACAATAGAATTGATTCCAAGCAATTTGCAATTGGATTCTGCTAGAAGCCTTGCTAATCCCTAGCATTTTACTAGCTTTGTAGTTTTGATAGTTAGATCAAACTCAAGTATTTGAATGATCCACCTACCTCTTTTCCCATCAGTGTCAAGTTGAGTTAAAACAATTTTTACAGCACCATTAGGAACATAAGCAGTAATAGGTGAATGTAGGACATACATCCTGAAAGATTTTAGGGCTTGAATGAGGGCATAGGCTTGCTTCTCGATTATGTCATATTTAAGCTCGACATCTCTCATAACCTTACTGAAAAAGGCTATGGGATGGTCATGGGAATCTTCATTTTTTTGTAATAGGATAGCAGCAAGGGTTGTTTCTAAGGCAAAAGAAAAGATACATAATGGTTTAGTATAATCAGGGCTGGCCAAAGTGGGAGCTTCAGAGATATCTTTCTTGATCTGATCAAATGCGTGCTTGGAAGAGTCAGTCCATTTAACTTCATGATCATTTTGGAGAATGTTAGTTATATCTTTTACAATGTCTACATAATTCGGGATGAATCTCCTTAAAAAATTAATCTTACTCAGGAAAGCTTGAATTTCTTTCTTGTTTCTAGGTAAGGTTAATGTTTCAATGGCAGACACATGCTTAGGATCAATTACCACTCCTTCCTTTGAGATTATATGGCCAAATAATTTTCCTTCTTTAATAGCAAACAGAGACCTTTTAGAGTTCAATGATATCCCAAATTTCCTACACCTGTCAAAAACCTTGTTCAAGTGCTTTAGATGTTTCTGATCAGATTTAGAAAAAACAGTAATGTCATCAAGATAAATAACTACAAATTTGTTTACCTGACCCATGAAAGCTACATCCATAGCTCTCTGAAATGTTGCTCCAGCATTTGATAAGCCAAATGGAATTCTAGTGTACATAAATGTACCCCAGGGTGTAGTGAAGGTTGTCTTTTCCCTGTCTGTTGGATCAACATTCACCTGATTATAACCTGAAAAACCATCAAGCATAGAAAGTCTTTGTGCTCCTGAAACCATTTGAAGTAACTGATCCATCTTGGGCAAAGGGTAATTATCGTTTAATGACGCTTTGTACAAATTTCTAAAATCTACACAAAGTCTGATTTCTCCATTCTTTTTCCTAACTGGAACTAAATTTACAACCCAATTACAACATCTAAGAGGGAGAATGATCTGGGCATCTAGCATTTTCTTAATTTCGCTTTCTACAATTGGTAGAAGGGTTGGATTTATCCTCCTAAGTTTCTGTTGATAAGTTTTTGCTTTTGGCTTCAAAGGAATCTTATGTTGTATTAATGAAGTGTCATAGGTCTTAAGATCAACATAAGTACATGCAAAAACATCCTTACAATTTTGAAGTAACTTAAGATATTGAGCTTTGATCTCAGGGTCTAGAGATGCATAGATTTTGATACTTTTGACATCATCATTTGTTCCAATGTTAATTTCCTCTATGTCCTCTTCAGAAGAAATGGATTGAGGATTTCAGAGAACATCATTTTGATCAAACAATTTTTCTAAAGGTATCAAGCCTTTTGGAATAAAATTGTTATACAATTGAATAATATTATGATCAGTAATTTTTGAATTGAAATATGAAGTAGCATTCTCACTTGTATTTTCATTTCTTTCGAATCCATCTTCATCAATTTGTAGAAGAGAAAATTGATCTACAAGTTGCAGAAAAGATTTCAAGTGTTCATCATCTTCAAATATCTGCCAGTGTTTCAGATTGTCTGGGATAGATGGTCTATATTTGACTTGTATTTGGTAGAGTACATTAGTCTGATCAGGAATTTTAAATGAACTAGCAGAAACAGCTAAGGCATCTGCATGAATATTCTGATCTCTTGGAATATAAGTCAAATTAAAGGCATCAAAGAAGTTTTCAACTAAATCCCATACTTCATTTTGGTAAGACCTAAGTCTAGGATGTTTAGTCTGGAAAATACTTCTCACTTGTTTGATAATAAGCTCTGAATCAGTAAAAACACTTAAGTTTCAAACCTTTAAGCTTTTGGCTAATTTCAATCCTAAAAGGAAAGCTTCATATTCAGCCACATTATTTGTAACTTCGAAGTCAAGCTTACATGATTTGGTAATGTTTTCTTTTTCTAGTGATATTAAAATTACTCTAGATCCTGATCCATCTTTTGTATAGGAGCCATCAATGAATAGTTTCCATATATCAGTTTTATTTGGTACTGGACTTTCAATTACATCTTCAATTTTAACTTGAGTTTCATGCACTTGGTTTGAAGAGAGTTGAAAGCAACCAAAATCTTGGTCAATTGCATAAATGGGATGGTTCCTTGGCTAGTTTGTTTTACAAACAGTGTGTACAAATCTCACCTCCCTATATAATCTTAGTTGTTCTCCCCCATAAACTGGAATAGTAGCATAAGACATATCCATCTAAAGAGTTCCCCCTAATTTGGCACAAAAAGACCTTGAAAGGAGCATTCCAAATTTGGGAGGGATATCTATGACAACTATATCAAGTACTATACTTTTCACTGGAATTTGGGCAAGGGTGACTACTAAATCCTTAATCAATCCTAAGCAAGGCACCCTCTTAGAATCAAAGGTGTACAATTCATGATAGGATCTAGCTATGTCAAGTTTCAAATGATCCATGATAGTTTTTTGCATGATTTTATGTGATGCTCCAGAATCAAGCATACAATTATACAACATGGAATCATTTGTCTTAAGAGTTACGTAGAAAGGAGGCACTATTTCATATATCATATTTGAGCTTGGGCGAAAAACAACTGTTGGTTTTTCATCTTGCAACTAATGATATCACCTTCAACATCAACCGAGGTATTTTGTATCCATTTGGAGACCTAATTTTTATACCCAGGGTTTTTAGAAAGTTCTGAAAGAGGAATTGTGATTTTAACTCTTTCTAACTCTTTTTCAACATTAAAAGTAGTCAATGCATTTTTGTCATTTTGAGGAATATCAATTGGTTGTTCTAATGGTCAAATAAAAGTTGTTTGAGTTTGAGTAGCTTTGTCATGAGGTTTAATTACTGGAGTTTCCTTAGGAGGTCTTCCAGGGGTAGGCATAGGCCTAAGGTCATATCTTTTGTTCAACTTTGCCATTAAAAATTCAGAGAAAGCATGGCATTTAGAAACCTGTGAATTCTTGATCTTATTGAACTTGCTTTTGTTGTGAGAGAGGAATGATAACTGTTTTATCAGAGGAAGTATCCAAATAATTTATATCTTTAGTGATGGTCATAGTATTATCATCAGGTTGTTGATCATCTATCAACGAACGAGTGGGAACCTGTTGATCATTACTAGGTCTCTGAAGAATTCATAATGGTGGATTTCTTTGATAATGACCTTGATTTTGATTTTGGGGTCTAGAAACTGTTTGTTTTCCTAGGTTGAGTCTCAATCTTGGAAATTCTATTAGATATATTTCTAAGAAGAGAAGTTATTTCATCTATTTTAGAATCTTCAGTTTTAGTCTTAGAGGAACTAGAAGCCTCTGGTGTTGATTTGAGTTTTCTTTGGGTCTTTTCCTCTTTAGCTTTCAAAGCAGTTGAAGCAGCCTTGTTTGCTTCTACCTCAATAGCATTTGTTTGCATATCTTCAAGAGTTCTTGAAGTTCTCTCTCTCATCATAACATCAAAATCATCATCAAAGGCTTTAGAAAATCTAGACTTTGTTGTTGCTACAGGGTGTTTACAATCAGGGGGAATTTTATGATAAATCTTATTGAATCTTTTGATAAAGTCTGATACAGGTTCACCAAAATTTATTTTAAGTTCATAAAACTCAGTAAGAAAGTAAAGAGGATCTTTTTTCACACCCCACTGGTTTTTAAATATAGTTGTAAGCTCTTCCCAATTTCTAATGGTATTTGCAGGTAACTACCTAAACCAAATTCTTACATTTCCTTCAAGTGACTGTACAAACAACCTCATGTAAACATTTTCTCATTCAATATTCATGTTATCTGCAAATTCTAAAAAGGCTTGAAGATGGTCTTCAGCAGAAGGATCGGTCTCTCCATTATACCTGGGAAGGTATTTCAAGTATCCAGCTGGGAATGCATCGAGATTAGGAGGTAAGACTAAAGCTGCATATCTAACTTGTACAATAGGTTGGAAAGCCATAGTGGAAGGTGGTGTATGAGGTGTTTGAGTGGGTGTAGAAGTTGAAGAAGATGAAGAAGAAGTCGAAGAAGGTGATTGAGGGGTTGAAGAACTAGTTGGAGGTGAAGAAGGAGGGGATCTCCTGAGTTATTTCAAAGAACTTTTGGACCTGTGGATGAATACCTTCCTTTATTTCAAAGAGTGGATTTGAATACACTGAGAAGTTCTCTTCGAGTTGTTCAGAAGTAGAAGCTTCAGGTTGTCCAAAAGTGGGAGGAAACGAATAAGTGGTAGGGGATATGAAATTTGTTGGTTTATATTCTGGTAAATTAACACCCAAGTCGGATTTAGGTTTAGGAGATCCTGGTGGTAGCGAGGGTTATGGATGAGTTTCAAATGAATGAATGAGGAATGCTGATTTAAAATCAACTTCTCTCCTTAAGGGTTCAGCAACCCTAGGTGATAGGTGGGAGTAATCTAGATTGGATGGCATGTTACTATAAGGATCAAATGATGGTAAATTTTCAGAATGCAAGATTGAAGAAGAGGAAGAAGAAGAAGAAGAGGGTTGATGTCCCCTTTTAGAACTGGCTTTTCTCAGAATTTTTTCAAGATTTGACAAAGGATCAACTAGGTTACCCTCTAAAGGAGATCTGGTGTGCTTAAAAGGTGCCAGTTTGAGAGAGTGGAGTCGCCAAGTGAAAGATTTTAACCTTTCTAGACCTTAAAGGAATAGAATACATATCATTTTCCTAGGAAAACTTAATGAAATTCGAGTCCCCGGAAATGGTGCCTGTTATCATCCCAAGAAACTCACCTAGGTTGTAAATCAGTGATGCTCAGGAACATTATAAATTCAACAATTATGTTGGATGAAATGATGGATAAATGAAGATATGTTGCACATTTAATCCAGATAACCACTCCTACTATGATTATCCCCAGACATGGGTGAAGACCCCCAAACTACAAGGCTTTTAACTACCAACTACTCACAGTTTAAGGTAAAGGTGATGATGGAGAAGACTAATTGCACCAGCAGATGCACAGGACCCTGTGATGGCCAGCTGCAATCAGTTAGAAGATCTGTAAAACTATTGTTTAATACACAGAGAGGATGACAACTCCCTGATATTAAAACAACGGCAATCTGCAAGCAATGTCAAAGAACCACTAAATTATAACACAGAGGTGGGATGACAGCCCCTCTAATGCTAAACATTTACAGCACATCGAATAAATGCAAGCAGGCACGACCTGGAACAAGAAAGAGAAGTGGAAAGTGAGCAAGTGACAGAAAAAGAAGCTTGTATTAGTTGGAAATCAAGACCAGAAGCTCCAGGTCTCATAGTATTTAGAGTCTCCAAAAGTTAAAGGCTACAACAAACTATCATTCATAAAACACTCATCAACCTGATTACATTTGTGTTGTCAATATATATGGTGTTACAATACGAAATATCTCTGCTAAAAAATGCGTGGAGGAGCCCATAAATGGCCACCAACCACATTTACACTTAGAAATGGGCCTCTGATACAAATCCGACTGTGTTTTATTTGGATTTGACCTTCTCTGGCGCTATGAGGTCCTCCCTGGGCAGGTGGAGTGAAATACAGGTGAAACACATAACCATTGAATGCTCTGACTTGACCGACGGTGTCCTGCTTCCTCCTCGGCCATACTATTGATTAAATGCAGTTGCCGAACAATAAAATGGCTCAATCATGATTGTTTTGCTTATAAACAGTGAAAGTGCTGCCAAACTGAGTATTCCCGCCCATTACTGCTTCATTTTGGACTTTAAAGGTTTAGGCATGGTTCAATCATCTATCGGGTCCGCCTTTCGGGTCACAATGCATATCTTAACCGGCCAATCCTTTGTTTCTTTATATTTGAAAATACACATAAAACTGCTGCAAAATCATGAAAAATGGCTTTGGCGGACTTGAACAATATATATATTTTACTTCCGAACCCTTTCGGATCCAAGACTCATCACAATTGGCACCTGCCCAGGCTTCCTTTGTATTTTCTTATATTTCGTTATATAAAAAAAATGTGCCCAAAACATTGAAAACGGCTTTAGCGCAGATTTGAAATTTTAACAGAAATCATTCATAATGCCATCGGGTCTGACCCATCGGATCACAAATATATATGTGCGAAATGCCTTGTCCCCTTTGAAAACATCAATGCGATATCGGTGATCGCTCAACGCAAAATATAAAATCCCATACCTCTTTGTAAGTCCTCCATTGCGACTCGCCGATGCGATATCGGCGATGTCTTGTGCCCCAATCTTGGTGAAGCGTCGATTCCATATCCGCCGATGAGATCCGGACCGTTGATCGGCCAGATCGAACAACTGCGGTTCATTTGGACCTTTAAGCCTATAATTCATGCTTTTTTCATGGTTTTGGAGTGTCTTTGCCTCCCGATAGCGTATTTTTTCTTTCCCAAGGGCTTTTCTTTTGCAACCAATTCGATCGGTGGATGGCTTTTAATCAAAATTTGAAGATTTCAACAGCAACAATGGATCCTTTGGCATGATTTTAAGTGTATTTGCAGCCTTTGAGAGTGTTTTGAATCCATTTTTGATCCTTTTGCATAGCAGAGCTAACACTGGCTCCTTTTGGGGATGAGATCCTCCCTGTGAGGTCTCAAGAACCCACAGATTAATGCCTTTCCAGCAACAAACAAATTAGCCAAAATTCCTAGTGTTCCATTGGGCATGGAGTCTACTATAGCTACACTAAAAACTGATAAAAGCACAATATTTACAGCTTTAAGGCCAAAGACCTTAAATCACATAGTTTTTCAAAAACCACCCATTAACTGGGCCATCAAAAACTGGTTCTTCTTCCATACTTTTCAGTATGAAGGTATTGTTCCCTTGAATTTGTGAAATGATGAAAGGGCCTGTCGAGAGAGCATCAAATTTCCCATGATTTCCTTTCTTTTCTTTAAACGCATCCCATTTTAGAACCAAATCCCCAACCTGCAAATTATTTCTTTTTGCCTTCTTGTCAAAGACTTCCTTGATCTTTTTCTGATGTGTTGTAGCTTTTTCAATCAACTGCTCTCTGATCAGATACAATTCTGTTAAATCAGTGATTCTATTGGCCATATCATCTTCTTCATTCTGCGCTGTTTGGAGCAACTTTGCCACAAGGAGGGTAAGTTGAATTGGAAAAACAGCACTAGTACCATATACTAGCTTGAAAGGAGAGAAGCCTGTAGATCTCTTGATGGTCACTCTATCTGCCCCAAAGCGCATACTTGAGCTTGGCATCCCAATTCTTCTTATTTTCCTCTAACAGCTTATTAATTGTCCTTATCAGACTTTTATTAGAGGATTCTGCTAGACCATTCCCTTGGGGGTAATAGGAGGTGGAATGAACAAGTTTAATGCCCATTGAATCACACATTTCCACCAACTCCTTTGCCCTGAAGGCTGCTGCATTATCTATTATAAGCTTATGTGGGCAACCAAATATGCTGAAAATGTTTTCTGATAAGAATTTCATGACTGCATTATGATCAGCCTTCCTTGTTGGGATTGCTTCAATCCATTTTGTAAAATAATCAGTGGCAACTAATATCCACCTGTGCTGGCCACTGGAGTGTGGGTTGATTTCACCAATGAAATCCAAGCCCCACTGCTAAAAAGGTCCTTTTGCAACTATTGGCTTTAGGGGCAGGGATTTTAACTGCTGCTTACCTTCATATCTTTGGCACTTGTCACAAGATTTAACAAAAGCAACTGCTTCAGAAAATAAAGAGGGCTAATAGTACCCAGCTCTGAGAATCTTATGGGCTGTAGTTCTCCAATAATGATGTCCTCCACACATGCTTTCATGGAATTCCTGCATAACCACTATTGACTGTTCTTTGTCCATGCATCTTAAAATCACTCTAGATGGGTCCCTCCAGTAGAGCAAGCTATCATTGATGCAATATTTCGTTGCCTTGAGCTTTAAGGTTCTTGCTTGACTTTGAGAAAATTCTGAAGGGACTACTAGCTTTAGAAGGAAATTAATTATTGCAGCATACCAGCTACATGAAGCTAGGTTCTCGGCCACTGACTGTTCTCTCTGCGATTCAGCTGTTTCATGCTCTTCTATTTGACCATTTTCTGCTACAATGAACAAGAAATCAATGTCCAAAGACCTAAAATTTTCTTCCGCCAATAATTTAGCAAGCCCCTGACCTCTTACCAGCTTGGTGGGCTTCAACTCTATGTTGAATTTATCATTTTTGTAATCCATTTCACTCTTTTTCCATCAACATCAGGCTGCGTTAAGACATCCTTTATGGTAGCAGAAGGCACGTATGCAACTATCTTGGAATGCAAGATATACACTCTGAAAGCTTTCAAAGATTTGATAAGAGCATAAGCCTGCTTTTCAATAATATCATACCTTAGTTCAGCATCCCTCAAATTCTTGCTGAAAAAGGCCACTGGATGCTCTTGACCTGCTTCATCTTGCCGCAACAGGACAGCTGCAATGGTATCCTTAGAGGCGAATGAAAATAGGTGAAACTCCTTGCTATAGTTAGGGCTTATTAGCGTGGGAGCTTCCACAATAGCCATCTTAATGGACTCAAAAGATTTTCTAGCCGCATCAGTCCACTTTACCTCTGCTCCCTTTTTCAACATGGAGGTTATGTGCTTGACTAGCTCTGCAAAATTAGGAATGAACCTCCTTACAAAGTTAATTTTGCCAAGAAAATACTGTATATCTTTCTTTGATCTTGGAAGAGTCAAAGCTTGAATTGCTTTGACTCTTTCTGGGTCAATTTGAACACCTGCAGCAGACACTACATGCCCGAACAGCTTGCCTTCTTCCAAAGCAAATTGGGATTTTTTGGCATTGACTGAAATTCCAAACCTCCTGCACTTCAAAAACACCCTTTTCAAATGTTGTAAATGATAATGATGGCTGCTGGAATAAACTGTTATGTCATTAAGGTAGATTATCACAAATTTATCCTTCTCTCCCACAAAATCTATATCCATAGCTCGCTGAAAGGTGGCTCCAACATTCATCAGCCCAAACGGCATTTTGGCATACATGAACGTGCCCCAAGGAGTGGTAAATGCAGTCTTCTCTTGATCATCTGGGTGCACAACGATTTGATTAAAGCCTGAAAATCCATCTATAAAAGACATTACTTTGGCACCTGAGACTTGTTGCAACAAATGCTCCATTTTTGGCAGAGGGTGATTATCCTTTTTGGAACATTTATTTAGATTCATGAAATCTACACACAGTCTGATTTCTCCATTCTTCTTCCTCACAACAACCAGATTGGCCACCCATTTAGAATATCTGAGAGGCACTATAATCTTAGCAGCTAGCAACTTTTTAATTTCTTTCTCAACCAGAGGAAGGAGCATAGGATTCATTGGTCTCAGCTTCTGTTTGAAAGGAATAGTGTCTTTCTCAAGCAGAATTTTATGCTGAATTATATTCTTGTCATATGTTTTTAGATCACTATACTCCCAAGCGAACACATTAGCAAATTGCCTCATTAACTTGCAGTATTCGGCATTCTGATCAGCAGATAGGTTAGTGGACAGATTTATGAATTTGGGCTTACCTTGATTTCCTATATCATGCTTACAAATTGCAGATTGATCTTCTTTTTGGACAGCTTTGTAAGGCACATCATTGTGATCAAACAATCTCTCAAGAGGAATTAGACCCTTAGGGATATGGTTACTAGGAAGCCGGACTATGCTATTCTTTCCAATCTTATTTCTAAGCTGGGACTTGGGATCTTCTAACAAAGCATCATTATTTTGGTCAATTTGCATTTCAGAGAACTCATCAATGACTTGAAGGAACCTATTTAACTCATAATCATAATAAAAAACCTTCCAATGGTGGACATTATCAGGCAAGGAAGGTCTATACTTCATTTATACCTCATAAACTAGTTTGGGAGGCAATGGAGGGATGAACAAACTAGCTGAAACAGCAAGGGAGTCGGCAAGCTGATTTTGGGCTCTAGGAATGTATGAAATGCAAAAAAATTGAAAGAACTCTTTGACTCTCCATACCTCATCTCTGTAAGCTCTCATCCTTGGATGCTTTGCTTGGAATGTTTTATTTACTTGCTGAATTATCATATCAGCATCTCCAAACACCTTCAGATTTTTTATTCCTCTATCTTTGGCTACATGAAGGCCCAACAGCAGTGCTTCATATTCTGCTATGTTGTTTGTCACCTGAAAAACCAGCTTTAGAGACAATTGAATTGTTTCTTGTTGTGGAGATACTAGCACCACCTCTGCTCCTGCAGTCTCCTTGGTACATGCTCCATCAAAGAACATCTCCCAAATCCGACCTCCTGTATCATGCTCAGCCTGAGCTGTTGGTTTCCTGATCTGCAATGCAACCTTCTGAGACTCTTCTATTTGGAGAATGCAAGCTCCAAAATCAGTGTCCACTGCATATATGGGATGGTTTGTAGGATTCTTCTCATCACTAATGATATATGCCAGTTGTGCTTCTCTATATAACCTCCTGCTTTCTCCTCCAAACACTGGAACAGTTGCATAAGATAGATCATTCTGCAATGTCCCACCTAGTCTCTTAATCCACCCTCTAGACAACAACATACCAAAATTCGGAGGAACATCAACCACCACTATATCCATCATCATACTTTTCATGGGTAGCTGGGTTAGTGTAATGGCCAGATCCTTAATTAATCCAAGGCATTTTACCTTCCTTGAATCAAAAGAGAACAAATCATGATAAGGTTTGGTGATATCAAGGCCCAACTCTTCCATGATAGTTTTAGGCATTAGATTGTGGCTGGCCCCTGTGTCTAGCAGGAAATTGTGTAGGATTTTATCATGGATAGTTAATGAAACATAGAAAGATGGAGAACCATTATCAGCAAGTTCAATCATGGGGCTAAGCACAATAGCAGGCTTGTCATCTTGCAAATTGACAGAGTCAATGGAGGTTTGTTTAGATTCTAGTTCAAGGGCCTCAAGGATGGGTTTTCTAAATAATTCACTCTTCACCAACTCAGCCAGAGGCATGGATATTTTCAATTTCTGAACTTCTGACTCAAAACTAAAAGAAGAGAATACTTTATCAGCAATTTTTACTTCTTGAACTGGAGCTTTGAGGGTGACAGGATCAGCTGCTGGTATTCTTTTCCTGCTATTCTATGGCGCTGTTTGAGCAGCTGCTTCTTGTGCAAAATTTTCTTTGACATTCTTTGCATTGGATCTTAGATTATGTTTTTGTTGTTGCTCACCAGATTGCAAAACAGCACCACTGTCCCACCTCTGACTGTTTTGCTCTTGCAGCAATGACTCTTCATATTCGGCCAATGTTAAAAATGCAGCGCTGCCTTTATCTTCCAAGCAGTGAATTTCATCCTCATCTTCTTCAAATTTTTCCCCCTCCATGACTACATTTTGAAAGGGAACTTTAACTTTATGATCTTCTTTTATTTCTTCACCCCTTTGCATAATTTGTAATTGCTCATTTGCTTTCCTGAATAGGTTTGGATTTCTTGGAGCAAATGTGTTTTGCTGCCTTGTTTTCCCTGAAGTCTACTCAACCTTTAGCTTAGAAATTTCAGCAGCCAATGACTCTATCATCTTAGTCATTTTGTCTAACTTAGGCTCTGAGGTTGAAGCATGGGAAGAAGAAGCCTCCCCTCTCAACTTTCTTCTATCAATTTGACTTTTTAACTTCTCTGCTGCCATAATATTGGATTCTACCTCCAGGGCTGCTTCTTGCATATCACCCAAAGTATCACATCGTCTTTCTCTCAACAATAAGCAGAAATCAGGATCAAAAGCATTGGCATATGTGACTTTGGCGGTGGTGGGAGTAGGCTTTACCTCAGCTGGTATTTTACTATACATTTTATTAAATCTTTTATTGAAGTCAGGCAAAGACTCACCCCTTTCTCTTTTCAAGTTTCCGAACTCTGTATGATAACACAGCAAGTCCTTCTTATCTCCCCATTTCTTCAAAAATGCAACATCCAATGCTTCAATATATGTTATAGATCTTTGGTGTAATTCTCTAAACCATTTCCTAGCCTCTCCATCAAGGCTCTGGACAAAAACTCTCATCCATACATCATTCTTGCTTATATCTAAATTATCAGCATAACTGTAAAAAGCTTCAAGATGTTCTTCAGCTATCACTCCCTCTGTTCCAGTAAAATTAGGCATATATTTTTGATATTCTCCCACAGGCATAGGATTTAGAGGCATAGGCAATACCAAAGGTCCATATCTAGCAGCAACAATTCTCTCAATCCTAGTAGGTGCTTGCTGTCCTGCCATGTATGGAATATGTGGAAGAATACTAACAGATGGAGCAGTAGGAAATAATGCAATGGATGGCAGAGATATTGGGATGTTTTGAACAGTATGCGAAGCTTTCTTTGGACTGAGATTCAAAGGGGAACAAACTGCACAAGGAGCTGAACTAATCTGTGAAGGAATTTCTTTATTAACAGTGCTGGGCTCTAAGACTTCAAGCTGTAATTCTTCAGTTATGAATTCATCTTCCAGAGATAAATCAGAGTTTTTAGGCTTACCCCATCCCGATGCCCCTTTCTGTGATGATTTCTTCGATTTAACAATTTTCTCAGGGTCATGCAACAGTTCAGCTGGAGACTTCTGCGGATTTCTTCTAGTATGCCTCACAAATTGAGCCAGAACTTCAAAGTGGAGTCACCAAAGGATGGTCTTCCACCAATGGAGTCGTCAGACAGAAGATTACAACCAATACTATGTTCAAACCTTGTCTGTCATCAAAGCTTGAAACTATGTCGTTCTCCCAAGGAAGCTTGAGCTCTGATTCTCCTCTCCCCGGCAACGGAGCCAATTAATGTTATCATCCCAAGAAACTCACCTAGGTTGTAAATCAATGATGCTCAAGAACATTATAAATTCAACAATTATGTTGGATGAAATGATGGATAAATGAAGATATGCTGCACATTTAAGCCAGATAACCACTCCTACTATGATTATCCCCAGACATGGGTGAAGACCCCCAAACTACAAGGCTTTTAACTACCATCTACTCACAGTTTAAGGTAAAGGTGATGATGGAGAAGACTAATTGCACCAGCCGATGCACAGGACCCTGTGATGGCCAACTGCAATCAGTTAGAAGATATATAAAACTATTGTTTAATACACAGAGAGGATGACAACTCCCTGATATTAAAACAACAGCAATCTGCAAGCAATGTCAATGAACCACTAAATTATAACACAGAGGTGGGATGACAGCCCCTCTAATGCTAAACATTTACAGCACATCGAATAAATGCAAGCAGGCATAGCCTGGAACAAGAAAGAGAAGTGGAAAGTGAGCAAGTGACAGCAAAAGAAGCTTGTATTAGTTGGAAATCAAGACCAGAAGCTGCAAGTCTCATAGTATTTAGAGTCTCCAGAAGTTAAAGGCTACAACAAACTATCATTCATCAAACACTCATGAACTTGATTACATCTGTGTTCTCGATATATATGGTGTTACAATACAAAATATCTCTGCTAAACAATGCGTGGAGGAGCCCATAAATGGCCACCAACCACATTTACACTTAGAAATGGGCCTCTGATACAAATCCAACTGTTTTTTAAATGGATTTGACCTTCTCTGGTGCTCTGAGGTCCTCTTTGGGCAGGTGGAGTGAAATACGGGTGAAACCCATAACCATTGAATGCTCTGACTTGATCGGTGGTGTCTTGCTTCCTCCTCGGCCATACTGTTGATTAAATACAGTCGCCGAACAATAAAATGGCTCAACCATTATTGCTTTGCTTATAAACAGTGAAAACGCTGCCAAAATGAGTATTCCCGCCCATTACTGCTTCAATTTGGACTTTAAAGGTTCAGGCATGGTTCAATCATCTATCGGGTCCGCCTTTCGGGTCGCAATGCATATCTTAACCGGCCAATCCTCTGTTTCTTTATATTTGAAAATACACATAAAACTGCTGCAAAATCATGAAAAATGGCTTTGGCGGACTTGAACAATATATATATTTTACTTCCGAACCCTTTCGAATCCGAGACTCATTGCAATCGGCACTTGCCCAGGCTTCCTTTGTATTTTCTTATATTTCATTATATAAAAAAAAAAATTCGCCCAAAACCATTGAAAACGGCTTTAGCGCGGATTTGAAATTTTAACAGAAATCATTCATAATGCCATCGAGTCCGACCCATCGGATCACAAATATATATGTGCAAAAGGCCCTGCCCCCTTTGAAAGTGCCGATGCGGTACGCCGATGCGATATCGGCAATTCTTAACGCAAAATATAAAAGCCCAGACCTCTTTGTAAGTCCTCCATTGCAACTCGCCGATGCGATATCGACAATCTCTCATCGGTGATGTCTTGTGCCCCGATCCTTGGTGAAGCACCGATGCCATATCTGCCAATGAGATCTGGACCGTTGATCGGCCAGATCGAATAGCTACGGTTCATTTGGACCTTTAAGCCTGTAATTCAAGCTTTTTGCATGGTTTTGGAGTGTCTTTGCCTCCCGATAGCGTATTTTTGCTTTCCCAAGGGCTTTTCTTTTGCAACCAATTCGATCAGTGGACGGCTTTTAATCAAAATTTGAAGATTTCAATAGCAACAATGGATCCTTTGGCATGATTTTAAGTGTATTTGCAGCCTTTGAGAGTGTTTTGAATCCATTTTTGATCCTTTTGCATAGCAGAGCTAACAATGCCAGTTTGATGTTGTACCTCTGAGATAATATTGGTCAGCTGTTAATGCCAGAGCATCTAAGATAAATGTTTTGGGGGTTTTTGTTTTGATTTGGGAGACCAATGAATAAAACAAATATAGAACCAATATACCTAACCCTTTGAATAATATAAATATATCAGTAAAGGGCTGCTATAAAATTTCACACAGTGATAAAGATTGAATCATAGTGAGCAAAAAACAAAAAATAATATGATTATCACAATTCTTAGATAGAAAATTACATCATCATAAGTATGAAAACCTTTGACCGATGTTCAAAAGGTTCAAGAGAATATGCTTATGCTTACAACAAGATGCTGATGATTTATTGATTCAGAGGGAATTAATTAAACAGACAGTCCATTAATCCATTCTCTTTAATGATTATCACTTCAGAAAGCTTATAGGAATAGATTGAAACACAGTTATTCCTACCTAGTTATCTCTGTAAAGTCATAAGAATATGAAGAAAAACAAAATGATTAATACTGGAAAAACTTACATGAAACACAAACTATGCAAAACAGAATTCAGAATCCTTTGCTTTGTATTGAGGTTCCAAAAAAGTCAAGTACACAAAATGTCTAGAAATGCTTCATCAGGGGTGCAACCAGGTTCAAAGTCGAATAGTGAGTAATGACCAACGAACAATGAACCCCTTGATAACTCAAGAAGAGAGTTATTTATACAAAAATAAGAAAATATCCTAAACTGTTTCAGGATTTATTCTAGGAAAAGGAAGAATCTTCATGCAAGAAGATAGAGACAACTATTGAACTGCTTCTTGTTGTCCTTGTTATTTAGGTTCTACTGGCCTTGGTTTTTGATATTTTTCCTTTTAAGTTGCTTGTCTATTTGATCTTTATGCTCGATGTGATGTTCACTTGTGATCTTTCATCTGATACACTTTGACCTCTGTGGATATCCTTTACTGTGTCCTTTTACCTTTACTATACATTTCATGTTTTTACTGTATATTTCAATAGTAAATTATTTAAGTTTTATGTCTCAGCATCAGGTAATTTTGATTTTGATCGTCTCATTTGTCCTCAACTGTATGCAGGATTTTGAATTCATTTTCTTGTAAACCTGGAACAACAGGTTTCGTATCACCACCTGCAAAACACAACAAATGTTAAGAAAAACATGAGTTGGTAGGGAGGGCCGAAATGGCTTCATTTTGAGCTGAAAGATCTATGGAAGGATTCTGGAGCATTATCAGAAGGTAAACAATGGTTATATGGGTTGCAGAGGCTTAGGGTGGTGCAGGAGGGTTTATATAGGTTTTTATGTGTAAATAGGCGAAAAGAGCAAAGGTGATGGTTTAACGTTTAAATAGGTAAATGTTCAACTTTTCAAAATTTTGGCGCAAAGCAGAGTAAATAAGGAATATCACGTTCGGGAGTATGGTGGAGTGGTAAGCAGAGCCATTGCACTGCTTTTGTGGCGACTGTGGTTTTTAGAGGGGGTCACCTGATCTACTCCATTGGCTGACACGTAGCACTGGGGGGTCGGTGCAAAACCACCTTATCGGGCGGGTAAGGTTCGGTCATCGGGCCAACCCGATATGGATGTGGTGCATTGGATGAGAGTGCATTTGATCTAACGGTGGTCGGGTGATAAAGTAGCGTGGAGGAAAAAGGGAAGAGAAATGGAGGGGCTCGATGTGATCTGATAATCACCCTATGAGTGACCTCAGTTGAAGATTTATTAAACAAAAGGTATTACAGACCCATGTGCTAGTATGTGTGTTCTGTGTTATTGAAACAACTGATCGATCAGATTTCCAATACACAGAAAATAAATGGAAAGACAACAGAGAAATACAGTAAGCAACACAAAGACACAAGCAATTTTAATAAGGAGTTCACCCTATTCTCCAGGGCTACGTCTCTGGTCTAGATTCACTGGTGGCCTTGTTTTATTGTGTCTTTTAGCAGAGAAATTACAATGTAGGGACTCAATATGAGTTCTCCTGAAGTAGATTTTGCTTGGCAGGGTGGTTCTTGGATTCTCCAAGCCACTTGGAGTACACAGACTCTTGTTCTTCCTACCAGCTCTGTGACCCTCGGTCTACAGTGGAAAGAGCCAACTATGATGCTCAATCTGGACAGATTCCTCTATGGGAAGGCTTGATTCTTCAAGCTCTCTGGTGCTCGATGCTGCTTGTGGTCAGCTTGGCCCTCTATCTCCTCTGCTTGGCTTTACTACTCTCTGTGCTTTGTCCTCCTCTTAGGGTTCACTGTTCACTGTCTCTCTTGATCACTTGGAATCTTCACTCTCTCTCTCTCTGAATCTCCATTCGGCTGTCTCTGTTCATGGCTTTAGCCATTCGACCTCCACGCCTATTCGGTTCCCCTCCTTCCTACATCAATTCTCCTTCCGCCTATGTGCTTGGAGTTCCCTATTTGGCGTCAGCATAAACGCTCAGGAAGTAGCCATGTGTCCCCATCGGAACAGCACCAGCCTGTTCGTCGATTCATTTCTTTCTCCACCGTGGTGGTCAACAGATTCCAAATCCCCTTAAATCACGGCTTAATTCCCTGTCGATTCCGCTTTTGTCTATCGAGCGCAATCTCAGCCGTCCGATCCGGGCTCCTCCAGATCCAACGTCATACACACGTCGAGCGCGGTTGACTTGCTCGACTGATAACACACAATCACGATGGTTTTTCTCTCACCTCCGCTGCCACGTGTCGATCACTGATTGTGATCGCTCCATTTTCTCCAAAACCTCTTACCGTTCAAGGGTGCTCCGATCAAACCGTCGGTTTCCAAGTTGTGGGTCCCACCTTCGTACGATGGTGCTTTTCATTTCTCCACCCACGGTCCTTTGGCTCCCAACGTGACCGAGTGCTTAAGGCTCTACCATTTCAACCCTGTTCGCCTAGTGATGCGTGATTAGCGCTAGGCGCTAATCGCGCATCAAAAATTAGCTCATTTTCCCATTCCGAGGCTCCCAGGGGCTACATTGAACTCCTCCGCAGTCTCCATGGGCCTTGGTCAGTGTGCTTTGACCGGGGTCCTCATCGTTCCATGCTGGCTGCCATGGCCACTGGTTCAGGGTGTTTTCGAATTTCTGTTTTGGATTCTTCAAGGATTTGTTTCGTCCCAATACAGTCATGGTTCTACGACAGTCGTTTATGGATCCGATTTGGATCACGGCCTCCCTACTAAAAAGCTTTTGGACCACCAAAAATTGGTTTTCTTCAAGCATCGACTAAGTGAGGAAACTGTTGTCTCACTTGTCCAATCTCAATCCACTTCACACTGCTCGACTTCAAACCTTTAAGCCCAATCCTGAGGTATTCCACCTGTCCACTGTGTGTCGTCCTTACCTTCCTGTCCAGCATTGTATCTTCCTGCAACTCATTAAGATATTTGGGTAGCAGGTCATCAACAGAAGGCAATTGACTCTGCTCTTCAGGGTCCTCAATCATTGAAGGTTCAAACAACCTCAAGCAATTTGCGTTCAAGATTGAGTAGATGTGCATGTAAGCTGGCAGATCAAGGCGAAAAGCATTTTCACCAATCTTCTCAAGTATCCTAAAAGGTCCATACCTAATAGGTTTTAGCTTCTTGCCTTCACCTTGCATCCTATCCTTGCTGATATAAAGACAGACTTGGTCTCCAACTTGAAAACTATGCTCCATCTGATGCTTATCATGCCTAGCCTTGTACTTGGCTTGGCTCTTTTCCAGCTGTTCCTATACTGCCTGATGGATCTCTTGGATCTGTTCAATGAACCTAGTTGCTTTGTCCACATCACTGTGTCCCTCAACCATGGTATCTTTACCAAAGACAAAATCCAAGGGAGACCTTGGTATGAAATCAAATCAGGTCTCAAAAGGAAATCTTTGGGTAGAAGAGCGTTTGGCTCTATTGTAAGCATGCTGCACATAACACAAGTGTTCATCCCAAAGCTTATGGTGTTTGCTGCAATATCCTATCAATAACTGGATCACTATCCTGTTAACTACTTCTGTCTGACCATCTATTTGTGGATGAAAAGTTGTGCTTTTCTTTAATTTTCTGTCCATTAGTTCCCACAGACTGGACCAAAAATTTCCCACAAATCGGGTGTCTTGATCAGATATAATAGAAGTGGGTAATCCAAAATGAACCCATACATGTTCAAAGAATAATTTTGCAGTTTGTTCAGCTGTAATCTGTTTACTACAGGGTATCAAAATACACATTTTGCTGAACCTATCCACAACAACATATAGATAATCATGACCTTTCCTAGATTTAGGCAGTCCTCCAACAAAATCCATGGAAATGCTTTCCCAAGGGTGAGAAGGAACTGGCAATGGAGTGTACAAGCCTAGTTTTCTATTGTTGGGCTTGCTTTTAGCACACATAGCACACCCCTTTACATATCTAGAAACTGTCTCACTCATTTTTGGCCAATAGCAAAACCTTTGTAGTTGTGCAAGTATTTTACTTACCCCAAAGTGACCTGATATCAGAGAAGTGTGTGCTTCCCTAATTATCTTTGCTCTCTCAGTTTGTGGAATGTAGAGTTTCCCACAATGATATAAGAGTCGATCCTTCACATGATAGTCCAATTCTTCTACTCTTTTGACTTTACTCAAAGTTGCATATACATCTTTAAAGTCCATATCCTGAGAATATTGTTCTATGTAGCTTTCATGCAGCACATAATTATGCTTAAGTATGGTAGATGAATTTATAGTGGGTCTAGATAACATGTCTGCAACCTTGTTATGCATGCCCTTTTTATATCTGATGACTAAATTAAATTGTTGTAGAAAACCCATCCATCTGTAATGTCTTGATTATTGAAACTTAGTTTGGGAGTGTAGGTATTGAAGTGGCTGATGATCAATATGTATTACTGTTTCTTTGCCCATTAATTAATGTTTCCACTTTTTCACACTCTGAACTAATGCATACAATTCTTTATCATATGTAGGATAGTTAACTACTGCAGGATTAAAAGTCTTAGAATGATAACATATGGGTTTATCGTGTTGTGTCAGCACTGTTCCCATGGTATAGTCACTGGCATCATTTTGGATCTCAAATGGTCTTCGTAGATCTGGTAGTGCTAGTATGGGTGTTGTACTAATTTTTTCTTTCAAGGTGTCGAAGGCTTTCTGCTGTTTGCCTCCCCACTGAAACACCTTGTTCAATCTTGTCAAAGCATGTAAGGGAGCTGCAATTGAGGAAAAATTTGAAATGAACTTCCTCCAATATTGTGCTGCTCCTAAGAAGCTTCTCACTTCTGTAGCAGACTTTGGTTTAGGCCAGTTTACAATGACTGCCACTTTAGAGGGATCTATTTTCAATTCACCTCCCCCTACTATATGACCCAAATAATTTAGAGAGGTTTTTCCAAATTCACATTTGGAGAGTTTAACATAAAGTTTTTCTCTTTTCAAAACATCTAATGTCTGCTTAACCTGCTTTAAATGTTCTTCCCACGTTTTACTAAAAATCAGAATGTCATCCAGATACACAATAACAAAATCATCAAGAAAAGGTCCGAGTACATCATTCATTAATCTCATGAAAGTAGCAGGGGCATTGGTCAAGCCAAAAGGCATAAACAGCCATTCATACAATCCCTGCTTTGTTTTGAAAGCAGTCTTTCATGCGTCTTGCTCTACAACTCCGACCTGATGGTATCCACTGTGCAAATCCAGCTTGGTGAAATAAACAACTTCTTTCAATTGATCTAAAAGATCATCTATGCGAGGAAGGGGATAACGATTTTTTATCGTTATTTTATTCAGTGCTCGATAATCAATGCACATTCTCCATGAGCCAGCTTTCTTTCTCACCAAAACGATTGGTGACCCACATGGTGATGTGCTAGGCCTGGTGAACCCTTTCTCGAGCAACTCTTGCACCTGCTTCTTGATTTCAGCATTCTCTAAAGCAGATAACTTGTACATCCCAATGTTAGGCAAAGGAACATCTTGCTGAAAAATAATATCATTCACTATTCTCTTTTTGGGTGGCAGACCTTGAGGTTTTTGAAACAGGACATCATACTCTGAAACAATCTTTTCTATATCAGCTTGCTGATCAGAATTACAGCCCTCAAATACATTGGTTTTATCAGTTTTCTTTTCCTTTACAACCATCAGTAAGAATTATTTGCATGATTTATCATTCTTTTCATCTGTCCTGAGTTTATAAGAGTATAATTATTCTTGCGCTTATGAGCTCTTACAAAGTATTCGATTCCATCTTTAACAAGTAGATACTTGTTCTCGGCTCTATAGAAAATAGCCTTTCTATCATACAAGTAAGGACTTCCTAAAACAATTCCACATATATCCAAAGGAATTACATCTAACTCAACCTCATCTACAAATGCTGACCCAAAAGAAAACTTGAGTTTGCACTGTCTAGTCACTTGTAGTTGTGCTTTATCATTCAACCATCCTAATGGGTATGGCTTCTTATGAGGTGTAGTTTGTAATCCCAATTTCGTTACAATTGCTTCAGAAATCAGATTTACTTGTGAGCCACTATCAAACAAAGTATCAATCTTTTGATTTTTGGAAACAACTCGAATATGGAAAAGCTCATGCCTTTGTCTCTCATGTTCTTCATCAATAACAGATTGAACAGAATTACAAGTAGATGCTTCAGAATTCTTACCTTTTATACCTGTGGCTGCAATGAGTGTTTCACATCCAGAATCTGACCCCAAATCTTTCTGAATAGCTGCAGTAGTCTTCTTCTTCTTGCCCTCAGACTTCTTAGGTCTCAGCTCTAGATGCAGAATCTAACAGTGCTCATCGTCATGCCCCTCCTTTTTACAGTGAGTGCATGAAGCTTTGCCTTTCTGTGCAGTGTTAGCCTTCCTTGCTTTCCACTTCTGCTTTCTTTTCTCCTTTCTCTTGCTTACAGTGGGTTGGGATGGTCCCCCAACTTCTGGATTTCCATTCTTTCCTCTAGCTTCTAGATGAGTAGCTTGTATAGATACCTCATCTATACTAGTGGGATTAAACATGAGGATGGTATGCCTCACGTAGCTGTGTAGACCACCAATGTACTTCAAAAGAGTTTCCAGTGAGTCTAATGAAATACCCAACATTAATGCTCTCTTTCTGAACTCTTGAGTATACCCTTGTACACTTTGCCCTTTCAACTGTCGAAGAGTCTGCCAACTCCTCATGTCTTGTTGCATGTAGGCCAAAGGATATAACTGCTTTTTGATTGCAGTAGCAAATTCACTCCAAACAGAGATGGTCTTACCATGCTTCCTCATATCAACTTGGTTTCTGCCTTCCCACCAAACCAAGGCAGTGCCCCCTAGGCGAAGTCTTGTCAGTTGAATCTTGCTCTTGTCTGAGTCTATATTTTGTACTCTGCAATACACATCAATTTGTCTAATCCAATTGTCCAACTTGTCAGCATTTAGCTCTCCATCATATATAGGCAAATCAAATTTAACATCTAACTTAATCAAAGATGCATTCTTATTATGCACAGGATACTAGGAGGTGTAGGGAAGCTTTCTTCTTTCCCCTTTCCTTTGGAGTGGTCATGGGAATGAGATTCATCTTCTTCTTTATCTTGCTTAGAGCCTGATGAATCTTCACCCTTATGCTTTCTAAAGTCCCTATACATTTCTTCTACCATAGACTTTATAGCTAGGAAACTTTCTATGAATTGAGTGTTTGGCCCTATAGAACCTTCTTCTGACATTGTATTTTGAGAATAGACTCTCCCAATTTCAAGATTAGTTTCCACCAACTCTCCTTCTCATAATTTGAGCTTTGATCTAGTGAGCATTCACAGCTAAACCAACACAAGCTTGTCCAACCTTACAGCCGAGAGCTCTGATACCACTTGATCTGATAATCACCCTATGAGTGACCTCAATTGAAGATTTATTAAACAAAAGGTATTACAGACCTATGTGTTGGTGTGTGTGTTCTATGTTATTGAAACAACGGATCGATCAGATTTCCAATACACAGAAAATAAATGGAAAGACAACAGAGAAATACAGTAAGAAACACAAAGACACAAGCAGTTTTAATAAGGAGTTCACCCTATTCTCCAGGGCTACGTCTTCGGCCCAGCTTCAGTGGTGGCCTTATTTTATTGTGTCTTTCAGCAGAGAAATTACAATGTAGGGACTCAATATGAGTTCTCTTGAAGAAGATTTTGCTTGGCAGGATGGTTCTTGGATTCCCCAAGCCACTTGGAGTACACAGACTCTTGTTCTTCCTACCAGCTCTGTGACCCTCAGTCCACAGTGGAAAGAGCCAACTGTGATGCTCAATCTAGATAGTTTCCTCTATGGGAAGGCTTGATTCTTCAAGCTCTCTGGTGCTCAATGCTGCCCGTGGTCAACTCGACCCTCTGTCTCCTCTGCTTGGCTTTACTGCTCTCTGTGCTCAGTCCTCCTCTCAGGGTTCACTGTTCACTGTTTCTCTTGGTCACTTGGACTCTTCGCTCTCTCTCTCTGAATCTCCATTCAGCTGTCTCTGTTCATGGCTTTAGCCATTCGACCTCCATGCTTGTTCAGTTCCCCTCCTTCCTACATCGATTCTCCTTCTACCTGTGTGCTTGGAGTTTCCTATTCGGCGTCAGCATAAACACTCAGGAAGTAGCCACGTATCCCCATCGGAACAGCGCCAGCCTGTTCATCGATTCATTTCTTTCTCCACCATGGTGGTCAACGGATTCCAAATCCCCTTAAATCGCGGCTTAATTCCCTGTCGATTTCGCTTCTATCTATCGGGTGCAATCTTAGCCGTCCGATCTGGGCTCCTCCAAATCCAACGTCATACACATGTTGAGTGCAATTGACTTGCTCAACCGATAACTCATGATCATGACGGTTTTTCTCTCACCTCCGCTACCATGCGTCGATCGCTGAGTGTGATCGCTCCGTTTTCTCCAAAACCTCTTACCATTCAAGGGCGCCTCGATCAAACTGTCGGTTTCGAGGTTGTGGGTCCCACCTTCGTACGATGGCACTTTTCGTTTCTCTGCCCATAGTCCTCTGGCTCCCAACGTGACTGAGTGCTTAAGGCTCTACCATTTCAGCCCTATTCACCCAGCGATGCGCGATTAGCGCTAATCGCGCATTGAAAATCAGCTCCTTTTCCCATTCTGGGGCTCCCAGGGGCTACATCGACCTCCTGCGCAGTCTCCATGGGCCTCGATCAGTGTGCTTTGACTGAGGTCCTCGTCGTTCCGCGTTGGATGCCATGGCCACTGGTTCAAGGTGTTTTCGATTTGCTGTTTTGGATTCTTCAAGGATTTGTTTCGTCCCAATACAGTCATGGTTCTATGACAGTTGTTTATGGATCACGATGGGTTAATTACGGCAGCATCGCGCTTAATTACAGGTTTAAACTCAGATTAGGCGATCGGGTTGATTAACATAGGTTTAATTAACTTTATCGTGAATCGATAAGTTAATGGGTTTTGGGTGATATACATAGTTTCATAGTTAAAACAAGGTTTCGGGATATTTATGTAAAAGGACTTAATAAAATAAAGGAATGGGTATTTTATGGATTTAATATATTAAACTAAAAGTTAATATGAATATGAGCAGAAAGGAGAAATGCTAAGTATAATGTAAATTTTGAATTATATGCCCGTCATCAACATACATTAATACTTAGGATAAAACTCATTTTGTGGGTTTTTGGAGTATTTTGTGAGTGAAAGGGGAATTAACATGGGATTTCCATTTTTCCTAGGAAAATGGTGTTTAGCCTTAGGAAAAGGGGGTTTTTAGGGAAATGAAGAAAAATGACTTTTGTGAAGGGAATTCTAATATTCAATACCTATAAGTCATTAAGCCGAGGGTCCGGTCCCACCAGAAGTCGGAGAAATGCTCTGAGCCTTTATGACCAAAGGTTTTAGTATTGCAGAACATTTGGGAAAGGGAAATTAATAAGTATGTAGTGGAAGATGATTTGAAATGAAGGGGAAGTTAAGTAATTAATTGTGAACTTCAGCAACCTTTCTTCTACTTACTCTTTTCTTATCCTAACATTTTTCTTCACTTAATGGGTGCATTTAAGCTAGAAAACCCTTTTCTTTTCCCTTTTTCTTTTGAAAAGAAAACTATCTAATTCTAACCTTATAACATTCAAGGGCTCAGATTAAACTAATGATCTCCTTATTATTCTCTACCTCACTACTGATCTGCCAAAATTAAACAGTTTGGCTAGATCTTTATTCTCTAACTATAAACATGAAATTTAAAGCATGAAGCAATAAGATTAAATTATTTGATTGTCATGGGTTGTGGAATTTATGACAAGCCGCACACAACCATTATTTTGGAAAAAAAGGTACAAATAGTAGTGGCATTTGAATTTGCACACTTTCAGAGTTTATTTCTTTTTCTTTTCTCTCTAACCTAACATTTTGTTTTTTGCCTTGATTTTTTAGGGCATCTATCCTAACATTTTCTTTGATATGGACATATTTATTCAAAAAATTTCCTAACATTTTTATTTAATATTCTTTTTTTCCATATCCTATCTTAACATTTTGTAAACATATTTTTCATTTTTTGACTAATTTATTCTATCTTATCAAATCCAAAAAATACTACAACACCGCAGTCAATTAATTTTAGAAACTAACAACAAAAATAAATAAAAAAGGGCTAACTAGAAAAAAGGGTTACCAAGCAACTGTGAACTGCAATATAGCACCTTGGAGGACCAAGGCTTTACGTATGAGCAAGAAATATCCCCAAATGCTATGTTCGGTGTATCAAAATGTACAAGGTGGCCAACTCGGTTACCTACAATGGGATAAAAATCTATAGGGGACGTCCAAAATATACCCGGAGGTATGTGGAAGCGCAGACCATAATAGTGTTATCTAATGTGTAACCATTTAATGAGAGCGTTCCCATATACTTATCATGCATGGATCACCATCTGATATACCCGAAGGTACATGGAGAATGATCTGATACACTTATGTACAGGGAATGAGATATCACCCCCGAATTGTAATGCTGAAAAGAAACAACAACTCCTATGTTTAAAGATGTCAAAACAAGTCTCTAGCCTAGACCTCTAGACGTTTGCGTTGATGTTTCTAGTGCTCCTTAGGTTAATTGAGTGAATTTTAGAAGATTATATTGAATTATGTTTATATTTCAAGGCTCAAAACTCGATGTCACCTAAACACACCCATGATGCAACTAATATGATAAAAAGAAGTATTTTCATTTCCATTTTAACAATGAAAGGCATAACTAAGAAGGGGGAGAAGAAATCAATTAAATATGCAGCAAACAAGTGATGCAACAATCGATCTCCTCAACTTCACTATTCCAATCAAAATCAAAGTCCTATATGCAATGCAAATAATCATTTTTATTTTCTTTTCTTTTAATGTTTCAAATGCAAAGAAACATATCAATGCAACTTGATCACTGAAGAAAATAAACCACACAGACTTTAACTATAATGTAGAAGTTACTTTTCAAATTCAACAATCAATCTATACATACAAACCCGAATTGACAAGAAGAGAGAAAGAACGAAACAAAGTCTTATAAAAAACGTGATGACACTCAGAGGTGATTAACATTCTTACACAATTCAGCAAACATGAAAGAAAAAACATTAAAAATTTGTGAAAAAGATGAAGCAAACCTCTAAATAATGACGAAAGGAAAATTCACTCAATTTCACACAAAATCAAGTGTTGTTTTGGCTTCAAAGAGATAGGAACACACATAGAGACACAAGGAAAATTTGTTAGAACAAAGAAAATCAAAGAGAAAGGAAAATAAATGCAATTTTTAAAATCTTACAGGGATCAGCACAGGTGCAGAAAAGACACCAGTGCTTTGCAATGTAGGGCAGAGAAGGAGAAGGTGCGCTGAAGCGCTTTGTCTCTAGACTAGGGGGTGATGAAAAGAAAATATGGCCAAATTACGACACAAAAAATCCAATCAAGCACAAATAAGGGTTTTCCTAGGGTCAATCAATTTCTGAGTGAGGCAATCAAGGTCAGCTCAAGAGGTGAAACAAGTGTTATGGTTAAGGAAATCACAAAGGGAAGAAAATGATCCCCAGTATGGTCACCAATTTGCTATATAGAATTTACAATTGTGGACAAAATTATCTTCCTTAGACCTAATGGATTATTCTAGAATAATAGAAAGAAAAGAATATAGAGTTTCCCTTAAAGAAATTGAATAATGGGAAATAAGCTTATTTTGAATCCGTCGCAAGATTTACTTTCCTCCCAGCTTGTAAGCTCCAATCGTAGCTCTGATTTCTATAATTATAACCTGCATATATATTCATAACAAGACAAAGGTCCATAACATCTACATAACATAATTCAATTACTCTATTCAATGGATCAATGAAGCATTGAAATACATGAATGTAATGTAACATAACACATATAGGAAAATGATATACTCTCTATATTAATATAAATAGGAGAGAGTTTACAACCAAGAATAGTAGTTGATCTTGTAGAGATCTCCCCAAGTTAACTTGTGTTTCCTTGTCACAAAGGATACCTCAATGTCACCCTAATGCATGAAGATGATGAATCTATTAGATTCAAGGAAACAACATGAGGGCATGATCAGTCTCCAAAATCCAACCTTGATGTTGTACATGGCAGTAGATTTATAGGAGAGGGATGGTAGTTTAGGAATTATTATCCATTTACCAATATAGGCTTGAGATCCACTTAAGATGGGAGGATCAGCTCAAGGGATAAGAGGTGAAGTATCTAAGGTAGGATGAGATAGGATTCAAACTTCTTATCCAAAGTAAATGGTTAAAACAACCCCTAGAAGATTCTCGAAGAGGAAGCTTCGACATCCTTTTAAATTTTCCTGAATTTCTAGAATCAGCGCACCCCTAACAAGGAGTAAGCTTGTTGCTAATCAAAGCAGGTGAACGAAGGAGCAACTTGCTATTGAATGCAGGTCTCTAAAGGGGAAGGATACGATGGGGATTAAAAGCTTTGATTTGAAGCAATTATACCCAAAAACTTAGTTATTTGAAAGATCATGCTTAGGGCTTTGTGTAGGGATGATGACAACATGTTCACGGATGATGATTGATCCTGTTTGTAGGCCTACTGACCAGATACAATAAAAAACCTATAACAAGGAGGATTTCTTGAATTTTATGGACCTCCTTTTCCTTTCTTCTTCTTCTTGTCATGAGTGATGAACGCAGTAGGCTCTACTTCTTCATGGTTTTGAATCCTTCCTCTTGATATCATCCTTGATTCTTCTTGAGTGATATTTCCAACAATTTCATCAAATGGTGGGAGGACATTGTTGTTTCTTATAGTAGTAATAAATGTTTCCCAAATAGGAGGGAGACCTCTTAGAGTCATAATAACCAATTCCCTATCAGGCACAAATTCCCTAACTCTTTGCAATTAATCTCTAAGACGAGATATCCTCATAATATAGGATTGCACAACTTCTCCTTTGTTCATATTTGTTTCTTTGAGTCGATATTTCAAGGAGATGATTTCATTCAAATTGTTGAATTCATACATTCCAACTATCTTATCATACATGTCCTTAGACTTCCCCAAATTTCCAATGTGTGCAAGTAAATTATCTTGTAAACCATCATCTATAATTTGCTTTACTTTTAACTCGCCTTTATTGTACTTGTTATTGGTAGCAGTGGTAGCATTCTCTAGAGGCTCAAGTACTTTTCCTTGAATGTATTCAAAAACATCATTGTTTTTAGCTATGATCTCCAACCTGAATTTCCATGCAACAAAATTGGATGAGTCACCCAACTTCTCATTTTCCTTGAAGAAGGAAGAAATATTGCCTTGACTAGATCAACTCCTTCAACTTTCCAAAGATGATTTCTTCAATGCTTGTCTCCTTTTGGGCTTGTCCTTCACCGTATCTCTGATACCATGTTAAAATTTTCAGATTGTTCTATGTTGTCTCAATTACTTTAGCCCAATTAAATACTTCAATTACCAATATGTCCATTAACAATTATTCTTTCCAATCATCAACAGTAATTGAAGATAAAACAATAAATGCAATGACAAAGGAGATAATATACACATCAACAAGAGACACCAGGTTTGGTTAAAGACCAAGGAAAAACCCCATTAGGGGGAAAACCCTTTGAAACTATTCTTCTATTAGATTGTCATAAAATTTTCAAAAGAGATTACAATGAGCCCAATAAAATATCATAAAATATCATCCACAAACCCAATAACATTCAAAAATATGTTTCCAAAATCAAAATATATTAGAGGTAACATTTTCTATCTATTGTAAACTGCTGTCAACTTTGGTCAGCAGTCAAATTTCAATCAAACTTATCGGTCAGATGGGGGAGGAGATATGCAAGTGACTGAAGGCTTCCAATCGCTCCCTTGAGCCTACAATCCAATGTCTGTTGTTGAATTTGTCCCATGACAAGTCAACGACTATAACCCAAAACCCTTAAAACAAATGCCAGCCTCAGACCCTGTAATTCCGAACCTTTGCAAACTTATTTCTTTGTCCCAAAGTCAGACATGTGCAAACCAATCAATGAAGAAGAAGAGAAGAAGGATATTCTTGGTGATTTAAAAATGATCTTGAGGTCACTTGTATTTCTAGGCTTCCAAGGGTGACTAATTTACCATTAGGGACGACCTGTCGAAATGTGCATATGTGGGGTTTTCTTCATAAGTACACTTTCCCTTGTCCAAATTTGATGATATTTAGGTCAATTTTGGTCCTCTCGAAAAGAGGAATTCAATG
The DNA here is from genome assembly GCA_031772625.1 of Pinus tabuliformis. Lineage (NCBI taxonomy): Eukaryota > Viridiplantae > Streptophyta > Pinopsida > Pinales > Pinaceae > Pinus > Pinus tabuliformis. The sequence goes on along the minus strand of CM062818.1, from coordinate 219,057,123 downwards.
AAATAATAATATCCATAAAATGAGTTTTCCAAAGTGGAATTTGAACCTATTTTCATTAAAAAAAAATCCATTTTCTTTGAGCAATGCGTTTGACTAATCAGCTGGTCATTCACATTATTTTGTGTGTTTCTGAAAGATTTGATCCATTTTTTTTGGGCTTGTTGAGAAAATCCACCAGCTAATTTATTAGAATTTTTTGAGCACTTTAGAGAGCTAAAAAAACGGTTCTTTCCAGTTAGCAGTAGCAGAAAAATCCAGCAGCAAGGTGCAGTCCATGTGGGAGCAATTTGTTAGCATTTGAGCCATTTTTTACACCTGGGTTTTCCCACCAACTTGCAATATCAAGCCTTGGTTCCTCTATACTCACTATTATACTCAGATTTATCATTAATAATACAATGGTGTAGAGTTTTGCTCATATTTCTTGTGTTTAATATCTATGGGGTGTGAATTTCTGAATTTCATAGCAGTAGCTAGTTCATTGCTTTTGTTATCTATAGTACTTATCCATTTGGAATATTAGAGTGTTATCAAGCATGATCTTGGCCATTTTTGGGGAAGCTAGCAAGATCATGGAGGTTTAAGGCATGCATGCATAGTGATTGGTGAATTTATGGGCACTCTAATGACATAGAAAATGAAGAGTACACATGAGATCATGGAAGAGTTGATGAGGAAAAACCAACAAATCCTAGAGAGGATGCAACAAATGATGGGGATGTTGAGACATACCCAACTGAGAAGCCATGTGCATGCACATTTTGAATATGTAATACTTGCTTACATTTATGACAAAGGGACCAATTTTCATCTATGAGGCAACAACTTGAAAGATCATTTCAGACAAGGCTTCATATATTAGAGACCAATATCAGATGGGAGACTTGAAATTTCGAGAGATGAAATTCAAAGGAGAGCTTAAATTTAAAGGAAGGTATATTGGGGCTCTATATCAGAAGGCTAGACATCGAAACTTTTTGGAGGAGATGACATCAATGTGATGTCATTCCGGAGGTCATATTTTTGAAGGAAAGATATTTTGTAACCTCCGGGTTAATACGTTTTATAAAAGTCCCGATTTGATGGAGGGGATTTGATGTCGATTAGCACTTGGTCATGTAGACTCAAGGGGCCAGGGGCATGAATAGAGAGGATCACCCAAGCACTATTGGATGTCCAAAATTTTAGACCTCGTTGTAAAGTGTGTTTTGAAAAAATCGGATGGAGGGGCTTCAATATTATATGGCACTAGGTCATGACACCCGGTCCTATGGGTAAATGGAGATAAGAGGGATAAGAGTAAATTGTCATGAGGCGCACCCTTCAATTTAAAAATCAAGAATGTATGAGAGGGGATCGCCATCCATCTCCACCTAACCAGCCCCTAGAAGCAGTTTCGGGGTGTAACCTGCATGGGCGATAGACTGGCACTACCCGACAAAGTTGAAAAGTTAGAAGAGAAGGCATGCCGATCCAATGACCTAGATTGATTTCGAGGGGTAACTGTTGGACCCAATCTCCTTCTCTTTTTCCCTCTGGAGGATGGTGGGCACCACCTGCCTCGTTACAGGTCCGCCAACACAAGTTTCAAGCGAGCGTGAATTCAAAAGGTAAACGATAACTTCTTTGGTACCACTCGCATCCACCTGTCACCTATCACTTCCCAATCGCCTTTCATCATGTGTCCCCCCCATAATGTCATCCCATGTTAGACGACCATTGTTTTTTACTAAGATGTTGTTGTTAGGAGGAAAGCAGAAGGCGATGGTTATTCATAGTTCATCTCCTCCTACGTAGCCATTTCCTACAAAATTATTCATAATGTGTCCCCCCCAAGAATTATCCCTTAGCAGAAAGCAGTTCTTCAACTAAGCAAGGACGCTAGGGGGGGAGACTGGTACTTTTTTGAGGATTACACTGAGATTCGGTCTTATTTGTGTGAGCTTCCTCCCTACCGCCTTCTTGTATTCATACCTATGAGGATTTTTTCCCTTGAGCTCATCAAACAGAGCCTGAATGTGGACCAGATCCACTTTGTCCTTGAGAGGGAGGGATATATGTTCAAGTTGGGGAAACCTATAGGGCCTTTTATTGTTAACTCTAGACATGCCTTCTTGGCAGCTGAGGAATTATTAAAACAAATGAATTTTGACTTGGGATATGTTTAGCATTATGATCATCATGGGGTCATTGCAAAGAAAAGGGAAAGCATAAAATCTTCAACTTATGAGCATGAAGGAAGGCCTGAGATTGAATGGAAATCTAACTTCAATTCATGGCCTATTAACATAGAGTTGGAGGTAGAAACTTCAACAACAAAGAACAAGGCTCAGAAAAGGACCAATGATGAGACAGGGGATGTAGAGATGGATGATGTACAAACCAACAAAAGGTACCAGAATCAAGAGATAGAAAAAGAAGAACTAGAAATCGAGACTAGGTTGGTAGAGACAAAACCAGACCAACTAGGCTTCCAAGTGACTTTGGAGGACCCACTACAAGCAGTTGCCTCATCATCCTCTAAGGTAGCCATTCTAAATTCAACAGTAAGTACAACTACAAATGAACCTAGCTGGCCTACTTGAAAGGCCATTGATGAAAGGAACAAGAAAATAAGGGAGGATGTACAACAAAAAATGGCTTCCCATTCAGTTCCATACTAGACCAGACTTTTGGTTGCTATGGATTTGGAGAGAAATCAGATAAAGTTCTCATTGCATCACCCACTAGTACAGTAATTACCATCAGGCTCCTAGTTTAAGGCCCTGGATGTCTCCTTAGATTTGGAGAGTGTTCCTCTGCTTAATAAGATCAACTTCCACAGGAAAGTGGGACAGATGATTTATAGTGAGCTTAATAGAAACATGATGACCATAAGTAAAGTGGATAAGGTGCTAGAGAAAGTTGCAACATGATTGAAACATGAAAGAGCGAACTCCAGAGCCCTCCACATGAAAAATGAAAATTCCAAGGATTTGATTATGAAATTAGGGGTGAATTCAAAGGATAAGGCTTCATTTGAGGCCCTTCTTCAAAGCTCACAAGAATAGGTTTAGGAGTTGAGACACAAGTTGAAGATGCCAGCCAACGAGCATGTGCAGTCTAGGGAACTTGCACAGGTGGAGGAGGAGAATGAAATCCTAGCAAAGGAGTTGATTAAAAAACAATTAGGTAGTGGCTCTTAAGTAGCACGTGGTTGAACTTCAGATGAGAATAGACACTCACATCTGTGCTATGTTGGTGCTTGAGAACCCTCAAAATCCTACATAACAGCTCACAAAGACCGTCACCAAGTTCTAGCTCTGAGAAGGAGAACTCAAGAAGGTGAAGAATAATTTAGACTCGGCCCAAGGAGCCTTGTCACAAAAAGAAAAGAAGCTTGAGACTGATGCAGGAGCATCTAACCTAGGGTTTCATGTTTACTAAAGGAGTTAGTTCCCTAAGTTAGGATTTAATTATTTATTGTATTTTCCTATAGTTTTAGGAGAGGATGAGCATTATTGTAAATAGGAGAAGGTTCAAGAGTATTTTGGAAGCGTTCAAAGATTTTTGGGTTAGTTAGATATTATTTAGAGATAAGGGATTAGATGAGTTTTTATTGATCATGAGATATATTGTGGGAGTTTGTTTAGGATCTAGAATCTACTTTGGGTTCAGATCCAATTCTATAAATCTAGGTGAGTCCATGAGGCATGTAAATGAGTGAAAGTGAGGAATGAGAGGCCATTGATTAGGCCAAGAGCTCTCTTGTAAATATTTTATTTATTAATGAATAGTTTATGAGATTTTATGCGCATTTTATTGTGTGAATATTTCAATTTTAGTGTGTGTTACATATTAAGTTGAAGGCCCTATGGCTTGTGGCATCATTTTCATATCAAAGCCTAATTGAGATTGGTTTTTTGTAAACTGTGAATAGATATGTGTAAAGGATTGTTTTGTGATTTCTAAATCATTGTTGAGTTAATCTTTCACCTATTTCCACGAAGCGGGAAACAAGGTGTATGTGTGAATTGATATTTATGATGTTGTCTCCTGCACGAGTTCTGAGAAGGGATCAATTTATTTTTCCACATCATCTGTTGTGACATCTGCGTGAAGGAAATACAATGGATCGAGGTGCTAGAAGAAATCATGGGTGGTGGAACTCTAGATTGCTGATCATATATGTTTTTTATTTTCTTCATAATGAAAGAGGGTTTAATTCTCAAGCAAAACAACCTTTATATATCATGGAGGAGGACTATAATTTTGATATGATTTTCCAATATTCATAGACAACTAATATTGCAAGCGATAGTGGGATAGAGAAATCCATTATGAGCATAATTTCTAGTTAAAAGGAGTTGTCTATTTGGAGTTGCAGTATAAAAACAAAGAGAAAGATGTTACCTTCTCCATTGGGAACTTTTCCAAGGATATATGCTATTGGAGCCATCTAAGAGCACACATGGAGAAGTACTATGGAAGTGAGAAAGGCATGGAGACTTCTATTTTGAGTAAATCCTCATTCTGTTTACATATCGATTAGATCATTAAATGTTTTTGGAAGAGTCTAAAAGAGGGGTTATCGTATGTATAGAAGTCATCGATTTGCTACTAGTAATTGAGAGGTGGGTGGAATACTATGTGAGGCGCTATTAAGAACGGAGAAATTTGTGAGGGCCAATAGAGTAACTAGGAGAATATCATTGATGTGGAAAATAGAGATGTTGTAACGTAAATTGCCATTGTGAAGAAATAGGTCATGTAAGGGAGAGCCACTCCTTGCAGAAATGAGGAATTCGAACTAGTTGTGTTTAAAGAATTTCAATATGGATGGTGACTGTATTAGTTGCGTTGGTTGTTATTGAAAGATGCCACCAAAATGTGTGGGATTTGGACCAATTCACATTAAACAATGGTCACTTTTCATGGTTAATTAAAAAGCAGGCATATTCAAAGAAGTATATTGTTGTTGCTATTGCATGGAAGAAAACTTTCAGAGATGCGTTGCAAAGAAGAGCCATCATTGCACCCAAAGAGTTTTACTGGTAGTTTGCAATAGCTTGAAAATTATCAATTGGTGAAGTTCGTGGCTATAACAACAAAAATAAGAGCAATCTAAAAAATTCTCTTTTAGAGCAAGTTGAGCACGCTGTATGCAATGTATAATGAAGAGTCGTTTGGGTTGAGTAAATTTTGGAACTCTTGGAAATCTGTGATTGTGGAAGCTGCACAATTGTGCTTTCCTCCTCTCCTGGCCTTTTCTTGTTTAAGATTTTTTTTATTAAAGCACCATGTAAACGGAGCTGCTACGGATTGGGGAACGCTGCCACAACTTGACAAGCGAGAAAAATGGATCGATTGATTAACGTCTAAAATATGTGCCAGTGGAGGCAATGCAGTCATCAGCGATGCTATCAGAAAAATGGGAAGCAATGAGATGTTCTAAATCCAATCCACGATGTGAAAGTTGAAAATTGAGTGACCAACAAGCTCAAAAAACAAGAATTCACACGTAGAAAACCACCAACGAGAAAAAGGTGAAGCCCTCAACAATTATTTAGTTAAAAGTATTTTAAATTTTGGGTTATTCCATTTGGTTTGAGAGGACAATTTTTGGAAAATCCTATCTTATGAACTCTTTGTAAAACTTCATAAAAGTATGAAATGAGTCCAAAATTTAGTGAATGGAGTTGAAGTCCATATGGAAACATGAAAGTGAAAATTAAAATGTCTTTGGTAAGAAATGTAATGACTTTGGAAGTTATAAAGGAGTGGTTGAGTATATAAAAAGTTAAATTATAAAAGTCCAAGTTGAACTCAAGTTGAAGTTATTTATGTGTTGTAATAAAAAGGGTGCATTTTCAGTTGTATTCGAAACCCAAGGTTCATTGATGTAAAAAGTTGATGTCAAATTAGAAGTTTGGCGTTAAAGAGTTATAAGTCAAGTCAAAAGTGCATCTAAGTTTGAGTCATTGAATGTAATGGGTGCATGATCAGGTAGAGCCGACACCCAAAGTATGATCAATATATTGTAAAGACAAGGGATATTGCAACGGTGTGCGACACATAAAGAAGAGTACAAAGGAGATTATGTAAGGGAAAAAAGAGATGAAGATGACTATGCATAGTCACAATGATGCCATAGTAGTTGGCATAAATGGCGAAGAGTTTGATGAAGGGATTGTTGAGTTGAAGGCACGACTTGATGTGTTGATGGAGCTACTAGAGAATCAGAAACATGGATGGATAATGAAGAAAACATCTAGATGGCCAATCAAATAGTTGACTGCAAGAAGACAGAAGCACAAGTTGAAAGTTTTGTTAAGAGATGAGGAAAAACTCCAGATAACCGAGATGAATGTATGCATTTGTGAGCCAAAACAAGGAATGATGTTTGGTGAGAACAATGACGATGGTGAAATGAAATATGTTGATGTGAACGTGGGTTCGATTCCCACAGATGATGCTACAAATTGTTTAGAAGATCAACACAGATACTTGAGGAGAAAATCATCTATTGAGACTATAAAGCCTTATGTTTTTAAATCTCAAAATTGGTCTGTGTATGTAGGATGTGTTTCATATGATGGAAAGGACACTAATTTTGTTTCATGCAGGGATGAAGACTAGTCTATTGAAATTATTTCTGAATGTGACCGTAAAATGCTTATGAAATGTGAAGAAGAATTACAATTGCTAGAAAAGATGTTGATGGAACTTGAATCTAAGAAAATTTCAAATGAAGAAGAGAAATGCTTAAGAATGCTTAGCAATGAAAATGTGAAACGAGATAAAATGTGATTTGCAATTTAATTTTTAGGATGATAAATTCCAAACTAGTAATAGTAAAATTCAATATGAAACTAGATTGGATATTGAAATTGAAGAATTAAGGAAGTTGATGGAAAAAACACATAAATTGAAGTATTGTAAGATGAGACAGATAGAAAACAACATGATACATTTGACTACTCGAGTATACAACAACAAAGAGGGAGGAAAACTACAACATAAAGTTTGGAAGTATGGAAAACAGAAAAAGAAAACAACAAAATTACAACAATATGACAGAGAAGTTGATCAACGACAGAGTAAATTTCGGATCCAGGAGGATTTTAATCAGTTGATGAAGTGATATGGTTGGGATACCATGATTTTCTTTTACCTAGGGAGTCTGATGTAGGAGCATCTAACCTAGGGTATCATGTTTAATAAAGAAGTTAGTTCCCTAAGTTATGATTTAATTATTTATTGTATTTTCTTATAGTTTTAGGAGAGAATGAGAATTATTGTAAATAGGAGAAGGTTCGAGAGTATTTTGGAAGAGTTGAGAGATTTGTGGGTTAGTTAGATCTTATCTAGAGATAAGGGATTAGATGAGATTTTTTATGGATCATGAGAGATATTGTGGGACTTTTTTTAGGTTCTAGAATCTACATTGGGTCTAGATCCACTTGTATAAATCTAGGTGAGCCCATGAGGCATGTAAGTGAGTGAGAGTGAGGAATGAGAGGCCAATGATTAGGCCAAGAGTTCTCTTGTAAATATTTTATTTATTAATGAATTATTTCTAAGATTTTATGTGCATTTTATTGTGTGAATATTTCAGTTTTAATGTGTGTTAAATTATTAAGTTGCAGACCCTATGACATGTGGCATCGGAGACAAACAAGAATAATGCAGATGTAATCAACAAGAATTTAAAGGTAGCCAACAAGATAAAGGCCTTCTGAAAGGAAATATGTCTCTCGTGCAAGCTAAGCAACTGGTATGGGAAGATAATATAACATAGATAAAAAACTACTAGGAGTACATAACTCTGATGGATGAACTTAAGATCGTGATTAAGGACTATGAGTTTTTCATCCTGGCTTCCAAGGAATAGGGTGAAAAGAACTCCTAGATTTCCAAGAAGTTCATTTAGTTGTTAAATGAAATTCCACTCAGTGAGTTTAGGCTCATAGATGTGGTGTATAGAATATCTTCTATCATGGATATCTCCAAAGTAGTCCAAAAGGAAGAGGTCAGAGAAAAAGCTGAAGAATGTTTAAATATAGTGATGAAGAGTGTGCCTGCCTTCAACTCTAAGTTTGATGAGAGAGTCAGGCTAGGGTTTCCTAGCTACAAGGATCTTTTGGGAATGTTGATCCCATGGACACAATACAATCAGATGTTAGTGGAGGCCAAGAGTAAGGTGGATTCCTATCATGAGAAGACCGCCACCCTTAAAGGTAAAATAGTGGTTAACTATCTCAGAAAGGAATTTCAACTATTAGGATAGGTGAATACCTCTCACTGCCCTAGGTTGAACTATACAGGGCTCACAAATCTCAAGATAGCATATCAATGATTCTTTCACGCTCCTCTACCAACTCCAACACTATGGAAAAGGTGTGAACAATTCGTCAATCCTCATTTGCTCTAGATCATTGACTCAACGACATTGCGTCTTGAGCCTACCTATCATAGCTAAAGACACTGTTGATTGTGTCAAATCATGACACTCTAATATTTTCTATTTCATGTAAATATTATGTTTCAAAGAATCATACTAGTTAGTTAGGATCCAACTAGTACAATTGTGCCACTAGAGCACACTGATATTTTGTTATGATGATTCACTGCCAAATCAAGAAAGAATATTTTGTAACGGGATCACCCTCTGAGGCCCTACAAAAACAGTTTATGATACAGTACCAAAGGTTCAAAATTTTGGTTTTACAAGAGAGAAACTCTGCAAGTTGTCAATGAAATGTATGCTCTGTGGAAGATTAATGAAAGATTTTGTTGATTCTGGTTCATATAAATGTGCAGTATGTATTCCTTCTTGTGTGTGTTCGATATGTTCTCACTCTTCTTCTCTGATTACATGTAATAGAAGTTGATGGATTTGTTTTCATGGATTTATGGATTCATCTAGGTCTAATGCTGATAAAATATGCCTATAACTGATATGAATTGTTATCCTTAAAATGCGCTCCTTGTATATAAGCACCTAATTTAAACATCCTTCTCATACATTTCGCGTTTAACTTCGATGCACTGGATTCATAAGTTTAAGCCATGTGCGTTGGTTTTATTTCTTCCTTTATTCTTCTATCCGATATACTTTAAATGACCTATAAAATTGCATGTGCATATGGTGTTGGCTGCAAGAGATAGATATTAATGCTTATGTGAGTTATATTTGGCATCCAACTTTGTATTTCTCCTCTTAAGGAAGGTTATGAATCAAATTCATCTCAAATATGCTAAATATTGAGTGTAATAGAAAATATCAACAGATCCTTAAAGCACTCATTAATATGTCCTAGGCATTGGTCTCTCTTCAACCTAGGGGATGTCTCTAGGAGCTACAACACACGGGCAATCCAATAGAAAAATACCCATGGCCAACCTAGGCGACCTACCATGCCTCATTTCCTAGTTGAACTAAAGAAGGAGAGTGAACCAACCACCTTTGTAGATTTGATGAGGTCCTTCATGGATAGGATTGATGACTATGAGGTGTTGGATGATAGTATTAGGAGGGATCTCTTGTTTGAGGAGCATGGATCAAGAATTGTATCATCATATAAAGGACGATAGTTAGAGGATGAGACCAGGAGGCACTTCTACTAGTGGAAGCCTGGTTTTAGATATCAAGAGTTTGAGGAGAAGGTTGAGCATGAGGTAGAGGACATGGAGGAGTGTGAGGAGCATGTACATATACCCAGTGAGATGCGGGAGTAGCCCTTGTTTGAGATCCCCTTACTAGCTCTGGTTGACACCTTAGTGGAGAGAGTAAATCATACACTTAGAGGGTCATCTATTAAGGACGTGCCACCCATGGATGAGGTGCAAACATTTTATGAGGTACTTGACACTATGACCAAGTTTTCAAATGATGACTGCGTAAAGTAGATTGATGAGGTAACAGGAGAAATATCCCCAATTGATGAGGTGTCAAGAGGCACAAAGGTGTCCACCGTTGATGAGGTGTCATCCATTATTGAGGGATCCATTGATGAGGCATCTAGGTCTGAGGATGATAACCACCTACAACTGGCTGGTGAGAATGCATTCCATGTTGGGATGCACATGGAGGAGTATTTGGAGGCTCATTTTGAGCCCATGGTGGAGGAGGATAATCAACCATCCTTTGGGCTAGCAATTGATGAGGGCCAACATAGAGAGCACCCATTGGGATTTCAGCATAGTTTTCTTCAGAGGCATGTTGATGAGGCCTAAAACGTTATTAGCACACCCCTATGCATTAGATTGAGAGAGGTGAAGTTGTCTAAATAGACCATAGGGGATGACTAGGTCAGCAGGATTGAGCAACATGACTTGAGTATGCCACAATATCATCCCGGAGGGCTTGTTCCTTCCATAGAAGATTGTGCCTTTGATCCCTCTTTTGGGATAGGATGGCAAAAGATATTGAGATGGTACCCAGTGGAGTCGTTTGGGAGTTTGGATCTATTCAGGCTAGGGGCATAGTCCAGAAGGGACCATGGGTTACTAGAGGAACCTGAGGGCTAGACTATTGTTGGGATCAAGGTGGGATCCCCCATCACATCATGGATTTGGTCGGTGATTGTAACTTTGTGATGGATCTAGTGCATGAGTGCCTACACACTTTCAGATTTCCATCAAAGTTCTAGATAACCCTGCTGACATGATTGATTGATAGGGGAGCAAGAAGATTTTGTGTTTTGCCATGGCAGGTTGGTCGAATATGGGGTCGTAGGAGGATCAACACACTCCGATAGGGGCTGATCGGAGGAGATGGCAAAGGTTAACCACCAGAAAAATCATTGTATGGAGATGAGGATTTCCAATGGATATGTGGGGAGCATAGGTCACAAAACAATAACACCTTAGTGACATTGCCATTGGAACTTAGGGATGTTTTCTTGTCAGATCTCTCCGAGAGAATCGGGAGGGGAGGTCCACTCATCTGAGGTTATAGAGGTGTGGTAGTGGAGATGGCCACCCTGATGAGATGTAGGATGATGCATATGGAATCAGTCTTAGACCTTGATTTCTAGAGGTGTATAGGGGTATGCAGTGTTGCACAACAATATGTAGAGGAGCATGAATGTGTGCAGTGGTGCATAGTGGTGTGCAGGGATAAACCGTGATATAGGACGAGCATTTCACATCACAGTGCATTTCCTCATAGAGTGACAGACACATCAATACATGAGGGATACCAGTTGATGTGGGATGGTGCAGCAACATCTAGTAGGGTTCAACAGTGCATACAGATGATACATGCTAGGGGACATGATGATACATGGTTATATACAGTAGTGTGCAAAGCTGAACCGTGGACTGAGGGGGTGCTTTTACGAGGGAGATTACTTGATGAGGATGTTAAGCATGTCATTGGGGTGGAAATACCCAGGTTGGGAGAGTGGATAGGTCATGAGACAGGCTAGGAGCGTCCACACAAGTTCTTGATCATACCCATCGGAACCCACACATATTCCACTCATTAGCATCAAGTACATTTGAGGGGAGACTTGTTGTGTTTGATCCAGACCCACAGTATAGATAACAATGCTTAAGGTATTTTCCTGAGATGACACTATGAGATTCAATGCATTAGGGGCATGATAGATATTCTCCATTGGAGGAGAAAGGTCGGTGCATGAGGTGATAACCACAGGTTAGGGGATGAGGTGATCTTCTGTAGGGTGGAATATCATTCATCACTGAGCCTAAAACTAAGGAGTTAGTCATAGGGGAGACATGTGCCACTCTATCCACAAGGCATGTTGGGATCCTACATGAGCAGAGGATAACGTGTATGACTGAGGCAATTTTAGTGGGTTTTTGGGATCTGTTGTGTGTGGAACATGATTGTTCAGAGGTCTTTGTTTCAGCCAGATGTATACCCCAGGAATTTTATACACCCCTCATTAGGCTGATGATCTGACGGTAGAACTTATGTTTAGTTTAGGGTTTTTTGCCCTAGAAGGCAACCCCTCTCTTTGTATGAGGGTATTGTATTTGAGGCTGTGAAAAAGATGTGTATTCTGTGAGCGAGAAACAGAGAGGTGAGACTGTGAGAGAAAATAGAGGATATTACAGCGGATTTGTTGTAGGTTGTGTCTCTTCATTTTGTTGGATAATAGAAAGGAAGGACTAGCTGTTCGGGGTGGACGTAGCCCAAACTGGGTGAACCACGTATATCTGTGTCTCTCTTGTTTTGTGCATTTTCTGTGTTTATATTTCTGCAATATTTTATGTGTTCCATTGCTCCGTAATATATAATTTTCTAACAACTGGTATCAGAGCCGAAGGTCTATTTGGCTGATAAACTCGCAGGAAAGAAGGGTTCCTAGTTTGAGTGGGAGAAATGGCGGAAGATGGTAAGTTTAGGGTCGAGAAATTTAACGGCCAAAACTTCTCGCTGTGGAAGATGCAGATGGAAGATTATCTGTATCAGAAAGATCTATACCTACCATTGGGCGGAAAAACAAAGATGTCGAAGGGTATGAAAGATGAAGAATGGAACCTTCTCGATAGAAAGGCACTCAGAACAATATGGTTGTGCCTTGTTGCGCTAGTCACCTTCAACATTTCGAAGGAAACCATGACAGAGGGTTTGATGCAGACGTTGTCGAAACTATATGAAAAACCCTCGGCCTCAAACAAGGTATTTCTTATGAAACGGTTATTTAATATGAATATGTCAGAAGGTGGATCTGTTGCAAACCATTTAAATGATTTTAATACAGTTACAAGTCAGTTAAGTTCTGTAGGGGTAAACTTTGATGATGAAGTTAGAGCTCTGTTATTCTTGTGCTCATTACCAGAAAGTTGGAATGGTTTGGTAATGGCCATTAGTAACTCCGTTTCTGGATCTAGTACTTTAAAGTTTGATGATGTTGTCGGTGCTATCCTTAGCGAGGAAATGCGACGGAAAAGCTCCGGTGAGACATCGGGAAATGCTTTGAGTGCAGAGTCTAGAGGAAGAAAAATGGAAAGAGGAAAGAGCTCAGGATATCGTAGTAAATCAAGGAAAGGCAGATCCAAGTCCAGATCGGGGATAGTGTGCTGGAAATGTGGAAAGAAAGGACACCTAAAGAAAGACTGTAGATCTCGGAAGGGAAAATAAGGAGATGCACAGCAAGAAAACAATCATGAAGCAAATGTGACAGGTGAGGTGTTACAAGATGCTTTGATTCTTTCTTTCGAAAATATTATTGATTCCTAGGTGGTAGATTCAGGGGCTTCATTCCATGCCACACCTGATAAGAAATACTTTCATGACTATGTTCAAGGAGATTTTGGACAAGTTCGTCTGGGTGATGATAAACCCTGTAAAATTGTTGGAATGGGTAAGGTTCTTGTAAAACAGCAAAATGGAAACCAATGTCTATTAAAGGAGGTAAGGCATGTTCCAGATCTAAAGAAAAATCTGATTTCAACAGGGCAGTTAGGCGATGAAGGTTGTGTGACAACTTTCACAGATAAAGCTTGGAAGGTCACCAAAGGAGCCCTGTGTTATAGACATTTTTGTGCCTTATAGCTATAAGCATGAAATGTCCATAAACCCAGGGATCCTAAGTCCCTAAAAGTGTTGTTCCGGCTCCTAAAGAAACAAGGTCAACAAATTTCAGCTTCTCACAGAAGTTCTCCACTAGAAACTACTCAAAACTAGTCAAAACAGGATCATTTCAAGTGCTCCACTAGCTGGCTGCGTTGCAAAGCACCAAAATACACTGGCTAGGTGCATTGCAACGCACTTGAATGCACTACCAAGGTGCTTTGAGTGGGAAATGACAAGTGGAAGAGTCATTCCACGAGGTGGAGAGACAATGGAAGCTTCCAGAATCTTCTCCAATGACACTTGCCTCACTGAATTCAACCAATGATGAGTAAGAGGGTCTCAGTCTCCAAGTGGAAGTAAGAACTGACAGAGAGAAGCCACTAATCAATTCATGAACTGACTCATCCTCTTTGCATACATCTATATATGGATCCCTCACCAAGAGATCCGAAGGCTGGAATTTTGTACATTGCAGAGAATTGTTGTTGGTTTTGTGATAGATATCAGAGTATTGGGTGATTTATGCTTTATTGGAGGTGAAGAAGGGATTCTATGCTGGGAGGTTGATGCTGGATCAGGAATCATCGGTTGTAACTCCTCCTGGATCTTCTTGTTTTATCAATAAAACTACTTGAGTTTCTCCTACATGCTTGTATATCTGATGTGTGTTATATTTGTATGTTTAGCTTAAATCTGATCCTAAGCTTTTTATGAACATAAATCCATGTCTTTGTGTAGTTTCTCTCTTCTGTGAACTTGCAGGAACTTGGTAACGTTGGGCAAGTGAGGGAGCAGATCGGTGGAAGCTAGCAAAGAGAAGATAGATTGGATCGAACAACTAGCGCAAGACACAGGTCGGTTCATCTTAATCATCTTCGTTTATAGTTCTTAAAGGATAATACAAGAGTAGTTTTCCTTGTTTGTTTTTGAGGTCTCTGTCACAACCCAGTGGGATAGGGTCGTTCTGAATAGACACTTTTCCCGAAAACAAAATGGCGACTCCGCTGGGGATCGTGTCTAGTTAGTTTATTTGTGTTTCTATTGTTGTTCATCTCATAAACTTAGGAGTGGCGAATCAAACTGCATTTGCCATTTACAAATGCAAAGTAGACATCTGCTACTCTAGTCCATTCACTGGGCCTATTTATGATCTGAACAGTTGATTCACAAATGATCTGATTACCCTTTGTGATAGCTCTTAAACCTCTTGTAAATCAACCCTCTGATTGTACACAATTGATTGCTTTTACCCGGCCAAAAACCATAGATTAAACTGCAAACCGTGACCTAGAACCCGGAGACAATTCTCGTTTCTGCTTCAACGCAGGCTCTGTGAATAGACTCTGCATTTCAACACAGTTCCCGAGAGGGCTACCTGCGTTGCAATTCAGTTTCTCTGTGTAGCAGGTGCGTTGATCAGCCTAGCCCTGCCTAGCTAAGGTTCTTTCCTCACTTTTTCCAGTTTTGCCTCTGATTTTTGCAGCCTGTGATCAGTGTGTTTGTCTGTTTAAAAGCCCCTTTTCTCTGCCTCAATTGTATAAAATAAATTGTATTTGTTACGTCATTTACAGTTTCCCATTGCAAAAGTAAACTGGTCATACTGTCGCCCTTCGATCTAGATCTGTCGTAAGTGTCGTTTTTGATCTTAGGAGAGAGTATATTTGTTGTTGACAGTTGATTATGCTTTTACTTTTTCCTTTGGCTTGAATTTGTGAATTTCTAGTGTCGAAACAAGTGTTTACTTCAAAATCATAAAGTGTCGTAATCGTCTCTACCTCTTGATTTCGAAAAGAAGCTTGTTTGTGTTTTTCACTTGAAATCGAATTCAAATTTGTACAACAACTTTCTTTTTAGGCATCAATATTAAGAAAGTGAAAAACAAATACATGCACAAGTGCATTTGCATATTGACAGTTTGTATGGCTTGATCTAGGAAAAGTGTATTTACAGTGTGCTCTTTGCTATTTGAGAAAAGATTGTGTCTTTCTTTTCCCCTTGTAGCTAGGATTTTCATTGCTGAAAAGAGATAAAAGCTTGCTTATCATCTTTAGATTGCATTTTAGGAGTTACATCTACATCTCGTGGTGAAACCCAAAAGGCAAACTTCATAAGAAAGATCAACCTAAAATAAATTCAATGAACTTAACAACGCTTTGTAACTTAACGCACAACATCTAGAGGTCTAGGCTAGAGACGTATTCCGGCGTCGTAAAGCCTGGTAACTGTTGTCCTCACTGATGGTTGGGTGATTCCTCCACTTTGAGACGATAAGTGCCAGTACGAACTTGTGCTCCCACGTACCGTCGAGTATATATTGGGAGACCCCTATAGGCATAAAACCTTTATCCATAGGAAGCCGTGTCGGTCGCCCTACTGATCGCAATGCACTGAACACAGCATTCGGGAACATTGACCGCCGTACCCTAAAAAGTATTCTGCGGTTTTGCGATTGGTTTGGCACTCCCTCTACCTAGACCTCCAGAGCAGTCCCTTTCGTTCCTTTTCAGACTCCTTAACGAAAAGGTCCATCTGAGCACTTGTCACTTCAGGCTCATTAAAAATCGAAGGAGACTAGATTCATCTTTTGTTTTTTCTCGACTCTTTAAAACTGAAAAAACAAAGTTGTGTCAAAGCGTGTTAAAATTTATTTTAAACGGAATATTCATACCCTTTTCCTACGTTGATCTTTAGGTTGAGAAAATGGAGCCTACCAACCAAGGCGTTCCCCTTGGTGGAAATCCTAGTCCCTTCTCCTCTTGGGGAGATCTTGGTGCGCCCCATATGGCCACATTGTCGCTTCCAGGACTGACAATTGGCTTGCCAGTATGGCTCTTCTCAACCAATGTCGTTCAGAACACCACTATTCCTGAACAATCGAATCAGCAATTAGACGAGTCCAGAGTTACCCACCAGCCTTCTACTTCCTCTAATTCTTCCTCTCCTCCTTCCTCTTCGCTTGACGGGACTGGTAAAGCTAAAAACCAAGTTCCTAAGGAGAAGAAGGAAAAGAAGAAGAAAGAGAAAAAGAAGAAGGAGCCAAAGGTGAATAAGGGAAAACGAGTGTCATCTAATGAGAATCCACACATAGCACCGACCAGGCCTAGATCGCCATGTGTCATTTGTAGAGGAGACCACTTTCACAGAGATTGTCCTTGCATCCCCCGGATACTAAGGGACTGGTCTCCTCATTTGCACAATCTGGTGTCATCAACCTCTGGAGATCATGTTGAAAGCACACCATCAACTAGTGAAAGTGAAGCCCCAGGACAAAAAGGGAAAGCTAGATTTCCCTGTAGACTGTGCGAAGGCGACCATGCCCTCCACCGTTGTCCCTTCTTAGACGAGGCTAAAAGAGTTTTGGATGATCATCCGGTTTCACCGTTACGACTTCCTCCTGGATATAAAAAACTCTTGCCGAGTCCGTCACCAGTTGAGAACCCAGCTGGCCCGTTCAAGTGGTCAGCTGAAGCGTCTATCATTGAGGATAAACCAACTGAATCCATACCAGATGAAAGTCAAAAGGTCGAGGTGGCAGTTGACCCGGTCTTGCCTTCAGAGGTTTTATCTTCGAATGATACAGTCACTGAAGAGAATAAGGATGACACCGTCCAAATTCTCTTCATCAACACAGACTCAAATGAACATGGGGGCAATCCACCCATTCCTTTACCGCAGGAAGGAAGTTCGTCAGAGCCATACCCGGCCGTCTACTCGGTCCCACCTCCAAGCAACCTAGTTGTATCCTTCGACTGGAATCAACTAGGCAGACCCCGTTTGCCAGCAAGCATACCATTCCGAATTATCGTTCAAATATACAGAATGGTCATGGCTAGCACCATCATAGATGAGGGGGCTTATGTGAGTATCCTTTCCTCTATTTCTTGGAAAGCACTTGGTTCACCATCGCTGTTTCCTGAAATGAGAAATCTGACAGGCTTTAATAAAGGAACCAGTCGACCTTTAGGGATCCTTCCCGATGTGCCCATAACATTGAGAGGGAAGACAGTTCGCATGAACGTCATGGTCGTTCAAGGACCCTTGGATTATAACCTACTCCTTGGACGAGACTATATTTATTGCATGGGAGCCATCGTCTCCTCACTCTTTAGAGTAATGTGTTTTCCGCACGAAGGAAGAGTGGTCAAGCTCGTGGACCAGCTTTCATTTCTCGGATCACGCATAGCAAATAGTCATATACCGTCCCTAAATGGTCTCTTCACTCAAGAAATGTCTCAAGTCCCAGTCCGTCCTCCCGATGAGCGCGAGTAATTCGGAGGGATATGACTGAAACCCAGGGGGCATGCGTCCTGGTCTGTTTCGGCAGGAAAACTTCGGGTATAGGGTAGGTTTCCGCGGGAGAATATGACTAGTCCGTACCCCGTCCGTGATTGGAAGAGGGGTTGTTCTAGAATAAGATTCTCTTGTCAAAGTTATGTGAGTTGACAGACGGAGTCACTCACCTTTGTTTATCTCAGTAGACATCGTCGAAGAAGTGTTTTGTTTGCACCGCGAATAGAGCAATCTTTGGGTAACCTGTAAGAGGTAGGCCTCTCCTGATAGAACAAATGTTTTGTCTGCAAATTGAGGGGTAACTTTGAAACTCTGTTTTATACCTGGGGGCATGCAAACCTTTTGGCATGCAAGCAAGGGGCAGCTATTTATTTTTTAAATTTTTAGGACCTCTAACCCTTTAAACTCGTAGGATTAGTCGTCACCAAACTTGCATAAAGAAAGGATGTGGGGAAAAAATCTAAAAGTTTCCGTTTTTATATGAGACATTCTTATCATATGACTGGCTTAATAGAGCATTTTTAGCACATAGTTCAAGCTCGTTAAAAATAAATAAACATAAGATCGAGCAAATGTTTCCACCTGCGTTTAAGCTCGTTAAAAAATGAACTATCCTCCAGTAAATAACCACCGTGAATGAAACATTTTCAGCCATTAAAGCCTTGGTCGTGTTTGCACCGTCACCTCCACTTTTCCATTGGCCGATCATTCACCTCCATTTGATTGTTTACCCATTTTGAGGAACAGTTGCGAAGAGTGATTTCACTAGCCATCCTTGTGACACTGCCGTGATTGGAAAATTCCAAACCTTACCTGGAATCAGCTGCTACCCATTTTATCACTCGTTCCTCAAAAGACGAGTCTCCTTTAAGCTCTTTTCATCTGACTCGTAAAATATGAAAAGATTGCCGAGTCTTGGCCTTCCAGCTCGTTAAAGCGACAGGAAGTGCTATCCCTCCTCTAGATTTTAATCTTTTTGGACCTGAGGGATTATTGCACAAAAAGATCGAGCGCTTGTTTTGTTCGGCTCGTTAAAACTATCGAAAATTCATCCCTTCTGTATTATTTTATACTTTTTCGGACTTAAGGGATTAGATGACGAAAAAGGAATTCCGGAGTTACCTTTACGTACCTTTTTAGACTCTTTAAAAATGAAAAGGACCGAGTTATCTTTGTCGTTAGACTCGTTAAAAAGAATTAATAGCGACAAACTTGTCTTTAGACGAGAACGAGTTTCACTATCGCTAGGCTCGTTAAAACATAGCGATGGGTTTGCCCGAAGGGCAAATTATAGGACAAGCATATGTTATCCTCCTTAAGCTTGACAAAAATAAAGAGGTACTGGTCAGCAATGATTGGGGAAAAATTGGGAAGAAAACTCAAAGAAACTTTATTGGTAGCAAGTCGCTCTTGAACATGACACTTCCACTCCGTGCCAGAGTCGGGTTGGGTTGTTTCATTCACCGGTCACATCACCATGGTCACACCATACCATCCACATTTGGGGTAAATGCTACCGATCCATCACATAAGTGTCGCCGACATGTTCAAGAGAAGTCATCCAGAGAAGTTACCCGTGTCCCATCCACTACCATACATTATACTTCACTCTTTCATGACCGCCACCCTGAACCGTATGTCACCAGATCGTTTTCACCTCCATCAAAATCATTTGCTCCATTCCGTGTCATTGATGTGGGATTCATTAAGGCCCTCCTTTGACGAATCGCTTCTTGTCGACATCAGCTCATTATCCAAGAAGTTGATCTAGGAACACCCCTTCAGTACTTTGAAGCTTGCATGCCTCAATGGCAAGTTTCTCACTTCCAGCGACAGGTATACATCAATGACCTTCGACCGAAAGATTTTGCGTGGTGTTCGATGCCAAGTCCTTTATTCACACCACGTGAATTGTACTGCAGTACCTTGAGGGTCATTATCATTATCGGTGATTCCTCTCGCGCTTGTTAACAATTTACATCATTGACTGGTAATCAAGCGATGTCTTTCCATGTTCGACTTCGAAACATTTCTCACATGGATCGACTTGTACTTAGAGTGAAGATCGGACGAGATTGAAGACCCCAGATCTAGTTTCATCCATCCGGGTTGTGATATATATTCAGGAAAAATAAAGACATTGAAATGTACAGCATTGCAGCATAGATAATCATCCTACCAAAAGGATGATGACTTCATCAGAATCATCAGTCTACCATCAGACGATTGTCTGTCCTATGTACATGAAAATGAATTTATAAAGTTGAGCATGGGAATGCCCGCCTCAGCTAGATCATGAAAACAGTATGAAAATAATGTGTTGTATTGTATCTCATTACAAGTCTCCTCTCCAGCATTAGAAGAACTTCGGATCCTCCTAATAAAGCATTTCACCCGATAAACGACCTCATACTTTAGGGGGCAACTGTTATAGACATTTTTGTGCCTTACAGCTATAAGCACGAAATGTCCATAAACCAAGGGATCCTAAGTCCCTAAAAGTGTTGTTCCAGCTCCTAAAGAAACAAGGTCAACAAATTACAGCTTCTCCCAGAAGTTCTCCACCAGAAACTGCTCAAAACTAGTCAAAACAGGATCATTTCAAGTGCTCCACTAGCTGGCTGCATTGCAAAGCACCCAAATACACTAGCTAGGTGTGTTGCAACGCACTTGAACGCACTACCAGGGTGCGTTGAGCGGGAAATGACAAGTGGCAGAGTCATTCCACGAGGTGGAGAGACAATGGAAGCTTCCAGAATCTTCTCCAATGACACTTGCCTCACTGAATTCGACCAGTGATGAGTAAGAGGCTCTCAGTCTCCAAGTGGAAGCAAGAACTGACAGAGAGAAGCCACTAATCAATTCATGAACTGACTTATCCTCTTTGCATATATCTATATATGGATCCCTCACCAAGAGATCCGGAGGCTGGAATTTTGTACATTGCAGAGAATTGTTGTTGGTTTTGTGATAGATATCAGAGTATTGGGTGATTTATGCTTTGTTGGAGGTGAAGAAGGGATTCTATGCTGGGAGGTTGATTTTGGATCAGGAATCATCGGTTGTAACTCCTCCTGGATCTTCTTGTTTTATCAATAAAACTACTTGAGTTTCTCCTACATGCTTGTATATCTGATGTGTGTTATATTTGTATGTTTAGCTTAAATCTGATCCTAAGCTTTTTATGAACATAAATCCATGTCTTTGTGTAGTTTCTCTCTTCTGTGAACTTGCAGGAACTTGGTAACACTGGGCAAGTGAGGGAGAAGATCGGTGGAAGCTGGCAAAGAGAAGATAGATTGGATCGAACAACTAGCGCAAGACACAGGTCGGTTCATCTTAATCATCTTCGTTTATAGTTCTTAAAGGAGAATACAAGAGTAGTTTTCCTTGTTTGTTTCTGAGGTCTCTGTCACAACCCAGTGGGATAGGGTCGTTCTGAATAGACACTTTTCTCAAAAACACCCTGGTAATAGCAAAAGGCGAAAAGGTTGGTACATTGTATTTATGCAATGGTATTTCTAACTCTATTAATGCTTTAAATTCCAAAGGAGCAGATGCAGCATTATGGCATCATAGGCTCAGACACATGAGTGAAAAGGGGATGAAGATTCTTCACTCAAGGAATTTGTTGCCGGGTTTGAAGAATGTTTATTTGGACTTCTATGAGAATTGCATTTATGGAAAACAAAAGAGAGTCAGATTTCTCAGAGTTGGGAAAGAAAAGAAGAATGAAAAATTAGAGCTTGTGCATACAGATGTATGGGGACCTGCTCAGGTATCATCTCTCAGTGGCTCTCGTTATTATGTTACTTTTATTGATGATGCAACTAGAAAAACTTGGATTTATTGTATTAAGAATAAATCTAATGTATTTGATACTTTCAAGAAATGGAAAGCTTTGGTTGAGTTGAGACAGGAAAGAAATTGAAGTGTCTTAGATCAGACAATGGAGGTGAATATTGCAGGAAAGAGTTTGATAGGTACTGTTCAGAGCATGGAATTCGCAGAGAGAAGACAGTTCCAAGAACACCACAAGAAAATGGTGTGTCAGAAAGGATGAACTAAACAATCATGGAGCGTGCAAGGTGCATGAGATTGCATGCAAGATTTCCTTTACAGTTTTGGGCAGATGTTGTAAATACTGTTGTTTATCTAATAAACAGAGGGCCTTCAAGTTCCTTGGATGGTGGTGTTCTAGAGGAAGAATGTACAGGCAAAAAGGTGAACTACTCTTTTTTAAAGCCTTTTGGTTGTGACGCCTTTGTCCATATTGATAAAGAAAATAGAAAAAAGCTTGAGGAAAAGTCAAAGAAATGTACCTTTATTGGATATGGTGTTAATGATTTTGGTTATCGCTTATATGATTACGAAAATCACAAAATCATTAGGAGCAGAGATGTAATATTCAATGAAAAGGTCTTGTATAAGAATCAGTTGCAGGAAAAGAAACAAGAAAAAGAAAACAAGGAATATGCAGTTCTTGATGAAATCAGTGAAAAGGTAAAGGTGCCTGAAAATAATAATAATCAACAACAACAACCACCACAACAACAATAGGCACCCCAAACACCTGAAAGTGGTGTTAGAAGATCTACCAGGATAAGTAGACCCCCTGAACGATACTCTCCTTCATTATATTATTTATTGTTGACTGATTCTGGTGAACCCGAATGTTATGAAGAAGCAATGCAGGTTGAAAGCAGGAAGAAGTGGGAGGTAGCCATGGAAGAAGAGATGGACTCCTTAATGCATAACCAGACTTGGGATTTAGTCAGGTTGCCTGCAGGAAAAACTACATTGAAGAATAAATGGGTTTACAAGCTGAAGGAAGAAGATGGAGGAAAACAGAGGTACAAAGCTAGACTTGTGGTGAAGGGTTTTTCACAGAAGAAAGGTATTGATTTTGATGAAATATTTTCTCCTGTTGTTAAAATGACTTCAATCAGAACTATTTTAAGTCTTGTAGCAGCTGAAGATTTGCATCTTGAGCAGTTAGATGTAAAGACAGCCTTTCTCCATGGGGATTTGGAAGAAGAGATATATACGCAGCAGCCACAAGGATATGAGGTGAAAGGGAAGGAGAAACTAGTGTGCAGGTTGAAGAAGAGCTTGTATGGCTTAAAACAGGCTCCTAGGCAGTGGTATCTAAAATTTGACAAGTTTATGTCTGAACAAGGTTATACTAGATGTCACTCTGATCATTGTGTTTATTTGAAAAAGCAAAATGATGGCAGCTATATTATATTGTTATTGTATGTAGATGACATGCTTGTTGCAGGATCTAACATGCAGGAAATA
The DNA here is from genome assembly GCA_031772625.1 of Pinus tabuliformis. NCBI lineage: Eukaryota > Viridiplantae > Streptophyta > Pinopsida > Pinales > Pinaceae > Pinus > Pinus tabuliformis. Next base: position 219,033,998 of record CM062818.1, on the reverse strand, counting down.
AATGTGCTCAAAATAAAATTGGCAAATTCATTTGCAATGAAGGATTTGGGAGCTGCAAAACAAATCCTTGGTATGAGATTAACTAGAGACAGGAAAAATCGTAAATTAACATTGTCTCAGAATGAGTACATACAAAAGGTGTTGAAAAAATTTAACATGCACAATGCAAAACCAGTTATTACACCTTTTGCTAGCCATTTCAAACTTAGCAAGGAAATGTGCCCAAAGACCCAAGAAGACATGGATTATATGTCTAAAGTTCCATATGCATCAGCATTTTGAAGCTTAATGTATGCAATGGTCTGCACAAGGCCTGATATTGCACATGCAGTGGGAGTTGTAAGCAGGTACATCAACAATCCAGGAAAGGAACATTGGATGGCAGTGAAATGGATTCTCAGATATTTGAAAGGTACCACAAATCAAGCATTATGCTTTGGTGGTGCAAACATTTCTCTACAGGGATACGTTGATGTAGATATGGCAGGTGACAGAGATAACAGGAGGAGCACTACAGGATATGTATTTACTGTTGGAGGAACAACTGTCAGTTGGGTTTCAAAAATCCAAAGTGTTGTTGCACTTTCAACAACAGAAGCAGAGTATGTTGCTGCTACAGAGGCTAGTAAAGAAATGATTTGGTTACCAAGGTTTATGGGTGAATTGGGTAAGGAGCATGATAAGGGCACGTTATACAATGATAGCCAAAATGCCATTCATCTTGCAAAGAACTCAGCATTTCATTCCAGGACTAAACACATACAGCTCAAGTACCATTTCATACGATCAGTGTTGGAAGATGGAGAGTTGAATCTGGAAAAGATACACACTAGCCAAAATCATGCAGATATGCTAACAAAAGTTGTAACCAGGGAGAAACTGGGAATATGCTCAGTTTCAATTGGTCTTCAAGGATGACGATGAAGATGAGGAACATCCAGGTCCAAAGAGGAGTCATTGTCCAGCAAATGAAGCAGCGGTGGAGTTTCTACAATCATTCTCCAAGTGGGAGATTATTGTGTGTGGAGCATGATTGTTCAGAGGTCTTTATTTCAGCTGGATGTATACCCCAGAAGTTTGTACACCCCTCCACGCGGGGGGTGCGGGGGCGACTTGTCCCCCCCGTGGGGGTCCGGGGGCAGTGCCCCCGAAGCTAAAAACAAATGTAAAATTACCTTGTAAAAGTATAGTAATTTCTAGTCAATCTGGGTCGTTCGTTAGGAGGATGATCTGACGATAGAACTTATGTTTAGTTTAGGGTTTTTTGCCCTAGAAGGCAACCCCTCTCTTTGTATGAGGGTATTTTATTTGAGGCTGTGAAATAGATGTGTATTCTGTGAGTGAGAAACAGAGAGGTGAGACTGTGAGAGAAAAGATATTACAGCGGATTTGCTGTAGGTTGTGTCTCTTCATTTTGTTGAATAATAGAAAGGAAGGACTGGCTATTCGGGGTGGACGTAGCCCAAACTGGGTGAACCACGTATATCTGTGTCTCTCTTGTTTTGTGCATTTTCTGTGTTTATATTTCTGCAATATTTTATGTGTTCCATTGCTCTGTAATATATAATTTTCTAACAGGATCCAGACATTGTATTGGCACATTATCAAGAGGGCAGATGGAAGACTTAGTGGTGATGGTTGGAAGGAACATGATGGATCCACATACATTGATTGGTTGCAAATATCAAATACCCATATGTTAGATTCATTCAGGGGGCAGCTATTTGGCACATGTGGTTTCCAATGGTCATCAGTACTACGTAGTGGCAGGCACGAGGCATTTTAGCATGCATCAAATTAGTTCATGATATATGGATCCTATATATTGATTGTTTGCAGGGACTAGAGATGAGGCACAGATGGATTCTAACAGTTGTTAGATCTATGTTTCAATAGGTCCAACTATGGGATCCAGGGAATCAACGTGTTGATATATCACTTTGTCTTGCAATGAGTGGAGTCATGGAAGAGAGTGAACTAGTTCACTCTTGGGTTGATACATGGGGGTTCACAGAGGCATTCATCGTATGGCGAGGTAGGATTTCTCGGTTCTTGCATAGGTTCAGGGTTAGTTTTGGATGGGTAGGATTTGGCATCATGGAGATGTCTAGGCAAGATGTGTTTCTCCTTTATCATTATCTCACCATTGGGTTCTAGGAGAGGAGGATATGGTATGCACACAATGGGAAATCAAATGTAATAACTGTGGAACATTGTCTACATGGTGGCATCCTTTTGATATTAACATGGGACCCTAGTATTGAGGGATGCATTTATGACAAGATGGTGCATAAATTCAGGGTGACTCGGTGGCACATTTGGGACCCTTGATATTGTTTCCAGTGACAGTTTGGGTTAGCAGGGAGAGGGAGCACTTGTTCAAGCATTGCTTGAGGACAACCAATTTTTGGTGGGGAGGATTGTAATATTCCTAATTTTGTGAACATGGGAGTCACTAAGGACTTTTGCCCAATTTTAGTAATATTAATTAAAAAGGGGCAACGATTATTGGAGAAAGGTGACTAGTATTATTTTATTGGAGAATAACAATAAATTATTATTTTATTAAATGGTGGAAAAAGTAACTTAGTGGACAATGCCCTCCAGTAAGAAAATAATACTAAAAAAAAGGAGTCTAGAGACATGAGGGGAAATTATAAAAGGAAGATGGACTCATTTTGTGGATTAAATTTGACTATTACACTTTACATTACATCCTCTCTTGGATTTTTTTAGCACAAGGGCCAAAGTGCTATTTAGCACCAGGGATTCCAAGTGGAATTCCACCCTCATTTAGGAGAACTTCAAGTGTCTCCCTAGTGAGGTAATTCAGGAGTCAATTCAGGGCTTCCCTTGAGCTTACCGCAGGAGATTACTCAACTTTGCGCATTTTCTCGGTATAGAAGGAGTTTGTGGCACCATCATTTGGAGCAACTAAAATTGGTTGAAGACTTCGGGATTTTGCTGAGACATTCTTCATAGTTGAGGCCATAGATTTGGAGAATTTTGTAAGGTAGTGATTGAGGCTAGAATTTGGGATGAATTTCCATTATGATAGTGTGCAAAGCTCACTGGCTCAAGTCTACATAGGAGTAGGACGTGGCTTCTTTCTGGGAAATTTGGGTTGGAGAAATCAGGCATTTTCCAAAGGGGTTTTTTGCAATATTTTTGGGAGGCTTTCAGTGTCATATTTTTGGGAATCCTATAGTAGCACCATTTTGTGGTGACTTTTTAGCCAGATAGGGCAATTCACACTTCTTGGGGTCATCAAGGACAGTTGGGTCCATCCTAAATGCTTTCTAGGTTTTTGTGGGTATTTGGAGAGGAGTCTATGGTTGTATTTTTAACGTTATTCGAGCAATATCTAGGCTAGAAATCCACTTTCTTTGAGCAATATGTTTTACTAATTAGTTAGCGATTCACACTATTTTTTGGGTTTCCGGAAGAGTTGATTTGGATCCAAACCCTTTCTAGGTTTTTTTGGACTTGTTGAGAAAATCCACTAGCTATTTTTTCAAAATTTTCTGAGCACTCTAGACAGCTAAAACAAAAGTTCTTTCTAGCGAACAAAATATTGAAAAACCCAAAACCATGGTGAAATTCCTATGGGAGTGATTTGTCATCATTTGGGCCATTTTTGACACCTGTGTTTTCCCACGAGCTTGCAATAGCAAGCCCAAGCTCCTCTATACTCATTATTGTACTCGGATTCATCACTATTAATATCATGGCTCAAAAGTTTGCTCATATTTCTTGTGTCTAATATCTATGGGGTGTGTTTTTTTAATTTCATAGTGGTAGCTAGTTCATTGCTTCTATTATCTATGGTATTTATCCATTTGGAATATTACACATGATTCACATATTGAAAATATGAAATCAACATAATATGTCCTCCTATGAGGTGGTTGACAAAGATAATGGAACTACGGATGGAAGTTCATGGGGAACAATATGTGAATCAAGAAAGAAGAGATTGTGAAAGATGCAACTATGGTCACATAGGAAAGGAAATAAACATCTGATGACTAGAAGAACCGGCTATGATATCTCCATGGGAAAGGTATGAAGATCTTGGTAAAAGAAAGAAGACCCTTGACATTGAATATATTGGATATGTGTCAATATGTATGCAGGGTGTTAATGTTGCAACAAGTTGATGTCCTAGTGAAGGTCCATCACAAAAGGTAATTTTTATATATTGTTCATTTTTTATTTTTGAACAATATTTGGATGGGCTGATACAGGGCTACTGAAAGAGAGTTGTGGAAGTCACCCAAAACTAGTACTCATGTGGTGGGATGGAAGATTCAGAAGGAAAAATGATGTGGAAAAAGTATCTGTATGACTGAGATGAAAGGAAGGATGACATGACTGACATGGTTCAAGAAGGAAAGTGATGGATGGTCGATACCCTCTGAACAAGTCCCAAAATATGAAGGCTCCATAATATTAAAAATGAACTTCATGACATCAAAAGAAGGATCCCCTCAAGCAATTGATAGTTCAATTATCTCCACCTATAGTAGAAATTTGATGGAAGCAAGTCCCTAGTTAAGAGGGAGCTTGGACAAGTCCTTGGGTAAGAGGGAGCTTGGGTACATTCCTTTTATAGGAACAGGTACATTCCTTCATAGGAATGGGTATATCCTCCCTAGTTGATAGGGATCACTAGGCACATCATTCTTGTCTTCACTTTGGAGGAAAGAATGGAGGATTAGGTAAGCATCTGGCATCCAATACTCTTTGAGGATGTGGTAGGGCATCCAATATAAGAGTGGTTGTAGAGGATCTATACTCTTTGAGGACTGGGAATCCAAGATAAGAGTAGTCTTATAAGGACACACCCTATGCACATTCAGATGGGGTATCTGCCTTGAGAGACAATGATGATGGTCTCTACAAATCACTGGTCTCTCCAGCATTGTGCTCTGATATTCTAGAGAGAGAGTTGTTATTCAAGGCCTTGCTATGTGACAATGTTGAAAATAACAACAAGAAATGTTAAAAATAACATCAAGAAAGATCTTGATTTAATTTTTTCTTGAATTAAATTAGGAATAAAAGTTTAATTCCACCTCAGGACAACTTGTAATAGTTAACTAAGTTAATTTGACTTAGTTAGCTCAATTAATTTGAGTTGAGGGTATAAATAGAGTCATGTCCAGTGTCTCCTACAATTAGGAACACTAGTTGAGTTTATTTTGAGTTGTAATTATTTAATTCAGTATAACTGAGTTAAATTCAATTAAACTAGTTCCAACTGATGGAGGAATTAGAGGGAGGTCCAATAGTGGGATGCAACCTATAGTAGTGGGGTGCACCTGCAATAGTGGGGTGCAACCTACAATAGTGGGGTGCTACCTATAGTAGTGGGATGCAACCTGCAGTAGTGGGGTGCAGCCTACAGTAGTGGGGTGCAGCCTGTAGTAGTGGGGTGCAGCTTGTAGTAGTGGGGTGCTGCCTATAGTAGTGGGGTGCAACCTGCAATAGTGGGGTGCTACCTGTCGAATAGTGGGGTTCTTTCTGAAGTGTAGTGCGGTTTTGCCTACAATGGTCAACCAATAAAATGAAGATTGACTCATAATTAACTCATGCATGTCAGATCAGAGAAAGACCTAGGTGAGATTGGAGTTCAAGGACAATGTACTATCATTTTTTAAATCATCTAAATTAAATTGATGTTGCATGTGATAAAAAAATTCCTATGAGGATTGCACAAATCCTAATTGAGGAATTTTCTAATTAAATAGAGGCTAATTCCCAAGGGAAACACGTCAGGAAATATGGATTTGGGCAAGAAAGAAATTGGATAAGTATTGGCTTGAGCTTGTCTAGGAGGAAGTGAGATAGATAGATAGTGCAGAGGTTGCTCGAGCTTGAGAAAAGCATTGTAATATTCTCATATTTTCTGGTTAATTCAATATACAGATAGCAGGGGTTTTTAGCTATGGATTTCCCCAGAAAATCATTATGTTATGTCTGATTTAATTATTTCTCTTTTTATGCTTCATAATTTCATCGATCGTTTATTGTTTCTGCTAATGAGAGTCAATTTTCTTAGCATATTACAATATGCAGTTTGAATCTAAAAGAAATTTATGCATGTTATTGGAGCTGAAATCACTATAGAAGAGAAGAATATGAGTTTATCTTTTGCAGAAGAAATTGAATTTGTAGTATCATACTTCAGAGCCAGCAGGATTTCATTCTACAGATTGAGACTCGAATATGCCATTGAGGGTAGTTCGAACTATATTGCTTGGAAGGACAAGATTGAGGAAGTGTTGGAAGACAATGAGCTTATGGAATTCATAGACAAAGATATTCCTAAGCATCCAACATGAACTGATTCTTAGGATCTGGCAGGGTGGAGAAAGTGTGTGGCAAAGGTGAGAAGGATTATTCTAGAAGGAATTTGAGATCATATTGTCTCGAACCTCCATGGTAAGGAGACTACTTTTGAAATGTGGAAGGCCTTGATAAACCTGTTTCAAAAAGATAGTGACCACATGAAGCTGGCACTAAAGGAAAAGCTTAGAAAGATCAAGATGGAGAAGGGCGACACAATACCGAAGTACTTGACCAAGTTCACCCAATATCAGGATGAGCTTGAAAGTTTTGGTGTTACAGTTACTGAAGACAATATGGTGAGTCTAACAATTCTAGGCCTTCCCAAGAGCTGGTACAACTACTAGGAATTAGTTAATGGGAGGGAGAAGCTATCGGAGTGGGAGTGTTTGTAGTCTGACTTGGTGCAAGAAGAGATTCAACAGAACACCATAGATGGGACCTCATCCAAAGAAGCGGAAGAGAATTTTGCAATAGTCAACAAAGAAAATAAAGCCAAGGGAAAGAAGTCCCAAGGTGAGGAGGGAAAGAAGAAAGAATTGTCCAACATCAAGTGTTTTCACTATCACGAGTTTGGGCACTATGCCATTAAATGTCCACAGAGGAAAGCAAGAAAGAAGGAGCCTGCAGTAGAAGCAACAGATGAAGCTTTAGATTCACAATTCGAACTTGAATTTACTCTCATTGCATGCATGGAAAGCACTGAATGGGAATCATGTGGTATCTCAATAGCGATACCTTGTTCCATATGACGGGGAATAGAGATCTCTTCAGTGACATGGAGGACAAATACCTTAAGCATAACATAGAGTTTGGAGATGATGGAAGGTATAACGTGACTAATATTAGTAAAAATACTTTTGAGAGGGATTTTGGCTCCCCTCTCAGACTCACATATATGATGTATGTTCCAGGACTAAATAAGAATATTGTTTCTATCGCGGTGTAGGAAGATGGTGTCCATGATGTGATATTTAGCAAAGGAAAGGTGAAACAAATTGGTGTGCAAGTAAAGAACCTGTATGAAATTGAGGTAAAAGATGCAGGGAAAGCCTTGAGGAGAAAGGTAAAGGTTAGAGACTTGGTGGTTGAGAGGGAGTATGAATTACCTCTCAACATGTAGCCTCAGCTAGTTGTGGAGTAGCCACAATTGTAGAAGTAGAGAGGAGCTCGAGTGGAGACATCCACTCAAGAAGAGACCTCCAGTAGGGGGAAATTTCAAGTCAAGTGGGCAGAGGGAGCACATGCAACCATACCTCTTGGTGAGAGGTGGGGCGATGTGAAGCAATAGTTCCAAGAGTGCAGAAATTTGGGTAGCATCCATTGAGGTGTGTTTGTGTCATGGACCATTACCTTGTTATGGGGGCCCATATTATTCAGTAGCAGGAGGATCAGTGTTAGTAATATATTGAGGAGTATAGAGAAGTGTTGACAGCAGAGCGAGAAGCTTAGTAGTAACAGAATTTTACCAGTAGACAGTTGCAGCCACAGTTGATTCAGTTTTTTTTGTTTGCATGATTTTTGGTTGCAGATGTTGCAGTAGAAACAACAACAGTGAGAAGATTTGCATGAAGAACATGCCAAAGGTGCTGGATTGGAATAGGTGTTAATCCCTTTCTTTTTTGGAGGGAGTGTTGAAAATAACAAGAAGAAATGTTAAAAATAATATCAAGAAAGTTCCTGATTTAATTTGTCCTTGAATTAAATTAGGAATAAAATTGTAATTCCACATCTCATCACAACTTATAATAGTTAACTAAGTTAATTTGACATAGTTAGCTTAGTTAATTTGAGTTGAGGGTCTAAATAGAGTCATGTAGAGTGTATCCTATAATTAGGAGCACTAGATGAGTTTATTTTGAGTTGTAATTATTTAATTTAGTATAACTGAGTTAAAATCAGTTAAACTAGTTCCAACTGATGGAGGAAATAACGGGAGGTCTAGTAGTGGGGTGTAGCATGCAGTAGTGGAGTGCAACCCGCAGTATTGGGGTGCAACCTACAATAGTGGGGTGCTACCTGCAATAGTGGGGTGAAACCTACAGTAGTGGGGTACTTCCTACAGTAGTGGGGTGCAACCTGCACTAGTGTGGTGTAGCCTGTATAGAGGGGTACTGCTTGCATTAGTGGGGTGTAGTCTGCAGTAGTGGGGTGCTGCCTATTGAACATTGCAGTGTTGCCTGAATTTTAGTGTGGTGTTGCCTATAGTGATCAACCAGTAAACTAAAGATTCACTCATAATTAACTCATGCATGCCAGATCACAGAAAGACCCAGTTGGGATTAGAGTTCAGGGACAATGTACTATCAGTTGTAAAATCATTTAAATTAAACTGATGGTGCATGCAATTGGAAAAAGGCCTATGAGGATTGCACAATTCATAATTGAGGAATTTCCTAATTAAATATAGGCTAATTCCCAAGGGAACATCGTAAGGAAATAGTGACTTGGGCAAGCAATAAATTGGCTTGAGCTTGTCAAGGAAGCAGTGAGATAGATAGAGATAGTGCAGAGGTTGCTCAGGCTTGAGAAAAGCATTGTAATATTCTCATAGTTTCCAATTAATGCAATATAAAGATAGAAGGGGTTTTTAGCTGTGGCTTTCCCCAGAAAATCATTGTGTTATGTGTGATTGAATTATTTCTCTTATATGCTTCAATATTTCATACGTCGTTTATTGTTTCCACGAATGAGTAGAGTAGATTCAAGTCAATTGTTTTAGCATATTACGATCTGCAGTTTGAATCTACAAGGATTTCTACAGACAATGCTAGTTGGTATGATGCTATATATATGGGTTACTAATCCGAATATTCTTATGATAATTCTCCAGATTGAGAATGTCCAAGTACCTTGTATGGATTATGAATACCTCCCTAGATAAGATGGAATGTTGAAATATGTACCTAGGTTCAATCTTCATAATGACATATGTAATCATGATTTTATATATTTGATGTAATAAGAAAAATAAATTTATTATTGTTGTTCTTGAGGCATGAGTTTCATGCTCAAGAGAAATTTATTTTATAGGTCAAGCTCCTATTATGATCTTCTAGGGCTTTTCATTGAGTCTACAAGTCATTGTCATGTATAAAATACCCATTTTTGAATGTTACATATTGTAAAATAATTTATTAAAGTCAAAGTTGTGTCAAAAGACCCTCCAAGACCTATTCATAATACAAATATCAAGTTGTCCTACACACATGGACAAGTCGTCCTAAAAGAAGCAATTCAACCCTCTAAGAAGCCTATATAAAGGAGACTTTGACCTCACTTGGAGAGACACACTTCACTCACTCAAGTTTGATCATGAGGAAAAGAAGTAGTGCGAATAATAGGAAGATGAAGGAAGAAGGAAAGTCGAGTTGTTTTGGATTTGTTTTTGGGCTACTTCTTTCCACACATGAAAAAGAATTAGCGCACATATTGCTAAAATAAAGCTGACTTGTAGAAGTGAAGATAGTACATCAAGAAGAGCTATTTTGGGAACCAAATTATCTAGGAGAGAGAATTTATCCAAATGAAGGAGAGAGGAGGAGGAATACACCATTGTTCTTGACATGCGAAAAGGCTAGGGTTTCTGTAGAAGAATCTATTGGAGAGGTCAAAGTTGCGGAAAATTCTACTGGATAGGTTGAAGTTGCAAAATAAGCTACTAGATAGGTCGAAGTTGAAAAAAAAAGTTGTTGGGCAGGTCAAAATTGTAGAAGAAGCTGCTGGAAGTCAAATTTGCAAAAGTTACTAGAAAGGTGTGACTTGGTCTTGGCAGGTCTTGGTCAAGGGTCAAAGGTGTTGGAATTTGTCAATTGAATTCCTATAAGAAGAAAAACAAATTATGGTGGTTTTTTCTCTCAAGTTGGAGAAGGTTTGGCCCTAGATGATCGCCTATATCTTGTGTCCTTTGTCTTATTTTTCTTTATTGTTGTTGGGAACGAGTCCCCTGGGGTCAATTTTGGGGTTAAAAGCCCAAGTTTTGTGTAAAGAATGTAAAGTCTTCGCAATTTGTGGTCACGGAGCACAAAGATGCAAATAGTCAAAAAGGGTTTCCGCCCTTAGTTTAGATAGTTTGTGTCGTCTTGATGAGATCTGCCCTTGGTCCGTGGACCATGGGATGGTATAAAAAGGGAATCTTAGAAGATTCTAAGGTAGTTCATAATTTTTTGGTAGAGTTCGGAGTTAGTTGATTGGTTTGTGAGAGCTAAGAGTGAAGAGTCTTAGCATAGGAAGAGGCTTTGTAGCTGAGTACACAAAGGCCTAGGGTAGAAGTCCACAGCTGAGTGCGCAGACCCCTGCAGCTGTGTGTGCAAGGTAATCAGAGTATGTACTGGAAATATGGATTATCAATAAAGAGAAGTATTCTGGAATTACCTGTGTATTTTACTTTTGTTAATTGCATGCGATTATGTTATGTTGAATACTGGGTTTATGTTTTAATACTACTATGATGCGTGAATCTATATGTTTCTCTTTATTATATGAATGCAAGTAAGAATATATGTTTACGCATGATAATTATAATTACCTATTAAGACAGTATGAAACTAAGAGAATCTGAGTAAATATAGAAGTAAGAGTAATTACAGAGGCATGTAAGTGCCTGATCTATCTATTTAGGGTCTGCGAAGGATGATCGGAGACTTTCGCGGAGGCTTCAAGGACGAATAAGAGAAATACTTTGATAAGCCCTAAAGGGCTTATCAATTTGCGTGAAGGAAGGGTTAGGGCATATAATCGACATCACAACCATCTCACGGTGCGGAAACTTGGTTCCTTCATCCCCCCATACTGCTTTGGTTGAGACTTCAGTCTGCGCTCATGGATTGATGCCAAAAGGGCCAGTAGTGTAGGGATTTGCTTCTCTACTTAACACTGAACCTGGGTCAGGGCCCATCAAGCCAACAAATGATTTTGTTGTCGGGACCTGGATCTACATAACAAGATGTGTGATGTCGCGTCATTGGAATCCAACTAAGAACGAGATTGAAGACTGGCTGGATAGAAAGATCCATGAATTTGCGGCACAAGAAAACAAGAATCCATGATTGATGAAAGAACAATGGTTGGACAGGTATATGTACACAAAGATACATGAAATCTTCTTCTGTTCCTTCTCGATTGAATTATACGAGTGGATTGTGAAGTTAGCAGATGGCCAAGGGAGGTGGAGGCTTGAGGGTCCGATTGTCTGGACCCCGGAGTTAGTACGTAGATTGGAAGCCTCTGAAGATAAGATCGCACGTGTTGTCAATCATTGGCTCAATCATATCATAGGAGGATTTGTGACAAAGTTCGCGGTCGATACTTCGGTTAGTTACAGCAAAGTAGAGCGCCACTTCTTCAAAGGGTCAAGAGGTAAGTATTTAAAATCGTTAAATACATGGATTAAGATGATATTGTGCCAAAAGAGAGTTATGTAGTTACCTTGATGTTTGGGGCTACACGAAGTGGAAGGACTTTCAAGGATAGAGGAAGAAAAGGCTCTAAATATAGCCCACTGATTGAACCTCCTTTGAGTGATGACAAGGGAGCAGCACAGGCTCTCTGCAAAGCACTATTTAGTTGATAAAGCAAGGGTTACCGCGAATACTTCATCCACCCCCACCACCTCCATCTTCACCTCCACCGCTTACATCCTCACCAACACCACTGCCACCTCCGCCACCGTTCAATATGGTGAACTCTGTAAAGCTACCTGTGTTCAAGGGTGTGGGAAATGAAGATCCTAACCAGTTTTGGTTTGTCGCAAAGGCTGTATGGGAAGCTCAGGGTATCACAAATGATAAAATGAAGAAAGCGACATTGGTTAGTGCTTTGCAAGACCACGCACTAACTTGGTACATTAAGTATTGCATGGATAACCCGATGTCCACGTTGGCAGATATCCAAACTACGTTGAATAAGGAGTTCAGTGACCTAAGTTTGAAGCACAATCAATTGTGGGATTCAAATAGTTCATGATGAAGCCTGGTGAGACACCCTGGGATTTGGATCATAGATTGAAGTGTACGATCTGTGAGGCTAACATGAATCTGACCGATGGGTAGCACTGCGAATGGTTTGTGGCCTCACTCGTGCCTCATCTAAGGGTAGCACTATCACAACAAAAGATTGGGACCCAAGTGGAAGCTCTGGAAATCACGATGAGATTGCATGAGACACCAATGCAGGATGCTAATCTGGGAGTTTAGTAGATTCATGCGCAGTTACAAAACCTTTGCGTCGAAATGCAGAGTCTAAAAAAAGACAGAACAGCTTAGCCAGAGGCGCGCGAAGAAGTGTGGTGCCTAAAGTGAAAAATCCAGGGGCATGACAAAGATCATTGTCCAGTTTTCGCAAATTTTGTTGCAGCAGGGGGACCAATGCCTCCAAGGCTGGAAGCTGCAGCAAGGCCAAGTACATGGCATACGCTATGGTGTGCTATCTGTCAGGTAGCTAGGAAACATGAGACAGATAATTGCAATTTTCTATAGAAATTTGTACAAACACCGCAACAACTCTTTTGCAACTTCTGTCAATCAGTGGGTCATGATGAGCACAATTTCCGGAGTTACGAATTAATGATGGATAGGACACCTACATACAGGGTGCAGGCAGAAACACAACCTCCAGACCAAGGCACTGGAGGAGCGCGAGGCGAGTATCAGGGGTACAGACGAGGCCAAGGTGGATGAGGACCTGGTAGAGGTCGAGGGCAGGTTATTTGTTACAATTGTGGAGGACCGGGATACTACGCGCGAGACTGCTTGAATCTGACGCGGCTGTCATGCCGCTATTGTACTCAATTTGACCATGCAATCGAGGATTTCCCTATATTGTTAACTAAGATACGCGAGAAGGGAACCTAACCTCAGCAACCGACTCAGAACATGCAGATGATGAGGGTTGAACCTCGTGAGGAAGACCCTAAGGTAAATATTGCGTTGTGGAGTGGAGCGGCGACTAGTGAGGATAAGGGGAAGTAGCCTGAAGAAGGTGAGTGGGTCTGCAAAGTTCCAGAAAGGGAGATCGGGTTTGATTTAGAACGCGCAAAACAAACATTTATGGAAGTGAAGAAAAGTTTCGTTGAGGCCTATACCTCAAGGAGTCAAGAGAAGAGAGCTGAAGAAATGGACCTGTTCATGATTACCACGTTCTTAGAGACCTACATGAAATTGCTACGCGATAGTAAGGCGGTGAAAGGACTCTAAGAGCTGATCAATAGGTGCGCCAGCAAGGAAAGCTCTACTGATGAATCGTGCGTAGTTAGGAAGCTTGGTAAGCATAAGGCAAGAACTAGACATGAAATGAGACTCGCCGCACAGATAGGAGAATACGAAATGGACCAAGTTATCTTGGACCTAGGGTCCGACGCGAAAGTTTTGCCGAAACAGACATGGGAAATAATGGGGAGACCTGCACTACAGTGGTCTCCGATTCAGTTAAGGATGGTGAATCAACAGAAAATCATACCAATGGGGAGGTTGCAGGGGGTAATAGTCGATATCGAAGGCGCGAGCGCACTAGCTGATTTTGCAGTGATAGAGATCATGGATGACAAAAATCCTTACCCCACGCTCCTTGGGATCGATTGGGCCACTGACATGAATTGGGTAATCAATCTGAAGAAGCAGAAGATGACATTTCAGAAGAAATTTCTCCGTGTAGTGGTGCCACTAGACCCTGCAGAAGGACCGTGCTATACTGAACCAGCTCGCCATTATGAAAGTGATGATGATTTAGACCAGATTTACAAGATAACGGCATGAGATCAGGATTGGGTGAATCTAACAGCAAATGGATGTATTTCATGGGACCGCGAAAGTTCCTGCACATCAGATTCAGAGGAAGAACTGGAGCACTAACAAAATCAACTACATGAAGTATCTACGTTGCGCTGTAATATGATGACCAATTCGTTGCACTGTGTATCATCAAAGGTAAGAAATTTGCCTTACTATGATGATTAAGTGATGTTGATCACTTTTTGGATGAATTTGAGAGAGAAGTGCTAGAGAAACATCATTTGTAGGCCATGGACTAGGCGTTGCGCGCTACACCTGTGAGATGGTGGGGCACTCACAAGGACAATTTTGATGATTGGCGCGTATATAAAAAAATGATGAGAGTGCGGTTTGGTCACCCACAAGTATGGATAAGAGAAAAATATGATGGGAGAAATGATCCGCGTGACCACTTGGCCAAATGAACTGAATATGGAGTGAAGCCTCAGTTGGAGTGGGTACATATGTTTTTTCATATCTTGGATGTTATACCGATGAATTGGTACTTGGAGACAAAACTCCGCAATGGCACTGAAGAATGGGATGTTTTGCACCAAATATTTTTGATGACATTCAACTTTGAGGATGGGTTTTAAAGTATCGATGAAGTGTTGTAGGAGGTTAAGGCAGAAATTTTCAGGATACCGCAGGATCCTCTAGGTTTCATTCAACCTTATTGGACTACCCAGCTGAGCCATGCGCTGGAGTGCTACAATGTGATAGTGGAAGAAGAAGACGAAGACCCAAGGAAGATTAATATTCCAGAGACTGAAGGTCACCGTGAAGTTGAAGGACCGCAACTAGAGCACCCCAACATAACCGAGTGCTCAAAACTAGACAGGTGAACATTGGCACGGAGGCAAATCCGAAGTTTTCAAAGATTGAGAACTATTGGGACAACGCGACGGTAGATAAGGTCGTCGAATCACTCCGCGAATATAAATATCTATTCCCCACAAAGTTTTCATATCTGAAAGGGATAATAGGAGACTTGGGTGTCATGAATATCACCCTAAAACTGGACGCGAAACCTGTGAAGCAAAGACATTACTACCTCAATCTGAAGTATAAAGAAAGGGTCTGCTTAGAGTTAGATAATATGCTCGCGGAAGGTATCAATGAACCGATGGAAGAATCTGATTGGGTGAGCCCAATAGTAGTTCAGCAAAAGAAGTAGAAGGAATAAATAAGGATGTGCATAGATCTCAGAAAGTTGAATGATGCCTGCATGCATGATCCCTTCCCAACTCCATTCACCAACGAGGTCCTGGATAATGTTGGCGTCCAAGAAGCATATTCATTCACAGATGGGTTCTCTGGGTACAATCAGATCAAGATCGCACCGGAGGATAGAAGTAAGATTACCTTCATGACTGAATGGGGATGCTTCCAGTATACAGTGATTCATTTTGGGCTGAAGAATGCGCCGGTGATCTTTTCGCGCGTAATCATCACGGCATTCAAGGATTTCATTCACAAATTTCTGGAGGTATACTTTGACAATTAGACAGTGTTTGGATTGATAAAGCACCATGTGGAAAGTCTACGCTTGATGCTAGATACATGCCAAAGGTGCCAGATCGCGCTCAATCTGAAGAAATTCTTGTTTTGTGTCCCTTTTGGGATCTTGTTGGGTCATGCGGTATGCAGACACGACTTGATGGTATACCTTGCAAAGATCGCGGTCATAATCAATTTGGAAGCACCAAGGAGTGTGAAATAGTTGTGCGCAATGTTGGGGCATACGGGATACTATAGGAAATTCATCAAGAGCTATGCCCAGATCACCGCGCCGATGGAAAAACTGTTAAAGAAGGATGTTACATTCTGTTGGAATGAAGAATGCCAAAAGAGCTTGGATGTGCTAAAGGAGAAAATGGTCACCGCGTTGATCCTAGTCTTCTCAGATTGGAAGAAGGAATTTCATGTGCATGTGGACGCGTCATGTATTGCACTGGGAGCAGTACTGACACAGGCCGGTGAAGGGGACTTGGATCACCCTATAATGTTCGCAAGTAGGAAGTTGTCAAAAGCTAAGAAAAATTATTCCATGATAGAGCGCGAAGGATTAGCTATGGTGTACATGCTCCAAAAGTTTAGGCATTATCTGTTGGGTGGACATTTTAAGATGTATACAGACCATTCTGCATTGAAATACCTAGTCAACAATCCTATGTTGGAGGGGAAGATATGCAAGTGGTCGTTGTTTTTCCAGGAATATGACTTTGAAGTCATTGTGAAACCAGGACGATTGAATGCAGGACCGAATCATCTGTCGCACACTGAAACTGGAGAAGAGCCTACTAATTTGGAGGAAGGATTTCCTGACGCGTAGATCTTTGCGCTGCACATCACAGACAGCCACTTTGAATATATTATACACTTCCTAACAACAAGAACAGCTCCGGAATAATATACAAGTCAACATAAGAAGGAAATGGTGGTGTGCATGACAAAATTTTCTTTCATTGCAGGGCACTTGTACAAAATGGGATCAGATGAAATATTGCGACATTATGAGCTAGAGTTTGAATGAAACAGCATCCTCGCCGAGGTTCATGGCGAAGCCACGGGAGGTCATTATGCAGGAAAAGCAACAGCGCAAAAGATTCTACGCGCTGGGTTATGGTGGCTGACCTTGCATAAGGATTCAAAAGCATATTGTAGGGCATGCGACGCATGCCAAAGGACTGGCAGACCCTTGCGTAGGGATGAGCTACCGCTGAATCCATAGATATCGTTACAACCCTTCGAAAAGTGGGTGATTGACTTTGTGGGACCAATTTAGCCTCCAGGGAAGAAGACAGGTGAGCGGTACATCATCATTGCGACTGAGTACTTAACCAGATGGGTAGAGGCGTAGCCTGTCAAGGACAGTACAAGTGTGACAGTAGCAAAATTCATCTTTGAGTATGTGCTCACAAGGTTTGGCTGTCCAAAAATTTTAATGAGCGATCACGGTACACATTTTCTTAATGAGACGATCAATGCGATGATGGAAGAATTTCAGGTTTACCATCAGAAGAGCACACCATATCATCCACAAGCTAATGGGACAGTGGAAGATTTTAATAAAATATTGGAGAGCACGCTAACAAAGGGTTGCAATGCTCAAAGAAATGAATAGGATGTGCGCGTGCCCGCGGTGCTATGAGCTTATAGAACGACTTTCAAGAAGTTGACTAGACAAACACCGTTCAGATTGGTTTATGGTGTAGAAGTTGTGATGTCGATGGAATACATTGTACCTAGTCTGTGCATAGTAGCATTCGGCGGATCACGGAGCCCTAGAGGAGAGGCTTGAACAACTAATAAAGCTTGAAGAGGATATATTTCTAGTTGGATTCCATCAACAAATTCAAAAGGAGTGCGAAAAGGCATGGCACAATCATCACATAAAACTGCGCACCTTCAAGGTGAATGATTTAGTTCTATTATATGAAAACAAGTTTGATAAATTTCCAAGAAAATTTCGTATGCATTGGTTGGGGCCATATGTCATCAAGGAGATTATCGATGGTGGAGTAGTTAAATTGGTAAAGTTGAATGGAGATCCATTCCCAAGGAGGGTGAATGGCAACTGATTGAAGCCATACACCAACAATCCGGCTAGATGACTACAGGATGGAAGCACAGTCTTAGCACTCCACATAGCTAAAAGGAGGCGCGGGACTATAAACTACACTTCCCGGGTTATGGAGCTGCGAGATTGGGCAACTTCTCGGAATGAAGGAACGTCACAGTGTCAGCAGAAATGCGCGGGGAGCTGCACTATCGAAGAAGTGACCGTGCAGTGAAGCCGAAAAGTGACCGTTATGGTCACTGTTCATGACTTGACAGTGATAAAATGGATAAATGGAGTGGGGGGCTGACATTTAAGTCAGAATTTAAGGGAAAGATCTTTGAAAATCTGTCACCAGTCCAGTATTTATGAATGAATTGTGGGGGGAATGATAGGATTTGAATTCACAAATGCCTATAAATTACAAGTGGTTGCCTAGCGAAAAACACTTGGCATTTTGAGAATTGAGGTGTTAAGCTCTCAGGCGCGTATGAAACATGAGTACTTTGAAGCTTTGATAGCAAGTACAACATTTGAGAAGTTTCCAAAGGAAACGCAAGAGTTGTTGTCTAGTATCATGTTGGCGCCCGTAGAAACTGTGAGTGCTAGAGAAGCAATGGTAGCTGAGGAAGTTGCCCCGGAGATAGAAAGAGTTGAAGTACCTGTAGAGGTACGAAAATCTCTGAGGTACCCCAGGCCGAGGCCTATGCCGACCAAAGAGGGTAAAAAAAAAAGAAAGATAAGCCGAAAGCAACACCGTCGGTATGAGGATCACCCAGGAAACACCCACAGAAGGAAAATCCCACCGCGTAGGAGAAGGAAAAGGTAGTTAACTTGGAACCTGAAGAAGAGAGTGAAGAAATCAATATGGGTGGGGACAACATTGACATGGGGGCCAAGGACGTTGGTGTTGAAGGGTCTGACCCTATCTCTAAACTACCCGAATACATTCCTCCACGCTGAGGTAAGTCATAGGTCCCAAAGGACATTGATGAGAGCAATGTCACGCTCCATACACCATTGTTGTCGGACAAGATCACATTTCATGGACTGAGCTTGGTGTGCGTCCCCCTTTTAAATATGGAGGATTGGGATTTGGTCGAGATGGAGTGCTTTCCCCACTTAGCGACTGATCAGTTCATGCATTGTTTCTTCTATAAGGACACTGGTGAGATCGTGTTGGAGCTAAGGAAATGGATAAAATGGGTGGATAGGGCAGGAGTGCTAAACATGCTATGGGTGCTGCATTACAACCGCATGCCCATAACCATGATAGTGATCAAACAACTGTTGTGCTTGGTGCACGATGGGTGCCTATGGTTGGAAGAACCAATACCGATCACTGACATGCTGATCCATAGGATCACTCAGCTGCCGCATTCAGGATTAAATCCGGCCATGGAATTTGGCGGAAAGACAAGTGAGCGCAACCTTGCTGAGAAAATGAAGGACAAATTTAAGCTCATCAAGGAGCCGCATGGCTACTCCATTTCTAGTATAACTGACCCTGTGGTCAAAGTAGCCACCCAGATCCTAGCAAGGAAAATTATGAGAACGTGTCGCGCAGATGAAGTGTCGGCACTGGTTGTATTATTAGTACCCAGTGTGCGGAGAGCGTACAATTCAACTAGGCACACTACCTCTGTAGCGAGTTCCATGTGAACTACAGAGAGGCATAAGACCGCAACAAAACATTTCACTATGCATGGCTGCTACTATCCATAATACTAGTCATATGGGATTTACTGGAAGATAGTCAATTTCCTCCGGTCGCGTAGGATTTACTGGAAGCAGTGAAGTTCACTTCGATCTAGGCCACCAAGGACCCCCAAAGGGTCAAGGATAGCAAGATCTTTTGGATCTTGATGGATATGAGTACCAACATGGCCATCAACCGTAAACCGTGGTTGTCGCAGACTGTCTTCGACCAGTTGGTAGAGTATGTGGAGTTCAAGGCAAACTTCCATTGTGTCTCCATGTGAGTGTGGAAGGACCCTAAGAAAAAGTGGTATAACCTTCCATACCTCTCCACAGATGATGCAATCATGGTGGTCCTTGACTGCTGGCCAACAGAGTGGTACACGGCCTCAGACTTGAAAACTAGGTCTAGCAAGTCTGCAGCGAAGCATAAGAAGGAAGAGGCCAGACTAAAGATGGAATAGTTGGCCAAGAAGAGGAAGAAAGAGGCTGAGGACAAAGCCAAAGCGGAGCACACTGCCAAAAGGTAGATAGATGGGTAGGAAGGAGAGGAGGAGCGCAAATCTGATAGGAGTTAGAAATCTACTTCCCCAAAGACAGAAGAGGAAGAGCAGTGATCTGACCAAGGAGAAGCAGACCCGGAGACTACTCCGTTCTGGGTTAAGCACAACAGGGAGCAATAGAAAGTAGGGAAACAGAAGAATTCCAAGGCCAGCAAAACGTCCCTTGACCCAATCACCTTAACAGAGGGTGATTTGAACGACATTGGCGATGCGGTGAGGGATGCGACCGCGGAACTTCTACAGTAGTTCCAGTAGTAGCAGCAAAAGGCCTTGGGTGCCATTCAAACGGGTCTATGTGAGCTGCAGATTCAGGCATCATAGGTATAGACCAGTGTGGGGAAAAGCAATGTAGTGTCAACTAGTTTGGCACCTGGAACGTTGGAGGCAACAGAAATGGTGCGCACGCTGGATCCTCAGGCCATAGTGCTACTGGATGGAGCGCTGGCTGCAGAAGCAGAAGCTGACAAGCCACTATCAGCACCCTCAAGAGGGTTGGGCTAAATTTGGTTGCGCTTCCAAGTGAATCCCTTCACACCTTACAAGATGGTGTGGTTACAGAACTTCGGGCTCGAGAACAGCACACCCTCAATGTTATCAGTGATTAGAAGGTGAACAATGCTTAGTTGGTTGCATAGAATAATTATGCCATTGATCTTCTTAAGGTCACCACAAAAAAGAATGATCACATGACCAAGGTGGTGGCTGAGGCATTCAGGATTTTGCTAGAGCTGGATATTCCTAAAGATGCACCAGTGGATGTGAGAATTCAGAAGCTCGTTGATGGAGTGTGCGAAGTGAGAACAGAGTTGGCTAAGGTTCAGTTTGAACTGAACCTTAAAACTACATAGCTTGAGTTGAGGGCCCAGCCTTCGACTCCACCAGAGCTTAAAGAATAGCACGGACGCTATCAAAGATGCAGTAGCAGCTATAGATGTAACCATGAAGGAGTGTATTGTGCTCTTCGAGCAGTTGCTCGAAGTAGTCACCAACCTATAGGAGGATCCCATTGTGTAGAGGCTCGAGACAGAGGTGCAGGAGCTACAAAAAAGATATGATGAGGTTAAAGGAATAGCACGTACCGTCACCATTACACAAAGGTTAGCGAAGCTGCAGGAAGCAAAGGCTCTGAAAGAGCATGTGGATGCAACTTAGTGCAAGGAGACAGTACTCAAGGCCAGATTGGGGCCTTGGCTAGAGGAAGCCTATGTACTCACTTCCTCCATTGAAGGGAAATTGGCCAGTCTACAGGTGACACAGTAGAAAATATAGGAAGGTAGCACAGAGCCAGCAACGAAGCAGTTGGTTGAGTAGGTGAAACATGCGGCAATAGAGTGCACCGTCAAAGTCGTAGTGGTACAGTTACAGCTGGGAGGTCTTCACGATAAGATATTCACAGCAACAGAGTGACTCGGGGTTGAGTCACCAGATTTGTGTTGGGGTTATGTTGGGATCGGGTCCCCTGGGGTCAATTTTGGGGTTAAAAGCCCAAGTTTTGGGGCTAAAATCCCAAGTTTTGTGTAAAGAATGTAAAGTCTCTGCATTTTGTGGTCACGGAGCGTGAAGATGTAAACAGTCAAAAATGGTTTCCACCCTTAGTTTAGATAGTTTGTGTCAGCTTGATGAGATCTTCCCTTGGTCTGTGGACCATGGGATGCTATAAAAAAGGAGTCTTAGAAGAGTCTAAGGTAGTTCTATTTGCTTGTAAAATCAAGTCTCCAAAATCAAGCCAATGAAGACCTGCAAAAGAAGCAAAATAAGAAATAAGAAATAAACTATGAATAAGAGAAAAGTAACAACAGATGAACATGAATATGTTTATGCATACCTGGAAGGGTCTAATTGTAAGAGTACCTTATAGATATTTGACATTCTCCCATGTATTATCTTTGATTTCGCATATGTTCAAAATCATCTACTTATTTAACCATTAAGTAATGAGTTATTGATTTGCATCTACTTCATAATAACATTAAGGGACAAGAGTGGGATAAGTGATCATATAAGGATTGCATATGAATTGAAAATTGAATTTCTCAAGAGCGCTTGATTATAAATATTTTTTAGAACATCACCCTTCCTGGTTTTCTTTTCAAATTTAACAAAGTGATGAAGCTTCATCAAGAAGAATAAGAAAGTGCAGTGTAAGTGTAATTCAAATGACCATACTTTTCAAAGACTCTTTTTTAGAGAATGAAGTAGATGCAAGGAAGCATCATGGCGAATTACATGTTTATTAAAAATATGCAATAATGAAATAACTACAAACCGGAAAGGAATCTATATCTAAAATAATCTATTCCTAATCCTAACAACATGAAATGAAACATGACTATGTAATATAGTTATACTTCCATTGTAGCCCTTCAAACATTTTATTTCTTGCGTGTATGTACAGATCAAACATTGGTAACGAAAATACAATTACAATAAAACCAACAAAAATAATTTTGAATGCAGTATATACACTAATTGCTAACATATTTATAAAAAATAGTGTATTTACAATCACCTTCTCTTGAAAAGTTTCCTCCAACCAAATCTCTATGGGATCATAAAAATAAAGATGAATATTGGATAGAGAATGGAAGAGTTTATATGAAAGATAAGTTGAAAAAAAGTTAGTGTTATATACATAAGACAAATCATTAATGATCTTCAGTAAAAATGAAGCTTCCAAACAACTTTGAAATTGATCAATGAAATTTGGATGGGAGTTTAATGAATCTATGAGAAGATCATTGTTTAAACTAAGAGGTTGGACATGTTGAATCAATGTACTCAAAAGTGATGATTCATGTTGAAAATTCACTCTAGAAGCAAAAGTAAGTTGATAACACATAACCATCAAATGGAATTGGGAGATCAACAACTCTAAATTTGAGATTCTTCTTCACATTCTAGTAATGCGTATTGCAATTGTTCAACACTTAATTGTTCCATATGTCAGCAAATGACATCTAAATATTGAAAAATGAAAACATAACATAAATCTGAAATCAAGCAAAATAAATGAAGAAAAAACAATGAAATCACATCATAATTTACATTATTGTTACAATTAATGTTACAACACAATTGGGACTGATTTGAAACAATTTCCTTTTCACAAGCACTAGCAAAGATAATACAATTAGAATGATCATCTTGTGAAAGAGGGAAAGATTTATGACTATGAATAGGAGTGAGAACTTGATCATCATAAGAATCATAAATTATGGTGAATCCTTGAATGTTGAAATCACGAAAATGATTAATTGTTTGAAAATGAGAATTTATTGGAACAATTTATGAATTTGAGTTTTCTTCATTCTCAAATATGATTTGACTTTGATCATGAGGTTTTAATGAAGAATAAGATAAATCAACATCCTCAATTTCAAAGTAATCATCATAGATGACTTCACGACATTCACAATAATTCTCTTCATTCTCATATGGTGTATCAAAACAAGAAGGAGTATTGAGCACATGTTCATCGATATCAGAAGAATGATCAATTATTGTCTCTTTATTTTGATAAAAACTAATTGGCAATCTAGCCTTTCTATTTTCTGGATCATCGGTAATACAAAATGAATATGAATTGCTACTAGTAAAAATATCAAGATAAAGGGAAAAATGGGAGTTAGAAGCAATGAACCTGAAAAATATCTCTATTTGCAGAGTTTTGTGCATTTTCTCCATTACAAATTTCAGATTCTTCATCATTGATTTGTCTACTTATGCTTTCTTGAAGATTGTTGCTTGGTTGCCTTGCATTTTGTATTTGATGATCACATTCATAAATTTTTATAGTTGATTGCACATTATTGTAATCTTCAATTTGCTCTTGTGCTTGCCAATTTATTAATTGATTTTCTGATTTCATTTCATTTTGATTTTCTGATTTTGTGGCAAGTAGTTTTTCAAGATTATTACTAGTATCTTCTTGCGGTAGCAGAATTTTCCAAGCTTCATGACTGTGTTTCATTAACATGAGAGAGTGCATCATGATCATTATTAATTCTATAAGAGGTGTGTACTAAGTGAAGGAATTGATCATACATGACAGAAGCAATTTCATCTTGATTAATATGCACCTCCATTTTGGAATTCTCAATTATGTTAATAAAGGTTGAAGAAGATTCATCAAAGCTTGTAATGGTTTCCTATGGACTAGGAATGCAAGTAAGAGAGAAAACATATTCAAACCATTCCATCAATCCAATATCTAAAGGTTTATCTTCAACTTTGAATCTTAAACAATTTAATCAGAATCTAGCGGTAAAATCTATGAAATATTCATTTTCAAACTTCCATAAATATTCAAATTCATCACATGCATGTTCATCATCATAACCGTCAAATTCATAAAGGAATTTTGTGATAAATAGATCCCAAATGTGAATAGAGGTAACTGGAAGCGAATGACACCATCATCTCACTTTTCCCAAGAATGTAAGAGTAAAAATTCTACATAAAATACCTTCATCAATATCAAGAAAAGTAGAATTTGCAAAATTTTGAATAAACTGTAAGGCATGATCAAATGCAGAAACATTATTCTTACTGCTAAATTTTACCTTTGACAAGTGTCTTATTGTTTCCGGTGGAGTATTGGAGGATAAACATCTAGTAATACAACTCCAAATTGGAAGTTTGGGAGGAGCCATTGTGATTAAAATAAAAACTTTAAAATACAAAAACTCTAAAAGACAACAAGTCGCCAGGCCCTCTTTCTAGCGCCAAAAATGTTGATGGTCCAAAATGACCTTATCAACATGTAAGGGAGACCACCCGGTCAGGAACTTAAAGCAACTCCTTTTCCATTTGGAATGGTGGTTCCGACTGGTTCAATTGGGTCCAATTACCCTCTCTTTCTCTGTTGGCTTATAATATGTCTATTAGTTGCCAATAGAAAAGAGACATTAGATCTACCCTCTTGTAGAGCTCATGCAAGAAAGTGATCCTTAAGCTGAATTAATGGCTCAGCCAAGCCACTCTAAAGTTTGCCCCTATGTAAGAGGACTTCTAGAATGCAATATTAAAACTAAATGCAAATCTACTCTAAGTAACAGAAAATAAATCCTAAATTTATCTCGATTGAAAGAAGGATTAGTCCCCCTCTCAACCAAGAGCAAGGTAAAAGGGCATTTGGACCAACTTTGAATTTGGAATAAAAATGAAGTCAATAAGTCAAGGAAATAGTTCTAAGACTTATTACTAGTTCAAGCAAGTATATATATTCAACTATTTGATGAATAGTCCTCTGAACTCTTATGCACAAACATCGAAATTCAAATATAATGAATTCAAACTAAAGCATATATGACTGCATTAAGGAAATAATTCTCATAAAATAATCATTATTAAAACCATGATAAACTTGACATGAATTTGCTAAATAGTTAACAAGTATGTCATGTTTATCTATTCGAATTCGTAAGTTAACTTGATAACAATTAGATCCATCATTAAAAGATAAATTTCAAATGATTTAAACAAGCATATATTAAATGAATTCACAATAATGCAGAAGTTCACAAACACATACTTATCTGGACTAAGAATTGCCTCAAATTTTATTAAATGTCGGCCATCAATCAACCTCTATCTTCGACAATAGTGTATAAGAATTAAATATCTGATCAAAGCCTTTGAGTACATTAAATTCTAAAAAAAATTCATGATAGCATGAAATTTTCAAAGCTGAAATACATCTCTTTTAATCTCCATAAATCTATTCCAAACTAGCTAATTCTCTACAAAAATATCGCTCCCTACAATAGTGCCAAAAACCCTCTCTTTAAAGAGAATTTTCTCCCCAAGTTTAAGATCTAGAACCCCTCCTCTCAATTCTACAAAAGCCATATTTATAATTACAAAAGAAAATCAAAATGAGAGAGCTATTGGAGAATAAATTTGCTCCAACAAATTTTAATTGGCCATAATATTCTTTCTCTCTTGCTGGTGCAATTCCATTGTTCCAAGTCTTCTCTTCCTCATCTCCCCAACTGCTCTCCTGCCAAAAACCAATCAAAAGTAAATTAAATTGCAAATCAAAATTAGAATTACCAAATTTGGGAAAATAAACATCTCCAATCAAAATTAAAATAAATAAATAAATAAAAATAGATCTTCCCATTGATCCCTGTAAATACATTATTAGTCAAAGAGAACATAATTGAATGGATCCACAATCAACATAAGCTTTGGGAAATGAAAATGCAAAAACTAAACTCATAAAATTAGTTTTGATTGCAAATTCAAAGCTTTATTTTTTGTTAAATTATAGACTTATTTAATGACCAAATTTGGTCATGCAACCATTTTAAAAATATTCTCTGTGGTTTTTTTAACGAGCCATCCTAGACCTCATTTGGCCAACTAAAACTCAACTTATAAGCCTCCAAAGTTGAAGTGTCAAAATTCTCATAGTTCTCGAAAATGCATGCATGAGCTAAAATTAAACAAATTTTAATTAAAAATATAATCCTAAATTAAATTAAAAACTTTTAATTAATATTAATTACTTTATTGATTATAAATTTAAACCATAATTACAATTAATTAAATTTTAAGATAAGTTAATTTATTTACAAATTATAGAAATTTACTTAAATTAGAATTAATTTACTAAATAGTAATTAATAATAAAACAAAAATAACACAACATATTACACCAACCTCAACCTCATAACAATATATTACACAAAACATATTACACCAAACGTCAACAAATTAATATACCAACGTCTTATAACAAACCATCAGAAATATGAAGGATATTGGGCATCAGAGGTATTTAATAGCGGGGGTTCTCTTAGTTTCGAGGTTCCGATTGGGCCTTAGGACAAGGCATCAGAGGTTAAAAAAAATGAAGTTCCGATGTTTCAAAATTTGATGGAAAATCCCGAGGTGTGAAGGCATTAGGTGATGAGAGGAGAGAGAACGAGAACATGAGAGAACTTGAAAAGCGGCTTGAGTCAATCAAATGCAAAGGTTTTTGCTATGATTATTTTGTAGGACCGTTAATAAAAATTGAATTATTTAAAAATTAATATTTATAATTAATTTATAAAAATGAAAATAATATATATTTTGTATTTTTTTTGGCCTAAGCAATAAAAAATTTGGAATTTCAGATAAACACCATTTGCAAACCATGCAACCAAATAAGATGAAATAAGAACCAATGGGAAGCTTGCGAAAAGTTGAACCAAATGAAGCAATCAAAAGGGAAAACCGAAGAAAATAAAAATCTAGTAAAATAATAGGACACTTAACCAAAAGAAAATATATAAAAAATGATTTAACCAAAATTTACGGAAAGGGTCTCCATTATCTGAAATAAATAAGTTAAAAATGGGGGTGTTGAGTTTTCACCACAACACCACCAAACTTGCTAGACATGCTTTCATTATTTCACATGCTTTAGAATGAAATGTGAGATCATTTCCTTTATCACACATTTGACTTACACATACAAGATTTTTTTTTAGACCTACAACATAGAGGACATTTTGAGTTCTAGTCTTTCCATGATCAAGACTAATTGTGTCCTTTCTAGGTATCCTTGTTGATGCATTATTTCCAAAGGTAACACTGCCTCCTTTTTCTTCTTTTATAGTAAGAAATTTACTATGATCTCCTTTCATTTTTTTTGAACATCCACTATCAATAAACCATTTGCTTTAAGCATATAGAGAAATTCCATATTCCTCATGTTTTTCTTTCTTCCTTTTCTATACATTTGTGCACTGTTCTCTATGCCTAGTAATGTCTTCTTCCTTGATTTACTTATGAAACCTTATTGTGTTGCTTGTACAGTCACATGATTTGTGCCCATAGTTATTACACATGTAATATTTAGAATGATCCAATACAGAAGAAAATGAGTTGAATCTTCTAACACCACCTTCATTAAGACTTCTAGTTTTGATGCCAATCATCTATTCCTATTTATCACATAGTCATTTCTTACATACGCTCCACAATTTATTGGTTTATGACCAAAATTATGACAAGCAAAGCAATCACCAAAGAAGAGATTTTGATACTGTGATGTGAAAGGCCTTCTTGGTGGAGTGTGGGTGGAGTGGCTCTTATGAATTCATTCTTGTTGATCTTGTGAGAAAAATCAAGTCTTTGTTGGTCTATCTCCTTTCTTAGTGCTACTTTCATTGTTAATAGAGCCATTTAGAAAATAAAGTCTCTTATCATCTTCATCTCCTATCCTGGTGCTTCTTTAATTGCTGGTGCTTCTTTAATTGCTAAAGGATCTCTTGAGAACATTGGCATATCTTTTTGGATTTTCTTCATTTTCCATTTCTAATGGCTTTGGGCTTAATTCTCCCTTAGAGATCTTATGATTTTCCTTGTAGCCAAGATCTATTTTGATGAAAGGTGACCTCTGATAGCTGGGAATATCATATAATGTTTTTATACTCTTTCCAACCTTCAAGCTTTAATTCAATTAAGTATTTTATTTCTCTAGTTCCTTTGTCAAGGAAATACTTCTACTTCTAACTTTTCACAATCTTCTTCCTTTTCTTTCAACTGGATTCTCACTACTTCTTCTATCCTATTTGCCTCTTCTAGTTGTCTTTAGGATGGAAACTATTGTTTTATCAAGATCATGATCCTTTTTCTTCTCATATTTATACAATAGTTCCTTCTACTTTTTTATCTTACCTGTAAGTCTATTTAATTCTTCTCTAGAACTAACAAGTTATGCTTCAAGGTTTACTTTCCCATCAATATCATCATCTTATGAATAAGTTTTCTCTTCTTGATTTTCAACATCTTGTTTATCACCTATCTTAGCATCAAAGGCAATAAAAATAAGTTCTTCATCAATATTAGATGCATATTCACCACTCTCTTCTAAGGAGCTATTATATTTTCTAGAATAAAAACCTTTCTTCTCGGAATACTTTTCTGTTTTATGTTTATAAGACTTGCTTCTATTTTCAAGTTCTTCTTCATCATCACTACCCTCACATTTTTCATATGGACATTTAGCAACAAAATGCCCTATTCTAACACAAATAAAACATTTGAATGGTAGCTTACCTTTGTATTTGCCAAATCCTCTTTTTAGATTTCTCACAAATTATGCTTCTTCTACGTCTAAAACATTGATGGAATAATCGTTGACTCTAAGTTCTTCTATATTCTTTGAAACTTTGAAAGTTGCTTCCTTTAAAGTTGAGTTTTATCCTCATTTCATATGCTGTGAGAATACCATGCAGCTCATCCACCTTTAGGTTTCTTAAATCCTCCATTTCTTCAATAGTTGAGAGCTTTGAATCAAATATCAAGGAGAGAGATATCAACACTTCTTGTACAATTATTGTTTGCTTAACTTCTTCACCAAGTATTTCGATAGTATTAACAATTTCATCCACATCAAGGAAGTAGTTTGCAATATCTTCTTCATCATTCAACTTCAAACTCCTGAACCATCTTCTATGGGTTTGGAGTTTTTCCCTCTTCACATTGTCATCTCTTTCATAGTTGTTTTGAAGTTTGTCCCAAATGTCCTTTGCATATTCAAAATGCATTACTTTGACAAACTCTAATTATAATAGGCCATAGATGATGGAATTCATGGATTTTACATTATTTACACAAGCCTTCTTACCATTTTGATTATATGGAGGAGTTGTTAGAGATTTATAATCATCCGCTACAAATTGTCGAATTTCAAAACCAAGAGACATTAAATAAGTCCTCATCCTTACCCTCCAAAAGGAATAATTTGTTCCATAAAGTAATGAATCTTTGCTTGTGAAAGAACCTTCATGACTGGCCATGGTCCCTCTAAGGTCTTCCTTCTAGTGGTTGGAATGTTTCCATTGGAATGAAAACTTTTTTGTAACATAAAAGGCACCAACTTGTTGTTACAAACTTTGTAGGAACCAACCCATATGAGATGCTAATCCCCCTTGTTGCAATATTTGTAGGAACCAACTTCTAGGAGACATAAATCCCTTCTACTACAAGATTTGCAGGCACCAACCTACAAGACACACTAATCCCCTATGTTTCAATATTTGTAGGCACCAACCTACAAAGGCACCAGTTCCCTTTGTTGTAAAATTTGTGGGAACAAACCTAGAGGAGACGCCAATCACCTTTGTTGGAAGATTTACAAGCACCAATCAATAGGAGACACCAATCCCCTCTACTGCAAATATTTTGAGGCACCAACTTACTAGAGACATGAATCGCCACCACTACAAATATTCATAGGCACCAACTTATTAGAGACATGAATCGCCACCACTACAAATATTCATAGGCACCAACTTACTAGAGACTATAATCCCCACCACTGCAAATATTCATAGGCACCGACCTACTAGAGACACCAATCACCACTAGTGCAAATATTCATAAGCACGAACTTATTGGAGACACCAATCCCCACTACTATAAATAGTCATAGGCACCATCTTCCTTTGCTAAGTCTACTTGCTACTTTTTCCTTGACTAGGTCTGCTTGCTACTTCTTCCTTCACTAGCTATGTTAGCTACTTCTCCCTTCACCAGGTCTACATGTTGCTTTTTCCTTCACTAGGTATATCAACTACTTTTGCTTTCACCAGGTCTACTTCTCCCAAACTTGTTGTTTTTGGTTGGTATCTTCCCAAGAACAAACTTTCACAACATGTCATATATCAAATTTTGGAAATATGATTCTAAATTCTTTACCTAAGTCACTTTTGTATCTCTTCTTGGATTTGTGAACTTTTTCGTAGTCTGAACATTCCTAGAAAATAAGTTGTAGTGAAAATGCCAGAATGACTTGTTTGAAGTTGATTTTGGGACTATTCAATAACCATAGCTTCCACGTGGCATATCCTCGAAATTATAGTGAACCAGAGTCTAAAATTTATATCATAGATACCTATGGATCTCATCTCCATCTCCTCGATATTTCACTATGTGAAACATCTCAAACAAGTTTATAGCGAAAATCCCAAGCTGACCTATTAGAAGAAAAATTTCAGGAGCACTAAAGAATCCTAATTTCCTTAGATCATATCTCTAAAATTACAATAAAAAAAATTCTAATATTTCTACCATAGGCACACAAAGAACTTCCCTCTATCTCCTCTAAGTTTTATGGTCTAAAACATCTCATAAGAAAATTTATAGCGAAAATTCCAAGCTGACCTATTTGAAGCAAATTTCAAGAGTATTTAGGAACTCTACTTCCTCAGATAATATCCTCAATATTACGGTGAATAAAAGTCTAAAATTTCTACCACATGTATATGAAAATTTTCTCTTTATCTCCTCCAAGCTTCACAATTTGAAACATCTCAAAAAGAAAGTTACATTGAAAATTCCAAGCTGACATGTTTGAAGCAAATTTTAGGAGCATTTAGGAAGCCTAACTTCTTTATAGCATATCTTTGAAATTATAGAGAACCAAAGTATAAAATTTCTAACACTGGTACATGAATATCTTGCTTTCATATCCTTCAAGTTTCATAGTTTGGAACATTCCATAAGAAAAGTTATAGTGAAAATTCCAAGATGACTTGTTGATTCCAAAAATCACATTTTTGCTCCATCTATAAGACCCCAAGAGCAATCCCTAGATTTTGTTACACACCTCAAATATCTTCTTGCTTATACAGTCATAAAATGCACTCATATATCATTTATTTATAACATTTCTACATTCACTTATGGGCTTTCTTGTAAAATTAACTGGGTCGACCTGTACTTTCTAGCTAGGCCAACTTGTACTTTCTGGTCGGATCGACATGACATAATCTTTCATATCTCCTCATTCCTATGGAGTTAGAGGGAGTGCCATATATCATTGGAAAGGCCCCATAATAATACATTCAACCATAGATCTTATGATCCATTTGAGTTAGGTATTTATAATAAAACTTCCTTCAATGATAGGGTATCCAAATTGGGCATCAAGAAAAAAATTGGTATCCAAATAATATTTCCAACAATCTTCATCTTGCAATATTTATCTTAGAAATTTGTAGTCTCCCCCTGTTTTTGACATCAATAACAACAATATTTTGAATAATCTCCCCCTTTATCATTGATGGCAACCCTTAGTCAATTCTGCAACATTATTGTAGTAATCCCCAACCTTTAGTTGGGCATCCATCTTGGTCTTCCCATAACTTTGATGTTCTTGATCTCCCCCTATCTTTGACATCAATGGAAACACAATATTCAACATTAGGGATTTTCTTATGTTAATGGATTTCTCTTTTTATGGGTGAGCATGTGTCAACGAGTGATTATTTTAAGGGCCATGAGGGATTAGGAGAATTATTGTGCTCATAATTATAGTGATTAAAATATGAAAAAATATAAATAAATAATTTTGACCATGGCATGGGCAGTAAACATGTTGCCAGGGTCAAAAAACCTTTGTGGTAAAGTGGAAATGTTGTCACTTCACCAAACAACCAAGTCTCCATTAATAATTTATATTGATATCATCATTATTACTTATACTAATTATGTATTATGTAATGCCCACTCCCTGATCCTGTTATCTTGTTTATGGTTGTTAACCACTTGTTGAGTGATTTACTTTTGTTACTAATTCTTATAAGTATTATCAATATAAATATGAGGTATGTGTATGCCAACTACAAACCCATACCTTGCACAGATACATTAGTATCCTATGATTAGTAGTAAACTTGATCAACAGTTAAACTTGATTAATGGTTAATTAATTGATTAATCCTTAATCTCGATCAATATTTAGTTAATGATCATTATGATTAATTCAATATAATCAGGATTCTAAGGAAGCCATTTTGATTTGATTGACCCACAAAAGTAAATATAATTATTTTATTACTACTATTATTTTATTAATATAGAATTATTATTTTATTAATTTATCGTACTTTATGACCTCACAAGTTTAACTTCCTCGAATTAATTTTGGATAAGGAAATAGGTCGAGGATGGCAAGGCCATTATAAGAGGTTGGTGGCATTAACTTGAGGGGGGAGGTAAGTGCAGGAAAATGGGAGAGAGAAGGGGGTTATTCCGAAGGAACTTTGGGGAAAACTTGCAAGGATTTTGGGGTTTTGGCACTTGGGGGTGCATAGGTTTGGCTATGACTGAAAGGTGGATTTTGGTGTTGGATACTAGAGGGGTATTGGCACAGGGATCTCAAACACATTGCGACTACGATTTGGACTTCGACTTAGAGGGATAGAGAACTTGTGGAGTTTCCTTAGGCTAGTAAGTTGGATAAATTTCCTAGTTGGTAGGGTGGCATATTCAGTTGGATGGTCCTAGAAGGAGCACCACAATTGAGCCACCGTAACTAGGCATTCTTGTTGTTATTGTCTAAATTATGTAAATTGTCGTAAATTAAAATTCTTTTACATGCTTTTAATATGTTGTGACAAACATATCTTGAGATGTTAAACATGTTGTTGTTCTTTTTTTAATGCTATGAGATTGTGGAAGTTTGTTAGGGTTTAAGGACCCTGGAATGGGTCCTTTCATTATGTAAAAATTTATTTTATATTAGAAATACTTCTTGTAAAATCCCTTCAGCCAAGTTGTTGTGCTATGAGTGGCATATCTATGCCATTAAAAGTCACCTAAGGCTTCCACTTAGACTCGTTTGCATCTACTTGAGGGGTTTAAATTTGTGCCTTTATATTGATACATGCTTAATCCACCTTGTTGTTTCCTTGTACACTAAATTCCCATGGGATAATGTGTATTGTTTATTATTATTATTATTATTTAAAATTATATGTTTGAAGATTTAATTGATGCCAACCTATAACCTAATAATTTCTTACGTAGGGGAATTGCTTTTGGGACTCGTATATATGTACTTTAGATATTGTGTTAAACATTTATTTAGATGTTTTGTTACATGTTATAACTCAAGTTATGCTAGTCACTTGGTAAGAACTTTTATAAACACTATAATGTACTACATTTAGACCATTAATCACAAATTCAAACATTTTTGAAGGGATGTCGGGATATATAGATCTATTGGATGTCTTTTTTGGGTATTAGAACACCATAAATATGATAGAAGAATAAATATATTCAAGAGTGGAGAAAGAGTGATATAATATTTAAAAAAATAAAATAAAATTCAATAACGAGATACCATTTTCTAAGTGATTACTAAAGATATTTAGGAACCCATGGCCCTCCATATACCAAATGTAATCGAAATAGGATACCAATTGGAGAGTAATATATTCAACAATATTATATTCTTAGTAATGTAGTGTGTAAATTATTTTTTGATACCCATATCTGGTAATGCAACATATATGATAT
Source organism: Pinus tabuliformis (assembly GCA_031772625.1). Classification (NCBI taxonomy): domain Eukaryota; kingdom Viridiplantae; phylum Streptophyta; class Pinopsida; order Pinales; family Pinaceae; genus Pinus; species Pinus tabuliformis. Next base: position 218,999,751 of record CM062818.1, on the reverse strand, counting down.
GCTTACATGGAGTATAATATTTAGTAATATATTATATATGAATATGTAAGGATGAGATGCCAATAATACAAGGCATACATGCTCCAAGTAAAGAATGATCACTAGTTTGTACATATGTACATTAAAAATATAATATAAATACTACCAAAGGATGCAAACAAAGAAGGGAAACAAAAGGCATTGTGAGGCCACAAGAGGGAAAGAAAGGAGGTTTAAGGGGGCTAAAATGAACTAATGATATTTGTTGCTTCCCACACTTAACCTAAGTTCTATAACATTTTACTATACCCTCTAAATTGTTCACCAACCTTGAAATTTGTTGTCCCAGATGAGAGATACATGGGATTCTTATGAATGCATGTGATCTCTTCTTAGCATGCAACATTTCTTATGATTTTGGATATGTATGGTTTCTTCGTTCATAATTCACTTAGTCACCTTCCTTGGTGCTTATGCATCCATATCTTGCTACATAGAAGTATGTAAACCTTGAGTTTCGTTGTCCTAAAAGAGAGATGCATGTGCTTCTTATGCAAGCATGTGACCTCTTCTTGGCATGCAATACATTCCTTATGATTTTTGTAGGGTTTCTTCATTCATTATTCACTTAAGTTTTCTCCTTGGTGCTTATGCTATCATATCTTGTTATCGTTAGAAGTATGAAAAGCACAAAGAAGGGCTATTAATATTTGCTAAAGAGCAAAAGTAATCTTAACTATTGTTATAAATCCTTGGTTTGTAGTGTTAGATATTCCTTGGCTAGACTACACTAGAGCACTAGAAGGAAGGTAGATATCTTGAGGGACTATTTAGAAAAGGAAAGGATCCCATTTCTAGTATTGTGCAAGTCAAGGGAGAAGAGAGGTTGTTGAGTGGGTTGCTGTAGCTAGAAAGGTATAAAATGTTAGTTCCCTATTTGTGAATTTGGTTGAGTGGAAGATAATATAGCCAAACCATATTTTTTCTGTTATAGTGTTATAGCCTTAGCTCATGGTTGGCCTCTAGGATAGAGTTACTGTGGTTTCTAGGTTGAACATGCTTCATTTGCAACTAGTTGGTGGAGAAATTCACACAAAGATAAGAACTTCATTGTCATTTATGAATATGGAAAACATTTTTTTTTTACTTATTTTTATGTATTATCTAAATTTGTGGTGAATCATATGGAGTAATTGGTAATGTAATCATGCTTTCGAACCTTCTTAGAATACAATAGAGGATTATTTATAATATAAGTTCCTTTGTTGTGTTTTGTGTTCAATTTATTAACATATGGTCAAATAACTTTCCTTTGATTACACCACCTTTGAATGCATCCATAGGGTAGTTAGATGGATTTTAGAGTGCCCCGTCACCTCAAAATGATTACTAAGGCAATTGGCTCTCTCTCTCTCTCTCTCTCTCTCTCTCTCTCTCTCTCTCTCTCTATATATATATATATATATATATATGGTATCATTCTATTTGATATTCCTATTTTTCATTATCAATGTGTAATATTTTATTTTGACTTTATTAATTCAATGGTTACATATACTGATTATTATATGACATTATCCTAAATATATAGTCAAGTTCTTTACATTGAATATATAATCAATACATATATATACAACACATCACAATAAAAAAAAAGATTAATGGATTATATATGATCCTAAAGGAAATATTATAGTTGCATATGTGTGGAGCCTAGGACAAGTCACTAATTATCATGTGGAAGCATATGCACTATTGCATCTCATTCTTGTTGCCAAAGAAGATGAGACTAAATATTTTAAGGTCACTCAGGGCTCCACAGTGATCATTAAACCAATGTTAGGCATAATCTCTCCATTGGATTACAAGCTTTAGTCACCATAGCTCAAACCATAGTTTATTTTGACTTTATTAATTAATTCATTGGTTACATATACTGATTATTATATGACATTATCCTAAATATATAATCAAGTTCTTTACATTGAATATATAATCAATACATATATATACAACACATCACCAAAAAAAAAAAAAAGATTAATGGATTATATATGATCCTAAAGGAAATATTGTATCTAGATATGTGTGGAGCCTAGGACAAGTCACTAATTATGATGTGGAAGCATATGCACTGTTGCATGTCATTCTTGTTGCCAAAGAAGATAAGACTAAATATTTAAGGTCAATCAGGGCTCCACGGTGATCATTAAACCAATGTTAGGCATAATCCCTCCATTGGATTACAAGATTTTAGTCACCATAGCTCAAACCATATTTTATTTTGACTTTATTAATTAATTCATTTACATATACTGATTATTATATGACATTATCCTAAATATATAATCAAGTTCTTTACATTGAATATATAATCAATACATATATATACAACACATCACAATAAAAAAAGATTAATGGAATCTATATGATCCTAAAGGATTTATTGTAGCTACATATGTGTGGAGCCTAGGACAAGTCACTAATTATCATGTGGAAGCATATGCAATGTTGTATGTCATTCTTGTTGCCAAAGAAGATGAGACTAAATATTTTAAGGTCAGTCAGGGCTCCACAATGATCATTAAACCAATGTTAGGCATAATCTCTCCATTGGATTACAAGCTTTTAGTCACCATAGCTCAAACCAAAAAAGGAATTATGCTTCTTCTTTACAATTTGATTTGTGCATGTGAAAATAAACCTAAATCTGATCGTGGATGAATGGGCCAACAAAGCTATAGAGCTAATCCACGGAGTCATTTAAAAAAATAGTAAACACTTGAATAATTTCATCCCCTAACATTTCTATGGATTGACACATTAGTTGATATGCATTAATCTCCAACAAGGATCATAGGATAACTCATCACCCTAATGGCTTTCAAAATAACAAATAGAGGACACCTTCAAGTGCCCTCACCATACACACATTCAACTCCGCCTCAGTTGATGAAGATTTTGAAATGGATTTCTTTAGGGGTTTTGGGATAATGGAGAATTCAACAGATAGAATTGGGTGCATAGGTGGCCTACTTCTAGTGGTGGTAAGTGCCCCCTCTATTCTTGGGACATTGTCATCCCTTTTTGCATTTGGTTAATCAAGTTTTTTTTTATCGAAAAGGGAATTGTGGAACTAGTCTAGAAGTTGGTAATGGAGGTATATGTTAGTTTAACTCTCCTTCTATTCTTAGGTGTTTGTACTTTAGTTTTCTACTCATTCAAGTCTATCCCTTTGGAAATTTATGGTGTTTATGGTCTATGTCCTAGATTCCATAATGGATTGTTGGTGCGACAATATAGCAAATTGGTGATTTCATCTTTACTCTACAAGGATATAGTCTCAGTTTCTAGCCTGAATCCTAGTTTTGGTAGTTATTATTTATGGCACAAGAGTTCTTCTCCAAGTAGTTAGCTTTGTCGGTTTACATATTTGACTCTAATGCTTTATCTACAATCTTGATCTTATTAGAGCACATAGAAGTCTTGTGTTATATTGTCATATAATCTTACAAAGATTGTAAGGCATTTGGTTTGTGTAAAGGTTTTATCTTTGCTCCTTGCATTCCTTGTTTGTTTGAGCTAGCAGAAAATACAAGAATGGATAATAGGGATATTTAGGATTAAGTGAATACTAAGGAGGTTAAAAGAGATAACTCACTTTAATAGGAGCTCATTCCTTTTTGTGACATAAAAAATTTAGAAAGTTGAACATCATTATATATATTAGCATGTTACTTTTATGGATATGCTGGTGCTTCAAAAGTAGGGAATTGACATTCTTAATTTGGAATATAACATGTTGCACATCCTTGCTATGAACCTTCAAAGGGAATCAATATTTGTAGCCTCAAACAATAGGAAAATAAGTATATCTACCCAAGCTAAAAGTAAGAAGGATGAAATAGTCAACCTTCTAAAAGAGCCAATGGACATAAAATAATATAATTCTCCACCTTCAAATATGGGCCAGGAAGAAGATACTAGTCATCATTTCTCCATTAAGATCATTTTTCTATATGTATTTCAAAGTCAATAGACTTTTAGGAGTTTTTATTAAGGAAGCAACATGTAAGACTACCTGGAGTGTGTGACATGTATCATGATGTGAACTTCTCCATGTAGTAGCAAAGAACTGCTTTTCTATTTTTGGAAGCATTAGTTAGGCCTATGTATCTAATGTTAGATAGTCTATAGCCTTTATGATAATATAACATTTCCACTATGGTAAAAAAATAAAAATAAAAGAAATAGTAAAATTAATCCACACCTATTACTGAAGGTGAAGAGAATAAATATCAAACTTTCAACAAGTATAATAAAAAACATACCAAGTATTATGCTCTAATAGCCTCAACATTACATAGACTCACATTTAAAAAAAGTTTTGTGAATCTAGTTATGGCTAAAAAGAGTCATTTAAGTGATAGAGAAGAGTCACAATGACTTAATCATAAACTCCTGTATCTTTCCTACACATCGTCATGCTTGCATATTTTTGTGGGTCTATTTGTTAGTATTCAAGGTAGTTTTGTGGTAAGAGAAAACTTGAGAGGTGCAAGGGGATGTTCCTCCTCATATATGCTTACTTTCAAATCCAAAGTACATTCAATATTTATGAATGCCTTCAACAATGAGAGGTGAATCCTCTCCCCACTACTTACTACTATGATGTTGTTGAGACTCTGGAGTTAAAACCTAGTGAAAGTGCACGTGAAATTTGACCCTATTAAGACATCATAAGAGTTACAAATTAAAATGTTTTCTAGTTCAATTAAATGCATGTCACCTCTAAAGATTTAGGGGGGACCACATGACATGGAATATAAATTGGGTGCAATTAATACACACCTTAATGAATGTGATCATGTGGTTTCATATGACATGGGTAGATCCAAAATGAAAGTCATAACATGCCAACTCAATAATTGATTTTGGAAAGGTAAGATCCTAGCTGAAGTGCAAGTGAAGTTTGACCCTCTTAAGACCTCATAAAAGTTATAAATATAGATAATTTCTAGTTAAGTTAAATGCTTATGACCTACCAAGATTCAAAAAAAGTACATAAAATATAGATTGAGTGAAATTAATACATGCCTTAATGAATGTGATCATGTAGCTTTGCATATCATGCTTAGACTCCCTACATAAAAATTATAACATGCCACATCAACCATTGATGTTCTAATATTTTTTTTTTAATATAATGCAATGTGATTTTAATAATAACATACCCCTTTTCTATCCATTTTCAATATAAAAAAATCCTCAAGATAAAAAAATTGCCATTGTAAAAATAACCCGTCACATTGCATGAATGTGATGAGCATAACATTAAAAACACCACTAATATTAATAAAATAATTAAGAAAATACCATTACACTCCCCAACTAATTTTCAAATTTGTAAATATTCTTCAAATTAACATCCAAATCAGCAAAGACTTTGACTCTAAAATGAAAAACTCCCAAATAAAGAAAACGCAGTACAAGTTTGTTCAATGATGTTGGTCTGACTGGTCAATTCAATAAATACTGTCCATTCATTCATCATTCCAATGAAAGTTCTCTCCACTCATTCATATATCATGAAGATAAGGGCATGTAACCCATGAATGGAATTAAGACATGCAATACACGTTATTTTGGATGAGACTAATAATGGCTAAGCCATGTAATGTGATCCATTAATTAATATAAAACACAAACCACAAATCCTTTAGGGATAGAATAGAAGACTTTTTTTTAAAGTATCTTTAAATTAATATAAAATATGGTTTAAATATAAAATAATACTGAAAAAGTCAACAAAGATTTCATCTAAGCAACCAATCCACCCCGTGAAATTTATCATCACAATGACCATGACCATCCACACCCCATGTTCCATCTAATTATTGTGATCTTCTTCCCTGCAAACATCTAAATTTGTAAAGGGTTGAGTTAGTCAGTGGTAGCAGACAAGTATGATATAGTAGACAATACTATAGACAATTTTTTGTCCATTTGTAATATGATTGAGTCACTGATTGGTAGCAATAGACAAGACTCGTGCTATAAACAATACAATAGGTGAGGCTCTACATGGTTAGAGACAACTCCAGGGCCGTTGCTTGACTTGCTAGTTGCTTGACTTGCTAAATGCAATGGGATAATCTAGAAGCATGGCCAAAACAACCTCAATCATTATATTCCACCGTCCATGTCTGTGAAGGGACCCAATCATATCTTTGAAAGAGCCCAATCATAGCCCATGACATCAACGGTGACTAGGAAAAAGCCTTACCATGGTCCAATAAAGAACCCAATCATGGCCCACATGGCATTATACCAATTATGAACATAATACTCTTTTAAACCCTAAGCACCCCTTCAATTCTGGCTAAAGACATCTATGAAAGAAACCAATCATAACCCTTGACCGTAGTTGTACTATGAAGGGTCAAGGAACTTTACCATTGCAAAAAAGTGAACCCAATTATGGTTCATAGGGCGTTATGAATTTTCAACATTGAACTGTTTTGAAACCTTAAGCACAAACTTATGACAAGGATAGGCTTGTTTGGGGATCTTTAAATCCAGGGGGAATATCCAAGCCCACATGTCCTTAAGGAAAAAGGCCCATGTACTCGTTGGTACTTACAGTTAACCATGATATCTTATTGCCCATGTTCATAGTTTAAGTATTTATCTTGAAATTGTGCATTTAATTATTATATATATAAATTAATAATATAAATATAATTTTTATTGATATTATTTTTTTTAAAATGTAGGTTATGGGTTTTAGAGATTGGCGATTGCTATGTCACAAAATATTTGTTTTAGGTAGATCCACTTGAACTAATCACTTTTTGCTAATTTAATTATAAAGCAACTTAACCATAAAGTCTAACTTTGAGATTGTTGAGAGAATTAAACCCATGATCTCTCAATAGCAAAGACGCTTTAACAATGGGTACTCAACAAATTGACTAACCCTTGTGACTATTATTATTTAATACAATTCTTATAAATATAATTGTTGTAATAAAAATTACACATATAGTTTATGATTTTTAAAGCTGATAAAAATATTTAATTATTAATGTTTTTTTTTTTAATCATGGTGGAGTAATTTGAGCAAGGCTCAAGATCAAATATAGCGGATGCCGCTATAATACCAAGAGTATATCCAATAGTCTGTAAGCAAAAAATATTGGGGATTTATGACTTAGCAAGAGCCGAGACTCCACGAGAGTGGGGGAGGCTACTCCTTAAGCCTTATCACAATAGGCCAAAGATGTCACCCTGTGGGATTTGCAAGAAATATATTCTTGTATTATGATGTAATAGCTCAAGTGGTTGAGAGGTTAGTATTCTCTCTACTTGGGTTTGAGTTCCAAATGAGACATTTGCTTTGTTGTGATGAGGCTAGAAAGGTAGACATCCCCTATTTGTCTCGACTCCTTATTAAGTCATAAGTTACCTAACTAGTGTTAATTTGCAGATTGCTAATTTATCTTAGAAAAAAAAATCTTGATTTTTAGACATACATGGAATATAGTTCACCCATTAATACATACATATATATATATATATATATATATATATAAAGACTTTTTTATTAAATTTAATAAATTAAAGTCAAGTCCCACTAGCACAACTGGTTGAGGATGAGCCTCGTTAGCAAAGTGACCCAAGATCAAACCTCACGGGGTGGTTGTGCCCTGTGCTAGGGGGAGGAGACATGCTAAAAAAATCCAATCAGTAACTTTAACGAAGTAACTTTAAAAAATTAAATACCGATGCCCCTAAATCATGACTCCTCAAACCTAAAAAATCACACAAAAATTAACCAACAAAAACATATCAAACATCAAAATAAATACTTAACCTTAAATATCGTAAATAAATAAAACTTTGATTAACCACCATCTTTACCAAAGGCATCAACCATGGGCCACGTGGTATCATCCTTTTTAAGTCTAATGACCAACAGGGCTCCTAAATCAAACACTAATGCTTAACTCCCCTTTGAGTGGAGCCCATGTGCCCATAGGGAACCTAAACTTTGCCTTTTCTAGGTGTGGGTAGTGATGGAATCCCACATATAAAACTAATATCCAAAAGCGAAAGAGAGTGCTTTGTTGACTTAAGGATCGCCATGTCCAAATAAAACCCTAATCATTGCCACTATTATTAGCCTCACCCCATTACCTTAAAAATATTCCTTAATCACGGTTAAAAGCCAAAAACTGTCCGTATCACCGTGATTGGACCAAAAATATCCAATTATTATTGCTGTGTCTCGCACTCGAATGCCCATAATTAACCTTTTGGTTAAAACCGATTAACGAACCCTAGGGAGCACCTAAAATAAAAATCAGATCCCGAGGGCCAGAGAAGCTATTAAACTCTGGACGTCTTCTGGGCCCCAGGAGTTCGTGGGATTTGTCGAACCGCCGGATCCTCGCGATGCGATGTCGGTTTAAGGGGGCTTAGATTTTGTGAGTTGTGACGAAGGATAAGCGAGGGAATTCGATTTATAAAAGGGCGACGGCTCTGAGCGAAGGAAGCGCATATTTGGGCGATTTTGCTGTGCTTGTGTTTTATTGGTATTTTAGCATTTTATTGTTATTTTCTGTTTCAGAGATAGAGTGGAATAAGTTGAGGCGATCTTTTTGAGAAAGGTAGATTCGGTCTGTGTGACTGAATCCAATCCATGGCCGAGAACAATAACAATAGCAGCAGCAACAATGGCTTCGATCTGCCCATAAAGCGGGTTAGGCCTCAAGAGGAAGGAGAAGACCACCCACTTTCCTGTGTGGACGCCATGGATGGAGTGGATGGAGGCTACCCATCTGTTATTCCTGGATGGTTTGCTGAAATAAGTCCTATGTGGCCTGGTTCGTTAGCTTCAATCCACTCCCCTGTTTTTTATTTTGCAGTTGTGATATTATGGATTGCTTCTGTTTTAGATTGAGGACCCATGTCGGTATTCTCAATGCAAATTCACTGCTTTGTTTTGTTTTGGATTTCAATGGGTCATTTTGGGATGCTCACTGGCCCAAACCCATCTCTATACTGGAGTCTGATATGCACCTGGAGGTTAGAAAGCTGTGTTGTATATCTATTAATTCAGAGGCTGGTTATTAGAGGGGTTTGGGCTGGAGTTCATGTTGAATGCACCCAATATATCATGTAGATGTTGATGATCATGTCCATCCAGCCTGTATAATGCACCTTGCTTTTGTAAATGCAATTAAACTTCTTTTTAAGTATGACTCTAAACTTTAGAGTCATTCTATGGCTTTAGATGGGTTTATCATACAATTCTTGAACTTCACGACATCCAGGTGAGTATCAGAGTTGGATATAGTGTTGTCCCTATTGAGTGCATCCAATGTACTGTCTGGATTTAATGTACGATTACACACTTATAGAGTGGATAACTCACTCCCACCACCAGTGCTGTAGAATGCACACATTACTTATATGTAATTAGAGCACTAGGGCTGTAAAATGCACATCAGTTATCTGCAATTAGGGTTTTTTTGGAGTATGATTGTAAACATATACTATTTTGCATTGCTGATGAAAGAAAAAGTGCTAAATCCCGACATTTATAAGCTTAAAAGTGTAGAAACTATGGCAAAATTAGCTTTCTTTTGGCTTCTAGCCCAAGATATTTTTTTCTGCATTAGAGTTGCGTGAAGTTTCTAGTGTTGTCTGCTTCAAGTTCCTCTTAATTGGCATATTAGAGTCCAGTCCAAGCTTCATAGTTTTCGTCCGTTAGTTCTATGTTTAGAAATATAAGGAACTATCGTCTAATTAATCCAGTCTTAGCCTTCTAGCCCGAACACTGTCTTTGTGGATTATAGTTGCATGGAGTCTACAATAGTGTATTCCGTCGTAAATTCCTTTTTAGATGGAAATACTAGTTCATGGCAGGAGATACAATTTCGGAGGAATGCTGGGGTCTAGTTTAAAGCGCAGGAATTCTTTAATATATTGTCTTCCAAGTTTGTATGTAAAGATATTTATATACCGCCTTACCAACTATAGCTCTACCTGGTTTGCTTTATTTGTATTGTTTTGGGTCAGTCTTATATCCTGTTTTAGATCCACTATAGTGGGAAAATGTATGTTGCATAAAATCCTCATAAATTGTTTTATGTGACTTTTTGTTTATAATCTGGTTATTCAATTTCAGAGAAATGGTGGGGGTTTAGTTTAAAGGTACAGAAGCTGTTCAAAACTAAAATCCATTCCATATAATTTGATATTTTTTTGCCATAATTGGTTGTTTTGTCTGATGTTTTTATGTAATGATAATTTTCAGGTGAGGCCCACTCCCTAAAAGTTGAGAAGGTTTTGTTCCAAGGAAAGTCGAAATATCAAAATGTAATGGTATTTCAGGTATGCTTCCATCTCCAGCTCTTGGATAATATTGACCTAGTTACTGTGCTTTAATTTATTTGTGGACTGTTTTTTTTAGCGTCACCCGTTGGCTTATATTTTCACAGTATTGCTGTGTTCTCTTCAAATTTTGCTTTAATATTGACCGGGTAAGTGTGCTTTGCTTATTATGTAGACTGTTTTTTGTGGGATCACCATTTGGCTTATATTTTTACAATATTGCTGTGCTCTGTGCAGTCATTAACTTATGGAAAGGTTCTGGTGCTGGATGGTGTTATTCAGTTGACTGAAAGAGATGAATGTGCTTACCAAGAGATGATAACACATCTTCCACTTTGCTCTGTTCCAAATCCAAAAAAGGTTTTTGTTCGGAAATCCCTTTCCACCTCTGAGCTTGGTATTTTTAAAAGCACCCAGTAGCTATGTCAAATGCGAATCGATTTCTTTTAAATTCCATCATTTGAGCAATTTGAGGATTCATTTAACAGTGTTCAATCTATTTAAGGTACAGGCCCTAGGTATTAGCATCATGTGGTATGTCTAACTTGAGCTTATTAACTTGCATTGTTGCTGATGACCTTTTTTCTTTGTTGTGCTGTCATGGTTGAACTCCTTACTTACTAGAATTAATTTGAATCCATCTAATGTATCTCGTTAATTCATAGATAAAGAGGTAGAAACTCAATAGCTTCTATTAAATGCCTTTCTTTTCCAGTCATAACGGTGGGTTGAAAAACTATCTATATGGAAGCACAAAAATATATATTTGCAATGCAGAGGTTTGTGTCTTGCAAAGAATCCATTGAATCAAAGATTCAAAACCATAAGTTTAAGGTCTAGAAGAACTGTTTTTACCGTCTTTTTATGCAATGTCATACATTGGCTGGCTGATGCGGATGATACTGTCTTCATTCTTTTTGGTAGAGTGAAGTGTGTACAACTCTTCTCAGACTTGAGTAGAGTTGTGTATTGATCCATACAAGCAGGGATTTTACTCTATGTAACATTCCCTGTGGATTGGTTAAACCTTAAGACTCCACGGGTTTCTTATAGTGCCTTCTTGTACATGGTTAGAGGATGGCATCCTGTTTATTCTGTGATAGAGAAGACAAAGATATATATTATAGAGAAATCCTTTTCAACTTGAAGCCTAGTATCTTTGATATGTATGCTTTTGGTTTTGATGAATGCATTTAGTTTTCCAGTGGCAAGTATTTGTGTTTCACAAACTTGCTACTTTTTGGCTCATCTTCATTCATTGCTATGATTTTTGGGGTGAATAATTGTTAAATATTTAACATGCAAAAAGGTTTTGTTTCAATTGCCTAAGCGAGCTGTGCAGTAAATAGGAAGATCTATGATGTTTTCTGTTTGTATTTGATGGTTATCTATCCTTTTGCAGGTATTGGTCATTGGAGGAGGTGATGGTGGGGTTCTTCGTGAGGTTTCTCGACATATGTCAGTTGAGCAGATTGATATTTGTGAAATTGATGGAATGGTCATAGATGTGAGTGTATCTAAAAACTCTGCATATAGTAATTGCTTGCTTCAAGTGTTCCTTGAGTCTTTGGTCGTAGCTATCAACATCTCAGAAAGCTCGTGCAATTTTTCTATCCCTTTATTATCAAGATAGTGGGGGATCCATCTATTTTTCATGTGTGTAACAGTAAAAGAACTAGCTGACTTAAAACAAATGGCTGAACAAACCACCTAAAGACTCTTTTACCACACAAGTAGATAACTGAGATTGGCAACTTGAGGAATTTGGAAGTCTCACTGCATGACAGATTTGGGGTTAAGAATGGATCTGAGATAGTTATAAGGTTTATTAATGCCCTTGTATGAATCAGAAAGTGCCTCCAACTACTTTCCATTGTAAGAATAACACTCTAGTAGGCAAGGGCTTCTAGATGATTTCCAAATTTTGGAAAATACAATAAGTAGGAAAGGATTATGTTCCTTGTACATTGCAGTAAACCATTTACAAGAAACAGTATAGATATTTATTTTTCTTGTAGACTGTTATTTCAGCTATGCATTTAGACATGAGGGTAAACAACTGACCTCATCAAGTAGGTGCTAAAATATTGATATTGGCACTTTGAGGAATTTGATAGGTCATATTGCATGGCAGATTTGGGGTTGAGATGGATGTGTGATAACACTCACTAGAATGGGGAAGATTATGAAAATGTTCTTGTTCAGTAGACATCATAGAGATGTATTTTTCTTGTAGACTATTATTTGAGCTAACTGATTGGGGCATGAGGGTAGCTAACTGAACAGGTTGATACTGTATTTTCCATTTTCCTTTTTTAACAATGTGCAGAGTAATTTGGGATGATTAAGAGCTTGATTTGCCAATAGCGATTTTTCTATACTGTAATTTTTTTAGAACTAATGTGATGACCCCATCTGATCATCCAGGTATCCAAGCAATATTTCCCTGAAATTGCCGTGGGCTTTGATGATCCTCGTGTGAGGGTTAATGTTGGTGATGGTATGCCATTTCTTTGAATTATAATTTGTAACTGAGTTTGTTTACGATTCAGTGTGTGTTCATGGTTACAGGTTCTTGAGTTTTTGGTTTATAATTCTATAGATAATATTATTATCATTACTTTGAGTGGTAACTTGTTTATAGTATAGTTTTATCGTTTTATGTCAATAGCTTGTGAAGTAACTGTTGCATGTGAAGCACATTGCTGATGATTTGGAATTTGTTCCTTTTCAGGAGTTGCATTCTTAAGGGAGTCTCCAGAAGGCCTGTATGATGTTGTTATTGTAGATTCGTCAGACCCAATAGGTATGTTGATTTCTTGTCATCGGATTTCCTGGTACTAAATGCAAGTAATGGCTTGTCATATACCTGAAGGTATATCTTCTTTTCTTTTAGTTTTCATGCTTCTTCAATTTGCCTATTGGTTTAATTATACATGTAATATGTCAAGTTATGTTGGTGCTTGAAGCAGGTCCTGCAGAGGAACTATTTAAAAAGCCATTTTTTGAATTGGTGGCAAGAGCTTTGCGACCAGGAGGTGTAGTGTGTACCCAGGCGGAAAGTATTTGGTTGCACATGCCCATCATTGAAGATATTGTTTCAGCTTGCCGCCAAACTTTCAAAGGCTCAGTTAATTATGCATGGACAACTGTTCCCACGTATCCAAGGTAGGATCATATTACCTTTGTCCTTTTGGACATTGTTACTACAGAACAAGAACATGCCATAAAATACCTTACTTTCTGTTGGGATGTCATAAATACCTAAGAAAAACGATATGCATAAATGATAATATACATGGTTCTAAAAGCAACAAAATTAACAATAGTGTAAATGGTGTGTAACTTATGTTTTGCTTTTTTGCAGCGGGGTAATTGGTTTTATGCTGTGTTCAACTGAGGGACCAGCTGTAGACTTCCAACGTCCCATTAACCCTATCGAAAAGCAGGAATCTAATGTTGAGTCAAAGCGTCCCTTAAAGTTCTATAATTCAGAGGTTTGTTTTCATTTCTGTTTTTGATACTTTTTATCTTCACCATGAATATACCTGCCAAAGCTAATTATGACCATATTTTACATATCTCTGCTTTTCTCTGTTGTAGTAGTTGCAAGCTTTGCCAGAGAAACTGCACTATTAAGTAGAGCCATTTTCAGGACTTGTTCATTTGAAAAATTTTGCTGTCCCAAATGCTGATAATGTGTCATATTGAGGACCATTTGTAATTGTCATTCATAGAGTATGCCTTGTAAATAGTTATTGCAATTTTTAGCCTTGCCAACCTAATGTTATAATGTACCAAGATATTATAGCTTTTAGTTAAATCTGACTCCTATGACCAGTAATAAAACTGTTAGATATCTGTGTCTATCATTGGTTTAATCACCGATTCACCATGCATTTTGAAATGTTTTTGATTGTTCTATTTGGCAGTTTACAGCCGGTTAAGAAGAATACCCTATGTTTTCTTGTTAAATTCCTATAAGAAGCTTTTATCCTATCGAATTCTGTTCTGATGGATTCCTTAGATATTATTCCTATCACGTGCTCAATTTTTACTAGTTTGCTGTAAGTCATCTTAAATCAGAAGGGACATTGAGTATTATATAATATATCTTGAATTCTGTTCTATACTAAAATTTCATTGTGAAATTGCAGGGACAATAGGCCAAAAATTGCTCATCTTTTTATTATCTTGAATCTAACGTCAATCCTTTTTTGCTTGCAGATGCATACAGCATCATTTTGTTTGCCGGCATTTGCTAGAAGGGCGATAGGTTCCAATGTTCAACCACCATTATCTTAAGTTTGAAGTATTTGTGAGCTCATTGTTCCATCGGAACAACGTGTTGCATTATTGTTCTATTTGATTAGTTTTACTTGTAAAATGGCAAATGCTTGTTATTTAGGAATAATTTTAATTCAGGAACAGCTGATCTAACTAGCATTAATCTCTATCTACTTTGTGGTAGATGCCTTCATGATAATTTTTTTTCCGGTGTAATTCATGAAGGAATATATTCCATCAATTTGAGAAAATCCACAGTGACCATGGATTTGGCAAGATGCCTATTATTTTTTGATTTTATTTCTGGACTAAAAGTTCAGAATCATTTGTGACCACTTTGCTAATTATTTTATGAATCAAATGGAATTAGTAGAAAGAAACTGGTAATAATCAGTAAACATGCAAAAGGGGCCTTGAATGATACAATGAAATAGGACACAAAAACTGAGAAGAGGGTATTTAGTTGATATGCTTCGAGTTAAGAAATGATCTTGAATGATTGGTCAATTTAGCAATTGGAACAATATGTTCAAATTGTTTTGCAGATCAGTGAAATTTTGGCAAATGAAAAAAAGTTAAGAAATTGCTAACATCAATAGTAATAGATGGGATCACCGATACGTTACTTTAGTTTTGAACATATTAGTGGTGCACGTATGAGATGCTGACACCAAAGTATGGAGAAAGCTCTGCAAGCAAACATTTTAAATACAACATTTCTGCAATGACTTGTTATTTCTATCTGATTTTGAAATTCTGTCCAACTATAATTTCTTCACTCTGTTATTAACTTTGGAAGAGTCTTGGCAATGGTTCTTGGTTCACTTGTGAGCTCGTACGAGTTATTAAATATCCCTTAGTCCAAATATAATTTCTTCACTCTCTTATTAACTTTGGAAGAGTCTTGGCAATGGTTCTTGGTTCACGAGCTTGTACGAGTAACAATCTCTTTCCATTTTTATTGTGGCTTCTACTAACTGAATGGCATATCATAAAAGAAATTATGTTGGATGGAAGTTTGTGCTATATGGTACCACCAGCCTCAATGGTGGTACGTTTTTTTAAAATCTTAAAAAAAATGCAACAATGTTGAATCTCTCTCCAATCTCTCTCCACACAGGACAATATGTAATTGTAAACAAGTATTATAAAAGATACTGTCATCCGTTGTAATATGCATATTTTTTATTTATTGGTGTAATGTATGGTTTGGAAGAATTTGTTGAAGCAAATTCTATGAAATAAGCATTTTGTTCAATTACGGAAGTTCTCATAGCCTGTCATGTTAATGGCAGTTTATTTTAGGGGACACAATTACCATATCAAGATACAAAAACATGTATTAGGCTTGTTGTGATGAGGGGTAGATTTTCCCTCTTGGGTGGGACTCCAAATGATCATTGATGGTATGTGTCATTTTCATTCTTGCTGAGTTACGAGTTCTTGTTAGTATTGTCTTGTGGGTTTTTGTGTTTATTTGGGCTGTTTGTACTTGTCCATACTAAATTCACACTAAAAAAATAAAAAATAAAAGGTAATGTTGAATCACTGATTTTAATTCTTGTCATCTTACCTAGGTCATATTTATGAGGGTGTTTTTCAATTTTAGTTATTCCCTAATAAGCGAAGTGGAATAGGTTTTGGTTTTGGTAACTTAATTTATTCAAACAAAAACTGCTTAGTGTGAGAGGAATGTGAGAGGAATGTTCAACAATAACAATTATTATTGTGGTTCATGTTGGCAAGATATTGTGTAAGCTTGGTGGCTTTGATTCATATAGGTGACTCCATATGAATAAAGGTTTCTTTTTGAGATTATGGAGATCTTATTTATAGTCCCTTGGATGAAGCGATGGTAGGCCTAGTAAACAAATGATTAGAGGTGGGGTGAGTTTTAGGAAGAGAAATCCCAAGTCTTTAATTAATTTTGAAGTGTGATATGGTCTTTTATTGTGAAAATCATTTTATTGTGCAAAAAGGAAATTTTGAGCAAGGGTAGAGTTTGTATTTGGCTTGTTGTGATGAGGCTTGTGTGGGCCCCCCAAATGATCGTTGATGGGATGTGTCTCTAGGATGTCTTAGCCCTTATGAAGTTACAAGTTCTTACTAGTATTGGCTTTTGGGTTGTTTTTTCTATTTGGACTGGTTGCACTTGTCCTTAATAGCATCACACTATTAAAAAAACAAAAATTAAAAGGTAATTTTGAACCAATGATTTTAACTTTTGTCACTTACCTTGTTCATATTTGTGAGGGCTTTTTCTGATTTTATTATTACCTAATAAGCCAAGAAGAATAGGTTTTGGTTTTGGTTTTGGTTAACCTAATTTTGTCAAACAAAAGATGCTTAATGCAACAAGAATAACCTAATTTCGTCAAACGAAAGATGCTTAATGCAACAAGATTGTTTAACAATAAGATAGTTGTGGTTCTTGTTTGCAAGATATTGTCTAAGATGGATGACTTTGATTCATATAGGTGACTACATGAATAAAAATAGAATTTTGGAGATCTTATTATTGGTCCCTTGGATGAAGGGATGGTAGGCCTAGTAAACAAAGGATTAAGGGGAGTGTGAGTTTTAGGAAGAGAAATCCCAAGGCCTTATTAAGTGTGATATAGTCTTCCCTACGTGAAAATCATTTTGTTGTGCAAAAAGGAAATTTTGAGCAAGGGTAGGGTTTGTATTTGACTTGTTGTGATGAGGCTTGAGGGGTAGATTTTCCCCTGAAGTGGAACCCCCAAATGATTGTTGATGGGATGTGTCTCAAGGATGTTGTGGCCCTTGCCAAGTTGCAAGTTCTTTCCAGTGTCGACTTGCAGGGTGTTTGTACTTGTTTGTACTAGCTTCACACAATTGAAAAAATTAAAAGGTATTTTTTAACCAATAATGATGAAGAGTCCACTATATATAAATTCTTAGTGGGTCATAGATATAAATGTAAGCAAATTTTGATGAGGCTTTAGGGTAGGTTTTCCCCTTGCATGAGACCCTTAAATGTCCATTGATGGGATGTCTTGGCCCTTGCTCGGTTACAAGTTCTTGCTAGAATCTTAAGTGATATATTTGATAGAAGCTTTTACAAGATAATGCATTTGGGTCTCCATAATTGGCATAATTGCCCACATGACAAGGCAAACATTGTAACATGTAAGTACAAAAATGTAATTTTGAGCAAGCGCATGGTTTGTATTTGGCATATTGTGATGAGGCTTGAGGGGTAGATTTTCCCCTTGAGTGCGACCTCCAAATGGTCATGGATGGTATGTGTCTTAAGGATGCCTTGGCCCTTGCCAAGTTACAAGGTCTTGCTAGTAATGGCTTGTGGGTTGTTTGTACCTAGTTGCGCTGTTTGTACTAGCTTCACACAATTAAAAAACAAAAATTAAAAGGTAATTTTGAGCCAATCATTATGAAGAATCCACTATGTATAAGCAACTTTTGCTGATGCTTGAGGGGTAGGTTTTGCCCTTGAGTGGGACCACCAAATGATCATTGATGGGATGTGTCTCTGGGATGTTTTGGCCCTTGTCAAGTTACAAGTTCTTGCTAGTGTTAACTTGTGGGTTGTTTGTACTTATTTGTACTAATTTCACACAAGTTAAAAAAAAGTAGAAAAGCTAATTTTGAGCCAATGATGATGAAGAATCCACCGTGTAAATTCTTGGTGGACCTCACAAATATATACTTCCTAAACAACTTTTCATGTATAAATTTTAATTTGTTGTATATCTGCAGGGGTTACAAATAATAGTTTTCTTTTTCATATTTGATTATTTATTTTTGCAATTTAAATTTCAAAAATATGCCATCAAGTACTAGAAAATGATTGTGTTGTTGGCAACTTTATTAAACATTAGTGGATGTGGATACAATCATTCATAGGAAATCTGAATGCTTTGCACAAAGTCACCTTAGTACCATCATTGAAAATGCTTAGATATTGATGGTATTGAGTGCACATGAAACGCCTTCACCCTTGACCTTGGAGTAATAGTAATTGTAAATTTCATTGTAACTTCGATGCCTCACTTATACTTAATGAACATTTAAATAGAAAATATCTCATTATTGCTTGCAATATTGATACCATGTTAATATTTGTTTTTTGAACTTTGATTGGTTGAGTCTATCTCCCTCAATCTTGAGATCTTGATAAATTGTTTTTATTTCTTTAGATACAAGCCTAGAACTTGTGAAAGCTTTGGAGGAATCAAACCTAACTATTTCATCCATAGTGCTTACTATACTTCACAAGTGGTGCCTTTGTTATATAAAATTTGCACATTTGGTTATAAATTTTCTCACCATTAAATTTCAAATTGTTGACAAATGATCCATCATTACTCTTTGTTTTTTCCTAAAATATTTTAAATTTCATCTGATTGCTCTAGAGGTGCTTTCTAAAGCATAGTGTGAAGGAGGTATAATATTTTCAGTGCTAAAGATGGAGTAACAAAAAAACATTTCAATGATAACACAAAAGACCATGTTGCGGATCTATCATGCATGGAGAGGGTTCAAGTTCCTTGAGGTGAACTTTTTGTTAAGATTAAAAAAGCCTTGAGAAAATGTTTTTACCTTAGGGTATTTGATCCCTCTTACTAGAGGGTATAAACCCAAACCCCCATTGATAATGAAACAAAATTTAAAATATTTATCTATGTGACATGTGATACGACCATAGAATATGCAAACATCTACTTGAGTAAAAGAAAGCAAAGGTGATAAATATAGTTTCTCAATTGTTGTAAGAATTAATGTCAACACAAAGAACTACGAACTTAAGAGTTGTGTGGAGCATGATTAAGAGTAAGCATTGGATATAAAGAACCAAAGCACAAAATCACTCTAATGATCTAAGAGGCAAGGAGATTTTCAATTATATGATTACATATGTATAGAAGAGATGAGTGCTCACATGCTCGATAGAAGAAATGCTTGCATATTTTTCTTTTGCACAAAATAAGGATGATCGTTATTGTGTGTGTTAGCTTGAGAGGTTGAGTATTATGAATTACAAGTAGGAGATCACAGGGTTGAGTCCCTAACTTGGATATCTTTGTGGATATTATGGGTGTCATTGGTCAGTTTACCCTAGGTACCATCTTCAAAATGATGGGAAGTTCCTAGTGTGGGTTTCTTTAGGATGTGCATTCCATGTATACATACACATATATGTATTTGTGTGTATAGGCATGTATTCATATGTATTTGATATTTTATATGTGTGCATGCACACATACACAAAATGTAGGTTATCAAATATTAATTTCTAATTATGGTTGGTGATTATAGTTTTACCCTTTGTAGTATGGTGGTTTGCTATTCATTTACTAAGGTGGACAGGTACGCTGATATTATGGGCCTCACTTGAAGTCCTAGTTAGCTAGGTTGCTAAAATTGTGATTGGTTTGTTTACCTTAGGTACCATCCTCAAAATGATGGGAAGTTCTTGATGGGTTTCCTTAGGATGTACAATCCATGTATACATACACGTATGTATGTGTATGTATAGGTATGTATACATGCATACACATGTATGTGCATGAGGATACAACCATTCATAGGAAATCCAATTGCTTTACACAAAGCCTCCTCAGTGACATTATTCAAAATGCTTAGATATTGATAGTATCGAGGGCACTACATGAAACACCTTCACTACCAACCTTGGAGTAGTAGTGTTTGTAAATTTAATTGTCAACTTGGATCCCTCACTTATAGACATTGGACATTTAAATATACAACACCCCTACTATTGAATGTAATATTGATGCGAAGTTGATATTTGTTTTTTGGACTTCGATTGGTTGAGTCTATCTTCCTCAATCTTGAGAACTTGATAAAATGTTTTTATTTCTTTAGACATAAACTTGGACTCTTTTAGGGTTTTGGAGGAATTAAACGTAACTTTTTCATCTAGTGTTTGCTAAACCTAGCTAGTAGTTTCAACAATCATATTTGACACAATTTCCCCTTTATCTTGAAATAGGGAATATTTGTAGTTGAGTATGAAGAATTTAACCATGTTTCAAAAGTAGCACCTTTGTTATCAATAAAATTTACACTTTTATTTATAATTTTTTTTTACCATTAAATTTGGAGTTGTGTACAAATGATCCATCATTACTCTATTTTTTCCTAAAATATTTTAGATTTCATCCGATTGCTTTGGAGGTGCTTTATAAAGCCCAATATGTAGGAGATGAGTAATTTTTTCAGTGCTAAACATGGAGTAATAAAAAAAATATTTCAATGATAGCACACAACTCCATGTTGTGGATTTATCATGCATGGAAAGGGATCAAGTCCTTTGAGGCGAACTTTTTGTAAGATTGAAAAAACTTGAGAACATGTTTTTACCTCCAGGGATTTGATCATTCTCACTAGGAGGTATAAACCCAAGCCCCCATTGATAATAAAACAAATTTTAAAGTATTTATCTATGACATGTGATAACACCATAAAATATGCATACATCTACTTGAGTAAAACGAGGCAAAGGGGATACCAAAGATACTCTCTTATTTGTTGTAAAAATTGATGTTAATACAAAGAACTACAACACTGACAAAATGTAACATTGAATGAAACACATTATGTTTATAGTTGTGTGGAGCATGACTAAGAGTAAGCTTTGGGTATCAAGAACCAAAGAATAATCACTCAATTATCCAAGTGGCAAAGCGATTTTAATTATATGATTACTTATGCATAGAAGAGATGAGTGTTCAAATGCTTCATAGAGTGTTCGAGTCCTTGGCTTGGCTATCTTTGTGGATATTATGGGCATCATCGATTAGTTTACCCTAGGTACCATCCTCAAAATGATGGGAAGTGCCTATGCCTAGTGGGTTTCTTTAGGATGTGCATTCCATGTATACATACATATTCATGTAGTTTCATATTATATATGCGCGCATACACACAAAATGTAAGTTATTGAATATAAAAATCTAATTATGGTTGTTAATCGTAGTTATACCCTATGTAGGCTGGTGCTTTGTTATTCATATGCTAGGGTGGATAAGCATGTTGATTTTTTTCCCCAGAAATATTTTTGTGATTTTCATTAATAAAGTAGTGAAAATTAAATATTGTAGATGTTGTGAGTAGCATATCCAAAAATGACTGTTGATCGCATATCGATCATTTGATGGAAAGGATCAGTCAACATCCATATATATGATTTATACAAAATTTAAAAGATCATCATAAAAGTATCTATAAATATCTGAGATGCATACTAACATTTAACAATGTTAATATCACCTCAATATATATGTCTGGAAACAAATATATAATAAATGTTGGGTGTGTGTTATATTCTTTCCATGACTAGTCACATGCGCGAGGGAGTTACAGGGGGGGCGACAAGGCCCCTTGTTCATTGCACTGGGCGTAGAGCCCTGGGAAATTTTTGTTGGACCCTATATTAGGTGGGTGGACCTACCTATGGTTTTGTGTATGGGTTTTGCACATGGTTTTGGGCATGATGGTTTTCTGCCCATGGTATTTTGTAGATTCGGTTATGTTGGACACCTAATCCTAAAGGGTTAGTGTGGAATTCGAATGGACAAAAGCAGTCCAAGAGACCTTGGGATCTGAATCCCAAGAGTCACCTATTGTACTATAAATGTGTATCTTATGTTAATAAAATATATGCACTCACTGATTTATCTTTCCTATTGTTTTCCTATCCATGTGTGTTTGACATGGTATCAGAGCCATGATGTGTGGCCTGTGTAGTTTTGTGCAACTGGTCTGAGCACTGGCCTTTGTCATTCTGACTTGAGCACAGGTCCCAGTCCTCAGAATAGTCGTAACTCCTTTTCTCTGGCACACCAGCGCTGCCTTTGTAACGCCAGTCTGTCCATGATGTTCTCTGGCGCACCAGCGCTGCCTTTGTAACGCCTGTCTGTCATATGCGTTTTATTTCTGAACGCTGGCCTGCTCCACATGTCGTGTCTGAGCGCTGTACATTAAAAAAAAAATTGTGAATAGCACTGTCATTTGAAGCGTTTGCGCTGCCCTTATACCTGCGCTCTCTGTCTGCCAGGCGACTGTCCATAAACGTTTGATGTTCTGACTGTGCTTTCCTTGGAAGGTCGTGCTGCTGCTTTTCACCATACGTTTGTATCTCTGCGGCTTTCTCTAATGAATGCATCCGTTATGAGAACTCCCTTGTGCGTTCCTGGACATACCTCTGCGTGATTCTTTGCAGAATCCCTGAAGCTCTGTCACGGCTTTCTCTAAGAGATTCTGGCATAAACGTATTGTCATTTGGATCCGGTGCCGCTGTGGAGGAACTTTGGTCCACGGGAACGCTTCGGTTCTTGCAAAGAATGATGGGTATACCAATATTCCCGTCGCATATGGTAAATCAAATCGCACGTCTATCATTTATTTGCACTCAGGTGTGGACTTGTTAAAACCAGAATACTTCTTCCCGTGGCCTGATCTTCGCTAACATATAACCTCGGCCTCGCACAGTCCTCCATTTGATCTCCCATATAGACGTTGTTGTAACAATGCATTCTGTCCAGTAATGAAACGAAGGCTGTCGGGAGGGATTTACATTCAGGTGAGCGCTGCAGTGTGACTCTCTCTGCTGGACGTGTGCTGTCTTCCACTAGAGCTGTTGTCTCTGCAAATTGTGCAGCAAATTGCTTGGTCTGTCGGGAGGGATTTAACATTCACGCTGCAGTGTGACTCTGTTGGAAAAACGCTCCAACGTCGTCGAACCTCGAAGTGGGTCAAGGATCGTAAGGCAGTGTTTTCATGTGTGATATATATGTGCGCAAGATGAAACCGATAAAAACAAGTCGCGTCACATGAAGCTATGGAGAATACGGATGGATGCATCTGAACTGCGCCATGGATTTCTTTTACACAAGACAAACGGTATAAGGAAATCGCTCAGATATATTACCTCATAAATAAATTTGTCCGTGAGCTAAAATGTCAATATAGGAATTGTTGTGATCCTTGTTATGAACGATCGTTCATTTTCTAATGTTTCTTTTCATGGCGGTGCACCTTTTGTTTGTATATTGTTATGAACCCCTCGGCAACGCAGTGGAACCGGGGTCTGTATGCGCAGTTGGATATTTAATTGATATTTCAGTGTCTACTTGTGTATAAATGGTATTATGAAGTCACAGGATGGGGTAATTCTTGTTATTTCAATTCTGCGGAGCCTCTATTAGTCTCTCTAATTTTGCAGCAATGAGCTGTTTTCCTAATCTTTCTTCAAACCTTTCATGGACGCGAGGAGAGCCCAAGTTGGTATCATAGAAAATACTTGCGAAGGATCCTCGGTTTGAAAGATTGCCTTGCACACATGGAGGCACTTATGCAGATGACTGCATTGTAGAACGTGTTACGCAGCATAAATACTATATTGTAGCTACATCGGAATTTAAAGCGTCGAATTAGGAAGATTCCTGGTGTACCTATTATATACATTACCCAACACAAGTACTCTATTGAACGCTTGCCAGAAGCAACCATTGGAGGCGCGCCACGATTTTAGAATTGATTCTATCGATGTCATGCTTGATTTAAATCTTGTCCTTCAATCATTTAAGGAGCTCGTTGAAGTAGGAACTAATGTCGCAAAGCTTGACTAACTCATTTGAATAAATAAGGAGTTTACATTCTTGCAGTGGATCATCTAGGTCACATTATGAGCACAGGGCCTTTTGTTCTATTCATCTCTGAGGAAATAATCTAAGCAGCAATATGAGCAAATATTCAGACATATTTAAACTAGGATTTGTATTTCCTGTGGTGGCGATGTTTTGATGCAGCAAGACATTCCATAATCATTGAAGACATAATAAGAATCAGATTTGAAGACTCTGAAAGATGCAGTAGAAGTACATCTACCCAGGTTTGTGTCATAATTCTGAAGAAGGCACAATTGTAAGCTAAAAATCCGAACCTGCCTATACAGTACTCTAATCTTTGATGCAAGGAGTGTTGTTGACTGTTTGCATTAAACAGAGATTAGATTTAGAGATTTGATATGACAGTATTGACACATTATTCTTTGTAAATGCCTATGATAAAGCATCTATTGAGTTGGTACTGCTGACATTGATGATCTATAGACATGTATTGATGAAGTGAAGTATGATTTCACATTCTAGAGTTTCAGAGAGCTTGACATTCCTTGATTCCACTGTTGTATAAAGAGTTTGGTGAGCTGATTGTAATCTTTTATGTTGCATGCTCCTCATTTGCTCACATTTATAAAGGATATTGCAATGACATTAAATTGTGAGTGATTGTTGTTGGTTGATAGTCGTGATTAGTTTCTTTAATGTATAAGATGATGAAGGAAATGACCAGACTTGAAGATGCATTAAAGTTACTGAATATCCTATTTCATTCCACTCCTGATGGGACAGTCAAAATCAGTAAGGATTTTCTCTCAGAAATTCAGACATGTCTACAAAATGCACAGGAAAAGATTGATTTTTTGCAGCTTGAATCACAGCTACAACAAGAAGAGCTACATCAAAATAGACACCATTCTGAACCTGTTTTTGTTCAGAACATTGAGACAACCACCCATCAGCAGCATGTCAATAATGTTACAGTTCATTCAGATAAAACAACAGTTGTACATGCAGATGCAGAAACTAAGACTGCACTTCCCAAGCCCATCATCAGACCTTGGGAACAGCTTGTCCACAACAAGCACAAAACTGGTCTTGGATATGACAAGGACTTGTCCTTTCATATTCCAGACTACGCCAAGCCCATTCAGTTTCAGAGTGCTGGATTCATTCATAACAGTTCACTTGCTCCTCATGACAGTTCACCTCCAGCTGTTTCAGACTCTGCCCCTCTTCTACAGCAACAACAACAGCAACAACAACAACACATTGTAAAATGCCAACACTGTGACCGAGTTGGCCATCTGAAAGATCATTGTTTTGATCTTCATCCATGTGAGCACTGTCATAAAACCAGCCATTCTTCACACAGATGCTTCAAAAACAAAGGTCCTGCAAGAACAAAGATTCATCTTGGATGGATCGCTTCTTGGCAATGGGCATCAACAACCAAGAAGATATTCCAAACACATGTCAGAACTTGTTCCAGAATATTGAACAGTCTTGCAGTTGAGTTTTCTCCATCATCTCACCTTGTATCTGACAGGGGGGGAAATGATGGTCATCTACAAGCTTCAAAGCCACATCAAGCGAGCCTGAGCCACAACCTGCCACACCAGTTTCAGAGTTGCAGCCAGAGACAAAGATGCCCGTGAACAGATTGAGAACACTTCCTCTAGCAGAAGACACCAGCTTCTTGCCAGTTTTGGAAGAGTTCCAGGAATTGCATTAAGCATTCCAGAGTTGTTGGTTATCCTTAAACCATCACAGGTTGAGACTTCCCTTTTTAGGTTGAAGTTTTACCTTTTATGTGGGGTGAGACCTCCCTTTTATGGTTGAAGGTTTCCCTCTTTAAAACAATAGGATCACTTCCTCTAGCAGAAAACTTCAGTTTCTTGCCAGTTTTGGAAGAGTTCCGGGAACTGCACTAAGCGTTCCAGTGTTTGTGGTCATCCTTAAACCACCGCCCTTTTTTACCAACATTTCATAGAGCACATTCAGCCTAGTGCTGCCATGCATTTTTTGCACATGTTGTATTAGAGCTCTCTTCTTGGACTCATACATAACCCTTCGGATTAAGGGGGGGAATGTTGGACACCTAATCCTAAAGGGTTAGTGTGGAATTCGAATGGACAAAAGCAGTCCAAGAGACCTTGGGATCTGAATCCCAAGAGTCACCTATTGTACTATAAATGTGTATCTTATGTTAATAAAATATATGCACTCACTGATTTATCTTTCCTATTGTTTTCCTATCCATGTGTGTTTGACAGGTTAAGGGAACTACGATTATGTTCTAATATAGGGTTAATGGATTGGGGTTTATGAATGCTTCAACATGTATATATATGTATTGTAACATTGAAAAGAACATAATGAAAAATCAATTTGGTAGTCCCATTTTTGGGATCCAGGGGAAATATCTGAGTATTTGTTTTATATTCTCGTCATTGTTTATTTTTTGTTTTTTAGAATTTGTCTATAGGTAATTTATGTACAGGGTTAAAACCTACATTTGGTATAAAAGTTGTTTCGGCTTTAAGGGGACACCTTTACTGCTGAGCGGTTTTTCTCGAGCTTGTGGTAGACCTTGCTCAACGAGAGATCTGCAGGATTGATTCTTGCAGTGAAAGAAGATGGTGAGTAGTGGAAAGATAAAGATCAAGAAATTTAATGGTCAAAGTTTTGAGTTGTGGAAACTCGAGAGGGAGGATCTGCTGGTGGATAAAGCTCAGTGGATCATGATATATCTAGGTACTGAACCAATGACAACGTCAGATGAAGACTGGGCGAAGTTGGATTGGAAAGAAAAGAGAAAAATGCGGTTGTGTATCTCAGATTTAGTATTGTTGAATGTATCAGGGGAAGTTATGGTGAAGGCTTTGTGGGACAAGTTAGGGACTTTGTACCAATCTAAGTCTCTGGTGAACAAACTGTTTCTACGGAAAAAGTTATATAACCCGAGGATGAAAGATGGAGACTCACACACAGAAGGGAAAATGAAGTGTGCCCCTTAGAAGCTTGTAATAGTATGCAGCTTGAAAGGAACACACGAGTGGAATGACATCACAAACTAAAATGAAAAATAGTCCACAAGTTAAAGTGATGAGTTAATACAACAACACACATTCAAAAAGATTTGTACAAATGCATACACAGTAGTTCATAAGCATATGTGTAAGTTAAATAACATACATTGCCAATACAACAAGAATAATCCTACTATATTAACAAAATATGCATGAAAGCATGCTGGCTCTGATTTTATAAGTGAAAGTTCCATCCATACATACACCATTGACGACCACTAGCCCCAATAGTGCAACATTACAGTCAAGAACACTTGCTCCTCCAAAGAAGTATACTCGCTCTATACTATGGAGAAGCCAAGGTTCTTCACATTATTCCCAAGCTCTTTCTAAGCCTAAGCCTAGCCAAAGTATTGGCTCCTAAAGTCTCGTTCTATGAGTTATGAGGTTCTATTTATAACAAGAGGGGGTGGTTCTTCAACTCCCCTTTGTGACCTTTGGACTACCCTCATGACTCGTCAACTTCTTCACTAAATGACACATTACATTACATGATGACTTTTCATATTCCAATATTGACACTTGGAATTTCACGTACAACATAATTACAAATAAGATAACATTTTCCACATATACCCATATAAGACAAAATAGGGTAGATACAACCTAACAAGACACAACACTATGATTCTGGTGCTTGGGGAAAGTCCAACTCAACAACCTCCACTTGCTGCTTCTTGGCCACATATTGGTGCCAAGCTTGGTACTGTGTGGTGGTGTTCCCAAAATACTTAACAATGTATTTTTGGAAGTAAACTTTAGCCTCCACATCATCTGGGTATATTGTCTTGGAACTTGTGTCCAACTCATTCTAAAGCATGAGCAACATTGTCTTGATCTTGATAGGACCACCTATGTACCTTTGCATGTTGTGTGCATTTAGATCCAAGTCTTCCTTGGTGGCTTCTTGTCTTAGCTGCTCCAAGTAATGATCGAACTCTAGCCGAACTTTATTCTTGGGTTTAGCATCAATGAGGGAACTGATTGATGGGATATGGTGTTTTCTCACCAGGACATCCAAGCTACTGTACAACTGCACATATGAGGTCTGCATGTTTCTGATGAATGAGGCGAGCTGCTCGTTGTTTTGAATCAACATGTAGACCTTTGCTTTCTCTAGCTTTGCATGTGGCTTCATCTTCTTCACTAAGTCAAGCGAGGGCCCTTTGTACCGCATTGTCCACTCTTGTACATGGGCGATGATAGCATGTATGTTTTTGAGAGTTTGAACAAAATCTTTGCTCCACTGCTGTAGGCCATGAAAACAAACAACTGCTTTATGCATAGTGACAAATATGTCATAGAGCTTCCACAAGGTTTCTCCAAGTGATGATACTTTTGCAAGTATCATTGTCCTCATCTCCCCCAATGCAGACACTGCATTTTGCATTGTTTCTCAGAGTTGTTCTACCTCTTTCCTGACAGCCTGCAAGTTATTTGCCATTTTTTCATTCTTGGTCGTCATATACTGAACATTTGAGCTTGTTTCTCCTGTATAGGTCAAGCTAGCTTCGACAATGGAAATTGGATTCTTCGTGGTGTCCGACACTCTCGCCCTTTCCTTGATAAATGATGTGTGATCATCTGGAAAGTGCTTCCTCCATGCTTGTACAATCCTCTTCTGGAACTCATCAAATGATAGATTTTACACATCCATGACCGAATCATCATTAAGGAGAAAACATCTCCTTACTTGCTCAGGGTTGGTTCTGATACTAGAGGTGGTGGATACTGAGGGATGACCTGTGGTGCTTTCAGCATCAGGTTAGTGTCTTCACACTATGACTCTTGTTCCAACTCCATGTCTGTCACTTCAATCAATTTCTCAATCTGGTGAGAAAGCTCTTGATCTTGCATCTGTTCACCTTCCTCCTTTGTTACTGGGTGTTTCAACTCATTAACCTGTATCGACATTGTTTCCTCTGTCATTGCACCTTGCCTTTGTTCTTCTTCCTGTTTCTTATTCTCTTCTAGTTCTCTCCTCAATTTCTATTCTTCTTTTAGCTTCTTCTCTGTCTTCCACAACTTCAATTTTGATTCTTGTAACCTGTTCTTTTCTCTCTTCCTCCACTCTACTCTCTTCATATGTTGCTCCCTATTTGCTTCCACTTCCAATGTTGCCTTTGTTATAATAGGATTTTCCATCATTTTTCATCTTTTCTCTCCCTCTAGATCATCAACAATCTTCCTCTTTCCCTTGTTCTGCACTAGATTGTTGCCTTCTACTGACGTCGCTAGTGATTTCGGAGTTGCCATTGTCTATAGAGAAGCCTTTCAAGCTCTTGCTATATTGATCGACTAATTAAGTATGGAGGCATTGTAGCAGTACCTCCAAGGATCCTCATCTCGCCAATGAAATGTACCGTGGATCCACAGAAAGTAAACTCTCATACAATGGTCCTTGCAAATACTGTGGGGATCATACATATTAAAGTCCTTGGTGCATAACTCAAATTTTACTATGTCCTTAGCTTCGACATATGCATATTTCAAGATTTTAATCTCGTATAATCCGACACGCAAAGGAAGAGCGGGCCATGGTGCTTTCTTCTTCCTATGCAGTCCTGTTGACAATCCTGTGGTGAGGTGGTATGAAACTTTGTGCATGATCAGTTTGTCAGTGGCATACCTTGGTAAGACATGCGGAGGATTCTCTCTCCCAAACACTCTGATGAAGGTGCCACTTGGTGAGGCATACCAATTTTCAATGTTTACTATCACCTCCATTGCTTCTCAGGACATGCAAGGTGGATCTTGCTCAAATATGAGCTTGTATAATGAGATGATAAAGTGGTTAGTTAGCCTTTCCATCACTCCTCGATAGTTGCAGTAAAAAAGAAACTTACAGTAGATGTTCACAACAGTCTCTTGTGGTGTCCATGTCCAACTCATGTTAGGGAACTTTTGTTGTGCACATATTGCATCTAGTAAGTATGAAAACATGTAAAGACTTGGTTTCTCATTCTTGGGCAGATTCTGAGCCTTAGCTACATGGGATTTCAATTGTTGAGCCAACATATCCGACCAGTTGAATGGCCTACCATCACTTACCAACTGGTCCATTAAGGCTTCCCACCCTTCATAGAAGGTCTCTATGCTCTCTTGACCATATATATATATATATATATATATATATATATATATATATATATATATATTTTGGCGTGGTTCACGGACACCTTTGGTCAGCGGGTGGCGCTACGTCCACGGGAAAAATCTAGGGTTGACGCCCCTCGGCCTATAACAAGACCTGACCCCAAGAGCTTTCGGGAATTGACCCTGTGACCTCCCAAACGAAGAGGCCCCAACTTGACCGATTGAGTTAACTCTTGGGGCCTCTTGACCATATATTCTATAAGCAAAGATGATCAATAACTGATAAACCTTCCTGAAGGACTTTGTCTTGTAAACATGGGTGGGTGTTTGTCTAGACTTTGACTACTCTTTCACCTAGTGCTTGACAATGTCTCTAGTGTTCACATAGCTATGGGTGGCATAGAAGAGTAGTTCCATGCACTTCACCAACTCAGGAAAGTGATACACCTGTTGAAATTCTTCTGCCTTGAAGGTGGAAAGCTTTCTCCCGCTGGCACTGCTCAATGTCATATTATTTTATTTTGTATGTGAGACAATCTAGATGATGATGTCCACACACATTAAGGCGGGGTACCTACATGCAACCTTGTATAACCCTGACTGTTGGATGCTAAGATAAACCTGCCGGTCCTCTAAGTATGCCTTAAATTCCTCTGCAAGAGTGTCTTTGATCTATTGCCATGTCAGTGTTGTTCCCTTCTCAATAAATAGATGAGTATCTTCATACACTGGTAAATCAATTGATATCTTATGAACTTCTTCCCTAGTACTGTTCTTGGTGGTTTCCTTTGATGTAGCTCTCTTGAATGCCATGTTAACTGTGACTTCTAGAGAGATGCTCAAGAACTACTGTACTGGTGGGATAGATAGGACACTCATGGCAAACAAATGTCAGTTAAAAACCAAAACAACTTCAAGGAAAGTTCAAGGAGCAAGCCGAGCACTTGATGTGAGGGATTGCACAGTTTTTCTTGATAGGGGTAACTGACTAACTGTGGGAACTACGCATTGCACAATCCCAATAGTCAGTGTGGAAGCTTGATGACTAGATTTGTGCAATGCACAGTTTAGTCTTAGCCAAGGCCTGGGAGAGATTGCGCATTCTGCAATATCAGTGGCCAAGCTGGGAGGTTGGCTCCTAGAACTGCTCAGTGCATAGTTAGAGCCAGGCCATACTATGCTCTGCGTAATTCTAGAAGCCAAGCTAGAGGCTTGAGTCTCCAGATTATGCAAAGCAACCTGTGCAAAGTGAGATCTTGGCAAGGGAACCTAGATCTTCCCAAGGGGAACGTGAAAAACAAGAAGATCTAAAATATGGTGTGAAGTTGAGTTCAAATCTGACTTAGTTTTGATGCATGCATGTGAAACAATTGATTAAACCGAAGGAAAACGAAGCATGTGAGGAGAGTCACTGCAAGGACGACTTTTGGTGCCAAAACAGGAAAAATCATGCGACACTTGGGAAAGACTATCTATAACTTTAAACATCAATTCTAAAAGTTAAAATGAGTTAAAACACCAACATGTAGAGAAACAAGTGAAACAACAATCACACAAGCCAAACAACAAAAGATGACAAAAAAGGGGCAAACGACGACAAAAGAAAAACCCACCCGGAAAAGCGACGACAATCGTACTGAATGTTTCCTTGATCTCCTTGGGAATTCTAGAGCCCCAAGATCGAGTGTGAAAATTGTTGGTTATGATTCA
Source organism: Pinus tabuliformis (assembly GCA_031772625.1). Lineage (NCBI taxonomy): Eukaryota > Viridiplantae > Streptophyta > Pinopsida > Pinales > Pinaceae > Pinus > Pinus tabuliformis. Next base: position 218,967,560 of record CM062818.1, on the reverse strand, counting down.
GGCTAAACCGGGTTCGATCTATACTGCGCACCAAAAAAACCCTTAATCACTATCCCTTTTCGCAATGACCTCCAAGAATATTTCAATTTCACCTGAAGTGACTATGGGAGGATAAAAAACCAGGTTTTTGTAGCCTTGAGGGATGTGGAGATGTGGCATTTTTATGTTTTATTTATTCTTAACATTCATAAATCACTTTGCCACATTACATTAACCACTTAAATACATCATACAAAGCCATAAATCATCATTGTGTTGAAAATAAAGTACAAATGTAATAAACTGCTACGCTACAACAGATAGTAATAAAATATACACATGAAGATACCAAATTACTGTGGTTCACCCCAATGTGGGGTTACGTCCACAAGAAATATTGCTAATATAATGATTCTTTGTACAACAAATAGTTCTTTACCTACGCACTAAGCTGCAGGTCATATGCACACTCAACTGCAGACACAGGCCTTTGCGCACTCAGCTGCAAAGCCTCACCTCTTCTTCCAACTACAGATCATAATAATTCCACCATAACATAGATCTAGATCATAATATTCCTTTTTCTTCTTATTATTTGACTATCTATACTATTACATCAAAGTGTACATCTTTACAATACCATGGTCCAAATACCATGGACTCCCTAATATAAGTAGCTATGGGTCCCAAAACCCATCGATCTTTTACATTGTTACTAAAAGAAGGGGCTTTGCCCTATCCTGAAGCCCTTATATCGCACGATATATTCAAAATGTTCCGCTATGCAGTCCACTTTGCACTCCGCTGCGAGCTACACTGCGTGCTCTGCTCCACAAATTGTGGAGTCTTTTCCAAAAAATAGGCCAATTTGGGTTGCACCCAGTAGGCGCCCAAACTCACATGTGACTCGTCTTGAGTCACTCAGCTACTTTTCTTGCACACCTCTTCTAATAGTGCTTCTGTCACATGTTCTATAGCCTTCTGTACCACCACTGTCTCCCTCTGTCGATGCTCTTGAAGCTTCTTACCTACTGCTTGGGATAGTTAGAGAGCCTCATCCTACCATGGCTGAGTTCTCTCTGTCAAAACTTGTTTTTCCTTCCTTAGCTCCTCAAGCATTTTTTGGAGGGAATTTCCTTCATTGGTCTTGGCGAGCTTCTACGAGATTGGAAAGGTATTCACAGTTTCCCGAATCTCCTTGAGTTGCTACTGCTTCTGCTAAATATCTTCCTGTAAATTCTGCACATTTGGATCTTCCTACATCAAATTCCAAATCTGTAAACTTTCATCCAAAAGTTTCTCAAAGGTTTCTATTGCTGCGGAGATGCTAGCCATTGCAGCCTTCAGGTCAGTCTCCCTCTGCCCTCGTACTCCCTGCGGCATGGTTGCCTGCAACTTCATTTGCAGCTCATTGATCTTTATTTCATATTTAAATTGCACATATGCCATCTTCTACTTGTATCCTTTCACTGCAAGGTCAAGCTTCGCGACCTTGTCCTCCACGGATTCTTCTTCTCGGACATCAAGGTCCAAAATTTATCTGCATTTTTCTTCAACCACCTCCTTGAACTTCTGTTGCTGCTGAACTTCTTGGTCCCTCTCCTGGATCATCTAGTCAAGCTTTTGCTATAATGAAACCCATTCTCTTTCTACCTGAATGTTCATTTGCGAGGTGTGTTGTTCGTGCATCTTCAACTCCTTTATTATTTCCAAGTGAAACTTATTTAATATCTGCAATGGTACTGCTGCGATGTTCATGTTGACATTCCTCCATTCTTTAGCTTGATGTTGAACCTCGACGGAGTCAAACTGTAGGGCTTCGATAGGTATCGATGCTAACCGCGCTGCAAGTGTAGGTTCTATTTTCCTTTTTTCTCCAATATTCTCCATGACCCACGCTGGTTGTCTAACTGTCTACGCCAATATTTTTAGTTCCGTAATCCAATGTTCGACACTTGTTAGAAGTGCACCATAGCGATCTTATAACCTTCTCCATGGCTCTGTCGTTGCTTCCTGTATCCTCTCCCTGATTTGGTCTAAGTCCCCTTTAGTGAGGATCATTGGTGTTATACCCTTCGTCTTATCTTCCTTCTGCTTCTTTTTAGTTCTTCAGGAAACTTCGACGCTTTCCTTCCTCTTTTCTGCGACAACGGGGTCTATCTCTGTCTTTTCTGACTCCTTATTCTGCTCATCTCCTTCAGGAGGATCCTGGTGACCCTCGTCATGTTGCTCTTCTTCCTCTGAGTCATGCTCATCCTTGTCTTTATCCTTTCCATTCGATTCTTTATGCTGCATTGTGTTCTCCTCTATCGCACTATCTTCTTCCTGTGTTTCTAGCACAATCATCCATTCTGCAGGCCACTACTGTACCTGTGCTAAGAGATCATCTTCTGTTACTAAGTATGGCAGGGGATTTCATTTCTTCTTTATGTCCCTGCGAGCCTATATATATACTTTGTGGAAATCGACCTTAAACTTCACAACAAAACTATACTGCTCGTATAAGCTTGGTGAAAGGCGAGGATGATGGTTCACTAACATATTTAAGTCCATATGATATAATACGAAAAACATCCTATTCTCCATTGCTCACAATGGTTGAGTAGTATACCACAACGAGGCATATCGCGCAGCTTCACAAACATCTAAAGCGACCGGAGGAAACTGCGAGTCCTTCAACTTTCTACATGTCAACATTGCAATTATCAATTTCAACCATGCATAATGGAATGTGGTACCTTTCTGATGTAGGAGCATGAGGCTTAAAGACAAAAGGGTTTGAATTTATTCCAAAAAATACAAAAAAAGTTTACAAGCAAAGGAGTGGGATCCTTTAGCTTTCAATTTACAAAGTTTTCTAGATAGGACTTGAGCTAGGATTTAGGGATTAAGTGATTTGTAATTAATTCAAGCAGTTTAGATTCAGTTGAGATTCTCGAGGAGTCTATCAACCAAATTAGATATTGTTTAAGATTAGGCAGATTCGATGCAATGGTTAAGGATCTGATTGTTAGAATGAAATGGTATTTATGTAATTTCTGAAAGATTGTAAGAGGATTTTGACTGATTTTGGTTGATTTGGCCGTATAAGATTAAGTTGCAGAAACTAAATCTCTGTGTGTAATGTGAATAATTGGTCAATTCCAGATGTTGCATTCCTTCGAATAGTATCTCTGTGTATTATTGAATTTCAGTCTGGCTTGAAAAATTAGAGTTTTGTATGATCTAGTGTGGTCACATTTAATTCCTCTTTCGCCATGTATTAAGATAGATTGAATGTGTTTCGAACCACAAAGCTTTAATTAACTAAGCTTCGAATTACAAGGAGTAGAACTCAACCTGGCGGAAGCACTAAAATCATAGCGGAACAGAGGGAAGCCTGAAAAATCATGGTAAATGCGGAAGAAGAAACAAGAGCCATCCGATCTACAGATCTAATAGAACTAATGATCATCGCACGCCAATAAGATCGTGCATTAGTCAAAGAAGAAAAGAAGTTTTATCAAAGAAGCTGTTTATCAGGTGAATAAAAAGTGGTAAGCGGTCTTTTGGAATTCTAAGCGATTCCATTAATTAACTGACATGTAGCACTTGGGTGGAGAGAGAAAACCACTTTATCGGGTGGGTAAATATCACGCAAGATCTTCATCTGATATCACTGTTAACCGTTGGATCAAGTATGCTTTGATCAACGGTGGAGGATCATCGATTAGTTTCATTGATTGGGTGAACCATCAACCGTTGGATTGAAGGGTAAGATCAACGGTGGAGAATTAACGCGATAATATTTGTGAAAAAGCAGATGCGATAAGGAAATAAACCAAAGTTTGAATTCCTTTTGATTCTGTGGCAAATGAAAGGTTTGTCATATTGCGGGTAAAACTTAATCAGTTCGGCTAATTTAGCAAAATAGCCAAGTTTGGAGGTAGATGATTGATACTCCAAAGGAAATCCAAGAAGAAGTTCCACTTGAACTTGCAGAAATCGTTTATGGATTTGAACGATTATCCATTACACATACACCCAGGCCACCACTTTCTCCTGGACCTGACAATAATCATTCAAAATTTTTTTGCAAAGGTATTCGACCCAGTTATACTGAATCCCATTGTCGCTCTACGCAGCTAATGAAACTACTGCTGTAGGGACTTCATTATCCCAACACTTTCTCATGATTTTCCTAGCCAATATGTGTGATGCGAACAAAATCCTTGGTCATTGATTGAGTTTATGTCATACCCTCGCTTCCCTTTTGTCAACCCAAATTTCTTCTTCATGCTTTTGGCTATGGTGTGTTCCTCGTATTTTTCAACAAATTCTTCTGCAGGGTTTTGCCTTTGATACGACAGCCTCATGATTCTCCATATCAACATTGGGTCTATAGGGATCCTCTTCCCCATCCATAGGCATCCATCATGCACCAGCGCGAGCAGCTTTCACACACAAACCATGCTGCCTAGAATTTTTCTGAAGTAAGACACATTTAACATGTTCATCATTCCTGACTGTGCCAATCCATTCACCCATTGTTGCAGCTCTAATCTCGTCACACCAATCTCTGGGTAGTTTACTTGTTTCAAATATCGATCTGGTGCGAATTATGGGTCTTTCTTCATGTCGTTGAAGTCATAGTTTGCGAAATTCAGATGAGGTATTTTCCCAAGTAATTCCCAAGTAAATGGTACTGATTATGGAAATAGGGGTGTGAAGGTGCCAAACTTCACATCCTTCGAGTCTTTCACTGGTTTTTCATTTGGTTTTCTCGAGAGAATATATGGTGTGAGAGGTGATGAAAATGTTGTGCCATCCGTTTTCATCTGATCTGCTTGCTCCACTTCTTCTTCACTGTCTCTAACTTGTTTGGGTTGTTGTTGAGGCTCGACAAGTTTCTTGTCTTGTTTCTTCTTTGTTCTCTATTAGTTAGTTAGTTTCTTTCATGGAGATCTCTAGTGTGTGGGTAATGATGTTGTTGTGGGCATACCAGTGGTTGCTGCGAATGCTTCCACGGTTTGAGGTAAACCCTTCTCACAAAAATTATGAATATTTCTTCCCAAGAACGCTCAGATGACATACGATAGCAATTTTTTTTTCAATCTCTTCACAACAACAACACTCAAATTCTCAATTCAGAAAAGTACAAAATCTAGGCAGGAGGCGGATTTTTATAACAATTATGAATTTCTAACCCCATCATTATCTCAAATTTTGTTCAGATTGTGTTCATTAATTGCATATATTTCCTTAGATCTTGTCAATCTATCCTCATAGATGCAACTCTCCACATGTTTTAATGTTAACTTTCCCTTTTAACGGTCATATTTTTCCGATGAACTTCAACGCATCCCATATTGTTGCGAACAACCCTTCTTATGTCGCACTTCCTATGTACTTCGACATAATCTAGACTGTAGAAAAGTAGCTTCCTATGTCAAAGCTCTCTGCAACGTAGTTTGTAGCTCAATGCCCATGTTCAATTGCAGGTGGCACTAAGACTTTTCTCCTTTCTTCTTTAGAGCGAAGCTGTAGGGGCAAGGATGTCCCTATACAACTTCAACCTACTACCGTTTACTTTTCTATGAATCAATTCTCCATTTAACTTTGCTAATTAAATTGCGCCTCCATCAATAATATGATTGATAATGTATGGGCCTAACCAATGCATATCGAACTTTCCTGGAAATTTTACAAACTTACTATCATAGAGGAGAACAAAGTCTCCTACTGAGAACTTCTTCTGCTTAATATGTCTATCATGCAGGCCTTTTCTCTTACTTTTTGTACATGTTATGAAATCCTGCTATAAATTTGTCTTCCTCCAAAGAAATCTACTGCGACATTCTTTCCTTCATTATGTCAGGGTCTTCCATATCTGTAAAAGTTGTAATCCTCAATCTAGGCACGATTTACTCCATGTGCATCACAACTTCTTTCCCATAAGCTAACCTGAATGGTGTCTGACCTGTCAAGTTTTTACATGTGGTCCTATAAGCCCATAATACTACTAGAATTCTAAGGTCCCAGTCATCTCTATTCACATTGCATACCTTAGTAAGTGAATTCTCCAAAATATTATTAAATTCTTCTACTTGTTCCATCGGCCTAAGAATGATAAGGAGTAATATTCTGATGATAAACTTGGAACTCTTCAGTCAATGCTTCAACAGTCTTATTTAGGAAGTGTGAACCTTGGTCACTCATCAAAATCTTTGGACATCTAAATCTAGACAATATATACTAAAAAAAAACTTCGCAGGATTCTTTGCGCTGTAGTCCATTACTGGTTGTGCTTCAACCAATCTCGTCAAGTAATCAGTTGTTGTAATTATGTACCTCGCACCAATCCTCTTTCCAGGTGGGTTGATGGGTCCAACAAAATCAATAACCCACTTATCAAAGGCTTGCAATGTAACTTGTGCTACCAATGACATCTCATCTCTTCTTGAAGGTTTTCCCGTTCTTTGACATATATCACATGCTTTGCAGTACTCATTCACATATTTATATAGTGTATTCCACCACAATCCTACTCTCAAAATCTTCTGCTCAGTAGCTTTTCCTGCATAGTGTCCACCAACTGCACCACCATGAGCTTCTGCTAGAATCATTTTCCTTTCATGTTCAAGAACATATGTGTGCAGTATCTCATCTGGTCCCATCTTATATAAATATCCTGCTATTAATGAAAAGTAAGTTGCCTTAACCACTAGTTATTTCTTTTGCTGTGTAGTATACTATGAAGGAGCCATCCTTGTGGTAAAAAATTAAATGATATTTGCAAAATGGTGATCCGCAACATTGATTGCAAATAACTGCACATTAGGGAGATTATCTTCTATGTTGGTTGGTTCTTCCCCTATTTCCAATCTTGACAGATGATCAGGTCCTACATTCGGTCTTCCTGGTTTAACAATTATTTCAAAGTTATATTCCTAGAATAAAAGTAACCATCTGCAAATATTTTCTCCTAAGACATGCTTATTAACCAAATACTTTAGTGCAGAATGACCTGTAAACATTTTAAAGTGTGATCCCAAAAAATAATGTATAAACTTCTGCAAAGCATACACCATGGCCAGTCCTTCCCTTTCTGTAGTGGTATAATTCTTTATGCTTTAGTTAACTTTATACTTGCAAAAGCTATAGGATGATCAATTTCTCCTTCACCAAGTTGTGCTAGTACTACTCCCAAAGCTACACAAGAGCCATCCACATGGACATGGAATTCCTTATTCCAATCAGGGAATACTAGTATATGTTCAATTATCATTTTTTCTTTCAATATGTCGAGGCTCTTCTGACATTCTTCATTCCACTGAAAAGTTACATCTTTTTTCAAAAATTTCTCCATAGGCGCAGTGATCTGCACACACCCCTTGATGAATTTCCTGTAATATCCAATATGCCCCAATGTAATGCGAAGCTGTCTTACAGTCTTAGGTGGAGGAACATTCACAATGATAGAAATCTTAGCAGGGTCCACCATTAGCCCTTTCTTGCAAAAAATATGTCCCAACAATGTGCCAAAGGGTACAAAAAATATGCATTTCTTTAGGTTCAAAGAGATCCTGTAATGTCTACATGTGTTGAGCATAAGTCTTAAACTTCCAATATGTTTTCTCAACAATCCAAATACTATCCAATCATCAAAGTATACTTCTAAAAACTTATGGATGTATTCCTTAAAAGCTGGAACCACCACTCTAGAAAATATAGCAGGGGCATTCTTTAATCCAAAAGGCATTACTGTGTATTGATATGAGCCCCATTTTGTACCAAATGTCGTCCTATGCAAGTCTTCAGGTGCAATTCTAATATGATTATAACCAGAAAATCCATCTGTAAATGAGTAAGCTTCTTGACCTCCTACATTGTCCAATACTTTATATATGAAAGGAGTAGGGAAGGGATCATGTAAACATGCATTATTCAACTTCCTCAGATCAACACAAATCCTAATTTCTCCTCAAGACTTCTTCTCTTGAACCACCATAGGACTCACCCATTCTAATTATTCTATTGGTTCAATAATTCCTGCTGCTATCATCTTATCAAGCTCTATCTTTACTTTCTCCTTATACTTTGGGTTAAACCTGTAAGGTCTTTGTTTGACTGGCTTTGCATCAGGCTTAAGGGGAATCTTCATGACTTCGAGATCTCCTATTATACCCTTCATTTCTGAAAACTTGGTGGGAAACAGTTCTTGGTATTCATGAAGTAACTCTATAACTTTACTGACTATATCTTCATCCCAATAGTATCCTATTGTTGCAAACTTAGGTTCCTTTTCTGATCCTATGTTCACCTTATTGGTTTTTAGTGGCTTCGAAATATATGTTATTTCTGGCTCAGGTCCAATTAGTTCGCGGTATCCTTCTAATTTTTCTATGTTGATGTTGCGAGGATCTTCTTCTTCATCTGCAATAAGGTTATAACATTCCAGCTCATTTTCTATATGCGCAGCCCAATCAGGTTGTTGCGATGTTAGTGGGGTTACATTCTCAAAGATCTTATTCTTAACTATATGGAGCGCCAAATCTGTGTATGGGCAATCATTCTCAAAGCTGAATGTTAATATGAAGCCATCAACCATGTCTGCCCAGTTTACTGTACCATGTCAAAGGTGTGTGTTTGGGTACCTGTTCTTACGGATTGCCTCTAATTTATGAATGAATCCATGTACCCATTCTTGTTGTGGAATCTCCTTCCATGCTGTAGTGCATAGATGAATATGCTTCCTAGGATTAGTTTCACCATCATATTTTATCTCTATCTCTATATCTATCTGTCAAAACCTTTTCCAAATCAATATTCAAAATTCCTGCCAACCTCCTATATTCTTCTTGTGTGCATTCCACCATCTAGCAGGTGTAGCTTTCAGGATTACATCCAAGGCTAGCAATCTTTGATTTTCTAGAACTTGTTCTTCATATTCATCAACAACAGTGTTTACATTACCTAAATCATCATAAGAAGGTAGGTTACATACCTCAGATATCATACAATGAACTGATATAGTAATTCTTGCACGTCGCCTTGTGGATACTTCATGTAACCTATTTTGCCAGTTTTCCAACTCTTCTTCTAAGTCTGAGGTACAAGAACTATCATGCTCCTAACTCAACTTTTCCTATGTTGTAGGGTTAACAAAATACGGTTCCTTTGTTTTCATTTGATAGATATATTCTATATCAGATGCACAATATTCTTCTTTGACCGTTTCTATGTATCTTACTCCTTTTGAGGGATCCAAGGGAACAATTACTCTCTGTTATGAAACTAGCTCAAGAAAAGATAGAAAAGAAAGATCAACACCTTAGAATTCAGCCTCTTCGAGGGGGCAACGTCCTTTACATTACATAAATGAACAATTCTTGGATGATACAAATGACAAAACCTCCTTTCTATATATAGGAGTCTAAGGAGTCACAATATAATCGAGCCGACCTAACAATAATAATATAAAGCCACAAAAATAACAATAGAGGGATTCTATGGGGTACAGAAATAACAATATGGGGGTAATAGGGGCACAACAATATAAATAAGGGGTATAACTACAATGGGGTAATCACTAGTATTATAGGGACCCAACATGCCCCTCTCCTTCAAAAGAGTGTTGTCCTCAACGCTTGAGTAGTTCTGGATACTTCTGCATAAAATTTCTCATCCTCCCATGTGGAATCTTCAGCGGATAAGTTCTTCCACTTGATAAGATACTCTGAAATTGATCGATTTCGTAGCTGTCAAGTTCTTGTTTCTGTGACTGCTTCCGGTTCCAATATAATTTTTCCTTCCTCGTCAAGTTCTGGCAATATTGTTTGAATTGGGAGCTTGTCACCTATAACCTTCTTTAAACATGAAACATGGAAAACTGGGTGCAATCGAGAAGCTGCAGGAAGCTCCAATTTGTATGCCATAGTACCAATCTTTTGCAACACCTTGTACGGACCATAATACTTTGGTGATAATTTATTATCCTTCTTAGCTTGCTTTAGGGACATTTGCTTATATGGTTGTAGCCGTAGGAATACCCAATCACCTACATCAAAACTTCTTTCACTGCGATGTTGATCTGCTTGTTGTTTCATTCTATTTTGTGCCAACACGAGGTTATCCTTTAAGAGTTGGAGGACTTGTTGTTGATGTTCGATGTGATGTTCCACTGCCTGAACCTTAGAATTTTCTCTTAAATATGATGTGATGGATGGTGGTTGATACCCATAAAGTGCCATAAATGGGGTCATTTTTGTTGCTGTATGGAAGGAAGTGTTATACCACCATTCAGCCAGAGGCAACCATTTGACCCATTGTGTCTGTTTATCAGATACAAAGCAACGAAGATATCCTTCCAAACATTTGTTTACTATCTCAGTTTGCCCATCAGATTGAGGATGATAAGATGAGCTATGAGCTAACTGAGTACCAAGACAAGAAAATAATTCTGTCCAAAAATTTCCAGTGAAAATGGGATCTCTGTCACTTACAATAATCTTTGGGTTTCCATGTAGCTTTTGAACTGTTTCCATAAATGCAGTAGAAACTGTACTGGCTTTAAATGGATGTGATAATGCACAAAAGTGTGCATACTTGGTAAGTCTGTCAACTACCACCATGATGACACTCTTTCCCTCAGACTTGGGTAAACCTGTGATAAAATCCATTGAAACCTCCTCCCAACGTTGGCTTGGAATGGATAAAGGTTGTAATAGACCCGATGTCTTAATTGTTTCAACTTTATTTTGCTGGCAAACCAAACATTCCGCCACAAACTTTTGAATATCTGATTTAAGGCCATCCCAAAAAAATTCCTTCTTAACCCTGTGGTAAGTTTTTAAAAATCCTGAGTGCCCTCCTAAGGGAGAAGTGTGCAATTCCATAAGAATCTTTTGTTTTAGCTGGGAATTCTTACAGAGGTATAAGCGATCTTTGTACCATAACGAATCATTTTTCCAGCTAAATGTATCAGAAGTACTGGAATCTTGTTGTAGCTTTCGAATAAGTGCCCACACTTCTTCGTCATTCTTCCATTCCTCCCTTGCTTCGTTTATCCAATCTGGTTGGATAATAGAAATGGCACACAACAATGCTTCCACATCCTCATCCTTTCTTGAGAGTGCATCTGCCACCACATTTTGCTTCCCTTTTTTGTAGATGATTTCAAAGTCATAACCCAACATCTTTGTGACCCACTTTTGTTGCTCTTCAGAGGATAATCTTTGTTCTAAAAAGTATTTAAGGCTATCATGATCCGTTTTTACCTTGAAGTGTCTTCCCATTAGGTAGGGTCGCCATTTCTTAAGTGCATGGAGTATTGCCAACATTTCCTTCTCATAAATAGCTTTGCTTAAAAACTTTCCCTTGATTGGACGACTTTCAAAAGCAATGGGTCTTTCATCTTGCATTAGAACAGCACCAATTCCATTTCCTGAAGCATCACATTCCACAATAAAGGTTTTTGTGAAGTCCGGTGTAGCTAAGACCGGTGCTTGGCACATTGCCTCTTTAAGATGTTCAAAGGCCTTTGTTGCTTCCGGAGTCCATGAAAATGAATCTTTCTTCAATAATGTTGTTAGAGGTGCTGCTATTCTCCCATAATTCTTAACAAACTTGCGATAATACCCTGTCAACCCAAGAAATCCTCGCAGATGCTTTATGGATGTGGGGATTTTCCATTCCTTAATGGCTTTAATTTTGCTAGGGTCTACCTTAACTCCTTCATGAGATACAATATGACCCAAATATTCCACCTCCTGGACTCCAAAGAAACATTTGGATCTTTTTGCATATAATTGTTTCTCCTCCAATAGTTGTAGCACCCTGTCAACATGTTCAACATGATCCTTCCAAGACTTGCTGTAGATTAGTATATCATCAAAAAATACTAACACAAATTTTCTAAGGAATGGTTTGAAAATTGAATTCATCAAACCTTGAAATGTTGAAGGTGCATTGGTAAGGCCAAAAGGCATGACCAAAAATTCATAATGACCCTCATGAGTTCTAAATGCCGTTTTCGGAATGTCTTCAATCTTCATTCTGATTTGATGATATCCGAACGAAGATCCAACTTGGTGAAGTAAATTGATCCATGCAATTCATCCAATAATTCATCAATAACAGGAATGGGGAACTTATCTTTAATAGTGAGCTTGTTGAGCTCCCTATAATCCGGACACATGCGCCATGATCCATCCTTCTTGTGCACCAATACTACTGGAGCTGAGAAAGAACTTTGACTTGGTTGAATTATACCAGCCTCTAGCATTTCTGCAACCATACGTTCAATTTCACTTTTTTGGCATAGGGATATCTGTACGGCCTGATGTTTGGAGGAACACTTCCTGGAATCAGATGAATAGCATGATCATGATCACGCATAGGTGGGAGACCTTTGGGAGTCTCAAATACCTTGGAATGATTGTCCAGGACTTTTTGGAGATCTGGAGAAATAGATGATTCCAATGTGGAAACATCTAGCGAACATAATTGTGCAATTACACCTCTTTGCTCCTTTTTAAGAAGCTTAGTCATGCCATTAGAGCTGATTATCTTTCCTGGTTTCCCTGCAATACCCCTTAATTCAACTTCCTTTCCTTCCGTAGAAAATTTGATGAAAATTTCTTGAAAATTAAAAGCTATTGTACCCAAGGATTGTAGCCATTGGACTCCTAGTACAACATCAGCACCTCCCATTGGAATGGAAAGCATTGGGCTAGTCAATACATATTCTCCCATGGATAGCTTGATATTATGGCACTTTCCAGAGCAATTTATTGTTCCTCCATTTGCAATCATCACTTGACACTCTGGTGCTGGATATAGGAAGCAATTCAATTCTTTTGCTACCCTACAATGAATAAAATTGTGGGTGCTTCCTGAATCAATCAACACTATTACCTTTTTCTTCTTGATTTGTCCTTCTATCTTGATGGTTTGAGGAGTGGTAATTCCCGCCAATGCATTACAAGATATGGTTGGATTTATTTGTTCTTCATCTAGGCTTTGTTCCTGGAGTATATCTTCTTCTTTTGACCTTTCTTGCTCCTTTTCTTCTTCCTCTTCACAATCTATGTAGAATAATTTCTTCTCAGCACACTTATGACCTTTAGTGTATTTGCTATCACAACTGTAACAAAGCCCTTTTGCTCTTTTTTCTTCCAATTGTTGTGGTGTCAACCTTATAGGTTGTGGAAGACTAGGCGCAACAACACTTCCGTCTTTATAGTTGTGAGTGGTATGCTTCCTGGTTGCCATAATTTTGCTTTCCATTTTTCTTGCTAACCTGAATGCCTTCTCTAATGAATCAGGTTCCCAAAGGCGAACATCATGTTGGATATTATCCTTTAAAGACCCTATGAACACATCAATCCTATGCTCCTCTGGAATATCTTTTACCCTTATGTTCAATTTTTGGAACTCCTCAATGTGCTCCATTACTGAACCCTTTTGTTTGAGACTTATCAATTGGCTAAAAAAAGTGTTGCTTTTTGTATCTTCATAATGTGCTATCAATTCTTCCGTAAAAATTGCCCAAGTGATAAATTGTTTACGAGAGCAAAGCCATTGATACCATACAAACTGATTTGGTTCCAAATATATAGTTGCCATACGTACCTTTTGTGCGTTTTGCACATTATTGAGATCGAAGAATTGCTCCATCTGTAATATCCATGTGGCGGGATCCTTGCCATCAAACTTCCTCATATCTTCGATCCAACATTAGCATCTATGGAATCATGATTAAAATTTCTTTTGTTCTCATCATGAGTTTCGTTTACTACCTTTTCACCATTAGTGACCCTTTCTTGTAGCAACTTCTTCAATTCTTCCATGTCTGTCTTCAAATCTATCTTCAAATCTGCCATTGAATCCTCCATCTTAGCTTCCATGCCCTTTATTTTAGATTCCACGCCATTTATCTTAGATTCCACGCCACTTATCTTAGCTTCTGTTAGCTTTTGTGAGTGTGACATTTGTTGCACTTGTTCTTGTAATTTTGATATATCATGTAGCATTTCTTCCTCTTCTTCATGAGTCATGCTAGAGCTTTCAGGTTCCTTACTAGGTGTTTGCATTTTCTTTCCTCAGGGCATCAGTTACCGATAATAATGCTTTACTATGCCCTTTGAATTCCGTTAAACCAAGCTTACACAAAAATTAAAAAAAAAAACTACACACCTTTTTTCACTTTATAGAAGCCTCATATTGAATATGATGTATCTCTGTAATTTCGGATCATCCAGTTCTGAAATTTCTACTTGCAGTAGCCTTCTGCGTCCTCTTTCCAATGCCACAAGTCTGAGCCAAATTGGATTCTCCAAGGAAGAGTTATGTGAAATCTCCCACAGTGACTTGCTTTTAGATTGGTTCAGTAGAGCGAACTTGTACGACGTGCCACGAGTCACTGTTTCAAACTTTGAATCTGAAACACACACAAAATAAACTACAGTCCGTCCTCTTTCTGTAGCTTACGAAATTTCAATCCGATCCCCAGAGAGAAAGTTATGACGATTTTCCCCAGGTCACCTGTTTTGAATGTAATTCAGGAGTCTGCAAAAAGACCAACTTCCTCAGATCATATCTCCGTAAATATCGTGCGAAATGCCCTGAAATTTGGACTCAAGGTTCAGCGCGATTTCTTCTCAAATGGGTTTTTTTTGAGACTTCTGAAACGTCACAAAAAAAAAGTTATAGCGAAAATGCCACGATGACCTGTTTGGAGCAGTGAAACCCTAGAATCCAAAGCTTTGATACCAAATGTTATAAAACCAGCTCAAGAAAAGATAGAAAAGAAAGATCAATGCCTTAGAATTCAGCCTCTTCGAGGGGGCAACCTCCTTACATTACATAAATGAACAATTCTTGGATGATACAAATGACAAAACCTCCTTTCTATATATAGGAGTCTAAGGAGTCACAATATAATCGAGCCGACCTAACAATAATAATATAAAGCCACAAAAATAACAATAGAGGGATTCTATGGGGCACAGAAATAACAATATGGGGGTAATAGGGGCACAACAATATAAATAAGGGGTATAACTACAATGGGGTAATCACTAGTATTATAGGGACCCAACACTCTCATATTATTTGCTTCAAATATCATCTGTCTCTTCTTGGGATTAATTATAGCCATATTGTCAAATTCCCAGTATATTCCAAGCAATGCAGGGTAAGGTTTACTATCATCAACGATCTCTATTACTTCAAAATAAAAAATAGTGTGAACTCCTTCAATATCTACTGTGGCACCTGGTAGTCTTCCTAGGGGGAAGATATTTTGTTGATTTTCCATCCTTAACTAAATAGGTGACCATTGTAGCTTTGACTTACCCATTAATTCACATGTTTTCTTCATCAAGACATTAGCATTAGATCCCAGATCCAGGATAACTTCATCCATCTCATATACTCCTATTTGTGCACTAAGCCTCATCTCTCTTCCAATTCTCTTATATGGG
The DNA here is from genome assembly GCA_031772625.1 of Pinus tabuliformis. Taxonomy (NCBI): domain Eukaryota; kingdom Viridiplantae; phylum Streptophyta; class Pinopsida; order Pinales; family Pinaceae; genus Pinus; species Pinus tabuliformis. Next base: position 218,952,114 of record CM062818.1, on the reverse strand, counting down.
TTTAAATTATTGACTGCATGCATCTCACTTCATGGTGTTTCGTTAGATGCGCAGGAGTATATCAACTCCTAAAGCCCTTCTACAACCTTTTGATTTCTTAATAATTTCCTAAAAGTATGCAAAAAGAACTTTAAAATACCTAATTGATTTGTTGAACACTGGCCTTGTGTTGGAGCTCGATCCTGTGTCGAAGCTAATGGTACTTCGCATTTACTTTTCTTATTCGGCTGTGCACTCGAGGTCGAAGCTCCATCATCCATAAATACTTATTTTTCATTATGAATATCAAAAGCAGGAACTTTCTCAACAATTTTTCTAACCCATGCACCTTCACATTCTTTATTTCCATCCTCTATATCACTACCGGACATAGCTCCACTTCTAGTGACAATACTAATTTGAGGTTCATCGGTCCTCCTTTCAACAACCATCATTTGAATATTCTGTGTTAGTTGCTGATTTATTTTTTCTTGCATATTTTCCATAAGTACAGGGAATTCTTCAATTACATGGTCAAAGGATTTACAATACTTACATGTCGTTGTAGTGTTCTGACAATCTCTCGCAAAATGACTTGCTAGGCCGCAATTATAGAAAATTATCTGTCCATGTCCTCGACCAACTCCAACACCTTGACCTCTTCCTTGGTAGCCTCCTCGACCACCATGCTATCCACTGCCTTCATGTCCATGTTCTTCTGCTTGCATTCTATAAGTGTCAGCACTGCGCTCCATCATTAGTTCATAATCTCGACAATTATTCTCATCATGTCCTACTAATTTACAAAATTTGCAATATAGGTTCCTTAGAGTCTACACATATTTCTGTAACAGGTAACAATCTTCTAAGTGATGTTGGCCTCTGGTCTTACATATCTTGCACCATAGGCTGGATCCTGCATTTAAGGGATTCGGTGCCCCACTAGCCATGTAATCCCTGAAGATAGGACATTTTTCTTAAGAACGACCCTTAGATCTACACTTCGTACACCATACTTCTTCTCTAAATTCTTTTCTTTTCTTGATATCTTGTATCTACAGGGTTAGGTTCGCTAGCTGAATATGAATCTATTGCATACCTACATTAGTATCTCCTATACACGAAGCTTCCAACTTCATCACAATCTGTAGAGCTTCAGCTTGACTTCTTATCTTTTGTTGCGTCAATGGTAATTTGATATGTGATAACAATGAAACTATAAACCATTCTTGATGTTTCTATGGAGCTATGTAGAAGCTCACTTGATCCAAAAATACCTTAAATCCCTGGTCAAATTCCCAAACTGACTTAGTAGGTTTCTATTTAATTTCGTTCAACTCGGTGATGCACTGTGACTTAGATTTCGACTTCTTAAATTCTTTGATCATCACTGCTTTAATATCTGCAAATGTTTTGATCTGATTATTTGAATACTTCATATACCATGTCAATGTTATATCTCAAAACTTTGTATTGCGTTGCGCTTTCTTTATATTTTCATCATTGATCTGCTTTGTGGTCCATATAGCTTCACATAAAAACCAAAACTTCCATGGATCCTATGATCGAGTTCCTTTAAAAACATATAACTTAATATCATCAACCATATTTATTCTTGGAGGGGGAGGGTGATGTATAAGGGGAGGGGGATGGTGGGCAGGGGGAGTAGGGGGAGAAGGGGGAGGGGAGGGGGAGGGGGAGAGCTAAAAACGCCATGGCTATTACTGGATTCTGGCTTCTGCGAACTCTCACTAGGCTGGGAAGGTGAATACTGCGAAGTTACCCGGGGTTTGTTAGGGTGGCTATCTTCTCTTTCACTTTTAGATTCACTCAAAAGAGGACTATACTCAGTATCTACAAAGGTCTTCGGGTCTTGTCCATAAGCCCTCTTTCTAGTATCTACTCTAAATATCTTTCCACTTCGCGTTACTGTGATCTCTAGTTCATATTTATTATCTTTTCTTCAAAACATAAGTAAACTAGAAATCTGTCTACATCCATAAAACTCCCTTTTCATACAGAAGCATCTTAATCCAAAGTTTCAAATGCTTACCTCACGGTTCTTTGAAGAATCATTGTTCCGCTTCACTGTAGGACACAATCGAGTCTACTACAAACTTAGTAATGAATCCTCCCAATATGTTATCAATGCAGAAATCGACGACCCTTGAAATCCTATTGTTAGTGCTCTTGAGTCGTTGTATCAGTTCAAGAGTCCACATCGTAGGTTCTCCACCTTTAAAATAGTGCTTTCTATCAGTCAACCTTGATATCCACTCGTACAATTCAACAAGAAATGATGCGAAGAAAATCTCATATTGATTTGTAAAAATATACTTTTGTAACCAAGATTTAGATGTCAAACGAGGGTTTCTGTTCTCTTGATCTGCAAATTCTCGCTCTTTTTAGTTCTAGCCAGTCTTGAATCTCTTTCTTCGACGGGTTCCATATCCACATATCCCTCAAACAGATCCTGGTCCTAGTAACAAAACCATTTGTTGGCTATGATTTGGGCTGACCCAGGTTTGATCTATACTATGCACCAATAAAAACCTTAATCACTGGCCCTTTCGATAATGACTTGCAAGTAGATAACAGTCTCACTCAAAGTGACTATGGCAGGATGTAGAACCAAGTTTCTGCAACCTTGAGTGATGTGGAGATGTAGTATTTTTATGTTTTCTTTATTCTTAACATTCATAGATCACTTCGCCACATTACATTAACCACTTAAACACATCATACAAAGCCATAAATCATCATTGTGCTAAAAATAAAGTACAACTATAATAAAATTTTGAGCTACAATAGATAGTAAGAAAATATACACATGAAGGCACCAAATTATCATGGTTCACCCTAATGTGGGGCTACATCCACAAGAACTATTGTTAATATAACGATTCTTTATACAACAAATAGTTCTTGACCTGCGCACTAAGTTAAGGTCGTCTGCGCACTCAGCTGTAGACTCAAGCCTCTCTGCACTCAGCTGCAGAGCTTTGCCTCTTCTTCCAACTATAGATAATAATAATTCCACCATAACACAGATTTGGATCATAAGATTCCTTTTTCTTCTTATTATTTTACCCTATATATACTATTACATTGAAGGGTACATCATTACAATAACATGGTACAAATACCATGGAATCCCTAATAGAAGTAGCTATGGTGCCAAAACCCATTGATATTTTACATTATTATAAAAAGAATGGGCTTTGCCCTATCTCGAAGACATTATACCGCGTAGTATATTCAAAATGCTCTGTTGCGCGGTCCACTTCACAATTCGCTATGCACTCTACTGTGTGCTCCATTCTATAAAATGAGGAGTCTTTGCCAAAAATAGGCCAAGTTGGTTTGCGCCCAACGCAAATGAGCTCTAACGGTGTTGATTAAATATATTTGGACAAGTTCGGGTTTACGGCACACATTCCTAAAATTAAGGAAAAAGCGACTCTTGGCGGAAGTTTCTAAAAATAACGCAAGTGTCTCCTTTGGGATACTAAAAATTGATCCCTATTTTTTAGGGATGATTTTTTTTTTTTTTTTTTGCTTCATTAGGGTAATTTTGAGGTCTAAAATGGGCCTCCTAAGGAAATTATAATATAATAGTAGAAATAATAAAATAAGATTAGATTAGATTATATCATCAAATTTATGAGGGAAAAAAGAAAAAACTACTTTTTCAACTCATATTTCAATTTATCTCCCTATGGGTTTACTCAAATTTGGAGCAAAAACACGTGTTGGATGAAAAATTATATTCCTCATCCAAGGAGTACCCATGTTGCATACTTTCGATAGACCTTACTACATGAAAAATGAGAAATACATGAAAAACATGATTGCAATCATGATTTTTCATGTATTTCTCATTTTTCGTGTAGAAGGGTCCATCGAAAGTATGCAACATGGGTAATCCTTGGATGGGGAATTAAATTTTTCATCCAACGAGTACTCCCGTTCAAAATTTGAGTAAAATCTTAGGGAGATAAGTTGAAAATACGCTTTGGAAAAGTAGTTTTATTATTTTATTATTTTTACTTTTTAATCCAAAAATGGTGAATCATCCCCCATGGTTGACATCATCTTGAATCCTATGGTTCTTATAAAGTTTATTTTGGTTGTACATTTTTCTTAGGAGGCCCATTTTAGACCTCAAATTTCCCCTAATGTTTTCTTTTTCAGGGAAGCTTTCCATGCACACTGCCAGGAAAGACAACACAGTTCTGGGAACTGGGCAACTTTCCGACTCAGTGCACTGAATAGTTTCTGAGCTCAGTGAAGGTTGCACAATTTCTGGGCTCAGTGCTGGGATACCCCCTCATGACTGTGCATTTCAGAGCTCAAGGCTCACTGGAAGTCAGGACTGCGCAATTCCCAACAACAAGGCTATTTTCCCTCAAGAATTGTGCGATTTTATGGGGGAGGTCCAGAACTGTTGTGGGACCAAGTCAGGAGATCAAATTGTGAGTTATAAATTCAATTAAGTAAGAAAACATAAGTTAAAATGAAAAGGATAAGTCTCAGTTGAAGCATGGATACCTAGATCATGGCAAGATGAGCTACCGTGGTTAAGAAGGAAGGCTCTAAAATCGAAGCATAGGAAAAATTTTGGAGGTTGGATGTAGTCGCTACAAAAAAAAGGTATAAATTGGTTTTGGTCATGATGCAATTGCTCAAAACACATAGAGGTCAAGATGCTAGCTAATAAGACCACTCATCGCAGCGACTCCTTAGGAAAAGGTAAAAAAACCAAGTGAAAGCATATGATCGACCAAGTAGATGGTGACGATGGAATGAGAAAACGAAGGCTCATCCAGAAGAAAGAGGCTGATAAAAAATGGAAATCACAAGGGACATGATGAGAATGGTTTCACTTTAACATAATATTGAAACATGGGAAACTATGCTTGATAATACTTGAAGATGGTTTCATTTTTTCACAGGCTTGAAACATGAGAAAAACTATCATTGAGAGCGGTTTCATTTTTACACAAGCTTGAAACAGAGGAAAAATATGCTTGAAATAAGTTTGCATGCCCCCAACATAATGACTCAATTTGAGTAACATGCCCCCCAATCTTCATTTCATGCACCTAATTAGACTATTGGTTACTGGGTGGATGGAATGAAGGTTCATTTACGAGATGAAGTGAAAGACTCGACTGGGTATTTACGAGATCTAATCAAAGGCTTGAATTGGAAGGGGATGTGTTTCATTTTTTAACAATCTTGACATAGGAAAAGAACTATGCTCAGACACCTTGTTTCATTTTTTAACGAACTTGACACAAGAAAAGAAACTCTGCTCTGAGAACCTTGTTTCATTTTTTAACGAGCTTGACACAAGAAACGTAACTCTGCTCTAGAACCTTGTTTCATTTTTAAATGAGTTTGACACAAGAAAAAGAACTATGCTCTGACACCTTGATTCATTTTTTAAGGAGATTGACACAAGACAAAGATCTCTGATCTAGGAACCTTGTTTCATTTTTTAATGAGCTTGACACAAGAAAAGGAACTCTGCTATGGGAACATTGATCAAGACCTGCATAAGGTCATGGCTTCTAACATGGTCTCATCAGATGATAGAACAACACTTCGGAAGGGATACATATCAAGGGAACTAATGGAAAGATCAGATTCCAATTCCCCCAGTAAATGATTCACCACATCATCTATGGGATCTAGGTCGAAATAAGTTGAAAAAACCATGAAAGGCTCATCTTCATCAGTAGGTATGTGAATGGGATAGGTTGCCACATAATTAACCTGTGACGTGGAAGATACCATTTGCACATTTGGAACACTTAGGGAAGTAGGATGATTGGTAGTCAAATCAGGACCAACAAAAGAAAGCTCATCGATAGTCACAATCCTTTCATCATGCGGGGAGCACAGCACATGATAGAGTGAAGAGACAAGAGCTCCCATGGCATAAACATATTCAAGCCCAAGGATTAAATTAAAACACAAAGGGGCTTGGATACCATCACATTGAAACATACCATTTTTCCTCCAAAGGTAACAAGAAACTGAGAAAGGATCCCTAAGGGTTGACTGGTTCCTCTGTTAAAAGCCAACAAGTTCAAAGCGACAGACATAAGCTGTGGGGAACCCAAATCTTGCTAGGTAGTGGAGGATAGAATACTAATAAAATCTCCCTCATCTATAATAGTGTGATGGATATTCTTATCATAAGCCTTTACCATGATCTTAAAAGGCATGTAATAAAGGAGACGAGGTTCTTTCAATTGATTCCAATCAAAGGCAATGTCATGTTTTCTTGGGGGGGTTTTCGTGGGAATGGTAGGAGTTTTCCCTTTTCCGGTAGAATCATAAGAAACAAGAAGAAGATGGGCAGTATGATTCTCACTCTCTATGGGAAAAGTACGATTGATTAAAGGTGAAATCGGGTCAACTATTTTCTCAACCAATGGTTGGTTGGGAATGGAGTCATGGGATTCATATTAAGAGAGAGTGGGATTGATTGGAGACGGATTCCGATCAATCACTTCATCAACTAGTGGAGGATTAGGGGAAAGCTTCCGATAACTATCTGGAAGATGAGGCTAAGAAGTTGTAAGGTTTTCCAACACTTTTGAGGCTTCATCCATATAAGTAAAAAGGTGAATAGGATGATTCCATTCACGTAACCTACAGGGAAACTTAACTTTACCCTTTTTTATGTGAACCTTATCATCACTAGTCAATGGTTTATCACCAACATGATCTCTAGAGGTTGATGAAAAAGGCTGATGTGAGCCTGTGGACCACACATCTAATACCTGTGGAATACTAGGACAATCTCGAAGAAGGTGGTCACCCTTACATAACTTGCAAGGGAATTTAACTTTGTAGGGATGGTTGGAAGGTTTCTCCACATTAGCTTCATTTGTAACAACGGTTGCTTAGTTTGCCCCCTGCTTATTTTTCTTCTTCTTAATCTTCCTTTTCTTCTTCTTCTTCTTCCACTTGGTTACTAACTTGGAGGATTTCACCAGATGAAGAGGAAAAAGACCAAACAAGCAAAGACGAAAAAGGGTCAACTTTAGGATCAATTTGAGGTTGATATTGTTTAGGTGGAGGAGAACCTGGTTGAGAAGCAATTTGGGCATTCAGAACCATAGGGGTCAAAAACAACCAAACTGGCAAACCAATGGTAAATCCAAGAAGGGGTAACATTTCCATATAAGGAGCACCAATATTTCCAAAACAAGGAAAAGGGCTAGGATTCCTGTGAGATGAGTTTCCTTGATTGGTAGACTCAGGAATTGTTTCCATTAGTCTCAACCTGAGATCTACTAAGGAGTTTCTCCACAGGGAGGATGTTATTCCACATTCAATTAATTAATTTTAGGAATTAACAACACAAAATAAAACAAAGGGGAAACTAGGAAAAAGGGTTTACCAAGAAACCATGAACTGCAACATACACCTTGGCGAACCAAGGACTTAACGTATGAATCTCCTTGAATGTTGCGTTTGGTGTATCACGGTATATAAGGCGACCGAATCGGTTACCTATGGAGAGGATAGAAACCTATGGTGGAATTCGAAAATATACTTGATGGTACGTGGAAGTGCAGTCCATATTAGTGCTATCTAATGCATAACTGTTCGATGAGAGCATTCCCATATACTTTATGTGCATGGAGCGCCATAGAATATACCCAAAGGTACATGGAGAAGGATCATATACACTCACATACGTGGAATGCGATTTCACCCCTGGGATACAATGACATCAAACAACGACAACTCCTACGTTTAACGATGCTGGAACACGTCTCTAGCCTAGACCTCTAAGTGTTTGTGTTAATGTTACAAATGATCCTTAGGTTAAGTGAGATGAATTTTAGAGTTAATCTTGAATTATGTTTTAGTTTCAAGGCTCAAAAAATTGATCTCGTCTGAACACACCTATGATGCAACTAATATGTAAAAAACAACTCTTTTCATTTTCCCTCTAACAATGAAAGGCCTAACCAAGTAGGACAGAAGAAATCAATCAAAAATGCAACAAAAAAGTGATGTAACAATATATCTCCTCAACTTCCCTATTACAATCAAAATCGAGGCCCTATATGCAATGCATGATGCATAAGATTTTTATTTTTGAACCACTTAATTTTCAAAAATGATGAAAACTAAGATACAAATTTCAATCACTGTTTCAAACAAACTTTTCATAACGATGACTAAAACATCAATTCATCTAAGCACTCAATGATCAAACAAAATTAGTTTGAAAGTGACCTAATGATAAGAACAAAGGAAAATCTAAACAAATTCTTACCAATGGAACTAAAAAATAAAATCAAACCAAATGGAGGCTTCAGAGAGACCACAAGACACTCAAAGACTCAAGGAAGAGAAACTGGAAGAAAGTTGATCAGAGAGAAAATCAAGACAAAGGAAAATTTGTGCATGAAAAAAGGCTAACGCAGGTGTAAAGGAGGCACCAAAGCTTGCAATGTAGGCAGAAAGAAGGCTCAACTAGGGTGCAACGCACTGTCTCAAGACCATAGGGTGCATTGGTCTAATGAAGCAAGGTTCTGACACAAAAATTGCAATTGAAACTCAGTGAAAGGCCTTCTTAGGTATCTTCTTGATTGAATAATATATTAAAGGTAAAAAGAATAGGTAAGACAAGCACAATGGACAAAGAAACCACCAAGTGAATACACCGTTCCAAAGTATGGTTGCCAATTTGTTATACGAAATCTACGACTACAAAAAAAAAGTGTCTTCCCTAGGCCCGATGGACTGAGATAGAATAACATAAAGACAAAAGGGATAATGTTTTCCCTAAAGTAAATAGATAACGGGATGAAACCTACTTGGAATCTGTCGTATGATTCACTCATTCCTTGGCTTGTATGCTCTAATCCTAGCTCTTATTGCTATAATTAGAATCTACACAATCATACAACACAAGCCAATGATCTACGAGATCTATGTAGCATCATCTAATACTTTATTAAATAGATCAACATAGTATTGAAATAAATGAAATCATAACATCATATATAGGAAAAAATTAACTCTTTGCATTAATAGCTATGGAGTGACTTACAAGCAAAAATAGGTGTTGATCTTGTAGAATAACTCCTCCAAGTTGACTTGTCCTTTCCTTGCCACAAAGTGCACTTCTAATCACCCTAATGCATGGAATGATATCTCTCACATAAAAAACATAAGGGTAGAATCACTCTCCAAAATCCAACCAAAACCAACCACGTGCTTGTGGAATGAGGTAATATATAGATGAGGGAGGTAGATCATGAATTCTTATCCTTTTACCAATCGAGGCTAGATATCCACTCTTGATGGGAGGATGAGCTCAAGGGATAAGAAATGAAAAATGCAAGGTATGATAGGATAGGGTTCGATACTTGTATCCAAGGTAAATAGTTACAACAAATCCTGGAAGCTTCTGGAAGAGGAAGCTTCGAGATTCTTTTTGTTTTCACAAATTTCTAGAATCAACTCAATCCCATGACCGAGAAACCTACTGGTGATAAAAGTAGGCCTAAAGTAGGGAAACTTGGTATTCAATGCTGGCCAATAAGGGGCCAAGGTGCGTTGGTCCTAAAAATGACTGAAATCAAGCAGTTTCAAGCAAAAACTTAGGGATATGAGAGAGGCATACTTAGGGTTTTGTGTAAGGAGGATGAAAAAGCGTTCAAAGGATTAAATGATCTAGTTTGAAGGTATATCGACCATATGTGACAAAATGGGCTATAACTCTCCCCAACCCGAAACTCCTTAAATTCCCCGTGCTGGTCTTCGTAGCTCTTTTTCTTGTCTTGTGCTACCTTTATATTCTTATTTATAACCCACATTTCCTATTCAATGTTTGCCAACAAGTTCAGTCCAATAAGTACCCTGTTCATTGGATCACTCCAACTGATGGGAGTGTTCGCCCATTCAGTGCCTCAAACAGACTCATCCTTAGTGGATCCTGATAACCGTTGTTATAAGAAAAATACAACAATGGAAGGTACTCCTCCCATCTCCTCTGCTAGTGCATCACATACATTCTCAACATATCCTCCAATATCCTATTGAACCTCTCTATCTTTCCATCTCTCTGTGGATGATAAGCTGTACTGAAGGCCAACTCTATCCCGAAACCTGCATACAACTCCTTCTAAAACTTGGAAGTGAACTTGGCATCCCTTATTATGCTCTTGACTTGCGAAAAGATGCAAGAATACCAAATATACGAAGAAACACAACCCAGAACGCAGAACAAAATGAGAAATAACAACATGTATTTTATTATTCAGAGATGAAAGCAATGTTCACTTGCCTTTTCGAGGGGGCAACCTCCAATAGCAAGGCTCGATTAAAAAATAAGACACGATGCTCCTCAATGGGGAGTCTCTATCCTTTATATAGGATTCATACATGCAATACCATGGGTCAGTACCATGGTTCTCTTAATACCATCTATCTAATTCCATGGCCTATTTGCAACTAACTATAGTCCCTTTCTTTAAATGCAGGTCAACCACTTACAATTATTAATATGGGCTTTATTAACTCTTTAACTAAATATAACTATGACTCGACCCTATTACATAAATAAGGGGGTTAGGGTTGGACCCTAACATTCCCTCCCCCATAAAAACAACCTTGTCCTCAAGGCTGAAGCTGCGGAAACTGCTGAAGAATAGTGGCTGGTTCCCAGGTCGCATCTTCTAGAGAGGTGTCGTTCCACTTGATGAGGACTTCCTTGATCCTGCGGCTGCACATATGTCGTTATCGCGTGTCAAGGACCTATTCAGGTTGGATCTAGATTGAACCTTCTTCATCCAATTCAGGTTGACTGGTTTGGATTCTGCAATTGTTCCCCACCAATTTCTTGAGGCATGATACATGGAAGATGGGAAGGATTTTTGCAATGGGTGGAAGGGCTAGCTTGTAGGCTACTTCTCCAATGCACTGAAGTATTTGATAAGGTACGTAGAATTTTGGAGATAATTTCTGACGACCCTTGCCTTTGAGTGATGTTTTCTTGTATGGTTGCAACCTCAAGAAGACCTGATCCCCTTCTTGAAATGTGTGCTCTGAACGATGTTGGTCTACCTGTTGCTTCATGCGATTCTAAGCTTGATGGAGATTTTATTTGAGATGGGCTAGCATGGTTGCACGGTTTTGTAGGAGTTGATCCATTGCTTGCACCTTAGAGCATCCAACGATATAAGAAGTAGGTGAAGGGGGGAGTTGACCATAAAATTATTCATATGGAGTCATCTTGGTGGTGACATGATAGTTAGTATTATACCACCATTCAGCTAGAGGTAACCACTATACTCATTGATGTTGCTTTTCTGAAATGTAGCACATGAGGTAGGTCTCCAGACATTTGTTGACTGCTTCAGTTTGACCATCGATTTGGGGATGATAGGAAGTACTTAGTTGGATTTGGGTGCCTTTTAGCTTGAAAGTTCCTACCAAAAGTTACTGGTGAAGATCGGGTCATGATAAAAAACAATGGAAGTGGGCATGCCATGCAGTTTGAAGATCTGGTACATGAAATATTGAGCCACCAAAGTGGGGGTAAATGGGTGGGGTAGGGCGCAAAAATGAGCATACTTAGAAAGTCTATCCACAACCACCATGATGACTGACTTGTTGCCTGACTTCAGAAGACCAGTAATGAAATCCATAGAAACATCCATCCAGATTGAGGCAGGGATGGGCAATGGTTGTAAAGTGCCTGGGGACTTGACTGTTTCTCCTTTGTGGCGTTGACACACATCACATTCAGCAACAAAAGTGAGAATGTCAATTTTCATGCTTGTCCAAAAGAAGGAAAGATGAGTGTGAGCATAAGTCTTCTGAAAGCTTGCATGGCCTGCAATGGGAGATGAGTGCAACTCTGCCAAAATGCGCGTTTTGAGGGTGGATGTCAGTGATATCACTACTCTATCCTTGTAGTGAAGAATCTAATCATTCTAAGAGTATCCCACTGTGGAATTAGGATCTGCTCGCAATTTATTAATGAGTTGGGAGAGCGAAGGATGTAAAAACCATTCCTTGAGGGCTTCTTCAATCCAGTCTGGAATGGGAAGAGAGATTGCTAGCAGGGTGTTGTCCTCCTTAAATTTGCATGATAAAGCATCCACTACGACATTTTCATGCCCTTTCTTGGAAATTATATCATAATCATATCCCAACATTTTGGCTAGCCATTTATTTTTCTGTGGTGAGGATAGCCATTGCTCCAAAAAATATTTGAGGCTTTGATGATCTGTGCGGATTTGGAAACGCCGCCCCAATAAGTATGGTCGCTAGGTATCCACTGCATGTAATATGGCCAACTTCTCCTTCTCACAGGTACATTGTCTAAGATGTTTCCCACTCAGTTGTTGGCTGGTGAAAGCCAAGGGTCGAACTTCCTGCATTAAGACAACCCTAATACCCGTACTTGAAGCATCGTTTTCAATCACAAAACATTTGGTGAAGTTGGGTAGTGCCAATACGGGAGTGGAACACATGGCCTGTTTGAGAGCCACAAATGAATGTTGTGCTTCATTAGTATAGAGGAATGAATTTTTATTTAGAAGGTGAGTGAGGGGTCTAGCAATGTGACCATAATTGCGAACAAATTTGCAATAGTAGCCAGTGAGACCCAAGAATCCTCTCAAAATCTTCAAGGTCTTTGGTTGGGGCCAATCCTGCATTGCCTGGATCTTTTTGGGATCCACCCTGACACCTTCATGCCCCACAATGTGGCCCAAATACTCGACTTCTTCCATTCCAAAAGAGAACTTGGACAATTGACAAATAATTTATGCTACCAGAGTAGTTGCAAGAGCAAGTCTACCTGCTAAAGATGTTTTTCCCAGGTGAGGTTGTAGATGAGAATGTCATCAAATAAAACGAGGACAAATTTTTTGAGATATGGTTTGAGTAGGAAATTCATGAGGCTCTGAAAAGTGGATGGGTCATTACAGAGACCAAATGGCATGACCAGGAATTCATAATGGCCTTCATTAGTTCGAAAAGCAGTCTTTGGAATGCTTACTTCTTTCATGCATATTTGGTGATAGTCGGAGCGAAGATCTAGCCTAGTAAAGAATTGAGCACGATTTAGTTCATCCAACAAATCATCAACAAGTGGGATAGGGAATTTATCTTTGATCATGAGCTTGTTGAGGGCCCTGAAGTCTGGACACATGTGCCATTCCCCATATTTCTTGAGCACCATGACCACAGGGGATGAATAAGGACTGATGCTAGGACGAATGACACCGACTTCCAGGAGTTCCTTGATGATTTTTTCAATTTCATTGTTTTGGGCGAAAGGGTATCTATATGGGTGCACATTTGGTGGTTGTGCCCTTGGGACCAAAGTGATGCTATGATCATGTTCCCCTCTAGAGGGTGGAATCTCGTTAGGTTTGTCAAAGACTTGCGGGTGGCTATTTAAGACTTGTTGCATCTCAGGATGAATATGAAGAGTAGTGGGCTCGATGGTCTGCATGGAATTAAATTGGGTGATAACTCCATGATGGCCCTTTTTAAACAACTTTTCCATGTGATGCGAGCAGATGATAGAAGGAGTACCTTCCTGAAGTCCATAGAGGGTATGCCTGCGGTCATTCTGCTTAAAACTCATATATAACTCCTCGAAATCCATTGTGATTGGGCCTAGTGTGCAGAGCCATTCAACACCCAAGACAATGTCACAACCACCCATGTTGATTGAAAACATGTGGGTCTTTAGGTGGTAATCTCCCATTTGAAGTTTGATATTTTCACAATGGCATTCACATTTCATTGTTCCCCCATCAACAATCTGGACTTGGAAATTAGAGACTGCTCTGACAAAACAATGAAAAACTTCGGCGACTCTCTGATGGATAAAGTTATGCGTGCTACCACTATCAATAAATACTACTACAGGGTGATGTTTAATAAAACCTCTGATTTTGAGAGTTTGGGGAGAAGAAATTCCTACCAAAGCGTGGAGTGATATAACTGGTTCTTTGGGCGTAGCTGGGAGCTCATTGTCCTGCTGGTTTTTCCTCATCTTCCTCCTCTGGCCCCCAAAAAGTGTGGGGTTTCCTCAGATGAACTGTGATCAGTAGCATCAATTTGAAATAATTTGGGTTCCTTGAATTTATGCCCCGGGGAGTGTTTTTCATCACTGTAGTAACACAATCCTTGCTTTCTTCTTTCAGCCGTTTCTGCGGGGGACAAATTTTGAACCTTAAGAGTTTGGGTAGTGCCCTAAGCCTGGGTGGGGTGTCCCTTGGCTATGAAATTTGGACGAGGCGACTGGGCCGCTAAAGCACGTTCCACTTCGATAGCCTTTGTGCAATCTTCCATCCAAGTGGATGGGTGGTGCATCTGGACGTGGGCTTGGATGGCTTCTTTGAGACCACTTATAAAACATTCCAAGTAGAATTCATCTCTCGGACCTGCTGTGCGGAAGGCCAATGTCTCAAACGCTGTAATATAGTCGTTTACTGTCCCTGTCTGTTTGAGCTTAGTAAGATGACCCAAAAAATTAGATTCACGGTCAAAGTGATCACAAATGGATTTTGCGAACACCTGCCATGTAATTTTCCTTGGATAACATTTTTGATGCCACTGCCACCATTGCCATCTTTCTTGGTCCAAGTAAAGGCCTCCCATACATAGTTTAGTGTCATCATCTACGATGTTATTCAAAGTGAAATATTGGTCCATTTGTGCTACCCATATTGCCCGATTAGATCCATAAAATTTGTACATGTCCAACTTGGGTGGTTGAGGGTGGGAATGTTGGTGATTTCCATGGAAGTGAAGATGATGGCTAGATTCTCCTTCAAGGTCTTCATTAAAACCATATGCCTCCGAGTGTAACGCCGACTTGCCCCTTGTGACTGTGTCTGTTAATGTATTTATCTGCTCCGCTAAAGAAGCCAAATTTTTTTCAATGGTCTCGATCTTCTCATTGGACATGGCTTGAGATCTGGTTTCTACCATACATAGATCTGGGTCACTCGTCGTCACTTTGAAAAAATTTGGGACCACTCGAAAATCGAAGCTGACAAGTGAATGGTACCAACTCTCTCAGCTCAGCGTCCTGATTCTTATTGGCCAATGTCCTGCAAGAATCGCCCCACAGTATAGGAGCCACAAACCTCCTTGCACAAATGGTTAGATCTGTCTATGAAACACTCAACTGTTGAATGTGAGTTGGATTGCGGTGGCGACAAAACTCCAGCTGCTAGATCTGAATGGTACTGTGGCAGTAGACCCTGAACTGGTGGATCAACTGCTAGATTTGATCTGGCAAAGAAGAAAATGGGCAATCTTCAAATAGACGAGGGAACTATGGTCTCAAGGAGTGTCAGGTGCTATAGATCACAATATACATAAGGGTTCAATAGTATTACTCAACACAATCTTTCAGGGCACTAACTAAGGAGGATCAACCGTACCCTTAGCCATACTATCTAACTACCCTATCGTACGCGTGAGTAATATCCCCGAGTGCTATTCTCAGTGTACTGTAGTAGCAAGATGGCCGACAGTTTATCTAAATCGAAGTTTCAGGTGAGCCTAGGGGGCTTCCGATATACCCCTAGGGTGCATGGAAGATAGTTTGTGCGCGGTTTTGTCTAATGCGCTACTACTCGAAGGGGTACCCACAAGGGTTACAAGGGAGTCCAACAAGCATGACCACCTCTTGTATTTCTTGCGTGCATGCCTCTCCAAATCCACAGGTTTATGTGCTCAATGATAGATCCGGTGGTTTAAAGACATCGAAACATGTCTCTAGCAAAAAAAAATTCTGCTAAAAATGGAGATACCACCGGCCCTAGAAAGCACTCTGATACCACTTGTCATGCTCTTGACCTATGAGAAGATGCTATAATACCAAATAATGAATAAAAAAAACCCATAACACATAACAAAATGAGAAATAACAGCATGTATTTTATTATTCAGAGATGAAAGCAATGTTCACTTGCCTCTTTGAGGGGGCAACCTCCAATAGAGCAGGGCTCGATTACAAAATAAGACACGACGCTCCTCAATGGGGAGTCTCTATCCTTTATATAGGATTC
The DNA here is from genome assembly GCA_031772625.1 of Pinus tabuliformis. Taxonomy (NCBI): domain Eukaryota; kingdom Viridiplantae; phylum Streptophyta; class Pinopsida; order Pinales; family Pinaceae; genus Pinus; species Pinus tabuliformis. The sequence continues at coordinate 218,936,047 of CM062818.1, read as the reverse complement.
ATACATGCAATACCATGGGTCAGTACCATGGTTCTCTTAATACCATCTATCTAATACCATGGCCCGTTTGCAACTAACTGTGGTCCCTTTCTTTAAATGCGGGTCAACCACTTACAATTATTAATATGGTATTTATTGACTCTTTGACTAACTATAACTATGAATCAACCCTATTACATAAATAAGGTGGTTAGGGTTTGACCCTAACATCCCTATCCGACACAATCTTCTTTGGAACACCATGCAATACCACGATCTCCCTAATGAAGACCTGTGCTACCTCACTAGCTGAATAGGTAGTATTTATTGTAATGAAGTGATCTACCTTGCTCAACCTGTTCATCACAACCATGATAGAATCATGTTGCCTCGATGTCCTTAGAAGACCTTTAATGAAATCCATGGAAATGACCTCTCATTTCCATTATGGAATCGGAATAGGCTGAAGCAACCCACCTAGATGCTTACTCACTGCTTTCACCTACTGATAGTCTAAACATCTAGTCACAAATTCTGCCACTTCCTTCTTCATATTCAACCAATAGTAGAAATCATTAACTATTGTCAATTTCTTCTGGTATCTTAGGTGACCTAAATATAGTTTTACATGAAACTCCCTCAAGATAAGCTTCTTGAGTTCACTATCATCTGACACATAGATATTGTCCCTAAATCTCACCAAGACATCTGCCATGAGACAATACTCTACATCTTGGTCACCAGTACCCTATTGTAGCCTGTGCATAAGCTCCATGTACCTATCATCTTGTTGTTATGCTTGTATGTGTTGATCCTGTAAATCTATGCCATATGAGCTCTCTACTGCAACATGATTCAATTTCACTTTCCTGCTAAGAGCATCTGCAACCCTGTTCTCCTTACCCTTGATGTATCTGATATGGAAGTCAAACTCACTAATTATGGCCAACCATCTAGCCTTCCTGGAATTTAGATTCAATTGTTCAAACAAATATCTCAATCCGTTGTGATTGCTCATCAACAAAACCTCCTTCCAAGATGATAATGTCTCCACATCTTCAAGGCATGAATAATATCCGCCAATTCAAGATCATGAGTCAGATAATTCTGCTCGTGCTCATTTAGTTTCCTGGACTCATAACATATCACCTGTCCCTCCTGCATAAGGACTCCACCAAGCCCTCTCTTGCAAGCATATGTACACACTATGAACTCTATATCAGGATCTACAATCTTTAACATTGAAGCATTCATCAACAACTTCTTTAACTCTTAAAAATTGGCAGCACACTCCTTTGTCCATTCAAACTTCTTACCTTTCCTCCGTAATGATGTAATAGGGTAGGCAATGGATGAGAAGTTTTTGATGAACCTCATATAGTAACCTACTAACCCCATGAATGATATGAATTCATCCACATTTCTAGGAGCTTCCCACTCCATGACAGTTCTTACCTTTTCTGGATATACTGTTATGCCTTCCTTGGAGACAACATGTCCCAAGTAGTGCACCTCTGTCTGAAATAAACTACACTTGCTAAGTTTTGCATATAACTGATGTTCTCTTAGCAACCTCAACACTTCTGTGAAATTCTCATTATTCTCTTCCTCATTCTTAGAATATATCAGGATGTCATCAATGAATACAATAACAAACTTGTCCAGATAACGACACAACACACTATTCATCAAGCACATAAAAGTATCTGGAGCATTAGTCAAACCGAATGGAACTACAATAAACTCATAATGCCCATACCTGGTCCTAAAGGCAATGTTGTTGATGTCCTCTTCTTTGATGTGTACCTAATGGTATACTGATCTCAAGTCAATCTTTGAGAACAATGTTGCTCTGTTCAAATGATCAACAAGTCATCAATCCTTGGAAATGGATATCTGTTCTTGATCATTACCTTGTTCAATTTCCTATACTCAATGCACAAACTTAGGGTACCATCCTTCTTCTTCACAAATAATACTAGTGCATCCCAAGGAAATGCACTTGGCCTAATGTATCCCTTATTAAGCATTTCCATCAACTGCAAATTCGACTCCACCAACTTCGGTGTGCTCATCCTGTAAGGTGATTTTGATGCTGGTGTTGCCCCTGATACCAACTCAATAGAAAAATCAACTTCCCTATGGGGAGAAAAATCTAAAATCTCTGTTGGAAACACATCTTGAAACTACTGTAGTACAAGTTACCTCTTGAAGATTTTTGCATCCTCGACATTCTTACCCTTGTCACTGGAAATATGAACTGCAGACATTACACACCCTTTCCTACAAATGAGCTTAGCTTGCATAGTTGTAACCATCCTCAACGTAGGCCTAGAGTAGGGAAACTTGGTAGTCACATTGGCCAATGAGGGGACAAGGTGTGTTGGTCCTAAAAATGACTGAAATGAAACAATTTTAGGCAGAAATTCAGGGATATGAGAGAGGCATACTTAGGGATTTGTGTAGGGAGGATGTAAAAGTGTTCAAAGGATGTGAATGATCATGTTTGAAGGCCTATTGACCATATGCGAGAAAATGGACTATAACACTCCCTAACCTAAAACTCCTTAAATTACCTGTGCTGGTCTACATAAATATTTTTCTTGTCTTGTTCTACGTTTATATTCTTCTTTATAACCTGCATTTCCTGTTCCATGTCTGCCAACAAGTCCGGTCCAATAATTACTGTGTTCACTGGATCACTCCAACTGATGGGAGTGTTACAACTCTGCCCATTCATTGCCTCAAACAGACTCATCCTCAATGCCTCGTGATAACTGTTGTTATAAGAAAAATCAACCAATGGAAGGTACTCCTCCCATCTCCTCTGCTGGTGCATCACATACATCCTCAGCATATCCTCCAATATTCTATTGAACCTCTCTGTCTTTCCATTTATATGTAGATGATAATCTGTACTGAAGGCCAACTCTATCACCAAACCAACATATAACTCCTTCCAAAACTTGGAATTGAACTTGGCATCGCTATCCGACATAATCTTCTTCGAAACACCATGCAATCTCACAATGTCCATAATGAAGACATGTGATACCTCACTTGCTAAATAGGTAGTCTTTATTGGAATGAAGTGAGCTACCTTGCTCAACTTGTCTATCACAACCGTGATAGAATAATGATGCCTCGATGTCCTTGGAAGATATGTAATGAAATCCATGGAAATGACCTCACATTTCCATTATGGAATCAAAATAGGATGTAGCAACCCACCTGCATTCTTACGCACTTCTTTCACCTGTTAACAATCCAAACATCTAGCCACAAATTATACCACTTCCTTCTTCAGATTTGACCAATGGTAGAAATTATTCACTGTTGTCAATTTCTTCTGGTATCCTTGGTGACCTGAATATAGTTTTACATGAAAACCCCTCAAGATAAGCTTCTTGAGTTCACTTTCATCTGACACATAAATCTTGTCCCTAAATCTCACCAAGACATATGTCATGAGAAGATAGTCTACATCTTGGTCACCAGTACCCTAGTGTAGCCCGTGCATAAGATCCATATACCTGTCATCTTGTTGTCCTGCTTGTATGATGTGATCCTGTAAATATGTCCCATATGAGCTCACTACGGCAACATGGTTCAACTACACTTTCCTACTAAGAGCATATGTAACCTTGTTCTCCTTATCCTTGATGTATCTGATCTCGAAGTCAAACTCACTAATTGTGGCCAACCATCTAGCTTGCTTGGAATTTAGATTCAGTTGGTCAAAAAAATATCTCAACCCATTGTGATCAATCATCAACAAAAACATCCTGCCAAGAAGATAATGTCTCCACATCTTCAAGGCATGAATAAAGGTCGTTAATTCAAGATCATGAGTTGGATAATTCTGCTCGTGCTCATTCAGTTTCATGGACTCATAACATATCATCTATCCCTCTTGCATAAGGACTCCACCAAGCCCTCTCTTGCAAGCATATGTACACACTATGAACTCTTTATTAGGATCTGCAATCTTTAACACTGGAGCATTCATCAACAACTGCTTTAACTCTTCAAAACTAGCTGCACACTCCTATGTCTATTCAAACTTCTTACATTTCCTCTGTAATTATAATAGGGTAGGAAATGTGTGAGAATGTCTTTATGAACCTCCTATAGTAACCTGCTAACCCCATGAGTGATCTAAATTCACCCACATTTCTAGGAGCTTCCCACTCCATGATAGTTCTTACCTTTTCTGGATGTACTGTTATGCCTTCCTTGGAGACAACATGTCCCAAGTAGTGCACCTCTATCTGAAATAAACTGCACTTGCTAAGTTTGGCATATAACTGATTTTCTCTTAGCAACCTCAACACTTCTGCAAATTCTCATTATTCTCTTCCTCATTCTTAGAATATATTAGGATGTCATCAATGAATACAATAACAAACCTGTCTAGATAAGGGTGCAACACACTATTCATCAAGCACATAAAAGTATCTAGAGCATTAGTCAAACAGACTAGAGCTACAACAAACTCATAATGCCCATACCTGGTCCTGAAGGTAGTCTTGTAAATGTCATCTTCTTTGATGCATACCTGATGGTATTTTGATCTCAATTCAATAATTGAGAACACTGTTGTTCCATTCAACTGATCGAACACGTCATGAATCCTCGACAATGGATATCCGTTCTTGATCATCACCTTGTTCAATTGCCTGTAATCAATGCACAACTTGATGGTACCATCCTTCTTCTTCACGAAAAAAAACTGGTGCACCTTAAGTTAATACACTTGGTCTAATGGATCCCTTATCAAGCATTTCCTTCAACTACAACTTCAACTCCACCAACTCCAGTGTGCTCATCCTATAAGGTGATTTTGATGCTAGTGCTACTCTTGGTACCAACTCAATAGAAAAATCCACTTCCCTGTGGGGAGGAAACTCTAAAACCTCTGTTGGAAACACATGTTGAAACTACTAGAGTATAGGGTACCACTTGAATATTTTTGAATCCTCAACATCCTTACCATTTTCACTAGAAATATGAACTTCAAACATTACACACCCTTTCTTGCAACTTCTCTTAGCCTACATAGTTGTGACCATCCTCACTGATGTAGCCTTCTTCTTTCCCTACAAGATTCTCTTTTCCCCATTATCATCCAAGCACTCAATATCCTTGTCATAACAATATATTTTGGTCCTATGAAGATACAACCAATCCATCCCCAAAAGCATACTATATGATCCCAATGGTAGTACATTCAAATGTGTGTTGTAGGCATACCATTGAACTCGAATGCACAAGATCTTACCCAATGATGCACTCTCTTCTTAGTACATGCCAGGCCAACTGCACCAACCAAGACTCTGCATGCACTTCTCTTCTCAAGCCACACTTATCCACCAAGTCAATATTAACATAACTATAATAATATCCATAATCAATCAAAATAGATATAACTCGACCACAAAGCTTACCTTCCATTTCAATAATGGATGCCTGCTGATCTGCATTTTTGTTGTCCACAACTGCATGGATCCTCGGAATACTATGAGAAAAATCCTCAACAGTCTGCGCCTCCTGAGAACTATATATATGAAGCCTACCTCCCTGGTATGATGGAAAATCCTTCTTATTATGATCTTTGCCACATATCCAACACTACAACAATCCTCTACCATCACCTCTAGTCTTCTGCTCTCCAGGATGCGACCCATACCCCTTCTCATTTGTATTGAAATTCTTGTAAGGAACCACATTTTCTTTCTCACCCGCATCTTGATGTTTTCCCTGCTTTCATGGCCACATCCCTTTAAGTTTCTCATTTCAATTCAAGTCACATTTAGGCTCAAATTTTCACTTTGATTGCTCATAACAATGATTCGATTTTCATATGGATTCCTTTAGCAATCTAGGCTCATTAGACTCAATCTGGTATCTATATGTTGTTGGAAACCCACTGGTTGAACCTCTAAATATTATTTTTCTCATCCGTGAGATAAGGCACATATTCCAACAACTCCAAGAACCTGCTAGTATACTCATCATCTATCATAGAAACCATCTACAACTCTTAAATTTCCTTAGCCCTGTCATCATAGTACCTCCCCGACAAGTACTTCTTCTTGAAGAGTCTCTCAAATTCCTTCCAAATCAAATCGTCTCCCTGAATTCCCTTGACATTCATTACATCTTCCCACCAAATATCTGCTTTCCCTTTAAGAATGAAGGTGGATATCTTGGATTTCATGTTCTCCGAGTAGATATGAAATCTGAAGAATTTGTTCATCCCAAGCAACCATGCCTTTGCATATTCTGGCTTCTTCATCTCTCCATCAAATCTAGGAGGCTTGACTTTCTTTAACTCCTATGGTAAGTATTCACCCCTTCTATAAGGATGATGATGGTGATGACTGTGATGATGTCTCTTAGATGAGGAAATAGAATGATGCCCATACACATGAGTCCTCCTTTCATGTGTATCCAATGATATACCACCTCTAATTGTTTTCCCTCTATCCAGTGTGTATCCAGATTGAGATTTGTTACCATAGGATCCATTAGTTCTCTCTTCCCTCTCTTGACTGATCCTCAACTGTCCCTATCTCTGTAAGTATGAAAATCTCTGAAGGATTGCTACATTAACCTCTACCCACTTCTCCCGAGCCCTTGCAAGTATTTCCTGAGCCTCAACCAACCTATCATTGTCTACTTTGCAACTTTTGATATCTACCCTCAATATCCTGTATGTAACTATGATACAAGGAGAATACTCTTCTTCTTATTGGCCAACAGATTTTTAGGGAGAGTCACGGGAACTGTAGTCTACCATTTTGCTTGTCATGTTTGATTCTCTTCTTCCTACTAGTGTACCATGTCAGATAAAACAAATAGATACCAAAATCAAATCCATACCTTAATTATGTTTAGGGGAGGCTTATCTCATCTGCAAGATCATTCCACATTAGTGTGTACATTTATAATCATAAGCATATCTGTATGATCATATCAACACATAAGCATAACAACATAAAAACATCATGCATGACTATGCCAACTGTATACCATGACCCCATGCAAACATTACACACCCTTTCCTACAACTGATCTTAACTTGCATAGTTGTAACCATCCTCAACGTAGGCCTAGAGTAGGGATACCTGGTAGTCAACACTAGCCAATGACAGGACAAGGTGTGTTGGTCCTAAAAATGACTGAAATGAAACAATTTCAGGCAGAAACTCAAGGATATGAGAGAGGAATACTTAGGGATTTGTGTAGGGAGGATAAAAAAGTGTTCAAAGGACATGAATGATCATGTTTGAAGGCCTATTGACCATATGTGAGAAAATGGACCATAACACTCCCCAACCTAAAACTCCTTAAATTACCTGTGTTGGTATACATAACTCTTTTTCTTGTCTCGTACTACATTTAGATTCTTCTTTATAACCTGCATCCTATTCCATGTCTGCCAACAAATCTTGTCCAATAATTACCCTATTCACTGGATCACTCCAACTAATGGGAGTGTTACAAATCTGCCCAGTCAGTGCCTCAAACAGGCTCATCCTCAATGGCTCCAGATAACCGTTGTTATAAGAAAAATCAACCAATGGAAGGTACTCCTCCCATCTCCTCTGCTGGTGCATCAAATACATCCTCAACATATCCTCTAGTATTCTATTTAACCTCTCTATCTTTCTGTTTTTCTGTGGATGATAAGCTCTACTAAAGGCCAACTTTATCACCAAACCGACATATAACTCCTTCCAAAACTTGGAATTGAACTTGGCAGCCCTATCTGACACAATATTCTTCGGAACACCATGCAATCCCATGATATCCCTAATGAAGACATGTGCTACCTATCTTGCTAAATAGGTAGTCTTTATTGGAATGAAGTGATCTACCTTGCTCAACTTGTCTATCACAACCATGATAGAATCATGATGCCTCGATGTCCTTGGAATACTTGTAATTAAATCCATGGAAATGACCTTACATTTCCATTATGGAATTAGAATAGGATGAAGCAACCCACTTGGATTATGACACACTTCTTTCACCTGCTAACAATCCAAACATCTAGCAACAAATTCGTCCACTTCCTTCTTCAGATTCGACCAATAGTAGAAATTATTCATTCTTGTCAATTTCTTCTAGTATCCTTGGTGACCTGGATATAGTTTTACATGAAAATCCCTCAAGATAAGCTTCTTGAGTTCACTATCATCTGACACATAAATATTGTCCCTAAATCTCACCAAGACATCTGTCATGAGACGATAGTCTACATCTTGGTCACCAGTACCCTAGTGTAGCTTGTGCATAAGCTCCATGTACCTGTCATCCTGTTGTCCTACCTGTATGATCTGATCCTATAAATCTGTCCCATATGAGCTCACTGTGGCTACATGGTTCAACTTCACTTTCCTGCTAAGAGCATCTACAACCCTGTTCTCCTTACCCTTGATGTATCTGATCTCAAAGTAAAACTCACTAATTGTGGCCAACCATCTAGATTGCCTGGAATTTAGATTCAGTTGGTCAAAAAAATATCTCAACCCGTTGTGATCACTCATCAACAAAATCCTCCTGCCAATAAGATAATGTCTCCACATCTTCAAAGCATGAATAATAGTCGCCAATTCAAGATCATGAGTTGGATAATTCTGCTCGTGCTCATTCAGTTTCCTAGACTCATAACATATCACCTATCCCTCCTACATAAGGACTGTTGAGATTGCAACAAGATGATGGAGCTTAGTGAAAAGAGTCGCCTTCACTAAGTGGGCCTGCAGGCTATTTTTGGCGCAAGTCTATTTTTAGACTATGTCTATTTTTAGACATATGGATCATGTCTATGTTTATGGATGATTGATCAAGTTGGGAAAAATAGATGGACTTCTATTTTTGATGAAAGTGTGAGTGATCACAGTGTGAGTGATCAAGTCTATTTTTAGACTGGCTGTCAAAAATAGAAAAGTCAAATATTATTATCTCACAATAATATTTGGACTATAAACTTAATCTTATTCTCTTGGAGCACTTCAGTTTGAGCTACGGAAGTGGCACATGCAGCTGTCAGAAGGAAATTCGTTTTTCTTATGAGTCAGTTGAGTTGTTGCATGCATGACTTCAGTTAGAACTCAAGTGAGTTGAGTTTAGTGGACTGGAGGTACAGTTGATGGAGTTGTGTTCAGTTTAACTTAGTTAAACTGGTTGTAGTTAGTCTAACTGCAGATAGACTAATGATGAGTTGTTAAACTAATTATTAACTCATAATACAACTAAAGAATACATCAATTAACTCAGTTGCATGTCAGTGCATGTTCAGTTCAACAGGGACAGGTGGTAGAGAATCAGATTGCTATCAGTTGTGACTATAGTTGTGCACCAGATCTTGCACAATCAAAGGATTGAGTATGCCAATGAGTTTGCTCACGTATTTGGCCCGCATTTTAGCCTTTGCTCACGTCCAACAAAGTGTGAGTGACTATTTTGCAGGTGAAAATCGAGTTTGGGAAGCTATTCTCATCAGTTCTTGAGCAGTGGAGGCAGGCAAGCAGTGGAAGAGATTTGGAGATCAGGTCTGAGCTGTATTGTGTGTAACAGAGGTGGAGATACTTGTGAGAAGTATTATGCTGTGTAATGTTACATGACTCAATCATTAATATACAGATAGTGTGGGGTTTTTAGCGAGATGCTTTCCCCGTGATACATACTGTGTTAATGTGTGAATGCTCTTGATGTTTTATTGATATTGATGCTGCTATATTCTTGATCAACGTAGAGGAGCTTATGTATTGTGTATGTTTTCCGCATTAGTACATGATCAGGATAATCTCCATTGAATATGTGTTAAATTATTCAAAGTTTCTACATGGTATCAGAGCTAGATGATTTGTAGAAAAAATTTCTACATGGTATCGGAGCAGCTTGATTTGTAGAAGATATTTTTACAGGATATCAAGCGAGGGTTGATCGGAAGCAGTTGAGTTGGTTGCTGGTGGAATTCGAATTTGCAGCAGTGTTTTCTTGGTGACAACGCAACAATGTCTTTCAACGGATTGCGATTGGAGTATGCTCTTGAGGGCAGCTCAAACTATATTGCATGGAAGGACAGGATGGAGGCAGTATTGGATGATAACGGGCTGAAGGAATTCATAGATACGGATATCCAAAAGCCTACTGATGCTACTCAAGCTGATGCTTGGCAAAAGAAGATCGCAAAATGTCGAAGAATTCTGTTGGAGGGCGTGAAGGATCACATTGTGTCCAGCCTCCATGGAAAGGCTACTCCATATTTGATGTGGAAATCATTAACAGAATTATTCCAAAGCAAGAGCGATCAGAGGAAGCTGGCGCTCAAAGATAAACTCAGAAACATCAAATGCGAGAAGGGAGACAGTATTCCCAAGTATCTCACGAAGTTCACTCAGTGTCGAGATGAGCTGGGAAGTGTGGGGGTTACTGTCGATGATGAGGACTTGGTGAGCTTGGCTCTCCTTGGTCTTCCGAAGAGTTGGCATTCCTATCAGGACTCTGTCAATGGTCGGGAGAAGTTGCCAGGATGGGAAAGACTATGGTCAGATCTTGTGCAGGAGGAGATCAGGCGGAGTACCAGGGACGGATCTTCGTCAAAGGGAGCTGATGAAGAGAATTGTGCTTTGGCTGCCAAAGCAAAGAAAGGGAAGAGCAAGAAAGATTCTCAGTCTGGTGCGAAAGGCAAGAAGCAGGATATGTCCAAAGTGAAGTGTTTTCACTGTCACCAGCATGGACACTATGCCACAAATTGTCCGCAGAAGAAGAAGAACAAGCAAGCTGCTGGATCTGCAGGGGGAGAGGCTTTAGCTTCTCAGTTTGAGCTTGATTTTTCATTGATCGCATGCTTGGTTTCAAGTGTGATGGGATCAGTGTGGTTCCTGGATAGTGGTGCGTCTTTTCACATGACGGGAGATAGAGATTTGTTCTCTGATCTGGAGGACAAAGATCTTGGAGTGCACATCGAGATGGGCGATGATGGTAGATACAGTGCGACCGGTATCGGTACCATTTCCTTTGAGAGGGAGTCTGGTAAACCCTTTGTATTGAAGGAAGTCATGCATGTTCCAGGATTGAAGAAGAATCTCATCTCAGTGGCGATGTTAGAAGACAAGGGGTATGATGTTGTTTTCAGCGAGGGAAAGGCCTTCCTGCGCAGCAAGACAACTGGTGAGACCCGGAAGATAGGGGTTCGAGTGAGGAACCTTTATCAGTTGCATGTAGATGGATGCGCAGCAATGGCAGGCAAGGCAGAAGGATTGGTGAGCCGGGATGATGGCGAGTTGTGGCACAGGAGATTGGGTCACCTTCACCATGGAGCCTTGAAGATACTGCAGCAGATCACTACAGGGCTTCCTAAAGGCACACTTGCGCAGTCAGATCAGTGCAAGGGGTGTACTTTGGGGAAGTTTGTGAAAGCCACCTTTCACGAGAAGGATAGTCGCGCCACGACGATCCTTGAGAGAATTCACACAGACGTGTGTGGACCTTTCTCAGTTGCTTCGACAACAAAACACAGGTATTATGTGATTTTTGTTGATGATTTCTCTCGTAAGTGCTGGATCTTCTTCATGCAGAAGAAGAGTGAGACATATTCAAAGTTCTGTGAATTCAAAGCACTGGTCGAGAAGGAGTCGGGGAAGAAGGTGAAGGCTCTTAGGAGCGATAATGGTGGTGAATACATCTCGGACGAGTTCAAGGATTTCTGCAAGGCAGAAGGGATTCGTAGAGAGCTCATAGCTCCCCATAACCCACAGCAGAACGGGGTAGCTGAGCGGAAGAACAGAACGATTGTGGGTGCTGCACGGGCAATGTTGCATGATCAGGGCCTACCCCTTCACTTGTGGGCGGAAGCATGCAATACAACAGTTTATGTGCAGAACCGTTGTCCTCATAGGATACTTGGCATGAGTACACCCGAGGAGGCTTATTCTGGTAAGAAGCCTGATCTTTCTCATTTGAGGATTTTTGGTGCTAACGTTTACATGCATGTGAGGAAGGATGCCAGAAAGAAGTTGGAGCCGACTGCAGAGGTTGGGATATTTGTGGGGTACACTGATACGCCCCACAACTATCGTGTGTATTTGCCAGACAGTGGTAAAACTGTTGTGCGACGGGATATAAAATTTCAGGAGGAGAAAGCCATGAAGTGTTCGCTTGAGAGGGAGCTACACTTGCATGCAGATGAGGAGCTATTAGTTCCTAAGGATGAGCTTCAGGACGTGGATCAGCCACAGGACGAGGTTCATGGAGTGGAAGAGACCACTCATGCAGCGCCAACCATCAGAGGGCGAAAGCGCTTGACAGAAGCTGAGCGACTGGCTCAAGATGCAGAGAAAGTTGTAGGACCACCTACAGCCCAACGCAGGCAGAGACAGTCACCTGATCGGTACACTGGATACATGGCTCTTATGAGCAAGTGTGTTGTGACTGAGCCATCCTCTTTCGAGGAAGCTGTGGAGGATCCCGCATGGGTAGACGCCATGGTGGAAGAGTATGATTCTATTGTCAGAAACAGTGCATGGGAGATTGTTCCTAGACCGGAAGGGAAATCAGTGGTGGGTTCGAGATGGATCTACAAAGTTAAGCAGGCAGCTGACGGGAGTGTGGAGAAGTACAAGGCAAGATTTGTTGCCCGAGGCTTTTCACAGATTGAGGGGATCGATTATGAGGAGACCTTTGCACCTGTCGCAAGGTATTCTTCCATACGGACGATTCTTGCTCTCTCAGCGCAGATGGGATGGCACATTCATCAGATGGATGTGAAGATTGCGTTCCTCAACAGAGTCATTGAGGAGGAGGTGTACATTGAGCAACCCGAAGGCTTTGAAGTCTTCAGCAGCGAGTCGCATGTGTGCAGGCTCAAGAGAGCGCTGTATGGGTTGAAGCAAGCACCACGTGCTTGGTACACACGGATAGACAGCTATTTCACAGGACTTGGATTCTCCAAGAGCGAGGCGGATCCGAACCTATACCAGATTGTGGTGGAGGGTAAGTTGCTTATCATTGTACTGTATGTTGATGATTTGATTCTAACGGGTGATGAGCTGTTGATACTGTCATGCAAGAAGGATCTTGCTACAGAGTTTGAGATGAAGGACTTGGGCCTCCTTCACTATTTCCTAGGATTGGAAATATGGCAGCGCAGTGGTGGACTGTTTGTTTCTCAGGGCAAGTATGCTCGGGAGATACTGGAGAAGTTCAACATGCATGGCTGCAAGCCTGTTGATACTCCTCTTCCTGGAGGTTGGAGGAAGGAGGATGCCACTTCAGGAGAAGAAGTGGATGCCACTGTTTATCGACAGTTGGTGGGGTCGCTGATGTATTTGGTCAATACACGACCTGATATATGCTATGCAGTTAACCAGCTTTCACAAGCTATGGTTAAGCCTACCAAGCTCTTCTGGAAGGCGGGCAAGCATGTATTGCGCTACTTGAGAGGCACATCGGGATATGGTTTGTGGTACAGACAGGAGGATGAGGTGAAGCTATGTGGCTTCACGGATGCAGATTGGGCAGGGAGCCCAACAGACAGAAAGAGCACATCAGGAGGGGTCTTCAGTATCGGATCGACAGCAGTTTCTTGGTACAGCAGGAAGCAGAGATCCGTGGCACTCAGTTCAGCGGAGGCCGAGTATATGGCAGCAAGTTTGGCTGCATGCGAGGCTATATGGATGAGGAAGATCCTGGTTGGTTTGTTCGGTTCTCATTTGGATCCTACTGTGATTTACTGTGATAACCAGAGTTGCATTAAACTCTCGGCTAATCCTGTATTTCATGATAGATCTAAACATATTGACATCAGGTACCATCATATCAGAGATTGTGTGCAGCGGAGGATCATGTTACTTTCGTACATTCCAACGGAGGATCAGGATGCTGATATTCTGACGAAGGCTCTCACCAGGAGCAAATTCGAGTACCACCGAGGCAGGATAGGGGTTGCTGATAATCCATATCTTGTCGAGAGGGAGTGTTGAGATTGCAACAAGATGATGGAGCTTAGTGAAAAGAGTCGCCTTCACTAAGTGGGCCCGCAGGCTATTTTTGGCGCAAGTCTATTTTTAGACATATGGATCATGTCTATGTTTATGGATGATTGATCAAGTTGGGAAAAATAGATGGACTTCTATTTTTGATGAAAGTGTGAGTGATCAAGTCTATTTTTAGACTGGCTGTCAAAAATAGAAAAGTCAAATATTATTATCTCACAATAATATTTGGACTATAAACTTAATCTTATTCTCTTGGAGCACTTCAGTTTGGGCTACGGAAGTGGCACATGCAGCTGTCAGAAGGAAATTCGTTTTTCTTATGAGTCAGTTGAGTTGTTGCATGCATGACTTCAGTTAGAACTCAAGTGAGTTGAGTTTAGTGGACTGGAGGTACAGTTGATGGAGTTGTGTTCAGTTTAACTTAGTTAAACTGGTTGTAGTTAGTCTAACTGCAGATAGACTAATGATGAGTTGTTAAACTAATTATTAACTCATAATACAACTAAAGAATACATCAGTTAACTCAGTTGCATGTCAGTGCATGTTCAGTTCAACAGGGACAGGTGGTAGAGAATCAGATTGCTATCAGTTGTGACTATAGTTGTGCACCAGATCTTGCACAATCAAAGGATTGAGTATGCCAATGAGTTTGCTCACGTATTTGGCCCGCATTTTAGCCTTTGCTCACGTCCAACAAAGTGTGAGTGACTATTTTGCAGGTGAAAATCGAGTTTGGGAAGCTATTCTCATCAGTTCTTGAGCAGTGGAGGCAGGCAAGCAGTGGAAGAGATTTGGAGATCAGATCTGAGCTGTATTGTGTGTAACAGAGGTGGAGATACTTGTGAGAAGTATTATGCTGTGTAATGTTACATGACTCAATCATTAATATACAGATAGTGTGGGGTTTTTAGCGAGATGCTTTCCCCGTGATACATACTGTGTTAATGTGTGAATGCTCTTGATGTTTTATTGATATTGATGCTGCTATATTCTTGATCAACGTAGAGGAGCTTATGTATTGTGTATGTTTTCCGCATTAGTACATGATCAGGATAATCTCCATTGAATATGTGTTAAATTATTCAAAGTTTCTACAAGGACTCCATGAAGCCCTCTCTTGAAAGCATCTGTACACACTATGAACTCTTTATTGGGATCCGCAATCTTTAACACTTGAGCATTCGTCAACAATTGCTTTAACTCTTCAAAACTGGCTGCACACTCTTTTGTCCATTCAAACTTCTTACCTTTCCTCTATAATGATGTAATAGGGTAGGAAATGTGTGAGAAGGTCTTTATGAACCTCCTATAGTAACCTGCTAACCCCATGAATGATCTTAATTCACCCACATTTCTAGGAGCTTCCCACTCCATGATAGCTCTTACTTGTTTTTGATATACTGCTATGCCTTCCATAGAGACAACATGTCCCAAGTAGTGCACCTCTGTCTAAAATAAACTACACTTTCTAAGTTTGGCATACAATTGATGTTATCTTAGCAACCTAAATACTTCTATGAAATTCTCGTCATGCTCTTCCTCATTCTTAGAATATATCAGGATGTCATCAATGAATACAATAACAAACTTGTCTAGATAAGGGGGCAACACACTATTCATCAAGCACATAAAAGTATCTGGAGCATTAGTCAAACTGAATGAAACTACAACAAACTCATAATGCCCATACTTGGTCCTAAAGGTAGTCTTGTAAATGTCATCTTCTTTGATGCATACCTGATGGTATCCTGATCTCAATTCAATCATTGAAAACACTGCTATTCCATTCAATTGATCGAACAATTCATCAATCCTCGACAATGGATATCTGTTCTTAATCATCACCTTGTTCAATTACCTGTAATCAATTCAAAACTTGATGGTACCATCCTTCTTCTTCACGAACAATACTGGTGCACCCTAGGTTAATACACTTTGTCTAACGTATCCCTTATCAAGAATTTCCTATAACTGCAACTTCAACTCCACCAACTCCGGTGTTCTCATCCTCTAAGGTGATTTTGATGCTAGTGATGCTCCTGGTACCAACTCAATAGAAAAATCCACTTCCCTGTGGGGAGGAAACTCTAAAATCTCTATTGGAAACACATGTTGAAACTACTATAGTATAGGGTACCACTTGAATATTTTTGCATCCTCAACATCCTTACACTTGTCACTAGAAATATGAACTCCAAACATTACACACCCTTTCCTGCAACTTCTCTTAGCCTACATAGTTGTGACCATCCTCACTGATGTAGGCTTCTTCTTTCCCTACAAGATTCTCTTTTCCCCATTATCATCCAAACACTCAATATCCTTGTCATATCAATATATTTTCGTCCTATGAAGATACTGTTAGCTCTCGAAACTGCCTCAGGTTGAGGAAGGCAAAAACTCAAGGCAACATCAAACCAAGCTCAGCCTCGTAGCTAGCCCTACGAGGACAGGAGAGGGCTCTCTTCGGGTCTATCTCGGAAAAAGGTCTTCAAAGGGGCTGAGATGACCAATAAAGAATACTGATTTTAGGCTAGTAAATTGGTAGGGAAAGTTTGATTTCAAATTTTTAGGGTTTTGTTGGACAACAGGGCAAGGCAATTTTGGGTGTGGGGATGAGACACAATTTTTGCAGAGGTCTTTTTGGGGCAAGGTAGGTGATTTTTTTGATGCCTTTAAAGGAATTGAATGGAAAGGTATGACTGGTGAGGAGCTAAGGAGAGCAAGAAACTTTCAGGAGTTCTCCTTAAACAGATGAAAACATAGATATTAAGCAAACTTAAAGGTAGAGCATAGAAAACCATGAATTCTACCTTAACACTTCATTCGCTTAATTTGAAAAAGAGAATAGTAGGAAAATGATACACATAACAAACTTACAAGTACATGAGAGTAACACACCATCAACACAAATAACCACAGGAATCCCAAATAGTGCTGCAAAACCCTGGTCTTTCCTTTGCCAAAATTGCAGAGATACAAAGTGTAATACAGTCTAAGCTTATCCCTCCAGAGTCCAACCCTGAAAATGACTAAGAAGATCATAATATAGGCAAGCTAACACATTTCCTTGCATCTAGGGGTCGAGCTCATCATCCTAGGAGTTGTTTCAACCAATTCTAAACTGAGCACTACAATCTAGGCAATCAAAACAACTTGCCTCTATAAGCTAGGAAACCAATTCATTCATTAATTTTTTGCCATTTTATGAATGAATCTTCTAGAATAGGTAAAAAAGTGTCATTTCAACATGAAAATACATTAATTACATCAAAGAGGGTGAAAAATCCCATGAAAAGTCAAAACTGGTCAAATAGCTGCGTTGTCTTGCACTGTAGATGAAAAACTGGAAAATTTCCCTGATGCGTAGCGCGCCTTTAAGCCCACTTTTGGGGCACTTCCCGGCATCCCAATGAGGCTCAGGTGGGCTTGTTGGAAAGGACTAGATGTCTAGTTTCCAACCCAAGTGAAATTTCTCAATTTGGTTCCTATTTTCCCCTCCAAAAATGAATTCTCCCAAGACTGCTTCCTGTGTGTCCAAAAAGGGGCAGAAGGTCATTTTTTGCATGTTTTTTTACCTTTTGGGGGCCCAAAACTTGATGAAATGTCTTGGAAGTGGCTGAGCAGGTGTATTTTATCATGAAAAATCCAAAAATGCAAACCTTTCTTGAATTGGGCCTCCCCATCTTCAGGGTAACGCGCGGCGCGCTACCCGTTGAGGGAAAAAACCTGTTTTCAATACAAAAATTTCAAAATTGACCAAAACTTCTCCAAATTTTTTGAGATTTGAGCTGGGGGTGTATCATCAAGTACCATGCTCCTTCAAGGAGGCTTCAGCCAAAATTTGGAGTGGATCAAACCTTTTTCGCCGATTTAATGCCTTGCTCAATCGCCTCTTAAGGATCTTCATTTTTGCTTTGCAAACATGCATGCGGGCCCAGTAATGATTCTTCATATGGTGGAGCATATCTTTGTCTTTGTTTGCCTTGGCTAACAATTTCTCTAAATGAGTGTTCACCTGAATGAGCATAGACCCTTGCTCAATAGGTGTCAAATCACCGGGTCTCTTGCGGGCCAAGTTTTGGTCTTCTCGGATTCGCCGCAACTCATCAAGAGTGTGTTCATCTTCTAGCTGCTTGTTACGCTGCTCCAAGTAGTTGATTGTCCAATTTTCCATTTCCAATTTCTGTTGCAACAAGCGATTTTCAGCCTTCTGTTGCTGAATGATCTCCTTTAGCTCCGCGCTAGGAGAGCTGATATCAAGGTCGATAATATCTATGTCCGGATCTCCTGATGGTCCCTCATCAAACATGGGTTGCTTGCCTTTGTCCTGTACCTGTACTTGTGCTGCTGTCGAAAGCGAGGCCCCTTCTACACGAAGTGGAGATAACACTCGCTGTGCTGATGAAGAAGGCGAGACCCCTTCCACCTGACGTGGAGATAATACTCGCCGTGCAGATGCAAATAAGGCCCTGTGGCCTCTCTGATATGTAATACATGCTGGAGTGCTGACATGCTCGGGCTCTGGAATGTCAAACTGATGTGAAAGCCCTCCCTCATCATGGAAAATCTCAGGAGGTGGCCTTGGTACCGTGAAAAAGTCGCGAGAAATGAAATCCTCCCAAGCAATACCCTGCTGTGCCAACTGATGCATCACTATGATTTTAATCAGTGCATAATGATAAATACTCTTGTGCTGCTATGCTGGGCTCTTCCTTTATACCAAGGGCACCATCCTTTCTATATTGCAACACATGAAAAAAGGAATGTTCATCCTTCGTACCCTTGTGAAATGCATCAACAAACGAATATGGTACGAATAGAGACGTGAAAATCTTCCCTCACATGTGAAATAGCGAATAATGAGTCTCATCAACGGTGCATACTCATCCCTTAGGAATCTGAAAGGAAAAACAACAGTTAAGTGTCTCATACACCCGGGTTTGATATATGGCTCATAGTGAAATCTGTATAACTGTTGGCGTTTATTCCATTCCTCCCCTACGTTTGGTATCCTGGTGGCTTGAGCAACAATCTCAGGTGATAGGGTGAAGTCCACTCCTACAAGGTTCACATGACCATTATGCAAATGTAGGACAAACAAGTGAGCTAGTTCTCTGTGATGTTGAATTTGTGAGATCCGCTCACAATATCCAAAACATGATTGGTACTGAAAACAGTTCATTGCAAGTGGACAAGCTTGCAAATGAGCCAAAGAAGTGGGCTCCTCCCTAACATGTCGACCACCTTTACCGCCCTTGTGATGCCTCCTTGGCACTTCTATGTCTTGTGTTGAATCACTATCATAACTCTGCTCATAATCTGATTCGGTTTCTGACATAGTTTTGAAGACAAGATGGCTGAAATGTATATGCTGATTGTGCACACAATTGATTGCTGTTTGACTTTTTCAAATGCTGTTACCAAGGGGACATAAATACAAGGGAATTGTTAGGGAAAGGGAAACATGAGGGAATTAGGGACAATAAAAATAAACAAGGAATTTAGGGAAGGGCAAGGGCATAGGAAATTATGATAATGTAGGGTTTGGGATTTTGTGGAGGGATATTATAGAATTTTATGGGCAATTTTAAGGAGAATGCTGGTGAATGTGGGGAAAAAGAAGGATCAAAATGGGAAAACCTTGGACAGCATAACACCTTGAAACCCTAGCACAAACTAGGTCTTTAAATTTCACACAGCAATTTAGGGTTTTTACTTCTAATTTTCATGGCATCTTTATCATATTTCTTTCATATTCATCTTGGAAAACTGAAACTAGCCATGGAAAAGAAGCTTACTTGTATTTTTCTTGAGTTAAGAGAGAATTTGAGAGCTTGCTGGCAAGTCACTGGGCGAAAAACCCAACGCGTAGCGCCTGAACAAAATTACACTGAGAAAATCGCGCTGATGCGTAGCGCGCCCTGGGTGCGTAGCGCGCCTCTGCTGATGCGTAGCGCGCCCTTGGAACTTCCTGATTCGCTCACTGATTTGTGAAATCTCCTTTGCAAGGATCCACTTTGCTTGTAAGAGATGAATGAGGTGTTAATGAAGAGGAGTGTGCTTATATAGGCTCCTTTTTAATTTTTACTTGACCAAAACCCACTTTGTAATGTTTGAGTATTGACACTTTTTTGAATTAATAGGCTCTGACTTCTGGTTTCACTTTTTAAAATAAATTGGTTGAAATAATGATTTCTTCTGATGATTTTTGCAGGGATAGCTCTGAAATGCTTAGGCAAAGGAAACCAAGGCTGCGCTTCAACATTTGGAGAACTTGAAATTTTGACAATTTTTTACAAAAACGAGATGGTGACTTGTGTTTTTCAAAAACAGAGTTTTGAAAACAAAGTCCAAATTTAGCTGTACAACGATGAGAATTATTGAAATGATGCTCTATGAAGGACATCCCTCTGGCTTGCTGGTCCTTTATGACTTCTTAAGACAAAATTGACTCAACCCTAGACCTAAGACCTCGAAATTTAAAACAAGATGATGAATGACCCTTGAAGACTTTATTTACATAAACAGACCTGAACCAACAGTGCCAAACACGAGGGGAATAAATGACACAAAACTACTCCACCAGAGTTATGGCATGCCTAACGGAATGCAACTGATTACACTGATGGGACTCCTAACCATGAAATGCAAAGAGCTTTGATCTCTGGGGAAGGGCTAGTATACCGACTCTAACAGATACAACCAAGCAATCCCAAAAAGCATACTATATGATCCCAATGGTAGTACATTCAAATGTGTGTTTTAGGCACACCATTCAACTTGAATGCACAAGATCTTACCCAATGATGCACTCTCTTCTTAGTACATGCCAATCCAACTGCGCCAACTAAGACTCTGCATGAACTTCTTTTCTCAAACCACACTTATCCACCAAGTCAATATTAACATAACTATAATTATATCTAGAATCAATCAAAATAGATATAACTTGACCACAAAGCTTACCTTCCATTTCAATAATGGATGCCTGATGATCTGCTTGTTTGTTGTCCATAACTGTATTCATCCCTGGAATACTATGAGAAAAATCCCCAACAGTCTGCGCCTCCTGAGCACTATATATATGAGGCCTACCTCCCTAGTATAATGGAAAATCCTTCTTATTATGATCTTTGCTATAGGTTTTAACCCTGTACAGAAATTACCTGCATACGAATTCTTAAACAAAGAAAATAAACAATGCGAGAGCATAACCCATAAAACACATGCACAGAGATTTTTCCCTGGATCCCAAAACCGGGACTACCAGCTTGATTTTTCATTATGTTCCTTTCAATGTTACAATACATATTTATACATGCCGAAGCATCCAATACCATGGACCGAAAACCATCGCGTCCAAAAAACATGTGCGAAAATCATGCACAAAACCATAGGTGGGTCCGCCCAACCTAACATATGGTCCAAAACCAAAATTTTCTGGGGCGCTGCCCTGGACCCCATAAAGTGGGGTTACGGGTGCCCTTCAAACCCCCTATTAACTACGTGGAAAGAGTATTACACAACCCAACAATCTCCCACTTGTTGTTTTCTTTCCACAGGGGGCCACAGGAGAGCTTAGTCATTTTTTCAGCCCTGAGATTCCCATTGCTTCTCTACACCAAGAGAACTTCTCAGAGCTCACAGATTTTGTCAATGGATCTGCAGTATTCTTCAAAGTGTCCACCTTTACCAGCAACACCTTTCTGTCTTCTATCATATCCCTCACAAAGTGATACTGAACATCAATGTGCTTTGTCTTTGAATGATAAGCAGGGTTCTTTTCCAAGAAAATTGCACTTTGGCTGTCACAGTCTATTCTTATAGCTCCCTATACTAACCCCATACTTGAACACAATCTCTGCAACCAAACTACTTCCTTGCTTGCATGAGTGGTTGCCATGTATTCTGCCTCTGTAGTTGATAGTGCCACTACAGATTGTTTCTTACTCATCCAACTGACTGCACCTCCAAATAGGTTAAACGCATACCCACTTGTAGATCTTCTCTGATCCAGATCTCCAGCCCACTCTGCATCAACAAAGCCATGAATATCCAACACTCTGTCCAATCCTGGTCTTCCTGGTGGCACAAACCATAATCACTAGTGCCACGCAAATACCTGAAAACCAGCTCCACTGTTGTCCAGTGCTCCTTCCCAGGTTTTGACATAAACCTGCTCAATACTCCCACTGCATGTGCAATGTTTGGTCTAGTACAGACCATTGCATACATTAGGCTACCCTGCACTTGCATATGGAACACGAGACATGTCCTCTTCCTCTTCTTGTGTCTTGGGACATTGTTCAGCAGATAACCTCACACCTACAGGAATAGGAACCTTCACCGGTTTACTATCCTGCATATTAAACCTCTGCAGTATTGTCTCGACATACTTCCTCTAGTTTAACCAGAGCTTCCTCTTTGACCGATCTCTTTTAATTTCCATGCCCAAAATATAGTTTGCAGCACCAAGATCTTTCATGTCGAATTTGGAGGACAATTGGGTCTTCAAATCCTGGATAATTTCTTTGTCATTTCCAACTAGCAACATATCATCCACATACAAGACCAGATAAATAACACGGTCACCAATTAATTTAAAATACACACAATGATCTGCTTTTCTTCTGGTGAAGCCAAGTCCCCGTATAAATGTATCAAATTTCTGATACCACATCCTTGGTGACTGTTTTAACCCATACAAAGACTTCTTTAACTTGCATACCAGTTCTTTCTTACCCTTCACCGTAAAGCCTTCAGGTTGCTTCATGTAGATTTCCTCTTCCAAATCCCCGTGAAGAAATGTTGTCTTCACATCCATATGTTCTACCTCAAAATAAAAAGCAGCAGCAACAGATAGAAGTAATCTAATAGAAGTTACCTTGGCAACAGGAGAAAAAATATCACCAAAATCAATTCCCGAAACCTGGGAATAACCTTTTGCTACCAACCGAGCTTTGTATTTCTCCACCTTTCCTTCTGCATTTGTCTTCTTCTTGAACACCCATTTGCTGCCAATGGGTTTCCTTCCAGCCGACAACTCCACCAGATCCCAAGCCTCATTTTTGTGCAAAGATTCCATTTCATCGACCATGGTCTCTTTCTAGAGTTTTCCATCCTCTTAATCCACTGCTTCCTTCACAGTTCTGGGATCATCATCAGTAACAGACAAAGCAAAATTTGAACTGAAAGCAGATGGACTATACCTTTCTGGCTGCCTTATTTCTCGAACTGATCTTCTCACAGCTGGAGTTTGTGGCTTTTCATCTTCTGATTCCTCCTCTGCTGCAGAGTCTGATTCTTCCTCCTTTGGCTCAAACTCTATCTTCTCAGGTTCCTTTGGTTGGAATTCATGTTGAATAACATCTTTTACCTCTTTGAACAACACATCTCGGCTGTACACAACCTTCCGTGTGACTGGGTTCCAAAGCTTATAACCCTTTAAACCATCCTTATACCCAATAAAGATGCACTTTTCAGATTTACTATCCAACTTGGTTCGTTTCTCCTTTGGAACATGTACATATGCATCACATCCAAATACCCTTAGATGTGAAAGAGAGGGTTTCTTACCAATCCATACTTCTTGTGGAGTCTTATCCTCCAACGCTGATGAAGGTGATCTGTTGATCAGGTAACATGCAGTATCCACCGCCTCTGCCCAGAATTCCTATCCTAACCCGACACCATTGAGCATGCTTCTTGCCCTTTCCATCAACGTCTTGTTCATTCTTTCTGCGACTCCATTTTGCTGAGGTGTATATGGAGTAGTCTTATGCCGTGCTATACCACACTTCTTACAAAATTCTTCAAATTCCTTGCTGCAAAATTCTCCACCATTATCTGTCCTCAGCACCTTTATCTTCTTCTCTATTTGATTTTCCACCAGAGCCTTAAATTCTTTAAACCTGTCAAAGACTTCAGATTTCTTCTTAAGGAAATATATCCATGTATTCCTTGAGAATTCATCTATGAATGATACATAGTACACAGAATTACCCAGTGATGGAACCTTCACAGGTCCAAACACATCACTGTGCACAAGCTCTAATATCTGTTTCGTCCTCTTACCACCAGAGGGGAAACTCACCCGATTCTGCTTCCCATACACACAATTTTCACAGAAATCAAAATCCAGAGAGCTATCATTCATACCTTCTACCATACCTTTACCATGAAGTATTCGAAGGCCCTTCTCTCCAATATGTCCAAGCCTTTGATGCCACAACATGGTCTTCTCTCCAGAGACCACTAGATTTTCTACTCCATTTTTAGGAAGCATAGAACTATTGCACCCATCAACAACAGTGCTACCTTGCAGCTTGTACAGAGTTCCAATCCGAACTCCCCGCATTAATATCAGTGCTCCTCGAACCATCTTGCAGGTATCTTTCTCGAACACCGTCTTTACACCTGCATCATCCAAATTGCTTACAGAAATCAGATTTCTGGCCAATGCAGGAATATGTAGAACACCCGGAAGTGTTCTAACCCTTCCACCTTGCAACTTCAACTTTACTTTTCCCCGACCAATGATTCTAGCCTTCCTATCATCTCCTAAGAAGACATCACCACCATCGTATTTCTCATACTCGCATAACCACTCTCTATGGGGAGAGAAGTGAAAGGATGCACCTGAGTCAATCAACCATGCCTCATGATCTACATGTGTACTTGAAGAAGCCAAGTACACATCCCCACCTTCATCTGAGGTGGTTTTCGCCTTTGAAGAAGGAGCATCATCAGATCCCTTTCCTTTATCAGGAGCTTTAGATTTACAATCCCTTCTGAAGTGCCCTTCCTTTCCGCATTTCTAGCACACCACCTTTGTAGGTTTTCCTGGAGATTTAGATCTCCCTCTAGATTTAGATCTCCCACTCGATGACTTATTTTTGTTTCTGTTCTGGGACCGTCCTCGTACAGACAAGGCATCACCATTCTGGTTGTCCATATTTTTCCGTCTCATCTCCTCCGTCAGCAAGGCTGAGGCTATTTCATCAAACTGGAAAGCAGTTGCATTGCTACCTATTGCAATAACCAGACTATCCCACGAATCTGGTAGAGAACACAACAGACTTATGCACTTATCTTCATCTGAAATTTTAATATCAACAGATAATAACTGACTTACCACAGTATTAAACGCATTCAGATGCTCTGTCACCGAGTCTCCATCTTTCATCTTCAGGTTATACAAATTTTTCCGTAGGAACAGTTTATTCACCAGAGACTTAGATTGGTACAAAGTCCCTAACTTGACCCACAAAGCCTTTGCCGTAGCTTCCCCTGATACATTCAGCAATACTGAATCCGAGACACACAATCGTATTGTGCTCTTTGCCTTCCGATCCAACTTCTTCCATTCTTCATCGGTCACTCCCGATGGTTTAGTACCCAGATCTACCGCGATCCATTGATCTTTATCCACCAACAGATCCTCCATCTTGAGTTTCCACAACTCAAAATTCTGACCATTTAACTTCTCAATCTCTATCTTTCCACTGCTCGCCATCTTCTTTCACCACCAGAATCGATCTCGCAGATCTCCCACTGAACAAGGTCTACCACAGGCCCGAGCGAAACCCCTCAGCAACAATGGCGTCCCCTTGAAGCCAAAACAACTCTGATACCAAATGTAGGTTTTAACCCTGTACATAAATTACCTGCATACGAATTCTTAAACAAAGAAAATAAACAATGCGAGAGCATAACCCATAAAACACATATGCACAGAGATTTTTCTCTGGATCCCAAAACCGGGACTACCAGCTTGATTTTTCAATATGTTCCTTTCAATGTTACAATACATATTTATACATGCCGAAGCATCCAATACCATGGACCGAAAACCATCGCGTCCAAAAAACATGTGCGAAAATCATGCACAAAACCATAGGTGGGTCCGCCCAACCTAACGTATGGTCCAAAACCAAAATTTTCCGGGGCGCTGCCCCGGAAGCCATAAAGTGGGGTTACGGGTGCCCTTCAAACCCCCTATTAACTACGTGGAAAGAATATAACACAACCCAACATTTGCCACATATCCAACACTGCAACAATCCTCTACCATCACCTCTAGTCTTCTGCTCTCCAGGATGCGACCCATGCCCCTTCTCATTTGTATTGAAATTCTTGTAAGGAACCACATTTTATTTCTCACCCACATCCTGATGTTTTCCCTGCTTTGGTGGCCACATCCCTTTAAGTTTCTCATTTCAATTCAAGTCACATTTAGGCTCAAATTTGAACTTTGATTGCCTATAACAATGCTTCAATTTTCAGATGGTTTCCTCTAGTGATCTAGGCTCATTAGACTCAATCTGGTCACTATATGTTGTTGGAAACCCACTGGTTGAACCTCTAAATCTTATCTTTCTCATCGTGAGATAAGGCACATATTTCAACAACTCCAAGAACCTACTAGTATACTCATCATCTATCATAGAACCCATCTACAACTCTTAAATTTCCTTAGACCTGTCATCATAGTACCTCCCCAACAAGTACTTCTTCTTGAAGAGTCTTTCAAATTCCTTCCAAATCAAATCGCCTTACTGAATTCCCTTGACATTCATTACATCTTCCCACCAAATATCTGCTTTCCCTTTAAGAATGAAGGTGGATACCTTGGCTTTCATGTTCTCTTAGTAGCTATGCAATCTGAAGAATTTTTTCATCCTAAGCAACCATGCCTTTGCATATTCTGGCTTCTTCATCTCTCCATCAAATCTAGGAGGTTTAATTATTCACCCCTCCTATAAGGATGACGACGACGATAACTATGATGTTGTCTCCTAGATGAGGAAATAGAATGATTCCCATACATACGAGTCCTCCTTTCATGTGAATCTAATGATATACCACCTCTAATTGTGTCCCCTCTATCCAACCTGTATCCAGACCGAGATCTGTTACCATAGGCTCCATTAGTTCTCTCTTCCCTCTCTTGACTGATCCTTAACTGTCCCTATCTCTGTAAGTATGACAAGCTCTAAAGGATTGCTACATTAACCTCTACCCACTTCTCCTGAGCCCTTGCAAGTCTTTCTTGAGCCTTAACCAACTTGTCATTGTCTACTTTGCAACTTTTTATATCTACCCTCAATATCCTCAATGTAACTACAATACCAGGAGAATACTCTTCTCCTTATTGGCCAAAAAATTTGCAGGGAGAGTCACAGGAACTGTAGTCTACCATTTTTCTTGTCATGTTTGATTCTATTCTTCCTACAAATTTTTCATGTCAGATAAACCAAATAGATACCAAAATCAAATCCATACCTTAATGATGTTCAGGGGAGGCTTATCTCATCTACAAGATCATTCCACATTAGTGTGTGCATTTATAATCATAAGCATATCCATATGATCATATAAACACATAAGCATAACAACATAAAAACATCATGCATGACTATGCCAACTGTATACCATGACCCCATGCATGAAAGCCATAACCTTGACAACATCATACTTTACCCAAGAGAGTATAACCTACTCTAATACCACGCTGTAACTGCCTCTTCCCACATTTACCCACTTTCATCGGCTAGCCTGAGGTAACCATCAACTGAGGGTCACTATGATAAGACTAAACCTCCTATATGACCTTAAGGAAATGGAGTCTATAATTTGAGACCTTACTGACTTCCCTTAGGTGCTATAGGACCTTCAAGAGTAACCCAACCCCTCCTAATGTCCAATCCTTGAGATGAATCTTTTTTTCATCGACTTAGAGCCCATATCGCTCCCTTGCAAAGCTCTCCAAGTGACTAAGAACCTCTAGTCACTCTCATGAGCCTTCCTAAGTGCAACTATAGCCTTTTTCTGCCAGTGTTATGCTAGCGATTGCGAGATTTAATGCTATTTTCTAGGGCTAGGACCCAGTCTCTGCCCAAAATTCCGTGAAACTTCTAGAACTCATAAAATACATAGAAACAATTCTTGTAAACCAAAACTGAAACCATGACTTAAATTGACCTTTCCCAACCGAGACTGACATTCTATCAAACACTTGGTAAACTTGCAACCTACATCTTATGTATGAAATTCTTAACATAAGGAGTTGAAAACTATCTAATATTTAACAAAAAGGGTCATTTCTTTCTCACATTAGCTGGCATGACATCAATTAGGTCTTGCATTCATTATTCATTCCATTACAAGTAAAAACATGAAAATATTCATGACTAAGAACTATCAAATATCCATGCTTATAACTAGAATATAACCATATAAATAACAATGCGAGAACAACCATTAAAGCCACATAATAACAAGTACATTTACTCATCAAAAGAAAGGGAGCTTAGCTCTTATTAAACATAGGAAAAATCCAACCAAGTTTGGTACTTCCACATATCACCTGACCATAGATTGGTTGAACCAAATATCTATTTCAACCAATCACCCCAGCCATGGGATAAACCAATCCATAAACAATCAAGGGAATCCATAGGTTAAACCACCTCCACTCTCACCATAACGTGACCTCACCTAAACCAGTGCCGAGATCACAAAACCAAACTGAGATTGGCTACCTCATAATTTCTTCTCCAATACCTTAAGGAAATTTCCCGTCTCCAGCCTCAGGCTTTACCATGTATCCCACAATTATTGGTCAAGGGATTCCTAGGCCTTTGGGAATTTTCCTGAGACCACCTCACTTGGATGTAAAATATTTCAGCAATCCAAATCTCAAACCGAGAACAACCCCATCACACCATGGCTATTTGGAAATGGCAAGGATAGGCTAAAATCCATTGTCGAACCCGACAAAACCCATGCCAATAAAAAAGAAACAAATACCAAGATGCACATACCAGGCATGTCAAAACTAGCTAGAAAGTCATACATGTAACCTGTTCCCAGCAAGTATTCTTGTTGAAGCTACTTGATTCAACTTTCCTTGCTTGATCCTTTCTTTCATTTTATTTCCTTTTCCTTCCTTGGCTTTCCTTATCCTTCATTTTCTTTCCTTGTCCTTTATTTTTTTGCTTTCTTTCCTTCTCCTCTTGGTGCTCTATCACTTCGTAATTTCCCAAGGATGTGGAGAGAAACCCAAAGGTAACCACGAAACCACTTTGGAAGCTAGGATCTAGCCCTCTAACTTCAAAGAGAGATTTCTCTATATGATTTAGATTTTTTGTTTTAAGATATTAGGCTATTTATTGAGTTCTGAGTTTGGTTTTTCAAAGTTTCGGTTGAAAACGATAGGGAAAGTCATTTGGGCATGGATTCAATGAGTCTCAGGGTGATCAAATACAAAAATGACAGAATAGATGTAACAGGGAAAGGAAGGTAAGATTTTAGATCTTTAGAACATTTATGGAGTGAATGGGATGAAAAGATTTAGATTCAATTAAATATAGAGCATGCTAGGATGAATTCTATACTTAATATCAGAGTGAAAACATAAATATTGTTTATAAGCCAAAGCAGAGTGTATTTAAACAAATTCAACCCTTAATCTTCTTTAAACAATAGAGACAGAAAAACATATGGAAAACTAGGAAAATAACAATTTCACATGAGAGAATACATCACCAATTGCCTGACACAGGAATCTCTGGAACAAACTTTCTGTATTAATGAAATTGATCACTTCAGTACACACACAAATTACATCAAAAGGTCTGCTTTCTTCATATAGGTTCCAATATTTTCTATGTCTTATTTCTAAATATTTATAGAAAACTATTACATCTCAGACCATATTTCAAAATAAAATATATTTACAAATAATATTTGATAAAGACACAAATATTTTATATATAGAAGAAGGAAAATAGGGAAAATCAGCTTAAATTTGTTGTGTTGTCGAGGCTATGTAGGAGTTTGGTGATGACTGTATCTATTTCGCTGCAAATGTTGTTCCTCTGATGCTGGAATTTTTGTAGTTCAGTTACACTTTACTCAATCAACACTAGCAACCGGTCCCATATTTCTTTACTTGGGATAGAAAAGTTAACCATATTTTTGAACCTTTCATACTCCTCGGTATAAGTGTCAAAAATTGGCTTATTGAGAAAAAAATGGTGCATTTCATGTTGAATATTCAAATCAAACTGTATTCTCTATATGAATGCTTCTCCATTGATAATTCCTTTGGCCTTTACAAATTTGGAAGAAGCAACACCTATATTACACAACTGTTCTTGGTAGTTTTCTAATGGGATCAAATTTCCATTAGAATGTTTCAGAGTAGGTAAACCCTTTATTGTAGTAGTGTGAATTTTCTGTTGAGCCTCCTGACTTGCAACTCAAGGTCTTTGCATTTATTCTCCAACTTTATCTTCAAATTATTTTTTGTTAAGACCCTCTTAATCTCCATGAATGTAGCTGCCTTGTCTTGAATGCTTAGGTCTTCTAGTTCCTGCCTGGTCTTAGAATTTAACAACTTGATGATCTTTTGTGCCTCTTCCGGTCCATGCTCCAAATCGACCTTTGTGTTATGTATTGCAGTTTTGACTCTCTGCAAAATTTATTCCTGCTCAAAAGTAATATGAATTGAAGACCTCATATTTGTTATGTTGGCATTGATATTATGCCAAATTCTATTATTAGCCTCTTCCAAAATTTAAATGATAAAGGAATGGTCCTCATATTTCTATAACTGTTGGATGAGCTTGTATTTTTTTTGCGTTTCTGACAAATAGGCATTGTTAGTTTTAATTTTATTCTCCTCCATCCAATTTAATGCAACTGAGTTTCTCTTTCTTGGCCTAAATTGATGACAATTCATCCAGAGCTCTGGACAACTCCGTTGTAGACTCTGAAGCTGTGGTCTTTGCCAAAGTTTTTGCTACTGTACCTGTGCCTGATGTATATCCTCCTGCTGCTTCTGCTGGGAACGGGATCCCCCAAAGGGCATTTTTTGGGCTAAAAGCCCATGTTTGAGTCAAAATTTGTAATAAAATGGTAAAGACGCCGCATTTTGTGGTTGTGGAGCGCATAGGTGTTATAAGTCATAAAGGGTTGTCTACCCTTAGCTTTGTAAACTAAAATCGGCTGTAAGAGATGACCCCTTGGTCTGTGGACCATGGGATTGTATAAAAAGAGCTAAGCTCTAAGTAGTTAGAGGGATCAATAATGTAAGAGAGTGATAACTTTGAAGTAAGAAGTCTAAGTTTTGGGTCGTAGCGTAGGTAGAGGCTCTGGAGTTGAGTGCACATAGGCCTAGGGTGGAAGTCTGCAACTAAGTGTGCGAACCCTTGCAGCTGTGTGCGCAGGGCGAATAGAGTTTGTAATCACTTGAAGAGATTGATAAAGAGAAGTATTTTGCAATTTTTGTGTCCTTGTTTCGATTAATGCACTTATCATTTTATGTATGAATTTACTTTATAATGCTTATGTGATGCGCGGATGTGTATGATTATGCTGGATAACTAAACACATATAAGAATATATGTTTACGCGGTGCTAACTGGGAGTAACTATTAAGATAAGTAAGACACTTGGAATAATCTAGGAATCTGCACGATACGCTTCCTTGGAAACGCGAAAGGTTCTAGATCAAGGGTTATGGCTGCGTGAAGGACAATCAAAACCTTTCGTGGAGGTATAAAAGGATGGAATAGAAGGCTCGTCTGACAAGCACTAGAGTGAAGTGACCTGCGCAAAGGCAGGAATAAAGGGAATAAAACGACATCACGACCATCTCAGGGTGCAGAAACTTGGTTCCAACATACCCCCATATTGCTTCGGGTGAGACTTCGGTCCGCACTCCACGTGCTGATGCCGAAAGGGCCAGTAGTGTAGGGATTTGTTTGCTAACTAACGCTAAACCTAGGTCAGGACCCTTCAAGCCAACAAATGGTTCCGTTGTCGGGACCAAAATCTGCATAAGAGATGTGTGATGTCGTATCACTGGAATCTAACTAAGAAAGAGATTGGAGACTGGTTGGATACGAAGATCCATGAATTCGCAGAGCAATAGAACAAAAACTCACGACTAACAAAGGAACAGTGGCTGGACAGGTACCTGTATATAGAGATCCACAAGATCTTTTTCTGCTCCTTTCCAATTGAGCTATACGAGTGGATCAAAAAGATAGAAGATAGCCAAGGGAGGTGGAAACTTGATGGTCCTATTGTGTGGACCCTAGATCTAGTGCGAAGGTTGGAAGCATCGAAGGACAGGATCGGCTGCACTGCCGATCATTGGCTCGATCGTGTCATAGGAGGATTTGTAACTGAATTTGTGGTTGACACCTCAGTCAACTACAATGAGGCGCGGCGCTTTTTCAAAGGACTGCGAGGTAAGTACGTAAAATATTTGAATACCTGGATTCAAATTCTATTGTGCGAAAAACAGGTTATGCAACTACCTTGATGTTTGGGGCTACGTGAAGCGGAAAAACTTATAGAAACGAAGGAAAAAAGGGTCCTAAATATAGCCCATTGATCTCACTTTCGCACGGTGACGAAGAGGGAATAATGCAGGTTTCTCCGCAAAGTGCTATTTAGTTAATAAGGCAAGGATTCTTGTGAATACCACCTCCACCCACACCACCTCCAACTTTACCACCATCACCTGCGACTTCGCCCATACCACCCCCACCTCTACCCCAGTTCAATATGGCAAATTCAGTGAATGAGGACCTAGACCAATTCTAGTTTGTTGTAAAAGATATATGGGAAGCTCAGCGTGTTACAGATGACAACCTAAAGAAGGTGACATTGGTTAGTGCTTTGCAGGATTGCGCGCTGACCTGGTATATCAAGTACGCTAATGATAACCTGAATGCTGGAGTGGCAGACATCCAAACAACACTGAATAGAGAATTCAACAAGCCTAAATATGAAGCACAATCTATTGTAGGGTTCAAATAAATTGCATTACAACTAGGTGAGACACCTTGGGAACTTGATCAGAGGTTGAAGTGTACAATCCGCAAAGCTAACATGAACCTAACAGACGGAAAACATCGTGAGTGGTTTGTGGCTTCGCTCCTCCCACACTTAAGGATTGCGCTGTCACAACAGAAGATAACAACTCAGACAGAGGTCTTGGAGATCGCAATGAGGCTACTTGAAACACCAATATAGGATCCAAATGTGGGGGTTCAACGGATTCATGCGCAATTGAAAAATATTTTCCTTGAGATGCAAAGCTTGAAGCAGGATAGAACAGTTTGATCGAAGGTGCATGAGGAGGTATGGTGTTTGAAATGCAAGAGTCAAGGGCATGAAAAATACCATTTTTTTGGTCTTTACGAACTACCTTATAGGAGGAGGTCTGATGCCTTTAAGGCCAGAAGCTCAAGCAAGACTGAGTGTGAGGCTTGCATTATGGTGCGTTATCTGTTAGGTAGCAGGAAAACATGCCACGGATAACTGTCATCTGTTGCATAAGTTTGTACAGACACCGCAACAACTGTTCTATAACTTTTGTAGGTTAGTAGGGCATGATGCGTATAATTGTAGAAGTTATGAATTGATGATGGATAGAACTCCCATCTATAGGGTTCAGGCCAAAACGCAGTCCCTAAATAGAATGCAGGGATGGCACAGACATGGTTTCAGGTGCATGGAAGACGCCGAGGCGGAGGAGGACTTGGCAGAGGCCAGGGATAGTTGATCTGCTACAATTGTGGAGGACCGGGACACTATGTCTGTGATTGCACTAACCCAACACGTCTATCGTGCAAGTATTTCTCTTTGTTTGATCATTAAATGAAAGATTTTCCTACGCTAATAGCTAGGATACGTGACAAAGGGATGCTACCACCTCTGCCAACTCAGAACCTGTAGATGATGAGGTCTGAGGCATGCGAAGAGGATCCAAACGTGAATATAGTGCTCCAGAGCCGAATTGCAATAGGATATGACAAGGGGAAACAACCAAAAGACGGTAGGTGGGTTCGCAAAACTCCAGCAAAGGAAACTGAATTTGATTTGGAGCGCACAAGTGAAACCTTCATGGAAGCAAAGAAGAGCTTCACTGAGGCCTCCAACTTAGGAATCAAGGATAAGCCTGACTAGGAGATGGACCCTTCTATGCTTACAACCTTCTTGGAGACTTGCATGAAGCTACTGCACAATAGCAAGGCTGTGAAGGGGCTGTATGAGCTCATAAATAGATGCGCCAGAAATGCTTTGACTGAGCCATGCATATTGCGAAAGATAGGTAAGCATAAAACAAGGATGGGATGAGAGATGAGACTGAACGCACAGATAGGAGAGTATGAGATGGATTAAGTTATCTTGGACCTGGGGTCAAACACGAATGTTATACCTAAACAAAATTGGGAATGGATGGGGAGACCCGCGTTACAATGGTCTCCGATTCAGCTAAGGATGGCGAATCAATAGAAGATCATCCCCATGGGGCGGCTGTAGGGGTGACTATGGATATTGAAGGTGCGAGCATGCTGGTTGATTTTGAAGTAATAGAAATTGTGGATGACATCAACCCATATCCTGCACTCCTTGGAATTTATTGGGCTACTGATATGAACGGGGTAATCAACCTAAAGAAGCGAAATATGATATTTGAAAAGAAATCACTTCGCGTAATAGTACCCCTAGATCCTACTAAAGGTTCTTGTTATACTGAACCAGTTCGCGATTATGAGCATGATGAAGATTTGGACTGTATTTATAAGATAATAGCATGAGACCAAGATTGGGTGAATCCAACAACAGATGGATGAATCCAACACCAAGAGAAATTCTCAAAGCTCACAGATTTTGTCAATGCATCTGCAGTATTCTTCAAAGTGTCCACTTTTACCAACCACACCTTTTTGTCTTCTATCATATCCATCACAAAGTGATACTGAACATCAATGTGCTTTGCCTTTAACTGGTAAGCAGGGTTCTTTGCCAAGAAAATTGCACTTTGGCTGTCACAGTCTATCCTTATAGCTCCTTGTACTAACCCCATACTTGAACACAATCTCTGCAACCAAACTGCTTCCTTGCTTGAATGAGTGGCTGCCATGTATTCTGCCTCTGTAGTTGATAGTGCCACTACAGATTGTTTCTTACTCATCCAACTGACTGCATGTCCAAATAGGTTAAACACATACCCACTTGTATATCTTTTCTGATCCAGATCTCCAGCCTATTCTGCATCAACAAAGCCATGGATATCCAAAACTTTGTCCAATCCTAGTCTTCCTTAGTAGCACAAACCATAATCACTAGTGCCATGCAAATACCTGAAAACCCGCTTCACTGTTGTCCAATGCTCCTTCCCTAGTTTTGACATAAACTTGCTCATTACTCCCACTACATGTGCAATGTCTAGTCTAGTACATACCATCGCATAAATCAGGCTACCGACTGCACTTGCATATGGAACACGGGACATATCCTCTTCCTCTTCTTGTGTCTTGGGACACTGTTTAGCAGATAACTTTACACCTACAGGAATAGGAACCTTCACCGGTTTACTATCCTGCATATTAAACCTCTACAATATTGTCTTGACATATTTCCTCTGGTTTAACCAAATCTTCCTCTTTGCCTGATCTCTTTTCATTTCCATGCCCAAAATATAGTTTGTAGCACCAATATCTTTCATGTCGAATTTGGAGATCAATTGGGTCTTCAAATCCTGGATAGTTTCTTTGTCATTTGCAACGAGCAACATATCATCCACATACAAGACCAGATAAATAACACGTTCACCAATTAATTTATAATACACACAGGGATCTATTTTGCTTCTGGTGAAGCTAAGTCCATGTATAAATGTATCAAATTTCTGATACCACATCCTTGGTGATGCCCATACAGAGACTTCTTTAACCTGCATACCAGTTCCTTCTTACCATTCACAGCAAAGCCTTCAGGTTGCTTCATGTATATTTCCTCTTCCAGATCCCCGTGAAGAAATGTTGTCTTCACATCCATTTGTTCTACCTCAAAATCAAAAGTAGCAGCAAAAGATAAAAGTAATATAATAGAAGTTACCTTGGCAACAGGAGAAAAAATATCACCAAAATCAATTCCCGACACCTGGGAATAACCTTTTTCTACCAACCGAGCTTTGTATTTATCCATCGTTTCTTCTGCATTTGTCTTCTTCTTGAACACCCATTTGCTACCAATGGGTTTCCTTCCAACCGACAACTCGACCAGATCCCAAGCCTCATTTTTGTGCAAAGATGCCATTTCATCAACCATGGCCTCTTTCCAAAGTTTTCCATCCTATGAATCTATTACTTCCTTAACAGTTCTGGGATCATCATCAGTAATAGATAAAGCAAAATTTGAATAGAAAGCAGATGGAATATACCTTTCTGGCTGCCTCCTTTCTCAAACTGATATTCTCACACTTGGATTTTGTGGCTCTTCATCTTCTGATTCCTCCTCTACTGTAGAGTCTGATTCTTCCTCCTTTAGCTCAAACTCTATCTTCTCAGGTTCCTTTGGTTGGACTTCATGTTTAATAACATCTTTCACCTCTCTAAACACCACATCTCATCTGTACACAACCTTCCTTGTTACTGGGATTCAAAGCTTATAACCCTTTAAACCATCCTTATATCCAATAAAGATGCACTTTTTAGATTTACTATCCAACTTGGTTCTTTTCTCCTTTGGAACATGTACATATGCATCACATACAAATACCCTCATATGTGAAAGAGAAGGTTTCTTACCAGTCCATACCTCTTGTGGAGTCTTATCTTCCAATGCTAATGAAGGTGATCTATTGACTAGGTAGCATGTAGTCTCCACCGCCTCTACCTAGAATCCTTGTCCTAACCTGACACCATTGAGCATGCTTCTTGCCCTTTCCATCAATGTCTTGTTCATTCTTTCTACAACTCCATTTTGCTGAGGTGTATATGGAGTAGTCTTCTACGTGCTATACCACACTTCTTACAGAATTCTTCAAATTCCTTACTGCAAAACTCTCCACCGTTATCTGTCCTCAGAACCTTTATCTTCTTCTCTGTCTGATTTTCCACCAGAGCCTTTAATTATTTAATCATGTCAAAGATTTCAGATTTCTTCTTAAGGAAATATATCCATGTATTCCTTGAGAAATCATCTATATATGATACATAGTACACAGACTTACCCAGTGATGGAACCTTCCTAGGTCCAAACACATCATTGTGCACAAGCTCTAATATATGTTTTTCCCTCTTACCACCAGAGGGGAAACTCACACGATTCTGCTTCTGATATACACAATTTTCACAAAAATCAAAATCCAGAAAGCGATTACTCATACCTTCTAGCATACCTTTACCATGAAGTATTCGAAGGCCCTTCTCTCCAATATGTCCAAGCTTTTGATGCCACAACATGGTCTTCTCTCCAGAGACCACTAGATTTTCTGCTCTACTTTCATGAACCATAGAATTGTTGCACCCATCAATAATAGTGCTACCTTGTAGCTTGTACAGAGTTCCTATCTGAACTCCCTGCATCAATACCAGTGCTCCCCAAACCATTTTGTAGGTATCCTTCTCGAACACTGTTTTTACACCTACATCATCCAGCTTGCTTACGGAAATCAGATTTCTGGCCAATGTAGGAATATGCAGAACACCCAGAAGTGTTCTAACCCTTCCACCTCGCAACTTCAACTTTACTTTTCCGCGACCAAGGATTCTAGACTTCCTATCATCCCCCAAGAATATATCACCACCATCATATTTCTCATACTTGCAAAACCACTCTCTATGGGGAGTGAAGTGAAAGGATGCACTTGAGTCAATCAACCATGCCTCATGATCTACATGTGTACTTGAAGAAGCCAAGTACACATCCCCACCTTCATTTGAGGTGGTTTTCGCCTCTATAGAAGGAGCATCATCAGATCCCTTTCCTTTGTCAGGAGATTTAGATTTACAATCCCTTTTGTAGTGCCTTTCCTTTCTGCATTTCCAGCACACCACCTTTACAAGTTTTCCTGGAGATTTAGATCTCCCTCTAGATTTAGTTCTCCCACTTGATGACTTATTTTTGTTTCTGTTCTGGAACCGTCCTCGTACAGACAAGGCATCATCATTCTGGATCTCTATATTTTTCTGTCTCATCTCCTTCGTCAGCAAGGATGAGACTATTTCATCAAATTGCAAGGCAATTGCATTGATACCCATTGCAATAACCAGACTATCCCATGAATCTGGTAGAGAACACAATAAACTGATGCACTTATCTTCATCTGAAATTTTAATATCAATAGATAATAACTGATTTACCACAGTATTAAATGCGTTTATATGTTCTGTCATTGAGTCTCCATCTTTCATCCTCAGGTTATACAGCTTTTTCCATAGGAATAGTTTATTCACCAGAGACTTATATTGGTACAAAGTCCCTAACTTGTCCCACAAAGCCTTCACCTTAGCTTCCCCTAATACATTAAGAAATAATGAATCTGAGACACACAATTGTATTGTGCTCTTAGCCTTCGATCCAACTTCTTCCATTCTTCATCAGACACTCCCGTTGGTTTAGTACTTGGATCTACCACAATCCAGTGATCTTTATCCACCAACAGATCCTCCATCTTGAGTTTCCACAACTCAAAACTCTGACCATTAAATTTCTTGATCTCTATACTTCCACTGCTCGCCATCTTCTTTCACCACGAGAATCGATCCCGCAGATCTCCCACTGAACGGGGTCTACCACAGGCCCAAGTGAAACCCCTCAGCAACAAAGGCATCCCCTTGAAGCCAAAACAACTCTGATACCAAATGTAGGTTTTAATTCCGTACATAAGTTACCTGCATACGAATTCTAAAACACAAAAATAAACAATGCGAGAGCATAACACATAAAACAC
Organism: Pinus tabuliformis; assembly: GCA_031772625.1. Lineage (NCBI taxonomy): Eukaryota > Viridiplantae > Streptophyta > Pinopsida > Pinales > Pinaceae > Pinus > Pinus tabuliformis. The sequence goes on along the minus strand of CM062818.1, from coordinate 218,897,287 downwards.
ATATACACAGAGAATTCCCCTGGATCCCAAAACCAGTACTACCAACTTGATTTTTCATTATGTTCCTTTCAATGTTACAATACATATTTATGCATGCCGATGCATCCAATACCATGGACTGAAAACCATCGTGTCCAAGACCATGGACCAAAAATCATCGCGTCCAAAACCATGTGCGAAAATCATGCACAAAACCATAGGTAGGTCCACCCAACACATGGGATCGTGAGAGTTCATGCACTTCAGATTCTAATGAAGAACTAGAGTGTTGGAAGAATCGGTTACATGAAGTAACTACACGGATCTGTAACATGATGACCCGGTCGCTATGTTGTGTGTTGTTAGAGGTAAGAAATATGCCTACTTATGATGGCCTGAATGATGTAGATATTTTTCTGGATGCATTCGAGAGGGAGGTACCAGAAAGGCAGGACTTTCAGGTGATGGATTGGGCACTATGCGCTATGCCTGCAAGGTGGTGGGCTATGCACAAGGGAAGCTTTGATGATTGGCATGAATGTAGGAGAATAATGAGAGCTCCTTTTGGGAAGCCGAAGATGTGAATGACAGACAAGTATGATGGGCAAGATGATCTGTGCGTGCACTTGGCCAAGTGGGCCCAGGATTATGGAGAGAAGCCCCAACCTGAATGGGTGCACTTGTTCTGTCACACCCTACATATTGTTCCGATGAACTAGTATGTAGAAATAGAACTCCGCCATGGGAGAGGTGAATGGGATATCCTACGTGAAGGATTCATGATGACATTCATTTTTATAGATGGGTTTAATAGTATTCATGAAGCGGTAAAAGAGGTAAAAGCAAAAATATGTTGGGTGTGGAGCCTAATTATCTTTTGTATACAAAGGTATCGCTGCATTGGACCCCAGTTCAAAATAGGGTGGCAACGCTGCCCATAAAATATTCACTGCAGGGGGGGTCTAGGGGGGGGGTGACTGCGACCTTTTGGGAGCCCCCCTTGGTGGGGGGTTTCGGGGGCATCACCCCTGAAGCTAAGAATATATGTAAATTGCCTTGTAAAATGTTGTATTTTCATAGTCAATCTGGACCGTTCATTAGGCGGAGATCTGACAGTAGAAGTTATGTTTAATTTAGGGTTTTTTGCCCTAGAAGGTAACCCCTCACTATATATGAGGGAATTGTATTGTGTATATGTACATCTGTATTCTGAGTGAGGAAGAGAGAGGAGATTGAGAGTGAAGAGGGAGTTATAGCGGATCTACTGTAGGTTGTATCTCTTCAGTTTGCTGGATAATATAAAAATAAGGACTGGCTGTTTCTCCGTGGACGTAGCCCAAACTGGGTGAACCACATATATCTGTGTCTCTCTTGTTTTATGCATTTTCTGTGTTTATGTTTCTGCAATATTTTATGTGTTCCATTGCTCTGTAATATATAATTTTCTAACAACTAGTATCAGAGCCGAAGGTCTATTTGGATGATAAACTTGCAGGAGAGAAGGGTTCCTGGTTCGAGTGGGAGCAATGGCAGAAGATGGTAGGTTTAGGGTCGAAAAATTCAACGGCCAAAACTACCAAATGTAAAAGATACAGATGGAATATTATCTGTATCAGAGAGATATGTTCCTACCATTGAGCGGAAAGACAAAGAAGCTGATGAGTATGACAGACACAGAATGGGATATTCTCGACAGAAAGGCACTTGGAACAATACAGATGTTCTTAGCGGCATCGGTAGCATTTAATATTTCAAAGGAAACGACAACAAAGGGTTTAATGTCGACATTGGCCAAACTATATGAAAAACCCTTGGCCTCAAATAAGGTATTTCTTATGAAGTGTGTATTTAATATGAAGATGTCAGAAGGTGGATCGGTTGCAGACCATTTAAATGATTTTAATACAGTTACAAGTTAGTTAAGTTCTGTAGGGGTAAATTTTGATGATGAAGTTAGGGCTCTGTTATTTCTGTGCTCATTGCCAGAAAGTTGGAATGGTTTAGTTATGGCCATTAGTAACTCTGTCTTTGGATCTAGTACTTTAAAGTTTGATGATGTTGTCGGTGCAATCCTTAGCGAGGAAATGCGACAGAAAAGCTCTGGTGAGACATCAGGTAATGCTTTGACTGTAGAGACTAGGGGAAGAAAAATGGAAAGAGGAAAGAGCTTAGGATATCACAGTAAGTCAAGAAAAGGCAGATCCAAGTCCAGATCGGGGATAGTGTGCTGGAAATGCGGGAAGAAAGGACACTTGAAGAAAGACTGCAAGTCTCGGAAGGGAAAAGAAGGAGACACACAACAAGAAAACAATCATGAAGCGAATGTAACAGGTGATGTGTTGCAAGATTCTTTTATTCTTTCATTAGAAAATATTATTGATGCCTGGGTGGTAGATTCAGGGGCCTCATTCCATGCCACACCTGATAGGAAACATTTTCATGATTATGTTCAAGGAGATTTTGGACAGGTTTGATTAGGTGATGATAAACCCTATAAAATCATTGGAATGGATACAGTTTTCATAAAACAAAAAAATGGAAATCAATGGCTATTGAAGGAGGTAAGGTATGTTCTAGATCTGAAGAAAAATCTGATTTCAACAGGGCAGTTGGGAGGTGAAGGTTGCGTAACTACTTTCACATATAAAACCTGGAAGGTCACAAAAGGATCCCTGGTAATAGAAAAAGGAGAAAACGTCGGTACATTGTATTTATGCAATGGAATTTCTAATTTTGTTAGTGCTTTAACCTCTACAGGAGAAGATATGGCATTGTGGCATCATAGGCTCAGGCACATGAGTGAGAAGGGGATGCAGATTCTTCACTCAAGAAATTTGTTGCTCTGTATGAAGCATGTTGATTTAAAATTCTGTGAGAATTGTGTTTATGGAAAATAGAAGAGAGTCAGATTCGTTAGCGTTCGGAAAAAAAAGAAGAGTGAAAAATTAGAGCTTGTGCATACAGATATATGGGGACCTGCTTAGGTATCATCTCTTGGTGGCTCTCATTATTATGTTACTTTTGTTGATGATGCAACCAGAAAAACTTGGATTTATTGTATTCGAAATAAATCTGATGTATTTGATACTTTCAAGAAATGGGAAGATTTGGTTGAAAATGAGACAGGAAAAAGGTTGAAGTGTCTCAGATAAGACAATGGAGGTGAATATTGTAGCAGAGAGTTTGATAGGTACTGTTTAGAGAATGGAATTCATAGAGAGAAGACAGTTCCTGGAACACCACAAGAAAATGGTGTGTTAGAAAGGATGAATAGGACAATCATGGAGCGTGCAAGGTGCATGAGATTGCATGCAGGATTGCCTTTAAAATTTTGGGTAGATGTTGCAGATACTACTATTTATCTAATAAATAGAGGGCCTTCAAGTTCCTTGGATGGTGGTATTCTAGAGGAGGCATGGACCGGTAAAAAGGTAAACTACTCTTTTTTAAAGACTTTTGGTTGTGAAGCCTTTGTCCACATTAATAAAGAAAATAGAACAAAGCTTGAGGCAAAATCAAATAAATGTACCTTTATTGGATATGGTGTTAATGATTTTGGTTATTGATTTTATGATTATGAAAAACACAAAATCATTAGGAGCAGAGATGTTATATTCAATGAAAAGGTTTTGTATAAGAATCAACTATAGGAAAAAAAAATAGGAAAAAGAAAATAGAGAATACATAGTGCTTGGCGATATCATAGGAAAAGTGATGGTGCTTGAAAATCATAATGATCAATAGCTAGAACAACAACCACAACAGAAAAAATCACCTCAAATACCTGAAAGTGGTGTTAGAAGATCTACCAAGATAAGTAGACCCCCTGAATGATACTCTCCTTCATTATATTATGTATTGTTGACTGATTCTGGTGAACCAGAATGTTATGAAGAAGCAGTGCAAGTAGAAACCAGGAAGAAGTGGGAGCAAGCCATGAAATAAGAGATGGTCTCCTTAGCACATAACTAGACTTGGGACTTAGTCAGGTTGCTTGCAGGTAAAACAACATTGCAGAATAAATGGGTTTACAAGTTGAAGGAAGAAGATGGAGGTAGAAAAAGGTAAAGCTAGACTTGTGGTGAAAGGGTTTGCACAAAAAAAGGGTATAGACTTTGATGAGATATTTTCTCCTGTTGTTAAAATGACTTCAATCAGAACTATTCTAAGTCTAGTAGCAGTTGAAGATTTGCATCTTGAGCAGTTAGATGTAAATACAACCTTTCTCCATGGGGATTTGGAGGAAGAGATATATGCAGTAGCCACAAGGATATGAGGTAAAAGGGAAGGGGAAACTAGTATGCAGGTTGAAGAAGAGCTTGTATGGCTTAAAACAGGCTCCAAGGTAGTGGTATCTAAAATTTGACAGGTTTATGTCTGAACAAGGTTATACTAGATGTCACTCTGATCATTGTGTTTATCTCAAAAGGAAAAATGATGGCAACTATATTATATTGTTATTGTATGTAGATGACATGCTTGTTGCAAGTTCTAACATGCTGGAAATAAATGTGCTCAAAATGAAATTGGCAAACTCATTTGCAATGAAGGATTTGGGTGCTGCAAAACAAATCCTTGGTATGAGAATAACTAGAGATAGGAAGAATCACAAATTAACATTGTCTCAAAGTGAGTACATAGAAAAGGTGTTGAAAAGGTTTAATATGCAGAATGAAAAACCAGTTAGTATACCTTTGGCTAGCCATTTCAAATTAAGAAAGGAGATGTGTCCAAAGACCCAAGAAGACATGGATTATATGTCTAAAGTTCCATATATATCAGCAATTGGAAGCTTAATGTATGCAATGGTCTGCACAAGGCCTGATATTGCACATGCAGTGGGAGTTGTAAGCAGGTACATGAACAATCCAAGAAAGAACATTGGATGGCGGTGAAGTGGATTCTCAGGTATTTGAGAGGTACCACAAATCAAGCACTATGCTTTGGTGGTTCAAACATTGCTCTACAGGGATATGTTGATGCAGATATGGCAGATGACATAGATAACAGGAGGAGAACTACATGATATGTATTTACTATAGGTGGAACAACTGTCAGTTGGGTTTCAAAACTGCAAAGTGTTGTTGCACTCTCAACAACAGAAGCAGAGTATGTTGCTGCTACAGAGGCTAGTAAAGAAATGATTTGGTTACAAAGGTTTCTGGATGAATTGGGTAAGAAGAAGGACTTGGGCAGGTTATACAATGACAGCCAGAGTGCCATACATCTTGCAAATAACCCTACATTTCATTCCAAGACTAAGCATATACAACTCAAGTACCATTTCATACGGTCAGCAATGGAAGATGGACAGTTGAAGCTGGAAAAGATACACATTAGCTAGAATCCTGTAGATATGTTAACAAAAGTTGTAACTAGGTAGAAACTGAGAATCTGCTCAGTTTCGATTGGTCTTCAAGTATGATGAAGAAGATGAGAAGCAGCCGCATCCAAAGTGGAGTCATTGTCCAGCAAATGAAGCAGCGGCGGAGTTGCTATAATCAGTCTCCAAGTGGGAGATTGTTGGGTGTGGAGCCTGATTATCTTCTGTATACAAAGGTATCGCCGCATTGGACCCCAGTTCAAAATGGGGCGGCAATGCTGCCCGTAAAATATTCACTGTAGGGGGGGTCCAGGGGGGTGGCTACGACCTTTTGGGAGCCCCCCCCCCTAGCGGGGGGTTTCGGGGGCAGCACCCCTGAAGCTAAGAATATATGTAAAATTTCCTTGTAAAATGTTGTAATTTCGTAGTCAACCTGGACCGTTCATTAGGCGGAACTCTGATGGTAGAAGTTATGTTTAATTTAGGGTTTTTTTCCCTAGAAGGAAACCCCTCTCTATATATGAGGGAATTGTGTTGCATCTATGTACATCCAAATTCTGAGTGAGGAAGAGAGAGGAGATTGAGAGAGAAGAGGGAGTTACAGCGGATCTGCTATAGGTTGTATCTCTTCAGTTTGCTGGATAATATAAAAAGAAGGACTGGCTGTTTCTCCGTGGATGTAGCCCAAACTGGGTGAACAACGTAGATCTGTGTCTCTTTTGTTTTATGCGTTTTCTGTGTTTACATTTATGCAATATTTTATGTGTTCCATTGCAATATATAATTTTCTAACAAAATCTTTAGGATATCGCAAGATCCTTTAGACTTGATTCAGCCTGAATGAGCTACTTAGCTGAGTCACGCACTAGAATGTTATAATGTAGCTGCTAAAGAAGAGGACGAGGATTTGTGAAAAATTAACATCCCTGAAATAGAAGTTCACCACGAGGTTGAAGGACCGTAGGTTGAGAATCCGGATATAACTGCGCCGCTGAAAATGAAACAAGTAAACATTGGTACAAAGACAGAGCCCAAATTCACGAAGATTGGAGATTACTGGGATGATGCGATGGTGGATAAGGTCTCTGAATTTCTCAACGAATATTAGGATTTGTTCCCTACCAAGTTCATGGATCTGAAGGGGATAATCGGGGACCTAGGCATGATGAAGATCATGTTGAAGCCCATTGCGAAGTTGGTCAAACAAAGGCCTTATTGTCTCAATCCAAAATATAAGGAAAATGTCCACTTAGAGCTAGAAAAGATGCTCGCGGCAGGCATTATTGAGCCTGTGGAAGAATCTGACTGGGTAAGCCCAATGGTGCTACAGGAGAAGAAGCAGAAGGATGAAATAAGGATATGCGTGGATCTCAAAAAGCTAAATGACTCTTGCGTGGATGATCCTTTCCCAACTCCATTCACTGATGAAGTGTTGGACAATGTAGGTGGTCAAGAAGCATATTCCTTTACTGACGAGTTCTTGGGGTACCACCAGATCAAAATCGCGCTAGAATACAGGAGAAAAAAGACCTTCGTGACTGAGTGGGGTTATTTTCAGTACACTGTAATGCCGTTTGGATTAAAGAATGCACCTGCGATTTTCTCACGTGTAGTCGTTGCTGTGTTAAAGGAGTTTAGTCATAATTCCTAGAAGTGTACTTTGATGATTGGACTGTGTTCGGGCTAGTGAAACACCATATAGAAAGCTTGCGCTTGATGCTGGATACTTGTCGAAGATACTAGATTGAGCTCAACCTAAAGAAGTGTCTGTTTTGTGTTCCCTTTGGGACCCTGTTGGGTCATGTGGTTTGCAGATAGGGACTGATGTTAGACCCCGCGAAGATCACGGTGATACTGAACTTGGAAGCGCTAAGAAGTGTGAAAGAGCTGCGCACTACCCTTGGACATACGAGATATTACATAAAGTTTATCAAAGATTATGCCCAGATCATTGCACCTATGGAGAAATTGTTAAAGAAGGATGCCACATTATGCTAGAACGAAGAATGTAAGAAGAGCCTAGATGTATTGAAAGAAAAGATAGTCACTGTGCCGATCCTAGTCTTCCCGGATTGAAAGAAGGAGTTTCACATACATGTTGATGCATCATGTATAGCGCTGGGAGCAGTACTAACACAGGCTGGTGGAGAAGACCTGGACCACCCTATCGCGTTTGCAAGAAGAAGGTTATCAAAAGTAGAGAATAACTATTCCACTACCGAGCGCGAAGGGTTAACTATGGTATATGCACTCCAGAAGTTTAGGCATTACTTGCTGCGAGGCCATTTTAAGATGTACATAGATCATTCTGCGCTAAAGTACCTGGTCAATAAGCTTGTGTTGGGGGGGAGAATCTGCAGATGGTTGTTATTGTTCCAGGAATATGATTTTGAGGTTATTGTGAAACCTAGACGATTGAACATGGGACCAGACCATTTGTCGCGCATCGAAATAGGGAAAGAACCCACTAATTTGACGAAAGGATTGCCTGATGCACAACTATTTGCAGTGCGCATCGCAAATGGTCATTTTCAAGATATAATACACTTCCTGATGACAGGAAATGCCCCGCAAGAATACACTGTCCAACAGAGTAAGGAACTAGTGGTGCGTGCAGCAGATTTCTCTGTCATAGCTGGGAATCTATACAAAATGGGGTTTGATGAGATATTGCGATGATATGTACCCAAGTTTGAAAGAAGTAGAATCCTCGTGGATGCTCATGGAGGTGCCGCGGGAGGAAATTATGTAGGGAGAGCAACCGCGTAGAATATTCTACGCACAGGGTTGTGGTGGCCAACCCTCCATCAGGACTCAAAAGCGTATTGCAAGGATTGAAATGTATGTCAAAGGACTGGTAGGCCATCGCGGAGGGATGAGATGCCTTTGAATCTGTTTAGTCAATTTAGTGTTATCTAAATTGCTAGTATTAATTGTCAACCCGGGGCTCGTAAGCTGATGAAGTGAAAGTGTACTATATGTACTTAAGCAACCTCTTAGAGCTTTTTTTATCGTTGGGGTGTTGTTGTGGTTAATTTATCTTCCTAAAATGAAGTGGTGATTTATAAACAGATGAGTGATAGTGTGTGATTAGTGATTGCTAACTACTTGCTTGAAAGAAATAAATAACTTGAAAATAACTTAAAAGCAAATAACCACTTCCAATGGCACTAGACACCATTCATGCTGCTGCAAATAAAAGAAAAGAAAGTCACTTTTAAAATCAAAGATAATGATTATCTCTACCTAACTCCCTACTTCAAACACATAGTGCTGTGTAAAGTACGATTAAGAAGTAGCTCAAGTTGAATTAGAAAAGTGATTAAAAATAAGAAAAATATACTTTAAAGACTAGTGATAACGTTTTGCTCTTTCTAACTCTCTACTTCCGCCATATGTACTATGCAAAGTATGATTAGAAAGTAGTGAAAGATTAGTCTAAAAATCACTCAAAGCCAACTGCAAATTAGTGGTATTCTGATCCTTAAAAGATAGCAATTTATGATAAAAGATCATTCATGTGTTAGCAGAACTTTGAGAAATAAAACTAAAAATCAGCTATGAAAAACAAAGGCAGCAACTTGAACCTGTCAACTTCAAATACCATTAGTTTGTAAAGCAAATACACAAACATAAAAATAAATCCCGGGCTAAAAATCTGCAAGGAAACAATACTGATCAGCTTGAAAGAAAAGAAATCAAATAAATCAAACTATACATGTTTAAAGAAATGCTGAATGAAAAAAATAAAGAAATGTTGAACATGAAATACTTTACAGAGGCTAACATGAATAGGGGCCCTCTACTCATTCAGCCACAAGAAGACTTAGGGAACTGAAAGCTTCAAAACAACACTATTTCTATTGCTCCATTTGCAGAAATATACAAAACAGAGTGCTAGAACAGCACTATAAAAACAGAGTTTGCAAAAGCTCTTAAAATTATCACAAGTTCAGAAAGTACAGCCACCAAAAAGTAAAATAAGCGTACGCAGACGCAGGTATATATAAGCATCTGAAGGATGGTCTACACGTACAGCTAATAACTGAAAAACAACTAACTGTAATGCATATTTAAGGTTCATTGACACATCATAAGGCTACGTGGATGAGCTGGAGGTTCTGTCGTCATGGGCAATGAATCCCATGCTGGATCATGTCCCCTACCACCTGCAAAACGCGGACAAGTCACCGTTTGAGCTGCCGTGACCTAACAGCTTACAATCACCGTTGAGCTGCCTTTATTTGACCATAACTTGACCAGTTTTGACCAGCGGTATGGATGACGTGGATGGTTGAACAAATGGCACAGGAACCTCGAGCACGTTGATACCTAGGTGCCCATGTGGCTCATTTAGCAAACTGACACGTGGAACCTTGAGTTTAACAAAAAGGCTGCAGGATCATCAGATGGCTGTGGGATCGCTGAATGGCTGCGGGATTGCCAGACAGCTGCGGAATTCCTGCAAGTAAGTCAAAATCTAAACAAAACAGTCATCCATTAGCAAAACTTACTTGATCATGCTTAATGACACCTAATGTAATGATCTGGGTGGTTTTACAGTGAAAATGAGGCAAAAGTGAAGAAAAGATGAGGAAAAACTGAGGGAAATGGTAGACAAGTTGGTGTAGAGTAGAGGCTCTACATACCCCCACTACGAGGGTATTGCATGTCCTCATGCAATGAAAACACAGCTCAATCCAACTGCTGGGATGCCTCTGCTAAGACATCCAATCTCCTCTTCTTCCTCTGTGTGGAGACATTAACTTTTGGTCTCTTGAACATGCATCTGAATTTCAAATTGATTAAGGCTCTGTTTAGCCTTCTACATTTCTTCTTGAGTCTGCTGTTTTTCTTCTGCCACATGCCCATGTGAAGCATGGTGTTATCTTGGATTGCTTTGGCAATATCAGCTTGCTACTTCATTTCTTCATTTTTCTGCTTAATGTGGCGATTTAGCACCTCAAGTTCATAGATCTCTTGTTTGAGTATGTCTATTTGCTGCTCATGAGGTATGATATTACTTGGACCAGCAATGTTCTGCTCCAATGTTTCAAAATAGTTGTACACCTCTTGCTGAACTGGGTCAACAATTGGTGACTTCCTTGGACTGTGTTCATGCTCAATTTCAGTTTCAAACTCCGGCTGAAATGGACTGTCCTCCCTTGGAGGAGTAGCTGCATCACGTTGTGGACTATCCTCAAGGTCTGATTTTATAGCACCCTTCTCAGGTGTGCTTAGATCAATGAAAAGTGTCCTTGTGGCTCTCCCTTTATTCTGCAATCTGCTGCTCCTTCTTACATTGGTAACACTCTGTGTTTCTTTTTGTGCCTTTTTCCTTGGTTTCTGCACTTTTACTTCCTTAGAAAGGGCAGTTTTTGCATGGATTTTGGCCAACCTTTGTGCTAAGGGTTGACTATCTTCCTCATTAGAAGTCTCTGGAGTTTGATAAATTTCTTGAACTATGGATTTTCCCTTGTCTTGCTTTTGTTTCTTCCTATTTTCTTTTATCTTCTGGGCAGCTTCTTGGGCAAGTTCTGAGAGGGTTTGTGTGATAATCCCTTGAGCTATTGGATCACTGTCCACAGTAGGTTCAGGCTCCATCTCATGTTCAGACTGATGTATTTCAGTTTCCTCTTCAATCTGTCCTTGGACAGTTCCCTCTAAGATATCAGTTTCAGGGGTATCCTCTTTTCTTTTCCTTCTACTTTTTCTAGGTACAGAGGTTTCTCCAGGTTCTTCAAAATGATTTCTCACAAGAAATTTCTCCCATGTGTCTCGTTTTGCTTTTAATTGTTCCTCCACTAACATCTTAACAAGACTATGATGACAGAGATGTGCTTCAATGTTTCGTGGATTCCTTTGGGCCATGGAACACATTTTTCTAAGGCTTTGGAATAGAAAGTAGGGAAGATTTATATCATGTTCTCCTTGAAATTGCAGCATAATTTTACCATGATAAACATATAATACCCCAAATCTCCCTTCACAAGTGAAAAACTTTTGCACTAATAACAGTAAAATTTTCCATTCTTCCTTAACATGAGTGATAGGAATTCCTTTTGTGAAGATACTTGTATCCATACCTGGGTTTTTAAAAATCTGCTTCCATTGTTGATCTTGAACTGGGTTCTTAAACCACCTTTCATCGGTTTGTGGGAGATATGTAGCTTGTGCTATGCTGCCCTCTGAGACTGCAAACGTTAAATCACCCACCTCCACTTGACTGTCTTTATCTCTGAATGACCTTGCAAAGGCCTTAGTAACCTCCTTGTGGTAGCCTTTAAATTTCTTGATGCACTGTAGCCAGTTGGCTTTCTGCAATGCCTCCTTAACTTGAGGGTATGCTTCCAGGAATTTTGAACCTTCTGGTTCAGCCCTTAAAAGTTTCCCCATTGAATCCACGGCTCTTGTTCTAAAACACGACTTCAATGGTGGCTTTACACAGTAATTTCTCGGCTCTGTTCCAGAATTTTGTGGAGAGGAGGTTGTATGGCTTCAACAATAGCCTTAGACACGGTGAATTCACGGCTTGAACACAGTGAAATGGTGGATTACAGCTTTAACACAGTGGAACGGTGACTTAACAGTCGTAATACAACCGTAACATACGTTCACTGGTTATATGTATTCACTGTTTCTCAGAATTAGCAGAGAGGAAAAAAACAGAGTATGGTTTATGGAGACAGCGTAGTGAGTGGAACGAAATGAAGGAAATGAGAGAATGGAACAGCGTGAAATGAAGTGTTATGAGCGTAGGAGGGTTTTGAAATAATGAATGGAAACGGCTAAATCCTTAGATTTCGGCGGTAGGTTTACACATGGCTGCGGAATGAGGACTTAGAGAGTCATAGTACATTAGGCTACGTCATTAGAGTACGAAAGCCTTAATGACAGAGGCAGCCGTAAGTGATTTTCAAAATCATGATAATCAAAGACTAATAGCCTTGGGAGATACGTATGGTATATGGTCGCATGGTAGGGAAAATGGGTAATCATTACAATTAGTGGCAAAAAGACATAACCCAGCAAACTTTGCGTAACGAAAATAACTGTAAGTTTAAGATTAAAACATACCTCAGATCCGCGTTTGGTTTGCCTTTCAGTGATTTGCCATTAACCCTTTGTTAACTTATTGCTGTTACATGACTTTTTCCTCCTTGTTATTGGTGATTTTTGTACTGTAAAAATTTCTCAAACAGACTGTGTTTCTTTGTGCAGGGGCAGAGGGCTGCGGAAAGGCTAAACGGCTGCAGAATTGCCAAATAGCTGCGGGAACTGCAATAGTGTCCTCCAGCTGCACAAAATAACCTTAGTTGTCTGAAAAAAAACTTTTATTAATGAAATAAAATGGAATGAATGGATGAATGGGTGGAAAGCAGTGAGGTGAAGTGAGAATGGTTAGATGGAATGAGATGGTGAAATGGAATGGATGAAATGGCGAAATGAGATGAAAGAGAGAGAGAATTTTTTTTTTTTTTTTTTTTGGAAAACATGAGGTGTCAGGTGACCCTGATTTTCACCTCAGGTTTTCTGCATGAGACTGCCAATCAGAGATTGGTTTTCAGGCTCATACATTTATTATTTTTTCTTTTTTTTTTTCTCTTTTTTTTATTTTTTATTATTGAACTGAAATTGAAAGAAACAGAGATTAGGCTAATGGAGGAGAAGAATTCTTCTCCACCAGCCTTATTTCAGAATCGCCTTGGAACAACTTAACAAACTCCTCTTTTGAGAGTGGCTTGTGGTAAACTTTCAACCGGTGGCCATTCACAATAAAGGGAGTTTGAAGTTCATCAATAGTCTTCACTCTAACTGCTCCATTATTAAAGACTTCATCAATCTCATATGGCCCAAGCCAATGAGTTTGAAATTTTCCCTTGAAGTCCTTAAATTTGGAATCAAACAAGAGTGCCCAATCACCCTTTTGAAACTTCTTTTCTTTGATATGTCGATCATGCCATTTGATTCTTTGGTGCTGAACTAGATCGGTCCTTAGAATTGCATCTTGTCTCATTTCATCTAGTTCATTTAACTGGTCCATTCTGTGCTTCTGGGCTTCTTATAAGCTCATCCCCAATTGAACTGCTGTCTTGAAGGTCTTGATTTGGAACTCAATGGGGAACAAGACTTCCTTCCCATAAACAAGTTCATAGGGAGAATGTCCTGTGGTGTTCCTCCATGTAGTTCTATAGGCCCATAAGGCTTCAGGAAGCCTTTCTGCCCAATCTCTTCTATGAAGATGAACAGTCTTTGTGATGATGCTTTCAAGAACTTTATTTGTAGATTCTACTTGACCATTCGCTTGCGGATGGTATGGAGTAGATGTTCTATGCTTGATCTTATACTCCTCCATCAGCTTCTCCATCATCCTTGATGTAAATTGGCTCCCCTGATCTGTTACAATTTCTCTTGGGACACCAAAACGAGTGAAAATATCCTCAAAAAGAAATTGAACAACTGAATTTTCAGTAGCAGAAGTCAATGCTTTAGCTTCTACCCACTTAGTAACATAATCAGTACAAACCAATATATATCTCTTTTGCTTGGATGGTGGATTAATTGGTCCAACAAAATCTAGAGCCCATTTCTCGAAGGGTTCGATGCATACCTGTGGCTGTAGTGGCATTTCATTTGAAAGAGTTGGTCTTCCAACTCTCTGAAAACTGTCACACCTTCTAACATATTGCTTTGCATCCTTAAAGAGAGAAGACCAATAATATCCTAAAGAAAGGATTTTATAGGCTGTCCTCTTATCAGCAAAGTGTCCGCCACAAGGTTCGTCATGACATGCCTTAAGGATGTCAGGCATTTCATCCTCCCGTACACATCTTCTGATCATAAAATCTGGCCCTGTCTTGAACAATTCATTAGAAATCCAAGAATAATGTGAACTCTCCTGAATGATTTTCCTTTTCTCATTAGGAAATAAATGTAAAGGTAACTTTCCAGTAACTAAATAATTAGCAATATCAGCATACCAAGGAGTTTTGGTAGTTACTGCAAACAAATACTCATCTGGAAATTTATCCTCTACAGGAGAATCCTCATTAGTGTTTTGAATTCTAGACAAGAAATCAGCTACTGTGTTCTGTTTACCTGGTCGATCTAACACAGTTATGTTGAATTCTTGTAAAAGCAAAAGCCATCTTGTAACTCTACCATTAGTGACTGGTTTGTTCATGAGGTATCTAATGGCAGAGTGATCAGTATGGACAAAGGTTTCATAGCCGGTTATATAATGTCTAAACTTGTTTATAGCATGAACAACGGCTAGAAATTCCTTTTCAGTAACAGTGTAATTTAACTCAGTAGGAGTCAAATTCTTACTTGTGTAATAAATGGCATAAGGGATCAAATCCTTTTGTCCCAAAACAGCTCCTAAAGCTGTATCTGAAGCATCAGTAGAAATGTGGAAAGGGAGTTTCCAATTTGGACCCCTTAGAATGGGTGCTTCAGATATTCTAGTCTTTAAAGCTTCAAAGGCAGATTGACATTCAGGATCCCACTTAAATTCACAATCTTTAGTAAGTAGTTTGAAAAGAGGGGATGCTATCTTAGTGAAGTTTTCAATAAATCTTCTGTAATAACCAGTAAACCCAAGAAAACTTCTAACATCTCTTTGGCAATTTGGAACAGGTAACTTAGAGATGACTTCGACTTTAGATCTATCAACTTTGATTCCATCTCCTGAAATATGATGTCCTAAAACAATCCCTTCAGTAAACATCATAAAACACTTTTCATGACTTAAAGAAAGATTTGTTTCCTTACATCTTACCAGTACTTTTTCCAAATTTTCCAAAGCTTCTTCAAATGTATTACCATAAACTGTGAAATCGTCCATGTATACCTCTACACAATCATGAATCAGATCTGAGAATATTCCTAACACAGCCCTTTGAAATGTAGCGGGTGCATTGCACAATCCAAAAGGGAGTACTCGGTAGGCAAAAGTTCCCCAAGGACAAGTAAAGGTGGTTTTGTCTTGATCTTCAGGTGCTACCTGAATCTGATTGTAACCACTAAAACCATCCAAGAATGAGAAATACTTTTTACCTGCTAAAGTGTCTAGTACCTGATCAATAAAAGGTAGAGGGAAATGATCCTTTAAGTTTGCCTTGTTCAATTCTCGATAGTCAATGCAAACTCTCCATTTACCATTCTTTTTGGGCACTATAACCAAGGGAGAAACCCATTGGCTATCTGAAATGGGGTAAATGAAGTTTACCTTGAGCAATTTCTGAAGTTCTTCTTTCACAATTTCCCTAAGATTTGGATTCATCCGTCTTTGTGGCTGCCTAATAGGTCTGCTGTTTTCTTCAATATAAATGTGATGAATACAAGTCTTAGGGTCGATTCCTTTCATGTCAGTGTATTCCCATGCAAAGGCAGTGGAATGTTTTTGCAACAGTTTAGTTAATTCTTCTTGTTGTGGTCTTTCCAAGTTCTTGTTAATGTTCAATGTTTTTCCTGGAAAGATTTCAACTGTAGAACTACCAAAATCTTCCATTGAGAAGAGAGACATCTGTCTAGAGGAGAGATATTCAATGTCTGCATCTAACTGAAACTGTGTAGAGTCATATTCTAAAGGTGTTTCAAAATTTTCTAATGTATTTAGAATCTGACTGTCCTCACTAATCTCAGAGATGGTTAGAACAGGTTGAAGAGTATCCTCATCATCGACCCACTCATCTTCTCCTATTTCTGTTATTGCCTTTGCGGGAGGATACAAGTTGAATTTCTTGGTAGAATTACCATCTGATATATACATGTCTCCAGACCTACAACTTATGAAAGCATTAGCTGTGGCCAGCCAAGGTCTTCCTAAAATAAGAGGATGTCCTCCTAGATTGTTCTTGGGAGTTAAAATCATAAAATCAACTGGATACTCCCAAGAGTCTAGTGAGACTGGAATATCTTCCAATACACCATCAGGTTTGATGATTGATCTATCTGCAAGTTGCAGCAAAGTAGGTGTAAAGAGAAGGTTAGGAAGATTTAACTGATCCATGGTCTGTCTACTCATGATGTTGATAGCGGCTCCTAAGTCAATCAAAGTATTTGGGATTTCAACCCCATTAATATGAGTTTTAACAATAGGGCTACCGGGATCCACATACTTTTGCATGGTAATCTTACCCATCATAATGTCTGCAATTTTTCCAACTAGATGTATCCTTTTGGTATCTCTGGTTTTCTTTCCTGTTTTTTTCAAGCTCAACTCCTTTATTGTCTTTGCTAGGATGGGAATTTCCTTAATGGCTGTTAACAAGGGAATCTTGATACAGACATTTTTCAATTCATCTAGAAAGTCATAGTTAGGCAACCAAATTTGTTTTTCCACCCCCTTGTCAATTTGTAACCTTTCAAGGAAAGGAGGTGTAGTTGAAGATGTAGGTTGCTCAACTATGGGAGTTGATTCTTTTTCTTTTTCTTGAATGCTTGGGTTTTGAAGGGATGCTTCAGAACCCTTATTGATTTTGAGAGATTCTTCCTCGGAAATGCTTGGTTGTTGAGCACTTGTAGAAGGTTGGTCTAGGATTCTACTTGATCTGAGTTGTACCTCATTGAGAGGAACAACCATATAGGTAGGAAATGGTTGTCCTTCCATGAATGGTTGACCTTCCATCACATAAGCATTTTGAGGATTCCTATTATTGGGGTTTGGTTGAGGCTGAGAAGGAAGTTGATTTGGCCTCTGTTGAGATTGTAGCAAGAGTTGAGAATTTTGATTTTGTGGAGGAGGTTGTTGTTGTTGTTGAGGGAATGGCAATGACAGTTGTTGACCTTGATTTGGAAGTTGGGGAGCTTGCTGATTCTGAAAGGATTGAGGATATTGATAGAATTGGGCAAATCTCCCATAAGGATTTTGCATTTGCATGCTTTGCAACCATGCTTGGAAAGGATTTTGTGGTTGTGACCAAGGTTGTTGCCAAGGATTCCAATTTGGTGGGGGTTGGAAATTCATAGAGTTGTTAAACCCTTGATTTTGCTGCCCCTGCCAAGGTCTTCTTGCAACAAGACAAAGAGATTCAAGCGTGCTTGGATCTTCTTGAAAGACTGCTTTGAGCCCAGGGATTGAAGGACAATCCTTGGTCTCATGAGTTTCTGAGCAAATTACACAGGTTTCCACAACTTGTGCTTCCAAGGGACATTCCCTTAAAGCATGCTTCTTTCTACACTTCGGGCAAAAGATAGTCATAGCCTCGGCTTCTGCTTTTTGTTTATTTTGAATCTTAAGGGTATCAATTTGTTCACTAAGACTCCCTAAGATGTCAGTTTTAAATTCATCTAGCATATTACCGATTTCAGCCCTACTCACTGATCCTGTTGCAGATTTATTTGCCCTAAGGAGAGAAGGATCTCTAGGCCTTTTTTGAGTTTTTGATTTGCCCCTTGAGAGATGGATACAAAGTTTGCTATATCATTGAGAGAAAGTTGAGAAATATCCCCTTTCCCCATCATGTTTAAGATATCTATCCATTCATCCCTAATGGCTTTTAATAAGAGGGCTTTTAAGGTCTCTTCATCCAAGGTACTCATTTTTGCTCTTTTTAAGTTATATTGAAATCTCTCAAGTAAATCTTCTAAGCTCTCATCTTCTTTTTGCATCATTTTAAAAACCTCGTCCTTGTGATTAGTAGGCATACAATAGTCCAAATACCTATCCAAAAAGGTTTGTTTCATTTCATCCCAAATCCTAATGGATTGAGTAAGTAACCCCATGAACCATTTCAAAGCTTGATCTTTTAATGTTGATGGGAACAGTTTGAGTTTCTGAGTATCATCCAGATAGTCATAGGTTCGACACACAACTTCAAATTCAAACAAGAATGTTTCAGGGTCCTCAGTTCTTAACCCATGAAAATTTGGGAGGACGGATGGTGATATGTTTTTCATGGTGGCTCGGGAATCCTCATTAACAATGGGAAACCCAAATGAGTTATCCCCATCTCTATTTCCTCCAATGGGACCTCTACCTCCTCCATTATTATTGTTATTTCCTCCTCCTCCTCTACCTCTACCTCTACCACCTCCTTCTTCCTCTGCCATGATGATTCTCCTAGGGATTTCAAAATCTTCTGGTTCTTCTACAAAGGGTGAATGAGAAGAGATTTCTCCTTCTTCTTCAGGTGAGTCTATTTCCTCAATCACAATTGGTTTTCTTGTAGGAGAAAGAGAAGAGTCTCTTCCAGGTTCAAACTCAATAGAAGGTGTAGGAGAGTCAACTCTTGGCTCTTGAATTTCAGGAATTCTAGGACTAGGAGTTTCGGTTGGAGATAAGGGAGGTGTCTCTTGTCTATCTCTTGAAGCAGATGGACTTGTAAAAATTGAACTTCGAGCTCTAGCTAAAAACCTTCCCCTAGAATCTCTAGCTCTATGCATGTCATTTTTATTTTATCTTCAAGTCAAGTTAATAGTTCTTTTTCTGATCTTCCAGGTCACTCTAGGTGCAAGAAGAGAGCATACTCAAGAAACTATTAAATCAATAACTTTCTCCTTTCTGATCCTCCAGATCACTTCAAAGTGCAAGAGGAGAGCATACTTAGATAGGCTATTAACTTCTTTTCTTGAAATTTTATGTTTTTTTTTTCTAAGAATATGGCTACTTAATTTCACTTCCCCGGCAACGGCGCCAAAATGTTTATTCAATTTAGTGTTATCTAAATTGCTAGTATTAATTGTCAACCCGGGGCTCGTAAGCTGATGAAGTGAAAGTGTACTATATGTACTTAAGCAACCTCTTAGAGCTTTTTTTTATCGTTGGGGTGTTGTTGTGGTTAATTTATCTTCCTAAAATGAAGTGGTGATTTATAAACAGATGAGTGATAGTGTGTGATTAGTGATTGCTAACTACTTGCTTGAAAGGAAATGCTTGAAAGAAATAAATAACTTGAAAATAACTTAAAAGCAAATAACCACTTCCAATGGCACTAGACACCATTCATGCTGCTGCAAATAAAAGAAAAGAAAGTCACTTTTAAAATCAAAGATAATGATTATCTCTCCCTAACTCCCTACTTCAAACACATAGTGCTGTGTAAAGTACGATTAAGAAGTAGCTCAAGTTGAATTAGAAAAGTGATTAAAAATAAGAAAAATATACTTTAAAGACTAGTGATAACGTTTTGCTCTTTCTAACTCTCTACTTCCGCCATATGTACTATGCAAAGTATGATTAGAAAGTAGTGAAAGATTAGTCTAAAAAGCACTCAAAGCCAACTGCAAATTAGTGGTATTCTGATCCTTAAAAGATAGCAATTTATGATAACAGATCATTCATGTGTTAGCAGAACTTTGAGAAATAAAACTAAAAATCAGCTATGAAAAACAAAGGCAACAACTTGAACCTGTCAACTTCAAATACCATTAGTTTGTAAAGCAAATACACAAACATAAAAACAAATCCCGGGCTAAAAATCTGTAAGGAAACAATACTGATCAGCTTGAAAGAAAAGAAATCAAATAAATCAAACTATACATGTTTAAAGAAATGCTGAATGAAAAAAATAAAGAAATGCTGAACATGAAATACTTTACAGAGGCTAACATGAATAGGGGCCCTCTACTCATTCAGCCACAAGAAGACTTAGGGAACTGAAAGCTTCAAAACAACACTATTTCTATTGCTCCATTTGCAGAAATATACAAAACAGAGTGCTAGAACAGCACTATAAAAACAGAGTTTGCAAAAGCTCTTAAAATTATCACAAGTTCAGAAAGTACAGCCACCAAAAAGTAAAATAAGCGTACGCAGACGCAGGTATATATAAGCATCTGAAGGATGGTCTACACGTACAGCTAATAACTGAAAAACAACTAACTGTAATGCGTATTTAAGGTTCATTGACACATCATAAGGCTGCGTGGATGAGCTGGAGGTTCTGTCGTCATGGGCAATGAATTCCATGCTGGATCATGTCCCCTACCACCTGCAAAACGCGAACAAGTCACCGTTTGAGCTGCCGTGACCTAACAGCTTACAATCACCGTTGAGCTGCCTTTATTTGACCATAACTTGACTAGTTTTGACTAGCGGTACGGATGACATGGATGGTTGAACAAATGGCACAGGAACCTCGAGCACGTTGATACCTAGGTGCCCATGTGGCTCATTTAGAAAACTGACACGTGGAACCTTGAGTTTAACAAAAAGGTTGCAGGATCATCAGATGGCTGCGGGATCGCTGAATGGCTGCGGGATTGCCAGACAGCTGCGGAATTCCTGCAAGTAAGTCAAAATCTAAACAAAACAGTCATCCATTAGCAAAACTTACTTGATCATGCTTAATGACACCTAATGTAATGATCTGGGTGGTTTTACAGTGAAAATGAGGCAAAAGTGAAGAAAAGATGAGGAAAAACTGAGGGAAATGGTAGACAAGTAGGTGTAGAGTAGAGGCTCTACAGAATCCTCAGATGACGTTACAACCCTTTGAGAAATGGGCGATAGATTTTGTGGGATCCATTCAGCCCCAAGGAAAGACATGAGCAAGATGCATTATCACCACGATAGAGTATTTGACTCATTGGGTAGAGGCACAACCTGTGAAGGATTGCATGAGCATGACTGCTATGAAGTTCCGATTTGAGAATGTATTGACGCAATCTGGCTGTCCTAAGATCTTGATGAGTGATCGTGGTACGCACTTTCTGAATGAGATGATCAATGCGCTAACAGAGGAATTTCATGTATATCACCAGAAGAGCACGCCTTATTACTTGCAGGCTAACAAGACGGTGGAAGCATTCAATAAAGTACTAGAGAGACCAAGGTTTGCAATGCTTAGCGAAGTGATTGGGACCTATGCATACCTGCAATACTATGGGATTATCGAACGACATGCAAGAAGTTGACTGGATAAGCCCATTTTAGGCTTGTCTATGGTGTTGAAGCGATAATGCCTAGGAATATATTATGCCTAGCTTGTGCATAACAACGCTCACAGGTATGACGGATCGCAGAGCCTTGGAGGAAAGCCTCACACAACTGAATGAGCTTGAGGAAGAGAGATTTATAGCTAGATTTCACCAACAGGTCCAAAAATAACGCGAAAAGGCATGGCATGATTGACATATTAAGCTACACATCTTTAAGGTAAATGACTTGGTTTTGTTATATGATAGTAAATTTGATAAATTTCCATGAAATTTTAGGATGCACTAGTTAGGGCCTTATGTCATCAAGGATATTACTGACGGAGGAGTGGTACAGTTGGTCAATTTGAATGGAGATCCCTTCCAGGAAAGGTGAATGGTAGTCGACTGAAGCCATACACCGACGGTCTGACCATTTGACTAGATGAAGGTACCATAGTCTTAGCACTCTAGGCAGCTGAAAGGAGGCACGGGACTATAAACTACATTGACTGGGTTTGGGATTTGCGCGATTGTAGGATGGTGCGAAGCAAGGAAGTGTCACAGGGTCTGCGGCAGCGCAGAGGGAGCTGCGCTACCTAGGAAGAAATCATGCAGGTCGGCTGGAATGTGACTGTTAAAGTCACTATTCATGATTTGACGGTTGAAATGTGGCCAAATGGAGCGGGTGACTGAAATTTAAGACGAAATTTATGCTTAGATCCTTGAAAATCTACCGCAAATCTGGCATTAATGAACCAAATTTGCGGGGAACGGTTGGATTTGAATTCAAAATGCCCTATAAATTACAAGTGGCTGTCAAACGAAAAACACTTGGCATTTTGAGAATTGATTTGTTGAGCTCTCAGGCACCCATGAACCGAGAATTATTCGAGACTTTCAAGGAGACTCCTAAATTTGGAAATAGATGCAGAAGTAGCTACTCCGGAAGTGGCCGAAGTATTGGCAGAGGTCCCTAAATCACTAAGGACGCCGAGACCAAAGCCAAGCCCAATGAAGGAAATTGTGAAGGATAAGAAGGGCAAGTAGCCTACCATACCAGTGTGCACATCGCCAAGAAGAAAACCACCGAAGCCTACTGTGTAGGAAAAGGGAAAATCCATAAACTTAGAACCAGAGGATGAAGATATTGAAGACATCCCGATGGATGACGAGGATGTGGGAGTCGAAGTAGAGGAAGTTGAGACCCAGGGGCCAGACCCTATTACTCAGTTGTCGAAGTATGTCCCTCTACGCAAGCCTAAGTCCAAAGTGCTGAAGGACATTGATGAGAGTAAGACTCCCCTGCAAACCGCTCTATTGCGGATGACATTGTTTTCAATGGTCTGCGCTTGGCATGAGTGCCGCTGTTGAAAATTGAAAACTGGGACTTGGTAGACCACGAAAAGTTCCCACATTTGGCGATCGAGCAGTTGATGCGCCGCATCATTGACATGAATTTGGGAATGACTGCATTGGAGCTGCGGAAGTGGCTCAAGGGAGTAGAAAAGGCACGGTTGCTCAACTTGCTCTAGGTGTTGTACTACAACCACACCTCGGTAATAGTTTTGGTCATCAAGCGGTGATTGTGCGTCCTTCGGTCGCACTAGACCTCCTTGAAGTAGCAAAGTACGCTTTGATATGGGCGACCAAGGATGTGCAGCGAGTCAGGGATAACAAGATATTTTGGATCTTGATGGAAATGAATATTTGGATGGCCATCAATCGCAAGTTGCAATTGTCACCTACGGTGTACGCCAACCTGCAGGGCTACGCCGAATTTAAGGCTGAATTTCATCAAGTATCCATCAGGGCACGAAAGGAACCTGCAAAAAAATGACACGACTCGCCATATTTGGCAACAGATGATGACATTGATGCAGTGCTTAATCAATGGCCAGCAGGGTGGTGCTTGCCAACATATTTGGCAGTGGGCAGAAGAAAGTCCACCGCATAGAAGAAAAAGGAGGAGGCCAAGCTTAAGATGACACACCTGGTCGAGAAGAGGAAAAAGGAGGCCGTTGATAAGCCTCAGGCGGAGCACGAGGCCATGAAGAAGACAAGTGGGACAGAGCGGGGCTCTGACAAATGCACGAGGTCACCTTCACCTAAGGCCGAGGAGGAAACAGATGAACAACATGGCGCGGACCCTCAGGAGACGTCTAGCTACATCAGGCACCCAAGAGAGCTGGATAAAGGAGGACCCATGAAGAAATCAAAGGAGACCAAGACCTTGCTGGACCCCATTACATTAAAAGAGGGCGATTTACATGATATCGGTGACATAGTGAGCGATGTCACCATGGAGGCCCTGCAACAGTTTGAATAGTAGTAGCAAATCATCTTAGGGTCTAGCCAGATAGAGTTGTAGGAGTTGTAGACCCACGTGTTGCAGGCTGGTACGGTGTCTACTAGCCTGGCTATCGAAACTTCAGAGGCTGTCGATATGCTGCGCATGAAGACTTCTAATGTGATAGTGCTGTCGGATGGAGCACTGACCACAGAGGAGGCTGATAAGCCCACTATCAATGCCCTAAAGGGAGTAGGGTTGAACCTGGCAGCGCTCCCATGCGAGACACTCCACCTTTTGCAGAATGGAGTAATTGCAAAACTAAGGGCCCAAGAGCACTACGCCCTCTAGGTGATCAGTGAACAATGACTCAATAACGAGAAGATGGCCCTACAGAGAAATGCTGCCATTTCCATTGATACCGAGGCGACCAATGAGAGAAAGAAAATTTTGTTGGTCATTGAGGAGCCATGCAGAATGGTCCCAGAGTTGACCATTCCAGAGGAGGAGCCAGTCGAGATATGTGTTAGCACTCAAATCTGCCTCATGCTGAGGAAGGCAAAACTTGAGGTCACATCAAACCACGCTCAGCCTCGTAGCTAGCCCTACGAGGACAGGAGAGGGCTCTCTCTGAGTCTATCTCTACAAAAGGTCTTCAAAAGGGCTGAGATGACTCAAAATTAATACGGATTTTAGGCTAGTAAAAAGATATGAATGAGGTTTTTAATAAATGACAGGGTTTTCTGGGTTGCATGGGGCAAAGACAGTAAGAGCAGAGATTAAATGAAAAATGCAGATTATCTCCTGAGGCAAGATAAGCATGAAGTTTAACAATCAAATTGGAATTATATGTAGTGAAAGACCGCTGCGAGGTTGACAAGGGCAATAGTTGAATCCTTATCAAACTGAAGAAAACATAGAAAATGAATACCTCTAAAGGCAGAGCAGTAAACTGGATTCTGCCTTTCTCACTTAAAAGTATTCAACAAAAAATGATTATGAAATGAAATGTAAAAAATTACAAGCTACATATGAAACATAAGAAAAGACAAAATGATAAATCCACACCACAAGAATCTCAGGAGTCAGAGCTGTATTTTTTCATTAAATCCCTGTCAAAAACTGTACAATGAAACTCTGTCTTTTTCCTCCACCAGCTCTCAGAATTCTTCCCCACACTTTACAAATGATTTTTAATACAATATATAAGCCTAGAGGTGGGATAACAAATCGACCCAAATAAGGAACTGATTTATCATCATTAAACAAGCAAAACTAAAAGCCAATCTGATTTTATGAAAACAAAACAACGCTCCCCCTAAACTTGTTGATGACCAACAAAGAAGCACACCTATAGCGTACATCTCATAACTGAAGACCAACATAGGTAATCGAATACTTGAATGCCACTTTGCACATTCTGGAAATTACAATTGCCCCCCAAATTTCTGGAAATGCGTTGGCCATTCGAATTAGGAAATCTGAAGTCATAAATAGGAAATTGAATCCTATTCTTCTCTTGTGGTAGATAGTCTTGATTTATTTTTAGCCTTTCGATCTCTGACTACCACGTTACATTTGTCATTTTAATAAAAACAACCTTTAAACTAAAATTCTGCCAATTTCAGCTCATGATGACAATTTTGCTTATTTGTTTCAGTGACACGTGCAAGCTAAACATCTGAAGGAGAATGGTGCATTCATTTGCTGTAGATATGGCAGTAGAACTTTTGACTGGGAAGGCATTCGTTTAATCACTACCCGTAGACCAGGAAACCATTAGATCTATACCTTGGGCTTCACTGCATCCATAGATTCACCTCTATCTGCAGATGTAATCTTCATCAAAATCCCAATTAGAATCAAACTCTCTTTCCTCAATTTCCCCTTCTCTGCAAGTTGAGAACGCAGCGGTTCTATAATATTCAACTCATAATATAATGTTTTGGCACCCTTTGTATATTCTATCTTGATAAAAAGGTTCAGATTTTCGGTAGATTCTTTACAAAAATGCCTTACATTATGACGTGACACAGGATTTCCAGGACCAATTGTCAGATGCTTTTCCAATATACTCCGCAGGCCTGCATGTTCATCAACCCCATGGTCAACAAAGATCACATCTGTTGAATGAAACTGCAACTCAACTGTCCAGTAAATGCATTTCTGCCTTTTGTTTCTTCTATCAGATGTGTTGCAAGCTGATCGTGGCGTTTTGGTATAAATTGAGACGCAATGGCAAAAATTCTGGGTCTGAGGCTGTATGGGTAGCGTGCCCTATATGGGTAGCACCCACGTTCTTTGCAAAGGGACGGGGAACTTATGTGGGTAGCGCACCTTATATGGGTAGCGCGCCTTCCAGTTTTCAATTTTAAAAATGAGCTTTCGCCCTTCTAACCTGAAATTTGACCAACACATTCAATATCACAATCAATCATAAAACGAAGTGCAAACTATATGTGGAATACTTTCATGGAAATCTGCCCCTGAAATCCTAGCTGTAAAAGATTCAGACTTTAATCCTTGTTGCCAGTCTTGAATGGCAGATCTCTGCCACGTGAACCAAATGTATCCTGAAGCAAGTCCAATGTTTTTCCAGGTTCATCTTTATCAATGATGTTGATATCTCCACTCATCAGATGCACCAATGATTGAACAATGCCAAGACCCAAACCAGTTCCATCATGCATCGAATATTTGTTGTAACCGCAGTCTCTGCATCTGAGCATTCAAAACGCAAGGTGTAGATTATACATTTCTTAAGGTCTTGAGTAAAACCCTTCAAGTATCATAGCTTGCAAGTGAAAGAAAGCATTAACAAATTTTGGATCCACACTCAAAGGTTGATTATGTTGTGCCTTATCTACGAGAGAAAGCATGAGTTTTCTTGCTAATGTATGGCCAGCTACGAGCCACACATGGTTCACTTTTGAAGATTATAACCATCAAAATCCCCCGAACAGCTGAGCATGTTGTATAATTTAACATTTCTCGCATTTGGATGCAAAACTCTGTTTTGTTTGATTTCGCTTTGTCTCTGATTGCTGATGATGTTCTTTCTGTTTGTGCTTTTGCAGAGATAGGAGCTGTTGAAGCTACTGCCATTTGAAGAGCTGAAGAATTTGAAACATTTTGACAAATCACATCTTCTAAAAAAAAACACATTTGATGATTTCTTCTTCAAAACAGGGTTTTGAAGAAGAATTAATCTCACATTGTTGACGATGACTTCGCTGAACCTTCCTCTAGTCTGCAGACAAAACCCTGGACTCAAGAATTAAAATGAATCTTTTTTGGACCACAGTAACATTAGTGACTGTGCATAACAAGGAATGAACTTTGGAGAATTTGACTGCAGTGGGCTGACAAGACGGAGTTTAACAATACGCATCCGTAAGTTGGCCATAGGGGTGCGCAACACTCAATTGAGATGGAACAGGTTCAGTTAGAGTTGAACTTTCAAATAACGGAGTTGTAGTTGAAGGCCCAACCTTCAACTCTACCAGAATTCAAGGAACACCTGGTGACCATTGTCACAGAAGCAGTAGCTGTGGTGGACAGTGTAGTAGAAGACTGCACACAATTGTTTGAGAAGTCATTTGAGGTCCTGACCAGCTTGTTGGAGGACCCAAATGTACATAGGCTAGAGACAAAAGTGCCCGAGCTACAACAACGCTACGATGAGGTTAAGGGCACAATGTGAACTGTCGCGCTGACACAGAGACTAACCAAGCTATAAGAGGCCAAGCAGTTGAAGGAACATGTGGATACAGTGTTGCACAAGGAAGCAATGCTCAAGGAAGAAGTGGTCAAGGCAAGACTAAAGCCCTGGATGGATGAAGCTTATGCAGTAAAAGGGAATATTGAAGGAAATCTTGCAACTCTGCAGGCAATGCAACAAAAACTTCAGGCTGATAGTGTAGGAGCATTGACCAAGAATACAATGGAAGACGCGAAGCAGGTGACAACTCAGTGCACAACTGAAGTTGCAGTCATACGGGTTGAGCTGGAAGGAATTCATGTAAAGATCTCAGTGCCAACCGAGTGACTTTAGGGTGAGTCACAATGTTTGTGTTGGGGGGCCTATTGGGAACGGGATCCCCCGAAGGGTAGGTTTGGGGCTAAAAACCCATGTTTGAGTCAAATTTTGTAATAAAATGGTAAAGACTCTACATTTTGTGGTCGTAGAGCGCGTAGGTGTTATAAGTCATAAATGGTTGTCTGCCCTTAGTTTTGTAAAGTAAAGTCGGCTGTAAGAGATCTACCCATGGTCCACGGACCATGGGATTGTATGAAAAGAGCTAAGTGCTAAGTAGTTAGAGGGATCAATAATGTAAGAGAGTGATAGCTCTGAAGTAAGAAGTATAAGTTTTGGGTCGTAGCGTAGGTAGAGGCTCTACAACTGAGTGCACAGAGACCTAGGGTGGAAGTCCGCAGCTGAGTGCGCGGACCCATGCAGCTCTATGTGCAAGGCGAATAGAGTCTGTAATCACTTTAAGAGATTAATAAAGAGAAGTATTCTGCAATTTTTGTGTCTTTGTTCCAATTAATGCATCTTATCATTTTATGTATGAATTTACTTTATAATGCTTATGCGATGCGCAAATGTGTATGATTATTTTAGATAACTGAGTGCATATAGCAATATCTTTTTACATGGTGCTAACTGGGAGTAACTATTAAGATAGGTAAGACACTTGGAATAATCTAGGAATCTGCACGGTACACTACCTTGTTAGCGTGAAAGGGTCTAGATCAAGGGTTAGGGTTGTGTAAAGGACAGTCAAACCCTTTCACGGAGGTATAGAAGGATGGAATAGAAGGCTCGTCTGACAAATGCTAGAGTGAAGTGACATGCGCGAAGGTAGGAATAAAGGGAATAAAACGACATCACGACCATCTCAGGGTGCAAAAAATTGGTTCCAACATCCCCCAATACTGCTTCGAGTGAGACTTCGGTCTGCGCTCCGTGGGCTAATGCCGAAAGGGCCAGTAGTGTAGGGATTTGTTTGGCTAACTAACACTGAACCTGGGTCAAGCCCCCTCAAGCCAATATCTTCCCACTATTCTTTTTCTTTCAACAGTGCTTCGATGCCTAGTTCAATCTTTTGGATCTGTGCATTCTGCTCAACCACTATAGTAAATAATTTTTCTTTCTCCATTTCTATTTTGGAAACTTTTTGGCTTAAGGATGTTATTTGGAAGGTAGATTTAGTTTCTTCCTCAATGCTTTAATGCCTACCTCCTTGCTCTTGATGAGCTCTTATGCTACTTTGTTATCCTTAGGGTCATGTCCTAGCTTTATGATCAAATCTTCTATACATTTGATCATGTTTTCCTTAGCAAAAGATGACATCTTCTCAATCTTTAATTGAGAATTCGTGTTATTTAAAGATGACTGTAAATTGGAAGTAATCATGGCTGAACTAGTAAGTGTTGAGAAAATTAGCTCCCCTGTCTACTTGTGTAAATTGATTTCATTTATCTTGCTGGTATCAATTGAGAAAATGGAGCCATAGTAGTCTTCAACACTTCTGGGGACTAGTGATAAAGGTTCCATGAAGGCCATTCGGAACTGTCCTTTCTTTGAATCGAATGCAGAGAGTAATCTATGCTAAGTTTTAGTTGTCTTCTTCCAAAATTCAAAGTAGGTGGAAGCCTTCAATGCTTAATTCTTCAATTTAATCTCCCTGTATCATTTAAATATACTATAATGAGTTGAAATTTGGGAATTGGATGATACTGGAGATTGGTTTGTTGTTTCTGCAGTAGGTGACTGTACTGTTTCTTCTATTTGAGTAGAAGAAGTGATAAGAGTTCTTGAAAAAATCACTGCAGCTAGTTGTTGTGTGTCCCTTTCCTCCGGAGTTTCATCTTGAATAGTGATTACTTGAGGCTTAGATAGAGGATTTATTTGAGAATCTGACTTTTGAGTAGTGGTTGGTTCTTTCTTCTTTCTTTTACATTGTCAGAATTAGTAGGGGAAATGGCTTCCCTTTCCCTTTTTCCCTCCTTTTCCTTGGGAAGAGGTGTTTGCATAGATGACTCACTGACTAATTGTTCTTTAGCTGCCTGTTAAGTGCCCTTTGTCCATTCATCCTTATTTGCATATTGTTCAATTTCAGGCCTTGGTGTGTTTGCATAGAAGGTACTCTTCTGTTCCAATCTGAGCTTAGAAATTATGCTTAGGGGACCATAGGACCAAGAGAAACTAAGCTTGAATTTCATATGACTTAAAAAAACATCCACTTCCTTTGTTGCAACTCTGGTGTTGATAATATAGGGCCCTATATGAGCCTTCAACTTGAACTGTGCTTTCTTCTCACAGGAGATGAAATGCAACTCATCCATGTTTAGCATTTTCCTAGTGTAATCTAATGCAAATATCCTCACTGGTACAAACACTGGAAACCCATAAGGAGGTAATTCTAATCCATAAACTCTAATATGAGTGTAGTTTTGGTATAAATACCAATATCCCACTTTGGATTGCTCTGACAAGTGTAAAAAATTCTTTATCTCTGGTGAGATGCTTGGGATCAGATCACTGCTAAGACAACATAGTGAGCTATGTAAAAATTTATCTACAAAATCAGTGAAATAATACTCCTCTGAGTTATTTCCAACTAGAGAAATCTAGTGAATCACTGACCAAGGGTTTCCTTCACTATCTGTCTTCTGTAAAGGGAACTTAAACACATGTGATTGATAATATAGCATATGGTAAACTAGCATTGGATGATACTTGAAAACACCTTCTGCTTTTAAATTGATAAACTGGTCATGGATTGAGTTGGCAAGAAACTGGTTGTAACTGAAAAGAATTGATGGCTTTTGCCAACTAAAAAAATAGATAAAAATCCTAACACTATATCATCCACCCATTGATCATTATGGTACCCGAGCAGTCGGGTAACCATAGAACTACCTTCTTGGACATTTAAGGGAAAATTTAGATTGGATATGGGGGATTGGTCCGAGGTAATTCAACATTTTCTGGAAGAAAACATAAAAAAATTGGGCTCTCTGAGGGAATGTGAAATTTTTATATAATTCCATTAAGGCCTCAGTAGAAAAAGGACGATGGGAGGCTTGATATTCAAATTTCAGGGACTGGCAGATACTTTCAGGGGAAATGGAGAAAATGACTTCATTGTTATGGGATATGACAACCCTTTGACTTGGAAAATATTGGAGATGGCATCAGACAAGAAAATCAGGGAAAAAGTGAGTTTGGGGGAAGAAAAATTAAGGGAGAAAGGATTACCAAGCACTCAGATAATCACTTTTTTCCATGAACTTCTTCTTTGTTGAGTTATGGATCTTGTACAAGTCAAATCAGATTGGGTCTCAACAATCTTATAGTAGGTGTCTATCAGGGATGATTTATCAAAGTTTAGGATTGGGGGAATGAGGGAATTTGAATATGTAGAATTTCCCTTTCATTTATGGTTTGACATCCTGAAAATGAGGAAAGTAGGGTAAGAACAATAATGAAGAAAAGTTTGATAGAAAAAAGGGTAAAGAACAGGGTTGTCGATGGAAAAATGGTTGACTGTGCACGGGGAAGGTTGTTGTAGAAGGCTAGTAGTTGGTGGAAATTTAGTTTCTTTAACCTGTAAGATCAATGTCGTGCTGAAAGGGACGAATGAAGGCCTCAAAGGATTTTTTTTATAACATATTGAATTGGTTGTATAATGACAAGATTAACGTCTGTGAAGAGGGAGGGATTTATTACCAAAACGGATAGATTGCGAGAATTAATGACATAACATACATTTGGTAATTTTACGACAATTTTTAAGAGTTCAATGGGTACATGACGTGGAAGGGGACAACGTGGCAAGATAGGTGGTGGTAGTGGAGTGGCAGGGGGTTAACATGTATGTGGCGGGAGATGAGTGGCTAAGGGAGAAACGCATGGCGGTATAGGAGTGGTAGAGAGATGAGCCATTGGCGGGAGATAGGGGAGGTATTACGGGGGGGGTGCAAGCAGTAAGTGATATCAGGAGGGGACCCCTTGAAATGCCCCAGACGCTACCACATTAGCTGAGGGGGTTTTGGTTGAAACAACTTTTTGAGCCCCCTCATCGTGTTAATTGTCGGGAGTGTAGCCGGGGGGGGGGGGGGGCAAAAAAACTCCGCCGTTGTAGATCTGGGCAGGATTCATCTGGACCTTTGATTCCTGCGCGACTTTTGTTCATATATGATAAACAATTTTTTCGTTTTATTACATAGCGTAGAACATAAAAAAACCAAATAAAGAGTAAAAACCAAGGTTAAAAACCTTATCATTTGACATTTTTGGAATTTTGAAAGTGACATTTTGATTAGCGCACTGTAGGGGCCCACTTTTCTTATTTTTCTAATTTTTTATTCATTTCTTTTGTTTTTTTACACATATATAATTTTTTTGTATCCCCTATTTTATTTTTTCTTTTCTTTTCTCTTCTTTTCCTTTTTCTTTTTCTCTTGTACTTTTGAAAATAATTTGCGGAATAAAATCATTATTTACAACATCTTACAGGAGAATATCAACAAACAATCATCAATTGATCCTATAATTTATAGGACCCTTACAGTGGCTCCAATGGGGATGGAATCCTCCCTGTGAGGTGTCAAGAACATTATAAATCAATAGCCTTTATCCATTGGGTTCCATGTTCTTATTCTGTAACTTAATTGACTAGTTGTTGTTATTATAGAGACTAACAGCAACTCATCAGAAGCTTAGGGACTTCTCCACAGGCTTCCATTCATGATGTTAGCCACCCTCACTTGCAGTAGAATGGTAAAATGATATTTACAATGACATGTATGAAAAACTTATCAATCCTTGAGTGAAATAGTGCTTGAGTAGTCTGCGATTCAGAGGTCCTCATGATAGTCCTTCTCCAGTCAAATCTTTCAGAAATAATGCATTGTTACCTTGAAAAGCTTCAATTTTATAGGGTCCTTTCCATAAATTTTCAAATTCCCCATGCTTACCTTTCTCTTCATTTCTGGAGTCCCATTTTAGAATGATCTAGGTGGACGTTGGTGGCCACCCACCTATCCCACTTGGACCCCCACAAATATCTCTTTCAGTTTTTCAGTTTCCCAAAGTTGTAGTCCTCGGATAGATCTTTCTAACGAGCTATTGTGCACATCAAATGAAGATCGTATGCCAAAGTTACGACCCCGGGAAGTTGGTGTACCAATTTACCCGAAACAGGGTCCACAATTTGGTGTTTCATCTCCTAGGGTTAGGTTTTCGGATGTTTAGGGTTTGCCATTGTTTCTCAACAATAAATAGGCCTTCGAGCCTCATTGTAACACAATTCAAAGGCATGTAGCTGCCACATCTCTTCTCACAGATAAGCTACCATCGCCCTAGCTGGTTTATTTCCATTTTTGTTTGTAAGCATATTTTAGTATTTTACATTAATGAAATGAAGTATTATTTCCGCTGCATCTCTGTTTTTAAGGTTATTTCTGTAATTTTTTGTGTTCTTGTTTAAATTTGGATCAGTGGTATCCGAGTGGTCTTCTTTTTCTCTATTTTTCTTTGCATGTGCCCAACGGGGTCAGGATATAAGGAGTTAGGGCTTGAACTGGTCAAAAATTTGCAAGACCAGCCTTGCAAATCTTGACGACCTCCCATGGCGGATGAAAAGAAAGTTGAGGGGGCAGGAGATCCTATCAAAATTTTTCTCGAAGAAGCCCTTGAGCGACAAAGGAATGTGATGATGGATAGTTTTGCCCAGATCCTTCAGTGGCTACCCAGAGGCGATGCATTGACTTCCAGCAGCTACTCTGGAAACGCCACACCATTTAAGGTACAAGTTAATTTTTAAATCCCCATATTCGAGGGTCAAATAGACGCAGATGTCATAGATAAATGGTTAAATCTTCTAGCTGGGTATTTTTATATTCATGATTTTTCCAGTCATGAAAAGATTACTTTCGCTCTTTTCTAAGCAACCCCCCACGTCAAGGACTGATGGGAAAGCTAGTGCGAGCAGAAGGATGAAAGTATAGGCTCACTATTTTCAGCAGCACCCACTTGGAATTCATTCTGGGATGCCATCAAGGAGCAATACTACCTTGTCAAGAGCTATGAGGACAAATACATAAAATGGACCATGCTGCAGCAAGGAAGGGACCAAGATGTGCCAGAGTTCACAAACATTTTTCATACTGTTCCCACACAGTTGGGTATCAAGGATTTTGAACTAAATTTGGTACTCAAATACCGTGGCTGCCTACACAGGTACATCCAAGAAGAGATGGAGTTCCTGAACATCTCTTCACTCAGCACATCATACTGATACGCTATAAAGATCGAGCAAAAGTTGAAACAGAAGAAGAGAGACTTTTGATTTGTGAATCCGAAGCAAGGGAAAAGCTTCCCCAAATCGCAGAACCAAGGACAAAGCCAAGACGGGGCAACCAAAGACATCTCATCAAAGCCAAAAGAAAAGAACAACATGACGAAGTCGAAGAGGGACACAGGAAAGTGGTGTGAGTTCCATAAGAGCCCCACTCACAACACAAGTGAGTGTCGGACCAAGCAGTCACTAGTGGCCGAGTAGAAGGCTTTAGAATTAGATACATGTTCCAACCCTGAGTCAGAACCCGATAAGGGGAATGGCAAAGGGAAGCAGATCATTGATGCGGAGACCAGTGCCACTTTTACCACCGCTAAGATCAAGAAGAATGAGCTCGAAGATCTAGAGGAGGGGGAGTGTCTTTTCCACTCATAAATGTGGGTGAAGGGTTCATCGCTGCAATTCATTGTTGACAGTGGGAGCCAAAAAAACCACATTTCAAGAGAGGTCGTGAAGTGGTTGGGCCTACCGACTACGCCCTACCCGTAGCCGTACAATATCAGGTGGCTTCACCAAGGACGAGATCTCCGAGTTCGCCAGCAGTGCCACCTTCCTTACAACATCAAACCCTTCATAAACGAGGTATTGTGTGATGTTACACCTCTGGATGTTTGTGATGTATTATTAGGCCAACCATACTTGTGGAGGTGACATGCTGTGTATGAGTCAAGCCCTGGTGTTGTTATTATTTATTTGTGTAATTAATTTATAAAATTATTGCAATCCATTTGCCTCTTTTCCCATCTAGATTGGTCTGAGTGAGGATATGTTTCACTACAACACTTGGAACAAATGCAATTATGCGGGAATGTAGAATGTACACTCTGAAGTCTTTCAGTGCCTTTACCGAATAAAAGGCTTGCATTTTCATGATATTTTACTTTAAGGAGGCATCTCTTAAAGCTCTTTTGAAGAATGCTATAGTTTGTTCATGTCCCTCCTTTTTTTTTTCTACAACAAAACTGTTGCAATAGTGTGTTCTGATGCAAAAGAGAAAATAATGAAATATTTAGTAAAATCAGGACTAATTAAAACAAGAGCACATGTCAAATCTACCTTTACTTCACTAAAATATTTCTTAGCCTCACTATTCCATTTTATCTCAGTGTCATTCTTCATCATGTTTGTGATTTCTCTCAAGATCTCGGCCAGGTTTGGAATGAATCTTCTTAGGAAATTTATCCTACCAATGAAAGACTGAATTTATTTTTTGTTCCTGGAAGGATCAATGATCAATCTTCATTATGGCTTCAACTCTGCTGGGATCTCTCCTGATACCCTCCTTTGAAATAATGTGACCAAGTAGATTTCCTTATTCTCAACCAAAAAGAGATTTTTTGGGGTTCAAGGATGTTGGGAACGGGTTCCCCCAAGGGTAGTTTTGGGGCTAAAAACCATGTTTTGGGACAATTTTGTAATAAGTTGTAAATTCTCTGCATTTTTTGGTCATGGAGAGTGAAGGTGTCAAGAGTCATAAAGGGTTTTCCACCCTTATTTTGTAAAGTGTCAAGTCAGCTGTAAAGATCTACCTATGGTTTGCGGACCATGGGATTGTATAAAAGAGAGCTAAATAAGTAAGCTCTGGGGGAGAGAATCACTTAAGCTTTGGGAGTTTTGGTAGAGGAGTCTAAGAATTTTGGGTCTTAGCATAGGTAGAGGCTCTGCAGCTGAGTGTGCAGAGGCCTAGGGTGGAAGTCCGCAACTGAGTGCGCGGACCCCTGCAGCTGTGTGTACAAGGTGGATAGAGTCTGTATTAACTGGAAGATATCAATAAAGAGAAGTATTTTGAAACTACTATGTATTTAGTCTCTGTTGATTCATTTGATTATATTGCGTTTTGGGTTTATTTTACAATGTGTAGTTGATGCGTGAATGCATGGAATTATATCAGTTAATTGAATGCAAGTAAAGATATCAGTTTATGTGATGCTAACTGTAATTGATTGGTAAGATAAGTACAACACTTGAGATAACTTGGGAACCTATATAGTACATTGTCATAGCTATGCGAAAGTACCTGAACCACGAGTTAGGGCTGTGTGAAGGCCAATCGTACACCTTCGCGGAGATACGTAAGGGTGGAATAAGGGTAGATTGATAAAGCCCTAAGGCTTAGCGACCTGCACGAAGGTAGGAGCAGGAGGTATAAACCGACATCACAACCATCTCTGGGTGTGGAAAATTGGTTCCAACATCCCCCCATACTGCTTTGGGTGAGACTTTGGTGCAAGCTCTGCGGGATGATGCCGAAAGGGCCAGTAGTGTAGGGATTTGTTTGGCTGATTAACACTGAACCTGGGTTAGGGCCGACAAAGCCAACAAATGGTTCCATTGCCGAAACCAGGATTTGCATGAGAGATGTGTGATGTAGTATCACTAGAATACAACTAAGAAAGAGATTGAAGACTGGTTGGATAGGAATATCCATGAATTTGTGGCAGAGGAAAACAGAAATATGCAACTGACAAAGGAATAGTTGCTATAAAAGTACCTGTATATAGAACATGAGATCTTTCTTTGTTCCTTTCCAGTTGAATTATATGAGTGGATCGTGAAGCTAGCGGATAGTCAAGGAAGGTGGAGGCTTGACAGGCCTATTGTCTGCACCCCGGAGTTAGTACAGAGACTGGAAGCCTATGAGGATAAGATCGCCCATGCTGTTGATCATTAACTCGGTTGTATCATAGGAAAGACTTACAGGAATGAAGGAAGAAAGGGTCCTAAATATAGCCCACTGATTTCACCTCCTTTGAGTGATGAAGAGGGAATAGTGCAGGATTCTTTGTGAAGTGAAGTTCAATTGATAAAACAAGGGTTCTCGTGACTACCACCTCCGCCCACACCACCTCCACCTTCACCACCATTACCTGTGACTTCGCCCACACCATCACTGCCTCCACCATAGTTCAACATGGAGAATTCAGTGAAGCTACCTTTGTTTAAGGGCTTGGGAAATGAGGACTCGGACCAGTTCTGGTTCGTCATAAAAGCTGTATGGGAAGCTCACGGCATCACAGACGATCACATGAAGAAGGTGACGTTGGTTAGTGCTTTGCAGGATTGTGCACTAACTTGGTACATCAAGTACTCTAATGATAACCCAAACACGAGGTTGGCAGAAATCCAAACCGTGCTGAATAAAGAGTTTAGTAGGCCTATATCTGAGGCAAAGTCAATTGTGGGGTTCAAGGAAATTGCAATGAAACCAGGTGAGACACCCTGGGAATTGGATTAGAGATTGAAGTGTAAAATCCACGAAGCTAATATGAACTTAACAGATGGATAGTACTGTGAGTGGTTCATGGCTTTGCTCTTGCCTCACATAAGGGTTGCGCTATCACAATAGAAGATTACAGCTCAAGAAGAGGCCTTGGAGATTGCAATAAGATTGCATGAAACTCCAATGAAAGATCTAAATTTGGGGGTTTAGAAAATCCATGCGCAATTGCAAAATCTTTGCCTCGAAATGCAAAGTTTGAAGCAGGACAGAACAACATGACAAAGAACACTGCCCGGTCTTTGCGAACTATATTGTAGGAGGAGGACCGATGCCTTTGAGGCTGAAAGCCCAAGTAGGACCGAGTGCGGGGCCTATGTGGTGGTGCACTATATGTCAGGTAGTAGGGAAACATACAATTGATAATTGTCATTTTCTGAAGAAGTTTGTACAAACGCCGCAACAACTGTTTTGCAACTTCTGCAAGTCAATAGGGTATGATGAGTGTAATTGTCGAAGTTATGAATTAATGATGGATAACACCTGCCTATAGAGTTCAAGCAGAAACGTGGCCTCTTGACGAGAGCGCTGGGATAGCACAGACAGGCTTTCAGGGGTGCGAACGAGGCTGAGGTGGAGGAGGACCTGGTAGAGGTTGGGGATAGTTGATCTATTACAATTATGGAGGAACAGGACACTATGCCCGTGAATGCACTAACCCAATGTGTCCATCGTGCAAATATTGTACTTAGTTTGATCATGAGACTGAGGATTACCCTACACTAATAGCAAGGATATGTGACAAAAGGGTGCTACCACTGCAACCGACTTAGAACCTGTAGATGATGAGGGCTAAGCCTTGCGAAGAGGATCCAAATGTGAATATAGTGCTCCAAAGTGGAATTGCCATGGGTGACGATAAGGGGAAACAACCTGAAGACAACGCATGGGTTCTCAAATCTCCAAAGAAGGAGGCTAAATTTGATTTGGAGCACGCACGTGAAATGTTCATGGAAGGAAAAAAGAGCTTCGCTGAGGTCTGTACCTCACAGAGCCAAGATAAAATTGTTCAGGAAATGGACCCTTATGTGCTTACAACCTTCCTAGAGACATGCATAAAGTTGCTACATGAAAGAAAGGTTGTGAAGGGGTTACAGGAACTTATAAATGGGTGCGCCGGAACCACTTCGGGTGAACCACGCGTGGTAACAAATATTGGTAAGCATAAGGCAAGGACAGGGCGTGAGATGAGACTGACTGCGCAGATAGGAGAATATGAAATGGATCAAGTTATTTTGGATCTGGAGTCAGATGCGAAGTTTTTCCAAAGCAGACTTGGGAGTGGATGGGGACATCTGTGCTGCAGTGGTCTCCGATTTAGTTAAGGATGGAAAATTATCAGAAGATCATCCCCATGGGACGACTTCAAGGAGTAACTGTAGATATTGAATGCGCGAGCGCATTGGCTAATTTTGAAGTAATAGAAATTGTGGATGACAACAACCCCTACCCTACGCTCCTGGGAATTGATTGGGCTACTGACATGAACATGGTAATCAACCTAAAGAAGTGTAAGATGATATTTGAAAAGAAATCGCTTCGCATAATACTACCCCTAGATCCCGCTGAAGGGTTGCATTATACTGAACCAGTCCGCGATTAGAAAAGCAATGACGATTTGGATTGCATATATAAGATAACAACGCGTGACAAAGATTGGGTGAATCTGATGTCAGATGGAAAAATTACATGGGATCACAAGAGTTCCTGCAACTCAGACTCAAATGAAAAATTAGAGCGCTGGCAGAATCAGCTACATGAAGTAACCACACTGAGCTGTAACATGATGACCCAGTCACTATGCAGTGTGTCGTCAGAGGTAAGAAATATGTCCACTTATGATGGCTTGAATGATGTGGATGTGTTTTTGGATGCATTTGAGAGGGAAGCACCAGAGAAGCAGCGCTTCCAAGCTTTGGACTAGGCCCTGCATGTTACGCCCGCAAGATGATGGGGTATGCACAAGGGTAGTTTTGATGATTGGCACGAGTGTAGGAGGATGATGAGAACACACTTTGGGAGGCTAAAGGTACGAGTGATAGACAAGTATGAAGGGAAGGATGATCCGCGTGCACACTTGGCCAAATGGGCTAAGGCCTATGGAGCGAAGCCCCAACCTGAGTGAGTGCACTTGTTATGTCACACATTGGATGTCATCCCAATGAATTGGTACTTGGAGAAAAAGCTCTGCCATGGCACAGGAGAATGAGATATTCTACGTGAAGGGTTCATAATGACGTTCAGCTTCGAATATGGGTTTTAATATATTGACAAAGCGCTACAAGAGGTTAAACCAATGATATTTAGGATATCACCGGATCCTTTGGATTTTATTCAACCCGAATGGACTACTCAGTTGAGCCACGCACTGGAATGCTATAACGTGATTGCTGAAGAATAAGATGAGGACCCGCGAAAGATTAATAATACTGAAATCGAGGGTCACTGCGAGGTTGAGGGATTGCCAATCGAGAATCCTGATATAACTGCATCGTTGAAGACCAAACAGATAAATATTGGTATGGAGGCAGAGCACAAATTCACGAAGATTGGAGATTACTGGGATGGCGCGACGGTAGATAAGGTCGCCGAATTGCTCCACGAATACCAGGATTTGTTCCCTACCAAGCTTACGGAGTTAAATTGGATACTAGGAGACCTGGGTGTTACGAAGATCACGTTAAAACCAAACGTGAAGTCGGTTAATCAAATACCTTACTGTTTCAATCTGAAGTATAAAGAGAAGGTCCGCTTAGAATTAGATAAGATGCTCACGGCAGACATCATTGAGCCCATAGAAGAATCTGATTGGGTAAGCCCAATGGTGGCACAAGAAAATAAGTAGATGGATGAAATAAGGATATACGTGGATCTTAGGAAGTTGAATGATGCTTGCGTGCATGATCCTTTCCTGACTCGTTCACTTATGAGGTATTAGATAATGTAGGTGGCCAGGAAGCGTACTCCTTCACTGATGGGTTTTCTGGGTACCATTAGATCAAAATCGCGCCTGAAGATAGAAGCAATATGGCCTTTGCGACTGAATGGGGGTGTTTTAAGTACACCGTAATGCCTTTTGGATTAAAGAATGCGCTTGCGATTTTTTCACGTGTAGTCATTGTTGCATTCAAAGACTTCATTCATAAGTTTCTAGAGGTGTACTTTGATGACTAGACTATGTTTGGGTTGTTAAAACGCCATGTGGCCAGTTTGCGCCTAATGCTAGATACTTGTCGAAGGTACCAGATTGTGCTCAATCTGAAGAAGTGTCTATTTTGTCTCCCTTTTGGGACTTTGCAGGGTCATGTGGTATGTAGATAGGGATTGATGGTAGATCCCACAAATATCATAGTAATAATTAACCTGGAGGCATTGAGGAGAGTGAAATAGCTGCGCGCAACCTTGGGAAACACTAGGTACTATAGGAAGTTTATCAAGGGCTATGCCCAAATCACCGCGCCTATGGAGAAGTTGTTGAAAGAGGATGTCACATTCTTTTGGAACGAGGACTGTCAGAAAAGATTGAATGTGCTAAAGGGAAAAATGGTGACTGTGCCGATTTTAGTCTTCCCGGATTGGAAGAAGGAGTTTCATGTACATGTAGACGTGTCATGTATAGCACTAGGAGCAGTATTGACACAGGCTAGCGGAGGAGAATTGGACCACCCTATAACATTCACAAGCAGGAGGTTATCCAAGGCTGAGAAGAACTATTCCACCATTGAGCATGAAGGACTAGCCATGGTATGCACACTCCAAAAGTTTAGACACTATGTGTTGAGTGGACATTTTAGGATGTATACGGATCATTCTGTGTTGAAATACTTGGTCAATAAGCCTGTGTTTGGGGGGAGAATCTATAGGGGGTTATTATTGTTCTAGGAGTATGATTTTGAAGTTATTGTGAAGCCTAGACGACTAAACACGGGACCAGACCATCTGTCATGCATCGAAACGGGGGAAGAGCCCACTAATTTGGAGGGATTTCCTAACGCAAAGCTCTTTGCAGTGCACATCACATATGGTCACTTTGAAGACATCATACACTTCCTAACGACAAGAACTGCACCAGAAGGCTACACTGTCTGACAGAAAAAGGAGTTAGTGGTGCGCACAACAGACTTTTTTGTCATTGCCGGACATTTGTACAAAATGGGGTCTGATGAAGTATTGTGATGATATGTACCGGAGTTTGAAAGAAAAAATATCCTTGCGGACGCTCATGGGGGCACTGCGAGAGGGTACTACGCAGGAAGGGAGACCATACAAAAGATTTTTCACGCAAGGTTGTGGTGGCCAACCCTCCATCAAGATTCAAAAGTCTACTGTAGGGTGTGCGATGTGTGCCAAAGGATTGGTAGGCCATCGCAAAGATATGGGCTGCCTATGAATCCACAGATGGCGTTACAGCCTTTCGAGAAATGGTAAATATATTTTGTGGGACCCATTCAGGCTCAAGGAAAGAAGACAGGTACGCAGTACATTATCACCGCGATTGAGTATTTGACTCGATGGGTGGAGGCACAGCCTGTGAAGGATTGCATAGGCACGACTGCTGCAAAGTTTCTCTTTGAATATGTACTGACGCAATTTGGGTGTCCAAATATTTTGATGAGTGATCGTGGTACACACTTTCTGAACAAAACAATCAGTGCGCTGACAGAGGAATTTCAAGTATATCACCAAAAAATCACGCGTTACCACCCACAGGCTAATGGGATGGTGGAACCATTCAATAAGGTACTGGAGAAAGTGCTGAGCAAGGTTGCAATGCTCAGCAAAGTGATTGGGACCTATGCATACCCACAATAATATGGGCCTATCGAACGACATGCAAAAGGTTGACTGGAAAGATACCCTTTAGGCTTGTATATGGTGTTGAAGCAGTGATGCCCATGGAATACATTGTGCCTAGTCTACGCATAGCGGCACTCATGGGTGTGACGGATTGTGGAGCCTTGGAAGAGAGGCTTGCATAACTTGCTAAGCTTGAGGAAGAAAGGTTTCTGGCTAGATTTCACCAACAATTCCAAAAGCAATGCGAAAAGGCATGGCATGATCGACACATTAAACTACGCACCTTTAAGGTAAATGACCTGGTTTTATTTATGACATCAAGTTTGATAAATTTCCAGGGAAATTCATGATGCACTGGCTAGGGCCCTATGTCATTAAGGAGATTAGCGACGATGGAGCAGTTCAGTTGGTTAAATTGAACGGAGATCCCTTCCCAAGAAGTTGAATGATAGCCGATTGAAGCCATACATCGGTGATCCGGCAAGGTGACTATATGAAGGTAGCATAGCCTTAGCACTCCAGGCGGCTAAAAGGAAGCACGAGACTATAAAATACACTGCCCAGGTTGGGGAGCTGTGCGATTGGAGGATTATGCAGAACAAGGAAATGTCATAAGGTTCGCTACAACGCGAAGAGAGTTGCGCTACCCAGGGAAAAATTGCGCAGGTCAGCGCGAAAGTGACCGTTAAAGTCACTATTCATGATTTGATGATGAGAATGCAGCAAAATGGAGTGGGTGGCCATCATTTAAGATGAAATTTATGGGTAAGATCCTTGGAAATTTGCTGCCAATCTGGCATTAATGAACCGAATGTGGGTAGAATGGTCGGATTTGAATTCAAAATGACCTATAAATTACATGTGGTTACCCAACGAAAAACACTTGGGATTTTGACCATTGAGTTGGTGAGCTCTCAAACGTGCATGTACTGTGCATTTTTTGAAGAATTACTTAACTACCCAGTGCTTGATTTATTTCCATAGTCCGACCACAATTTCATCCATGATTTTATCCCAGGATACGAATCTATGGACGCCGAAGTAGTGACAACGGAGGGGGCTGTGCCAGAGGTTGTTATGGAGGTAGAGGGAGCTGCTCCGGAAGTTGCAGAGGTACTAGCTGAAGTCCCCAAGTCAACACGGATGCCTAGACCGAAGCCTACCCCAACCAAGGAGAGTGCAAAGGATAAGAAGGGAAAGCAGGTTACGATACTAGTGTGCACATTGACTAGAAGAAACCCATAGAAGGACAAGCCCACTACGCAGGAAAAGGGAAAAACTATTAACTTGGAGCCGGAGGAGGAGGAGATTGAGGACATCCCGATGGATGATGAGGATTTGGGGGTGGAAGTAGAGGACGTTGAAGTCGAGGGTTCTGACCCTATCACTAAGTTGCTCAAATACGTCCCTTTGCACAAGGGCAAGACTAAGGTACCGAAGGACATTGACGAAGGCAAGGTCTCCATGCACATACCTCTGCTATTGGATGAGATTGTCTTTGAAGGACCACACTTGGGGTGGGTTTCGCTGTTGAAACTAGAAGATTGGGACTTAGCTGACTCTGAGAAGTTCCCTCACTTGGCGATAGAACAACTAATGCACCGTGCTGTTCATACAACCATCAGGATGATTGCGTTAGAACCGTGGAAGTGGCTCAGGGGTGTAGACAAGGCAGGTTTGCTCAACCTGCTATCGGTGCCGCACTATAATCGCACACCCATTATAGTGTTGGTCATCAAGCAGCTGCTATGCTTGGTGCACGATGGGTGTCTATGGCTGGAGGATTTGATACCCATCACTGACAGGTTGATCCAT
Source organism: Pinus tabuliformis (assembly GCA_031772625.1). Classification (NCBI taxonomy): domain Eukaryota; kingdom Viridiplantae; phylum Streptophyta; class Pinopsida; order Pinales; family Pinaceae; genus Pinus; species Pinus tabuliformis. The sequence continues at coordinate 218,853,575 of CM062818.1, read as the reverse complement.
AGGATCACACGGCTGCCCTATACAGGGAAAATCTGGCCATGATGTTTGGTGGAAAATGTGGCGAGCAGGCCCTTGCGGAGGCCATGAAGGAGAAATTCAAGCTCGTGAAGAAGAAGCGAGGCTATGGCATCTCGAGTATCTGTGATCCTGTGGTCAAGGTGGCCACACAAATTTTGGCAGGAAAAGTTATGAGGAAGTGTCACGCAGATAAAGTGCCAACACCTATCGTCGCTCTAGTAGCCCAATGTGCTGAAGGAGTCCAATTTAATTGGGCGTGCTATCTCTGCGGTGAGTTCCTTGCGAAATTCTGTGAGGCACAGGAGCTCATCAAGGCATTCCACTATGTGGGGCTCTTGTTTTCCATTGTGCTGGTAGCTTGGGAGTTTCTCGAAAACAATCAATTCCCCTCGGTCGCACTTGACTTGCCAGAAGCAGTGAAGTACGCTTTACTGTGGGCGACCAAGGATGCTCAGCGCATAAAGGATAGCAATATCTTATGGATATTGATGGAGTTCAAGGCAGACTTTCAGCGTGTATTGATCGAGGCACGAAAGGATCTCGAGCAAAAGTGGCATAACTTGCTTTACTTAGCAACTGACGACGCAATTGATGCATTTCTTGATAGCTGGCCGACAAAGTGGCGCATTGCCTAAGACTCGGTGTTGATATCAAGCAAGTCCTTCGTGTAGCGCAAAAAGGAGATGGCCAAGCTCAAGATGGTGCAACTCTTTGAGAAGAGGAAGAAGGAGGCTACTGACAAGGTCCAGGAAGAGTGTGATGTCGCACAACAGGTGGCCAAATAGACAGGTGGAACAGAGCACGGCTCTGACAAAGCTGCAAGGTCACCCTCACCCAAAATAGGGGAAGAAATGGATGAGCAACGGAGTGGTCCTACAGACGGAATTATACCGTATCAAGCATCCAAGGGGATAGGAAAAAGTTGGGCTGTGGAAGAAATCGAAGGCCAGTTAGATGTCACTGGAACCAATCACCCTAATAGAGGGACATTTGAATGGCATTGGAGACACGGTGTGGGATGTCACCGCGGAGGTACTGCAGTAGTTCGACCAGCAACAATAGAAAGTATTGGGAGCCATCCAGATGGGTCTGCATGAGTTGTAGATACACACATCACAGGCTGGTGCGGTGTCCACCAGCCTTGCCAGCGGTAATTTAGAAGTTGTTGTGATGCTATGTGTGAATGACTCCCGAGCGATAGTGCTGCCAGATGGATCACTAAACACAAAAAATGAAGCTGATAGGCCTGTTGTTATCACCCTCAAGGGAGTAGGGCTGAACTTGGTAGCGCTTTTTGGTGAGGCACTCCATCTACTATAGGATGGAGTGATCGCGGAGATGAGGGCCTGTGAACAACACACTTTGCAAGTGATCAACAAGGAAAAGATTAACAATATGCAGATGGCCCTGCAGCGAGATACCACCCTCACTTCCATGGTGGAACTGACTAACACAAATCAGCACATGATTAAGGCCGTGAAGGAAGCTTGTCAAATGGTCCCATAATTGGCCATTCCTAAGGATGCAGAGGCAGATGAACATGTCTACAATCTTTCTACAGAGGTGCGCGATGCTCGCAAAGAGTTGGATAAGGTTCAACTAGAGCTGAACCTACAGATTGCAGATTTGAAGTTGAAGGCCCAGCCTTCAAATCTGCTGGAAGTAAAGGAGCAACGCGCAACTGTTGTCACAGAGGTGATGACGGTAGTAGATAGTGTAGTAGCAGACTGCACACAGCTGTTTGAACAGTTGTTTGAGGTCCTGACCAGTCTCCAGGAGGATCCTAATGTACAATAGCTAGAGACAGAGGTGCAATAATTGTAGCAGCACTATGATGAAGTAAAAGGAACAACGTGCACTGTCACTCTCACACAGAGACTAGGGAAGCTCCAGGAGGCCAAAAAATTGAAGGAATAGGTAGATGCAGCGTAGCACAAAGACGTAGTGATGAATGAATGCTTGAAGCCTTGGTTGGACGAATCTTATTATGTCACGACCTCCATTGAAGGCAAGCTTTCTAGTCTACAAGCGACTCAATAGAAGCTTTAGGATGACAGTTCAGGACCAGCGATAGAGCAGTTGGTTGAGGAAATGAAACAGGCAGTTGCGCAATGCCTTACCGAGGTTGCCGTCATATAGGTTGAGCTGGGAGGTCTTCATACCAAGATCTCCGCGCCCGAAAAGTGACTCAAGGGTGAGTCACCATGTTTGTGTTGGGGGCCTGTTGGGAACGAGTTCCCCAAGGGCAGCTTTAGGGCTCAAAATCCCATGTTTTGGGACAATTTTGTAATAAAGTTGTAAAGTCTTCGCTTTTGTGGTCGCAGAGCATGAAGGTGTCAAGAGTCATAAAGGGTTGTTTGCCCTTGTTTTGTAAAGTGTCAAGTTGGCTGTAAAGATCTACACATGGTCTACAGACCATGGGATTGTATAAAAGAGAGCTAAGTAAGTAAGCTCTGGGGGAGAGAATCAATTAAACTTTTGGAGTTTTGGTAGAGGAGTCTAAGAATTTTGGGTCTTAGCGTAGGTAGAGGCTCTACAGCTGAATGCGTAGAGGCCTAAGGTGGAAGTCTGCAGCTGAGTGCGTGGAGCCCTGCAACTGTGTGCGCAGGGTGGATAGAGTCTGTATTAACTGGAAGATACCAATAAAGAGAAGTATTATGCAACTACTATGTATTTAGTCATTGTTAATGCATTTGATTATATTGCATTATGGGTTTATTTTACAATGTTTAGTTGATGCACGAATGTATGGAAGTATATCGGTTAATTGAACACAAGTAAAGATATACATTTACATGACCCTAACTGTAATTGATTGGTAAGATAAGTAAAACACTTGAGATAACTTGGGAACCTATACAGTACATTTTCATCGCTGTGAGAAAGTACCTGAACCACAAGTTAGGGCTACACAAAGGCCAATCTTACACCTTTGCAGATGTACTAAAGGGTGGAATAAAGGGTATATTGATAAAGCCCTAAGGCTTAGTGACTTGTGTGAAGGGATGAGGAGGAGGTATAAACTGACATCACAACCATCTTTGGGTGCAAAAACTTGGTTCCATCATCCCCCCATACTACTTTGGGTGAGATTTCGGTCCATTCTCCATGGGCTGATGCCGAAAGTACTAGTAGGGTAGGGATTTGTTTGGCTAACTAACACTGAACCTGGGTTGGGGCCCACAAAGCCAACAAAGGAAATACCATAATCTTGCATTTTTCAAAAACATTCCTCAAGTGTAATAGGTGATCTTCATATGTTTTGGAAAATAGTAATATCATCCAAATAAATTACAATAAATCTATCCTTCTCATCAGCGAAAACAATATCTATTTCTCTCTAGAAAGTGGCAATTTCATTCATAAGGCCAAATGGCATCTTGACATACATAAATGTCTCCCAAGGTGTTGTGAAAGTTGTTATATGTTGATCATAAGGATGTACCAAAATTTGGTTATATCTTGAAAAACCATCCAGTAAAGAGATTCTGCTGGAACCAACTACTTTATGTCAAATATGATCCATTTTAGGTAGAGGGTATTTATCCTTGAGAGAAACTTTGTTTAGATTCCTGAAATCCACAAAAAGGCTTATTTCTCCTGTCTTCTTTCTAGTTGGCACTAGATTTGACACCCATTTTGAAAAGCTTGAGGGCATAATGATTTTTGCATCAAAAAGATTTTTAACTTCCTTTTCTATTAAAGGTAATATAACTGGATTTACCCTCAATTTCTTCTTGAAGGGTTTTTGGTCCTCTTTGATGGGGATGGTATGTTGTATTATACTTGTATCATATGCTTTTAGATCTTCATAATTCCAAGCAAATACAACAGAAAACTATTTTAATAAATCTATGTACTTTTGTTTTTCTTTGGGAGGCAAGGACTTGGACAACTTTACAATCTTAGGATATTCTTCAGTACCTATATTGTAGTCTTCAACCTCAACTCCTACAAGTTAGATCTTTGGATTTTTTACTACATCATTAAAATCAAACAACTCTTCTAATGACACCAAACCTCTTGGTAACACATTGTCTTTCAACTGTAGAAACTCAAATTCTTCTGGAATGTCATCTATCTCATTTAACACTATTTCATTTACATCATCATCTACATAGTTATTTGCATCAATATGTACATTCTCAAACTCTTCTTTTAACTGCAAAAAACTTTCTATCTGCTCATCACTAGGAAAAACCTGCTAATATATAATATCATCTAGGACAACTGGCCTGTGTTTCACTTCAACCTCATATTTCCTATTGGGATGGAAAATCATCTTACAAGAACTGGCCGAAGTAGCCAATGCATCAACAAAGACGTTTTGTCCTCTAGGAATCAGAGACAATTGATATTCTAGGAAACACTGCAGAAAAGCTAAGACTACATTTCTATAGGCCCTCAGTCTAGGGTGTTAGTCAAGTACTCACCTTTAATTTGGTTAATGTTGAGCTCAGAATCACCATGTACATAAATTATTTTAGCTCCCAATATATTCAAAATTTGCAATCCTAAAATTAGTGCTTCATATTCAACTATATTATTTGTATATTGGAAATTTAGCTTGTAAGAATGTCCCTTTGCTACACTTGTTTGTGAGTTTAAGATCCAAACACCTGCCCCTACTCCTTCCTTATTCACTGCCCCATCAAAATCCATGTTCCAAAGGGCTTCACCCTCTTCATCTTGTTTCCCAACATCTAATTTTATCTACTCTGTTTTGCTCAATTCAGTGTCTAGGTCTGATACCTCTTTTTCTGCACATATGTCATTATACAAGATGAAGGAATCCATATCTGAATGCACAAAATACAGGGGGTAATTATTTGGTTTGTCTTGGCTACTAACCATATACTTCATTAATGTTTCCCTGTATAACCTCCTCTGCTGACCAAAAATAGGAATGGTGGCATATGTCATGTCCATCTGCAAAGTACCCTGTAACTTTTCTCCCCATGATCTTGATAGAAACATTCCATACTTGGGAGGTATGTCTGCCACTACAATGTCCATTACCACACTCTTTGCTGGGATTTGGTCTAGAGTAACACATAGATCTTTGATGAGACATAAACATCTTTCTTTGCTAGAATCAAAAGAATACAAATATTTAGGGTTTTGTTATATCTAATCCTAGCTTTTCCATGATGGCTCTAGGCATAAGATTGTGCGAGGCACCATAATCAAGCATAACATTGTGAATAATTTTATCATGAATGTTCAAACTGATATAGAAGGGTGGCACACTACCATCCTAAGACTTCCCTTCAACTTCAGGCCCAAACAATAATTCAGGTTGGTCATTAGTTAGGTTTAGTATGTATGTTCCTTCTCCTATCTTCAAGGCCTTCAATTTTGTCAGGCAAATAGAAATTTTCACCTTGGATAATTCATTTTCAATACTGAAATATATTTGAGGTTTGTCTATTTCTTTGGAATTTACATCCTATTTTGGGGAAGTTTCCTTTTGAAAATCATCCTTTACCTTGTTGGTAGAATCATCCTTTACCTTGTTGGTAGAAGGGGTGCCAGTCTGAATATTCTTGGGAGGATTTCCAGCAGCCTTTTTACTTCTCAAATTGTACTACTTGTGCACCTACATGATAACATTTTGGTATCCCTTTCTATAATCAAGGCTTATGGTCGTGATAACAAAAATAGATCTCGCTCTTCTGTAGTTAAGAAAATATTGTAAATTTCTCCTTCCCCAAATAAGTTTATTTGATTTTATTCGGGATCCTCTGGTAACTCAGCTTCTTCATTTTCATAATTTTCTTGGAATGGAGGTCTAATCTGCTGATGATCAGCTGAGCCTCTTTGTTCTCTCTGTTTGATTTGAGGTGGGTTTCTCCTAAAATTAGGATTTCTAATTTGAGAACTCCCTTGATTTTCCCTGTTATTTATACTTATCCTATCCATCATTCTTTCCATGATTTTGACTAAAGTACCCAACTTAGCATCTAATGAAGAAGAAGTAGGTTCCTCTTTAATAGTAACTGTTCTCTCAACCTTTAACCTAGCTCTCTTTGCTAATAAATTGGCTTCCACATTGACAACATTCCTTTGCATTTCCTCTAGGGTAGCAAGATTTATCTCTCTCATTTGGTAAGACATATCTAGATCAAAACCATCTGGAAATTTTATCAGAGCTAGCCTTGGTGGGGGTTGTATTATTGTTGGAATAGAATTGTAAATGTTATTGAATCTAGTGTAGTAGTCTTGGACTGTGTCACTAGGGGCTCTCTTTATACGCTCATATTCAACCAATATTTGGAGAGGAATCTTCTTTACTTCCCATCATGTGAGGAAAATTTGGTGAAATTGTGTGAGATCTGGGATACTAGCTGCTAACAATGCCCTGAACCATTTCTTAAATTCTCCTATCAAACTTTGTGCAAATAATTTCATCTTCACATCATCTTCATCAACTTTTTGCAAATCTGAATAATCATTCATTTTATCTATCTTCTATTGTGCTGTGATTGGCCCTGTGCCATCAAATTCAGGTATTCAGCTCTAATAATCCTATCGGCATGGAATTAAGTTGCCCAGGCAGGACAAGGGGGGCATAATGGGTTGCCATGATTGGTAAATGGTAATGGGAAGAATATGAAACTACAATAGATGTGGATATTGAGGGTATTAAAGGAGGTGGGATTATACTTTGTTGAGTTGGTGTAGTGGTAGTAGAGATGGTAGGTGAAATAGGGGTAATGGTATTGAAAGAGACTACTGGAGGGGTTGTAATAATGTTAGAAACCACCGAAGGGGTTAGAGATGAGGTATAAGAAGAATAAGATTTAGTTGATTGATCAGTAAAATTTTTCTGCACAACCTGGTTTAATTCAGACACCAGAACTTCAAGCTTGTTAAATTGTTTTATAACATCTTCATCATAATATGGATTGGCAGGTTGATATTTTGGGGTATAAGGTTTGCAAATATTTTCATCAAAAGTTGTCTCAAGAACAAAGCGTTCTGGTTTGTTACGAAAAAGGTTATGCTCAAAAGATAAATCAAATTCAATATCCTCTACAGCAATGAAACTTTCAAGGAGAGAATTAACTCTATGGAGTGGATTATTGTTTGCCTGACTCTAAATAAAATTGTTTTTCCTGACAAGTTTCTCAAGATTATCTACAATTTTAGGTGGCTTAGGATCTGGATGGGCTCTAGTGTAGATCTTTTTAGGAGCCAGATCTTCAATATATTATTTACAGATAGAACTATGTACACAATTTGGGTGCAAAAACCAGCCTTAATAACATCTATTTCAAAACCACACACTAGAAATATATTTGAACTTTGAACGAAAAATTTACTAGGGAAAAACACAATTTATATCAGATTTGTTCGAGTCCCCAATATGGTCGCTAGAATGTTATCACTCCGTAATTTCCCAAGGTTGTGGACAAAAAAATAAAGGTAACCACAAAACCACTTTGGAAGTTGGGGTCTATCCCTTCCAACTTCAGAGAGGGATCTTTCTATATGATTTAGATTTGTTAATTTAAGACATTAGGCTAGTTATTGATTTCTGAGTTTGGTTTTTCGAAGATTAGGTTGAAAAATGCAAGGAAATTCCATTGGGCATGGAGTCAATGAGTCTTGGGGTGATCAAATACAAAAATGAAAGAACAAATGTAACAGGGAAAGGTAGGCAAGCTTTTGGATCTTTAGAGCATTTATGGAGTGAATGGGATGAAAATATTTAGATTCAATTAAATATAGAGCATGCTAGGATGAATTATATACTTAATATCAGAGTGAAAACATAAATATTGTTTATAAGCCAGAGTAAAGTGTATTTAAACAAATTCAACCCTTAATCTTCTTTAAACAATAGAGACATAAAAACATATGGAGAACTAGAAAATTAACAATTTCACATGAGATAAGACATCACCAATTTCCTGACACAAGAATCCTGGAAAAAAATTTCTGTATTAATGCAATTGATCACTTCAGTACACACACAACTTACATCAAAAGGTCTACTTTCTCTTAGGATATTCTGACACATAGGAAATATTTAAGTATAACTTGGTCTAGTGTAGAGTTAGGTAAAGTGTGTTTATTTACTATGTACTTTTGTAACTTACAATCTGACGGTCATGATATGTAGTGATCCGACGATTCATTCTCTCCTCGATATTACCGACACTTGATCCGTGGCTTAACACCTGATTGGTCCATGATCTCTATTTAAAGAGCATGGAGGGTCATTTGTAGGGTAACCGTTCATGAGAGAAGCTTATGTAAATTTTCATTCTTTTATTAATAAATTGCCTAAAGTGGTCGCGTTGGCTTAGGCCGTGGATTGTTTCCCTCTTTGAGGGTTTTAACCACGTCAACAATACTGGTGTATTGATCTGTGATCTGTTTGTGTGCGGTGCCCTTTGGTATTATGTCTGAGGAACTTACCCTGTAAATTCATACATGGTATCAGAGCTATTTGAGGGCTGCATCCATTGGTGATCCAAATCTGAAGCCAGTAGAACTGCATCCGACTGCCATTTCCTAGATATACTGTTTCTGAATGCTTTCAAGCCGAGAGGACTGCTCTATTGTGTTAGGAGTATCTTTTCCAATGAGGAACCCTTTTTGTTTCATGTGAAAAGGTTTCTGGTAGGCCTAGCTACGTCATTTTTAAGATCTGGAGGTATACAATGTTTATTTGCAGTTTCTAGTTATTTTCTCTATGTTTATTTCGGTTTATTTAGATCTTTGTTTTTTTTATTAGCGGATCTATACCTTTTATTTCTGCATATGCTCTTTGCCCCATGACTCTATGTGATCTGGGCAAATCAGAAACAAAGAGGAAGGTTTTTCTCATGTGTATGCTCTTTTCTGCCGTGCCTTAGTGTGATCTCAGAAAATCAAAAACATTGAGGAAAATATATAGTTTCTGGCTAAAGCTAATGTCAAGTCATAAGGTTTTTTTTTTGCATGTCCGTGTTGGGTTTTGTGTTTTTTGTTTTGTAGGGAAAAAAAAGAGCTTTCTCAATTAAGGATGCAGCCCAAAGCTTCAATGACTAAAAAAAAAAAAAAAAACCCTTCCTCTTTTCCAAAAATTACTAACCTTTTAATCTAGCTCACTTGGTCCAAAACTACTTTATGAGAATAAAGGTCTTGAGTTCAAGTATTTCTTGGTCCAAATCTACTTTATTAGATTAAGTTTGGAAAGGGGGCAGATTTTTTTTTGATATAACATTATCATTCATTTCCGCACATTCCCCCACTTTGTCCACATCTTCAACAACTTTTCTTCAAAAAGCCATAACTTCTTCATCTGGAAGCTGTTTTCAGAGCCGTTTTTTTGAATCAGCCTATTTTTTCGAGATATTTCCATTGGAACACTTATTTTTAGCATATATAGCTTCAGTTTCTATTAGAAATGGAAATTCCATGCCAAGTTATTCTTGACAGCCCCAACTACTTCCAATGGTGGTCCTACATTGTGGATTTACTAAGTAAAGGTCTTTACCGAATAGCCTCAGGCCAAGAAACCAAACCAAAAGATGAAGATAAGGCAGCCAAATGGGAAAATAGGCAAGATCAAGAACATGGGTTGATAGGGATGTCTATTTCTCTAGACCTTAGATTCCATATCGCAAAACTTGATATTCCTGATGAAGCAACAAAATAGATCACTAAAGTTTTTGGAATTAAAAATGAAGTTAGAGCCCATCAACTCGAAAATAAGTTGCTTACATTGGGCCCCAATAATTTTTCTTCCATTGAAGATTTTTTGTCCAAGTTCAAGACCCTTAGACTTCTCTTGGAAGGTGTTAAGGTTAAGAAAGAAGATGGTAACCTTATCTATTCCATTCTTACTAAGTTGAGACCAGCCTACTCTGTGTTTGTTTCCACCTTCCATTCTACAAGAGAAGCCTTCATTTCTCAAGGACAAGCCTACAAGTCCCCTTCCTTTGATTCCTTTTGTGATTCTTTAATAAGAGAACAAGAAAAACTCTTACACCTTGGTCTTCTTAATCTTGGAAACTCTTCTAAGAAAGCCTTAGCCGCCTAGTAGCAACCAAATTCAAAGAATCGTAAGAAGCCATATCCTAAAAATAATGGTCCTAAACCAAACAAGGGTCCTAAGCATTTTCAGCCTCAAAATGAAAAATCATTCCAACAAAATGATAACGCAAATAAAAACAAAGGGAAGAAGACTAATAGACATTGCCACTTTTGTAATCGAGATGGCCACTTAGAGTCCAAATGCTTTAAGAATATGGAAGCATTGGAAGCAACAATGAAGAAGCATAACATCCATTTGGAACACTGTTCAACTTCAACTTCATCTTCAGGAATAGCACTTTCTACATGTGGTTGTCAAACATCTTGGTTTGGATATGCACTAAATGTATCTTCTTCTTCTAATTCTCATGAGTGGCTCATTGATTCTGGAGCTTCTTATCACATGGCCAAAAACAAAGCCATATTTTCTTCTTTAAATGATTGTAACACCAAAAATATATATGTTGGTGATGATAGATCTCTTAGTGTTGTAGGAACTGGAACTATTCATATAGACAATGGTCAATTTAATGATGTATTATGTGTTCCAACCTTATCCTACAACCTTCTATCTGTAGATTCGATAACTCATTCAGGTTAAGGTAAAATCGTTGAATTTTCACCTCCCGATGTTGTAATTAAGGACCTAGGCATTGCTGATGATCTCTACAAGGTTGTATAAGTTTAACAACTTTGGGTCATCAAATCTTCCCTCGGTATTTGTTGCTCATAATGATGAAGTAAGCAAACTTTGGCATGAGCGATTTGGTCACTTAAACTATCGCTCCCTTCAGAATCTATGTAAAGAAAATATGGTGATAGGTCTTCAAATGATATCTTGCAGAGATGGTGTTTGTTCTAGATGTGTACTCAGAAAACATCATCGAGATAGTTTTGAAAAACGTGCCTCTTGGCACGCCTCAGCCCCTTTACAACTTGTGCATAGTGATTCATGTGGTCCACTTCTAGTTGTTTCATTCTCTGGTTACAAGTATTTCTTAACTTTCATTGATGATTTCTCCAAACGCACTTGGGTATACTTCTTAAAACTCAAGAGTGAAGTAGTTAACATGTTTTTGGCCTTTAAGGCCTTTGTTGAAAAACAATCTAGACATCAAATTCTTAAGCTAAGATCTGATAATAGCGGAGAATATGTTAACAACAAATTCATCAAATTTTGCACTGAGAATGGAATTCAAATGCAACATACTGTTCCATATACTCCACAAAAAAATGGTGTAACTGAAACGAAGAATCACACCTTAAAGGAAATGGCTAATTGTATGCTTCAACCTAAAGGACTTAGTCTTAATTTTTGGGCAGAAGCAATTAACTGTGAAAATTACATAATAAATCACACTCCTAATAATTTTTTAAAGAATATCACTCCAGAAGAAGCATGGAGCTCAATTAAACCAAATGTAAGTCACTTTCGTGCTTTTGGAAGTGAAGCATGGGTCCATATTCCAGATGAGAAACATAAAACATTAGAACCTAAGAGTGAACAATGCATTTTTGTTGGATATTCTGAAGATGTCAAAGGATATAGAATTATTCCACTTAAATCCAAAAATTTTATCATTAGAAGAGATGTAAAGTTTGCTGAAAATATATCGACCTACGAGCCTAGTTCGGCAGATGTGCCACCTCTCTCTATCTCTTCTACTTTTGAAAATATTTCTTCTTCAACTGATGAAAGCAAGGATGACAATCCTTCGCCACCTTCTCAAGATCCTTCTTCAGCTCCTCAACTTCCAAAATGGGTCCATGCTACTTGGGATGCAGCAGGCGCTTTTGCCAGTGATCCTACAGATCAACGACGTACACGTTCTTAGTTCGATAGAGCCTCTTCTTTGCTGGCTCAAGCTTTAACGAATTATGATCTTGACACCTTTGCAGAAGCTTCAGGCCATCCAGATTGGGACGCAACTATGAATGAAGAATATCGTTCATTATTGGCAAATGATACATGGGATCTTGTTCCTCTATCAAAGGGACGAAAACTTGTTAGATGCAAATGTGTTTACAGAACCAAGTATGGACTAGATGGGAAAGTTGATAAACATAAAGCTCGTCTTGTTGCTAAGGTTTTTTCACAAGTTGAAGGCATTGACTATACTGAAACCTTCTCCCCTATTGCTAAAATGAACTCTATCTGCCTTGTTCTTTCCCTTGCTACCTCTTTCAAATGGGAAGTCCATTAGATGGATGTTAAATCTGCCTTCTCGCATGGGGACTTGCATGAAGAAATCTATATGGAGCAACCTACTAGCTTTATACAAACAAACTCCAGCCTTGTATGTTGGCTTAAGAAATCCCTTTATGGTCTCATGCAAGCTCCTCGAGCTTGGTATGCCAAAATGGATAGCTTTCTTTTAGAAACTGGCTTTTCTAGGTGTCATTCTGATAATACTGTCTACACCAAGAAAATGGCAAGTCTCTTATCATTCTTGTTATTTATGTTGATGATCTTAGCCTCACTAGTAGTGATCCCAACCTTATAAACCATGTGAAGCCTAGCCTTAAAAAGAAGTTTGAAATGACAGACTTAAGACACTTGCATTATTTTCTTGGTCTTCAAGGAAGGTATTTTTCTTCCCAGTCCAAGTATGTCTGTGATCTTCTACGCCATTTTCACATGGAAGACTGTATGCCAACCCCTTCTCCCTTTCAGTCTGGAGCCAAACTTTCCGTCACTTGTACTTCCCCTAAAGTTGATGCTACCTTATACCGTCAACTTGTAGGAAAACGTTTGTATCTGACCCATACTTGTCTTGAACTTTCCTTTGTTGTTGGCCTTATTGTTCGGTTTATGCAAAACCCACATGAAAGTCATTGGAAAGCAGCTAAAAGAATACTTCTTTATGTTCGAGGTACAATCTAGTTTGGGATTCATTATAGTGTAGAAGCATCTCCTCTATTAGTTGGTTTCACTGATTCTGATTGTGCTGGTGACCCTGATGATCGAAAGTCTACTGCAGGTTAGGTGTTCACTCTTGGTTCAGGACCTATTACATGGGCTTGCAAGAAACAAAGTACCATTTCTCTTTCTTCAGCAGAAGCAAAGTATCATGGGGCCATAGAAGCTAGTAAGGATGCCCTGTGGCTTCGTCAAATCCTGTCAGAGTTTGGCTTTCAGCAACAACATTCGACTACACTGGTGTGATAATCAAAGTGCCATTCAACTATAAAAAGATCCAGTCCAACATCAGCGTAGCAAACACATTGAACTGCACATGCACTCCATAAAAAAGCTCATTCACGACCATGTTCTTGAAGTACAATATTGTTCAACAGATGATCAAGTTGCAGACATATTTACAAAGGCTCTCATAGAAGCGAAGTTTACTAAACTTCGATTTATTGTTGGAGTTTAGGAAGTTGTCACTAAGGGGGGATAGGCTCTAATGCCTCCTTCCTTCTCCTATTGTGTCATATTTGTACATCCTTCAATCCTATCCCAAGTTGTTCTTAAGGGGGGATGTTAGGATATTCCAACCCATAGGAAATAGTTAAGTATAACTTGGTCTAGTGTAGAGTTAGGTAAAGTGTGTTTCTTTACTATGTACTTTTGTAACTTACAATCCGACGGTCATGATATGTAGTGATTTGATGGTTCATTCTCTCCTCGATATTACCGACACTTGATCCATGGCTTAACACCCGATTGGTCCATGATCTCTATTTAAAGAGCATGGAGGGTCATTTGTAGGGTAACCGTTCATGAGAGAAGCTTATGTAAATTTTCATTCTTTTATTAATAAATTTCCTGAAGTGGCCGCGTTGGCTCAGGCCATGAACTATTTCCCTCTTTGAGGGTTTTAACCATGTTAACAATACTGGTGTATTGATCTGTGATCTATTTGTGAGCGGTGTCCTTTGGTGTTCTATCTGAGGAACTTACCCTGTAAATTCCTACACTTTCTTCATACATGTTCCAATCTTTTCTAAGTCTCATTTTTAAATATTTATAGAAAATATTACATCTCAAATAAGATTTCAAAATAAAATATATTTACAAATAATATCTGTTAAAGGCACAAAAATTTTAGATATAGAAGAAGGAAAATAGGGAAAATTTGCTTAAATTTGCTGCGCCGCTGAGGCTATGTAGGAGTCTAGTGATGACTGTATCTATTTCGCTGCAAAAGTTGTTCCTCTGATGTTGAAAATTCTGTAGTTCAATTACACTTCACTCAATCAACTCTAGCAACCGGTTCCATATTTCTTCACTTGGGATATAAAATTTAACCATATTTTTGAACCTTTCATCCACCTCGGTATAAGTGTAAAATATTGGCTTATTGAGAAAAAAGTGGTGGATTTCATGTTGAATATTCAAATCAAATTGTATTCCCTGTATGAATGCTTCTCCACTAATAATTCCTTTGGCCTTTACAAATTTGGAAGCATCAACACCTATATTACATAGCTGTTCTTGGTAGTTTTCTAATGGGATCAATTTTCCATTAGAATGTTTCAGAGTAGGTAAGCCCTTTTATTGCAGCAGTGTGAATTTTCTGTTGAGCCTCCTGACCTACAACTCAAGGTATTTGCATTTATTCCCCATATTTATCATCAAATTCTTTTTTGTTAACACCCTCTTAACCTCCATGATTGTAGTTGTCTTGTCTTGAATGTTCAGGTCTTCTATTTCTTTCCTGGCCTTAGAATTTAACAAGTTGATGATCTTTTGTCCCTCTTCCGGTCTATGCTCAAAATCTGCCTTTGTGTTCTATATTGTAGTTTTGACTCTCTGCACAAGTTCTTCCTGCTCAAAAGTAATCTGAATTGAAGGCCAAATATCTCTTATGTTGGCATTAATATTCTACCAAATGCTGGAAAACTATGTTGTAGACTCTGAAGTTGTGGTCTTTGCTAAAGTTTCTACTACTGTACTTGTGCCTGACTTAGATGCTCCTGCTACTTCCCACTGTTCTTTTCTTTTCAACGGTGCTTCCATGCATTGCTCCATATTTTGGATCTGTGCATTATGCTCAACCATTATAGTAAATAAATTTTCTTTCTCCATTTCTATATTGGCAACTTCTTTTTCTTGAGGATGTTCTATGGAAGGTAGCTTTAGTTTCTTCCTCAAAGCTTGAATGTCTGCCTCCTTTCTCTTTATGAGCTTTGATGCTGCTTTGATATCCTTAGGGTCATTTCCTAGCTTTATGATCATATCTTCTAGAGACTTGGTCCTGTTGTCCTTACAAAATATGACATCCTCTCAATATTTAACTAAGAATTCATGTTATTTAAAGATGAGTGTAATTTGGAAGCAATCATGGCTAAACTGGTAAGTGTTGAGAAAATTAGCTCCCTTGTCTGCTTGTGTAAATCGATTTGATCGATTTCATGTATCTTGATGGTATCAATTGATAAAATGGAAGATTTGTAGTCTTAAACACTCCTGGGGACTGGTACTAAAGGTTCCATGAAGGCCATTTGGAACCGTCCTTTCTATGAATAATATGCAAAGAGTAATCTATGTTGAGTTTTAGTTGTCTTCTTCCAAAATTTAGAAGGTGGAAGCCTTCAAAGCTTCATTCTTCAATTTAATCTCCTTGTATCTTGAAAATATACTCTATTGAGTTGAAATTTTGGAACTAGATGATACTGGAGATTGGACTGTTGCTTCTACAGTAGGTGACTGTACTATTTCTTCTATTTGAGTAGAAGAAGTGATAGGAGTTTCTAACAAAATCAATGTGGTTGTTTTTTATGTGTCTCTTTCCTCTGGAGTTTCATCTTGAATAGTGATTACTTGAGGCTTAAACAAAGGATTTATTTGGGAATCTGAATTTTGAGTAGTGGTTGGGTCCTTCTTCTTTCTTTTAAAAACAATAAATTCTGCCTTTGGATTGTCAGAATCGGTAGGGGACATGACTCCCGTTTCCCTTTTTCCCTCCTTTCCCTTGGGAAGATGTGTTTGCATAGATGACTGGCTGACCAGTTGTTCTTTAGCTTCCTATAAAGTTCCCTCTGTCCATTCCTCCTGATTTGAATATTGTTCAATTTTAGGCCTTGGTGTGTGTGCATAGGAGGTACTCTTCTGTTCCAATCTGAGCTAAGAAATGATGCCTAGAGGATCATAGGACCAAGAGAAACTAAGATTGAATTTCATCTGACTTAAAATAGCATCCACTTCCTTTGCTGCATCTCTGGTGTTGATAATATAGGGCCCTATATGAGCCTTCAACTTGAACTGTCCTTTCTTCTTGTAGGAGATGAAATGCAACTCATCCATGTTTAGCATTTTCCTAGTGTACTCTAATGCAAATATCCTGACTGGTACAAACACTGGCAACCTGTAAGGAGGTAATTCAGATGCATAAAATCTAATCTGAGTGTAGTTATGGTATAAATGACAATCTCCCACTTTGGATTTCTATGACAAGTGCAAAAACTTCTTTATCTCTGGTGAGATCCTTAGGATCAGATCACTACTAAGAAAACATAGTGAGCCATGTAAAAATATATCAAAAAAATTAGTAAAAGAATACTCCTCTGAGTAATTTCTAACCACATAAGTCCAATGAATCACTAACCAAGGGTTTCCTTCGCTATCTGTCTTTTGTAAAAGGAACTTAAACCTATTTAACTGATAATATAGGACAAGGTAAACTAGCACTGATTGATACTTGAAAACACCTTCTGCTTTGAAATTGAAAAACTGGTCATGGATTGAGTTGGCAAGAAACTAGCTATAATTGAAAAGAATTGATGAATGTTTTCCAACTACAAAAATAGATAAAAATCCTAACACTATATCATCTACCCACTGATCATTATGGCACTTGAGCAGTCAAGTAACCATAGAAACTACATGCTTCGACATTTCAGGGAAAATTGAGACTGGATATGGGGGATTCTTCTAGGGTAATCTACATTTTCTGGAGGAAAACTCTAAAAAATTTGGGCCCTTTGAGGGAATGTCAATTTTTTAAATAATTCCATTAATACCTCAGTAGAAAAAGGATGATGGGAGACTTGATATTCATATTATAGGGCCTGGAAAATACTTTTAGGGGAAATGGAGAAAAGGACTTCATTGTTATGGGATATGACAACCCTTTGACTTGGCAAATATTGGAGATGGCACTAGATAGAGAAATCATTGAAAATGTGTGATTGAGGGAAGATAAATTGAGGGAGAAAGGATTCCATAACACTCAGGTCATCACTTTTATCCATGAATTTTTTCTTTGCCCAGTTGTGGAGCTTGTACAAGCCAAATTCAGACTGGGCCTTGACAATCTTATAGTAGGTGTCTATCAGGGATGATTTCTCAAATTTTGGGACTGGATGAATGAGGGGATTTGGCTATGTATCCTTTCCCTTTCCTTTATGGTTTGACATCCTGAAAATGAGGAAAGGAGCAGAAGAAAAATAATGAGGAAACATTTGATAGAAAAAAGGGCCAAAGAACAGGGTTACCAGTGGAAAAACAGTCAATTGTGCACAAGGAATGCTGTTGTAGAAGGCTGGTAGTTGGTGGTAATTTCGTTTCTTTAACCCGCAGGATCAATGTCACGCTGAAAGGGATGAATGTAGGCCTTGAAGGATTTTTTTATAACAGGTTGAATTGGTTGTATAACGACAATATTAACATTTGTGGAGCAAGAGGGATTTATTAGAAAAACAGATAGACCATGACAATTAATGACATAACGTTCATTTGGTAATTTCACGGAAATTTTTGAACACTCAACTTGTAGATGACATGGAGGGAGATGATGTGGCAGGACAGTTGATGACAATAGAGTGGCAAGGGGTTAACAAGTATGTGGCGGGAGATGAGTGGGTAAGGGGGAGACACATGGCGGGAGAGCAGTGGTGGAGGGACGAGCTGTTGGTGACAGATGGGGGCGTATTTTTTGGGGGGGTGGGTGCAAGCAGTAAGATGTATTAGGAGGGGACCTCCCAAAATTCCCCAGATGTTGTGATGTTAGCCGAGGTGGTTTTGGCTGAAAGATCTTTATGCCCCCCCCCCCAACCTCCACCCTTCCCTCATGTTACATGTTGCGAGTGTGGGGGGGGGGGGTGGCAGAGGGGGGGAATCACTCCTCCGTCATAAATATGGGTGGGATTTATCTAGACCTTTGATTCATGTGCGACTTTTGTTCATAGATAACAAACAATTTTGACATTTTATTACATTGAGTAGAACATAAAAAACCAAATAAAGGGTAAAACCTTATAATTTGACGTTTCTGGAATTTTGAAAGCGACATTTTGATTGGCTCTCTGTAGGGGCCCACTTTTTTTTTCATTTTTTTTTCACATGTATATCATTTATTTATATCCCCTCTTTTATTTTTTCTTTTCTTTTCTCTCTTTTTCCTTTTTCTTTTTCTTTTGTACGTTTGAGAATAATTTGTAGAATAAAATCATTATTTACAACATCTCATAGGAGAATATCAACAGATAATCATCAATTGATGCTATAATTTATAGGACCCTAATAGATGCCTCAAAATTTCTTCTCCAATACCTTAAGGAATTTTCACGTCTCAACCCTAATGCTTTACCTTGTATCCCACCATTATGGGTCAAGGGATTCCTAGGCCTTTGGGAATTTTCTTGAGACCACCTTAGCTGGATGCAAAATATTTTGGCAATCCAAAGCTTAAACCAAGAACAACCCCGTCACACCATGGCTATTTGGAAATGGCAAGGCTGGGCTAAAATCCATTATCGAACTCGGCAAAACCCATGCCAATGATGACAAAAGAACCAAATACCAACATGCACATACCATGCATGTCAAAACTAGCTAGGAAATCATAAATGCAACCTATTACCTACAAGTATTGTTGTTGAAGTTTCTTGATCCAAATTTTCCTTGCTTGATCCTTACTTTCCTTTGCTTTCATTTTCGTTCCTTGGTTTTCCTTGTCCTTTCTTTGCTTTCTTTCTTTGCTTCTCCTCTTGATGCTCTCCTCCTCTTTGAAAACTAATTCCAAAAATGAACTGACAAAAGGATACCAACCGATGCTCTGATGTCTTTTTATTATTCATGCCTCTAATTTATTCAATTTTCCATTATTTTCCTCCTCACATGCAACCTGTGACCTTTCACCTCCCTTTTCTCCTAATTTCCTTTATTTTCATAAATAAAATACCAATAATGCCTTTTTCCATTTTCAAAGCCTTTGCCATCGGCTTTTCCAATTTCCTCTTAGCCATACACACATCAAGTGATGCCCACTAGGATATTTTTCCCAACATTCAACTTGGAATAAGTGTCCCTTGACCATGGTCTTATTTTTCTTTTGTTAACTTTTATTACATGAAATTTTAACCTGGGGCTGTTAACAACCCCTCCCCCTTAGCAGAACACCATCCTCGATGTTTTGTGACACATATAATGATCAAAACCATTGTAAATCAAAATATAATGCCCATGGAGCTTTATAACCTAGCTCGTTGCAACATTTAAAATAACAACCTGTTCAAATATAAAATCATAATGACAAACATGACAACATGACAACCATACCGCTTATTGGAGATTTCTAACATAGGTCATGGCGGTATTTGGTGGGCTCCAGTATTGTAGCAATAATGCTACAACTCCTGGAACTCCCTTCTTTAATTTTATCAACCCGGTAGTTCGTAACAAACTTGGAAGCGACGGTGTTGTATGCACAAGTACTAGCTCTTGCCGCAGCTGTCACTTGGTCAGCTGGCACAAGTCCGCTAGGAGCTTAAGCCAACTTCTATGAGATCTTAGAAGAAGCTTTTTAATTGATGGATGAAAGGTAACTCGAAAGAAGCTAATCTAATTGCGAAAAGAAACTGAAAGCCAAAAAGAAACACAAACCCTAGCAAACCCTAATTCTACCAGCTAGTCCTACTGATGCAAAGGAGAGAATGAAAACTACGAAAAGAGATGCCATTACTTCTAGGAAGGTAAAATGCATGTGTCTAAGTTATCACTATCTGAAGAAAACATCTTTTTGTATTTTTGATTAAGTTATTAGAATTATCATGCATGTGATTTTAAGTGGCTTTTCACTGTGAAGAGGTGGATCAAGGAGGAGAAATGCATGGAAGAGGTCAGGAAGGTACAGAGAGGGTCTAAGGGATCCCTAACATTCTTTCTGAGAGTTTCACAAAGTCTGGATGCCATGCAACCGTGTTTATGAACTTCTACAGGAAGTTTGCAGGGGTTTCTACAAGATGTTCTGTAATTCTTCTACAGGATGTTTTGGAATGGGATTTTGGAGCATGGATGGAGGGAAAAAGATGGAGGAATGAGTATGGAGGTGAAATAGGGGTGTGAAGAGGTCTAGGACTTGGTGGGTGAGGCTAAGGAGCGATTGGATTTGTTCAAGGATGGATGAAGCGATGTTGCACAAGAAGATGAGAATCATGGCAAAGTAAGCGGATGAGGCAAATGTAAGGTAAGGTTTATAAGTGAAGGATGAAGCAGGTAGGTTGGATGGAGTATGGGCAGGTAAGGAAGGATAACAGGTACTCTGCAAGTGGTTTTTCAAACTGAACAAACAAAGACATGCAAGAAAACAAAGATCTAGTTATGCTACCCTAATATGATCTAGCTAACAGTAACAAGAATGGACAACAGCTTTATTTGCAAGGAAACCATGTACAACACGTGAGCAAGAACAGTCCAAAAGATATGAATGCATGAATAAATCCTACCACTCTATTCCAAACATAAAAAGCTACTTTAACCATCAAAAGAAATCTAAATAACAAAGAAAGATCTAAATCTAGATAACAGATTTTATTTTAAGAATGCAACAAAACACATAAAGATAAACAAAGGAGGTACTGGGCGCTTGAGATGGGCCCAACCCCAAGAGCTACAGCCTCCAAAGAGAGATTATAGCTGGTGCAAAGCTGGATTCATCTTTATTGATCAATAAATGAAGAGTTACATCAAAATTGTCCACAAGAAGGACTTGAAAATGAGCTGAAAGCAAGGCTAATCTATTGCATAAAAATCGAACTACAAACTAGCTAACTATTGGCTGCAAAATGACTAACCACTAGCTACTATCTACTGGCTAACTAGCTAACCAAAATGAGGCCCTAAGCCTTCTTATTTATACAATTTGAGGACCCAACAGTCCTCCTAAAATTTAGGGACTCGGCTTCCCAAGACTTGTAGTTAACAACAGTCCTACTTGACTTGCTTGGCTGCCCTTGTGTTGATTGATTTGGTGGCCCTTGAACTCCGAGCTGATGGTGGAGAATTCGAGGTAAGGGCCCATAAATGAAGGGGACACCTTCCTACAAATCCTCTCCCTTGTTCTCCCACGAATTTGGCTGCCAAGTGCTCATTAAGACCTTCAATTTTGTCTCCAAATTGACCAAAAAGGCTACACAAAGCACCCATTAGACTTGTTGTCATAATGACTAACAAAATTCACTCTATTAGCATAAATATAATAAAAAAAATGCAATAAACTAATGAGAATGGTGGATTAAGTCAAATTAGGAGGTTGAATGAGCCCAAATAATTGTCCATTTTTGGGGCTCATCATCACCCCCCTACTGAAAGTGTTGCTCATCCTCTGAGCAACCAATCTCTCTCCTCATCTTTGATGGCCTTGGTGGTCTCCTCAGCTAAAATCTCAGCCGATTTCTCCTTTTACTTCCCTTTCTCCAAACTTCCTGTAGAAACAATTCTCTGTCTTCCTGTAGAAAAAGTCTGCTAACTTCCTGCTGTTCATTCCTATCATTCTGTTTTTGCAAGATGTCGTCTTCCCAGCCTTCATGGTGATCAGAATCATTCCATGGCTCATCATCACTTGAGGTAGCTTTCCTCCAGTATTGATCAGGTACAGGTCATCTTCTTCGCTTTCTTAAATGGTTTGTTTGATCCTTTGGAGGTTTCTCAACCTCGTTGCATTCTTGAATATTGACAGACCTTCTAAGCCTTCGGAATTCATGTGTGGGAGGATTCAATTTAGGTAAATCTCCTGCATCAAGCAACTTTGTTGAATGTCGAGCTGTTGAGAGTGCAGACAATGATCTGGAAGCTTTTGAGACAGAATTTAAATAAAATTTGTCCCCATCACCCTTTGTTGGGCGAGACCTTTGAACACGGCGTTCAAAACCTTTGACTTGGTCAAAAGGTGTCAACACTCCTTTACGGATAAGCTTATCACGTTTAGTTTCAATGAGCCCTGAAGTTGTTACATCCAACGCTGCATCAAGCTCATCATCCTCCTACAACGAAACAATCTTCTTTTTCCCTCTTGTTGGCTTATCCAACAGACGCCCAGTTCCCTTAGTCACTGCTTCTTCTTTATTCTTCACTGAATCCAGAAGAACTTTATGTTCCTCAAGTTCCCATGTCTTGCCATCTCCCTTAAAAGCTTTTAGGTGTTTCTTAAGCTGTCCTCTTTCCTGCTTAAGGCTTCTAAGCCTTTCAGTAGCTAATGCTCGTTGAAGCACTCCTCCATCCACTACAAAAGGCTTATGTTCACTCGAGTCCTGATCATTTTCATCCTTTTCACCTTCTGAACTCTCTGAATCTTTGTCTGAAATGCTTTGAACTATTTCAAGGCCTGCTGAAACTGCAGCTATTTCAGCCTCCAGTGCCCTTAATTGAGCGTGAATCTGCACCTTCGTAAGAAAATTTTCTTGATTTCCTTCTTCTCTTTCAGGAGTTTTTCCACCATCGCTTACCTGTGCAAGTTGACTGATGTTTTTGTGAGCTCTGTTCTCAGCCTTAGCAAGTAGCTGGTGCTCAATGTCATCCGGGTTAGCAGATACAAAACCTAAGCTAGTCAGCAAACGTTTGTCCTCCTCTTTCATGCATGTTTTATGTGGTACTCGATTTCACTCGTTTGGAGCTTGAATTTCGATGAAAATCCCATATTTTCTTTCTGCATGGTTGTTTCTGCGTTTCCTGTAGAATGTTATTCTGCCTTTGAGTGAGCCCGATGCACTAGAGAAATTCGAAAACAGGTAGAAAAACTCAGCGGAGGACGATAGGTTAATCATTTTGTGGAAGCAGAGGATGTATACTTCAGTTGAACATGTTGCAAGTGCAAGTTGAATAACAGTCTATGAATTTCAGCTGAGCGCTCATTAATTTCTGCGTGATTTTTGGTGGAGTGAGGTGGCAAAGACATGTGCTGGCCCATGCAAACTGTTGTGCTATCATGAACTGTTTGTATTCACTATTTTTTCTCTGCTTGTATTCACTTCCATTAGTTGCACTGGAGTTTAGAATATCCACAACTGTCTGTGTTTTTTAAATTTCACGTGAATGACTGATCCATGCATGCTGCGTGATTTTTGCCTTGATGAGTGCAATCGAATCTGGCTAGCTTCCTGGCTGAATCCACCCATCTCATTCGTTCATGCAATGCTTAGATTAGATTCATGCAATAGAGGAACAAGGTTTAGTCACGTACCTGAAGTCAAATGGCTGCTGTGAAGCTTTTTGCTGCTGCATGCTTGGATCCTTTGGTTGCATGAGGGCTTGGCTGATGATCTTTGATTGTTTTTCCTTGTGCAGGTGTCCTCTGGCCAGATCTAAGCTCCAGGCAATTGTTTCCACGTTCAAATCTGCACGTTCAAGTTGCTGCTGCTGCATTGTCACAGAACCAGAACTTGTTTCCGCCATTGCTCCCAAACGGTAAATCGGATTGATCTAAAAATTGCTGAGCACGTGCCTATCATCATTATACACCTCCCATAGCAAAATCGCGATTAATGGATGCACAGATTTCGAGAAAAATGGAAAATGGCTGAAGATTTCAGAGATCAATTTCTCAGAAACCGTGCATCGGAATTGGCTGAAACTACTTGGGTAGGTTACTATCACCCATATGCATCTCCCCATTAAACAGGTTTTGAAACGGTTTCACGGATATGGAGAAAATTCAAAAATGGTTGATGGTGATGGAGGCTAATTTCTTGGAAACCGTGCATCGGAATGGGCTGAAACTGCTTGGGCATGTTGCCATCATCCCTATACAATTCCCTGTAAAACGGTTTTTCAAATGGATGCATGGTTTTCAAGTTAGGGCAAAAACAAATTCTGTTCTATGTATTTTTGCTTCAAGGAATTCTGTAGTTTTGTTGCATGGTAAGAAAAACTGAGCTTGGGTTGTGATGCAGGCATGGAGATGATGGAGGAGGAGTTTGAAAAGTGTAGGAGGACTTCTGAACCCTTGAGGAAGCTACCATGTTCGCCAAACCACCTTTTTGAAATCCATTTCTAGCTTCCTATAATTTCTACAGGAACTTCCTGTAGAAGCACAATGAAGAAGCACAATGAGGTGGAAAAGATGATGGAAAAGGGTGAGGAATGGGAACATGGATGCTTGCAGGCATAAACAATGGATTCCAAGCTTTAGATCCCCATCCAAAATCGAATCTGGCTCGCTTGAAGGTTCTTCAGGATGTTTCCTGTAGAAATATAGAACCTCCTCTAGAAGGCACAAAAACTCCTTTGTCTTTGTTTTGAGTGATCCTCCTAACCTGCAATGTCATTGCTGCAACCTAAAATTATTCAATGGAAATTAGATTTATTCTTCTTTTTCTTTTTCTCTTTTTTTTTGAAAAACAACTAGGGCGCCTCATGGAGGTTTTCACCCTAATTGCCTGCCCTGGGCACCTCCAAGGGAGGTTTTCACCCAGAGATCTTATTCTCTTTTCTCTTTTTTTTCCAACCCATTGACTGCCTCATGGAGGTTTTCAATCAATGAGCCAATCTAAGGTGCCTCTGAGGAGGTTTTCACCTTAGATTTTTCCTCTTATTTCCATTTTTTCATTTCTTTTCTTTTTTCCTTTTTTTTTTTTCTACCCTACCCTACTTGAAAAACAAAATCGTTCTCAAGTATAAGAATACTTCCAATGGAGCCATGTGCACATCGAGATTAGAGACAAAATGATGTGGAGGCTCGAAATGCATGCTTGGACAGCTATCCGGATTTTAGAGACCAAATGATCTGACTTTGAAGGGATCAAACATAGCTGAGGAAGAGAGTACTGCTGCAACTTAGTGACCTTCTGAAACCATATCTCAATATAGCTTTGATATCCTTGGTCCTTTTGCTGATCTGGGTCATGTTTCATGTCACTTTCTACTATGACTTCCTCATCTTCCTCTTTTTGCTGATCTTTCTCTTGAGTACATGGAGGATTTGATGGTAACCATGAAGGAACTCTCTCGATCTCTGATTCTGATCTCTTCTCTTCATCGAGTGCAGCCCATGGTTCTTTGATCTCCTCTTTGGAATCTTCTTTTTCCTTTGGTCCTTTAATGTTGTCAATATAATCTCTGTTTTGCAACACTCTTCCTCAGCTTTGGTGAACATCATTGAGCTCAAGAGGAGTCATTTGCACATGTTGTGCCTCAGCTTTACAATTGGGTTGAGCTACTCCATCGTATGGCTTTGGAAATGGTACGGGTAGTTGAGTGGAGGTGTGAAATTGAGATGGAGAAGGATGGCACTGCGGTTGGGTAGGCATTTGGGGTTGCCTTGGTGGAGGAGGAGGCGATGGTTGTGGATGAGCAGGTGGTGGAGGAAAATGAGCGGGATGAGAGTTGTATTGGGGCCTCCACTCCTGATAAGGTGCATTCCACTGAGGCTGTCGCTGAGCATAAGAGTGAAATGAATGAGCAACTGGTTGGGCATAATATGGATCTGTGAAGGAACAAGGAGGAGGTGTCAACCAGGAAGGATGAGCAGGGGGACCCCAAGAAGGCATGAAAGTGGCTTGATAGGGATCATAATTGTTATGGAAATTTTTGTGCCTTACAGCATTGAGCATGAAATGTCCATAATCTAAGGGGTCCAAATTCCCTAAACATGTTGTTCCTACCCCTAGAGGAACAAGGCTAACAAACCACATCAATTCACAGAAGTTCTCCACCAAAAAACTGCTCAAAACAAGTCAAATAAGGATCATTTCAGTGGCTACACTAGCTGTTTGTGTTGAATGTCAAAGCCAACACTAGCTACCTGCGTTGAATGTCAAATGGAACACTGGCTACCTGTGCTGAACGAGAATGGACATGTGGCAGGCTCATTTCTCAAGGTGTCAAAACCCAGGAAGCTTCCAAAGTGACACTTGCCTCAGGGAATTCGACTGGTGATGAGTAAGAGGTTACAAATCTCCAAGTGGAAGCAAGAACCTCCAAGTGGACTCAAGAACTGACAGAGGGAGAGGACACTAGTCAGATCTCAAGCTGACTCATCCTCTCTCCAAACATCTATATATGGATCTCTCCTCCATGAGATCTAGAGGCTGGAATTTTGTTATTGCAAAGAATTGTTGTTGGTTTGAGATTGGAATCATTGGGTGCTTAATGCTTTGAAGGGGGTGAAGATAGGAATTCCATTTGCTGGGAAGGAGATGCTGGATTGGAGCCCTCTGGGTTGTATCTCTTCCTGAACCTTGTTATTCATCAATAAAGCTATCTTGGTTTCTCCTATATACTGATGTATTCTTGATGTATGATTGCATTAGTGTATTTGGTTTATTTATAATCCTAAACTAGTTATGAATGTGAATATCTGTCTTTGTGTAGTGTTCTTCTCTTTTCGCAAGTAGCTGTTCTCTTGTCGCAAGTAGTTGTTCTCTTGTGATCTTTCAAGAACCCGTTGAAGCTGGAAAAGCAAGAAGGCAAGTAGTTGTTCTCTTGTGATCTTGCATGTACCTGTTAAAGCTGGGCGAGTGAGAAGGCAAGTAGCTGTGAACTCCCAAAGAGAAGAGAGACCGGATCGAGGGACAAATGGAAGACACCGGTAAGTCTATTGATCTCTCTTCTTTCACATTTCATAATTTAAGGAAGAAACCAGAATAGCTGTCTCTGTTTGTTGCTAAGGCACTGTCACACCTTAGGTGGATAGGATCGTCCTGCATAGGCATTTTTCCCCACAACAAATTGGCGACTCCACTGGGGAGATTTTTTTAGTCATTTTATTTGTGTTTCTATCATTGTTTGTTTCATAGACTCGACAGCAACAATCGAACTGCGTCTGCTTTTCCCGGATGCAAAGTAGACAGTTGCTGCTTTGATCCAATCACTGAACTTGTCTATGATCTAAAAAATGGACTCACAAATGATTTGATGATCCTTTGTGATAGATCTTAGTACCCCCTCAAAGCATCCCTTTGATTGTACCTTGCTTGTTGCTTTTATTTGGCCTGAAACAGTGAATTAAATAGCAATCTGTGACCCAGAACCTGTGGGAAACGAGAGTTTCTCCTTCAGTGCAGACCCAGTGAAGGGATTCTGCATTTCAACGCAGGTCCCGTGAAGGCTACCTGCGCTGAACGTCAAAACCCCTGTGTTGAGGTTGCGCTGAACCAGTTTGCCCTTGTGCAGCTGGGGTTCTCTGCTCTGTTTTGCTTTGTTTTGATCTCTGATTTTTGCAGCCTGTAACCAGCATAGGTACCAGTCTGATAACCCCTTTTATCTGCTTAGATTTCGCCTCCTTTTGTACAAAAATACTGTGAGTGTTTTTATGTGTTTGTGGCGTCATTTGCAGTCTTCCTTTGCATGAGTGAAATAGTCATCCTGTAGCCCTTGCTTCAGATCTGTTGATTGTGATCTTAGAAGAGAGTTCATTGGCTGTTTGCAGATTGATTATACATTTACTCTTGCTTATTGGTTTGAGTTTGTCTCTTTTAAGTGTCGAAACAAGTATTCATTTCGAAAATCGTTAAGTGTTGTAATCTCTTCTACCCTCTCTGATTTTGAAAAAGTAAACTTGTTTGTATTGGTCATTTAAAAGCAAATTCAAAGTTGTGCAAAAAGCTTTCTTTGTAGGCATCAATACTAAGAAAGCGGAAAACAAACACCTGCATTGTGCATTTGCATTTTGATAGTTTTCATGATTGATTTAGGAAAAGTGCATTAGAGTGTGTTGATTGCTCTTTGAGAAAAGATGGTGTCTTTCTTTTCCCTTAGTAGCTAGGATTTTCAAAGTTAAAAAGATATAAGGCTTGCTTATCATCTTTAGACTGCATTTAGGAATTGTATCATACATCTCGTGGTGAACCTTGAAAGGCAAACTTTAAAAAGATCAACCTAAAATAAACTGAATGAACTTAACAATGCTTTGCAACATAACGCACAACATAGAGGTCTAGGCTAGAGACGTGTTCTGGCGTCGTAAAGCCTGGTGACTGTCGATCTCGTGGATGGTGGGTGATTCCTCCTGAGGTACGATAGCGCCAGTACGGATTGTGCTCCCACGTACCGTCGCGTATATATTGGGAGACCCCTATAGGCATAAAACCTTTATCCTTAGGAAGCCGTGTCGGCCGCCCTACTGATCGCAATGCACTGAACACAGCATTCAAGAAGATCGACCGCCCGTACCCTAAAAAGTATTCTGCGGTTTTGCGAAAAGTTTGGCACACCCTCTGCCTAGAACTCCAGAGCAGTTCCTTTTGGCCTTTTTCAGACTCTATAACGGAAAAATTCCATCCGACCATTTGTCACTTCGGGCTCGTTAAAACATCGAAGGAGACTAGAGTCATCTTTAGCTTTTTCTTGACTCTTTAAAAGTGAAAAAGCAAGTTGTGTCTAAGCGTCGTTAAAAATTTATTTTAAACAGAACAATCACCCCTTATTCCTGCGTTGATCTTTAGGTTGAAAAAATGGAGCACACCAACCAAGGAATTCCCCTTGGTGGAAATCCTAGTCCCTTCTCCTCTTGGGGAGATGTTGGTGCGCCCCATATGGCCACATTGTCGCTTCCAGGACTGACATTTGGCCTGCCGGTCTGGCTCTTTTCAACCAATGTCGTTCAGAACACCACCATTCCTGAATAGTCAAGTCAATAGTTAGACCAAACCAGAGTTGCCAACCAGCCTTCTACTTCATCTAACTCTTCCTCTCCTCCTTCCTCTTCGCTTGACGGAACTGGTAAAACAAAAAACCAAGTTCCTAAGGAGAAGAAGGAAAAGAAGAAGAAAGAGAAGAAGAAGAAGGAGCCAAAAGCGACTGGGGGCAAACAAGTGTCGTCTGACAAAAATCCACACACAACACTGACAAGGCCTAAATCGCCATGTGTCATATGCAAGGGATACCACTTCCACAGAGATTGTCCCTGCATCCCTCGGATACTAAGGGACTGGTCTCCCCGTTTGCACAATTCGGTAGCGTTGACCTCTGATAGCCATGTTGACAGCTCACCGTCGACTAGTGAAAGTGAAGCCACAAGACAGAGAGGGAAAGCTATATTTCCCTACAAACTGCGTGAAGGCGACCATGCCATCCACCGTTGTCCCTTCTTAGATGAGGCTAAACGAGTTTTGGAAGATCGCCCGATTTTACGAGCGCAACTTCCTCCTGGATATCAAAAACTCCTGCCAAGTCCTTCACTAGTTGAGAATCCGGCTGGCCCGCTCAGGTGGTCAGCCGAAGCACCTATCATTGAAGATGAATCGTCTGGATCCATGCCTGACGAAAGTCAAAAGGTTGAGACGACAGTTGACCCGGTTTTGCCTTCAGAGGCTCTATCTTCGAATGATACCATAACAGAGGGGAATAAAGATGACACCGTCCAAATTCTCTTCATCAACACAGACTCCGATGAACAAGGGGGCAATTTTCCCATTCCTTTGTCGCAGGAAGGAACTTCGTCAAAGTTATATCCGGCCGTCTATTTGGTCCCACCACTAAGCAACCTAGTTGTCTCGTTCGACTGGAACCAACTAGGCAGACCCCGGTTGCCAGCAAGCATACCATTCAGAATTATCGTTCAAATATACAGAATGGTAATGGCTGGCACTATCATTGATGAGGGGGCATCTGTGAGTATCCTTTCCTCTATTGCTTGGAAAGCGCTTGGTTCGCTGGCGCTTTTGCCTGAAATGAGAAATCTATCGGGCTTTGATAAAGGAACCAGTCGACCTTTAGGGATCCTCCCCAATGTGCCCATAACATTGAAAGGGAAGACCGTTCAAATGAACGTGATGGTCATTCAAGGACCCTTGGATTATAACCTACTCCTTGGACGAGACTATATATATTGCATGGGAGCTATTGTCTCCTCACTCTTTAGAGTAATGTGTTTTCCGCATGAAGGAAGAGTGGTCAAGCTCGTGGACCAACTTTCATTTCCCGGATCACGCATCGCAAATAGTCATATACCATCCCTAAATGGTCTCTTCACGCAAGAAGTGTCTCAACCCACGGTCCGTCCTCCTGATGAGCGCGAGTAATCCGGGAGGATATGACTGGAACCTAGGGGGCATGCGTCCTGGTTTGCTTCGGCAGGAAAACTTTGGGTATAGGGTAGGTTTCCGCGGAGAATATGACTAGTCCGTACCCCGTCCGTGGTTGGAAGAGGGGTTGTTCTGGAATAAGATTCTCTTGTCAAAGTTATGTGTTTGGCGCTCGTTGTCACTCACCTTTGTCTATTTCGGTAGATATCGCCGAAGAAGTGTTTTGTTGAAAGAATAACAGAACAATCTTTGGGTAGCCTGAAAGAGGTAGGCCTCTCCCGGTAAAACAAATGTTTTATCTGCAAATTGAGGGGTAACCTTGAAATCGTACTTTATTCCTGGGGGCATGCAAACCTTTTGGAGTGCAAGCAAGGGGCGGCTATTTATTTTTTAAATTTTTAGGTCCTCCCTTTAAACCTGTAGGTCTAACCCTTTAAACTCGTAGTATTAGTCGTTTTTGAACTTGCATAACGAAAGGATCCGGAGCAAAGCTTTGTGAGATGAAGCTCCATAAAAAATAGAATCTCAATGAGACACTCTTATCATATGACTGGGTAATCGAGCAGTTTTAGCACACAGTTCATGCTCGTTAAAAAATAAACGCAAGATCCGAGCAGTTTTAGCACATAGTTCATGCTCGTTAAAAAATAAACATAAGATCGAGCAAATGTTTCCACCCACGTTTAAGCTCGTTAAAAAATGAACTATCCCGGTAAATAACCACTGTGAATGTAATATCATCAGCCATTAAAGCCTTGGTCGTGTTTGCACCGTCACCTCCACTTTTCATTTGGCCGATCGTTCACCTCCATATGATTGTTTACCCATTTTGAGGAACAGCTGCAAAGAGTGATTTCACCTAGCCATCCTTGTGACACTGCCGTGATTGGAAAATTCCAACCTGTACTTGGAATCAGCTGCTAACCCTGTTTATCACTCGTTCCTCAAAAGATGAGTATTCTTTAAGCTCTTTTCATCTGACTCATAAAATATGAAAAGATTGCCGAGTTTTGGCCTTCCAGCTCGTTAAAGCGACCGGAAGAGCTATCCCTCCTCTAGATTTTAATCTTTTTGGACCTGAGGGATTATTGCACAAAAAGATAGAGCGCTTGTTTTGTTCGGCTCGTTAAAACGATCGAAAACTCATCCCTTCTGTATTGTTTTATACTTTTTCGGACCTAAGGGATTAGATGACGAAAAAAGACTTTTGGAGTTAAATTTATGTACCTTTTCAGACTCTCTAAAAATGAAAAGGACCGAGTTATCCTTGTCGTTAGACTCGTTAAAATCATTAAATAGCGACAAACTTGTCTTTAGACGAGAACGAGTTTCACTATCGCTAGGCTCGTTAAAACATAGCGATGGGCTTGCCCGAAGGGCAGGTTATAGAACAAGCATATGTTATCCTCCTCAAGCTTGACAAAAATAAAGAGGTACTGGTTAGCAATGACTGGGGAAAAATTGGGAGAAACTAAAGAAAACTTTGATGGTAGCAAGTCGCTCTTGAACATGACACTTTCCTCCGTACCACAATTGGGTTGGGTTGTCTCATTCACCGGTCACATCCATGGTCTCGCCATACCATCCATATTTGGGGTAATGCTACCGATCCATCGCATCAGTGTCACCATATGTTCAAGAGAAGTCGTTCAGAAAAGTCAACCGTGTCCCATCCACTGCCATACATTATCCTTCATCCTTTCATGACCGCCACCCTGAATCATATGTCACAGATCGTTTTCACCTCCATTAAAATCATTAGCTCCGTTCCGTGTCACTGATGTGGGATTCATTAACGCCCTCCTTTGACGGATCGCTTCTTGTCGACATCAGCTCATTATCCAAGAAGTTGATCTAGGAACAACCCCTTAAGTACTTTGAAGCTTGCATGCCTCAATGGCAAGTTTCTCACTTCCGGCGACAGGTATACATCAATGACCTTCGACTGAAAGATTTTGCGTGGTGTTCGACGCCAAGTCCTTTATTCACACCACGTGAATTGTACTGCAGTACCTTGAGGGTCATTATCATTATCAGTGATTCCTCTTGCGCTTGTTAACGGTTTACATCATTGACCGGTAATCAAGCGATGTCTTTCCATGTTCGACTTCAGATCAATTCTCACATGGATCAACTTGTACTTAGAGTGAAGATCGAACGAGTTTGAAGACCCCGGATCTAGTTTCATCGATCGGGCTACGATATATATTCAGGAAATATAAAGACATTGACATGTACATCATTGCAACAAATAATCATCCTACTCAAAGGATGATAATTTCATCAAAATTATCAGTCTACCATCAGACGATTGTCTATTCTATGTACAGAAAAATGAATTTATAAAGCTGAGCATGGGAATGCCCGCCTCAGCTAGATCATGAAAGCAGTATGAAAAATAATGTATTGTATTGTATCTTATTTCAGGTCTCCTCTCAGCATTGGATGAACTTCGGATCCCCCTGATAAAGCATTTCGCCCGATAAACAGCCTCATACTTTAGGGGGCAACTGTTATGGAAATTTTTGTGCCTTACAGCATTGAGCATGAAATGTCCATAATCTAAGGGGTCCAAAGTCCCTAAACATGTTGTTCCTACCCCTAGAGGAACAAGGCTAACAAACCACAGCAATTCATAGAAGTTCTCCACCAAAAAACTGCTCAAAACAAGTCAAATCAGGATCATTTCAGTGGCTACACTAGCTGTTTGCACTGAATGTCAAAGCCAACACTAGCTACCTGCGTTGAATGTCAAATGGAACACTGGCTACCTGCGCTGAACGAGAATGGACATGTGGCAGGCTCATTTCTTAAGGTGTCAAAACCCAGGAAGCTTCCAAAATGACACTTGCCTCAGGGAATTCAACTGGTGATGAGTAAGAGGTTCCAAATCTCCAAGTGGAAGCAAGAACCTCCAAGTGGACTCAAGAACTGACAGAGGGAGAGGACACTAGTCAGATCTCAAGCTGACTCATCCTCTCTCCAAACATCTATATATGGATCTCTCCTCCATGAGATCTAGAGGCTGGAATTTTGTTATTGCAAAGAATTGCTGTTGGTTTGAGATTGGAATCATTGGGTGCTTAATGCTTTGAAGGGGGTGAAGATAGGAATTCCATTTGCTGGGAAGGAGATGCTGGATTGGAGCCCTCTGGGTTGTATCTCTTCCTGAACCTTGTTATTCATCAATAAAGCTATCTTGGTTTCTCCTATATACTGATGTATTCTTGATGTATGATTGCATTAGTGTATTTGGTTTATTTCTAATCCTAAACTAGTTATGAATGTGAATATTTGTCTTTGTGTAGTGTTCTTCTCTTGTCGCAAGTAGTTGTTCTCTTGTGATCTTGCAGGAACCCGTTGAAGCTGGACAAGCAAGAAGGCAAGTAGTTGTTCTCTTGTGATCTTGCATGTACCTGTTAAAGCTGGGCGAGTGAGAAGGCAAGTAGCTGTGAACTCCCAAAGAGAAGAGAGACCGGATCGAGGGACAAACGGAAGACACCGGTAAGTCTATTCATCTCTCTTCTTTCACATTTCATAAAGGAAGAAACCAGAATAGCTGTCTCTGTTTGTTGCTAAGGCACTGTCACACCTTAGGTGGATAGGATCGTCCTGCATAAGCATTTTTCTCCACAACAATAATAGGTCTCGTGTGTCCCTTACAGTTCCTGCTGGTATGATCTAGGTCCATGCGGCCTCCTTTGGTTCATATAATAGAGTGGTTTAGTGGATCCTTTGGCTCTCTGATATGCAGCTTTAATTCCGGGCAAGGAAGGGCATTGATCTGTAGGATGGTATTCTTCACAGACAAAACACACTTCTATAGAGTACAATGGACATTCGTTCCTAGGATGCTTTCTAGTGCACCTGGGACAAAATATTACCAAAGCCCTCTTGGCTTCCTCTTGCTTCTTTTGGATCCGCAGGGTATCCAATTGCCTGGCAAGAAACTGCCTCATATCACTCTTGAAATCTTCTATTTGATCTTCAAATTCGTCTTTGGACAAGGGACTGCTCCCAACATTTCTGCTTGTAGCCATTTGCTCCAGAGGAATGGTTTCTTCTTCTTCTTCCCTTGAGGTTCTTTAAATATGTCTTGCTGTCCACCTAAGGGTTCTTTAATCATAGCCATCGAAGAAGAGAGAAGGTTGACTGTGTGAAACAGTGGGGGTGTTGTGCAATCATTTTTCTAGCTTATCTCTACTCCTACAAGGCATGAAAAGAAATCTTTTTGGTTGATTTTTGTATTTTTCTTCTTGTACCTGCAAAACTAAAATAGATTGAACTGCAACTAACTATCTTGCTAAAATGAAAATGCGAAATTGAAATGTAAGCAAGAAAGGACTAATCTATTTTGCTCAAATGAAATTGCAGGAATGAAATGCTAGTCTACGCTTGTGGAATTGAGATGCTAATCTACGCTTACAGAAATGAAATTGCGGAATTGAAATGCTAATCTATGGAAGTGGGAAATGCTAATCTACTTTTGCATAAACGAAATTGCATAATGGAAATGAAATAAACTACTTAGCAGAAGATTGTAGTGGAAAATAGAAGAAAAGCGGCAATCACCAATACTCTGACGCTTCCCCGGCAACGGCGCCAAAAAGATGGTGGGCTCCAGTATTGTAGCAATAATGCTACAACTCCTGGAACTCCCTTCTTTAATTTTATCAACCCGGTAGTTCGTAACAAACTTGGAAGCGACGGTGCTGTATGCACAAGTACTAGCTCTTGCCGCAGCTTTCACTTGGTCAGCTGGCACAAGTCCGCTAGGAGCTTAAGCCAACTTCTATGAGCTCTTAGAAGAAGCTTTTTAATTGATGGATGAAATCTAACTCGAAAGAAGCTAATCTAATTGCGAAAAGAAACTGAAAGCCAAAAAGAAACGCAAACCCTAGCAAACCCTAATTCTACCAGCTAGTCCTACTGATGCAAAGGAGAGAATGCAAACTACGAAAAGAGATGCCATTACTTCTAGGAAGGTAAAATGCATGTGTCTAAGTTATCACTATCTAAAGAAAACATCTTTTTGTATTTTTGATTAAGTTATTAGAATTATCATGCATGTGCTTTTAACTGGCTTTTCACTGTGCAAAGGTGGATCAAGGAGGAGAAATGCATGGAAGAGGTCAGGAAGGTACAGAGAGGTTCTAAGGGACACCTAACATTCTTTCCGAGAGTTTCACAAAGTCTGGATGCCATGCAACCGTGTTTATGAACTTCTACAGGAAGTCTGCAGGGGTTTCTACAGGATGTTCTGTAATTCTTCTATAGGATGTTTCGGAATGGGATTTTGGAGCATGGATGGAGGGAAAAAGATGGAGGAATGAGTATGGAGGTGAAATAGGGGTGTGAAGAGGTCTAGGACTTGGTGGGTGAGTCTAAGGAGCGATTGGATTTGTTCAAGGATGGATGAAGCGATGTTGCACAAGAAGATGAGAATCATGGAAAAGTAAGCGGATGACGCAAATGTAAGGTAAGGTTTATAAGTGAAGGATGAAGCAGGTAGGTTGGATGGAGTATGGGCAGGTAAGGAAGGATAACAGGTACTCTGCAAGTGGTTTTTCAAACTGAACAAACAAAGACATGCAAGAAAATAAAGATCTAGTTATGCTACCCTAATATGATCTAGCTAACAGTAACAAGAATGGACAACAGCTTTATTTGCAAGGAAACCATGTACAACACGTGAGCAAGAACAGTCCAAAAGATCTGAATGCATGACTAAATCCTACCACTCTATTCCAAACATAAAAAGCTACTTTAACCATCAAAAGAAATCTAAATAACAAAGAAAGATCTAAATCTAGATAGCAGATTTTATTTTAAGAATGCAGCAAAACACATAAAGATAAACAAAGGAGGTACTGGGCGCTTGAGATGGGCCCAACCCCAAGAGCTATAGCCTCCAAAGAGAGATTAGAGCTGGTGCAAAGCTGGATTCATCTTTATTGATCAAGAAATGACGAGTTACATCAAAACTGTCCACAAGAAGGACTTGAAAATGAGCTGAAAGCAAGGCTAATCTTTTGCATAAAAATCGAACTACAAACTAGCTAACTATTGGCTGCAAAATGACTAACCACTAGTTACTATCTACTGGCTAACTAGCTAACCAAAATAAGGCCCTAAGCCTTCTTATTTATACAATTTGAGGACCCAACAGTCCTCCTAAAATTTAGGGACTCGGCTTCCCAAGACTTGTAGTTAACAACAGTCCTACTTGACTTGCTTGGCTGCCCTTGTGTTGATTGATTTGGTTGCCCTTGAACTCCGAGCTGATGGTGGAGAATTCGAGGTAAGGGCCAATAAATGAAGGGGACACCTTCCTACAAATCCTCTCCCTTGTTCTCCCACGAATTTGGCTGCCAAGTGCTCATTAAGACCTTCAATTTTGTCTCCAAATTGACCAAAAAGGCTACACAAAGCACCCATTAGACTTGTTGGCATAATGAATAACCAAATTCACTCTATTAGCATGAATATAATAAAAAACATGCAATAAACTAATGAGAATGGTGGATTAAGTCAAATTAAGAGGTTGAATGAGCCCAAATAATTGTCCATTTTTGGGGCTCATCAGTATTCTTGACCGTGGTCTTATTTTTCTTTTATTAACTTTTATTACATGAAATTTTAGCCTGGCGCTATTAACGACCCCTCCCCCTTAGCGGAACACTGTCCTCGATGTTCTGTGACACCTACAACGATCAAAACCATCGTAAATCAAAATATACTGCCCATGGAGCTTTATAACCTAGCTTGTTGCAACATTTACAATAACAACCTATTCAGATATAAAATCATCATGAAAAACATGAAAACATGACAACCATATCGCTTATTGGAGCTTTGTAACATAGCTCATGGCAGTATTTACAATAGCAACCATACATAAATATGTATAATACCATAAAATCATATTCCTCCACCAACAAAAAATGAATGATAAATAACTCACATATGATCAACCATCTCCCATGTAGGTTCACCGGGCCCAAAGTGCTTCCATTGCACTTTAACTTGCTTTATTGCTCTATTTTGGAGCATGAGATGTTTTCGATGTAATATGCATTGAAGTTCCAATTAGAATTCTCCTTCTTGCCCCACCTACAATATAGACAAATCAATAACGTGATCAACATCCTTTACATATCGTTTAAGCAATGAAATATGAAAAATGTCATGGAATTTCACTGTCGAAGACAGGGCAAGTTTGTAGTCCACTTGTCCAATCCTCTCAAGGATCTCAAAAGACCCGCAATACCGGGGTGCCAACTTGGCACATGATCCAATACTCAAGGAGATCTTCTTGGGATTGATGCGCAAATACACATGCTCCCCAACCTAAAACTCCTTAAATGCCATGTGTTGGTCTGCATAACTCTTTTTCCTATCATGTGCCACCTTTAGATTCTTCTTTATAACTTGCATTTCCTAT
Source organism: Pinus tabuliformis (assembly GCA_031772625.1). NCBI lineage: Eukaryota > Viridiplantae > Streptophyta > Pinopsida > Pinales > Pinaceae > Pinus > Pinus tabuliformis. The sequence continues at coordinate 218,815,900 of CM062818.1, read as the reverse complement.
TCAATGTCTGCCAACATGTCTGGTCAAATAAGTACCCTGTTCACTAGATCACTCCAACAGATGGGAGTGTTACAACTCCACCCATACAGTGCCTCAAATAGACTCATCTTCAGTGACTCCTAATAATCGTTGTTATAAGAAAACTCAACCAATAGAAGGCACTCCTCCCATATCCTCTGCGAGTACATCTCATACATCCTCATCAAATCCTTTAGTATCCTATTTAACCTCTCTGTTTGCCCATCTACTTGTTAATGATAAGCCGTACTAAATGTCAACTCTATCCCCAAACATGCAAACATCTCCTTCCAAAACTTGGAAGTGAACTTAGCATCCCTGTCTGACATAACTGTCTTTGGAACATCATGTAATCTCACGATCTCCCTAATGAAGACTAGTTCTATCTCACTAGCTGAATATGTAGTCATTAATAGAATTAAGTGAGATACCTTGCTTAACCTATCTATCACAACCATGATAGAATCATGCTGCTTCGATGTCCTCGAAATACCTGTAATGAAATCCATGGAAGTGACCTCCCATTTCCATTATGGAATCAGAATAGGATGAAGCAACCCACCTAGATGCTTACACTTTTCTTTCACCTTCTGACAGTCCAAACATCTACCGACGAATTCTGTCACTTCCTTCTTTAGTTTAGTACAATAGTAGAAATGGTTCACTTTTTTCAATGTCTTCTAGTATCCTAGGTGACCTGAATACGGTTTTACATGAAACTCCCTCAAGATAATCTTCTTGAGTTCATTGTCATCTGGCACATAGATCCTGTCCCTAAATCTCACCAAGCCATATGCCACGAGAGAGTAGTCTACATCTTGGTCACCTGTACCCTGCTGTAGCATACACACAAGCTCCATGTACCTTTCATGATATTCTCCTACTTGTAAGATCTGATCCTATAAGTATTTCCCATATGAGCTCACTACTGCAACATGGTTAGAATACACTTTCCTACTGAGAGGATTTGCAACCCTATTCTCCTTACCCTTGATGTATATGATCTCAAAGTTAAAATCATTGATTGTGGCAAACCATCTAGCATGCTTGGAATTCAGATTCAGTTGGTCAAACAAATATCTCAACCTGTTGTGATCACTCATCAACACAAACCTCATGCCAAGAAGATAATGTCTCCACATCTTCAAGGCATGAATAATAGCCGCCAACTCAATATCATAAGTCGGATAATTCTTCTCGTGCTCATTCAGTTTCTTAACTCATAAAATATCACTAATCACTCCTACATAAGGACTCAACCAAGCCCTCTCTTGTAAGCATATTTACACACTTCAAACTCTTTATTTGGATCTGCAATATTTAACATTGGAGTATTTGTCAAAAATTTCTTTAATTGTTCAAAAATGGCTACACACTCCTTTTTCCATTCAAACTTCTTACCTTTCCTCTGTAATGATGTAATAGGGTAGGAAATGCTTGAGAAGTTCCTGATGAACCTCCTATACTAACCTTCTAACCCCATGAATGAACTGACTTCATCCACATTCCTAGGAATTTCCGACTCCACGATAGCTCTTACCATTTCTGGACCTCCTGCTATGCCCTCCTTGGAGACAACATGTCCTAAGTAGTGCACCTCTATCTGAAATAAATTGAACTTGCTAAGTTTGGCATATAACTAATGTTCTCTTATCAACCTCAACACTTTTGTGAAATTCTCATTATGCTCTTCCTCATTCTTATAATATATCAGGATGCCATCAATGAATATAATAACAAGCTTGTCCAGATAATGACGCAACACACTATTCATCAAGAAGATAAAAGTATTTTGAGCATTAGTCAAACCGAATGGAACTACAAAAAACTCATAATGCCCATACCTGGTCCTTAAGGAAGTCTTGTAGATGTCCTCTTCTTTGATGCATACCTGATGGTATCTTGATCACAAGTAAATCTTTGAGAACACTGTTGCTCCCTTCAACTAATCGAACAAGTCATCAACCCTTGGAAATATCTATTCTTGATCATCACCTTGTTCAATTTCCTATAATCAATACACAACCTTAGGGTACCATCCTTCTTCTTCACGAATAATATTGGTGCACCCCAAGGAAATGTACTTGGCCTAATGTATCTATTGTTAAGAATTTCCTTCAACTACAAATTCAACTCCACCAACTACATTGTGCTCATCCTGTAAGGTGATTTGATGTTGGTGCTGCCCCTGATACCAGCTCAATAGAAAAATCCACTTCCCTGTGGGAAGGAAACTCTGAAATCTTTGTTGGAAACACATCCTGAAACTGTTGTAGTACATGGTACCTCTTGAATATTTTTTCATCCTCTACATTCTTACCCTTGTCAACTAGAAATCTGAACTGCGAACATTACACACCCTTTCCTGCAACTACGCTTAGCCTGCATAGTTGCGACCATCCTCATTGATGTAGGATTATTATTTCCCTGCAGTATTCTCTTTTCCACATTATCATCCAGGCACTCAATAGCCTTGTCATAACAATATACTTTGGTCCTGTGAAGATACATCCATTCCATCCCCAAATCATACTATATGATCCCAATGGTAGTACATTCAAATGCATTTTTATAGTCATACCATTCAACTCAAATGCTCAAGATCCTACCCAGTGATGCACTCTCTTCTTAGTCCCTGTAGCCAACTGCACCAACCAAGACTCTGCATGCACTTCTTTTCTCAAGACACACTTATCCACCAGGTTAGGATTAATATAACCATAATTAGATCAAGGATCAATCAAAATAGAAATAACTCAACTACAAATCTTACCTTCCATCTCAACAGTGGATTCCTGGTGATCTACCTACTTGTTATCCAAAACTACATAAATCCGAGGAATAATATGACCAACATCCCCAACTATCTGTGCCTCTTGAGAACTATATATCTGAGGCCTACCTCCTTGGTATAATGGAAAATCCTTCTTATGAGGATCTTTGCCACATATACAACATTGCAATGTTCCTCTAGTAACCATCACCTCTAATTCACTGCTCTCCAGGATGCGACCCATGCCCATTCTTAATTGCATTGAACTTCTTATATGAAACAACATTTTCTTTCTTACTTTAATCCTGAGGTCTTCCTGATCCGGATTTAAACAGGAACGCAACAAATTACAGAGATAACCATATACACAAAGATGCAGCGGAAATAATACTTCATTTCATTAATGGAAAATACTGAAATATGCTTACAAACATAAATGGAAATAAACTAGCTAGGGCGATGGTAGCTTATCTCTGAGAAGAGATGTGATGGCTACATGCCTCTGAACTGTGTTACAATGAGGTTCGAAGGCCTATTTATTGTTGAGAAACAATGGAAAAACCCTTAACATTCCAAAACCTAACCCTAGGAGATGAAACGCCAAACTGTGGGCCCCGTTTGGGGGTAAGTTGGTACATCAACTTCCCGGGGTCGTAACTTTGGCATATGATCTCCGTTTGACGCGTACAATAGCTCATTAGAAAGATCTATCCGAGCACTATCATTGTTGGAACGGGCAACACTATATCATTCCATGGACTCATGTTGCCCCCGGATTCCCCAAAAAACGTCGTTTAGGGCCTCAAAACGGCTCCGGAAGTTCAGGACCCGAAAAACTGCTAAAAATAGTAAGTTGTGCTACAATTAAGGAAACTGAAAATGCTGAGAAAGACAATGGTGGGGGTCCAGGTGGACTTGGCAGGTGGCCACCAATATCCACCTGGATCATTCCTCCCCCCTTAGGAAGCAATGGTCCCCATTGCGTTGAGCTCCTCCATGAGATGAGGAAACTTCTGCTGAACTTGTTCCCTGGTGAGCCACTTGCCCTGCTGAAGGAGTTGGCCCGCTTTGACAACTCGATACAGTTGGATATTCTGTTGGCGAGTGTTCTTGATCTGTGTGTCCATGATCCGATCAGTTGCAGCTTGTTCCATGCAATCTGGATTTAATTCTGTGGGTTTGATCTGTTCTGCAATGTCAGATGTGTCTAGCAATGGTGGAAAGTATGGCCGAAGGCGGTCCACATTGAATACTGGGTGCAGGCCAAGGAATGGGGGATGCTGAGCTTAAATGCATTGTCTCCCATAGCCTTAGTAATGGTGTAAGGCCCATATCGGAGTGGTCTCAATTTCCGATAGGCTCCAGTAAGGCGTTCCTTTTGCAAATGCAACCAGACTTTGTCGCCCACCTGAAACTTGTGTGGCACCCGATGTTGATCATGTCGCTGCTTGTACTTGGCATTTGATTTCTCAAGAATGTCATGGACCTGCTGGCGAATATGTTGGATGCGCTCAATGAAGCTGGTGGCCTTATCTGTTTCGGACTGGACATGAGCTGAATTCATGTGAGTAGCTGCAAGTGGCATGGCCACATCAATGGGGCATAGTGGCTGGAATCCCAAACCCACCTGAAAAGGGCTATGGCCAGTGGAGCTGTGAAGAGCTCGGTTGTAGCTATGCTGAACGTAGGGGAGGCTCTCGTCCCATGTGCGTGGATGCTTTGAGTTATACATGTGCAGAATGTGCACAATCATCCTATTGACAACCTCTGTCTGGCCATCAGTTTGAGGATGGAAGGCTGTGGACTTCGTGAGTTTGATGTCCAGCATTGACCAGAGACTGGACCAAAAGGTGCTGAGAAACCGACTGTCCCGATCTGAGATGATAGACTGTGGGATCCCAAAGTGCACCCACACTCGTTCAAAGAAGAGTTTAGCAGTGGCTTCTGCTGTGATATTCTTCTTGCAGGCCATCATAATGACCATCTTTGAGAACCTGTCGACGACCACAAAAACACAGTCATTTCCATGCTTAGTGGAAGGAAGGCCTGACATGTAATCCATGGAGATGGATTCCCAAGGTCGACTAGGGGTAGGCAACGGGGTATAGAGGCCTTGCTTCTTAATGGTTGGTTTGGCAATGGCACAGGCAGTACATGATCAGATGTACTTCCCAACATCCTGTCGAAGATTCGGCCAATAGAAATAGTTTTGCAGTACTGCCACTGTTTTCTCGACCCCGAAATGCCCAACAGCCCGACTGTAGTGTGCTTCCCAAATCATCTTGGCACGCTCGCTTGAAGGAACACAAAGGTGACCGAGGTGGCATAATAGGGCATCTTGGAGGTGAAAATCTGCAACCTGCCGACCCTCCAAGAGTGTCTGGTATGTGTGGCCGAATTCTGGGTCGCTTTTGTAGAGAAGTGGCCAATCAGAAGTCTCGTGCCCGCAAGAGTTGAGCACGGTGGTTAGCGCCATGATTGGTGGTCGACTGAGGCAATCTGCAACATTATTGGTGCTGCCCTTTTTATACTTGATATTCAAGTGAAACTGTTGCAGGTATGTAGACCACTTCTGATGGCGATCATTCTGCAATTTTCCTTGGGTCTATATGAACTGCAGAGGTTGGTGGTCTGTGTGGATGACCGTTTCCTTCCCCAAAATGTAATGCTTCCATTGTCAGCAGGCTTGTACAATGGAATACATCTCTTTATCATAAGTGGGGTACTTCCGGACTGTGTCTGAAAGTGTTTCACTGTGATATGCCACTGGATGTCCATGTTGAGTAAGGACTGCCCCAATAGCATAGTCAGAGGCATCTGTCTCGACCTCAAATGGTTGTTGTAAATCTGGTAACGCGAGCACTGGTGCCGTGCAGAGGCGATCCTTCAACTCCCTGAATGCCTTCTGTTGAGATTCAGACCAAAAGAATTTTGCTTTCGCCCCGCCCTTGGTGACTTGACTCAAGGGCCAAGAAATATGAGAAAATCCCAACACAAACCTGCGGTAGAAGTTGGCAAGACCTAGAAAGTTGCAGAGCTCTGTTAGAGTGGTTGGAGAGGGCCAATCCCGAATGACTTGGACCTTGGCTGGATCGACATGCACCCCTTGTTCATCAATGATGTATCCCAGATGCTGAACCTCGGTCATGCCAAAAGTGCATTTCTCCAAATTGGCACATAGCTTGTGTTGCCACAGTGTTTGGAGAACCTGTCGGATGTGTTGGAGGTGCTCTTCCCAACTCTGGCTGAAGATCAGAATGTCATCCAAGTATACTACTACAAAGGAGTTGGTGAATGGCCGCAAGATGTCATCCATTAGCCTCATAAAGGTTGCAGGAGCATTCGTCAATCCGAAAGGCATGACCAACCATTCGAAGAGGCCCTCCTTGGATTTGAAGGCAGTCTTCCACACATCTGAGGGTTCAATTGGTACCTGGTGATATCCTGACTTCAGATCGATCTTGCTGAAATATTTCGCCCCCTTTAGTTGGTCTAGGAGGTCATCAATCCGTGGGATCGGGTACCTATTACGGACAGTGATCTTGTTCAGCGCCCGATAGTCAATACAGAGTCTCCACGTCCCATCCTTCTTCTGTACCAACACTATCGGGCTCCCACAGGGCGAAGAACTTGGACGGATGTGACCTTTCTGCAGGAGCTCCTGAATCTGCCTCTTGATTTCATTGTTCTCCAGAACGGAGCGCCGATAAATTGGTCCATTGGGTAGCGGCGCACCTGGGGTCAGATCGATGGAGTGCTTGACTTGACAGTGCAGAGGAACCCCTGCCGGGGAGGTGAAGATGTCTTCGTACTCCTCCACAATCTTGTCCATCTGTAGCTGCCGTGCAGAGGGACCCCGTTTGGAGGCCGCAGCCACTGTCTTCTTCTTCCCTTGAGGGCGTATCATCAGGAAAACAAATTTCCTAGTTTTGGAAATGATCTTACTGCATTGTTTTGCAGTAATCAAAGAGATGGCGGCAGGTGGTGCTACCTCTGGTATCCTGAACAACTTATTTCCCAATGTAATAATAACAGCCCGGGGCCTTGATTCATACACAGCATGTCGCTTCCACAAGTATGGTTGTCCTAGTAATACATCACAAACTTCAAGGGGAGCAATGTCACACAATACCTCATCCGTGAAGGGCTTGATGTTGTATGGAAGGCGACACTGCTGGCTCGCGCGAAGATCTCGCCCTTGGTGAAGCCACCCAATGGTGTATGGTTGTGGATGTGTTGTGGTCGGTAAGCCCAACCGCTTCACGACCTCTGCCGAAATGAGGTTCTTTTGACTCCCGCTATCAACAAAGATCTGTATCGGGGAGCCCTTTACCCACATCTGGGAGTGGAAGAGACGCTCCTCCTCCTCTGGATCTTCGGGTTCATTTTTTTGGATCTTTGCAGTAGCAACAGTGGCGCTGGGATCCGCATCAATGATCTGCTTCCCTTTTTCATACCCCTTATCGGGTTCTGATTCAGAGTCGAAACATGCATCTGATTCTGAAACCTTTAGCTCAGCCACCAGTGACTGCTTGGCCCGACACTCACTTGTGTTGTGAGTGGAGCTCTTATGGAACTCGCACCATTTTCCAGTGTCCTTTCTCGGCTTCGCAGCGTTGCTCTTTGCTTGCAGCTTCGGCTGGTTGTCTTGGGCTGTCCCGCCTTGGCTTTGTCCTTTGTTCTATGGTTTAGGGGCACCTTTCCCCTGCTTTGGATTCGCAGATCCAAAGTCTCGCTTCTTTTGTTTAAACTTCTGCTCGACCTTGACGGCATACCGGTATGCTGCGCCGAGCGAGGGGATGTTTAGGAACTGTATTTCTTCCTGGATGTACTTGTGCAGGCAGCCACGGTATTTGAGTATCAAATGTTGCTCTGAATCCTTGATACCCAACTTTGTGCGAAGGGTATGGAAAAGATTGGTGAACTCCGGCACGTCTTGGTCCCTTCCCTGCCGCAGCGTGGTCCACTTTATGTATTCATCCTCATAGCTTCCGACAGGGTAGTACTGTTCCTTGATGGCATCCCGGAACGAATCCCAGGTGGGTGCGGCTGAAAATAGTGAGCCAGTACTTTCATCCTTCTGCTCGCAGTAGGTTTCCCACCAGTCCTTGACGTGGGGGGCTGCTTTGAGAAGAGCAAAAACAATCTTTTCCCGACTCGAAAATTCATGAACAGAAAAATAACCCTCTAGCAGATTTAACCATTTATCTACGGCATCGGCGTCTATCTGACCCTCGAATATGGGGATTTCAAAATTAACTTGTACCTTAAAGGGTGTGGTGTTTCCAGAGGAGCTGCTGGAAGCCGATGCGCCGCTTCTGGGTAGCCGCTGAAGGATCTGCGCAAAGCTGTCCATCATCGCGTTCCGTTGTCGCTCGAGCGCTTCTTCGAGCAAGATTTTGATGGGATCTCCTGCCCCCTCGTCTTTCTTCTCGTCCGCCATGGGAGGCCGTCGGGATTTGCGAGGCTGGTCTTGCAAAGGTTCAACCAGTTCAAGCCCTAACTCCTTATATCCCGACCTTGTTGGGGACATGCAAAGAAAAACAGAGAAAAAGCAGACCGCTCTGATACCACTGATCCGGATTTAAACAGGAACGCAACAAATTACAGAGATAACCATATACACAAAGATGCAGCAGAAATAATACTTCATTTCATTAATGGAAAATACTGAAATATGCTTACAAACAGAAATGGAAATAAACTAGCTAGGGCGATGGTAGCTTATCTCTGAGAAGAGATGTGATGGCTACATGCCTCTGAACTGTGTTACAATGAGGCTCGAAGGCCTATTTATTGTTGAGAAACAATGGAAAAACCCTTAACATTCCAAAACCTAACCCTAGGAGATGAAACGCCAAACTGTGGGCCCCGTTTGGGGGTAAGTTGGTACATCAACTTCCCGGGGTCGTAACTTTGGCATATGATCTCCGTTTGACGCGTACAATAGCTCATTAGAAAGATCTATCCGAGCACTATCATTGTTGGAACGGGCAACACCAGTCCATTCCATGGACTCGTGTTACCCTTGGATTCCCCAAAAAACGTCGTTTAGGGCCTCAAAACGGCTCCGGAAGTTCAGGACCCGAAAAACTGCTAAAAATAGTAAGTTGTGCTACAATTAAGGAAACTGAAAATGCTGAGAAAGACAATGGTGGGGGTCTAGGTGGACTTGGCAGGTGGCCACCAATATCCACCTGGATCACTTCCCCTCTTCGTTGGATACTTTCCTTTAACTTTCTCTTTTCCCTTCAAGTCACATGTAGGCTCAACTTTGCGCTTTGACTACTCATAACAATGCTTCAATTTCTAGATGGTTGGCTTCCTCTAGTGATGTAGGCTCATCAAACTCAATATTGTCTCTATATTTTGTTGGAAAATCACTAATGAACCTATGAATCTTAGCCTTCTCATACTTGAGATAAGGCACATATCTCAATAGCTCCAAGAACTTGCTAGTATACTCATCATCTATCATAGAATCCGTCTGCATCTCATAAAATCCCTTATCTTTGTCATCATAGTACCTCTACGACAAGTACTTCTTCTTGAAGAGTATCTCAAACTCCTCACATTCTTCACATATTCCCACCAAAAATTTGCTTTCTTGTTAAGACTGAAGGTGGTTATCTTGGCTTTCATGTTCTTTGAGTAGCTATGGAATATGAAGAATTTCTTCATCCCAAGAAACCATGTCTCTACATCTTCTTCCTTCTTCATATCTCCATCAAATGTAAGAGGCTTGAATTTCTTGAACTCCTTAGGTAAGTATTCACCCCTCGTATAAGGACGATGATGGTGATGACTGTGATGATGTCTCCTAGATGGGGAACTAGAATGATGCACATACATGTTAGTCCTCATGTTAGATGTATCCAATCATCTTCCATCTCTAACTATGTCCCATCTATTCAACCTTTATCTGGTCTGAGACCTACTACCATAGGATCCATTAGTTTTCTCTTCCTTTTCTTGACTGATCCTCAACTATCCCTGTTTCTGTAACTATGACAAACTTTGAAGGATTGTTGCATTAACCTCTACCTGCTTCTCCTGCACTATTGCAAGTATTTCTTGAACCTCAACCAACCTATCATTTTATGATTTGAAACTTCTGATCTCTACCCTCAATATCCTCAATGTATTTTCTATACCAGGAGAATACTCTTCTCCTTACTTCCCAACTGATCTGTAGGGACAATCATAGGAATTGTGGCCTACCATTTTTCTCATCATCTTTGATTCTATTATTCCTACAAGTGTACCATGTTAGATAAACCAAATAGACACCAAAATCAAATCCATACCTTAGTGATGCTCAGGGGAGGCTTATCTCACCTGCAAGATCAGTCCACATTAGCATGTACATTTATAATCATAATCATATCCATATAATCATATCAATACATCAACATAACAACATAAAAACATCATGCATGACCATGCGAACTGTATACCATGATCCAATGCATGACAAACATAAACATGACAACATCATACTTCACCCAAGAGAGTGCAACCCACTCTGATACCACCGTATAACTACCTCCTCCCATATTTACTCACTTTCACCAACTTGCCCAGGGTAAACATGAGCTGAGGGTCACTATGATAAGACTCAACCTCCTATATGACATTATGGAAATGGATTCAACAACTTGAGATCTTATTGACTTCCCTGAAGTTCTACAGGACCTTTAGGAGAAACCCAACCCCTCTAGGTGTCCAACCCTTGAGATGACTCTCCTTTTCACTGACTTATTACCCCAGTCATTCCTTTGCCAAGCCCTCCAAGATACTGAGAGCCTCCAGTCGCTCTCATGAGCCTTCCTGAGTGCAGCTATAGCCTTTACTGTGATTGCTATGCCAGCGACTATGAGACTTAAGGCTAGTTTCCAGAGCTAGGACCTAGTCTCTCCCCAAATATCCTTGAAACTTACAAAACTCATAAAATGCATAGAAACAATGCTCGTAAACCAAAACTGAAACCAAGACTTTACCTAACCTTCCTCAATCGGGACTGAAATTTCGTCAAACACTTGGTAAACCTACAACCTACAGGTCATGAATGCAAGTATGAACATAAGGAGTTGAAAAATTATCTGAGGTTTAACAAAAAGGGTCACTTCCTTCTCACATTATCTATCATAACATCAATTAGGTATTGCATTCATTATTCATTCAATTACAAGTAAAAACATGAAAAAATCCATGACTAAGGACTGTAAAAAAAACCATGCTTATAACGAGCATATAACTAGATAAATAAAAATGAGAGAACAACCATTAAATCCACATAATAACAAGTACATTTACTCATCAAAATAAAGGAAACTTAGCTCTTATTAAACATAGTCAAAAACCAACTAGGTTCAAGACTTCCACATACCACCCAACCATAGATTGGTTGTACCAAATCTTTCTTTCAGCCAATCACCCCCGTGCCATATTCCAAGCATGAATGTGGGATATCATGGGATAAACCAATCCACAAACAACCAAGGGAATCCAAAGGTTAAACCACCTCCACCCTCACCATACCGTGACCTCACCTAAACCGATGCCAAGATCACAAAAACAAACCGAGATTGGATGCCTCATAATTTATTCTCCAATACCTTGAGGAATTTTCCTGTCTCCGCCCTTAGTCTTTACCATGTATCCCACCATTACCGGTCAAGGGATTCCTAGGCCTTTGGTAATTTTCCTAAGACCACCTCACCCATATCCAAAATCTTCCGGCAATCCAAAGCTCACACCAAGAATAACACCATCACACCATGGCTATTCGGAAATGGCAAGGCTAGGCTAAAATCCATTGTCAAACCTAGAAAAGTCGATGTCAATGACAACAGGGGAACCAAATACCAACATGCACATACCATGCTAGGAAATCATACATGCAACCTTTTACCTACAAGTATTCTTGCTGAAGCTGCTTGATCCAACTTTTCCTTGCTTGATCCTTGCTTTCCTTTGCTTTCCTTTTCCCTTCTTGGCTTTCCTTGTCCTTCCTTTGATTTACTTGTCCTTTCTTTGCTTGCTTGATTCCCTTATCCTCTTGGTGCTCTCCTCCTCTCTAAAAACTAATTCCAAAACTGAACTGACAAAAGGATAACAACTAATGCTCTAACGTCTTTTTATTATTCATGCCTCTACTTTTTTCACTTTTCCATTATTTTCCTTCATTTTCCTCCTCACATGCAACCTGTGACCTTTCACCTCCCTTTTCTTCTAATTCCCTTTATTTTCATAAATAAAATACCAATAATTCCTTTTTTCCTTTTCAGAGCCTTTTCCATCACGTTTTCCAACTTCCCCTTAGCCATAAACACATCAAGTGATGCCCACTAGGATATTTTTCCCAAAATTCAGCTTGGAATAAGTGTCCCTTGACCGTGGTCTTATTTTTCCTTTATTAACTTTTATTACATGAAATTTTAACTTGGGGTTGTTACAAAAGGAAAATTAAGGACTATGGACTTTGATAGACTTATGCAGGATCCGAGGGAGAATGTGGGAGCTCCTTCAAATTTGCACGAGAAGAGAAGGTGACCTGAATGGTACACTGCCTACATGGTTCTAATGACTAAGCTTGTAGAGACTAAGCCATCCTTTTTTGAGGAAGAAGTAGAGCAACATGTATGGGTTGATGCAATGGTGGAGGAATACGAATCCATTGTAAAGAACAGTGTTTGGGAAGTTTTCCCAAGACCAAAAAATAAATCAATTGTGGGTTCAAGATGGATCTTCAAGGTTTAGCATGCAATAGATGAAAGAATACAGAAGTATAAGGCCACATTTTTGGTCAAGGGAAACTCTATATTTGAGGGAATTGACTATGAGGAGACCTTTTCTACTGTATCAAGGTACTCATCCATTAGATCAATTCTTGCTCGAGCTACACATATGGGTTGGAAGATCCACCAGATGGATGTAAAAAAAATATTTTTGGATGGGGTTATTGAGGAGGAGGTGCACATTGAGCAACCATAATTTTTTGAGACATCTTATCGAGATTCTCATGTGTGTATACTCAAGCGAGCATTGTACGGTCTCGAAGAGGCACCCTGTGCTTGGTACACCAAGATCGATAGTTATCTCACCGATTTGGTATTTACAAAAAGTGAAGCAAATGCAAACCTCTGTCACATATTAGTATAAGGTAAATTGATTATTATTGTCTTATATGTTGATGATTTGATTTGATTAGTGATGAGCAATTGATCAGATATTGCAAGGAGGACCTTGCAAAATTTGAAATGAAGGACATGGGTCTCATGCACTACTTCCTCGGGTTGGAAGTATCGCAAGGTGATGGGGAACTATTTGTTTCTCAAGGAAAGCATGGAAATGAGACACTACAGAAATTCCACATGGAGATTTGTAAACCCATGGAGACACTTTGTTGGCGGGAAAAAATTCCCTAAGGGAAGGGTTCACAACCTCAACAGATCGAAGGCATACTATCAACAAGAAGCATACATTCAAGCAAACAAACTATGTAAACTACTAAATTTGGGTTTGAGAGGAGTACTCGCAGGCCCTATGTTTGATGTCGAACCTGTAGGGTCCAAACCCTCTGCTTCCTCCAAAGTGATCAGACCTATAACACAGTACAATGAAGCATATACATAGCAAGTAGTTCAAAGTGAGTGCATAATAAACATGTTAGATCATCAAGCATAAACTTATAAATCATTATGCATTAGACATGAATCATAAAAATCATGAGATCATGACATATTAGGAATGAGACAAAGCTTCTTTATTGATATCAACAAATAGTAGTGGAAAGATACAACTTTATCCAACAATGGCACCAACGAAACCTTCCTCTCGATTTGTCCAACCCAAGCCTCAAAGATCACCTCTCAAGCAAGTGAAAAAGGATGCCATATAATGGAATATGAGCATCTATGCAAGGAAACACGGGTTTCCTATGACTGGGAGTGCAGGAGGCATAGGGAAAATCAAACTTGATATGGGGACAAAAGGACTATAATGTCGATATCCTAACTCTCTCTCTATCATTTAGGCCTTCTCATGAGGTGTATAAATACCACCATAGATTAGTTGATTCAGTTAGGCCACAGGATCCTGTAGGTGGGATTTTGGTGAAACCCATAAACCCCACTCGATAAACAGGAAATATTTTTATTTTTTCATATTTTAAATTATGTATGCAGGTTTCATATTATGGTACCCGTTTGTGTATGATATTTTTAAGGGGAATGGTCACATATGGAATTGAAAATATTATTTTTTAATAAATGATCAAGTCTAAATGGGAAAGGGCTTCCCAAGGCCATACCAGAGGATCATAACTACAAGAGTGATGAATGATGTTATAACAAATATCATTAGATTCCAACCATTGAATACTTGTAAAAGGAATTAGAAAGAATACTCATATTTGAGGTGGGCATACCCATGCTCAGAGATAGTAAATCACGTCCGTTGATCAAGTACAAAGCGGATCCGTCATGTATACATAAGTTCACAAAGAAGATTGAAGAATACATAGTGGGTCATCTGATCATATCTGTAAAGGAAAAAAATAGAGCTATGTCTCAATATCACATATAAAAGAAAATCTCATCAATGATGCTCAAAGAATGTGTGATCACTGATGCTGCATAACTGATCCTCATAATAGTACCATGTCATATAGGTGGAATATTGGTACTGCATAAACTCGGGTGTCAACATATAGAGTGCTGAGATGAACTGCGACATATAAGGGTGGCTGGTAACATTGGTAGAAAACTGAAAGAGATGACAAGTGAACCAAGATGTTGACATTACCCGAGGTCTTCACCGACTGCAGATGGTAGATTTCTACACTATGGGAATAAATGAGTTGGAGTTGACCATGTGAGAAATCATTTGACTATTGGTCAATGATGTATATTGTTAACAAACATGAGATAACTCACCGATAATGATGATGAGAGTCAAGGTACGCCAATACTATCTAACAAGTGCGAATAAATGTGTTGAAGTAAAATACTTGAGATAATATATCAATCAGGAGACATTGATGTATTCTCATTGTCAATAGAAAATGAGTTTACCACTGATGACTGCAAACCCTAAGGTACTAAAAAAAGGACTCTATATTTTGTTCCCTGAGAAATGAATTGGAGTCGATGGAAGAAGATCTGCAGGAAGGAAGGCATTAAGGCATCCCACATCAACCAGTGTGAGTGTAACCTGTAGGCCAATAATTTGGAAGAACTCAAATGAAAAGAGATGAAGTAACCATTCCAAAGTATTTTTCTGGTGTACACAAGATGTGGTTAGCACATGGCATAAACCCTCTGAACCAACCAATAATGAGAGACGACATAGAGGAGAGGAATCAACCAATAGGGTCAAATGAAAACCAAGGTACTGCACAAATCCCAATGTGTGATAATGTAAGCTGACGTCGAACAAAAGGGAAAGCACTCAGTCAAAGACCCATGATATTAATCAATGTTGAGCACAAGGTCACCTATCAATGATGTAAATAGTGCCAAGGTGCGGCTCTAGTTCTACTCTTAGAGAAATTTATCGGAGTCGATAAGAGCAGACCCACCAACAAGAAGTCAATTGAGACCTTCTTAACCAGCATGAGCAAAGGACCAAATAAATGATGTGATACTGAAGATAACTTGATAGATTGGGTATGGCCGTCTGAAAATGAGTCAAGAGACATTGCAGAATGGCTGACACAGGTTGAATTCCCTTGAGAAAAAGCATGACTCATACGTGACTCTATGGAAGCATAAAATAACTTTTTATAAGTTCACAATGCATGAGGCATTAACAAACTCTCCATATGATTGGAAGAGATAAACAATTGGAGGACTGGCCCAAAAACAAAGATATGGCTCTCCTAAAGTCAAACTAAGTCCCATCCCAATGGAAGAAAGACTTATTTGAGTTCTTTGTTCAAGGGCGACATAAATGACTCTGGATGCCATCAAATATGGAAGTAACTGTCCCGTTCCTGCTATTTTTGGAATATATAAGTTTTTTGTCTTTTTCATATTTAAAGCTTGAAAAAGAATAAAAGAATCCCTATGGTACAGGAGAAAGAACTAGTGCTAAAGGAATACGCACTAGTTCCTGGAACGGAATAGTCCTATGATCATTGTAAGGTGGCGAATACTAGTTGTCAACACTCAAATGAATGTTCTTTTCATGGATAAAGGGTGTCAAGTTGCAGAGGCTAATGAATGCATGGTTTGAACTTGCAGAAAGGTCATGGTCAAAAGTGGCTTATACATGAGTCCAAAATGAAGTTGGCTTAAGGCCAAAAAGGTACAAGTAGTCAATATGCAATGCAATAATACAACTTAACATAGGGGAGCCTCTAGGGTATAAAGCTAGAATGATAACATAATGTAATGGAAAAGTGATATGTCATAACCTATATACCAGTGATGAAAACAATACCTACTATGATAGGTCTGCGATCGAGGAGTTGAAATGTTGAAAAAATGTCACAAAGTCTTCATTTACCCTGGAAAACAACCTCCCCCAACACTTCAAGCCAAAAATTAAAAAGTTTATTAAATATATATATTTTTAGATTATGAACTTTATAAAGTGGGTTTTTAAAGTTTTAATATAAAATGCATTTCAACTCACCAAAATTCATTTTAAATTTCAAGTGTTGAGAGGTTGAGAGCTTGGGAGAAAATTTTGGGCAACTCCACTTTCACGATTTCCTCAACCAATTTGTCAACCGAAGGCTTCTAAGTAATTATAAATCCATAATTTCATCCAATTTATGTAGTTCGAATAGATTCAATCAATTTTCACTGTAGGAATTTTAATTTTAAATTTTGTTCATGAGTGTACGTGGGTTGGCCCTTTGAAAGATGTGTATAGAAAGCCCTACACGTGGGTTTTCAAAGGCAAAGACGCATGTATACACGACTTTCATTTAAGGAAGTCATGTACACACAGAGTGTTGGGTTGTGTTATATTCTTTCCATGACTAGCTACCCTAAGTAACCAGGGGGTTAGAGGGGGGGAGGATCCCCCCCTTTGTTGTGCCGATTGCGTAGTGGGGGGGTCATAGGGGGTTTGAGGGGGGCAATTAGCCCCCCTCTATTTTTTTGGACCCTATATTAGGTGGGTGGACCTACCTATGGTTTTGTGCATAGTTTTCACAGATGGTTTTGGGCGCGATGGTTTTTGGTCCATGGTATTGGATGCTTTGGCATGTATATATATGTATTGTAACATTGAAAGGAACATAATGAAAAATCAATCTGGTAGTCTCGGTTTTGGGATCCAGGGGAAAATATCTATGTATATGTGTTTTATGTGTTATGCTCTCGCATTGTTTATTTTCTTTGTTTTAGAATTCGTATTTAGGTAATTTTTGTATGGGGTTAAAACCTACATAGAGAAGTTTGAAAATTCCAATTTCTAATGGATGAATCTTCTTAAATTTGCAGGATGGCAATTGTTTGGAAGGAGAGGGAGCATAGTGAATTTGAAAATGAGGTTTTAGAGGATCCAATGGAATTGGATGCACTAAGAATATGTGGATTGCTCAAATTTTCATGATGTCTGATATGAAAACCCAAACTCGGTTGTTAGATATGCTTGTTCAGTACTGGGATCCAGAGCAAGAGGTTTTCATGATAGGTAAAATGCCTTTACAAATTTATGTAGAATATATTTACTTCATCACTAGACTTTCCCTAATAGGGGATGTAGTTGATTTGAAAGAGACGGCCTGGGGATGCCTAAATGTCTCTAATTACATAGATATCTAGTACACACCATGGACAGACAAGGTAGGATCACAAATTCTGATAAAAAATGTGAGTAGCGTACCAATCAAGATTATCCTCTTCACCATTGTCAGAGTGGCAAGCTCAGAAGCTATACATCAGGCCTCTCGACCTACCATGTCTTTGGGAATAGAGTGCTTTCATCTGAAATTCTTTGATTGGTGTACATGGCTCTTGGCCTGTATGAAGAAGCAATTATATTAAGTGAGAAGAGGGAAAATGAAGCATTTTGGCTATGATAGCATACTTTGTTCCTTTTTCTTTGAGAGAGTACCAACACTCCGACCCAAAGTGTTTACAACCATCAGCAGTACCAGGGACCCAAGGATGGCTAGATGGGTAGACCTGATCAGGCGACTAGGCGGGGGCAAAGTCACCCGAGAAACACTTGATGACGAGTTCTTCCTTTGGTGGGAGGAACAAGTCACATATATAGATGAATACCCCCATGTGGGCATAGAATACCGAGAGGACCCAAATCTGGCCTTCTTGAGGGCACTGCATGAGGTGAGAGGGGTAAAAAAATTTAAAATTTTATGTTTTTTGATTTTTAATTATTTTATTTTATTTTGAATATGACCTTAAGAAGCTAAAATTATTTTTGGGTGAAACAAAAATCTTACAATATTATTTGATCATGATGCAAATGTTGGACTAGTGAGACCTGAGGGTATACTTAGGCATAGGCATCGTGGCAGAGATGAGGAGAGAGAAACAACTGAGACCGAGAGAGTCCTTCATACAATTCAGAGGAACTTGGAGAGTTTGAATTGCCAGGTTCCCATGGTAGCCATAGATTTAGATGAATGATCTTTTATGCACATGCTCGAGCTTAAGCCCTAATTTTGTAGGAAATTTTTCCACATTTTGTAATACTTTGGACATATTATTCCTATTTATATACAGTCGATTTCGCGATTATTAGATCATACATATAGATGATTTTATGATATGTCTTTATTTTAACGTAATGAGTGATTAATGTACCAATCTAATGCTCGATTAGCTATAGAATCAACAAATGAATTTTCTAATCGTAGAATATGAATAAAAGTAAAAAAATTAAAATATCTTTGTAATAATCTCACTCTCAGAAATTGGCGATGTAATAAAGGATCTCTCACACGATATATGTTATTTAATTGAGACATCCCCAACTGTGAATCCAAATAAACCACTAATGATTCAATACCAAAATATATTGCTTCAGATAGTAAATTAATGACAACACTATATTCAACCATATTGTTGGATGCAGGATTGATACATATGCCTCTTGAGACTAACAACTGACCAGATGGATAATGTATTACCCAAGCAACAAAAGCTAAGTTCTAAGTATGTCTACTAGTACCATCGACGAATCCTAGATACACCAGATCACCCATTGAAACTTTCCACAACAGATCAAAAATACCAAAATCACCACAAGACCCATAGACAGAAACAAACAACTATGTACAATATTTACAAACCAAAGCAAATGCTAGGTAACAACCTAGACATAATACTTCTTAAGATATAACCCATTTTTGGGCTCCAACAACACGTTTCCATCAAATTCAACCAACTTATATGCACCTTTCTTCAAGACCTTTTTAATGATAAAAGGACCGTACCACATGGGTTTGAAGTTTCCTACCCCCAAGGTATCCTTATCTTGGTCATAGACTAGGAAAAGGTCACCTTCAGATAAAACCCTAGGATGCGCAATCTTGTCGTATTGGGTCTTTACTCTCTTTTTATGAGCCTCATTTATTGTGGCTACATCCAGACACTACTCATCGAGATGTGCCAAATGAATAAGGCGTTTCAAGACTAGATGTGTCTGGAAGAATTTCAACTGTTAATTAAGAGATGGTATCTCACATTCGACATGGAATATTGATTCCAAACCATAGACTAGTTGAAAATGAGTAAAACCCATGGTGGTCTTAACATATATCCGGTATGCCCAAAGCACAGGATATAGCATTATGTTCCAGTTGGATCTAGCTTTATTTTCCTTTGCATAATAGTTTTGATGGATTTTTTCATGGCTTCAACCTGAGCATTAGCTTGAGGATAATACAAAGACGAATGATCCTTCCTAAATCCAAATTTTAAAGCCAACTCAGACATCATCTTATTCTGAAAATGAATGCCATGATCAGTGACAATCTCACTTGGAATACTGAAACGTGAAATGATTTGGTTGAATAGGAAAAGAGTTGTTGTCTCACCATCGTTTTTTAAAGTAGGCATAGCTTTTGACCACTTTGTAAAGTAGTACACTACTACGATAATATACTTGTGACCCTTAGCCTAAGCTAGGTTACAAGTCATAAAATCAATACTCCACTTTGTGAAAGGACCGACAGTGATGATAGGGAAAATCAGAACTGGATGAGAACACATTTTCCGAGTATATACCTGACAAGGATGGAACTTCTTGACTGCCTCCATGCAATCGTTAAAAATCGAGGTCCAAAAATAGCCTACACGCATGAGTTTTTGGGTTTTAGCAAGCCCAAATAGATGACCTCCATAAGCTCCACTGTGGTAGTCATTAAGAATAGATTCTACTTCTTCTAAGGTCAAACAATGCCTAAGGATTGATTCAATCCCATGAAGATACAAAGTGTCACCAATAATAATATAATTTCTAGCTAGGTGACACAATTTTCTAAGTTCATCCTTCGAAAAAGTCTGACGAAACTTTGAATTATGGAGATATACCATGTTGTCTCCATACCAAGGATCCTGTGAAGAGATTAGGAAGAGACGTTCATCAGGAAATCACTCTTCATAAACAACATCCTCTTCAAAAGGAAACTCTAAAATCAATTTTGAGCATACTAAAGATTTTTTGGACTTGGATGACATAAATTCAAGATTGAATTCATGTCAGATGACAATCCATTTATTATACTTGTCCCCAATAACTTGCCTACTAAGGAAAAACTGAAATGGGTTGACATCAGCCAACACAATTTTTTTCTAAGAAGAATATAATGAGGAGTCACTGACAACATGAACTATTGCCAAAGCCAATTTCTATATATGAGGATACTTAAGTTTAGGACTGAATAAGCCTCGGATCAGATAATAAATCACATTCTCTCTAAGAGAATTGTCTTTTTGAACCAAAACCACACCAATGGTTGATTCTGCTGCAAAGAGATACAAGAGGAAATCCCTGCTATAATCGGGTGGACTCAAAAGAAGAGCAGAGGTCAATGCCTTTTTCAAAGCATCGAAGGAGCATTGAGCGAAATCATCCCAAACAAATGGAACTCCTTTCTTCAGTAATCACATAAATCCTTTTGTAATCTCGATGTAATTTACGATAAATATCCTTAAGAAATTGGTTTTTCCTTGGAGACTCTAAAGTTGACAAACCGTTGATAGGGGAGGCAACAGAACTATTGCCTCAACCTTGAAGGGATCAAATCCAATCCCTTCATTGGACACAATGATTCCAAATAATCAACTAGATGTGACAAGGAAAACACATTTATTAGGGTTTAACAGGATCTTATACTGACGAAATCTTTCAAAAACCAAATGAAGGTGTTTTGGATTATCAATTCTCTTTCAAGTTGGAGCAGCTAGGTCATCCAAATATTCTTCTATAATGTGATTGATATCGTGGAAAGTATAAGATGTCGCTTGCTGAAAAGTAGCTCTAGAATTTTTTAGGCCAAAAGGCATCTTCTTGTACGCAAATGTACCCCAGGGGAAAATAAATGTTGTCTTGTGTTGATATAAAGGATGGATAACTATTTGATTATATCCTAAAAAACCGTCCATGAAGGAAAACACCTCATTTCCGATGCACTCATCAATGATTTGATCGATAAACAAAGAGGGGAAATTATCTTTAGGACAAGCCTTATTCAAATCCCTAAAGTTGATGCATACCCTTCTTGATTTTTATCAACAAGGATTAGATTCTAGACCCATTCAATTAGAGGAACAGAGTATATGAAACCTGCCTGAAGCAACTTTTCAATCTCAACTTTCATAGATGCTACTTTCCTAGGATTTATCGGTCGAAGCTTTTGTCGTACAGGTTTAGCGTTTTCGTATGTATTGATCTCATGCTGAACTATCGATGGATCAATTCCAGTCGTTTCTTCATAATACCAAGAAAACACATCTCAAAATTCCTTAAAGAGGTAAGTATAAATATTGATTTCTTTAGGGAACATGAAACTCTAATGAAGATATTCTTAATAATATTGGGATTCCTGGAAATGTTCACCATAATGGTTTCTGAGATATTAGACATATTACCCTCGACAAAAATATGTGTTGGGGCCAAAGGATTTATAATTTTATGAACACTTCCAGTTGAAGAAGGACCGGAAAAGTTTGACTCAACTCGATGCAAATCAGGGAGAAAATACGACCGATTATGTAAATCATCCCAAGATCTTTCTGCACTAGTCATTGCTTCTAGGATTTCCTCCTCAGATGGTAAGACAATGTCAAGGAAATCCATAGCCGAAGTAGAGTCAAAAGTCTAGACTGGAGCCACATCACGATCCAAATCCTTTAATGAGAGAGGAATGGGGTCATAATCTATAGAATTCAATATAGATTGGTACATGATTTCTACTGTAGATATAGGGTATTCCAATCCACCTACTTTCCCCTCTTCTAATGTGGAAATAGAGGGGGGTAAGGGCCAAGGATCAGAAAAATCAATAGTTCTGAACAAACCTCTTTGAGGAGTGATCTTGGAGGATGAAATGGAATTAACATGAGTGATAGGAGAAGGAAGTTCAAAAGCACCCATGAATGAGGAATACATTCAAACTCCAAAATTCTCAACAGGATGCTGGGTATTCTTCACCAATGGGATGGTAGAGTCAGAAGATGCATTGGGATTTTTAGGAGAATAAGCCATTTGATCAATTGTAAAAATTATCCCTTCATGAGGGAAGCATAGGATGTGAAACAATGATGAAACAATAGCATCCATTGCATAAACCCAATTTTGACCCAACAAAAGATTATAATCAAGGTTGGCATCAAATATATCTACCTCGACATTAACAACCTTGCCCCCACCATAGAAGAGAGGTTGGAATAATTCCATGAGGCCTATGAGAATGACCATCAAATGCAGTAAGGACAGCAAGGGAAGGAACAACTTTCGGAGACCCGATAACCTTCCAACACGAAATCAACATGATGCACGTGGAAGCCCCTTCATCAACTACAGTTTGAAAGATATTCATTTTATGATATGTAGGTTTAATTTAGAAATCCATATGATGAGGGAGTCTCTTCTTAACACTTGAAATATCAAATGTAATAACAAGAGAGTTCTTCGGATCTACTTCTCTAATCGCAATGAGAAATGCACTTCTCTGTGAAGGACATGATTGGAGTACCTCTAATGCTAACATCACACAAGGGATCTGAGCCAAATCTTCAACAATAGAATAATTATGAGCAACCCTAGCATTGGGATTAACAGTCAGATGTTTTGTAGAGATTTTCGACATCCAAGGTATAGGCTCAACTGAGGGTCTCTCAATATGGAGTGGCTTTGGGATATTTAAAGCAACCTTAGCCTTAGAAGGTTCCAAGTCACTGTAATCATGTGAGCTTGTAGCAACATCAACATGAGACCTCACCATATAAAATTCAATGTGGATTCCCCTTCCTGGTTTCCCCCTATGGGGGTTCTAGTACCAATATTAGCACCAACAAGCATTTGCTAACCTTGGGGAAAAGGGTTATTCAACACAGTCTCAGAACTTGAAGAACCCCGTTGAGCTAACAAACACTGATTCCTTCTTTCCCTCTCAAGTATCATTATTGGACTTGTTGACATTCCCCTTCACAGACTTATCTTTCTTCTTACCACTTCCCTTCTTCCCATCGGATTGTTAGTCACCTCTGGGATTCAAATATTGGACAACATTAACTACTAAAGGTTGAGAAGGCATGGCCACTGACGGTGAAGCCTACGTTGGAGAAGCATATTGTAAAGACAACTGCTGCAATTGATTCAACAGGTTAGTCGTACTACTATCGATCGATCCTACAATTCCGTCAGCATGGGGTCCCAACACAGGTTTGGATAGGTCAATCTTAGATTAGGGAGCATCAGGAAAAATCTTGTAAATGACTCCAAATAGAATATATGAGTTCTAATTGTTGGGCTCTAAAGATGGCCTGTTCTTCAGTGAACACTCTGGAGAGTGACACATACTTATAAATTTTTGTCTGCAAAGATTTCAAAAACCATTCGAGAAGGAACTCATTAGGGATATAGGCCTTGATGAGCCTTTTCCTTTTGTTCCACTCTTGGATGTGGTCATAAAATATGAGATTCTTTGTCTTGTTCAAAACTAGCTAGAAGCCCAGTTCTAGCATCATATCAGATGGGCAACTGAAAATGGTTTAAAAACATAGTAGCCAGTTTGCAAAAACGTAGCAAAGATACCCCCTCTAAGCTCAATATACCATTTTGTAGTGTTTCTGGTTAGGGTGCATTGGAATAATCTCAACCTGATCGAATCATTGATCAAGGAGATATATGAGAACCACCAAAGGAATGTGGTTATATGATTTGCAAAATCCTCCCCAGACTTCCCTTCAAATTAGGGATATCAGAAGGAAGTTTGGTGGGAAACGGAGGCCAAGACAGATTGTAGCAGATAATATCATTTTTCAACTTCGAAATATCTGGAAAGTTTAAAGTTGCGAGGAACGGTAAGCACAGAGGGGCAGGATAATTCCACCCACCAAGAGAAGCATTTTCGAAAATAGGAAAGGAGTATCCTGGATTTGGAGAGGCACTAGGTTGCCACAAGTGACTCATAGAAGGACCTGAACCATAAGGAATCCTTGTGGCCCATAAGTATTTAGAGCGTATCCACTCCCTTCCATAGGGTTACCATACATAGGATAGTTTCCTCCTAGCGGAACATTGAAAGAAGGGGATAACCCCTGATAAGGATTCCATGCACTAGCTAGCGGAGGAAATACTTGTGAGGTTCCGAAAAAATGGAAGGGAATGCTCCCTTGTTGACCAAATAGATGGGATAAGTTCCCAACCCCTAAACCACTAACGAAAGGATTTGGCCATCCTTGACCTCCTTGGAAAGGATTAACATTATGAGCTTGTCCTAAGTTCAAATATGGATTGGAAGGAGGAATATGACCACTTCCAAATGAAAAACCCTAAAAAGATGTTGGATCACTTGGTATATAAGTCATGGATGTGGAAACAATTGATGGGAAGGTTGAAGTAACCGAGGGAATCCCACTGGATGGCATCCCGAAAGGATAGGCACTAGTGAAAGGAGTGGAAGGTTGGGTGCCCCCACTCAAAGTTGGAATGGAGGTAGAGCCAACAACTAATGTATTAGGTGTAACAATGGAGATAGCAATAGTACCCCCTCCTACAATTGAAGGAGGGGTATGCACATAAGAAGTATTGGTAGTTATACTTACACCAGTAACATTTTGAATTTCCATGACCATGGGTCTAGGTTAGAGTCTTAAAATCACTGACGCTACCAATCCAAGAATCTCAACCATAAACTACTTTTCACAACAGACATATAAAGCAGTAGATCACACATGCACAAATATACACAGTTTTTAACAAAATTGTACAATATTGTACAATTCTAATCTTTGTTATATTAAAAAAAACCTTAATAATACAACATTCTATGGTATACAAGATATAATGACAAATGTCATTGCAAATTCTATGTCGTATCTTGTCCTCCTTGTCCGTCACTTCTGTATTGCTCACTAGCTTCCCCTTAGTCCTTCAAAGGACAACACATCAAGACTCCACGAGGGTTTCCACCTAACAATGTTGCATGTCACTTCTGCTGCATGTACACGGGCTCATAAATCTACTCTCTGGGTAGGCCTAATTCCTGAGCTTCAATCTGCCTTCTAGTAGCGACTTTCGTCTATCAAAGAGCTACTCTTTAGGCTGAAAAATTCACCCAATCACGCACCAACTATTGAATAAAGTGTAACTAGGTTCAGTTTTCATAATGACATGATCTTTGTAAATGATGTAATAAAAGGAAATAAATTATTTTTGTATGCCTTGCTACATGGGTTTCATGAGCAAGAAGTGTCACTAGGTGAAAGACTTCTTCTTGATGTCTTTAGGATTTATTATTATGTCAAAGAGTCATGTCATGTGTAAAAGCTCTTTAAGAGCCTATGTAAATGTATACAAATCTTCAACTGTATGTAACAGCCCTCCAAGACCAAGAACAATCCTCCAAATGCAAGCACACCAAAGTCTGCAAGCAGAATAATGAAGAGATCTTCATGTCGGCTCGAAAATGAATTAAAATAAATAAATGGAAGTAATGTCAACTCAATGGAACAGTCATGTCAGTTCATGAGTTCATGCCGGCTCACATATGTGGCACAAACCACTATAAATACCCATCTAGGGCCAGCGAAAATACACCAAGAAAAATTTTGTTTGCCTCTGAAATTGCATATATAGGAGTAGAGCCACAGTAGGGTTTGATTGAAACTTGTATAGGTTTTAGGTGCAATTATGATCTTGGCTATATGGAGCAGTAATGACTTCGATGAGGACGCAACAGTGAGGCAAGTTTTGGTCTAAACACATTCTCAAATTGCAGGTGAAAATCTCGGATAGATGGAGCAGAGAAGATCTTGGATGAGGATGCAGTTTTGGCATGAAGTCTAGGCTAATCATATTCTCGGCCTAATAGAGATCACAATGATCCTGAAGATACTGTCTTAGTCTTGGCATATAATATTGTTGAAGAGAATTTCAATGATGGTTGTGTCTACTGCAATCTAAGCAGTGACAATCAAATCAAGAGCTACAGTCTCAATATACTCAAAGGGAGCATTGATGGGTCTACTCTCTTGGATCAACGAAGGTCATGTTGAATGTTATCTCTGTTTCATATATATTAGTATCTCGGCATAACTAGATTAATGAAGTATGTTTCGGTGATGACAGTGATTCTCGGCATCCCTAAAAAAGGAGATATACCATCTCAATAGTCTCCACTATATTTGGATCTAGTGATTTTGACATGAATATGATCTCAGAGGCAGTCACAATGACAAGGATCACAAGAAGTACTAACATGATTATTACAATCTAAGTATAATGAAAGAAGCAGTACAGTGAAGTGTTGTCATGGTCTTTATGGTGTAGAGATCCTAAAGGCAACCATGGTGTAGCAATGATACACTTAATGATATTGCTACAACAATGAAGTTCTTGGTGATGCAATGATGTTAGAGGAGCAACAAGATGATGATCTCAACAGTGCTCAAGAAAGAGGATTGATGTCTTGGTCTTGGAGAAGCAAATTGTGTCAAGGGTCATGGTCTTGGTATTCGTTAATCGAATCTCTATAAGAAGAATTTTGTGTGGGTTTTCCTCTCCAAGAAGGAGAGATTTTGGCCCTGGTAGAAAGCCAAATATTTGTGTTCTTGTCTCTTTTGCTTTTGGTAGTAGTTTGATGAAGTAAACACACATACTAATAATCAATGAAACATCAATCTAAGATAAATTGTATAAATACTTTAAATTTTTATCATGTTAAATAAGAATCACCTTAATTATGTGTGCCCTAAATTCTTCAACACCAACAACATCTTTCTTGTATGTTGCTCTAGGGCTACTTTGGGTTGCCAACAAACTGCCCTTTAATAAGCTCAATGGCACCCAAAACTTCACTTTAGATTATGCTCCTAGGAAAGACTCTTTGCCACCACGGAAGACCCTCCACACAAAATCAACAGGCTACAATGATAATTGATCCATAACTAATCCTCATATAGGATCCAACACCTACAAACATTCACCACAATATATACCTTTGTCCATTGTTTGAATTTTGCACCTATGCTACAAACTAGGGCTTCAAGACAGTCCCTTTTCCAGCCCTTAAACTTGCCCAAATTTTCCCCTAAGGATTGCAGCTATCCTTTAGTGAAAGGGTCTCCCTTAATGCTACAATCTTTGGGCATTTTCTAGCCATAAACATGGACTTTCCTCCTTGTTATGAAAAAGAGTGTCTTACATCCCTTCAAACTGCCTGTGGTAGCCTCTTGTGAGGGTTGTCCCACTGCAACAAACCCTCAAACATCTCCCCCTTCCTGCGGACCTCCAACAAGGTACTCCGACATTACTTCAACAATCTCAGTGCTCCTGAAATGCCTCCAAAACAGGCTTGTGAGGAGCCTCCTCAACTCGGCCTAGCCTCCAACACTTTCAACCTCCACTACAGCAACTTCAGTCCTCAAACAACCCTGAAACATACCTCAAATCAACACATTGTTCTACACCCTTCTTGCTGCAACTAGGGTACATAAGTATCCTTTCTCCAACAAGATACTTGTGAGGTAGGCGTTGCACAAGATGGATGCTCTCAACACATCACATCACCCTCTATTTATAGCCAAAAGAGGGGCTCCAATAAATAGATGAAGAGACACATCTATTGGACTAATTTACTTCAAGCCTACATGACTTGAAAACCAATAATTACTTGTCAACTTCAAAAATTCATTTATACACTTCTATAACATGGAATTCGATGATTCTTGAAGTGTTGGATTCTCCTTTATTCCCTTTATTGTCTCATGCCATCACATGTAGAAATGTGCTCCCAGAAATTCCCAAAACATGATTGGGTGAAAAACCCCATCCTTGGGTTCCAAGCCCACAAGTGACGCTTATGGTTTTTTTCCCTCCAAACCCTGAACCCTAGGGCTTGGAGTACCTCCCAAGCTACACAAATAAACATAAAATTGGCCATCTGGAAAAAAGAAGCGTGAATAGAGTTTTTCGACCTGTGAGTTGGGGTACCCACATATGATATAACGTAAGGAAGGTGAGAAGGAAGAGATGTCAAAGGAGTCACAGGGGACTCAGGAATTTCCTCAATATCAATCTCGTCTTCCAATTGGAAGAGCACCCTAGCAAGGACCAGAGTGTTTCCGTCCAAATTATGAACTGAACTAGGTTCACCCTGTGAAATGAGAGCCCCTAAAGCAGGATTAATCTCCAATGTGTCAACTGCTACTGGTTGAAAATCACCAACATAACTACTCCTACACCTTCTAGATGAAGGCTCGACACTCACAGGTGAAAGCCCACGAAGCCTCCTAAACCGACGAACCTATCGATTAGATACTTTTAAATATTAAGAGAACTTTTAAAGACTCAAAAAATAAAAACTTATGGCAATCGAGGAGTAAAGAGAAGTCACTAAAGTCCCTAAAGATACAACCAAACAAGCAACTTCCAGGTATTTCCGTTCTAGGTGATTAGAACTGCACACCAAAATACAAAAAAATGAAGATAAGGACATTTTGAAGATAGTTTGGGATAATTACAGCCCAATCCTACTACCAAAGGTATTAGAAATAGTAACACTGACCTCCAGACAATAGCCTTTTCTAGTGCAAGTACCCGAGGTTCACAAGGGCACACTCTAGAAGTACTATGAAAGTGATGCAACATTTGTCTCAGGTACCACGAGCATTCCCCCTCGTAGTCACCTGTGTGGTCCCAAAGATAGGAAACTAAGGTCACCAGCTCATAATCTGAAGTCGCACAGAACAGTCGTGGGTGCAGGATCCACAAGTAGGAGAGGAGGTATCTCTCTTTTCCTGTATTCACTCGTCCTCATGCTTAGCTCATGTGTTAGAAGAGCTTTCCTAGACACCTTAATGAGACTAGATTTTCACTCTTTAATCAACTTCTATATTTTAGTTTAGAGTGACCTTGGAGCGTTTACTCTCCACACACCTATTCCAAGGCCCTAAATGCCCTAGACTAATTGACGTATCTATGACAAAAAGAAAACTATAGTTCATTTTAGATTAAGCGCTTGGTTTTATTGGTTGATATTTAGGTCATGGGTAGTGGAAGTGAAACTTATGATGTTCTGATGCACAAAGAAACGAATAGAAAACTAGGCTACATGAAAATGAAACTTCTTTTTCTTCGATGAAAAGTGATCTCTACAAGGTTCTACGAGAAATTTATGAAAGCAAAAACTCTTTTCTTTTTCTTTTAAACATGCTCACACATTCAATATCTATTGAAAGAGACTAAAATGCCTAAAATTCAAACTACCTTAATGCATACTAGAATTCCTAAATGCAAGATTCTATGGATTGCTCTAAAAAACATATGTGTTATTTCAAGTTCCTAAAGTCAAAATCTAACCAAACAAGGAGTAACAAATATCCAAGAAAATATCTCCTAAGTGAAGAAAATTGAAACCTTAAACAAATATTTGCACACTTGTTGATAAACCAAAAGATCAAAAACCAAAAACCAAAGAAAGAAAAGGCAAAAACCAATGTTTTCTTTTTTCTTTTTAAGGACTTAAAACCAAAGTTTCAAGAAGGCAAAGCAATCAATCACCTTAAAATCAAAATCAAGTGAAAAGACTCCAAACTTCACAAGCCATAAACAATCACCAAGATGATAAGACCAAAGTGATTAAGATACCAAAACACTTGAACAACTTGACCTGAAGGATACCTAAAAGATTCAGACAAATAGAAATATTTCAGAGAACCAAAATCCTTCATTGAACCAAAATTGCTAAGAACTTTCTCAAATAACCAAAAAGAAACTAAATGAGACAACTTCAAGAATACAAAGTGAAGCAGTGAAAATATTGGATCATAAGGAAAGTTGAGAATCAACTCACTGTTCTAGAAGCATAGAATAGTCAGACACTTTACTAAAAGGTATGAAATCCAAACCAAGAATGCAAAATTGCGAAAAATTGCAAACACTAGGCTGACAAAATATTTTTACAAAAAGAGATAAAGAAACCGACACTAGCAAGAAACAAGATCATTCGAGATTGCAAATGACTTCAAAAGAGTAGGAAAACCAGGCAAATCCCCCAACTAAAATACTTTTTTTGAAAAAAATTGATTTTTCCAAAATATACGCGATTGCGTATTGTCAAAGCCGTGTGTACACGCAATTGTTTATGAAGAAACACATGTATACACAAGTTCTTTGGAATAAACCACATGTGTATGCTTTTGTATACAAGAAAAAATGTGTATATGCAGAAAAATAGGGAAAAATAAAAAATACAGACCTGATCCAAAAGATTAGATTGATTTCCCATACTGCAAATGAGTCAATAATACTGAAAAAATCAAGAAAAAAGAAAGAGAAACCGAGATCAAGGAAAAAAAAAACCCTTCTAGGAAATACGAGATTGTATTCCCAGTGGAGTCGCTAGTTCTGTTGGTGGGAATAAATTCCCTAAGATAAGAATTGACAACCTCAACAGATCGAAGGTAGACTATCAACAAGAAACATAGATTCAAGCAAGAAAACTATGTAAACTACTAAATTTGGGTTTGGGAGGAGTACTTGTAGGCCCTACATTTGATGTCGATCTCGTAGGGTCCAAATCCTCTGCTTCCTCCAAAGTGATCAAGCCTGTAACATAGTTCAGAGAAGCATATACATAGCAAGAAGTTAAAAGTGCATGCATAATAAAAATGTTAGGTCATCAAGCATAAACATATTAATCATGATCTATTATACATGAATCATAAAAAATATGAGATCATGACATATCAAGAACGAGACAAAGCTTCTTTACTGATATCAACAAATAGTAGTGGAAAGATACAACCTCATTTGACCACGACACCAATGAAACATTCCTCTAGATCTGTCTAGCACAAGTCTCAAATATCACCTCTCAAGCATGTGCAAAAGGATTCCATATAATGGAAGATGAACATTTATTCAAGGAAACAAGGGTTTCCTATGACTGGGAGTGCAGGAGGCACAAAGAAAATCAGACTTGATATGGGGAAAAAAGGACCATTAGTTCAATATCCTATCTCTCTCTATAATTTAGGCCTTCCCATGAGGTGTATAAATACCACCAGAAATCAGTTGATTCAGTTAGGCCACAGACTATTGTAGGTGGTCTTTCGGTGAAACTCATAAACCCCACCCGAGAAATAGAAAATATTTTTATTTTTTCATATTTTAAATTATGTATGCAGGTTCTGTATTATGGTACCTATGTGTGTATGCACTTTTTAAAGGGAAATGTTCGTATGGAATTGAAAATATTATTTTTTAATAAATGATCAATTCTGAATGGGAAAGGGATGCCCAAGGCCATATCAAAGCATAATAACTACATGAGTGTTGAATGATGCTATAACAAACCTCTAGCAACCAGCTAGAGGAAGGAGGATGCCACTTTAGGTGAGGAAGTGGATTCTACAATTTATCGACAGTTAGTGGGTTCACTAATGTATCTTGTGAACACGCGACCATTTATGTGCTATGCAGTAAACCAACTTATCCAAGCTAGGGTTAAGCCAACCAATTTATTTTGGAAGGCAATTAATCATGTTTTATAGTACCTCAAAGCCACTACCCAGTTTGGAATATGGTACAAACAAACAAAGGGAGTGAAGTTGTGAGGCTTCACAAAGCAGATTGAGCAGGGAGTCCATCCGATTGAAAGAGTACATCAAGTGGAATTTTCATTTTTGGGTCCACAACAGTTTCTTGGTACATCAGGAATAAAAGATATGTCGCACTCAGCTCGGTAGAAGCAGAATACATGGCTGCAAGTCAAGCAACATGTGAGGCGATCTGGATGAGAAATATACTTTTAGGACTGTTTGGTCAGATGACGGACCCAAATGTGATTTATTGTGATAATCATAGTTGCATCAAGCTCTCTAAGAATCCTATATTTCATGATCGATCTAAGCATATAGATATCTAGTATCACCATTTGCGAGACTTTGTGCAGAGGTGGATAATGTTGCTACAATACATTCCGACAGAGGAACAAGATACTGACATTTTTACAAAGGCCTTGTCAAGAGGGTAGTTCGAGTTCCATAGGTGTAGGATAGGGTTGGTTGATAATCCCATTCTTGTTGAGAGGGGGTGTTAAAAAATGCAGCAAGAAATTCTCAATTTGATTTTTTCCTTGATTAAATTGAGAAATTTTGAATTTCCACATTAGAAAACAACTTAGATGCAGTTACCTTGTGTGACATGGTTTGTGTCACCCAGTTCACTCATTAAATTCGAGTTGGAGGAGTTAGAGTTCAGTTAAGCATGTGTAATTGCTAATTTGTAGCTGTCAATGTCAATTATTTCAACTTGTTTTTAATTAAACTAGTTCCATCTGTTGAAGGAACTAGTGGAAGGTTAGTTGTGCAGTGAGACTTTAGTCTAACTCAAAGATCATCCATCTAACTAATCAATCAACACAAAATAGTTAGTGTATGCGAAGAATTCAAGTTCCCCAACTGTGGTGGAGATTCCAAGGCAGTGTAACATCAATTGTAGACTAGTCTTGAGTGTACATGGGTTGCATGCAGTCAGATGATCAACCTTGGGAATTGTGTAGTCAATTTGAGGAATTTCCTAAATAATAGGGGCCTAATTTCTCAAGGAAATGCACAAGGAAATAGGGGCTCAAGCAGAGGCATAAATTGACTAAGTATGGGTTTGAGCTTCTCAGTGAGTAGAGAGATAGGTTATTCACTTGCATGTTGGGTTCAATTGAGCAAAGAAATTGTAATACATCTCTATTCATCAAATTAATGCAAGCAGACATAGGGTTTTTTAGCAGATTTCTTTCCCTTGGAAGAATATTGTGTGCACATGTGTTATTTCTCATTGCATGTTTTTTTATTGATGTTCTAAATCGTGAATTGAATTCCACAAAGCAGTAGAGTAGCTTTGTGTCTTGTGATTTTGATTAAAACTTCAAGAGAAGTTGCAAATTTACACCATAATTTCTACATTTTACTCAAATTTTGAGTGGAAGAACTCATTGGATGCATAATTTAATTCCCTATCTAAGGATTACCCATGTTGCATACTTTCAATGGACCTTGCTACACAAAAAATCAAGAATACATGAGAAAATGTGACTGCAATCACGTTTTTCATGTATTTCTCATTTTCATGTAGTAGGGTCCATCGAAAGTATGCAACATGTGATTTCCTTTGACGAGGAATTAAAGTATGCATCTAATGTGTGCTCCTACTCGAAATTTGAGTAAAAGCATAGGGAGATAAGTTGAAGATATGAGTTGAAAATTTGGTTTTTATTTTTATTTTTATTTTTATTTTTTAATTACTTTTTTACTCCAAAAATGGTGAATCATCTCCTATGGTTGGCATCATCATCTTGAATCTTATTGGTTCTTATAAAGTTGATTTGGTTGTACATTTTTGTTTTGAGGCCCTTTTTTAACCTCAAAATTTCTCTAATGAACATTCATTAGTTAGGACCCAATGGTAATTCTCACATCCAAGAGAGGCTAGGTGTTGTCCTTGAAACTATAATCTATAAAAAAATGGAGATGATATGTTTGATGGGAGACCCGACGATAGTTAATGCAATTGTTGTGCCATGCCAATGCAGAACTTTAGGGGATGTTGCATAAGAGCTGAGCCCCATTTTTCCAAGCTCACTTATGGAAATTCCAATGCCCTTCTTGGCCATTATATTTTCCTTTGCATTACTTTCTTGATTTACATGAAAAAATGAGATTTTGTCTTTTAAACTTTCCTCCTTAGTTGCACCAACTATCACTATAGCAAACTTTCTATTTATAGGTGATTTTTTCTCAAACACCACCTTGATGATTACTATGGAAAATCCTAAGACAATTAACAATTTTAACCTTGAATTATTTTTCCAACAAGACTACTCTCAAGAGTATGTATGCTTTTGCTTTTGATGCCAATCCAAGTCCCCATGCATGGGATGCATCTTTTATTCCTCTGATCTTAAATAATATCCCCTTGCACCTACCACCCCAATTGAAAAATGATTGTTATATATAGGAAATAACTTCATTACTTAAAATTTTGTGAGGTAAAAGTTCCTCATAATTTTTTTCTCAAAATTCCCAACATAATATCTAATCTCAAATGTCATAAAAACATCTAGTTATAAGTTATTTTTAGAGCTACAAGCATTAAAAATATGAAAACATCAATTCTACCTTGTATGCATCTTAGAAAGTAAATATAAAATAAAAATGAGTTCATTTAGTAGATGAATTGTTTCCCTATGTTCCATTAATCCAATGGGTAATTCCAACAAAAGCATAAACAAAGTGTATTAAAAATGGAAAAAAAACATAAATAATTATGTTGTAATAGTTCACAAGCATCACACAATGCATTAATTAAGGTACTTAAAGAACAATAACTTCAACTTAGGAGTGATTAATAATCATAGCTAACCATTTCAAGGAACTTGACGCTGTTCAAAAACACTTTCTTGAGTGGATTTTCCATATTCTAATGCTAATAACCTTGAACTAAGTTTGTATTCTTGTGGTATATCTGCATGTTGTTTATCACTTCACTTCTAAATTTGATCTTGCATAAACTCACAAGTAATTTCATAGTTATCTCTATGCAGCCTAATTGAAAAGAGAGACCATAAATTCAAAATATTTATATGGTAAAAGCTGAATCACCCATGAGGTGTAGACTAGTTGGTTTTTGTGGAATTAATCCCTGTTAGATCACTATTTCAAATATCATGAGAAGAGGTTGAGAATGGAACCACTCATAAGGGTTAAAAATATCCCATAGAGAAAAAATGATAAAAAATAAATCATAATAAACAATGTTCTTGCTTTAAAAGTTTAGGCAACATAGTGGCTAGTCTTGGTTTAAAAATAAAAATTGAAAATAAAGATATGCTATCAAAGCCAACTAGACCTAAGTGAGTCTAGCAACATCTGGTCCATGAGAAAAATTCTTCATACTTGATAACACATGTAAGATACTTCGACGATTTTCAATAATATCCTTTCTCATTCTCCCTGGGATCGACCATCTTTTCTCAACTTCGACAATTTTGAGTTGAGAGAATATATTAGCATTATAGAATGTGAAATTTCAATAATATCCTTTCTCATTCTCCCTGGGATGGACCATATTTTCTCAACTTCGACAATTTTGAGTTGGGAGAATATATTAGCATTATAGAATGTGAAATTTGCTCTCGCTACCATTTTATTTTATGACTATGTCCATTATTCTTGGCATTTTGTTGAGTTGGCTTTAATTACACTAATAAGAATCCTACTATTGGAAATTTGGAACCATATGATAATCCTAGGTTATCTTTGTGCAATTAAAAATGTTTGATACTTAATATTCTTTTTTTATAATATATCGTTAATGTAGTGGATTAACATTTCAGGTTCTCATCGCACACTTAAAAATGTTTAATACTTAATATGATTTCATTTAGTATATCGAAGTACCTAATTAAATGAGTTAACCTCCTTACACTTATCAATCAATCAAAAGATTTGATTGAATGAGTTAATATCCTTACACTTATTAATTAATCAATCAAAGGATCCAATTAAATGAGTTAGCATGCTTACACTTAATAATCAATCATTCATCCTTAATATTATTATGGATTAGCATTTTAGGTTTTTTCTGGTCATGCACTTAAAATGCTTGATATATATATAACATGTTCAATATTTCGAAATATCAAATTAAATGAGTCAATCAAAGGACCTTGTTGAATGAGGTTACCTTGTTGAATGATCTAACCTCATTACACTTATTAATCAAGTTATCAATCATTTTTCATTAATCAATGAATGAGCTAACCTCCTTACACTTATTAATCAAGTTATATCATTTGTTATTAATATAATGGATTAGCATTTAACTCAACCATGTAGTGGACTAGACCTTCACTTAGACACGTAGTGGATTACACTGGGAGATGGAGTTAAACCATTCTATGCATCGTGATGGTGGGAAGGATGGGGTTCATTTTAAACATAGGCTTCCACTAATCCCTTGCACTATCATTGGCAATAGTATTATATCTTTACTTAGTGATAATGGGAAATATGGTCATGGGAGATGGAGTTAAACCATTCTATGCATCGTGATGGTGGGAAGGATGGGGTTCATTTTAAACATAGGCTTCCACTAATCCCTTGCACTATCATTGGCAATGGTATTATATCTTTACTTAGTGATAATGGGAAATATGGTCATGGTGTTATATCTTTACTTAGTGATAATGGGAAATATGGTCATTTATGGTAGTGGGAAGGATGAGCATTTACATTAGTGGCATTTAAGAATTCCACCAAATTAAACATTATCCATTTAAATCTATTGGTGATTACAATGTGAGGTTTTCTCTTAAATATTAGTTACATTGTGAGATTTGGTTTTATAAATTTTGTAACATTTCAGCATTATTAGGATTTAGACACTGTAATAATATTAACAATGTAAAAAGAAATACACTATAATAATATTAACATTAACAATGTAAAAAGAAATACATTGTAATAATATTAACCAGAAATATTTCTTAGATTGTGCAATAATTTTAGTGCTTATGTATGGAAAGTATTAGGGATAACTTCATAGCTTGGGAAGGTGAGAAAATCCATGTTTTATATGGATTGAAAAATAATGTTTTCTGTGATTTAAATGTTTGAATAATTTGGGTTGAAAGTATTTGGGTTGAAAGTATTAGGGATAACTTTATAACTTGGGAAGTAAGATAATAGATGTTTCATATGCATCTAAAAATTAATACTTTCTGTGATTTAAATGTTTGAATAATTTGGGTTGAAAGTATTTGGGTTGAAAGTATTAGGGATAACTTTATAACTTGGGAAGTAAGATAATAGATGTTTCATATGCATCTAAAAATTAATACTTTCTGTGATTTAAATGTTTGAATGGTTTGTGTTGTTGAATTTCCATATAAATTTCTCTTAGATTACTACATTTATCCTTAAGTCTGACATAGTTACATGATTAAGAAACCTTTGTTAAATTCTTGAAATGTCTTTGCACTCTCAATTTTAATGGTAACCTAAATTAGTATTAATACTGCTAGTGAAAAACTTCAAAAGGATTTGGAAAATAGAAACAAGTTTTAAATTTATAAGAAATGTATATGCCATATATCTCATAGTTAACTTTTTTAACAAAATTACAAGACTTATATAACACATTATTTAAATAAATGATAAAATTTGATAGAATGGAAAAATAATTAACTACGACAAATTTACAAATTCCTAATATAATAGTGTAGTCTAATTTATAGCTGAAATAATGTTTTTCACAAAAAAACTACTATACAATTTCAAGCAAGATTGTGATCTTTAATTGATTAAAATACTTTTTTGAATGCATAAATAGATTCAACACCCTGAAACACTCCAATTCTATAAATTAAATGACTTAAACTCAACTTAAATTAACTAAAAACAAACTTAAAAAAAAAAAAAACCATGTGTAAAACACATATATTATAATTGAATTATAACATTTAAAATACAAAATATATTAATTAAACTACATTTATTATAATTAAATAATAACATTCAAAATACAAAAAAAATACCAAAAATAAATGTTAAGCATTGCATCCAAGATTGAAATTTCAAAAGAGATCAACACGTCAAATTTGAGTTTTTCAGAGTTTCCAACCTGTTTTCTTAGTTTCAAGACAGATTTTTGACGATTTTGTAATTTTTTAAACTCTATTTGAAAAACAAATCACCCCATAACGAGCAACAGTTGCATCCATCATATTGTGTACTAGGAAAGAACGTGCAGTTGCATCCATCATATTGTGTCCTCGGAAAGAACGGGTTCCTTTCACATTCGTATATCTAAAATTGGCCCACTTTTCTTCTTGTTAACTTAGTTCTTCTTCTTGTTAACTTAGTTCTTCTAAATTCCGCCCATTTCTTCAAATGTCAGAATTTAAAGACTATAACGATTTCCGAATTTCTACTTCGCTGCATATTGTATGTAATGATATTTTAATGAAGCCCAGCTTTGACTTATAACACGTGGAGTTTATAGTTTGTAGAGTGATCACATTCAACTCGTGTTAATTATTGTTAGATTATCACATTTAACACGTGTTAATAATAGAAAACATGTGGACTTTATAATTTGACTTGTAGAGTCGTCACATTTAACACGTGTTAATAAAGATCTGTATTGGCATTATTTGAGGTCTTGAACGCGTTTTAGCTTGCAGCAATTTTACCATGAGCGTTATTTATTTATTTTTTTCCTTCGAAATATGAGCATTATCCTTATGTTTTCTTATGATCCATTTTAGTCCACACTTTATCGCATATCCACATTTTTTTAATATATAGTTATGATACTGTACACAAGTTTGAATGTTTTATTTTTAAGGTAATTAGAATTAATTATATAATGAAATCATAAGTTTTCCCTTTGACTTTTACTTTAGAATACTTAAATAAAATAAGTAATTTTTTAAAATTTTAATTATGTAATTGTTAATGAAGTTCTACCTTTTTCCTTTAACTTGTATTTTTAGAATAGAAACCTAAAATAGTTTATTACATAGGATTCATGATTATTTTCCATATACATTATCGATAATTGGAATTTATTTATTTATTTTAATTTGGTTTATGGATGTGGAGATTGAGGTTGGCGTTATAATTCATTATTTTTTATATAAAATATTAATATAAACGAATTTAGTTTTTTTTGTTTTATTTAAATTTGGTTTATGGATTTAGAGATTGTGGTTAGTGTGGATTACTTAAACTACGAATCGAGTGTTTAGAGAATTGAACCGATAACTTTTCAATAGCAAAGATGTTTTAACTATGTGGACTCGACCAATTAAGCGAATTTTCGAAAGTCAAATATAATTACAATTGCAACATGAATGGAGTTGTATTCATTCACAATGTCTATAACTATTGCTAGCACAATCACATTAGTAAATGTGGTTAATATAAGCCTAAGACATCGTTTTCCATCATTTATATACCAATAAGCTTTATTAATAATAGTATTAATATTAATATTATTTATATTAAAAACATTAATTTTATTAATAATATGAATAATATTAATTATTTTATTAATAATTTTATATTAATATTAAAATCCATATTTAATAATATTAATATTAAATTTAATGTTGTGGAGTCTTAGTAGAAGCTTGTGTTCATACCTGGGTGGCTGCTAAGCACCACATTTCATAAATAATATTTTAATAAATTATAAGGATAATCATATTTCACAAATGATTTTTTAATAAATCAAGGAGAAAAACAAATTTAAGAAACTAAAAAACCATTAGTAAACTTGTCCATTAAATCATGTATTAAACTTGCTTAGATTACAATTCTACTCATTCATTTTATTGAAAATATAAATTCCTGAGCCCAATTCCAATATAGACCGTGCCATTGGTATAATTATCACCTCTGCCATTTGGATCGAGCTCTCTGCCATTTGGATCGAGCTGTCAACTTGCTATGGCTTTCCTGTCCTCCTTTTCCCCTCGGTTAAGGATGCTTTCTCTTGGTGGTCTACACAGCGTCCCTTCTGGCACGCCATCTTCCTCCTCACGCTCTGGCATGTCTGGAAGTGGCGGTGCGGCTATGTTTTTCAGGACTCTCATTCACCTCCCGGAATCATTATTTCCTTGATTACTGGCAGCTTGCCTCCGGAGTAATTCTCATCAGATGTCGACTCCTTCTACAGGCGGCATTCCTCTGGCGGCTCATCATCTGATGCATCTTCTCTCATGGGCAAT
Source organism: Pinus tabuliformis (assembly GCA_031772625.1). Classification (NCBI taxonomy): domain Eukaryota; kingdom Viridiplantae; phylum Streptophyta; class Pinopsida; order Pinales; family Pinaceae; genus Pinus; species Pinus tabuliformis. The sequence continues at coordinate 218,775,659 of CM062818.1, read as the reverse complement.
ATGTCTCAATGCACACTCAATATCAGTTAATACTTGTATCAATGCTTTTTTAGAACATATGCTCAGAATGTCTTTGACCATTTTTGTTTTTTATTATCCACAGCAAGACTTTGACCTGATGCGATATGTGATCGATGGTTTTCCGATCCATATTTTGCTATGTATTTATCAAAACAGTTTATATGAACTCAATATAACATATATAGATTTTTCTTCTGAAAAAATCTATTATCCCTTTTTAACATAAAAACATAAAATTTCAAAATTTTATTATATGGTATCTAAAAATTAAATGAAATCATTTTAACTCGGTGCATTGACTCCTTGTTGGACTTTCGTGAGCCCGTTAGTGATATGTCATGATTAGAATATTCGAATATTGTTACAGACATGAAATAAGGGCAATTTTTTCAAATTTCAAATTTATTATTTTTTGAAAATTTTTTTGGTCCGATTCCCTTAAAAAAAAAAAAAAACCAAACTCCTTTGGGCCCGCTGAGGGTTATATTTTTGCCCATAGGTTAAGAACACTCCAACCCTTCCAAATCTGAAGAATTATATTTGCAAATAACCAAACTCCTATGGGCCCGCTGAGGGTTATATTTTTGCCCCTAGGTTAAGAAAACTCCAACCCTTCCAAATCTGAGGAATTATATTTGCTTCAAATACATTCAGAAAATGCAAATACATTGAGAAAACAAAAACATGGCTACGGGTTTTGAGTCATTTAAAATTTTTTCATTTTGTGCATGACAGGAATAATGTGATATTTTAGGGATAAAATGAAAAATATGACTTAACATTTATTGGGGTTGATTATTGATTAATTTGTAATTTATTTAAAAGGTGTATTAATTTTTTTTTATAAAAAAAATACTACTAGCATTTGATACAAATTGTAGATTTTAGTATGAATATTTCAATCGTTAGTAAATTGTTGTTGACAACTTTTAAAGTGAACTCTTCACTCATTTTCAGGGGCTTGAAACTTACTGATAATGAGTAGAGTGATGAGTATCTATAAATAAAAGATGGTGATGAAATATAATTCTTATAGGAAGAAAATAGTAACTAATAAAAAAATATTTGATTAAAATAAAATAATTAATAAGATAAAGAAAATTGAATATAATTGAATCATTTAAATAAATCAATTTAAAGGAGAATGCAAAACATTTAAAATTAGATTTTTTTTTTTTTTAACATAAAAGAAAATTGGTCAAGATGAAATTAAGGAAGCTTTTTTAAAATATGAATAATGGATTATAATAATTATTGAAAATATAATAATCAATAGAATAATAATAGTGAGTAGAATCAGATTGGTAAAATTTAGATTAAATTTTTTTTTTATAATTAAGTCAAAACAATTATCATGATTGTTATATTTAAAGGATAACAAGTTATTAATTAAAGAATATTAAAGGATTTTTTTTTGTAAAAGGAAATAATGAAAAATTGAAAATATAATTGATTATAATAATTATTGAAAATGTAACAATAAAATAAGCTTGATAAAAGTGGATTAATAAATGAGTTAAAATAATAGTTTTTTTTACTAATAAGGGAAGGAAATTAATAAAATAATTGAATAAAATTAAATTGATAATTTATTATATATATTATATATATATATATATATATATATATATATATGCCTAGTCTAACTCATAAAGCAAATGACATTTTTCACGACCATTTTTCTGGTTAATTTTAATAAAAATTTGATAGAGATTTTTAAAAACTTGAGTTTAAATTGTTTAATCTGCATAATTCAAGTGCCCCAGGGTTTTTCCCTTTGCTGAATACATTTATGCATTCAAAACAAAAATGTTACTTCGTCTATAAGTTAGACTATATATATATATATATATATATATATATATATATATAACTTAAATTAAATTTTAATTAACTAATTTTTTTAATTAACTAAAATATAAAACAAAAACATAGGGAATGCAAGGGTTAAGAGGGTTTATAACTTGAAACAAGAGAATGGAGTTTAGAGGACAGGGAATTAATGGTGGGTTTCCGGGATCGGCTTAAATAACATGCATAATCTTGATTAAAGTTGTTATGGTGTTTTTCAATTTCGAGGCTAAGATTTTGGTGACTTGGTTGGCATGGAAGGGTGCAAACGCTAAGATTTTGGTTTTATAAAAACTAATAAGATGTTTGGTATTATGAGAGTGCTCGGCAATGACGGATTTAGCAATTCCGTTATGGTATGTGTTAACCATATATTCTTTGAGTCGAGCTTTAAAGGATCTACCCGTTTGTCTTATGTAAGACATTCCATATGAGCAAGAGATTTTCTAGACTTTGTGGCCTAGCATGGGGTCATTTTTATCCTTAGCTGCCATATATTCTTTGAGTTGAGATTTAAAGGATCTACTAGTTTGTCTTATGTAAGACATTCCATAGGAGCAAGAGATTTCATAGACTTCAGGGTCTAACATGGGGTCGTTTTTATCCTTAGCTGAGTTTAAGTGCTAGATGAGGGTTTTTTGGGATTTGAAAAGGGTCTTGATATTTTTTTTGAAAGAATTTTGGAAATATGATCAGTAACACCTTGAATGTAGGGTAAGGTTACCTTGGTTAAGAGAGGGTTATTGGAATGGATTTTTTGTTGGGGGTGGAGAGGAGTGTTAAATTTGGGTACCGAAGGACAAGTGGTTCCCTAAGGCTTTGATCTTTGGCCTAGGGAAAAATGTCCAAATTTATTTTTTACTTTTCTCCTAAAGTGACTTTATAAGTGATAAAGTCAATTTAATTTAAAAGTGACTTTATAAGTGGTAAAGCTACATTCTAATTTAAAAGTGTTTTTATAAGTGGTAAAGTTACATTCTAATTTAAAGGTGACTTTATTAAAGTCAATGAAGAATTAGAAAGTGAAAAAGTGACTATGGAAATAAAAGACTAAGTGGGTCATTATTTAAGTGGGTGAGTTAAAAAATAGAAAGTGAGAATTAAATGCACATGTATTCTCATCCCTAGATCTAAATGAATCTCAACCATTAGAGATTAGGGTAACCCAAAGGTCATTTAGAGAATAAAATGAGAAGAGATAAGGAAAAGATCAATTCATTCTTTCATTAGCATTTGAGAGAAATAGAAGGGAGAGCAATGAGAAAATTTCTGAGCAATGAAGAAGTGAAGGAGAGCAACAAGAAGACATTTCAACAAATCTAGGCAGTAGCATTTATTGGCATTCATCCCAAGGAAAAATCAAACAACATGAGAAAGGCACAGATATCGAGGAAAAGGGACAACACAGAAATCGAGGAAGAGGGACAGCAGCAAGGGCACAAATTTCGAGGCATCCGTACTACTAAAATTCATACAGTCCATACAACAAGTTTTGGGCACTTTTTTCGAAGCAGTTCGTACACCATTTAATGTTGTTTTATTGCTATAAAAAGCTCTGTTTTGGCTATTTGCTGATTGGCACAATTTTCGAGGTGGAGTTTGTTGGATACCTATACCAATAGGTTTCATATTTCATGATTGGCAAGAGAAAGGCCAAATATGCTCTGCTTTGGTATCCCAAAGATCCCATATTTCCTAGAAAGCAAGAGGTGGGTAAAGTGTTTCAAGTATTGAGGACCTTATTTCAATTTTGTGGATGATTCAACAGTCTAATCTGGATCATGCCATGTGTTCAATTTTGAGTTATAGAATAGAGAAAGAAGTCTGTCCAAACTGTTTAATCTTGGCAGACAAGTAGTTTAGGTAGAGAAGCAAAGGTTCCCAACAGCTTAATCTGGGACCTTGGAAGTGATAAGGGTAGAAGTAGATAGAGAAAAGAATAAAGAAAAAGCCAAAGAAAAAGAAAAGGCAAGTAAGGGTTTGCAAGTCCAAGTGCACCCTCCAAGGAGAAACAAAAAATGCTAGGCAAGTAGCTGGGTAGATAGTTGGGGTCGCAGAAAGTGAGTCCTATCATTGCAAGAATGATGATGATGGGCAGCAAAGTAAAAGACTACAGCAGGAGCATGACTAACTTCCCTCTTCCCCTTTATTCCATTACTAACACTCCCTTTCTTTCAGCTGAGATTTATGGAGAGAGATCATGGTTTTATGGTGGTTCTAGTTATTCAGAAGCCACATTTCTTGTCTAAGATATTTTCATTTTGATCTACTCTCAAAACTAAATCACTTTCATATAAACTCAGTAAGATCCCCTTCATTTGCTCCCTTCATTCATATTAACACTAATTCTATTGTATAAATCCTCATATCGCCTATTCCCCTAATATTACTAACACCAAGGTGTATAAATCCCAAACTCTTATAAATACCCACCCCCTTGGCATTATAGCCAATAAAGTTACAAGTCAGGGATCAAATGACATCAGGTCATGTTGATAAACCTATGCCAAATACCCCTTTTCCTCATAAGCCAGTTCCTCTATCTCTACCCCCTTTTGCACATAAAACCTTTAAAAAGGGCCCTAAACCCCACCTTACCCGCTTCAAAGAGCCAAAAGAGCATAAAACCCACTTTCCGCCTGTTAGCCAAGGTTGGCGCATATAATTGTTTTTATCAAAATACATTAGAAAAGCGCTCAAAAGCAGGTTTATTTGCCTCCGCCCTCATCCGTATATTCCACACATGTCACCTCCCCGACCACCATTAGATCAAGGGCCTACAGATCCGACGGCCCTGATCGCGTTGGACCCCTTCCGACGTCTGACCGATACCTGTACTAACCTCCCGTCACATCTGCCTCGCGTCCGCCGTTCGATCAAAGTCCGTAGATCTAACGAGCATCGTGACGTCGGAGCCCATCCGATGACCGATAGATATCTCCCGACGTCCGTATCTGGAGGACGTCATTCCACTGCTACGTGCCCTCACCACCATACGTCGGAGGTACTACTGACCGATACCGCCCCGTACAGGAGGCGGTGCGATATGAAACCACTGCTGGTTTCCGGATTTCCTTATCCCGCCTACCCACGTCAGCAACGCGTCAGCAACGCGTCAGCGCCCCGTCGACCTCCCTATCCCTGCCATTGGTCCACCTGTCCTGCCATGTCACCGCCACCGTGTACCAACCAGACAGCGCCACGTCACCCGATGACGTCAGTATGACGTCATCCAACCTTGACCCCACCCTATGACGTCATGCTGACGTCAGCACATATTCGCGCCAAAAGCGTAAAAAGGTCTATTTCACCCAAAATTTCGCGTTTTTTGGTCATTTTGCGTGTTCGTCGTTATTCTGCTCTGCATGCAAACAACGTCCAAATTGTCTACCAACCTGCTAAACTGACCAGAAGACCTCCTGCGCACCAGTTCAACCTGCGGTCACGACCTCTGCGCGTTGTTTTACCAGGTATTCCTCATCATTCATCCTCTGTGCACCTGCAATTATCTATTTAACGCCTTAGAGAGCTTAAAGAAAGCCGAAAATCAGAAATTCACCACTGAATTCCTCAGCAAAGCCCTGAAGTTCCAATTATCACTTCGAAAAACACCAGCCGAGCCTTTTCCCAGTGGCTTTTTGCTAAGAAACCAGGCCCTGTCTGCGCAATCGTGGCAGGCGCATTTGAAACCAATTTTTAACATTGAAAGGTGCCAAAAAAGGGCTAAGCTTCGCTCTTAATTACAAAAACAGCATTCCAACTGCTGCACACCCTGCATTTACCTCCCACTTGCATTTCCATCCCTCTACAAAAAAAAAACTTTGCTGTTGTTACTCTGCATAGTAACACAGCCCCTGAGTAAGAGTAAAATTTGCAAAGGAAAATCATGGACCCCCCTGTAGCCCCCATAGCCCTCAATGTGGCTCCCCTGAATGTTCCTAATAGAACATTTGACACCAGAGCATTGGCAGACCTGGACTACAAGATAACAGAGGAAATGATGAGCAGAAGCAGGTTCCATCTGCAAATATTAAACGAGATAAAGATCAAACATGAGAGGGGGACAGACATCCTGGGAATTTGGGAGTCATTCCTCCCAATATTCAAACTTCCTCAGGTTAATCAATTCCCTGAGCTTGTGCACATAGTTGCTGAACACTATGATGCATCCCAGAGAGCAGTGCTAGATGCTGAAGGTTCAATCCTGTTCCTCATTACCCCTGAAGCCATCAGGGAGATGTTGCAATTCCAGACAGAGCATAAGTTGGTCCCTCTGTCACTAGCTGATTTAATAGTACAGGGAGCCAGAACCACAGAGGCCCAAATCACTAAGGTCAACCAGCTCTTCATCAAGGCTGACACTTTGCAGATTCCTCCCATCAACTGCGTTTACCTCAATCAATTGGGCCAAGACCTGGTTGACATGATCAGTCCCATCCTGGGATATGATTCAATAGAACATATTGATGAAACAGTTATACAAATGATGCTTATGTTCTCCCCAGGAAGGAAACCAATCCACTATGATTATGCAACATACATATCAGACAAAATGCATGAACAGTTGATGAATTTGCCAAGAGAAAGAGTGTTTAGGTACACCTCCTACCTATATCATCTGCTCATATACTTCCAGCATGATAAATTCTCCTTCCCAAAGAAGAGAGTAGATGCACAGGGCAATCTGAGATCAGTAGTATATTGGACATCTGTTTTCCACGTATCATGCTACTCTCCATATACCTACTGTGAATTTATTGATCTCTTCATCCATCCAGCCTTGACTCTACTGATTGGTTCACCTCCTCCTAGACTGACAGAGGACATGAAAAGGTGCCTACATTTGTCAAAAGTATACAGTATTGGGGACTGGTATCTTTACCAACACCACACCGTCATCAGAATATATGGGTGTGAGTTACCCCCATTTAGACTACCCAAATTTGTGCCCATGAGGCTATTTGCCTTAGAATACTTCAGGCAGTTTGGCTATGTGGATATGTTCCACTTCTCAGGCAGAGGCAAGAAAGCACAGCTGAAAATCAAGAGCCAACTTGGCCATTTAGTCTACAATGAAAGGGATGAAGGGTGGAAGGAGGCAGATAGAATACTGGTGGGATTTGGTTTGAAGTACAGTTTTATATGGAAACCCTATGACCCCAACAACTTCATCACAATGAGGAGACTCAAATATAAACTGTCTGCTTACGGTCATCATAGCCTCCCCAAATTGAAAAATATGCCAATCAAAGCAAGTGGAAAAGGGGAACTCTAGAAGAAGATATAACTCAAAAAGAGCTTGATCAAAGAGCTCTGAACAATCAAAAGAAGATGGCTGACCTTGAGTTTTATGCACAGGTCCCCTCACTGCCAAGCACACAAATTGGAGCAGCAGCCTCCTCTTCAACTACTCCACAGCAAACTACAAAGGTTGCTGGAAAAGTCTCAGAAAAAGGAAAGGAAAAGGAAATGGAGGCAGAGCAAGAGCAACAGCAGGAACAGCAGCAAAATCAAAGTCAGCAAACACAAGAACAAGTAGAAGGACTACAGCAAGGGCAGCAGGAAGACATAGGACAGCAAGAGGAACAGCAGCAAGAAAAACAAGGGCAGGAGCCGCCTGCCCAGCAAAAGGAAACAGTGGATACTCCTCAGACCACTGAACAAGTCATGCCTACAAGGCAAGACTCTACATTTGATGCCTCGGTCCTCCAAACCCCTCAAAAGGAGGACACATTTCTCTTGAGGAAAAGGGAAAGAGAAACTCCCTTGACATCCTCTATCAATCAAGGAGGGAAAAGGCAAAGACTCAACGATTTTCCAGAAGAGGATATAGCCATCCGAGAAGCATCGGGCATGGGCCCACCAAGTCAAGAAATTTCAGCAAGTTCCTCCCAGCAGGAACTAGACAGGACAATGGGAGGGGAAGTCACCTCCTCCAGCCAGCAGAAAGAGGAAAGAGTGAGCATAAAGCAGCAGTTCATAGACATTAAGAGAAGGAGTGACCCAATTAAAGTTCAATTATACAATCACCTACTTAACATGGCTCCTTCCAATCAGCAGAGACTCATGTCTGCTTTTGATGTAGGTGAGGGCAAACTGACATTGAGTCATTTTATGCCTACGGCACTCAAGCCACAGTCTTCTGCTGATTATCTCAGGACCAATTTAGAGGTCCTTGCCAAAGATATACACCCCATGGACAAAGTTGAGTTGCATAAACAAACAGGGGAAATGGTGTATGCTTCATTGGCCGATAAGACCTTGGACAACTACAAGTTAACAAGCAGTCTGAATGCTACGGCTTCCCAGCTGGAGCTAGAGAGAGCCTCTTCTCAGGCCAAAGACAACAGGATCAAAACCCTGGAAGAAATCATCATAGAGATTGGGCACAATCCCAATGATATTAAAGGGATACAAGAGATCTTAAAAATCAGAGATGCTGATATGGCTGCACTAAGGAAGAAGGTCAAACTTCCAGCCACTATCCATCCACAGACCGATGAAGTGGCAAAACAAAGGTATGAGCAGGACTCCACTGCTCTGTTAATTTCTGTTTACAAAGAACTTCTGAAGGCACAAGAAAAATTGGGGCAATATGAGGCCACACAAGCACCTCTGAAAGGATCATCAACACAAGCGCAAGAGGGGCAAACATCTCAGCCCCCTCCACAGGTCATTAATCTTGAGGAGACTGCTCCTACTACTGCACCTCCACCTCAGCAGGTTGAACAACCAGCCACATCTACTTCAGCAGCACCCACCAGCACAGATCAGAGCTTAGACATGCAAAAGCTAAAAAGCGAAATACAAGCTTTAGAAGCACAAATGATGCAGCTGAATGAAACTAAGGAGCAGCTGGCCAAGGTGAATGAAAGGCATGACAAAACAAAAAGAGAAGTAGGAGAGAAGGCCAAAGAAATCAAAGCTCTTAAAGACAAAATCAAGGAGCTTGAGAAAGAGCTACAGCTAGATAAAATTATAGCCGAAATCAGAGCAATGATATGGTCAAATATTGGTAAGTCCATCAATAACCAGTGGCCATACATTGAGACAATCCATGAGCAACTGGAGCTCATTCCAAAAGCACAGAGGGAAATCAGAACATCAAGGGCCTTGTTAGGGAACATGCCTGAAATTGCAACAAAAATGATCAATGTGCTCAATCATAAGACCAGTTCTCAGTTGACCATCATGGGAATCGCAAACAGAACTGATACTATCCAAATGATCAAGAGGGTTCTTACTCTTAGAAATCTGATGCAAACCTTAGACAGAAGAACCCAGGATATGCAAACTGAGGTAAACAGGTTCTTTGAGAGGTTTCGGGTATTGGAAAGTAAAGGACTCCCTAGCCTGCTGAACAATGGAGGGAGATTATTCACCCATGAAGAATATGCCAAGAGAGTGAATGTTTTTGCCTCATCACAGGTAAATGAGAAGGCCAGCACCTCAGAGGATTCAGGGCCTATCACAAGACAGATTTTCTATGGTAAGATAGAAAATCTACTTTTTTTAATGAATGAAATGAATCATCTATTTGATGTAGCTCCCAACTTTTTCAAGTATACAGAAGCTGAAGAGACAATGCAGGCCATCCTCAAGCATCAGCTCCCTACACAGGAATGGTGGACAGATGCCATCCAGAGAATTTTGTAAACATTAAGCCATGCATCAATTTCTGTTTTTTCTATAAATTTTGATAGAGAGAACAGTCAGCAAAATCAGCAGGCATCATAAAGTCAAAGCTGAGCCAACTCAGCAGATGGAGCAGCCAACAAAGCAGGAAAGACAAACGCAGCTGGCAAAGTCGAGAAATTCGTTGCGCAGGCAAAAGTAAATGCGTACCTACAGGATCGATACATAGTAATGTAACCGACTCAGTGACTCCTTAAAGTCAAAACAATCATCTGACAGACATAAAGGGCATTAACTCTGCATTTAACGTTGTAATAACTCCCTGCGTACTTTCTGAGCACGACTAAAGATATTTTCCCTCTCTCAAATGACTCAATGCCTGAGATATTTTGTATACTCATTTCTATATAAACCCCTGCGCATGAAAGAGCAAAGGGTTGTTGTAATTTTCCTTTGAAGAGCTCTCGCTTGCTGTAAAGATTCTCAGAGAAATAATACAAAGGGAGAATGGAATTTCCAAAGCATGGTGTATTCGGTGCGTTGTGATGAATGGTGAATGTTGCAGGATTCCAGAGTGTTTCATAAAACAATAAGTTTCTCTCAAATCTCTGTATTACATGTTTTCGAGTCTTTTGTTCTCTTTTATTGTTCAGATGTTTTACACTTAATAGCAAAGTAGAAGAATAGTTCCAGGACTTAATCCATGATTACCCTGAACTCAAACTGAGCTATTATCCATGTTTTCCTCAGATACAGTAACAGAAGTGTAATTCTTAGTTGCTGCACTTTGAAACTATATCTTTCGTTGTGATAGACATTCCCAGGGATTCAAGTTTGCCCCTGTGACATCTGTCTTTTCTCATAACCAGTTTGGTGGAAACAGTTAACAACGAGTGAAAATTCTTGAATACTTTCATTGTTTGTCTTACCTGTTTCCTGTTATTAATCAAAATTTGTTCTATGAAGCATCCAAATGGCCCTGTAAGTTTCACCGGTTCATCTCAAAGTTTCTAGACACCTACAGCCACAGACTCCATTGCCCAATGATACTGGACTCTCTGAATATCACATCACAAGAGATATGAAGGAAATTCTTCAACCAAAACATAAACAAAACCTGTGCATAATAGCTAGCCTAAAACCCTATCATAAACAGTTACAAATCATAAAGAGAGAGCCCTCTCTGATCACAGTTTGGCTAGAAACAATGATCCAAAGATTGGTTAGTGGTTACCCCGGCCGTATTCCCTTGGGAGTCATAGGGAACAACCTGGGTGTTAACAGAGCTGGCGACTCCACTGGGGACTTCTTAAAAGTTTTTTAGATACTATCTATCTTCCAAAGCTACCATCAAGCCTGAAACTAGCCAAGAGGCCTTAGGACTGTTTCTGTAAACACGGGGACAGCTTTAGGGAAGAGCTAACTAGGGAATCTTCATCCTAGCTTTGAAACATATATAGTCATTCCAGAATTCTTACCTAGTCCTTGTACATACAAAACCTCCTGTATAAAGTTCTAAAAGAACACTTAGAAGCTGGCTCCCAAAAGAAACCCAAGGCACACTAGGGCAAACCCTGACCCTGATCAACCCATCATTGTTGATAATCCAAATATCATTCCAAAGAACATAAGGAGACAGCAAAAGCAGGAGAAGCCTGCTGATTCAGATATAAGTTCAGACCAACCTATCCTCATTCCTACTCCTTGCAAAGTCCTTTTTCGGTCCACCCCTAGTTCCCCTAGTTCATCATCAACACCTCAAAGCCCTCCTCTCCCATCTTCACCATCTGCACATACTCTTTCAACCAGTTTCCCGCTCGTTACCCATCCTATTAACCCTGTTATACCTGTAATCCCAGCTGTCCCATTTGTTCCTATTAACCCTATAAACCCCATAAACATGGCTAACAGATATGCACCTCTGCAGATACCAGCCAATGCACCGGCTCTACCTCAAGACTACCAAACCAAAATCTCATTTTTTGACTCCCAGGGCCCTTTGACAGCTGTCGAGCATGCTAAGAAGATGCAAGACCACTTTGAGACCTTTGAAATAGATGATGACAGTGTCAGGATGAGAATTTTTGTTCAAAGCTTAACCGGGGATGTCAGAACTTGGTTTAGATCCCTGAATGCAAATTCCATTGCAACCCCTGAGGTCCTGTACCAAGAGTTTACCAACAGATGGGAGAAGAAGAAAGATCCTCTACACATACTCGGTGAATATAACACTATCAAAAGAGGTCCCCAAGAAACAGTCTTGGAATACTGTGCTAGGTTTAACAATGTATATAATGCTATCCCCCAGAACTTAAGGCTCCCTCCTGATTTGGCCCTGTATAACTTCCCTGACGGTTTTGACTCTGATATGGCCTATCAGCTGAAAGAAAGAGATCCTCCAACCCTTGCAGAGGCTCAAAGAGTTGCAGTCACTGTAGAGGCCAACCTAATTGCCAAGAGAAACAGGGCAAAGCTGGAAAAGAAGGCTGGTTTGAGAGAAGAGCCCTCAGGCTTTGATCAAAAGTTGGATGCAATACTAAACAGCATGAAGAGACTAGGTGAAAGAGTGGAATCAGTTGAAAGAAAGTCATCATGGGAGGCACCACAAAGCAATCCTCCTAGAAACCCAAATTTTAGGAGAACACAGAACCCAAACATAGGAAAAACAAGTACAGACCAAGATATCAGACCCCCTTTTCAAGAAAACTATGCAGAAACTTCCTCGGCCAATCAGCTCAACGAAGATCCTGAAATCAACTTAATGGGTCTGGATGGTAAAAGCCATGTTTTCTTAACACAAGAAGACCATGAGGAGGATGAAAGCAAAACATTCCAAACAAAATCAGGAGAATCCTTTGACTTTAAACAAGGGTATGACACTGCTGTCTATGAAGTCCATAAACAATACAAACTAAGGAGTCGGACTGTAAATGTAAATCAGCCCGAAAAGATAAAGGAGAAACAACAATCTAAAGAAACCTTAGTCACTGAACCTAATGACAAAACAAACTTGCCTACAAAAGAAGTAGTGGTTGAGGAAGTCACTGAATTACTGTCCCCACTACAACACCCCACGGCAACCTCATCCTCCCACCCAAATCCGAACATTACCCCTCAAGACATGGGTATGAGGGGCAGGTTCCAAAATCAAGATGAAATCCAACAAGAAGATTCAATGAACAGAGAAAGGACTGCTATCCGTGACTCTAAAATCCAAGTTGACAAACCCTTTGACCTAGGAGCAGAGATTGGCAAGTTAAAGATAGCAATTCCCCTTTCAGAGCTAGCCAAGCATGACATATATAAGCAACAGATCAAAAAATCCCTTCAGCTCACCAACAGCAAAGATGATGTAAATGTGCTAGATGACACTCCAGAATTACTGTTTGGCCCAGAGGTAGATGGAAAAACAGTAGTCACAGGGGTTTTACCTTTTTATGTCAGCCTGCATGTTCATGATAAAATACTGCATAATGCAATGTTTGACTCAGGTGCCTCTCACAACCTTATGCCAAAAGCTGTCATGGAAAGATTAAACTTGGATATAACAAGACCATACAAAGACCTGTTTTCTTTTGATTCTAGTCAAGTCAAATGTTTGGGCCTAATAAAAGATTTATGTGTGTCCCTGGTTCAATTTCCCAACAAAACCATACTAATGGATGTTGTAGTTGCTGATATCCCACCCAAATATGGGATGCTCTTATCAAGATCATGGGGAGCCAAACTCCAAGGCTCCCTGCAATTAGATATGTCATATGCAACCATCTCTGTATTTGGGCAACCAAAAAGACTTTATAGGGAAACATTCATGAAGTATATGGTCAGCAGTGAAGAAAAGCCTCAAAATTTTCCAATATATGCTGTCCATTCGGACATAGACTCCTTCATCCTCTTCAATGACAGCGCAAGCCTCTCAAACAATGATATTAAGACCGAAACACTCATACAAGAACAAAACATTGATCAAACAAGTAGCACCTGCCAAACTTCAATCAGCCCAACAATACACATAGACCCTCCTCTAATTGTCAAAGATTGTCAAACAAATGATGAAATTATCCTAGGAGACAAATGGGAAAAGAAACCTCAACTCATGCTCACATTGCCATCCCATGAACAGAATTTTAAACCTCCCGTTCAGCAAGACATTCTGTGGGCCCTAGAATTTGATGGCTCAGTTAACAAGTTAGGGGCAGGAGCTGGAGTATGGATACATAACAAAGAGAAAGGCTATGCAGAAGGCAGGGCTTACAGATTAAAGTTTAGATGCACTAACAACATAGCAGAATATGAAGCTCTGCTGTTGGGCCTAAAGCTAGCAAAATCACTACAAGCTCCTAAACTCTCTATCATGGGAGACTCTGATCTAGTGATTCAACAAGTGAAAGGAAATTTTGTTACCAATGACAAAAAATTGAGGTCCTATAGGTCTGCTGTAATTGAAATACTAGAGACTTTCTCCGAGTTTGTTATCACAAAAATTCCAAGGGGCCACAATCTCCATGCACACAGCTTGGCAACATTTGCCAGTACCTTCAAATTCCCATTAGAACCCAACAATTGTTTCATGGCAGAGGTCAAATATAGGCCTTCTATTCCAAACAATGTCAAAGAGTGGCAGGTATTTGAGAATGACATGCAAATAAACAACTTTTTAACCTTGCAACAAGAGTTCACAGGATTAAATATTGACCTTGAGACAGCAAGTCAATCACAAATGCTTGAGACAGCAAGTCAATCACAAATATTTGATGGAGCAAGTCCATCACAATTACAGTTTCAACAGTCTGCCCACCCAATGTCACCTAGAACAACCAAACAATTACTCAGTCCAACCATTTTCAACAAAGAAAACATTCAGCAAATTCACCAAATTGACTGTGAAGAGGTGAGCAACGCTGAAGATAAAATCATACAACTCAAAGACAATCTCCTTCCAGCAGGCCTTACCCCACTAGAGGACATTTTTGACTCAAATGATGTCCCCAGGAAACCAAAGATGCAGCCATTAGATGCAACAATTGAAGAATGTAACATTGGTACCACTGACAAGCCTAAAATAATAAAGCTATCTGCCGCTTTGCCCCCTGATCAAAAACCCAAATATATTGATCTCTTTAAAGAGTTCCAAGATGTCTTTGCTTGGGGTTATGAGGACTTGAAGTCTTATGATACCTCTGTTATCCAGCATACCATTCCCCTCAAGCCTAATCAAAAACCATTCAAACAGAAATTGAGAAGAATCAATCCTGTGCTCCTTCCTTCCATTGAAAAAGAATTACAGAAAATGTTCAAAGCTGGTATCATAGCACCAATCAGGTTTTCTGAGTGGATTTCAAATTTGGTCCCTACAAGAAAGAAAACTGGTGAGATTAGACTTTGTGTAGACTTAAGGAATTTGAACCAAGTGTCACTCAAAGACAACTACCCCTTACCCAAAATGGATCACATTCTTCAAAGAGTAGTAGGAGCTTCAAGGATATCATTGCTGGATGGTTTCTCAGGTTTCAATCAAATCCTGGTACACCCTGATGATCAAGACAAAACTGCATTTACTACCCCATGGGGCACTTTCAAGTATGTGAAAATGCCCTTTGGATTGAAAAATGCAGGGGCAACATTTCAGAGAGCAATGGACATTGCTTTTGCAAAAGAGATTCATGACTTCTTGGTCATTTACTTAGATGATCTAACACCCTTTTCAAAATCTGACCAAGAACACTTGAAACATTTGAGACAGATTTTCATAACATGCAGGAAATATGGTATTTCCTTAAACCCCAAGAAGTCATTATTTGGCTTGGAAGAAGGGAAACTTCTAGGGCATATTATTTCAAAAAATGGCATAAGAATTGATCCAGATAGGATACAAGCTATCCTACAAATGCCTCACCCAAGGAATGTCAAGGAGCTGCAAGGATTCTTAGGAAAAATCAACTTTTTAAGAAGGTTTATCCCAAATTTAGCAGAGTTAATCAGATTACTAAACAATATGCTAAAGAAAGATTCAAAGGTCAAATGGACTGTTGAAGCAAAACAAGCCTTTGAAAGTATAAAGTTGGCCTTGACTCAAACCCCAGTGTTAACCAATCCGCAGTTTGACAGAGACTTCATCATTTTCTCCTTTGCCTCCCAACATACTATTGCTGCTGTTTTATTACAGAAAGATGACCAAGGGAATGAGAAACCTATTGCCTTTTTCAGCAGAGCTCTTAGAGATGCTCCCCTAAAGTACCAAATAATGGAAAAACAAGCCTATGCCTTGATCAAAGCTATTAAAGACTTTAGGATTTACATTCTCTATTCCCATGTTGTGGCTTATGTACCAAGTCCTATTGTCAAAGACATTCTCACCCAAGAAAACTTAGAGGGTAGGAGAGGAAAATGGATTGCCAATATACTAGAATTTGACATTGAAATAAAGCCTACAAAGCTGATAAAAGGACAAGGTTTGGCCAAGTTAATGACAGAAGCAAATTTCCAAGCCTTAGACATTAACCAACTGGACAGTGAAACAGAGCTGGCGACTCCAAAGATCAATGTAGCCTTTGAACAATCTCCTTGGTACTCTGATATCTGTTATGTGTTACAAAACCTGTGTGCTCCCCCAGGACTGTCCAGAACTAAGTGTAGGTTCCTAAAAATGAAAACATCTAGATTTTGTGTGATGGATGAAAATCTACTGTGGAAAAACCATGAAGGTATTTTGCTGCACTGTCT
The DNA here is from genome assembly GCA_031772625.1 of Pinus tabuliformis. Taxonomy (NCBI): domain Eukaryota; kingdom Viridiplantae; phylum Streptophyta; class Pinopsida; order Pinales; family Pinaceae; genus Pinus; species Pinus tabuliformis. The sequence continues at coordinate 218,759,429 of CM062818.1, read as the reverse complement.
AATAGAGAATGAAACTAACAAAATCATGCAAGACTTCCATGCTGGAGACTGTGGTGGACATTTGTACTGGAAGTCCACTGTGGACAAGATATTGAGGGCTGGTTATTACTGGCCTACTATGTTCTCTGATGCTAAGAAATTTACAGCCTCATGCCACAAATGCCAACTGTTTGAAGGCAAAAGACAGTTGCTGCCACTTCCTTTGAAGCCCATTGCAACAGAGAGACCTTTCCAACAATGGGGCTTGGATTTCATTGGGGAAATTCATCCCTCATCTTCAGGGCAACACAGATGGATTCTAACAGCAACAGATTACTTCACCAAGTGGATTGAAGCTGCCCCATGCAGACAAGCAAATGATTCAGTAATCATTCAATTTTTGGAAAACAATATACTGGCTAGATTTGGCTGCCCAGACAAGATAATAACAGACAATGCTGCTGCCTTCAGATCCAAGAAGATGGTGAACTTCTGCCATAAATTTCACATTACTTTGGGCCATTCTACAGCTTACTATCCTCAAGGAAATGGCCTTGCTGAATCATCAAACAAAAGTTTGATAAATATTATAAAGAAAGTGCTTGAAGAGAACAAAAAGAACTGGCATAAGAAACTAGTAAATGCCTTATGGGCAGACAGACTAACAACTAAAAGATCAATTGGGACCAGCCCATATGAGTTAGTCTATGGATTAGAGGCCAGATTTCCTTCATCACTGGGAGTGCCGGTTATGAAACTTCTACAAGAAAGCCAAGCAGAGCCAAATGATATGCAAAGAAGGATTAACCAGATAATTTGTTTACAGCAGACCAGAGAACAAGTTTTCAGCAGAGTGCAGATACTACAAGAGAAACTGAAAAAGGCCTTTGATAGAAGAACCAAAGCAGAAGATTTCAATGTAGGGGACAAAGTTTTAAAGTGGGATGCAAGAAGAGAAGAGAAAGGGAAACATAGAAAGTTTGACTCTTTATGGAAAGGACCATTTGCTGTCCAAGCAGTACAAGGTAATAACACCTACTTCCTCAAAAGTTTGACCGAAACTGACTTGGATGAAGGTCCTATCAATGGCAGGATGCTGAAGCACTACTTTGATTATTCCCCTTGAGTAGAACCAAAGGATTCTTTGTATATATGCAGATGTACATATTGTTTTCTGTTTTAGATTGTAAAAAGCAGTTTTCCCAAGTGATTTACCAAGCAGTAAAAGGCAAATAGAATCAGAGGTCTCCCAAGAGAGAAACACACTATTTTGACACATTCATGCAGCACATTTCAAAGACAAAGATGGGCAGTCAAGGAACAAGGCAATCTGACCTGCTGTTCTTGGTCTTTCAAAAGAAAAACCATCCCCATGTGGAGCCACTGTTGGATACCTATACCAATAGGTTTCATATTTCATGATTGGCAAGAGAAAGGCCAAATATGCTCTGCTTTGGTATCCCAAAGATCCCATATTTCCTAGAAAGCAAGAGGTGGGTAAAGTGTTTCAAGTATTGAGGACCTTATTTCAATTTTGTGGATGATTCAACAGTCTAATCTGGATCATGCCATGTGTTCAATTTTGAGTTATAGAATAGAGAAAGAAGTCTGTCCAAACTGTTTAATCTTGGCAGACAAGTAGTTTAGGTAGAGAAGCAAAGGTTCCCAACAGCTTAATCTGGGACCTTGGAAGTGATAAGGGTAGAAGTAGATAGAGAAAAGAATAAAGAAAAAGCCAAAGAAAAAGAAAAGGCAAGTAAGGGTTTGCAAGTCCAAGTGCACCCTCCAAGGAGAAACAAAAAATGCTAGGCAAGCAGCTGGGTAGGTAGTTGGGGTCGCAGAAAGTGAGTCCTATCATTGCAAGAATGATGATGATGGGCAGCAAAGTAAAAGACTACAGCAGGAGCATGACTAACTTCCCTCTTCCCCTTTATTCCATTACTAACACTCCCTTTCTTTCAGCTGAGATTTATGGAGAGAGATCATGGTTTTATGGTGGTTCTAGTTATTCAGAAGCCACATTTCTTGTCTAAGATATTTTCATTTTGATCTACTCTCAAAACTAAATCACTTTCATATAAACTCAGTAATATCCCCTTCATTTGCTCCCTTCATTCATATTAACACTAATTCTATTGTATAAATCCTCATATCGCCTATTCCCCTAATATTACTAACACCAAGGTGTATAAATCCCAAACTCTTATAAATACCCACCCCCTTGGCATTATAGCCAATAAAGTTACAAGTCAGGGATCAAATGACATCAGGTCATGTTGATAAACCTATGCCAAATACCCCTTTTCCTCATAAGCCAGTTCCTCTATCTGTACCCCCTTTTGCACATAAAACCTTTAAAAAGGGCCCTAAACCCCACCTTACCCGCTTCAAAGAGCCAAAAGAGCATAAAACCCACTTTCCGCCTGTTAGCCAAGGTTGGCGCATATAATTGTTTTTATCAAAATACATTAGAAAAGCGCTCAAAGGCAGGTTTATTTGCCTCCGCCCTCATCCGTATATTCCACACATGTCACCTCCCCGACCACCATTAGATCAAGGGCCTACAGATCCGACGGCCCTGATCGCGTTGGACCCCTTCCGACGTCTGACCAATACCTGTACTAACCTCCCGTCACATCTGCCTCGCGTCCGCCGTTCGATCAAAGTCCGTAGATCTAACGAGCATCGTGACGTCGGAGCCCATCCGATGACCGATAGATATCTCCCGACGTCCGTATCTGGAGGACGTCATTCCACTGCTACGTGCCCTCACCACCATACGTCGGAGGTACTACTGACCGATACCGCCCCGTACAGGAGGCGGTGCGATATGAAACCACTGCTGGTTTCCGGATTTCCTTATCCCGCCTACCCACGTCAGCAACGCGTCAGCGCCCCGTCACCCAGGTACGCTGCCCCGTCGACCTCCCTGTCCCTGCCATTGGTCCACCTGTCCTGCCATGTCACCGCCACCGTGTACCAACCAGACAGCGCCACGTCACCCGATGACGTCAGTATGACGTCATCCGACCTTGACCCCACCCTATGACGTCATGCTGACGTCAGCACATATTCGCGCCAAAAGCGTAAAAAGGTCTATTTCACCCAAAATTTCGCGTTTTTTGGTCATTTTGCGTGTTCGTCGTTATTCTGCTCTGCATGCAAACAACGTCCAAATTGTCTACCAACCTGCTAAACTGACCAGAAGACCTCCAGCGCACCAGTTCAACCTGCGGTCACGACCTCTGCGCGTTGTTTTACCAGGTATTCCTCATCATTCATCCTCTGTGCGCCTGCAATTATCTATTTAACGCCTTAGAGAGCTTAAAGAAAGCCGAAAATCAGAAATTCACCACTGAATTCCTCAGCAAAGCCTTGAAGTTCCAATTATCACTTCGAAAAACACCAGCCGAGCCTTTTCCCAGTGGCTTTTTGCTAAGAAACCAGGCCCTGTCTGCGCAATCGTGGCAGGCGCATTTGAAACCAATTTTTAACATTGAAAGGTGCCAAAAAAGGGCTAAGCTTCGCTCTTAATTACAAAAACAGCATTCCAACTGCTGCACACCCTGCATTTACCTCCCACTTGCATTTCCATCCCTCTACAAAGAAACTTTGCTGTTGTTACTCTGCATAGTAACACAGCCCCTGAGTAAGAGTAAAATTTGCAAAGGAAAATCATGGACCCCCCTGTAGCTCCCATAGCCCTCAATGTGGCTCCCCTGAATGTTCCTAATAGAACATTTGACACCAGAGCATTGGCAGACCTGGACTACAAGATAACAGAGGAAATGATGAGCAGAAGCAGGTTCCATCTGCAAATATTAAACGAGATAAAGATCAAACATGAGAGGGGGACAGACATCCTGGGAATTTGGGAGTCATTCCTCCCAATATTCAAACTTCCTCAGGTTAATCAATTCCCTGAGCTTGTGCACATAGTTGCTGAACACTATGATGCATCCCAGAGAGCAGTGCTAGATGCTGAAGGTTCAATCCTGTTCCTCATTACCCCTGAAGCCATCAGGGAGATGTTGCAATTCCAGACAGAGCATAAGTTGGTCCCTCTGTCACTAGCTGATTTAATAGTACAGGGAGCCAGAACCACAGAGGCCCAAATCACTAAGGTCAACCAGCTCTTCATCAAGGCTGACACTTTGCAGATTCCTCCCATCAACTGCGTTTACCTCAATCAATTGGGCCAAGACCTGGTTGACATGATCAGTCCCATCCTGGGATATGATTCAATAGAACATATTGATGAAACAGTTATACAAATGATGCTTATGTTCTCCCCAGGAAGGAAACCAATCCACTATGATTATGCAACATACATATCAGACAAAATGCATGAACAGTTGATGAATTTGCCAAGAGAAAGAGTGTTTAGGTACACCTCCTACCTATATCATCTGCTCATATACTTCCAGCATGATAAATTCTCCTTCCCAAAGAAGAGAGTAGATGCACAGGGCAATCTGAGATCAGTAGTATATTGGACATCTGTTTTCCACGTATCATGCTACTCTCCATATACCTACTGTGAATTTATTGATCTCTTCATCCATCCAGCCTTGACTCTACTGATTGGTTCACCTCCTCCTAGACTGACAGAGGACATGAAAAGGTGCCTACATTTGTCAAAAGTATACAGTATTGGGGACTGGTATCTTTACCAACACCACACCGTCATCAGAATATATGGGTGTGAGTTACCCCCATTTAGACTACCCAAATTTGTGCCCATGAGGCTATTTGCCTTAGAATACTTCAGGCAGTTTGGCTATGTGGATATGTTCCACTTCTCAGGCAGAGGCAAGAAAGCACAGCTGAAAATCAAGAGCCAACTTGGCCATTTAGTCTACAATGAAAGGGATGAAGGGTGGAAGGAGGCAGATAGAATACTGGTGGGATTTGGTTTGAAGTACAGTTTTATATGGAAACCCTATGACCCCAACAACTTCATCACAATGAGGAGACTCAAATATAAACTGTCTGCTTACGGTCATCATAGCCTCCCCAAAATTGAAAAATATGCCAATCAAAGCAAGTGGAAAAGGGGAACTCTAGAAGAAGATATAACTCAAAAAGAGCTTGATCAAAGAGCTCTGAACAATCAAAAGAAGATGGCTGACCTTGAGTTTTATGCACAGGTCCCCTCACTGCCAAGCACACAAATTGGAGCAGCAGCCTCCTCTTCAACTACTCCACAGCAAACTACAAAGGTTGCTGGAAAAGTCTCAGAAAAAGGAAAGGAAAAGGAAATGGAGGCAGAGCAAGAGCAACAGCAGGAACAGCAGCAAAATCAAAGTCAGCAAACACAAGAACAAGTAGAAGGACTACAGCAAGGGCAGCAGGAAGACATAGGACAGCAAGAGGAACAGCAGCAAGAAAAACAAGGGCAGGAGCCGCCCGCCCAGCAAAAGGAAACAGTGGATACTCCTCAGACCACTGAACAAGTCATGCCTACAAGGCAAGACTCTACATTTGATGCCTCGGTCCTCCAAACCCCTCAAAAGGAGGACACATTTCTCTTGAGGAAAAGGGAAAGAGAAACTCCCTTGACATCCTCTATCAATCAAGGAGGGAAAAGGCAAAGACTCAACGATTTTCCAGAAGAGGATATAGCCATCCGAGAAGCATCGGGCATGGGCCCACCAAGTCAAGAAATTTCAGCAAGTTCCTCCCAGCAGGAACTAGACAGGACAATGGGAGGGGAAGTCACCTCCTCCAGCCAGCAGAAAGAGGAAAGAGTGAGCATAAAGCAGCAGTTCATAGACATTAAGAGAAGGAGTGACCCAATTAAAGTTCAATTATACAATCACCTACTTAACATGGCTCCTTCCAATCAGCAGAGACTCATGTCTGCTTTTGATGTAGGTGAGGGCAAACTGACATTGAGTCATTTTATGCCTACGGCACTCAAGCCACAGTCTTCTGCTGATTATCTCAGGACCAATTTAGAGGTCCTTGCCAAAGATATACACCCCATGGACAAAGTTGAGTTGCATAAACAAACAGGGGAAATGGTGTATGCTTCATTGGCCGATAAGACCTTGGACAACTACAAGTTAACAAGCAGTCTGAATGCTACGGCTTCCCAGCTGGAGCTAGAGAGAGCCTCTTCTCAGGCCAAAGACAACAGGATCAAAACCCTGGAAGAAATCATCATAGAGATTGGGCACAATCCCAATGATATTAAAGGGATACAAGAGATCTTAAAAATCAGAGATGATGATATGGCTGCACTAAGGAAGAAGGTCAAACTTCCAGCCACTATCCATCCACAGACCGATGAAGTGGCAAAACAAAGGTATGAGCAGGACTCCACTGCTCTGTTAATTTCTGTTTACAAAGAACTTCTGAAGGCACAAGAAAAATTGGGGCAATATGAGGCCACACAAGCACCTCTGAAAGGATCATCAACACAAGCGCAAGAGGGGCAAACATCTCAGCCCCCTCCACAGGTCATTAATCTTGAGGAGACTGCTCCTACTACTGCACCTCCACCTCAGCAGGTTGAACAACCAGCCACATCTACTTCAGCAGCACCCACCAGCACAGATCAGAGCTTAGACATGCAAAAGCTAAAAAGCGAAATACAAGCTTTAGAAGCACAAATGATGCAGCTGAATGAAACTAAGGAGCAGCTGGCCAAGGTGAATGAAAGGCATGACAAAACAAAAAGAGAAGTAGGAGAGAAGGCCAAAGAAATCAAAGCTCTTAAAGACAAAATCAAGGAGCTTGAGAAAGAGCTACAGCTAGATAAAATTATAGCCGAAATCAGAGCAATGATATGGTCAAATATTGGTAAGTCCATCAATAACCAGTGGCCATACATTGAGACAATCCATGAGCAACTGGAGCTCATTCCAAAAGCACAGAGGGAAATCAAAACATCAAGGGCCTTGTTAGGGAACATGCCTGAAATTGCAACAAAAATGATCAATGTGCTCAATCATAAGACCAGTTCTCAGTTGACCATCATGGGAATCGCAAACAGAACTGATACTATCCAAATGATCAAGAGGGTTCTTACTCTTAGAAATCTGATGCAAACCTTAGACAGAAGAACCCAGGATATGCAAACTGAGGTAAACAGGTTCTTTGAGAGGTTTCGGGTATTGGAAAGTAAAGGACTCCCTAGCCTGCTGAACAATGGAGGGAGATTATTCACCCATGAAGAATATGCCAAGAGAGTGAATGTTTTTGCCTCATCACAGGTAAATGAGAAGGCCAGCACCTCAGAGGATTCAGGGCCTATCACAGGACAAATTTTCTATGGTAAGATAGAAAATCTACTTTTTTTAATGAATGAAATGAATCATCTATTTGATGTAGCTCCCAACTTTTTCAAGTATACAGAAGCTGAAGAGACAATGCAGGCCATCCTCAAGCATCAGCTCCCTACACAGGAATGGTGGACAGATGCCATCCAGAGAATTTTGTAAACATTAAGCCATGCATCAATTTCTGTTTTTTCTATAAATTTTGATAGAGAGAACAGTCAGCAAAATCAGCAGGCATCATAAAGTCAAAGCTGAGCCAACTCAGCAGATGGAGCAGCCAACAAAGCAGGAAAGACAAACGCAGCTGGCAAAGTCGAGAAATTCGTTGCGCAGGCAAAAGTAAATGCGTACCTACAGGATCGATACATAGTAATGTAACCGACTCAGTGACTCCTTAAAGTCAAAACAATCATCTGACAGACATAAAGGGCATTAACTCTGCATTTAACGTTGTAATAACTCCCTGCGTACTTTCTGAGCACGACTAAAGATATTTTCCCTCTCTCAGATGACTCAATGCCTGAGATATTTTGTATATTCATTTCTATATAAACCCCTGCGCATGAAAGAGCAAAGGGTTGTTGTAATTTTCCTTTGAAGAGCTCTCGCTTGCTGTAAAGATTCTCAGAGAAATAATACAAAGGGAGAATGGAATTTCCAAAGCATGGTGTATTCGGTGCGTTGTGATGAATGGTGAATGTTGCAGGATTCCAGAGTGTTTCATAAAACAATAAGTTTCTCTCAAATCTCTGTATTACATGTTTTCGAGTCTTTTGTTCTCTTTTATTGTTCAGATGTTTTACACTTAATAGCAAAGTAGAAGAATAGTTCCAGGACTTAATCCATGATTACCCTGAACTCAAACTGAGCTATTATCCATGTTTTCCTCAGATACAGTAACAGAAGTGTAATTCTTAGTTGCTGCACTTTGAAACTATATCTTTCGTTGTGATAGACATTCCCAGGGATTCAAGTTTGCCCCTGTGACATCTGTCTTTTCTCATAACCAGTTTGGTGGAAACAGTTAACAACGAGTGAAAATTCTTGAATGCTTTCATTGTTTGTCTTACCTGTTTCCTGTTATTAATCAAAATTTGTTCTATGAAGCATCCAAATGGCCCTGTAAGTTTCACCGGTTCATCTCAAAGTTTCTAGACACCTACAGCCACAGACTCCATTGCCCAATGATACTGGACTCTCTGAATATCACATCACAAGAGATCTGAAGGAAATTCTTCAACCAAAACATAAACAAAACCTGTGCATAATAGCTAGCCTAAAACCCTATCATAAACAGTTACAAATCATAAAGAGAGAGCCCTCTCTGATCACAGTTTGGCTAGAAACAGTGATCCAAAGATTGGTTAGTGGTTACCCCGGCCGTATTCCCTTGGGAGTCATAGGGAACAACCTGGGTGTTAACAGAGTTCAAGCACAAAAATTGAGATAAGTTGTAATTTGTGGTTGCTAGATTTTTACTGTGTATTCCAGTTTCTCTGTAAAAAAAAATTCAAAAATAAATAAGAGCTCTCAAACTGGTTTTCCCCAAGAGTTGTAGGGTGTTTTTCCAGGGTCACATTGACCAAAAATCACTGTGTGTGGCTGTCATAATTTTGTTGTGTTTTATTTCTGCAATTTCAGCAGTTGTGAAATTTCTAAATTTGTGTTTTTAGAAAATATTGTCATTTCCAGATTTTAGAATTTTTATCATGCTTGAATTTAAAACTAAATGCTTGGAGTGATAAGGAAAATTGATAACTGGAGTGGGGGTTGAAATTTCTTCATGGTATTAGAGCTTGGTTGGCTAAAAGTGCAGTTTGGGACAACAAAGTGAAAATTACAGCAAGCTGATTTTTACACAGAAAACAAAAACCTTTACCACAGATTTGAAAATTTCAGTTTGGTAGGATAGTGAAACATGTCTTTGGCTTTGAGAGTTGAAGACAAGTTGGATGGGCAGAACAACTACAATGCATGGAAGGAGATAATCCATAGCATCTTTGAGGAAGCAGAAGTCCAGGGCATCATGGTAAATACTACACAGAACCCAGTAGCAGTACTTGCTGACCCTGTACAGTTGGCAAAGTTTAACAAAAAGAATGCTAAGGCAAAAAGATTGGTTTTAGAAGGAATCAAAGACCATGCCATTCCTCATGTGAGAGGAAAGACTTATGCACATGAGATGTGGACAACCCTGTTGGTATCATCCCATGACCCCCTTTTTCCTCCTAAAACATATCATTTGCCCATTCCTTTTCATCATATATCTCTTAGAATCCTTGAAAATTGATTAGTTAATAGTCCTATAGTTATTAAAATGCACTGAAATTGATTTAGGAAGTTTATGTTAAAGAATTAGAAGTTTTTGGTGAAATGGTTACAGGAAGTTCCAACATCCTGTAATTAGCTCATTGTTTGACATGTGGCACAACAACTAGGCTAGAGCGAAAGGCATGGATGAAAAGTAGAATGTCCAAGCATGGACAAACACCTATCCTATAGCAAAATCGACCCTCCTACATGCGTGGTCAACACAGGTCAAAGCATGGCACACTGGCGACAAAGGCAACAATAGCAACGCATTCTAATTTGATTTAGCTTTTGTTCTTTTTGAAATCAGTTAGGATAGAAACATTTTGAAAATCTCGATGTAGTAAAAGCGGAAACAGCCATATTCCGAATGTACATTCATTTTTGAAATGACATGGTTGTAATAGACATATGTAAATATAGTCTGGGTAATGAACAATGGTTAATCGTTGTATCATTCTGAAACAGAGTTTTTGAACTTAATACTAAGAATCCAGTTACAGTTACGACTCGTGTCTTGTGCATTGATTTGATAGTCGGTTGAATATAGTCCAGTATACCTCTGGAATGCGGACGGGCCCTGCATTAAACCGGTATACTGTCCTTTTCATTTTATTTGCACTTAGGGTATTATATGGTTTGCACAATAGTTACGATTGGTTTCCGATTTCAATAGCTCTTGATTTCAGTTGAATGTATATGGTTTGCGTTTATGGTAATGCTTGAACAGTCATCGCTGAGATCTTGAAGCGCGTCCTGTAAGGGATTCGATCCCTGTATATGTCCTTTAAAAGCAATGTCATGAACCTTGTTTTCATTTCAAAATCCATTTATGATCTCTGTATATTTTTATCTTGTATAAATATTAGTGAAAGTTGGGTGTTTGCTGAACAAGGGTTTTATGTGTGATGTCTCTGTAAGGAGATCGAAAACTTGGTTTGCAGTGATACACAGTGTTTAGGTTCAGTATTTAATTTGGTAAAAGCATTTAGTGATAGTATTGTAATAAGGTATGTTAGCAGAGTGACCTGAGTGTTTGCATGATAGGTAACATACCCCAATTTTCCGTAAAGAAGTATTGTGACCTACATCATAACCACTTAGCCAACAATCCTTTATGTCTATATACTTTAGACGCATGCCTCTAAGCTTACGCATCCTGGTCGATAATAAATATAGTCTAGTCTAGTACCCTAGCTAGAACACTACAAACCCTGACCAGAGATTAAATGAAAACAGAAAAATGGTCCTAAAGGAGAAACTAAAGTCCATTAAAATGGGTAAGACTGACAGTGCTACAACATACCTCACAAAGATCACTTCAGTGAGAGGTGAGTTAGTAGCCATAGGTGAGATCATTGCACCCACTGAGTTGGTGAGGATTGCTTTGAATGGTCTTCCCAAGACTTGGGAGAATTTTGTGGATGGCATTGTTGCACGGGAAAACCTTCCTGATTGCGAGAGGTTGTGGGACGATTGCATTTAGAATGAGATCAGAAAGAACCACCTTGGGGCAGCCAAATAGGTGGACGAGGATGACAATGTGGCATTATTAGCAAGAGGCAAGAAGGGCAGAGCGAAGAAGCAAGCTTCCAACAGTGGAGGCAAAGGCAAAGGTAAAGGCAAGCAATAGAACACGGAGAAGGATTATTCCAAAGTCAAAAGTTGGGACACTATGCTGTTGTGTGTCCGGAGAAGAAGAACAAGAAAGGGAAAGAAAAACCCATGGAATCTTCTGTAGAGATAGAGAGCTTCTCAGAGAGCTTTGATTGGGACTTTGGGTTCATAGCTTGTGAGACCACTAGTGCAGGATCACTTGCCATACAGGTTTGGAGGGAGTGTGCACTTCCTACTACTAGCAGAGCATCTTCTAGCATTTGGTATGTTGACAGTGGTGCTTCCTGCCACATGACAGGACTCTGAGAGTACTTCTTAGAGATTTCAGAGGATGATACTGAAATGGAGGTAGTACTTGGTGATGACAGCATTTTTAGAGTAGTCGGTGTGGGGACATTGACATTTGATAGGGGACCCAAACCTCCCTTGAAAGTGTTAGATGTTCTATATGTGCCTGGAATGAAGAAGAAATTGATATCCGTCTCAGCACTTGAGGACAAAGGGTATGATGTGTTGTTCAGGAGAGGGTAGGTGCTTATATATCCTAGGGGAACTCCAGCTTCTTCAGCTAGAGAGATTGGTGTGTGCCATGCCAAGGTGTACAATTTCTCATTCCAGTCCCTGATGGCATTGAGTAGCAGCACCCGAGACAGGATCGACAAAAGATCTAGGAGTTCAGAGTTGTGTGGGATTTGACACTAGAGGATGGGGCACATGTATCATGGGGCCTTGAGTACATTGCGGGAGATCACCACTAGCATGACAGATTTCAGTTCTGATCACCAGATGTGCTATGGGGAAGTTTTCCAGATCCCCTTTTCCCAACAGTGACAACAAAGTGACTGAGATCCTTAACTTGATTCATGCCGATGTGAGTGGTCAGATGTCTCATGTATCCTTGAGTGGCTATGAGTACTATTGTTTATTCATTGATGACCACTCCAGGAAGACCATGATTTATTTATTGAAGACCAAGAGTGAGGTCTTCAAGCGGTTTCAAGAGTTCAAAGCTCTTGTGGAGACCCAGACAGGTAGGAAGATCAAGGTCCTTAGGTCAAATAATGGAGGGGAGTATACCCTTGGTGAGTTTGTTTAATATTGTGCTGAGGAAGGCATTAGAAGGGACTTCACAATTCCTTACAAGCCCCATTAGAATGGGGTTGCAAAGAGGAAGAATAGATCCATTGCAGGGGCTGCCAAAGCCATGCTTCATGATCAGGGGTTACCTTTATTTTTGTGGGAAGAGGCATGCAACACTGCTGTGTACTTTCAAAACAGGAGTCCACATCATGCCTTGGGGAATGTGACTCCGGAGGAGGCTTTTTTTGGGAATAAGCCTGATGTTGGGCACTTTCGTATCTTTAGGTGCCTTACATATTCCTATGTTCCCAAGGAAAACAGGACCAAGCTAGAGCCCACTGCAGACAAGGTCATCTTTGTGGGTTATAGCGAGACCTCGAAAGCTTATCGGATTTATATTCCTGCGCATAGGAAAGTCGTTGCCATGCGGGATGTGAAGTTCGAGGAGGAGAGAGCTTTCAGGAGGTCACGAGAGTTAGAGTATCCAGAGTCACTAGAACTTCAGGAGAACCTAGGTCAGTCACAGGGATTAGGAGGTACATTAATTAGTGTCAGATCCATGAGTGACTAGTGGCTCTCAGAGTCAGGTAGGGGGTTCTTCAGGCAGCATGCAGGGCAGTCTGCAGAGCAGTTCACAGGGAAGTCTGCAGAGCAGTTCATAGGGTAGTCCACTAATGGACAGTTCGCATGGTACTTCAGCATCTACAGACACAAATTCAAGCATGAGGTCAGTTGGCAGGCCTTCAAGAGTTTAGCCTTCTGATGATGATGATGATTCTTTCACTCCGGTGGGAGAAGTATGCTTAGGGAAGAAGAAGCCCAAGTGGCTTCAAGATACCTTGCGCGAGGCCACATCAGTTTCTGGGCCAAAGAGACAGGTTAGAGAGAGTAAACCACCTAAGCGGTTTTGTAGTTACATGGCATTGGTAACAAGTTTTGTTGACTCCAAGCCTTCTAGTTATGAGGAGGCAGCCAACCAGCAGGTCTGGAGAGAGGCCATGATGGAGAAGTATTCTTCTATTATGAAGAACAATGTTTGGGAGGTAGTGCCGAGGCCTGACGATAAATCAATGGTTACTTCCAAATGGATATACAAGATAAAGCATGCTGCAGATGAAAATATCGAGAAGTTCAAGGCTCGATTTGTGGCAAGAGGGTTCTCATAGGTAGAGGGAGTTGACTATGAGGAGAACTTCACTCCCGTAGCTCGGTATACATCTATTCGCTCCATTATATCAGTTGCAACAGAGATGGGTTGGAAGATCCACCAGATGGATGTGAAGACTACATTTCTCAATGACTTCATTCAGGAGGAGGTTTATATTGAGCAGCCGCAGGGCTTTGAGGTGCATGGGAAGGAGTCCCATGTATGCAGATTGAAAAAGGCACTCTATGGCCTGAAGCAAGCTCCTAGAGCTTGGTAGTCGAGGATTGATACATACTTCCAGCAGTTGGGTTTCACAAAGAGTGAGGCTGATCCGAACCTATACTTCATTGTCATGGGTGAGGAGCCTCTCATCTTGGTGTTGTATGTTGATGACTTGATCATCATTGGTGCAGAGATACTCGTTGAGTGTTGTAAGAGAGATATTGCTTCAGAGTTTGAGATGAAGGATATCGGCTTGATGCATTATTTTCTGGGATTAGAGGTGTGGTAGGAGGAGGGGCATTTCTTCCCGGGACAGGGGAAGTACGTTGTGGATATTTTTAGCAGATTTCACATGGAAGACTACAAACCCATGTCTACACCTATGATCACTAACTGGAAGAAGCTTCACACTTCTGATTCCGAGTTGGTGGATCCTGCTCTATACAGACAACTGATTGGTAAATTGATGTATTTGGTCAACACTTGATGATATATATGTTTTGCAGTTAACACTATGATTCAGTTCATGTGTGAGCCCAGGAGAGTGCACTGGGTGGTTGCAAAACACATTCTTCGTTACTTGCAAGGGACTGTGGATTTTGGTCTGGATTATACACAGGGTGATGGAGTGAGACTAGTAGGGTACACGAATTCAGATTGGGTAGGTTGTGCTTCAGATAGGAAGAGTACTTCCGGGTGCTGTTTTGTGTTGGGTTCGGCAGTTGTGTCGTGGATCAGCCGGAAACAACAATCAGTTTCATTGAGCTCAACTTAGGTAGAGTCTATGGATGCTATTTTGGCTAGTTGTGAGGCCATATGGCTTCGCAATATGTTGTTTGGTCTATTTGGTCAAGCATTGAGACCTTTAGTAATTTACTGTGATAATCAGAGTTGCATAAAACTCATGGAGAATCTAGTTTTTCATGACAGGTCAAAGCATATTGAGGTCAAGTATCACTTAGACTATGTCCAAAAGGGAGCTGTCAAGCTTGAGTACATTTCCACAAATGAGCAGGTAGCAGACATTTTCACCAAAGCCTTACCACAGGGCAAGCATGTCTACTTTAGAGACAAGATGGGAGTGGTGAGGAACACTTCCCTCGGTAAGAGGGAGTGTGAAAATTTGGGTACCAGAGGACAAGTGGTTCCCTAAGGCTTTGATCTTTGCCCTAGGGAAAAGTGTCCAAATTTATTTTTTACTTTTCTCTTAAAGTGACTTTATAAGTGGTAAAGTTACATTCTAATTTAAATTTGACTTTATTAAAGTCAATGAAAAATTAGAAAGCAAAAATGTGACCATGGAAATAAAATGCTAAGTGGGTCTTTATTTAAGTGGGTGAGTTAAAAAATAGAAAGTGAGAATTAAATGCACATTTATTCTCATCCCTAGATCTAAATGAATCTCAACCATTAGACCTTAGGGTAACCCAAAAAGGCATTTAGAGAATAAAAGGAGAAGAGAAGAGGAAAATATCAATTCATTCTTTCATGAGCGTT
Organism: Pinus tabuliformis; assembly: GCA_031772625.1. Lineage (NCBI taxonomy): Eukaryota > Viridiplantae > Streptophyta > Pinopsida > Pinales > Pinaceae > Pinus > Pinus tabuliformis. Next base: position 218,744,291 of record CM062818.1, on the reverse strand, counting down.
TGAGAGAAAGAGAAGAGAAAGTAAGGAGAAAATTTCTTAGCAGTGAGGAAGTGAAATAGAGCATGAAGAAGCCACTTCAAAAATCTGGGCAGCAACGCTTATTGGCACTCATCCCAAGGAAAAATTGTACAATAGGAGAAAGTCATAGATATCGAGGAAGAGGGACAACACAAAAATCGAGGAAGAGGGGCAGCAACAAGGACACGAATTTCGAGGTAGATTTGGGCACAAATTTCGAGGCAATTGTACTGCTGAAATTCATACAGTCTGTGCAACAAGTTCTCGGCACATTTTTTGAGGTAGGTCATACAACATTTAATGTTGTTTTATCGCTGTAAAAAATTCTATTTTGCCTGTTTGCTGATTGGCACGATTTTCGAGGTGGAGTTCAAGCACGTAAATCAAGATAAGTTGTAATTTGTGGTTGCTGAAATTTTTACTGTGTATTTCAGTTTCTCTGTAAAAACATTTTCAGAAATAAAGAAGAGCTCTCAAACTGGTTTTCCCCAAGAGTTGTAGGGGGTTTTTGAGGGTCACATTGACAAAAAATCACTGTTTTATTTTTTGTGTGTGGCTGTTATAATTTTGCTGTGTTTTATTTCTGTAATTTCAGCAGTTGTGAAATCTCTAAATTTGTGTTTTTAGAAAATAATGTCATTTCCAAATTTTAGAATTTTTATCATGCTTGGATTTAAAACTAAATGCATGGAGTGATAAGGAAAAATGATAACCAAAGTGGGGGTTGAAATTTCTTCAAGGAGAATGAAAGGCTCTATTAGTCTTGGATGAAGAGTAACCATTGGATTTAAGGCTTTGGTTAGATGAGAATTTTCTTTGGGAAAAGATTGAGAGGAGGAGATCTGAATGGCTCTAGAAACAAGGGTTTTAAGCACATCAGAATTTTGAGTTGTATGATGGTGGGAGTTGGCAGGAAAGTACTTATCTGTATGGGTTTTCTTTCGATAGACTTGGTGAGAGAGGGAGCCATCAGAGAGGCCAGAGACAAGGACAACAAGGAATAGAGACCAAAGACAAGGACATCAAGGAAGGGAAGGGAACAATTCTCTTCAAGTTCCATTGTGAATTGAACGTCAGAAGAAATCAAATAATTATGATCCAAACCAATGATTTAGTTACTCTTATCCAATCCAAAATCTGAAATCAACATACTCATATTTATACATGATATTCTTCATTTAATGATGCATTTCAATAATTTCTCATTAAAATCAATCTTTAATATATTCCCAAGTACTAATCTTCACTTAGGTTAATTGAGCCCAAATGCTCACCAGCCTAGTGTGGAAGAGATGTTGTCCTGTCTAGATCCATCTTAACTTAGGATCTACCAAGTGTTAAAAAGGATCAAATTCTTTGAAGTGCAAACTTCTTTTAAAGTGAAAAGAGATTTGATGCCTCTCTATACACGTAGATCAAGAATTAAAATAAATATAAATTGGTAATTAATTACATTTAAAAGTATCACATTTATTCGGTCATACAAATAATATTAATGTTAATATATATATAGATATATATTTTAAATATTTTATAGTTTTTAAATTTAATAAATTTTGATCTAACATATTATATATATTTTTTAAAAAATTTAAAAAATAAGTAACTTTAATACAACTAGGTTTCAACCATTTAAATAATATTAAAAAAATCATATTCATTCAGGGGATCTGTTTATATGGATTCTTTATTGCACTAAAATAAAAAAATAAATAACAAATAAATATCTTTTCCACTTATAAAAACAAAAATATATTTTTTGTTTTTTCAAATAAAAAGATATTCAAAGTATGATTTAACATAGTTTATAATTTTTTAGTGCCGTTTTTTTATTATTGTTTATATGGATTCAACACCTTGAAAAACTTTTAGAGCACTTCAATTGTGCAGGTTACCCATCAAGCTTATAATTTCAATAAATTTCTACCAGATTTTAAAAAAATTAGACAAAAAACCCAACCAAAAAACTTCCCAATTTTTTTTTAAAAATATCAAATAAATATCTTTTCCACATCTTTATGGTAAAAAGTAGTCCTCGACTTTACCTTATGTTAATTACAAGTTTTAAAATTTTTTTGGACTCCAAAGAATAAGGAAAAACATCCAAACAAATTCAAATCATTAATTTTGGTCCTGTCCATAAGATAAAAGTTAACCTACCATGTTTCTTCGCACTAAGGTGCCTAAGGGCGTGGGTAAATGCTGAGACGAAATTCTCACCGCAGCGTGCCTTTCTTACTCTTTTAGATAGGTTAATATTTTGGAGGTTTTAGTTAGAATTGTTTATTTGTTTTGGGTCAAATTTTAATTTTTGTTATTTAAAATGAGTTTTTGATTATATATAGATTCAATACTTTGACAAATGTATAAAGCATTAGGATGATGTAGAATTTACGATTTAAATTTGTGATTCCAAAATATCACAGTTCAAATTTGCAATTTCAAACAATCCCAAAATTGTAAACAAATTAGACTAGAAAAATACCCAAAACACCCTCTAAAACATAAAATATATAAACTACAACTATTAAAATATAAGTTTTCAATATTTAAACATTTTAATAAATCAATACTTATTCACATTAATTGTTGTTCAACTTCCTTTGTTATGTCTTTGTAAGCTTCACAATGTTAAATGTTGCAAATTTCAAATAAAATTTCCGGAAGTCTTTGCTCTCTTTTTCTTGTTGCCACAACTCTTGTGTACAACTCTCTCTGTGCCTATCATGTGCATTTCACAAACTTGACTGCACCTCTTTGGTCATAGATTCACACCATCAAAAACCACTAAGACATCCAAAATCCTAAAACTTCACGTTTCTAACCAAGATTTCCAAAAAATTTAGCCTATTTGATCAAAATCCTACTTAAATTTTCATATGTTGCCAACCAAGATTTCCAAAAAATTTAGCCCATTTGATCAAAATCTACTTCAATTTTCATGTGTTGCCACACGAAATTTACACTTGTGCAGTGCAAGTTGCAAAGAGAAAAGTGAGAAAAAACATTAAATACCATGCATAATTTTTCATTTTATTCATTTGTAATATTTCACTTAAAGAAAGAAAAAAACAGTAAATCAATTATTCTTATATATAGTTTATAATATTTAAAAGAAGTTGATTATTAATTTAATTTAATTTATAATTTTTTCAAACGAATCTAAAAAATGGAAAAAATCGACATTTAATACAAAATACAAATTTTGAAATATTTTAAAAATATAATTAAAAATCATATAATTTACTTGATTTATGTCCAATCCATCTCAAAATCTATAGTCAACCTACTCTGACATTAATACAAAATATTCTTCATTTAATGATTTTTCTCATTAAAATCAATCTTAAATCTATTCACTGGCACTAATCTCACTTAGGGTCATTGTAAAATGTCTGCATCATTCATTTATATGGGTATTAGCGTTAAAAATGGTATATTTTAAATATTTAAGGTTTTAATTTTTTTATAATTTTATATTATAAAATTCTATAATTATATTATAAAATTTTATAATTATATTTAAAAGAAATATTTAATTTAAGGAGTTATTTTTAGTGTGATTTTTTGGAGATTCCGATAAAAATTGAGGTTAAATCTTGATTTGTATTATTTAAAATGGTTTTTTAACTGCATATTTGGATTCAACACCCTGAAAAACCTCTGGGACGCTTTGATTGTGCAGAAAGTAGCTATCAAACTTGCAATTTCAATAAATTGCTGCCGAATTTTGACTGGAAAAACGCACCAAAAATACTTCCAAAAAATCTCTTTAAAAACAACTCCACATTTGTGATTTCAAACAATTCCGATAACATTAAAAAATTCTTCGACATTTCAGAATATGATTCAAAGTTGTGTGATTTCAAAAAAATTCAAATAATATATCCGTTATTATGCTGTGCCTTCTGTGCACATGACAATCTCAGAGTAGCAGTGACTGGCTAACCCTAATTGCAATTCAGGAGGAGCTCGAAACCAAACTGAATAATTCCACGCTGGATAAATATAAAAATTGGAGATGATTAATCGGCATGCATGGTCTGCCATTTGGCAAGGCAATTCAGGCGCCGAGCTTATCTCTATTGTCAAATCTCTAATCGTCAGCCACGTGGCAGTCCCCTGTCTACCCTGAAGGAAACCTCCTCTCCCGGTGTGACCACGACAGCCGTGCACTTTCACAATGTGGCCCCACTTGCCTCCGGGAACACAGCCGGCTCGAAATTTACTGCCTCTGCACTGCCGGCCAGAGGGACGGCCACACTTTCGCCATGATCGTGACTCGTGAGGGAAGCAAAAGACACCGCAGCCTCGTTTGTCTTTTTCTTTTAAATTTTTTTTCTCCTTTGTCTTTTTGGAGCAAGTTTTTGTATTGTTGTTGGTTAGTTAACTTTTCTGTAGTTATCTTGTTCTTGCATTGGGTAGTTTCATCTTGGTAATTTTTTACTTCTTGTAGTAATGGTGTATTTATGGTTATTTGGGTACTCTCATCTTGGTAATTTTTTACTAGTAATGGTGTATTTATGGTTAGTTATTCCTGGTTGAAGATCTGATCTCACAGATTGCCCTTTTGGTGTATGAAGGACTACCATAGTAATATCTTTTGTTATTAATGGAAATATATAGAAGTCTACAAAAAACAAAAGGAATTCAACTCAATATGCCTAGATATATTGGCACATCTTATGAGAGTGTTTGACATAAAAAATCATAACCAAGATGAAAGTTGCATTTTTCTTCTTTCTAAAGAATAATGATGGCAACCAACAACCCAATGTGCTTTCAATTTAGATCAATTGTATTTTATTCTTTCTAGCAATGGAAAAACCTATCATAACTCACTTATCAAACCAACAATGGGATAGCCATCACTAACTGCTATCAGGGAATGCAGGTTCACTATTGCCCTTGAGTCTTGGGTGGTTAATGTTTCTCTTCCCAAGCAAACAACAGGGAATGCAGGTTCACTACTGCCCTTGGGTCTTGGGTGGTTAATGTTTCTCTTCCCAAGCAAACACAATTTTAGGGCATTTTCGAGACCAATTATCCTTTTAATTGACACAAATTTTGTATATATCATAAACGAAAGTTAATTTGTTTTATGAATATAAAAGTTTCATAAAATAATATTTTAATCATTTTAACAAATCCTTAAAAAACCTCACCATGTTTTTGTTGTTATTCAACTTCCATTATGTGTATTAATTATGTTGATAGGTGTGTTTATGTTGGAGTATGACTTTCACAATTTTAATTTTATTATAAGAAATATTAGGTGCATTGTAGGTATTTAAATTACATAAAATATTTTAGAATAATCTTAGTAGTATACACAATTAAAATTGGAGATTTATTTCCAAAATAGTTATTTTTTTCCCTTTTAATTAAATTGATTAATTAGAAAAATGCCAAATGGTTTTTGGGGCATATGGTATTGAAAACCATGATATTGATCCATAGTATTATAATTAAAAATCTCTATGATAAAATGAGGATACATCACTATGGTTAAGAATCTTGTTATATATATAATTTTTTAAATTAATAATAATAATAATCTAAAATAAAGTTACAATTTTGTTAGTTTTTATGAATTTTTTAATTTTAGCAACATGAGATGTATCATGAAATAAGTGTTGTGATGATTATTATGGTTTGATGCCTATTGCAGTTTATTAACGATTTACTTTATATCACTCATCTAGTTATTGTTATGTTTCTTGAGGTGCCACTTGATATATTTGGCACATTTATATAAAACGTGAGTATTTAATGTAATTTCCATGCTATTTTAGTATTCTCATAATTTTGAATATTGTTCTTGCTCTAGGTGGGTGTTTCTCCTTTACTAAGTTTAACTTGTGGATTCTAGGTGGATTTTGGTGTGCATAGTTCTCCTTGGTTGCCTTCAGGAAGAATGGAGCCCTAGAAAGAGAAGTGTAGGGATAGGTATCCTTGGTGTGAGGGCTAGAGCATACCTAGTGACTCCAAAAGGAAATTGCAATTCTAGGAGTGACAGGGCTCTTTAACTTCCTAGCTAGCCTTGAACCCTGGAAGGTTAGTGACACAACCCTAGGAATCGTAAAAAAAAGTCAAGGGGTTGCAATATGCATGTTGATAGAGGATGAGAAAATGTAGATTTGAGTGTTATTGGAGTTTGGTACCTTGGATAGAAAATACTTTCACTATTTGTGAGACCTTAATTGGGATCTCAGTGAGCCTTTGCTTTGGTAGAGTTAGCTCGGGGTGAGCCTTTGCTTTGGTAGAGTTAGCTCGGGGTGACCTAGTGCTGATAGAATTGGAGCAATGAGGTTTATGGTTAAGTGTAAAGTTTGAGGTATGTAACCATATGGTGATAATAAGTGTTTATTTATGCTTTTATGTGAGTCTAATGCTGTGTTTGTACCTTGATGTATAGAATGGTGCTTTTGATAGTATGCATTAAATATTTATAACAGATCTAAAATATGATACCATGATATTAAAGGTACTTCATTGACATGGATTAGGCCAAGATAATGTTGTGTTTGTATCTTGATGTATAGAATGGTGCTTTTGATAGTATGCATTAAACATTTAGAACGGATCTAAAATATGATACCATGATACTAAAGGTACTTCACTGACATGGATTAGTCCTCTTGGCCTAATAGGATGACCTGACTATGTTGCTGAGTGATTATTGAGTTTTGGTTGATCTTGGAACCCGAAGGACATAAGTCTTTATGGTATCAAAGGTTATATAGCTAAATTTTAAGAAATTTCATATTTATGGGAACATAGATAGTGTTGGTGGTTGTGTGCCTTATCTAGTTTGTAAAGGACATTATATGGTAACTATGTTAGTGCAAAAAATATTGAAAAATTCAACCAGTGATGAGATAATGAAATATTTTTCATTTGAAAATGTAAAATCATAAAGATAAAAATTAAAAACCAATTTAATGTAATTTTACAACTTTAGCCAATTTCAAATAATTGACCAAAGTGTAAGGATTTAAAGTTTTTTGGTTTGGCAAATTTACATAAAAATTTAAATTGAAAATTTTACCTTCTCCCTTACAAATTTGTATAATTAAATGTGAAAAAAGATTTTTAAGCACACCATTTAAGAATATGAAACTATTTATATTAGAATAAATCTATTTTATAAATATTAATAAAAAATGCTTGAAGTTGTAAAATTTCATTATAATTGAAATACCATAAAGTTTTTAAAATCATAATGATTTGTGCAATCTAAATGTAAATCTATTTAAAGGAAAATATTATAATGAATCAAATCTCTAATCTATTCATATAAAATACTCATCATATATAATTTTAAATATACTAAACTATTTTAAATATTCAATATACTTTAATATATATACATATATATATATATATATATACTATAAATTTGAATGTTAAAGGTTGATGAGCTATTTGTAAATGTTCAATATAATATGTTTATCCAAAATTATTGATAGATTAAATTACATGTAAATGTTAAATCATTATGAGCGATCTGCAGATTTCTAAAACCTACATGTGGAGTACGTGTGAGAATTTTGATCTACTGACTGAAACGACGTTATACGGAAGGGTAAAGTCGAGAACTACTTGTCACGGTGTTTTTCTTCCCGCCATGATTGCAGATCAATGTGCACGCGAGCTCTAATACAACGTTAAATTAATGTTGCAAAGGTGAGACAATGTCAGTTAAACTTAGGTAGCTGGCGCGGAATGAAGTTGCAGAGCTGGTCAGAAACTACGGTTCAGTGGGGTGGAATGGCTGAAGTCCGAACCGGAGCATTTCATATTTGGTCAGGCATGAAATGAAATGGACAGCTTTTTTCTCAGATTAACTTTAACAAAGCAATCGATCAAATTAATAAAAGACTCACAAATTAAATTTATCAAATCAACTTAATCACATTTGAAAGAATAGCCACATGTTGACAAACTAATAAAAATTTAATACATAAAATTGATCAAATTTGAAAGAATAGCCGCATGTTGACAAACTAATAAAAATTTAATACATAAAATTGATCAAATCAAACAATCTTGTTTGAGCAAAAGGCATAATCCATTTTTTTTTTTAATAAAATTTTCAAGGATAAATTACATTAGATGGTTCCAAATTTTTACTAATAATTTATGATGTAATTAATTTGAAAGACATTATCAAAATCAGTATGGATCACAAAAGTCTAAAATCAAGCAAATTAAATTTTAACAAATCAATTAAATCATTTATAAAACCAAAGTTATAGAGCGTAAATGTTCATTCATAGAATTCAGTGGTTCTTGCTTTTGCTAGGGACTATAGCTTTCACCTCGTAGTGAAAGCTCCTTGAACACACATTAATTTGCAAAGTTTTTGTACTATTAATAGCTTTCACCTCGTAGTCAAAGCTCCTTGAACACACATTAATTTGCAAAGTTTTTGTACTATTAACCACAATTTCAATAAAATGCTAATTATTTACATTTTTCAGTATTTTTTTTCTTGTCTTTCACCTCGTAGTCAAAGCTCCTTGAACACACATTAATTTGCAAAGTTTTTGTACTATTAATAGCTTTCACCTTGTAGTCAAAGCTCCTTGAACACACATTAATTTGCAAAGTTTTTGTACTATTAACCACAATTTCAGTAAAATGCTAATTATTTACATTTTTCAGTATTTTTTTTCTTGTGGTTCAAGAACTCAACCGCTACGTCCACAAAATATTCATACTAGGAAGATCCATTTGAAGGGATCACTTCTCGCTAGCTCAACCACGGAGCATGACTTCGAGATTTTTGAGAGAATTGAACCCATGACCTCTCAATAGCAAAGGTGCTTTAACGACATACACTTGATCAATTGAGTTAACCCTTGGGACTTCATTTTTTAGTAAATTAAAAAAACTTATTTCTAATTTTTGAAAATCTTATTTCTAATTTTACATTGGTTGAGTGAGCATTGATGTGACATAATTCCCTTGGTGGACGACGATTTAATTTCAATATTTTTCAAACATTGGAAAATAATTTTAAAATAGAAAAAAAATTACATGATTATTTGTTGTAGAGGCTTCGACATTTTCTATCATGGTTGTCATGGTTGATTTGCAATGGACATTGATTGATGGCGAAGGTTTCACAACATAGATGATGGTTGGTAGGGCGCTGTGTCCCTTGTGTGAGCGGGGGGCTAGGGCATCCACACTTGCAGTTCCAACATCTTGACTAAATCAACGATGAACAATCTATATCGATTGTGAAACAAGGGGGGTGATTAACTTCACAGTGTGACTCGATGGATGGGCTAGTCATCACCACTATGTTGACATGGGTTTTCCCCATTTGATATCCAGTTCCAAAGGAGCTACACCAAAATCACTTTGTAGAGGGTCCGATACAATTAATTAACTTGAATTTAAAAAAAAAATGTCACTTTAATTTTCCTCAAATAGAGCTTGGGTTACCTCCTTGTGAGAAAAACCTTAATCGTTGGAAGCATTATTTTTCATTAAATTTTATAATTTATAATTCTTTTATTCTAAGTAACTATAACATTGAATTATGAACACTATTAAAAAACGATGGCGTTCATTGTGAGTAACAACTAACAACTACTTTGGAAAAAAAATGCAAACTAAAGTAAGACACCTTGAAATAATAAAAGATTGAGGCTACGCCCAAATTTAATTTAATCCATATCAATATCATAAATTGAAGTTTGAAATAGATACAAGTTACATAGAATGAAGTGCAGAGAAGTGTGTGTTAAAGGAATTGTTTGAATAAGATAAAAAATGTCATCATTGAGACAATTGATTGGGTATAGTCATTGAAAAGTAGGGTGGAAAGCTAGGTGTCTCAATGCATCCAAGTCGATTGAGTTGGTTTGTCAAATCTTTGGATACAAAGGGATTTAGTTTTAAAAGACGAAGAATTGGGGTGGAACTTTGTGGAATTGAAACAATGGGTAGATTTTGGTAAAATTCAGAAGTACGAGTATTTTGGGAAGAAGGATCCATTTGGATAATCCGTGTCAGTTTAGAAAATCAAATTTCATTAACTTATAGAACTAATAGAATACAATTTACTTTGGTAGGCAAATCAAATAATTTAATAGATCCTTCATCAATTGGATTTGGCTATTCATCTCAAATTGAGCTCTAGGGCCATGCTTGTCAGTGTTTTCATATACGTGGGTGTCACGGATTTGGGCTAATGTATTAATGAAAAAAACATTTTAGTTTTCGGTAGCCATTATAAAGTCGTAAACTATACTAGTTACTATTATTTATTTATTTTCATTGTTTTCCTTAGGAGGTAGAACTACTATTTCGGTCCAGTTTCCATCTTTTATCACAGTTGTGTTCCTTTTAGATCCAACAACAGAAACCTCTTTGATGGGAAAACCTCGCTGCACGTCGCGATCCCACTACCATAGGGTTTAAAATGGACTTGCACTCTGATAGATAAAACATCATTTTTCTTAGACGAAATAATTCCAGGGAGGTAGCAAAACTACGATTACACCCCCCGAAATGTACGATAATCATGGATCTTTGCAATTGTAGGAGGCCCATTTTAGACCTTAAAATGTTTCAAATGCTTTCCCAAATAGATCAATAATCTTAGATAATTTAGCATCATCTCTACAAGAACCATTACATAAAATTAGAATATCATCAAAAAACTATAAATGGGTGACTGGAAGAGAATTTGCAATAACTGCACCATGGAAATCACCTCTATGTTTTACATCTTCCAACAATAGATTGAGTCCTTTAACAACTAACAAAAAAAATAAAGGAGATAGGGGGGGACCTTTCCTTAAGCCTCTTCGAGCATGGAAAAGAGGGGAGGTTTACCCATTTATCAAAATTGTAAAAGAGACTAATAGAATGCAACCCATGACCCAGTTAATAAAATCAATACCAAAACCCAAGTGATTCAGAAGGAGTCTAATATATATCTAACCCACACGATTATAGGATTTTGAGAGACCAATTTTAATTACAAATCCTTTTAATCTAAGAGTTTTTATAATATTAAGAGCTTCTTGGGCCACCCTAATGGCTTCATGGATCTATCTCCCTTCAAGAAAGCCAAATTGTTCTTTGATATAAATTTTAACATACAAGGATTTAATCTTCTGGAAATGACCTTGGAGATGACCTTGTAGATATAGCTTCATAGAGAGATGGGGAAAAAGCCTTCAAATGAGGTAGGATTTACCTTTTCGGGATAAGGGCTATGAAAGTAGAGTTGAAGGCCGCTAAGACTCTACCTTTCCTTCTTGATTCATTTACAAATCCCAATAGATTCTTGCCAATAAGATCATTAAACCCTTCAAAAAAATCTATCCCCCACCCGTTAAGACATGGGCTCTTGTCTTTCTAAGCTAGCCAAAACAACCTTCAATTCCTCTTCAAAGACCTCCTCCAACATACCTCTATTGTCTTCATCATCCACAAACTTGGGGAATAATTTGGAGACCTTGATGAATTTAGTGATACTAGCCCTTATAGGCTCCTTAAATAAATTATGAAATTGATCTTGACCTAAGGAAGCAAGGCCTTCAAAATTATAGACCTCCCTACCTTCCCCATCTTGAAGATTCCATATTATATTGCACAACTTCCTTCTCTTAGAATAAGCTTGGAAGAATTTCATATTCTCATCCCCACCTTCAAGCTAGAAGGATCTACTTTTCAATCTCTAAGAAGATTCTTTCACCTCTAGGATGGCCTTCCTACAAGATTATGGGCGAACAAAAGTTTCTCTAGTTTCTGCATATAAAAATCCCCTTTCCCTAGAATCATTCATAGCAAGAATCTCCCTTTCTATGTCAATGAGTTCCTCCTCCTCTCTCCTACATTTCCTCTTATCCAAATCCACAACCATACTCTTGAGATACCTTAGGTTCTCTTCAAACTCCCGAGCATCCAAAGATCCATTATTTGGATTGTAAGGGATCCATCCTTCATTGAACAATTTTACAAACTCTTCATATTTTATCAATGTTGTTATGCAACCAGCTCACAAAAAGATATAAAAGATAGATCAATGACTTCAGAATCAGCCTCTTCAATGGGAAACCTCCTTTACATTACATAAATGAACAATTCTTGGATGATACAAATGACAAGACCTCCCTTCTATATGTAGGATCTAAGGGGTCACAATATAATAAGAGTCGACATAACAATAATAATGTAAGGACATAACAATAACAATAGTGGGCTTCTATGGGACACAATAATAACAATATGGGGCTACACTAGTAGTATAGGGACCTAACATGCCCCTCTCCTTCAAAAAGTGTTGTCCTCAACGCTTGAGTAGTTTTGGATGCTTTTGTATAAAATTCTCGTCCTCCCATGTGGAATTTCAGTGGGTAAGTTCTTCTAGTTGATGAGATACTCTGAAATTGATTGATTTCGTAGCTGTCGGGTTCTTATTTCCGTGACTGCTTCAGGTTCCAATATGATTTTTCCTTCCTTTTCAAGTTCCGACAATATTGTTTGAACTGGGAACTTGTCACCTATAACCTTCCTTAAGCATGAAAAATGGAAAATTGAGGGCACTCAGAAAGATGCAGGAAGCTCCAATTTATATGCCATAGTACTAATCTTTTGCAGCACCTTGTAAGGAACATAGTACTTTGGTAATAATTTATTATCCTTCTTAGCCTGCTTGAGGGACATTTGTTTGTATGGTTGTACCCGTGAAAACACCCAGTTACCTACATCAAAAATTCTTTTGCTACGATGTTGATTTGCATGTTGTTTTATTCGATTCTGCACCAAAATGAGGTTATCCTTTAAGAGTTGGAGAACTTGTTGTTGATGCTCGATGTGATCTTCCACTTCTTGAACCTTAGAATGATTTTCCAAGACTTTTTGGAGATCTAGATAAATAGATGATTTCACTATTTGAACCTGTAGTGAACATATTACGCCCCATTGTTCTTTCTTTAGAAGCCTTGTCATGCCATTAGAGATGATTATCTTTCTTGTTTTCCCTGCGATACCCCTTAATTCAACTTCCTTTCCTTCCCAAAAAAATTTCAAGAAAAGTTCTTGAAAATTGAAAGCTATCATCCCCAAAGATTGTAACCATTGGACTCCTAGTACAACATCAGCACCACCCATTGGAATGGAAAGCATTGGACTATTCAAGACATATTCTCCCATGGATAGTTTGATATTATGGCACTTTCCAGAGAAATTTATGGTTCCTCCATTTGCAACCATTACTTGACACTCTGTTGCTGGATATAGGAAGAAATTCAATTCCTTGGTGATCTTACAATGAATAAAATTATGGGTACTAGCCGAATCAATCAACACTATTACCTTTTTCTTCTTGATATGTCCTTCTATCTTGAGAGTTTGAGGAGTGGTAATTCTTGTCAATGCATCGCAAGATATGGTTAGATTCATTTATTCTTTATCTAGGTTTGGTTCCTAGTGGATATCCTCTTCTTTTGATGTTTCTTGTTCCTTTTCTTCCTCCTCTTCCCCATCTATGCACATTAATTTCTTCTCAGCACACTTATGACATTTAGTGTATTTTCTATCATGTCAAGCTAGGAGGTAACTCCTCAAATGAGAATCTTTTTATTCATTTGGGTTGTTCATAGTTATATACATGAGGGAGTGACTCTTGAGTTTCATCTCCCTATGACTCTTCATTTTCTCTTATTAATTATTTACACTATTTACAACTGTTCACCCAATCCCTATGATTAGGTGTCAACATTCCCCCCCTTAATCTAAAGGGATGTTGCTGAGTCCAAGCATCATTTTGAATCTTTCAAGCTTTTCTCTTCCAATCGCTTTGGTGAAGATGTCTGCAATCTTCTCATTGGTGGAACAATGGCGAAGATGGATTGTTTTGGTCTCAACATGATGTCGAATCAGATGATATTTTGTATTGATGTGCTTCGTTTAATCATGGAACTTTGGGTTCTTGGCCAAATTTATTGCAGAGGTATTGTCAATCATGAGTGGAGTCGAATGTACTTGTTTTACCTGCAAATCTTCTAGAATTTTCCTGAGCCACACAATTTCTTTTGTTGCCTCAGCTGCTGCCACATATTCTGCCTTTGTTGTGGAATCTGCTGGAATTGATTGTTTGCATGATCTCCAGGATATAGCTCGTGATCCAAGACTCATAGTATAACCATAAGTAGATACCTCTATTTCTTTGTCTCCATCGAAATATGAATCAGATTATCCAATCAGGCTGAAGTCACCCACCTGTGTATACTTGAGTCTAAAGTCTTGAGTTCCCTTCAAGTACTTTAGAATTCTTTTTGCAGCAGACCAATGTACCTCACACGGCTTTTGCATAAACTTGGAGAGGATTCCAACAACAAACGAAATGTCTGGTCTGGTAGTAATTAGGTAGTTGAGACTTCCTACGAGTTGTCTATCCTTTGTTGCATCCTCAATTTCTTTTCCTTCAATGGATGTGAGCTTTAAGTTTTGTTCCATTGGAGTAGTTAGAGGATCGCATTCAGCCATGCCAAACCTGTTCAACAGATCTCCAATGTACTTCTTTTGAGAAAGGAATATGGACTTCAGATGTTGAGTTACTTCAATAACAAGATAGTAATGAACATATCCCAAATCATTCATTTCAAAAACTTTCCTCAATTCCTTCTTTATGGATGAAATGTAGCTCTCATTGTTCCCTGTCATCAAAAGATCATCTACATATACCACAAGATGTACAACTGTTTTGCAAACTTTCTTAACAAACAAAGTTTCATCATCAAGATCATAATGTTTGGAATTGAGTTTCAGAAGATGCTTAGTTAATTTTTCATACCAGGCTTGCGGTGCTTGTTTGAGGCCATACAAGGATTTCACAAGTTTGCATACTTTATGTTCATGTCCTTTCACAACAAATCCTTCAGGCCAGGACATAAAAGCATTATCTTTTAGATCTCCATTCAAGGAAGCAGTTTTTACATCCATTTGATGGACTATCCAACCGTTCTGAGTTGCTAGGGAAAAGAGTGTCTGGATGGTAACCATTTTGCTGTGGGGTAAAAAGTCTCCTCATAATCAACCCCTTCCTTCTGTGCAAAACCTTTTGCCACAAGCCTGGCTTTGTTCTTGTCAAGTGAGCCATCGACTTTATACGTGTTCTTGTAGACCCACTTACAACCAATTGGTTTGGTTCCCAATGTAGGATTAACCAACTTACAAGTGCCATTCTTTATCAAGGCATCATACTCCTTTTGCATCGCTTCTTTCCATTCATCAAGAGAAGCGGCTTATTCGAAGGAAGTTGGTTCAAAATCTGTAGACAAATTCAATTCACAATCATAAGAAACATCCATATCAATAGGTGAATTAGAGTCATCTACATCACCTCCATTTTACCTGGTTGAATTTCTTGTTCCTGTCTTTCCAACCTCATCAGGATGAACACTTTCAAGTGTCTTTGTCAGCCACTTTGGGGGACCTTTTTGAGATAGTCCAGGTTTCTTGGTTGATTGAGTTGGGACCAAATCAAGATTGAGTCTCCCAATTCTGTTAATCGCATCACTCAAAATATCATTAGTGGTTGGAGTTTCATGTGGGGAAGAGAGTGCTTTAGAAGAAGATTCCACAGGTTGATCCAATATAGGAATCCCCCCTTCAAGATGCGGAATCTAATTATCAAATTCTTGAAATGATTTTGCATTTGTGAATCTTTCCAAGTGATCAAGTTTCGCTCAACAAAATTGTCAGCTTTGGATGATTCAAGAAATATTACATCTCTAGATACAACAAACTTTTTATTGACTTCATCATAGGGACAATATGCTTTGGAGGTGTTTGAATACCCTAAGCAGATACACTTACGACTCCTTGCACCAAGTTTTTTTCTATGTACCTTTGGTATCAAGGCATAACAGGTGGAACCAAAGACCTTGAGATGCTTTACCGTAGGAATGTGCCCATACCACATTTCATAAGGAGTCTTATTTCTAATAGCATTAGATGGACATCTATTCTTTACATATACAACACATAGAATTGCATTAGCCAAAACATTTTTACATTCTTGAAAAACATCATGGAGGACACCATATTTAAGATTGTCCTATTCATTATTTCAACTACTTCGTTCTGTTGGGGATTATAAGGCACAACTGTTTGATGTTTGATTCCATGTTGGCGAAGATAGTTTTCAAATTCATTTGAAGTGTATTCTTTTCCATTATCAGTGTGAATAGAGCCAATATGAGATTGTGCATCATTTTCAATCCATGTATGAAAGTTCTTGAATGTTTGAAAAGCATCAGATTTGTTCTTCAATAAATAAACCCAACACATTCTGGTGTAGTCATCAATAAATGTCATCATATATTTATTTCCATTTGCCGAAGGAACAAGCATTGGACCACATAAATATGAATGAATGAGTTCAAGTTTTCTATGTGCTATGGAATGTGAATCATGAAAAGACTGGTTTGCTATGCTTTCCTAGAATGTAAGCATCACATTGCTTATGTTTCCTAGGAATTCTAGGCAAACTAGTAACACCATTTTTCTTCAACAAGCAGAGGATGTCATAGTTCAAGTGTCCAAATATAGCATGCCATAATAAACTTGATGGAAATGTACCTTCATCATAATGAGAATTGTATGAGAAATTTTGTGCATGAGCAGAGGTACCTTGCATCTTGAGAAGCCTTTCTTCTTCTATCCCCATCATGACAAGTGAGTGATCTAATGATTTTCTCACCTCAACCTTGCGATCAAACATATGAATGGAGTGTCCTAGCTAGTGGATGTGGACCAAGGACAACAAGCTTCTCCTCAGCTGTGGGAGATATAAAACATCATGCAGAAGAAAGTCTGGAAGACCAGGCAATTTAAGCCTAATTTTTCTAAGACCGGATGGCTTGAGTTTTGATTTGTCTGTAAAGTACACTGCTCCATCAATATTGTTAGTAAATTCTTCAAAAAAATCTCTTCTAAAGGTCATGTGGCAAGTTGCTCCTGAGTCAAGCAACCAATCATTTTTCCAAGAAGCAAGTGAAGCATTAAATAAGTCTTCATTTACTCCAATATTACAATGTGCCACAACATAGTGAGCGGATTTAGGTGCTTTACCTTTCTCTTTGTCATTAGTTTTACCTTTGGGTTGGTTTCTTTCCTGCTCAATTCTGTCCCAAGGCAACTTGCATGTGGATGCATCATGTGATCCATCTCTATTGCAATGTATGCAATGAAAATCTAACTTTTATCCTTGAGAGTGTCTACTCCCCTGCCTCTGAAATTTCTTCTTCCTCTTCCTCTTTGACCACCTCTTCCTCTAGAAGAATCTTGAGCAAGATTCTTCTCTCTATGTGCAAGACACACAGCTTCTTCAGAATATTGAGGAGTTGTCTTCTTCCCAAAATCTTTCTCTCTTTCAGAAAAATGTTTC
Organism: Pinus tabuliformis; assembly: GCA_031772625.1. Taxonomy (NCBI): domain Eukaryota; kingdom Viridiplantae; phylum Streptophyta; class Pinopsida; order Pinales; family Pinaceae; genus Pinus; species Pinus tabuliformis. The sequence goes on along the minus strand of CM062818.1, from coordinate 218,726,848 downwards.
ACATGGGAGCCAAAGGTAATTTATTTGAGGTTTCGAGTTGCTTGTAATGACTCAAGATAATTTGAGTAAGTGGGATAAAGTGCCTTGAAAAAAGCTATCAAAGGAAAGTCAAGTTCAACATTAGTGACTTTGATAGATGCATAATAGATTTTACTTTTGATGCAAGAGCAAGAGGATCATCATTTTGTAATTCAAGGTTGAACAGTTTAATCATGAGTTGAACAACTTCAAGCGCAGAGTGTGAGTCATAGAGTTTCTTTAGTTTTTGTAAGGCTTCGAAAGCATTTGAAAATGGAGAAATATGGCAACTCACCTCTTCATTTACTGATGCTATAAGAAAGGAATAAGCCTTGTTGTTCTTATTTTCCCAAATGGCGAATTCCTTGTCTGAGGTAGGCTATTCTAGTTCTTTGTCTCCATCTCCAACACACACTCCTTTCCACAACTCATTAAAAATGAGAGTGTTTTTGATTTCCGTGACCATTTTGGATAGTTCTCCTTATCGGTGAGTATCACTCCCACAATAGAAATCAATGAATGCATTTTAAAAATCAGTGTGCTATAAAAATACTTCTGCTGCCAATGTAAAAAAATTGCACCTCTAGTGTTAAAAAATGTTGTTTTGGTGTAAAATTGGAAAAAAAATAACTTTGATATATAGGACAAAGGTATTTTGTGGGGGAGGTGGTTTATGGGGAAGGGTTTATATGTGGGGGAGGCAACATATGGGAAGGATTTAATACCAAAAAATCGAAAGGTCGTTTGATATTATATGGAGGGGATTGAGAGTGGGTTTGGGCCCCACGGTGGTATTTGCAAACAATTAAAAATAGAGTGAAGGGTATGAGGACTGGCGCTGCGAGTTAAGTGATGTGAAGTTTTATAATACCGCGGAGAAATCAGAATATCAAATAGTGTGAGGGAGGGATAGTTTATAACAAGCAACGGATAGTGGGCAATGTGAAGTGAGAGGTGTGCGTTCAACGTAACATATGGGAGCAGAGAGGTATGCGTTCAAAAATTCAAAGACGAAAACGAACACCCATGCCATATTTGTATATGATAGGCATGAGCAAAGGCCGCTTTCAAGATTCAAGAAGCACGATAATGGAACCAATAGGCCAATGAATCACAAACTAAATAAACACTGCAAAATAAGCCAAGAAATCATGGCCGCAAAGTATATAACTAAATACAACTTACAGACCAGCGAGGAGGGCGTAGAGCCAACACTTTGTCGACTCCCTGTTTCCAATTGAAATAAGACCAACAGTTAAAAACAATGTTCTATGTATAAGAGAATGCCACAGTGCGACTCAGAGCCACAATGGCACCACAACACCAATACCTGGGACCTGTGTGTTAATACCTTTGCTATGGTGAGGTCGTGGACAACGTGATAATGTAGATTCAAAACTAGGAATCACACCTCCTTGCAGTGTTTCCACAACAAATCGACATATACCAAACTTCTGCTGCGTACCTCTAGGAAATGCACAATCCACGCTCACCGCATCAGGTTTCCTTAGTAATGCATGAAACCCAACGTTTAACGCACCAGTGCATTCAATAATGCATGAAATTTCATAGGGATTTGACAAAGATGTCTGTTTGCAAAGGATGCAGGACATAGGCAGAATGGGCAGAATAGGCAGAATGGGAGTTACAAAAAGTAGAGGGAGGCCAAAAAATGGCACTAGCTCTAATACCACGTTAGGCCAGGAGGTAACTACTCAAATGAGAATATGTTTATTCATTTGGGCTGTTCATAGTTATATACATGAGGGAGTTATATACAATTGTTTAGAAAAAATAGATCAACGACTTCAAAATCAACCTCTTCGAGGGGCAACCTCCTTTACATTACATAAATGAACAATTCTTGGATGATAAGAATGACAAGACTTCCCTTCTAAATATAAGAGTCTAAGGGGTCACAATATAATCAGAGCCGACATAACAATAATAATGTAAGGGCACAACAATAACAATAGTGGGATTCTATAATGACAATATGGGGACTACATGGACACAAAAATTCAATAAGGGGGTCGCACTAATAACAATAAGGGGCTACACTAGTAGTATAGGGACCTAACACATGTACAATTTAATTTAAATGGACTACTAGGCTTGGGGAAATGATATTTAGGTTCCAATAGAATGGGCGAGTGATATGAATCTCCCCCAGAGCTTACCCACTATCACAACTTATTCAAATGCTCCTCCAATGCTTTCGTGATCTAGGCGGCACTAGACACATGTAGAATTCCAAGAGGACTCAGAAAAGGGCAAAAATCAAAGTGATCAGAATGTTTTAAAACCAAGACTAGAGTGTAGATCTCATTGCCTTGATCACAACGGTGCAAACGATTTGTCAAACCAAGCTCGTACGTGAAAGTTAGAGGCAGTCAAAGTTTAGGGTTGACTGGGTGACTTGACAAGCTTAAGGAAGGCACAATTTCGCCGAAATCCAGCCAACTTTCGGCCAAAATTGTGGCCTCATTAAAATCTCTCCTATGGTCAAATTTTCGAAATTAAAAAAATGGCTATATTAATAAAAAAATAAAAAAAGTACATAAAAGGTGGCGGGCCATGACCCCCGCCACCTCCATCGCAACCACTATCATATGCCATATACAATGAATGCGGGGTCGACAGGGATTGAACCCGCCTGACCCAAGTGGGCCGGCCCCCACCAGGCAGCCCCGTGAACGAACCAACAAACACCACCATTTAATACCCTTGCCAATGGTCAAATCTAAACCATCGACAAATTAATACATGCGTGATTTTTAAAACAAAAGCATTTTGTTATATATGGTGGGGGCGGGATTTGATCCCCTAACCTCTGCACTCCAATTTTATTCGACGACCATTGGGCCATGGGGTTTCTTTGGAAAACTCCTCCCATATTTTAATATATAAACCCAAATTTTTACCAATGCGGCAACATGGAGGAACCAGGAGTGCGCACGTGGATCGAGGATTTTTTGAATTAATTTTTTTAATGCAGGGTTGTTACACAACATTTTTTCACTGTCCCTGTACTCCCCGTTCCTTTATCATGGAGTAACTCTACAGTGAACCCCACATGCTTTGCCTTAATGGAGAAACTCCCATTATGTCCCTCTTCATGAGCAAATCATTTCTCTTTTGCACCATTTCCCCTGAAACTTCTGTTTTGCCTAATTTACAAGACCAATGCTAATAACCTTTGTCTTCCCCACACCGATGTGTAGATATTAGCACTATTCCCCGCGCCGATTGGTGCAACTAAGCTGTGTTCCAGTCACGCCGACCCTGTTATGGAAAGTTTTTTAAATTAGAGTTGAAGCTTCCATCTCTACAAGCCTCGTAATGGAAGTTTGGTAAATGGTTTGGCCAGATGGGTTCGAGGATGACAGTTTTGGCTCCTTTCTCCTATAATGATGAAACTACCTCAAGGGATAAGTCCTTCTCCCATGAGAAGAGGATCCAGCTCCCATCCATCTTTCCTATATAAACCTCCCTTCTTCCCTAGCACAAATTAGTGGCTAGTGTGAAAATTAGAGTTAGAGTTTGATCCAGGTGGATATTGGTGGCCACCTGCTAAGTCCACTTGGACCCCCACCATTGCTTCTTTTAGCTTTTCTGTTTCTTTAATTGTAGCACAATTTACTATTTTTAGCATTTTTTCGGGTCCTAAACTTTCAGAGCCGTTTTGAGGCCTTAATGTTGCGGGCATTTTCCATTACTTGATGGCTTTAATTTTCTTAGGGTCTACCTTAACATTATCATGATATATAATATGACTCAAACATTCCACCTCATGTAACCCTAAGAAAAATTTGGAGGGTTTTCTGCATACAATTGTTTCTCCTATAATAATTTGAGCACATTGTCAACATATTGAACATGATCTTTCCAAGACTTGTTGTAGATTAGTATATCATCAAAAAGTACTAGCACAAATTTTGTACTTTTTGAAAGTGGAATTCATCAAACCTTCAAATGTGGAATTTGCATTAGTAAGGCCAAAAGGCATGAAAAAAATTCATAATGACCTTCATGAGTTTTGCATGTTGTTTTCAAAATGTCTCATGTTTTTTTTCTAATTTGATGATATCCAAAACAAAGATCCAACTTGGTGAAGTAAAATTCTCCATGTAATTCATCCAACAATGAATGAAAATAATTGGAAATTTATCTTCAATAGTGAGCTTGTTGAGCTATCTATAATCTGGACACATATTCCAAGATCCGTTCTTTTTACACCCCAATACTCTTGGAGAAGAGAAATAACTTTGGCTAGGTTGAATTATACCAACCTTTAACATTTCTACAACCATATGTTCAATTTCACTCTTCTAAGCATAGGGATATCTGTAAGGTTTAATGTTTGGAGGAACGCTTCCTAGAATCTAGTGATAGCACAATCATGGTCATGAGTAAGTGGAAGACCTTTGGGAGTCTCGAGGACTCTTTGGAGATTTGGAGAAATTTATGACTTATATTTTTGAACATCTAGTGAGAATAATTGTGAAATTACACCTTATTGTCCCTTATTAAAAAGATTTTTCATTCCATTAGAGTTTATTATCTTATTAGGTCTCCCTGTAATACGCTTAATTCAAATTCCTTTCTTTCCCAGAATTTTTTCAAGAAAATTTATTGATAATTAAAAGCTATCGTCCCAATGATTGTAACCATTAGAATCCTAATATAACACCAACACCACACATTGGAATGTCAATCGTTGGACTATTAAATACATATTCCCCTATGGTTAGATTGATATTATGGAACTTCCCTGGACAATTTATAGTTCCTCCATCTACAACCATCACTTGAAACTCTAGTGCTATATATATAAAGTAATTCGAATCCTCAACAATCTTACAAAGAATAAAGTTATGGGTACTACCTGAATAAATACACATTGTTACATTTTTCTTCTTGATTTATCCTTTTATCTTGAGAGTTTGGGGAGTGGTAATTCCAACCAATGAATTACAATATATGGTCAACTTGATTTGTTCTATTTCAAAGCCTAGATTTGGTTCCTAGTGTATATCTTCTTCTTTTGATATTTCTCATTCGTTTTCTTCCTCATCTTCACGATATATGTAAAATAATTTCTTATCAGTACAATTATGATCTTTAATATATTTTCTATCACAATTGTAACAAATCCCTTATGCTCTTTTTTCCTCTAGTTGTTGTGTTGTCAAACTTGTAGGTTGTGGGAGGATAGGATCAACAACACTTCCATATTTACAGTTGTGAGTGGTAGACCTCCTTGTTGCCATAATATTACTTTCAAGATTTCTAACCACTCTAAACACATTCTCCAATGACTTAGGTTCCCAAGGGTGAAACTCATGTTGGATGTTATCCTTTAAAGTCCCTATGAATACATCAATCATATGCTCCTATTCAATTCAAATTACCTTGATATTCAATCTTTAGAAGTTCTCATTGTGCTCCACAACTGAACTCATGTTTTTTGAAATTAAGATTTATTAATTGGCTAAAGAAGGTATTACTCTTTGTGTCCTCATAATGTGTTATCAATTCCTCCGTAAAAATTGTCCAAGTGACAAGTGATTTATGAGGACAAATCCATTGATACCAAGTCTTGGTTAGTGCAGTTGGCTATAAGTACTGAGAAGAGAGTTCATCATTGGGCAAGAGTTTACAAATTTGAGTTGAATGGTATGCCTACATCAACACATTTGATTGTACTTCCATTGGGATCATACAATACACTTTTGGGTATGGATTGGTTGTATATTCATAGGAATAAGGTGGATTGTTATGAAAATACCATTGAGTGCTCGGATGAAAATGGAGAATAGAAAATCTTGCAGGGTAAGAAGAAGACAACATCAGTTAGAATGGTTATAACTATGTAGGCAAAGTGTAGTCATAGGAAAGGGGGTGTATTGTATGCAGTATATATTTATAGTGATAAAGGTAAGGATGTTGAGGATGCAAAAGTCTTGAAGAGGTACCTGATCTTGTCCTAGTTTCAAGATGTATAGCCAAAAGAGATTTCAAAGTTGCCTCCTCACAGGGAAGTGGAATTTTCTATTGAGTTGGTACTAGGGGCATCACTAGCATCAAAGGCACTGTACATGATGAGCACTCCATAGTTATTGGAATTGAAGTTGCAGTTGAAGGAAATTCTTGACAAGGAATACATAAGGCCAAGTGTATCACCTTGGGGACAATGTTTTTTGTGAAGAAGAAAGATGGTACTCTCAGGTTGTGCATCGATTATAGGAAGTTGAACAAGGTGATGATCAAGAACATGTATCTGTTGCTGAGGATTGAGGTATCTTCTGTATTTATTCTAATTTGATGATATCTAGAATGAAGATCCAACTTGGTGAAGTAAGTTTCTCCATGTAATTCATCCAATAATTCATCAATAACAAGAATGGGAGATTTATCTTTAATAGTGTTCTTGTTGAGCTCTCTATAATTTGGACACATATGCCAAGACCCATTCTTTTTATGCACCAATACTCATGGAGAAGAGAAATAAATCTGGCTAGGTTGAATTATACCAGCCTTTAACATTTCTACAACCATATGTTCAATTTCACTCTTTTGTGCATAGGGATATCTGTAAGGTATGATGTTTGGGGGAAGACTTCCTAGAATCTAGTGAATAGCATGATCATGATCATGAATAGGTGGAAGACCTTTGGGAGTCTCAAGGACTATTTGGATATATGGAGAAATAGATGACTTAGATTTTTGATCATCTAGTGAGCATAATTGTGCCATTACACCTCATTGTTCATTCTTCAAAAAAAATTTCATGCCATTAGAGTTGATTATCTTACTAGGTCTCCTTGTAATACCCCTTAATTCAAATTCCTTTCCTTCCTATAAAAATTTCAAGAAAATTTCTTGATAATTAAAAGTTATTGTCCCCAATTATTATAACCATTAGAATCCTAACAATGACACCAATACCACCCATTGGAATGTCAATCATTGGACTATTAAATACATATTCCCCCATGGTTAGATTGATATTATGGAACTTCCATGAACAATTTATAGTTCCTCCATCTAGGACCATCACTTGAAAATTTGGTGTTGGATATATAAATCAATTCAAATACTTTGCTATCTTACAAAGAATAAAATTATGGGTACTACTGGAATAAATAAATATTATTACCTTTTTCTAATTGATATACCCTTCTATCTTGAGTGTTTGGGGAGTGGTAATTCCAACAAATGAATTACAATTTATGGCCAACTTGATTTCTTCAATTTCAACCCCTAGAGTTTGTTCCTGGTGTATATCTTCTTCTTTTGATGTTTCTTATTCATTTTCTTCATCCTCTTCATGATCTATGTAAAATAATTTCTTCTGGGCGCAATTATGAACTTTGATATATATATATATATATATATATATATATTTTATCACAATTGTAATAAAGCCCTTATGCTCTTTTTTCATGTAGTTGTTGTGATGTCAACCTTGTCAGTTGTGGGAGGCTAGGAGCAACAACAGTTCCATCTTAATAGTTTTGAGTGGTAGACCTCCATGTTTCCATAATTGTACTTTCAACATTTATCACCACCATGAATGCATTCTCCAATGACTTAGGTTCCCAAGGGTGAAACTCATGTTGGATGTTATCCTTTAAAGTCCCTATGAATACATCAATAATATGCTCCTCTTCAATACCAATAACCTTGATATTCAATCTTTGGAAGTTCTCATTGTGCTCCACAACTGAACCCATTTTTTTGAAATTAAGATTTATTAATTGGTTAAAGAAGGTATTTCTCTTTGTGTCCTCATAATGTGCTATCAGTTCCTCCATAACAATTGTCCAAGTGAAAAGTGATTTATGAGAACAAAGCCATCGATACCAGGGCTTGGTTAGTGAAGTTTGCTATAGGTACTAAGAATAGATTTCATCGTTGGGTAAGAGTTTTTGAATTTGAGTCTAATGGTATACGTACATCAACGCATTTGAATGTGCTTCCATTGTGATCATACAATACACTTATGGGTATAGATTGGTTGTATGTTCACAGGACTAATGTGGATTGTTATGAAAAGTCCATTGATTGCAAGTATGAAATTGGAGAACAGAGAATCTTGTAGGGCAAGAAGAAGGCAACATCAGTTAGAATGGTTACAACTCTGTAGGAAAATCCTAGTCACGAGGAAGAGTGTGTATTACATGCAGTATATATTTATAGTGATAAAGGTAAGGATGTTGAGGATGTAGAAGTCTTGAAGAGGTACCCAGTCTTGCAGCAGTTTCAGGATGTATTCCCAACAAATATTTTAGATTTTCCTCCTCACGGGGAAGTGGACTTTTCTATTGAGTTGGTACTAGGGGCAGCACCAACATCAAAGGCACTATACAGGATGAGCACTCCATAGTTAGTGGAATTGAAGTTGTAGTTGAAGGAAATGTTTGACAAGGGATAGATAAGGCCAAGTGTATCACCTTGGGGTGCACCAATGTTGTTTGTAAAGAAGAAGGATGGTACTCTCAGGTTGTGCATTGCTTATAGGTAGTTGAACAAGGTGATGATCAAGAACATGTATCCTTTGCTGAGGATCAATGATTTGTTTGACCATTTGAAGGGAGTAACAATGTTTTTGAATATTGACTTGTGATTAAGATATCATCAAGTACGCATCAAAGAAGAGGACACATACAATGCTGCATTCCAGACTAGGTATGTGCATTTTTATTTTTTTGTAGTTCCTTTCAGTTTGACTAATGCTTCGACTACTTTCATGTGTTTGATGAATAATGTGTTGCATCCTTATCTAGACAAGTTTGTTATTGTATTCATTGATGATATATTGATATATTCTAAGAATGAGGAAGATCATGTCGTACAATTAGCAACAATATTAATATTGCTAAGAGAGCATCAGTTGTAAGCCAAGCTTAGTAAATGCAGTGTCTTTCAAACAAAGGTAAATTACTTAGGGAATGTTGTTTCCAAAGAAGGCATAGCAGTGGATCAAGAAATGATAAGAGATATCATGGGATTTGAAACTCCTAAAATTGTGAACGAGGTTAGATCATTCATGGGGTTAACATGTTACTACAAGAGGTTCTCCGGGAAATTTTCACGAATTTCCTATCCTATTACATCATTGCAAAGAAAGGGAAAGAAATTTGAATGGGCAAATGAATGTGCAATGTGTTTTGAGTAGTTGAAGAAATTTCCTTCAAATGCTCCATTTCTCAAGATTGCAGATCCAGATAAAGAGTTTTTGGTGCGTACAAATGCTTGCAAGAGAGGACTTGGTGGAGTCCTAATACAGGAGGTACAAGTGGTATGATATGAGTCAAGGAAATTGAATGAGCATGAGCAAAACTATGTGATATACGATCTTGAGTTGGAAACGGTCATTCATGCATTGAAGATGTAGAGGCACATTCTTCTTTATAGGAGGTTCATTCTGATGAGTGATCAAAGTGGGGTGAGATACTTATTTGACCAACTAAATTTGAATGCCATGTAAGCTAGATGGTTGGCCACACTTAGTGAGTTTAAATTTGAGATCAGGTACATTAAGGGAAAAGAGAATATGGTTGCAGATGCTCTTAGCAGAAGGATGAAGGTAAATCACATAGTAGATATGAGTTCATATGGGACAGATTTACAGGATTTTTATAGTGTTTTCTTCTCAAAGGTGTACGGAAAGATATCACCTAAGATTGTGGATGAAAAATAGTCTCAACAATATAAATGGCTACTAAACATTGTAGATCTACAACAAATGATAGAAACAAAACCTGCCAAAGTCTTTATTTATGCCACAATCATAGTTAAACAACAAAATGAAATAGTAATAAATGCGGGTAACTCCAATAATCCAATGGAAACCAGATATACAAAGAATATATTTTATTAAATAACACTTGTGAAGGGAACAAATAGATGTTATCAGTCCCCCTCTATGGGATGGGTTCTTGGCTATCCTTGAACGTCTTCATATTTTTGATAGAGTCTCTTTCCTCTATAATGTGTAAACCCATCAAATAAAATGTTTGAACTCAATGGGAACTCAAATGGAAGTAAAATGGTGCGCGACAATGATAATAATTAGAGTTATAATAGTGAGTGCAACAATGAAAATAATTAAAAGTGGGTAATGAATAGAAAACTCTTCTATTTATAACAAAATATTGAGTCATCCTTGAATAATGAGCAATAATAAAATATTATCAACCCCATTCTAGAAATAACCACTTGGAATATTTTATTATATTTGGTTAGGAGGGAAAAAGTATTTAAACTTTTATTTAGAAATAATAAATAAATAGATGATTTATTTATCATCTCAAGAAATATGGTTAAGGAATTATTTTTTTTTTCTAAGCAACATTACCTACTTTGTATTAATATTTACAGCGGAAATTTACATACGTTATAACTTGCTGCTCATGTGGCGCCATGGCAGCTGTAACATAGTCCCAAAACCCATTACATCTCTGTGAGCCCCACCTGAAGGTACCTAGACAACTTCCTAAAACCGCCAACAAAAAGACACAAAGCATCTCTGTAAAGCCCACACAGGGGCAGAGTTTGTCACATGGATACAGGGCCTGTGGTGATGGCCCAAGCCAAAAAAAACTCCATTCCGTGACGGAAGAGAAACCAAGAGACAGCAGTTGATACAAAAGACCCAGAACCACCATTTAACAGAAAAAAACTAGAAAGACTAAAGACAACAGGAGAGATAACAGAACCGACCACGATCCCACACGCGTCCAGGCATCATGCATGAGAGCCACCTGGGCTTAGCCCTCTTTCGCGTCGTCCCCTGGCTCGTCCTCTGGCTTAGCTTCCCGAATCCAAGCCCAACCATGTCCTTCTGGTAGGCCGTCCAAGAAAGCCGGCAATTCAGGTTCGCTCTCCCGCAGTGCCGCATCCCTTGAGCTTGAGGCCTCCCCCAAAGGCCTCTTACCTTTGTCCACAACCCGACATTCTTCCTCCAGAGCCTGAGGCAGACTTCTCTCTCGCACCAGGGGAATTCCCTCTTCATTATCCAAGGGATTCTCCATTGCAGGTGGCCGAGGCAGGCCGTCTTCATTCTCGTCCGGGATCCTGGTAAACAACACAGAAATATGAGCATTGAGGCCCAAATTTTCTCTGGGATTGCGCAGTGAGAAGATGACAGAGCCAAATGCAGGTAGGCTTGGCTCGCCATTGCTGGACCCTCCAGCTTCCACAAATTGACTCGCCTGCACCTGAGGAGCTCCCACACGTCGATAACAGTAAACACAGCAGCAATGGTGGTGTAGGTCAGCTGCAGGCCCGCGAGCGGATCTGGCTCGCCCTGAGCCTCTGCCACGACGGCATGGCATTCGCTCCCGCACCATTCTTCCAAATTCCTCTTCCTCAGACGAAGCTTCCTTCCAATTCGGCTTACGATGGCAGACAAATGACTGTAAGCATGAACCAGGGAGGACCAGCAGTCGGCCAGCCTCCCCCAATTCCACAATAACTCCAGAAATCTCAGAACGCAGAGCAAGAACACCATCGCTGTGGGTTTCGTCTGCTCCCAAATCGACATTCTTAACGACCCCTTCATTCCTTCGATTTGTCCCCGCATTGAATGCGGCCATCCTCCTCCGCTGTGGTTCCTGCGCCTTCATAAAGGCTCGAGTGCTGCATTGCTGGTCGATGGGAGGTGGCGGCGAGGAGCCTTAAAGCCCTCCGTCCGTCGCGTGTCCTATCGACCGTGGCAAGTGGCCTTACCAGGTCATGCGAGGTGGCACCTGCATCCGGGAAGTTAAGGAATTATTAACAAATAATGATTTATTTAATTATTCCCGAAGGATTTAGTCAAACTTGACAAGGAATAATAATTAATTAGTGATTAATTAATTATTCCTAGAGAAAAATAAGATAACTAATAATTTATTTGTTTATTTCTCATAATTGGGTCAAATGTGACAAAGAATATTAATTAAACAATGGTTTAATTAATTATTCCTAGAAGATAATTGAATAAATAATGATTTATTTAATTAATTTTCATGGGTTTAATTATAAATTACTTAACAAATGTGGTTTATTAAGTAATTTCTCATAGTGAAAGAAATTTTACTATGGTAAAATTGGCCTTACATGGTGTACTTCGATCCATCTAGTAAATTAAGGCTAAATCAATTTTTTAGTGATAACACAAATCTTACAGGCAGGACAAAAAGACGATAGGTATAGGGAGCTTAGGCACATATTACAGTAGTAGGGTACATGTGAGCAGGGTGTGGATATCATCTCACGTTAGATGGTTTAGTCAAATTTAGGTATAGGATCTATGTGCTAGAGAACAATGAGCTCAAGAAGCTTATCTTGCAGGAATCTCATGTTAAGTCGAATTCAGGTCACTCAAGATATCAGAAGACATTAACAGTGGTGAAAAAGTTCTACTATTGGCTAAATATGAAGAAAGAGGTAGCTGAGTTCGTCGCAAGGTGTTTGGATTGTCAATAGATAAAGGCGAAGAGTAAGAATCTAGGTGGTCTACCCACAATTGATTCTGATTCTAGAGTGGAAATGGGAGATCATTTCCATGGATTTCATCGCAGGTTTTCCAAGGATATCTAAACAATATGATTCTTCATGGTTGTGGTTGACATGTTGACTAAGGTAGCTCACTTCATAATAGTTAAGTCTACTTATTAAGCTAGAGAGGTATTAAATGTATTCATGAGATATATAGTGAGAATGCATTATATTCCTAAGAATATTGTGTCAGATAGAGATGCCAAGTTCGCTTCTAGGTTTTCGAAAGAGTTATTTTTTGGTTTGGGTACAAATTTTGCATTAGGAAAAACTTATCATCTGCAGAAAAATGGATAGACAAAGAGGGTCAACAAGATTTTGGAGGACATATTGAGAATGTATGTTATGCATCAGCAGTGGAAGTGGGAAGAGTATCTTCCATTGGTTGAGTTTGCTTACAACAATGTGTACCAAAATTCGTTGAGGATGAGTCCATTTGAGGCACTATGCATGTGGAGTTGTAATACTACTATCAACTAGAGTGATCCAGTGAATAGGGTGTTGATAGGACTAGACATGCTGGAAGAGACAGAATAGGAAATGCAGGTTATCAAGAAGAATCTAAAGGAAACACGGGGAAAAAAATAGTAATGTAGATCATCGCGGGGCATTTAAGGAGTTCCAGGTTGGGGAACATGTGTACTTGCATATCAAGCTGAAGAAGAGATCCTTGAGGATCGAGTCATGTGCAATGCTAGCACTTCGATATAGTGGGCCTTTGTAGATACTTGAGAGGATTGGACCAGTGGCCTATAGACTTGCATTGCCTCCGACAGTGAAAGTCAATGATGTTTTCAATATTTCATTGCTTAAAATATATGTAAAGGATGTTGATCATGTGATTGATTGGTTTGTATTATAGGTGGATCCAGAAGGAGAATTCCAGCCAGAACCTCAGTGCATTTTGCAATGGAAACAACTCATGCTCTAGAAACAAGCAATCGAGCAAGTTAAAGTGCAGTGGAAGCACTTTGGTCCCGGTGAAGCTACATGGGAGATGGATGATGAAATGTGGGCTATGAATCCTTCATTATTTTCTAAGGAAACTTATGTATAGTTGTTATTGTAAATACTGCAGTGAGATATGTTATAAGGCTCCAATTAGTAGTATGGTTGTCATGTTGTTATGGTTTTATGTTGGTTTTTCTTTCAGTAGGTTGTTCATTGTAAATACTGCATCTAGCTATGTTATAAAGCTCCATGGGTAGTATGTTTTGGTTTTCAGGGGACTTGCTGGTTGTATGTTTCATAAAACATGGAGGAAGGTGTTCCCCTAAGGGGTAGGGTCTATAACAACCTCAGGTTAAAAATTAATATAATAAAGTTAATAAAGGAAAAAATAAGACCAAGGTCATGGGACACGTATTCCAAGTTGAAAGTTGGGAAAATCATCTAGTGGTTTTTCATTTGGTTTATTTATGGCTAAATAAACTAGCAAAGGAAATGGAAGAGGCATTGAGAAGGAAAAGAGACATTAATTGACACTTTATTTATTAAAATAATGGAAAATAGGAGAAAAGGAAGGTGAAAGGTCATAGGTTGCATGTGAGGAGGAAATTGAAGGAAAATTAGTGGAAATTGAATAAAATAGAGGCCTCATTGATAAAAAGGTTTCTGAGGATCAGTACAATTTTGTTGCTCTCTCTCTATTCTCTAATAATATCGTACATTTAGAGAATTCTTGGAGCACTCTAGCATTGGAGAAAGGAAGGAAAAGGAAGGGAAAGAAAGCAAAGGGAAGCAAAGGTCAAGCAAGGAATAGTTGCATTAAGTGGCTACAATGGGATTACTTTGCAGGTATCAAGTTGCATGTATGATTCCCTTGCTAGTTTTGGAATGCATGGTATATGCATGTGTGTATTTGGTTCTCTTAATTTCATTAACATGATATTTTCTATGTGTGATTGTGGTTTCCACTCCACCTTTCCATTTTCAGATAGCCATGGTGTGATGGGGTTCTTTCATTTGGTTGAGCTTTGAATTATTGGATCTTTTTGGAACCAAGTGAGGTGGTCTCAGGATACTTCCCAAGTGCCTAGGAATTCCTTGACCGTAATGGTGGGATTGCCATAAAGCTCGAGGATGGAGACGGGGAAATTCCTTAAGGTATTAGTGAAGAAATCTGGAGGCATCCATGCTTGTTTAGGGCCTAGTGATCCCTTGACCGATTTTGAAGGGATTGCGGTAAATCCTAGTAGTGTATGTTATTTTTTGGGCCTAGGAATCGCTTGATCGGTAATGGCGAGATTGTTGTAAAACCTAGTTGTATAAGTGAGGGTTTCAAGCCTAAGAGTCCCTTGACTAGTTTTGGTGGGATTGCAGTAAAGCCTGAGAAAAGGCTAGTTGTTTTGTTGTGAGTCCCATATTCATGCTTAAAATATGGCACGAGGGTGATTGGTTGAAAGAAAGATTTGGGTCAACCCAATTTATGGTTGGGTGGTACGTGGAAGCCCCTAATTTGGTTCGATTTTTCATATGTTAATATTATCTCTTTTCCTATTGTATTTCATGATTATTTATACTTGTTATTATGTGGCTTTGATGGTTGTTCTATCATTGTTATTATTCTGGTTATATGGGGTTATAAGCATGGTTTTATGACACACTTTAGTTATGGATCTCATCATATTTTTATTAGTAAATGAATTGTTAATGAATGTATGACCTAATAGACAATAATCCAACTATTGTGAGAGGGCATCATACCTTCTTAACGACTCTCAGATAAGTATGAGACCCCTATGTTCAGATATGTAATTATGACATTTAGATCTCATGTTCACTATGTGTTTGCTTGAATGCCTGTCATAGTTAGTTCTTGTTAGGTTAATTTCTTGTCTAATTTTTGCATTAATGGATTTATCCTTATGTCATTCTTCATTTTGGAAAGTTTTATCAAGTTTTGGGCAAAGGTATGGATCCTAGCCTTGAAAAAGTGACTCAGATCTTGGGGTCACATGCAAAGAACTCAGTAATTTAGATTGTAGTCACTGGGAGGCAGGGTTATCGATATGACTAGAGGCTTACAATCACTGGCTTGCCTTGTTATGCAAGTGAATGGGAGTCCAGGTCAGTGAAAAACCAAGTTAGCTTAGTGTTTGGGCACTTGGAGTGGTTGTTTAGCTTATGGGGGTCATGTAGCTCCTGAGGAAGGTCAATAAAGTTTTATTTTGTTGATTCCACTTCATTAATTGTACCTAGGAGGTTGAGTCATATCATAGTAACTCTTCGTCACATATTTACCTCGATGGACCGATGAACTTGGGTACATGTGGGAGGAGGGTGTTCCAAACAATAGGAATATTAGTGACCATATTTTGATTACATAGCTTCTATAGTGAGCAATAGTTTAGATGACCAAATATCTTATGCCAAAGTTTGCTCAAGTTATCACTATGAGCAATAAAAACTGAGGGAAAAGATGGTGACTCAAAGTTGTCAAACTTGTACAACTAAGTAATATCATCAACAATTCCACTAGAAAGGAAATTCTTAGGATCTTTTAAATCCTTAATTATAATTTGGTGAGGTGAAAATTATACTATTTTTCCTTCACCTGAATGAGTGATATGATATACAAGGTTGCAGGAAAGACTTGGAGCACATAACATATCATTGAAATGACCATTATATACTTGAATTATTCTATACCCTATATCACTAAGAGATCTATCATCACCAACAAATACTTGTTTGGTATTACAATCATGAAGAGAAGAAAAATGGCTTTATCCTTAGTTATATGATAAGATGCTCCATAATCAACAAGTCATTCATCAAAAGAAGAAGTATAGGTTGCACTGAAAGAGAAACCAAAATCGAATTATGCATGTCCATGAAAATAAGTGTTAGAAGAAGAACCAAGCCTAAAGGTGTGCTTCTTCATTGTTGCTTCTAAAGCCTCTATCCTTTCAAAGCATTTGGACTCTATAACTTCAGATATGATGTAAATTTTTTTATCTCGGGCATACAAACACATTTTTAGATGAAACAAAAGGATTTTTTAGCTGAAAGAAGAATTTCAAATGCAATAGAATCGTTTGTTTGGGTCAAAACAATACATAAATAGTAGTTCTCATAAATGTGGCAACACAAGATTCAAGATCTCAGTCACCAATGGAAGTGGCTCTTCAAACGAGATTTGATACCATGCTTGGGTAAATAGAGTATTCCATGCAAGAAGAACACCTTCAGTAACCACTCACACAACCAGATTAACTATCACAATGATCACATTTTTATGTGGTTAAAACCCTCTGAGAGAGAAAAAGTCCACAGTCGCAACAACTACGACTACTTGAGGAAATTTTATTAATTCAAAAGAAAATATTTTACATAGGAGAATTCTCATAATCAATAATCATCCATGACCCTCCATTCCATTTAGATAGAGATCATGGACTAATCAGGTGTTAAAGATGAAGATCAATAACCATTAGTATCGAGGAGAATATATGTTGTCAAATCACTCTATGTCTAAACAAATAATGACAATCATATTACAATGAAACTAATGCATACTAAAGAAACACACTAGAAGAAACATACTTTTACCTAATAGACACATTAGACCAAGATGAACTTAACTAACTCCTAAGTGTTGAAATATCCTAACATTTGGACCCTTTATGAATGCATTCTCAACTTGTATCACTTCATAAAATCTCTAGTTTGCATGTGAAGATATAGAAGATTAAAAACACCAAGTGACTCGATCAATTTTTTGATGTAATTTTCAAATTTCTAATTGTGCAAGCTATGGATTCGTCATATGATCCTTTGAAACTTTCTAAGTGGAATTGGATTTCAAATATCAAAATTTAACTTCGATTTGTGTCAATGGATTGCATTATACACTACAAACATTGATTTGTTGAATCAACTTAGGGATCATTAGATTTGTTAGAACTTATTCAATAAGGTTTATATATATATATATATATATATATATATATATATATATATATTCAAACTAGAACATTTCTTACTATTTTCTATATATTAGCTCTGTTTTTTTATTTTTTTTAGAATTTAAGCATATGGCATAGTAGTTTATGATTTCTCATAGATGGTTTAAGAAATTTGTGCAATTTGTTATCATGATTTTGATATTTACATTGGATTTATGTTGCTTTTTCCCTTTGATTTAAAATTTGCTAGGTAGAGATTTTTGTGAAAGATTCCAACCTTCAATGAACTTGAAGCCTTCGGTAGACATATCTAATACAAATTATTCTTGTTTTTCTGGCGACAGAGTTGACCTCCAAGGTTAATGACCCAAATTCTAGTTATCTACACATATCAAACCAAACTAATAGGGATTTGTTGGTTTTTTACTGTGACCTAGTGCAACAATGCTATGGGCCAAGGCTTGAGTTATCATTTGATGAGGAAAAATACCCTCGTCATTACTCAATGTGAAAAGTTGAGATTAAGCAATGGTTCTCTTGGGGAAAATAGGGCTTTAATAGTGTTGAGGTTGATGGAATAACATGTGAAATTTTCTAGGATCTTGGCTTTGCTAAATTCCTCCATTAGCATGACTCAAGAATTTTTTTTATGTTGTAGTTGTTTGTGAGTCTGGAAATTCTTCCTTTTGGCAAATTTTCTCAAAAGGATATGCCACTCTAACATAGGTTAGTAAATAAATGGAAAATATATGTAGGTTTTGCATATTTAATTCAATTTACACAATTTTTGTAAAGTTGCTTCTACCTTACAAGCCATATGCTTTAGCCACTGCAAAAAATATGTGGTTGCTTGTCTTAGAGAATTTGTAAAATGTGAAATAGGTTGTTTTACTCTATGAATTTTACAAATTTTGTGTGAAATAGTGTTATAAGATATATTGCATTTGATTTTTGTTTATGGAACAAATAATACACTCTAGGAACAAGGAAACTACAAAACAATACTTAGATTAAAAAGAAGTTGATGTAAGCTAATTGGGGTTATCTTAGGTGGTTGTGAGGAAGGAATGGAATCCTCCCCACCTAGGTTAAATTTCCACAAGTGGCATGATGAATGTTGATATTGACAACATACATATATTCCTCATATGGAATATACAACATTGTACCTTCTTAAAATAAAATACTAGCCCACGGGGCATAGAATAAATGATAATGGGGTGTATTGTTAATTCACTATGTGATGTGAAGGTCACCGGTTCGAAACTTCGTGGGAAAAAATCCAGTCATGTTAATGGATGGTGTGGCCTAGGCCAAATGCGATCCCCGAGTGATTTTGACAGCTTAGATGCCCCTCGGTTGTAGTTTCTCAAGCGACAGGTCAAGCCTGATTTAATCTTTGATAAACTCAAACCACTTGACCAAAACAAAAACTGACACAAGCAACATAGATT
Organism: Pinus tabuliformis; assembly: GCA_031772625.1. Lineage (NCBI taxonomy): Eukaryota > Viridiplantae > Streptophyta > Pinopsida > Pinales > Pinaceae > Pinus > Pinus tabuliformis. Next base: position 218,707,914 of record CM062818.1, on the reverse strand, counting down.
TTTCATATTTCAGATTTTAAATGTTTGTTCCACTCATATCAAACTAGGTATCACTTACAAGGCGCTAGTGTGACACTGTAGACTAGTCTTTTAAAACATGTAAATGTTTTTTTCCTTCCTTGTAAACAATAAATTTTGATCTCAAAACCATGTGTATGCTTGTTCCCAAACCAACTATTATACTTATCATATAACTATTTTATCTACCTTACCATAATTATACAAATCAACAGTTATGAAGATTTGAATACCGCAGAAAATAAATCTTAATTTAACAGCAAAGCAGATCTCCTAAACCAAACTTCTCCGACTATAGATCGCGAAGCTAAGACACCAATGTCCCAAGAACCAGAAGAGATGAAGGAGATGCAAGACAAAGGAAGTTGGAAGACCATAGAGAAAAGAAAGAAAGCTACAACACCAATCTCGCCAAGAAAGACGAGGAGCCAGACAAGTAAAAATTAAGAAAATTGTAGGTCCGATAGACCAATTTGGTTCAGTGGACGTTAACCATCATCATCATCATCATCATCAATAAAATATAAAAATTATTATACCATAACAAGAAGCATTATGTAGCAACAATGCTTTACATCTAGATGAGTATACCATCATTTGAGACAATTAAATTGATATCTATTTTGAGAAAAATTATTGTATATTAACATTATTCACATTAATATTATTAACTTTAACTTTATAATTGAACTTAAAATTAAACTAATATTAAAAAATAAATTAAAACTTAAAATTAAACTAATATTAAAAAATAAATTAAAACTTAAAATTAAACTAATATTAAAAATAAAAATAAAAATAAAAATTTAAGAGTGAGAAACCAAGCAACGTATTCTATCAAAAATTCCACAACTATTACTTAGTTTTTCCTTTTGTTAAACCTTCTCCAGCATTGCTTTAAAACTGGAATAATTATTGATATTCATATCAAAGTGTACAAAATATCTTTTGCAATGGATTATGCTTGAAAACTTAAATAATTATTAATATTGATATCAAAGTGTACAAAATATCCTTTTGCAATGATGATGACATTGATGGATACACCACACTTCAGTTGTGGGGGCATACATTAATGGTTGCATCAATTTTTTGTTGAGCAAGTTGTATATTTCTGGATACTTATTACATTGTAAAGTATATGATCTTTGGGAAGCTTCTTGTATAATAATCTTTACTGGTGTTTTTTATAATTACCATCTTCAAGAGGAGGGAGAGGAAAAGTGGAATTGGAAAAGACTTTAATATCATGAAAAAATATTAAATTAATTAGATTAGAATTTTTTTTAATATATATATATATATTATTTTTTTCCCTAAATTTATTTGACAGGGACTAAGTACCACATAACACTTGTTTTATGAAATTGTCTAATCAATTTGTACCCAAATTGTAGTGTTTATTATTGAAAAATAATATAATTAAAAGAATATGATATTACTCAATTGATTTATAAAAGTTATTGGTTTTTTAAATTAAAAAAATACGATATTGCTGAATTGATTTATAAAAGATATTGGTTTTTTAAAAGCAAGCATTGGGAAATGGTGAAAGGAAGAGCGGGGTTTTTTATTTCAAGGATTGAGTAGATTGAAAATAAATACAAAGTCCCTAACAAATAAGTTTTTTAGGTTTTAATGGTTAAGATGCGTTGAATGGTTTTTTAGGTTTTAATGGTTAAGATGCGTTGAATGTAGTTTTTTTGGGTAGGTATAAGGGGTAAAAATAAATTTCAAATCCATATTAATGAAATTAAAAACAAAGGAATTTTTAAAATTTCAAAAATTTAATATTTTGAAAAATTAAATAAGAAACATATAGCGAAGGAAATGAATATATGGAAATTCAAAATAATAAGAAACACACATTTTTATTAATACAATTTTTTTCCAAGAAAAATATAGATTTCTATTAGCTTAATTTATATTAATTTTAAAATTATACAATTTATTGTTAAAAAATCAGCATACTCTGATTATATTATTTACAATGTAATTAAATGTCATTATAAATATAGGGTAGAAGAAATGAGAAAATATAAAAAAACACAAATTTTAATGAAGTGAGTAAAAGGTTTATAAATTATATTTTTAAGTATATTTTTTTTTATATTAGCTGCAGGGGCAATATATATGCAGTCACTTTTATCCCTTGGCCTTCGAGTTGTAGTGATGTTGTAATGGGAACCTGTTGAGTTTATATGATAGGCCATAATTGTTTTCCAACTATCTTGTTATTGTTATTAAGAAAATCATATGCAAAAGAATAGAACCTATTTTAGTGTATTTTTATAACTATTTATTTAAAAGATTTTAAATTCAAAAGGCTAATGAAGCTTATTTAAAAAAAATAAAAATAATGGAGTATAACATGTTGATGTGTGTGGCCATGCATTGAACCTTGTGTATTTATGTTGAGTTGACGAACAACTATTTTCTATTACCAGTTTAGAGAGGCAAAAGCAAATTTAAGAAGTGTTTTATAGGGGATTAGAAAAGCAAATTTAAGAAGTATTTATAGAGGAGGTAGAGTTTTAATTAATTTTAAAATAATGCTATAATAAATAATATATATTTGTTAAAGGTTTTTTATTTCAATTTAAGGTGGATGAAGATTTATTGATTTTTTTTTAATTGAAAATCTAGATTGATTCTCAAGGGAATATGCTAAGCACATGCTTAGTCTAAAAGTTTATCAAGGGTTGGGTTGTAATGTGTTACAGAGTTTGTTAAGTAGCATTGACTTTTAATAAGTTTAAGTGACTTCCTACCCATCAATTTCCTAAGGATTTGAGATTATTCCAATTCTAATAAGTTCCCCATGATAAGTTCCTCATTATTATTTATAACATTCATTTATATATAAACAAATTTTATTTAGAAAAATGGTACATTACTATTAATAAATTTAAAAAATTAGAATTCCAATTCTAATAAGTTCCTCCATGTTCTCATTATTATTTATAACATTCATTTATATATAAACAAATTTTATTTAGAAAAATGGTACATTACTTTTAATAAATTTAAAAAATTAGATTCATGCCAAGTGGCTTCCCGTCCACCAATTTCTTAAGGATTTGAGATTATTCCAATTCTAATAAATGTATGCATTAATAAAGCATTTTTTGTGTTACAATAATTTTTTTATATTTACAAAACTTTCAACTATATTAACCATATTAATATTTTTAATAATTATACTAATATATATATATAATATATTTATATTATATAATATAATTATTGGTTAAAATATATTTTTATCTCATAATACTTATTATAAACCATAAAACATACAATTAAAAAAACTTTATGATTGAAATATAATTAATCAAAATATTCAGATATCATATTGCATGTAATTCCCTAATCAAAATGTGCTCTAATTATATCATGCTTATTATTATCGTGTTTATTATGACAAAAATATTATAGTTGAAAAACTACGTTAAGGCTAGACTAACTGGGAAGAAAATTCCATTATCTTGGGCACCAGAAACGACAAATGGTAGAGAAAAGACCATGAATTTTCAATGTAAAGCTTGAGTATACTCAAAATTAATACACATCCATAACAAAGATTATTGTATAGGCCTCTAAGGAGTTTTTGGATAAGATGTGCAAAACCTTGAAGCAAAGACAAATGTCTAATCATCTTATAGTTAAATTAAGGAAATGAAATTAGATAATTTCAAAATACTCACATTTTGATAAACCTTTTTCCAGTAAGAAAAAATATTTTAAAAAATATTACCCTCAAGGAAAAATATACTTACGAATTGAAAATAGATGATTAACATTTTGTAGGGCTAAGAACCTTGAAAGTAACTAATTATATGGAATTAAGTGCATAGTGAGTAATTGTTTCTATGTATTTAGGGAAGCGATCTATATTTATGTTAGGAAAGACACGGAAAAAATTTCTTGTGTAGATAGTTGGTTATTTTTGATATTGAATTATAATCATTTTTCTCACATTTTTTAATATAGTTTAATAATTAGGAATTTATTATTTAGAGATTTTAAATTAATCAGTAATTATTAACATTTTATTTTATTTTTTATTTATTTATTTTTATTTTTTTTAATAGAGAAAATCAGACTGGATTTTCGTTAAATACGTAGAGGAGTTGAAGTTCGAATGAGCAAAAGTTAAAAGAAAGGAAATTAGAACAAAACACCTATATTTTGAAAGCAATTTCCACCTTTGAAAGCTTCTAAGATTTAGAGAAGGGGAAACATTTTCCACATACTAAGAGAATCCATTGAAAATACTCTACTCTCAATTGCCTGCTCGTAAACCATGATCCAAATCCAACAATAGAAATGATTCAACCATTGTATGAAACAATCCATAGTTCAAGGCTTATTCTCACCTTAAGTCTACTAGCTTTAAAATGATGTTTCATAATTACGATTGATGTATGGTTGAGTCATGAAACATGGGAGCAGTCATACCACATAAAGGATAAATCCAAGAGATATGCTACGCTAAACCAAAGCCAAATTCCCCTTTGTTAAGTTCCTACATCAATTTATGAATAACATTATGAGATAGGTTTATGACAAACCTTGTGCTTGACAATAATTAAACTGTGATTTTCTAAGGTTGCTCTATTTGCATAATGATCAACTTGTGTATTTTTTTCCTGAAGAACATGGTAGAATGTGACTTTGGAAAATAAATTGAAAGCTTGTTTGATTCTATCAAATATTAATGCAAATTTGAGTTACAGTGGAGTAGTTCTCAAGAACATCTTCCTTATGGTGCTCTTTAAATCCCACACTATAGTTGTATTTTGGATGCAAAGAGTGCAAGCTAGATTCAAGCCATTCAAGAGGGTATAAGCTTCAACTTTGTCATTTGAAGAAATACTAAGCTTCATGTATAAGTAAAAATAATTGCCCCTCTAAGGTTGGTGATAACCCCTTCGACACCTGCCACCCTATTCAAGGATGTAATATTAACTCAATGCATAGAAAACACATTTAAATCAAGATTACAGAGTTAATAATAAGCAAGATAACTTCTCCAAGGATTAAAATCGATATCTTTTGATCAACCAAGGGAATATATGACAAAACTAGATTCCAATGTCCAAGTAGTTCAAGAATATTCGATAGAAATGAAATCCCTCCACTTGTTTCATTGTTTAAGAAAAATAAGCATTCAAACTCTTTGTTGGATTTGTAAAATGACAAAAAGTTAAGCAAGCAGTGAATCCAGGTATGCTCCCAACCATTTTACAAAGCTAAGTCTAAGAAATATCACAACTAAATATTACATTTGTAGGGAAAACAAAAAAACATTGAGCTTAACACTAGTGAACAAATAACTTTAGGCTTGAATACCCTTCATTTGCATGTAAAATAAAAATGAATTTAATTGATAAGATGAATATTAACTGTAAGCAATATTTCTCAATATAGATATTAATTGAAAACAAAGGGGATATAAGACAAAACAATATTACACTATCCAAGTAGTTCAAAAAAATTCACTACAAATGCAAACCCACCACTCTACCTAACATTTAGGCACAATAAGCATTCAAACTATTTATTTAGTTTGCAGGACAATGCAAAAGTATGTATGTGGCTTGTAGTGTATTGTTGTAGCGACTAAAACCACCCTCCAAAATTTTTCTTAGCTTCGTTTTGGAGCTTCCCTACCAACCATCCTTAGCAGCATGTCTTGCATTGTCAAGTACATAGGCTTCACTGATTTTTCAACAGCTTGCCAGCCTGTGCATGTCAGTTTGCTTCACTCCCCTCACATGCTTCCATTTTGGACTTAGGCTAGTTGCTGGCTGAACATCCCTTAGAAAATGGCGCAATTCTAGAGGGGAACCAACCTTCCCTCCAGAAATTGCGCAAATCTGTTGGAAAGACTATTGAGCTCAGAAATTGCGCAGAATAGTCAAACAAAATTCCTGGAAAAACCGTGCAATTTGGCCCAACACTGCAGCTCAATCCAAAAATTGCACAAATCAGCTGGGCAGCCTGTTGGGCTCAGAAATTGCGTAGAGCAATCAGACAAGCTTCCTTGAGAAAATTGCGCAATCTGGTCCAGCATTGCAGTGCAGCCCAGAAATTGCGCAATTTTGGGCAGCAATCACCTGCTAACCCTAAAAATATCGTAATCCCTCTAGGAAAACCAACCCAAGTTAGCTTAGAAACTGTGAAAATCTCTCTCCCAATCTAGTAGGTTATTGCATGTGCCATACGGTTGACCAGTTCCCTCTGAGAACAAGCAAAATTTATTTTCATGCATGGTCTGCTCTTCTTGAAATAGCAAAAGGTAGCATGCAAAAGGCATCCATAGATATAGGGATCTATTTTTAGGCGCTGGAGGTTATATGCAAAGCTCATTTTAGAAACCTCTTGCAAAGTGTCATTTTTTCCTAGATTTGTGGCATGCATGTTATAACCTTGATCTTATAAAAAATTATGAATCAGACACTGCAGAGCTCATTCCTCACATTGATCTTATAGCTCTGCATCCCACATCACATCTAAGAGTCGTCGACACTTTCAGCGTAGCTGTTTCAGGGTGAGTCTACTTTTCATGACTTGCGCTGCATTTTTGTCACTTTTTGTGTTTCGCTTTGTGTGAGTGTTTTCTGCTTGATTTCAATGAGCATTTGCTGTCATTTCAATGTATGTTAGATTGTAGAATCATCATTTTAGTTTTTGATCACATCTCACTTTTGTCGCATGCATGAAATTGTTTTTGCACCGACGGTCACCGTTGTGGCAACTTGCTTCACACACATGCATGCTTTACTATTTTATGAATCTTGCACTTACTATTTGCATGCATGATCATTCACTCTTGTTTACACTTAGTATCACCATGCATTTAGAATTCTCATGTTTTTAGTCGCCCGTCGGCAAGCCTGGGCTGCCTTAGCCCAAACTTTGCCTTGCCCGGCTAACATTACACATTTCTGGAAGCGAAGGTTTTGCCTTACCTCTAAAAATTGCGCAAGTCTGACCCAACACTGACCTCCAAGCTTGCATTGTGCAATTCTGCGAGGCAATGCCTTCCTGGCCCCAGAAACTGTGAAATTTTCACCGGGAGGCTAGGAGAGTGACTGCCAAAACTATGCATTGCATAGTTCCAGTAGCTAGTCAGCCTCCTGATAACTTGGACTGTGCCTTGCATAGTTTTGGCAGTTAGTCTCCCAGCCTCTCGGTGAAAATTACGCAATCTTCACAGACAGTCACACAGGTATGTTGCATGTCAGTCCTTCAATTTGATTTGGTTTTCAACTGACAGATTGCTTGCCATGAGTGTTTCTATGTATCCAACTATCACAAGTGTTTGTCTGCCTCTCAGTAGCACTAGTACAATGGCTTGCAGGAGAGAAGAGTTAAAGACACTATTGAGAGCGCAACTGGGGATGCAATCAATCAAGTGTCTATGAACTTGCCTATCTATGAAGACATCAAGTTATTCATGGAAAAGGACATCAAGTTGAAATGACAACAAAATCACAGTGAGAAGCACCATCACCAATAGCAGAAGGTAGCAGACCTGTGTGCGACGAATGCAAGAGGAAGGTTGTTGACAATGTAGAGGCAGAGAAAAGTTGCAAGTTCGAGCAAATCCACTTGTGATGAGAGCAGCTTTGGAGATTGAGGTTATGAGGCAATGATGCGAAGAGAGGATTGTGCAAAGGCAAGAGAGAAACATAGGAGGAGTTGTGGGTGCTGAAGCGGAAACTCAAAGAAGAACAGGAGCTGCACCGATAAGAGAAGGAGTTGCAGTGGGAACAGGTACAACAGGAGGCGCAACATGCACAGACTGATGAAACTGTACCCATATAGGTTATGGACCCATCCAGCAACTGGCATGGAGCAGAAAGGGTGAGGAGTGTTGGTGATCATGAACAATATTTTCTATTACCAGTTTAGAGAGGCAAAAGCAAATTTAAGAAGTGTTTTATAAGGTATTCCAAAAACAAATTTAAGAAGTATTTATAGAAGAGGTAGAGTTTTAATTAATTTTAAAATAATGACATAATAAATAATATATATTTGTTAAAGGTTTTTTATTTCAACTTAAGGTGGATGAAGATCTATTGATTTTTTTTTTTAATTGACAATCTAGATTGATTCTCAAGGGAATATGCTAAGCATATGCTTAGTCTAAAAGCTTATCAAGGGTTGGGTTGTAATGTGTTACATAGTTTGTTAAGTAGAAATGAATTTTAATAAGTTTAAGTGACTTCCCACCCACCAATTTCCTAAGGATTTGAGATTATTCCAATTCTAATAAGTTCCCCCATGATAAGTTCCCCATTATTATTTATAACATTCATTTATATATAAACAAATTTTATTTAGAAAAGTGGTACATCACTGTTAATAAATTTAAAAAATTAAAATTCCAATTCTAATAAGTTCCTCCATGACAAGTTTCTCATTATTATTTATAATATTCATTTATATATAGACAAATTTTATTTAGAAAAATGGTACATTACTTTTAATAGATTAAAAAAATTAGATTCATGTCAAGTGGCTCCCCACCCACCAATTTCTTAAGGATTTGAGATTATTCCAATTCTAATAAATATATGCATTGATAAAGCATTTTTTGTGTTACAATAAATTTTTTTATATTTACGAAACTTTCGGCTATATTAACCATATTAATATTTTTAATATAATTATAATAATAATATATTTATATTAATATAATTATTTGATAAAATATATTTTTATCTCATAATACTTATTATAAACCATAAAACATACCTACAATTAAAAAAGACTTTATGATTGAAATATAATTAATCAAAATATTCAGATATCATATTGCATGTAATTCCCTAATCAAAATGTGCTCTAATTATATCATGCTTATTACTATCGTGTTTATTATAACAAAAATATTATTTGAAAAACTACATTAAGGCTAGACTATCTGGGAAGAAAATTCCATTATCTTGGGCACCAGAAACGACAAATGGTAGAGAAAAGACCATAAATTTTCAATGTAAAGCTTGAGTATACTCAAAATTAATACAAATCCATAACAAAGATTATTGTATAGGCCTCTAAGGAGTTTTTGGATAAGATGTGCAAAACCTTGAAGCAAATACAAATGTCTAATCATCTTATAGTTAAATTAAGGAAATGAAATTAGAGAATTTCAAAATACTCACATTTTGATAAACCTTTTTCCAGTAAGAAAATATTGTAAAAAATATTACCCTCAAGGAAACATATACTTACGAATTGAAAATAGATGATTAACATTTTGTAGGGCTAAGAACCTTGAAAGTAACTAATTATATGGAATTAAGTGCATAGTGAGTAATTGTTTCTATGTATTTAGGGAAGCGATCTATATTTATGTTAGGAAAGATACGGGAAAAATTTCTTGTGTAGATGGTTGGTTATTTTTGATATTGAATTATAATCATTTTCCTTACATTTTTTAATATAGTTTAATAATTAGGAATTTATTATTTAGGGATTTTAAATTAATAAGTAATTATTAACTTTTTTATATATTTAGAAAATCAGACTAGATTTTCGTTAGATACGTAAAGGAGTTGAAATTTGAATGAGAAAAAATCAAAATACAGGAAATTAGAACAAAACACCTATATTTTGAAAGTAATTTCCACCTTAGAAACCTTCCAAGATTTAGAGAAGAAGGGGAAACATTTTCCACATACTAAGAGAATCCATTGAAAATACTCTACTCTCAACTGCCTGCTCGTAAACCATGATCCAAATCCAACAATAGAAATGATTCAACCATTGTATGAAACAATCCATAGTTCAAGGTTTATTCCCACCTTAAGTCTACTAGCTTTAAAATGATGTTTCATAATTATGATTGATGTATGGTTGGGTCATGAAACATGGGAGTAGTCATACCACATAAAGGATAAATCCAAGAGATATGCTACCCTAAACCAAATCCAAATTCCCTTTTGTTAAATTCCTACATCAATTATGAATAACATTATGAGATAGGTTTATGACAAACTTTGTTCTTGACAATAATTAAATTGTGATTTTCTAAGGTTGCTCTATTTGCATAACAATCAACTTGCGCATTTTTTTCCTGAAGAACATGGTAGAATGTGACTTTGGAAAATGAATTGAAAGCTTGTTTGATTCTATCAAATATTAATGCAAATGTGAGTTACAGTGGAGTAGTTCTCAAGAACATCTTCCTTATGGTGCTCTTTAAATCCCACACTATAGTTGTATTTTGGATGCAAAGAGTGCAAGCTAGATTCAAGCCATTCAAGAGGGTATAAGCTTCAACTTTGTCATTTGAAGAAATACTAAGCTTCATGTATAAGTAAAAATAATTGCCCCTCTAAGGTTGGTGATAACCCCTTCGACACCTGCCATCCTATTCAAGGATGTAATATTAACTCAATGCATAGAAAACATATTTAAATCAAGATTACAGACTTAATAATAAACAAGCTAACTTCTCCAAGGATTAAAATCGATATATTTTGATCAACCAAGGGAATATATGACAAAACTAGATTCCAATGTCCAAGTAGTTCAAGAATATTCGATAGAAATGAAATCCCTCCACTTATTTCATTGTTTAATAAAAATAAGCATTCAAACTCTTTGTTGGATTTGTAAAATGACAAAACGTTAAGCAAGCAGTGAATCCAGGTATTCTCCCAACCATTTTACAAAACTAAGTCTAAGAAATATCACAACTAAACATTACATTTGTAGAAAAACAAAAAACATTGAGCTTAACACTAGTGAACAAATAACTTTAGGCTTGAATACCCTTCATTTGCATGTAAAATAAAAATGAATTTAATTGATAAGATGAGTATTACGTGTAAGCAATATTTCTCAATATAGATATTAATATGAAAACAAAGGGGATATAAGACAAAACAATATTACACTATCCAAGTAGTTCAAAAAAATTCACTACAAATGCAAGCCCACCACTCAACCTAACATTTAGGGACAATAAGCATTCAAACTATTTATTTAGATTGCTGGACAATGCAAAAGTATGCATGTAGCTTGTAGTGTACTGTTGTAGCAACTAAAACCACCCTCCAAAATTTTTCTTAGCTTCGTTTTGGAGCCTCCCTACCAACCATCCTTAGCAGCATGTCTTGCATTGTCAAGTACATAGACTTCATTGATTTTTCAACAGCGTGCCAGCCTATGCATGTCAGTTTGCTTCACTCCCCTCACATGCTTCCATTTCGGACTTAGGCTAGTTGTTGGCTGAGCATCTCCCTTAGAAAATGGTGCAATTCTGGAGGGGAACCAACCTTCCCTCCAGAAATTGCACAAATCTGCTGGAAAGACTATTGAGCTCAAAAATTGCGCAGAATAGTCAGATAGAATTCCTTGGAAAAAATGCGCAATCTGGCCCAGCATTGCATCTCAGCCCAAAAATTGCACAAATCAGTTGGGCAGCCTGTTGGGCTCAGAAATTGCGCAGAGTAGTCAGACAGGCTTCCTTGATAAAATTGCGCAATCTGGCCCAGCACTACAGTGCAGCCCAAAAATTGCGCAATTCTGTGCAGAAATCACCTGCTAACCCCAGAAATAGCGTAATCCCTCTAGGAAAACCATCCCAAGTTAGCTTAGAAACTATGAAAATCTCTCTCCCAATCTAGCAGGTTGTTGCATGTGCCATACGGTTGACCCGTTCCCTTTGAGACTAAGCAAAATTGATTTTCATGCATGGTCTGCTCTTCCTGTTATAGCAAAAGGTAGCATGCAAAAGGCATCCATAGATATAGGGATCTATTTTTAGGTGCTGGAGGTTACATGCAAAGCTCATTTTAGAAACCTCTTGCAAAGTGTCATTTTTTCCTATATTTGTGGCATGCGCGTTATAACCTTGATCTTATAAAAAATTATGAATCAGACACTATAGAGCTCATTCCTCACATTGATCTTATAGCTTTGCATCCCACATCACATCCAAGAGTCGTCGACACTTTCAACGTAGCTGTTTTAGGGTGAGTCTACTTTTCATGGTTTGCACTACGTTTTTGTTGCTTTTTGTGTTTCGCTTTGTGTGAGTGTTTTCTGCTTGATTTCAATGAGCATTTTCTATCATTTCAATGTATGTTAGATTGTAGAATCACCATTTTAGTTTTTGATCGCATCTCACTGTTGTCGCATGCATGACACTGTTTTTGCACCGATAGTCGCTGTTGTGGCGATTGCTTCACACACATGCATGCTTTACTATTTTATGAATCTTGCACTTACTGTTTGCATGCATGATCATTCACTCTTGTTTACACTTAGTATCACCATGCATTTAGACTTCTCATGTTTTTAGTCGCCCGTTGGTGAGCTTGGTTGCCTTAGCCCGAACTTTGCCTTGCCCGGCTAACATTGCACATTTCTGGAAGTGAAGGTTTTGCCTTACCTCCAAAAATTAAGCAAGTCTGGCCCAACACTAACCTCCAAGCTTGCATTGTGCAATTCTGCGAGGCAACGCTTTCTTGGCCCCAGAAACTGTGCAATTTTCACCAGGAGGCTAGGAGACTGACTGCCAAAACTATGCATTGCATAGTTCTAGTAGCCAGTCAGCCTCCCGATAGCTTGGACTATGCCTTGCATAGTTTTGGAAGTCAATCTCCCAGCCTCCCAGTGAAAATTGCACAATCTTCACAGACAGTCACACAGGTATGTTGCATGTCAATCCTTTAGTTTGATTTGGTTTTCAACTAACAGATTGCTTGCCATGAGTGTTTCTATGTCTCCAGGTATCACAAGTGTTTGTCTGCCTCTCAGCAGCACTAGTACAATGGCTTGCATGAGAGAAGAGTTAAAGACACTATTGAGAGCGCAACTGAGGATGCAATCGATCAAGTGTCTATGAACTTGCCTATCTATGAAGACATCAAGTTATTCATGGACAAGGATATCAAGTTGAAATGACAACGGAATCACAGTGAGAAGCACCATCACAAATAGCAGAAGGTAGCAGACCTGTGTGCGATGAATGGAAGAGGAAGGTTGTTGACAACGTAGAGGCGGAGAAAAGTTGCAAGTTTGAGCATATCCACTTGTGATGAGAGCAGCTTTGGAGATTGACGTTATGAGGCAATGATGCGAAGAGAGGATTGTGCAAAGGCAGAGAGAGAAACATAGGAGGAGTTGTGGGTGTTGAAGCGACAACTCAAAGAAGAACAGGAGCTGCACTGACAAGGGAAGGAGTTTCAGTGGGAACAGGTACAACAGGAGGCGCAACATGCACAGACTGATGAAACTGCGCCCATATAGGTTATGGACCCATCCAGCAACTGGGATGGAGCAGAAAGGGTGAGGAGTGTTGGTGATCACATGCAAGGGTGTTCAGGAGCATGGATGTTATTGTGCGCAAGCATGCGATTCCACCCTTTTGGCACACTCACTGAGGCAAAGACAAGAAGCAAGTTCGATTGGAGCTGAACATGTATGTCGACAAGTTGATGCACATGGTCACCAACACACACTTGGAGATTATCACAGACACTATGCATCAGTATGTTGTTGGTCCAGCTGCACTGAATAGGATGATGCACATGTTATCAGACGAGTTGGATAGAGGAGCCATATTAGTGTACCTAGATGCAATGGAGGCAAGAGTTTTATTTCAGTCAGATGTCACCATTGAGTGCAAAGACACCATCATGGACGACCAAGCTTGGTATCAGTTCGCCACTATTGATCATCGCAAGGATGTCGAAGAGTTGGTCTTACCACAACTGTCCAACTGTTAGTGATAGCTTGAATGGCTTTCTCAAGCCTATTTTGTCTCACATGGGTACATATGCGGTTTGTATGTAACATCTTGTTAAGTGGAAGTTCAAGTGTCGATAGTTGAATGTAACAGTCATAGAGTAGTTGAAGAGTCATGAGGGTAGGTGAACCATGGCAAAGGGGAATGTCGAGGGTCACCCCACCCTTTGCTATTTATAGTACCTCATAACTCATTATAGAGGGTTTTGGTCAGCCAAGCTTCCGATAGGAGTATCTTAGAGAAAGATTGGAGAGTATTGTAATGAGCCTTGGCTTCTCCACAATGCAGAGCTAGAATATCTCTTTGGAGGAGCAGGTGGCAGTGGCTGTAATGTTCTACTATCAGGACTAGTGGTTGGTCATGGTTGTACTATATGATTGGAAATTTCACTTCTTAATATAGCAAAGCTATCACATTTCATGCATATGTTGTTATTGCGTTTCAGATATCTTGTTTACTCTAATGATATATGTATATGTTTTCTTACGCATGCATGTATGGAATCTTTCTGTATAAGTATGTATGAATCTTATTGAGATGGGTTGTTGGTTTAACCATCACTTTGGATTGTTAGCTTACTTTCTTTCCAGTTTGTGATGCATATTTTCTCATGTGCTCCCTTCTTAGCAGTGTGCTTTCATAGGTTTCCAAGGGGTGCACTCACCTCACTTTCTGTGTGTTAGAACCATTCATGCACCTTCATTGGCTTGTTGTGCATGTCACACCCTTGCTACCAACAGGGACATCTTACTTGCCTCTGCGCGAAATCATGGTCAAGGTGATACCATACAACCCACTACTAGGACTCCTACACCAAACAGTATGAGGTCTAGTTGGGCCATCCCCTGACATGTTGGTGGGTCCATCACCGTCAACATTTCTGGTGCTAGGAGGAGGGCCAGATGAACAGCTGTGTCCTCTCATCCAGTTTTGAACATTTACACATCTATCATGAATATTGTCAAATTCACCCCTCCAGGGTGTTTTTCACATGCCGAACCTCTCAACATCACGAGGGAGTTTGCTGATCTCTTGGTCAAATTCACGTATGATGGTGAAGGAAAAGTAGCCTAGCCTGAGTACTTATAAGACTTATATGCATTCCTTGCAGATGAATTCTATGCAGAAGAGGCCAATGTGCTTCTTGCATACACACTTCACGAATCCCCACTATGGTGGTGCTGGAGTTTGCCTCCCAATAGCGTGCACTCACTTGAGAAGTTGTGTGATCTAATTGAATCTACTTTCCATCTTTTTGATCTAGAACCTCTTGACAAAAAAATGTTACAAAAACGTAAGGCCCCGAATGAATCACTTATGGAATTTTGAGACTGCTTCCGTGTGTTGCAGTTTCAAGCTCCGAAAACTGAGATGAAATTCCAATATCTCATAGACAGGTTTGAGTACTGTCTTACCAAATATATTAGTCTTAAAATAAATTTCATCCCAAGCCTCGCTCAACATACTTTGTCGATGGAACTACGCAATCACAGATAGACACGATCGCTGTCACAAGTGACTATCCGTCGTCCTCTCATCAAACATCTCCACCATTACAGAGTGATGTGGGAGAACAACCACACACATGTTCAACTATCACATCCTCCTAACATCACTTCTCCCATTTGTTGCACATATTGGGTCACGAATCCCATGGGTTATCACATGTATTTCGTACCTAAACCTCTGACTTCGTATTCTAATGATCCTCTAGATGACACTGCCTTGTGTTCTTCCATTCCAGACTCTACACTTGTTGATGGAGTTGGTGTTACAAAACCAACCTACGCTGTCATTCATGAAGAGTGTGACTGGGAGCTTGAGCATCAAACCTCGATGAAGGATGACTCCCTTTCTTGATATCCTTCTAACCAAAAAAGAAATCACGGTCAAGGTGATACCATACAACCCATTGCTGGGACTCCTACACCAAATGGTATGAGGTCTAGTTGGGACTTCTTACACGGGTGATCCCCTGACATGTTGGTGGGTCCATCACCGTCAACATTTCTAGTGCTAGGAGGAGGGCCAGATGACCAGCTGTGTCCTCTCATCCAGTTTTGAACATTTACACATCTATCATGAATATTGTCACATTCACCCCTCCACGATGTTTTTCACATGCCGTACCTCTTAACATCACGAGGGAGTTTACTGATCTCTTGGTCAAATTCACGTATGATGGTGAAGGAAAAGTAGCCTAGCCTGAGTACTTAGAAGAATTATATGCATTCCTTGCAGATGAGTTCTATGCAGAAGAGGCCAACGTGCTACTTGCATACACACTTCGTGAATCCCCACTACGGTGGTGCTGGAGTTTGCCTCCCGGCAGCGTGCACTCACTTGAGTAGTTATGTGATCTAATTGAATCTACTTTCCATCTTTTTGATCCAGAACCTCTTGACAAAAAATTGTTACAAAAACATAAGGCCCCACATGAATCGCCTATGGAATTTTGGGACCACTTCCGTGTGTTGCAGTTTCAAGCTCCGAAAATTGAGATGAAATTCCAATATCTCATAGACAGGTTTGAGTACTGCCTTACCAAATCTGTTAATCCTAAAAGAAATTTCAAGCCCAAGCCTAGCTCAGCATACGTTTTTGAAGGAGCTGCGCAATCACAGACAAACATGATCGCTGTCACAAGTGACTATCCGTCGTCCTCTCATCGAACATCTCCACCATTACAGAGTGATGTGGGAGAACAGCCACACACATCCGTTCAACTGTCACATCCTCCTAACATCACTTCTCTTAATTGTTGCACATATTGAGTCACAAATCCCATGGGTTATCACATGTATTTCGTACCTAAACCTATGACTTCATATTCTGATGATCGTCCGGATGAAATTATCTTGTGTTCTTCCATTCTGGACTCTACACTTGTTGACAGAGTTGGTGTTACAAAAGCAACCTACGCTGTCATTCATGAAGAGTGTCACTGGGAGCTTGAGCATCAAACCTCGGTGAAGGATGAATCCCTTTCTTGATATCCTTCTAACCAAAAAAGAAGGGTCACTTGGCTTCCAAGTCTATAGAAAGAAAGCCCATACAAAACAATATCTACATGTTAATTCTCATCACCACCCTAATTAGAAAATTGGCATCATTAGGACCTTAACCACTAGGGCAGCCAGAATATCTGACCTTGACCATTTAAATGATGAACTCAACCATCTTCACAAAGTGTTTTAATTAAATGGCTATAGTAGGAATGCCATTAAGAAAGCCATGCACCTATCCCTAAACAAGAATAATAATGAGATCAAAGATCAAAATTTATCAACTCCTAAGGTCTCCCTTCCGTAAATAAAAGGCACTGCTCATAAAATTACTAAAATTCTTAATAAACACAACATTAATGTAGCCTTCACCCCTGCCAATACCATCAGACAGTTATTCAACTCAGTCAAGGATCCCATAAACCCTAACCTTCAAAAAGGTGTTTATGTTATTCCTTTCTCACGTGTAAAAGAATACATAGGTGAAACAGGTAGATCTCTTAACATCAGAATTAAAGAACACACTGCTGACTTAAGAAGAGAAAGAACCTCAAAATCGGCCTTAGCAAAACATGTTCACTCTTCCTCTCATTACATCTGTATGGAAGAAGTCAAACTAGTTAGAAAAGAAGACCACTATCTTAAAAGGAAGACCACAAAAGCCATTGAAATAGAAAAAAGGAAGAACAACTTGAACCAAGACGATGGATTAAAACTAAGCAACACTTGGAAAAATTTACTTGAAATCTTAAAGAATCAATAATCAACTCATATCCCTTTTACTAGTTTAATCCCTCCTCTCTCATTAAAATTAATAAAATATAAATCAAAACAACACGGAAACGTTATCTAACATCCTCCTTAAACAGTAAAACAAAAAACAAATATAAACATATAAATAAATAACTGGCTATTTCATAACTAATCATTTGATAATATTAAAATAAACTAAAATCATAGTTTATTAATTATAATATTATAGTAACATGTGAATTTAAATTAAGCATATAGTCGTAATATCTCAAATTAAAATAAGTAGGAATTAACAATAGGAATTATATATAAAATTATAGCGAATTAATTAAACAAGTTAATTAATTAAACAAATTGTTCATTAATTAAACAAATTAATTAATTAATTAAACAAATTAATTAAATAATAATTAATTAATTAATAAATAAATAAAAATCTGAATATTAACAACTAATTGGATAATGGCCGACCTAATTTCTTAGATTAATTCTTTTATATATATATATATATATATATATATATATATATATATATATATATATATACCCTAAATTATAGCTCATGGATACATCATTAATATCTTTAGAATATCTATTGACACATCCCCTGATGATGGACTCACTTGGTAGTCCAAAACGTTGGGTTCATAAAACTCTATAATAGGTCATTCCTCCTCTATTTAAAAATGGGTGGTAATGTTATGCCTTGACCGTGGAAACGTGCAGAGGAAAGTGTAAAATTCTCACTGTAGATCACCTAATAATGCAATGTAACTAAAGCAAAATACTTGATCTACTTATACTATCAAACTTGCGGAAGCTTAATCGATTTTGAGCAAGATCAAACAAAACACATATAACAGAGAAGATGAATCAATCACACATGAAACATAGAAGAATACTCTGGGGAAAGCCTCAACTAAAAACCCCGCTATCTGTATTATCATACAAGTGGAAATATCTTAGGATTACACAAAGCTTTAGCTCACAAGCCATCCAGCTCTCAGTACAATCCCTCTCTGCTGCTCATAAACAGACTAGACAACTCATATGCCTTTCCCTCTATCTTCCAAGCCTCCTATTTCCTTGTGCTATTTTCCCTGGGTGCTCCTATTGTAACCTTGTGAGACAGTGGTCTCACACACTACTCCAACACACTGTAAAACTGCGCAATCCTCAATGAATTAATTCCTTCTGCATGCAAGAGATTTTCTTATAGGAAATTTCTTGCAACTGATAGTACACTGTCCCTGCCTTTAATCTCAACTGGGTCTCTGTCTAAACTAACATGCATGAGTTATTAATGAGAGAATATTCAGTTATCTGGAGTACACTAGTTTCATGCATGCATTCATTAACTGACTGAACTCACAATCAATTCCACAAATTGTTTGGAACTAATCTAACTAGACTTAACTCAGTTAACTGAACTAACTAATTACAACTCAAATACAACTCATCCTTATCTCCTTAATTAAGGGATAACTTTCTCAATCAAAGGGATAACTGTTGCATGACTTCACAAAGACTTCGTGTTTAAATTTCTCCAACTAATTAACTTAGGATGAATTAATTAATTATTTTTTAAAACATTTGGTGAGACTAAATTCGAATTTTAATTCAAGGATAAATTAAAATTGAATATATCCTGAAATGCTATCTATAGCAATGGTATTTTTATCATTTCTATTTTTAGCATTTCTTGTTGCTATTTTCAACAAAAAGTCTGATAACTTTGGGTAAGAGAAAGTGTGTGACCATGTGAAAAGTCAAGTGTGATGATGGAAGGTTCCAACACATGAAGGGAAAAGGAAGTGTGCCCTTTGGAAGCCTTTAATAGTATGTAGCTTGAAAGGAACACACGATTGAAATGAAATCAAACTCTAAGATGCAAAATAGTCCACAAGTTAAAGTGCTGAGTTAATCCAACAACACACATTCAATATGATTCGTACAAATGTAAACAAAATAGTTCATAAGAATATGTGTGAGTTAAATAACATACATTTCCAATACAACAATAATAGTCCTACTATATTAATAACATATGCATGAAAGCATGCTGGCTTAGATTTTATTATTATAAGTGAAAGTTCCATCCATAAAAACACCATTGATGACCACTAGCCCTAATAGTGGAACATTACAATCAAGAACAACTTCTCATCCAAAGAAGTATACTCACTCTACACTATGGAGAATCCAAGGCTCTTCAATATAATCCCAAGCTCTTTCTAAGCCTAAGCCTAGTCAAAATCTTGGCCCCCAAAATCCCTTTACATGAGTTATTAGGTTCTATTTATAACAAGAGGGGGGTGGATCTTCAACTCCCCTTTGTGACCTTTGGACTACCCTCATGACTCTTCAAATTCTTTACAAAATGACACATTACATTACATGATGAATCTTTATATTCCAATATTGACACTTAGAATTTCACTTATAACATAATTACAAATAATATTCATTTTCCACTCGTATCCATACGAGACAAATTACGGTAGAGACATTTTTACAGCCTAACAAGACACAACACTATGATTTTGGATTTTGGGAGAAGTCTAGCTCAACAACCTCCACTTGCTGCTTCTCGGTCACATATTGGTGCCAAGCTTAGTACTATGTGATGGTGTCCCTAAACTTCCTAACGATGTCCTGTTAGAAGCGGACTCTAGCCTCCATGGCATCTGAGTACACTATCTTGGAACCTGTGTCCAACTCGTTTTGAAGCATGAAAAACATTGTTTTGACTTTGACAAGACCACCGATGAACTTCTTCATGTTGTGTGTGCTCAGCTCCAAGTCTTCCCTTGTGGCCTCCTATCCTAGCTACTCCAAGTACTTTTTGACTTCTTGCCAAACTTTGTTCTTGGGTTTAGCCTTGGTGAGGGAACCGATTGATGCAATTTGGTGTGTTCTCACCAAGACATCCAAACTACTGTACAACCACACATATGAGTCCTGTGTGCTGCCAATGAATGAGGCGAGCTATTTGTTGTTCTGAATCAACATCAGAACCTTCGCTTTCTCCATCTCTGCTTGTGGCTTCATTTTCTTCACTAAGTCAAGTGGGGCCCGTTTGAAGTGCATTGTCCACTCCTGTACATAAGTGATGGAAGCATGTATGTTTTTGAGAGTTTTAACAAACTTTTTGTTGTGATGATGTAGGCCATGAAAATGAACAACTGTTTTATGCATGGTGACAAAACTGTCATAGAGATTTTGCATGGTTTCTCCAAGTGTTGATACTCTAGCAAGTATCGTTGATCTCATCTCTCCCAATGTGGAAAATACATTATGCAATGTTTCTCGGAGTTTTTCTGCCTCTTTCCTGGCCACCTACGAGTTCTGTGTCAGTTTCTAATCCTCGATCATCAAATACTAAACATTTGATCTTGTTGTGCTTGCATAGTCCAAGTTGGCTTCAGTAATGGCAATTGGATGCTTCTTGGTATTTGACACTCTCACCCTTTCTTTGATGAATGTAGGTGATGCGTGATCATCCAGAAAGTGCTTCCTTGATGCTTGTATAATCCTCTTTTTGAAGTCATAAAATGATTAATTGTACACATCCATGACTGGATCATCATCAAAGATAACAACATCTCCTTACTCGCTCAGGGTTGGCTCTGCTGCTGGAGGTGGTGGAAATTGAGGGATGACTTGTGGTGCTCTCAGCATCATGTCAACATCTTCATGTTGTGGCTCCTGTTCCAACTCCATGTCTGTCATTTTGATTAGTTGCTCAATATTCTAAGCAAGCTCCCAATCTTGCATCTGTTCACCTTCTCTCCTCCTCAAATCCTGTTCTTCTTTCAACTTCTTCTCTGTCTACTACAGCTTTAGTACTGCTTCCCACAACCTCTTCTTTTCTCTCTTCCTCCATTCTTCTCTCTGCATCCTTTTCTTCCTCTTTGCTTCTACCGACAAAGAGGCCTTCACAATAATAGGATCTTATTTCATTTTGTAACTTTGCTCTCCCTCTGGATTGTCAGTAATGTTCCTTTTTCCGTTGTCCTGCACATGATTGCTTCCTTTTGTTGTTGTTTCTTCTGGAACTATTGTTTTCTGTGGAGCAGCCTTTAAAGTCCTTGCTATATTGAACGACTTATTTAGTCTGGAGGCATTGTAGTAGTACCTCCAAGGATCCTCCTCTAGCTAATGAAATGCCCCACTGATTCATATAAAGTAAAATCTCATACAATGGTCTTGGCAAATATTGTGGGGATCATACAGATTAAATTCCTTAGTGCTGAATTCGAATTTCACTATCTCCTTAGCCTCAACCTCTGTGATTTTCAAGTTATTTATCTCGTATAATCGTATCTTCAAAGGAATAGTGGGCCATGGTGATTTCTTCTTCCTTTGTAGTGCTGCTGACAACCCTGTAGCGATATGGTATGATACTTCTTGCATGATCAGTTTGTTAGTGCCATACCTGGATAAGACATGCGAAGGCTTCTCTCTGCCAAACACTCTGATGAAGGTGCCACCTGGTGAGCCATACCAATTTGCAATGTCTACTATTGCCTCCATTTCTTCTTAGGACATGCAAGGTGGATCTTGTTCAAATATAAGCTTGTATATTGGGATGGTAAAGTGGCCAATTAACTGTGTCATTACTCCTCGATAATTGCATTCTGAAAGAAACTTGAGATAGATGTTCATGGTAGTCTCTCATGGTGTCAATGTCTAGTTCATGCCAGGGAACTGCTGCTGGAGGCAAAACAAGGTCCTTCAATTGTTGAGCCAACAGATCCGACTAGTTGAATGGCCTCACATGATTCACCAACTAATCCAATAAGACTTCTTATCCTTCAAGAAAGGTTTTTGTGCTCTCTTGACCATGGATTCTGCAATCAAAGATAATCAAGAGCTAGTAAGCCTTCTCGAGGGACTTTGTCTTGTACACATGGGTGGGTGTTTGTGGAAACTTCGATGGCTCTTTCACCTCACATTTGACAATGCCCCTTGTGTTCACGTAGCTATGGGTGGAATAGAAAAGTGGTTACATGCACTTTACTGGCTTGGGTAGGTGATACATCTCCTGAAAGTCTTCTACCCTGAAGGTGACAAGCTTCTTCCTGTTGGCACTGCTCAATGTCATAGTTTGTTCATTTGTATGTGAGATAATCTAGTTGATGATCTCTGCACATGGGAAGAAGGGATACCTGCATGCAAACTTGTATAGACTTGACTGTCAGATGCAATATAAGCCTTTGGGTCCTCTAAATCTGCCTCAAAGTCCTTTGCAAAAGTGTCTTTAATATGTTTCCATGTCAGTGTTGTTCCTTTCTCTATAAACAGTTGAGTATCTTCATACACTGGTAAATCAACTGATGTCTTCTCAACTTCTTCCCCATTATGCTCTCTTTATTTTCCTTTGATGCATCTCTCTTAGATTCCATGGTAATTGTGATTTTTGGAGAGCTTCTCAACAATTGTTGTACCTGTGGGACAGAAAGGACGCTCATGGAAAGCATATGTCAGTTTAAATCAAAACAACTTACAATGCAAGTTCAAGCAAAAAACTAGGCACTAGATGGGAAGGATTGCGTAATTTATTATGACAGGTGGGACTAGCTGCCTATGGCAACTGCACACTGTACAATCCCAACTACCAAGGTGGAAGACTGCTAGTTGAAACTGTGCAATGTGCATTTCAGCCTAGGAAAAGGCCTCATAGAGACTGCACATGTGCAGTCTCAGTGGCCAAGCTGAGAGGCAAGCTCCTGGAACTTCACAGTGTGGAGTTGAAGCTAGTGTGAACTATGTACTGTGCAATTCTAGAGGCCAATCGTGTGGCTTGAGTCTCCATATTGCACAGTGCCAGCTGTGAAAAGTGATATCTAGCTAAGGGAAACCCAGATCTTCCCAAGGGAAGTATGAAAAACAAGCAGATCTGAGAGATAGTGTGAAGTTGACTTAAGATCTAACTAAGAGTAGATGAATGCATGTGAATCAATTGCAACAATTGAATAAATGGAAGGAAAACGAAGTAAGTGATGAGAGTTGCCACAACGACGACCATTAGTGCCAAAACAGGAAAACTAATGCGACACTTGGGAAAGGAAATCTATAAATTGAAAGAACACTTCTAAAAGTTAAAAAAAAATTAAAACACCAACAACCATTAAGAGAAAAAAGTGAAACAACACTCACACAATGCAAACGAGAAAAAGCGACAGAAAAGGCAGTAAAAGGTGAGAAAATAAAAATTCACTCGGAAAATGACAACGATCATACCGAAGGCTCCTTGATATCCTTAGGAATGCTAGAGATCCAAGATCAAATATGAAATTGAGCTCTAGTAGCATCAATTAATATATATTTGGACAAAATAAGGGTTTATGATGCGCATGCCTAAAATAAAATAAAAAGAAACACTTGGAGAAGTTTCTAAAAATAACGCAAGTGCCTCCTTCAGGATAATAAAAATAGATCCCTATTTTTTAGGGATGCTTTTTGCTTCTTCTTTTATTACTTTTTCCTTTTTCCAAGGAAACTTGCCATGCACACTGCTAGGAAAGAATACACAGTTTCGGGGAACTGGGAAATTTTTTGGCTCAGTACATTGCATAGTTTCTGAGGTCAGTGAGGGTTGCATAATTTATGGGCTCATTGTTGGTCTGCCTCATCATGACTATGCATTTTCTGAGCTCAAGGCTCACTGGCAGTCAGGACTACACAATTCCCATCATCAAGGCTAGTTTCCCTCAAGGATTGCATAGTTTCTATGGCAAGCCCAAAACTGTTGTAGGACCAAGTTAGGAGATCAACTTGTGAGTTAGAAAATTAAATACATAAGAAAACACAAGACAAAATGAAAATATGAGTCTTAGTCAAAGCACGAATACCTGGATCAGTGCAAGATGACCTACTGTGGTTAAGAAGGCTCCAAAATCGAATCATGGGAAAAATTTTGGAGGGTGGTTGTATCCGCTACAACAAAATAATAGTAGAATATAATATTGGAGCCCATTCAATATAAGGTGGGCTAGGTCCACTATATTAAAAATTAAGGTCGATTATTGTAGTTAGTAGTGAATAAATTTAGTGAGGCCCCATTACATTTACTCACTACCATAGTGGGTTGTACTATATCGCCTTGACTAGGATTGCGCGCAAAGGTAAGTAAGATGTCCTTTTAGGAAGCAAGGGTGTGACCTTGCAGCAAGTCAGGGAAGATGCATGGAAAGACTCTAACACAAGGAAGGGGAGATGAGTGTGTCCCTTAGAAGCCTATAATAGTACGCAACTTGAAAGGGAACACACGAGCTAAAAGACATCACAAGATGGAAAGCATAATAGTCGACAATCCAAAGTGATGATTTAAACCAACAAAACACTTTGATAAGATTCATACAAACATATACAAAATATTCCATACACACATGCATAAGTTACAACTACATACATTGTTAGAGTAACTAGAATAGTCGAACTATAATAAAAATACATGCATCAAACGTGTTGGCTCTATTATATTAAAAGAGTGAAATATCCAATCATACATACAACCATGATAGCCACTAGTCCCAATAGTGGGACATTATAGTCACTACTCTATGCTCCTCCAAAGAGATTTACTCTCTCTAAACTATGGAGAAGCCAAGGCTCATTACAATACACTCCAAGCTTTCTATAAGTTATACCTATCAGAATCTTGGCTCCCAAAATCCTGTACAATGAGTTATGAGGTTCTATTATATCAAAGGGTGGGGTAACCCTTGACATTCCCCTTTATGACTCTTCAACTACCCTTTTGACTCTTCAACTTACACATGAATGTTTACATTCCACTATTGACACTTGGTCTTTCAATTTACAATATGTTTACAATACATTCTATACATGTACCCATGTCAGACAAAAATAGGCTTTAGTAAGCCATACAAGACATCACTAAGACTGAGACAGTTGTGGGAAGACTAACTCATCAACATCTTCTTGGTGATCGTTGGTGGCGAACTGATGCCAAGCTTGGTAGTCTGCTATGATGTTCGCGTACTCCGTGGTGACACCATTTCGAAAGAAATTCTTGCCTCCATAGCATCTGGGTACACTGATATGGCACCTCTATCCAACTTGTCATGTAGCATGCACATCATATCCTTGAGTGTAGCCGGACCAGCAACATACTTGTCCATAGTGTCTGCGCTCATCTGCAAATCTGTGCTGGTGGCTATGCACATCAACTATTCAAAGTACATGTCTAGCTCCAGTCATACTTGGTTCTTTTCCTTCTCCTTGGTGAGTGTGCCAATGGATGGGATCACATGCATGTGCAAAATGAAATCCATGCTCCTAAACACTTGTGCATGTGAAGCCTGTAAGCTGGTGATGAGTTGTGATAGTTCCTCATAGTTCTGGATCTGACTTCGGATGTGTGCTTTCAACTCTAATGCCCTTGGATTCATCATATTTGGAAAGTACAATGGGTATCCCTTGTACCTCATTGACCATATCTGCATGTGATCGGCAACAATGTGTATGTCTGTCATGATGTGTGCTCTCTTAGCACAACGCTACTACCAACCATTAAGATGGAAAATTGACTTATGTATGGTGATTGTTATAGAAATTTTTGTGCCTTACAACTATAAGCATGAAATGTCCATAAACCAAGGGATCCTAAGTCCCTAAAAGTGTTGTTCCAGCTCCTAAAGAAACAAGGTCAACAAATTACAGCTTCTCCCAGAAGTTCTCCACCAGAAACTGCTCAAAACTAGTCAAATCAGGATCATTTCAGATGCTCCACTAGCTAGCTGCGTTACAAAGCACCCAAATACACTGGCTAGGTGCGTTGCAACGCACTTGAATGCACTACCAGGGTGCGTTGAGCGGGAAATGACAAGTGGCAGAGTCATTCCACGAGGTGGAGAGACAATGGAAGCTTCCAGAATCTTCTCCAATGACACTTGCCTCACTGAATTCGACCAGTGATGAGTAAGAGGCTCTCAGTCTCCAAGTGGAAGCAAGAACTGACAGAGAGAAGCCACTAATCAATTCATGAGCTGACTCATCCTCTTTGCATACATCTATATATGGATCCCTCACCAAGAGATCCAGAGGCTGGAATTTTGTACATTGCAGAGAATTGCTGTTGGTTTTGTGATAGATATCAGAGTATTGGGTGATTTATGCTTTGTTAGAGGTGAAGAAGGGATTCTATGCTGGGAGGTTGATGCTGGATCAGGAATCATCGGTTGTAACTCCTCCTGGATCTTCTTGTTTTATCAATAAAACTACTTGAGTTTCTCTACATGCTTGTATATCACTGATGTGTGTTATATTTGTATGTTTAGCTTAAATCTGATCCTAAGCTTTTTATGAACATAAATCCATGTCTTTGTGTAGTTTCTTTCTTCTGTGAACTTGCAGGAACTTGGTGACGCTGGGCAAGTAGATGGAAGCTGTCAAAGGGAAGAGAGATTGGATCAAAGGACTAGCGCAAGACACAGGTTGGTTCATCCTATTCATCTTCGTTTATAGTTCATAAAGGAGAATACAAGAGTAGTTTTCCTTGTTTGTTTCTAAGGTCTCTGTCACAACCCAATGGGATAGGGTCGTTCTGAATAGACACTTTTCCCGAAAACAAAATGGCGACTCCACTGGGGATCGTGTCTAGTTAGTTTGTTTGTGTTTCTATTGTTGTTCATCTCATAAACTTAGGAGTAGCGAATCGAACTGCATTTGCCATTTACAAATGCAAAGTAGATATCTGCTACTCTAGTCCATTCACTGGATCTGTTTATGATCTGAACAGTTGATTCACGAATGATCTGATTACCCTTTGTGATAGCTCTTAAACCTCTTGTAAATCAACCCTCTGATTGTGCATTACTGATTGTTTTTACCCGGCCAAAAACTATAGATTAAACTGCAAACCGTGACCCAGAACCCGGAGAGAATTCTTGTTTCTGCTCCAGCGCAGGCTCTGTGAAGAGACTCTGCATTTCAGCGTAGTTCCCGAGAGGGCTACCTGCGCTGCAATTCAGTTTCTCTGTGTTTCCAGTTTTGCCTTTGATTTTTGCAGCCTGTGATCAGTGTGTGTGTCTGTTTAAAAGCCCCTTTTCTTTGCCTTAATTCCGCCTCAGTTGTATAAAAGAAACTGTTTTTGTTTTTGTGTGTTTGTTACGTCATTTACAGTTTCCCATTGCAAAAGTAAACTAGTCATACTGTCGTCCTTGGATTTAGATCTGTCATAAGTGTCGATTTTGATCTTAGGAGAAAGTTTATTTGCTGTTGACAGTCGATTACGCTTTTACTTTTGCCTTTGGTTTGAATTTGTCACTTTCTAGTGTCGAAACGAGTGTTTATTTCAAAATCATAAAGTGTCGTAATCATCTTTACCTTTTGATTTCGAAAAGAAGCTTGTTTGTGTTTGTCACTTGAAAGCAAATTCAGATTTTTACATCAAATTTCTTTTTAGGCATCAATATTAAGAAAGTGAAAACAAATACATGCATATGTGCATTTGCATATTGATAGTCTGTTTGGCTTGATTTAGGAAAAGTGCATTTACAGTGTGCTCTTTGCTCTTTGAGAAAAGATTGTGTCTTTCTTTTCCCCTTGTAGCTAGGATTTTCATTGCTGAAAAGAGATAAAATTTGCTTATCATCTTTAGATTGCATTTTAGGAATTACATCTACATCTCGTGGTGATCCCAAAAGGCAAACTTCTAAGAAAGATCAACTTAAAATAAATTGAATGAATCTAACAACGCTTTGGAACTTAACGCACAACATTTAGAGGTCTAGGTTAGAGACGTATTCCGGTGTCGTAAAGCCTGGTAACTGTTGTCCTCACTGATGGTTGGGTGATTCGTCCACTTTGAGACGATAAGTGCCATTACAACCTTGTGCTCCCACGTACCGTCGAGTATATATTGGGAGACCCCTATAGGCTTAAAACCTTTTATCCATAGGAAGCCGTGTCGGCCGCCCTACTGATCGCAATGCATCGAACACAACATTCGGGAAGATTGACTGCCGTACCATAAAAATTATTCTGCAGTTTTGCGATTGGTTTGGTACTCCCTCTACCTAGATCTCCAGAGCAGTCCCTTTCGTTCCTTTTTAGACTCCTTAACGGAAAAGGTCCATCTGAGCACTTGTCACTTCAGGCTCATTAAAAATCGAAGGAGACTAGAGTCATCTTTTTTTTTTTCTCGACTCTTAAAAAATGAAAAAACAAGTTGTGTCGAAGCGTCTAAAATTTATTTTAAACGGAATAATCATCACCTTTCCCTCGTTGATCTTCGAAGTTAGTCTCGCTTCATTGCAAGTTCTTGTAGAATCGCTGGAAAATATTTTGGATAGACTAGATATGTTTGAACGACCGTTGACATCTAGGACTGTGTCATCCGACACAGCAGCAGTAGAACCTCCTGCTGCTACTCCAACAATGTTCGCCGGTATACCATCTATCCCAGCAAGTTATCAACAACAAGCCGGAGTCCAATCAGGGACTACTTCGACGACATGGTTAGTTCCTATTTCTTCATCCGGGTTATCATCTGGTATTTCTTATGTTGAAACTCAACAAAATGATCCAATGTGTCTTCAAAGGCCAATCTACCCTTTAAGTACTGGATTGCCACCATATGGAGGGCAGTATGCTTTTTCGTTGTTCCCTCCCGGAGAACAACCATATGGGAGTTTACAACAAAGTTCAGGTCAAACTGGAATTACATCCAGTGGTTGGGTACCAATACTGCCTCAACAACCAAGGGTTGTATATTCAATGCAACCATCTCTACCTGTTGTATGTCAACCCCAAGTTTCTCAGGTTGCAATGCAACAACCTCTTGTCTCAAAGACTCAATCACAACCTCAGGTTAGTGCCTCCTTATGTGGAGCGACTCAGCCTCAAACAAGTACTATGACTCCTCATCTTGGTCAATCATCCAGTATTGGACAATAGCAAATGGTCCAACAACCAGGGCTGGTTCAATCTCAACAACCGCCATTCCAGCAATCATATCAAGGACCTGAGCAACAAGTCTTTGTAGGTAATGGGCAACCACATTTCCAAAGCGGTTATCAACAACCATATTATAGTGGTTATGCCCATCAACCTTGTCAAAGTTGCCAACATCAAATACATTATGCTGGTATGCAAAGACCCATTGCTCAGGCAATTCCATCTTATCCTGGGTATTCTTCGCCTAACCTGAATCAACAGTTGCCCTTTGTAGCAACTCTAGAATTACCAGATCTAAACCGGCTGACGAATGATCCAATTGCTTATGCTCCTTGGTGGCCAGCGATTCCGCATAAACTTCCGTCAGATATTCCTAAATTTAATGGAAATCCGGGTGAAGATCCGTCGAATCATGTGATGACATTTCATCTGTGGTGTTCATCAAACACCCTAAACGATGATTCGATTAGGCTTCGTCTTTTTCAGAGGACGTTAAATGGTCCGGTAGCAAAATGGTATATCGAATTGCCTAGAGCTTCATTCGACAACTTCAGTACCCTAGCCACAACCTTTTTAACCCATTTTCAGTTACTGATAAGGTACAAAACGGGAACCGAACTTCTTACCAACTTCAAACAAACGACGACCACTCACATATCTGATCATATACATGAATGGCGACGTCGTTGTAGAATGGTGAAAACGTATGTTCCCGATCAGCTTTTCGCTGAATGGTTTATTAAGTCATTACTGCCTTCCATCACGGAAGATGTGGCAAAAGGGGGAGTCGTCACAGAAGAGCAAGTTATCGCTCGTGCGCAATATTTGGACTTGATTTACACTCAGTCCGGCACGCTCTACGATAAAATACCTGACGCCCCTAGACTAGAATTCTCAGTTCCTCCTCCTCCTAAATCAAACAATGACTCTCATGCCATCGATGGCGTGATTGGCGGACAGACACGAAATCGACAAAGGCTACATCTAAAAAGGCTTGTAAGATTTCTAGTCAAAATGCAAATGAGGAACTTCTTGCCTCGGAAGTAAATGCCGTGTCGACTGACAAGGGCAAAAAACTGAAGTAACCAGGGGGCAAGAAGAAAAAGAAAGGGAGAAAAAGGAAGCAGGATGAGTCATCTCCTGAAAAGCCTTCTACAAACCCTTCTGGGCAAAGGAAACCCCCTGCGGGGTGTCATATATGCGATGAGGATCATCGGACGAGAGATTGTCCACATAAAGCTGAAGTTAAGAAACTCTTTAAGAGTTCAAAAACCTCAGCAGTATTGACGGATCCGTTTCCAAGCCCGGGAACCAAACTAGTTGCTAATCAAAATGCTTCCCGATCCCAAGTGCTTATGTTGTCTATCTCAAAGCAGCAAAATGATGCTTTGGCAAGGAATAAAGATTACGGGAATCCACAGGTGTCGAATAACAAGGCTAATGAACAACCTAGTAGTTCGACAACAACTTTGACCAAATTTGTGCCACCCATCATTCCTGAACAAATGATAAAGTCGCCAAAGGGAGTAGTGCACAAATCGACATTTAATCCTCGTGCAAAAATAGCACAGAATTATAATATAATAGAGGACCTGGCCCAATCGCCGTCCGCTATGTCGACACTTGAGGTACCGCAAAATTGCCTCTCCCAAGAGCAAGCTTTATTATCAGCAATAGGTGGGATTGACCCAATGGATTCCAATCTTGTGGCCTTTAATCATAAAGGATATGACCCTCAGTTACCAGCTCAACTAGCTTTCCTTATTCAAGTGAAAGCCCTCAACAAAACTGTTCATCGAACAATTATTGATGAGGGGGAATCTACATGCATTATGTCGATGAGTTGCTGGAAAACTTTAGGATCTCCAACCTTGTCGCAATCTTCGACGACATTAAAAGCATTCGACAGAAGGACATATACCCCATATGGTATCCTAAGTAACTTGAAAGGTGAACTAGGAGGGAAAACAGTAGAAATTGATGTTGAAGTAATCGACGGAAACCTTGATTACAACATCCTATTGGGAAGACCCTGGATATATGCCATGGCCGCAGTTGTGTCGACCTACTTCAGGAAGATTGCATTTCCCTTCCAAAGAGGAATTACAATCGTCGACCAACAAAAATTTCTCCCAAACAGTCCACAAGTTACGGGAAGTATTCCAATGTTCCATGGAAGCAATCATTCGCTCCAAAATATCGGAGTAGGTCTCCTAAAAGACCCTGCCATAATGGGTACTTTTGCCCTACCGCCTCCGAGTAATCTGGCGGAAGTGGCCACAATGGAATATGAAACCTTCTATATCTAATGAATTTGGACTCGGAGGACGGTTCTTATCTCATGTCGACCTCGTTAAAAAATGAAACACGGAGTCTTGAGGATGGTTCTTTTACTGTGTCAACCTCATTAAAAAATGAAACAAATCCCCTTTCTCAAAGGTAAACCTTCATTCCAACCACCAAGTTGAATGCAATGAAGCTTGGGGG
The DNA here is from genome assembly GCA_031772625.1 of Pinus tabuliformis. Lineage (NCBI taxonomy): Eukaryota > Viridiplantae > Streptophyta > Pinopsida > Pinales > Pinaceae > Pinus > Pinus tabuliformis. The sequence goes on along the minus strand of CM062818.1, from coordinate 218,675,946 downwards.
GCATGCACCTTGATTTGCGTTATTATGCTGGGGGCATGCAAACTTATCACGAGCAGTGTTACTTGCAAGGTTCAAGCTCATTAAAAAATAAACCCGCCATGAGCAGTGTTACCGCAGGGTTCAAGCTCATTAAAAAATAAACCCGCCTCGAGCAGTTTTAGCGCATAGTTCAAGCTCATTAAAAAATAAACATAAGTCCGAGCAAATGTTTCCACCCGCGTTTAAGCTCGTTAAAAAATGAACTATCCCCCTGGTAAATAACCACCGTGAATGAAGCATTTTCAGCCATTAAAGCCTTGGTCGTGTTTGCACCATCACCTCCACTTTTCCATTGGCCGATCATTCACCTCCATTTGATTGTTTACCCATTTTGAGGAACAGTTGCAAAGAGTGATTTCACCAGCCATCCTTGTGACACTGCCGTGATTGGAAAATTCCAAACCTTACCTGGAATCAGCTGCTACCCATTTTATCACTCGTTCCTCAAAAGACGAGTCTTCTTTAAGCTCTTTTCATCTGACTCGTAAAATATGAAAAGATTGCCGAGTTTTGGCCTTCCAGCTCGTTAAAGCGATCGAAAGTGCTATCCCTCCTCTAGATTTTAATCTTTTTGGACCTGAGGGATTATTGCACAAAAAGATCGAGCGCTTGTTTTGTTCGGCTCGTTAAAACTATCGAAAATTCATCCCTTCTGTATTGTTTTATACTTTTTCGGACTTAAGGGATTAGATGACGAAAAAGGAATTCCGGAGTTATCTTTACGTACCTTTTCAAACTCTCTAAAAATGAAAAGGACCGAGTTATCTTTGTCGTTAGACTCGTTAAAAAGAATTAATAGCAACAAACTTGTCTTTAGACGAGAACGAGTTTCACTATCGCTAGGCTCGTTAAAACATAGCGATGGGTTTGCCCGAAGGGAAAATTATAGAACAAGCATATGTTGTCCTCCTCAAGCTTGACAAAAATAAAGAGGTACTGGTCAGCAATGGCTGGGGAAAAATTGGGAAGAAAACTCAAAGAAACTTTATTGGTAGCAAGTCGCTCTTGAACATGACACTTCCACTCCGTGCCAGAGTTGGGTTGGGTTGTTTCATTCACCGGTCACATCACCATGGTCTCGCCATACCATCCACATTTGGGGTAAATGCTACCGATCCATCACATAAGTGTCGTCGACATGTTCAAGAGAAGTCATCTAGAGAAGTCACCCGTGTCCCATCCACTACCATACACTATACTTCATTCTTTCATGACCGCCACCCTGAACCATATATCACCAATCGTTTTCACCTCCATCAAAATCATTTGCTCCGTTCCGTGTCATTGATGTGGGATTCATTAAGGCCCTCCTTTGATGGATCGCTTCTTGTCGACATCAGCTCATTATCCAAGAAGTTGATCTAGGAACACCCCATTCAGTACTTTGAAGCTTGCATGCCTCAATGGCAAGTTTCTCACTTCCGTCGACAGGTATACATCAATGACCTTCGACCGAAAGATTTTGCGTGGTGTTCGACACCAAACCCTTTATTCACACCACGTGAATTGTACTGCAGTACCTTGAGGGTCATTATCATTATCGGTGATTCCTCTCGCGCTTGTTAACAGTTTACATCATTGACTGGTAATCAAGCGATGTCTTTCCATGTTCGACTTCAAAACATTTCTCACATGGATCGACTTGTACTTCGAGTGAAGATCGGACGAGATTGAAGACCCCGGATCTAGTTTCATCCATCCGGGCTGCGATATATATTCAAGAAAAATAAAGACATTGAAATGTACAACATTGCAGCATAGATAATCATCCTACCAAAAGGATGATGACTTCATCAGAATCATCAGTCTACCATCAGACGATTGTCTGTCCTATGTACATGAAAATGAATTTATAAAGCTGAGCATGGGAATGCTCGCCTCAGCTAGATCATGAAAACAGTATGAAGATAATGTATTGTATTGTATCTTATTACAGGTCTCCTCCCCAGCATTAGAAGAACTTCGGATCCTCCTAATAAAGCATTTCACCCGATAAACGGCCTCATACTTTAGGGGGCAACTGTTATAGACATTTTTGTGCCTTACAACTATAAGCATGAAATGTCCATAAACCAAGGGATCCTAAGTCCCTAAAAGTGTTGTTCCAGCTCCTAAAGAAACAAGGTCAACAAATTACAGCTTCTCCCAGAAGTTCTCCACCAGAAACTGCTCAAAACTAGTCAAATCAGGATCATTTCAGATGCTCCACTAGCTAGCTGCGTTGCAAAGCACCCAAATACACTGGCTAGGTGCGTTGCAACGCACTTGAATGCACTACCAGGGTGCGTTGAGTGGGAAATGACAAGTGGCAGAGTCATTCCACGAGGTGGAGAGACAATGTAAGCTTCCAGAATCTTCTCCAATGACACTTGCCTCACTGAATTCGACCAGTGATGAGTAAGAGGCTCTCAGTCTCCAAGTGGAAGCAAGAAATGACAGAGAGAAGCCACTAATCAATTCATGAGCTGACTCATCCTCTTTGCATACATCTATATATGGATCCCTCACCAAGAGATCCAGAGGCTGGAATTTTGTACATTGCAGAGAATTGCTGTTGGTTTTGTGATAGATATCAGAGTATTGGGTGATTTATGCTTTGTTAGAGGTGAAGAAGGGATTCTATGCTGGGAGGTTGATGTTGGATCAGGAATCATCGGTTGTAACTCCTCCTGGATCTTCTTGTTTTATCAATAAAACTACTTGAGTTTCTTCTACATGCTTGTATATCACTGATGTGTGTTATATTTGTATGTTTAGCTTAAATCTGATCCTAAGCTTTTTATGAACATAAATCCATGTCTTTGTGTAGTTTCTTTCTTCTGTGAACTTGCAGGAACTTGGTGACGCTGGGCAAGTAAGGGAGCAAGTAGCTGGAAGCTGTCAAAGAGAAGAGAGATTGGATCAAAGGACTAGCGCAAGACACAGGTTGGTTCATCCTATTCATCTTCGTTTATAGTTCATAAAGGAGAATACAAGAGTAGTTTTCCCTTTTTGTTTCTGAGGTCTCTGTCACAACCCAGTGGGATAGGGTCGTTCTGAATAGACACTTTTCCCGAAAACAGTGATGAACCTAAAGTACAACTTTTGCATGACTGTCACAAGATACGATGCTTCATCAAGTATTGCTTTCCCCAACTCTTCTCTGGTAGATGTTGTAGCTTGATCTTTTCTCTGCTTGGTCGCTTATAGTTCCTTATCCATGCGCTCATTCTCAACTATCAAGAATCTCACACTTGAGCTAGTGGCTTCGATATATGCCTTTATAACATCAGCCAATGTAGCTACATGTTTATGCACATTGGACACAATCACTTGTTCTTGAAAATGCACAGGAGATGCATGGACATTCGGGGTGGGCACTCTACGTGATTGCACAAACCTGTGTTGTGACTCGTCAAAGGATATGTTGTTCACATCTTCTTCCGCATTGTCCTCAAGAATTTTAGTGTCTCCTTGATCACTTGGGACTTTCTCTTCTCCTAGATCTAGTGAATTCTGTGGAGTCACCTCTTAGTCCTTGGGAATGAGGTCTGTATCATGATCTTCTCTAGCTGAACCATATCCATGTCCATCTATTCCAATATTTGTTCAATTTACTGAGCAAAGTTGTGCTCTTGTGACTGCCCACCCTGTTTTCTATCTACCAGTTGTTCTAATTAATTAACTTGTATCTGTGTAGTTTCCTCAATTTGTGCACACTGCACTTCCTCTTGTCCCTATTTCTGTTGTGCTTCCTTCTCCCTTCTGCACAATTCTTGTTCTTCCCTTAGTTGTTTCTCTACCTCCTGAACTTCTTCTCTACCTCCTCCAGTATCTGCTTCTCCCTTTGTATTTATGCAATCCTTTTGTTGTAATGTCACCTCTTTTTTTGAATCTCCAAAGTTGCTCTTACTACAAGTGGATCTTCCTTGAACTTGTATCTTTTCTCCTCCTTTTCATTATCACCAATATTCCTCTTGCGTTTGTCATGTGCATGTTTGCTGCCCTTTGTTGCTGCCGATGTTGCTTCTCTATCAAGTATTGCTGCCTTATGCACTCCTAACCATTCTACAAACACTCTAATTGGTGAATTAAGCCTTGACGAGTTGTAGAAATATCTCCATGGGTCTTCCTTAGGCCAATGACATGCTGTGTGGATCCAAGGATGATACACTCTTGCACAATGGTCTTTCACTACACAGTGTGGGTCATATGGATTGAAACATCTAGTGTTGAAGCTGAATCATTTGAATTCCTTCATCTTGGCCTCAACATGCTTGAGACTCTGGATCTAATACAACCAGATCTACAAAGGAAGAGCGAGTCAATGTGCCTTCTTCTTTCTTTGCAGTCTTGCTAACATCCCCGTTGAGATGTGGTATACAGCCTCTTACATAACAAGATTGTCCATGGAAAACTTTAGTAAGACATGTGGAGCCTTCTCCACGTTGTACATCCGAATGAAGGTGCCAAGGGGTGAGGCATACCAATCTTCTATGTTAACCAATGCTTCCATCACTGCCTGTGACATGTCACGCAGGTCCTGCTCAAATATCATCTTGTACACTGGGGCAACGAAGTGGTCTGATAGCTGTAGTATTACTTAGAAATTACACTCAGAAAATAACTTGCAATAGATGTGCATAGAGGGTTCTAAAAGTGTCCATGCCCAACACAGGCTAGGGAATTGTTGGTGGGAACATATTTCATCCAACAAGTAGGCAGACATGAAGAGATTTGCTTGCTGACCCTTGGGTGGATTCTGAACATTTTTTACTTACCAATTCAACTAGAGAGCCAACATTTCAGACTAGTTGAAAGTTCTTCCTTCGTTTTCCAGCTGAACTAACACAATCACCCAACTTTGTGGGAAGGTTTATGTACTCTCTTGGTCATATAAGAGGCATGCGAAGATGACCAAGAACTAATAAGACTTTTGCAGTGTTTTTGTCTTGTATACCTTGTTGGGTGTCATCATAAACTTAGACGACTCTCTCACCCAAATATTCAAGATGTCTCTTGAGTTTACGCTACTACTGGGATTGGCGAAGAGTGCATCCAATTTGTTCACCAACTACAGAAAGTGATACATCTCCTGAAAGTTATCTTCCCTGAAGGTAGCAAGTTAAGTTCCACTAACACTTCTCAGTACCATTGTCTCTAGATCAGTATGTGAGACAATTAAGTGGATCATGTCTGCGCATGGAAATGTTGGATACCTACATGCAACCCGTACAAGCCAGACTTATGTATGTTGACATAGACTCTGCGGTCATCCAGATTCTCCTCAAAGGTGCTTGAAAAGTTGTTATTAATGTCTTGGCATGTGATCTTGATCTCCTTCTCTATGAAAATCTTAGTATCTTCATAGATGGTCAAGCTCATAGACACTTGCTCGACCACATCTCCAGTTATGCTCTCAATGATGTCTTTTGACCCTACTCTCTTGGAATCCATTGTACCTGTACTACTGAGAGACTTATGAACACCTGTGATACCTAGAGATAGAGCAACACTCATGGCAATAAAAATTTGATTTGAAAACCAAAATAAAATCGAGGACTAACATGCAACACACCTGGGTGTCTTCTTGGGAAAACTGCGTAGTTTTCTCTGGGAATGGCCGGGAGACTGACTGTTGGAACTACACAGAGCACAATTTAGGCTACCAGTGAGCTGAATGACTACTGAAACTACGCAAAGCACAATCCAATTTGGTCTGCTGATGGTTGGAATTGCACTGTGCAATGCCGAGGGCCAACTGAGGCACTACCTCTCAAAAATGTGCAAAGCACAACTTGGGAGGCCAGTGTTGGGAAATCTCTGCACAATTCCTGGGAGCAAGGAAAGGCCTTCCATCCCAAAAATGCACAATGCAAGCCAGGCAAGGCAAGGTCCAGGCCTAGGAAGCTCAGACTTGCCGATGGGCGACTGGAAATCAGTAGGGACTGAAAGCATGTGCAAAGCTAGTGCATACATGAGTGAATAAACATGCATGCAATCAATAAGTGCAGGATTCAATAAGAGGTAATTCAATGAAGTGTGTGAAGCGAGTCACCACAATGGAAACCGTTAGTGCAGAAACAATGCCATCCATGCAAAAACAAGGGATTGCAATGAAAAACTTGAAATATTGCTTCTACAAGCTAACATGCATTGAAACGACATCTAGCATTCAATAAAATCAAGCAAACAAAATTCACACAATCCAAAATGTAAAAAGAGATAGAAAGGCAACAAAAGACATGAAAATAAGACTTACCCAAAAAACATTGTGATGAGTGTGTCGAAGATTCCTAGATGTGTTGGGAATGCTAGAGCTCCAGGATCACAAGTGAAGGATGAACTTTGAGGCGTCAATAAATAGTTTTGGCAAGATCGAGGCTTATCACGCACATGCCACAAATCTAGGAAAAAGTGAGACTTGGCGGGAGGTTTCTAAAAGAGATTTTGCATGTATCTCCTAGCTGATAAAAATGGATTCCTAAAATCTAGGGATGCTTTTTAATTTTTTCCTTTTTCTTTTTTGAGAAAAATCTTCTCATGCATGCAAGGCAATATTGCACAGTTCTGGAGGGAACCGGTCAACTTGTGAGCACATGCAACGGCCAGTAAGCCATGGGATGACTTCTACATAGTTGCTGAGCTGAGTGGCTCTGGCTTCCCCTCAAGCTATGTGTAATTTCTCGACTGAAGCCAAGGCTTCCAGTCAGAACTGTACAAATTCTGAGAGAAAGCTTGGTGATGAGCTACTCTATGTAATCTTCTTGGGGAAGGGAGCTTGCTTTCTCTGCGGAATTATGGAGAGAAGAGTCGGCTGCTAGGATGCACTACACAATTTCATAGAGCAAGGCCGACGACCCTCTGGTTCTGTGCAGTTTTCCAAGTCAGCACAAGAACCAGTTTGAGACCAAGTCACATGAGGTCATCTTGCAGGTGAAATACAAACAAATTAGCGAACATAAGTTGTTAAGCCAAAGAAACTCAATTGAAATCATAAGTACCTGGGCAGTGCAAGACATGCTGTTAAGGGTTGTTGGTAGGGAGGCTCCAAAATGAAGGTAAGGAAAATTTTGGACGATTGTTGTAGCTGCTACAACATTGGCGACACACTGGTAGAACTTTGGCTCTTTGAATGGACCTTGTTTTGAAAAAAGCAAGTCTAACTCCTCCGTAAGTATTGTTTGATTATTTGATCGTCATAGTTTCCACACTAGCTTGAGTGAAAGATGTATCATCTACCATTCTCTTGATCAGTAAGCACACATTCCAAACAAGTCAACTTAGTTGTTTCGATTGGGGATGAGGGGTATATTGGTGCACAATTAATATAGTTATTAGAGTTTAAGTTTCATCTTTGGTGTTGCTCCACTTCAAATAGGCCTAAACATTACCCCAACGAAGTCACGTAGGAACACAAGCACCGCTACACTGTGAGTGAGCTTCGTCAGTACCCCGACGATGTTACTTACATCACCTCTCTTCGTAGGAAGCCTTTCTCTTCTTTCACCTTATTCTTTTTTCATTTATTTTTATTTTTATTTTTTATTTTTCATTTCCAAAGAACTGGGCATATGCACTTATTTATTTCAGAGGCGGAAGAGGGATCTCGAAGTATTGAGAGCATAAAAGGTTGTTCCTTTAGAGAAGTATGTTATATATATACCTCTGACATAATTTTTAAGGTTGTACCCCTTACCTTACTCTACTTGATTGAGCTGACAAGGGTCAACCCAAAAACAACCGACTAGAGTAGGTGGTACTAGTTAGAGTGCAATTGTTGTGTATTCACCAAGCTTTACTTCAAGCATAATGTATTTTCCATTGGTGTATCATTGAATGAAGACAAGAAGTTCTACATAAAAAGAGAGGACAACATATAACCAAGTGTTGATAGATGTACAAGTCATCTTGTACTTTACCCTACTTGTTTTTAGAGTCGCACATGGTTTCATGCGAACTAACCTACAAATGTAAACAAGAAAACAAAACAATAAATCAAAGAGAAGAATAAAATGTGAAAGCAAAGAGAGCATGCAAGAAAACAAACAAACAAAGTAAGAAGACAAACATGCATGCAAGAAAACAAGACACAAATCAAACACTACTCCTACTCCTAAGCTAATGGTGCATGCTAGTTTGATCACATGAAGTGATATTTCCAATGTAGCCACCATCGCATTGGTTGACCCATGTTGGTGAAGGCATGGTTTGTGAAAAGGATATTCATGCAAACCAACAAACATGAAAGATATAATAATGAAGACCAACACACTCTGAGTTTAAACACATCCACAAAAAATAAAATAATGAAAGCACAAGACAAGCATTCTACGGACTTAACATGGTGATGTGAAACACTACATGCAGATGATAAGCATGCGCACTCTTTTGAATGTGAAAGACAAGAAAACATGAGAAAGAGAGACAACTTACACTTTGCAAGTGTGTTCACTGTGTATGATTCCTCCAATACATGAATGATGGGATCATATGATTCGGGTGGAGGAAGCGAAATATGTATATTGGATTGATCTTCAGTGCATACATATGAGTGATGAGGAGCCTTGGGTGGTTCAATAATTTCCTAATTGGAAGTGAAACTAACCTTAGGACAGTGAGGGCCTGACATAACCATAAGCTCAGGCTAAAGTGCCTCAACGGCCTATGGGGTTTCAACTTCATCGACAGATAGATCATCATAAATGGGTGGCTTTGAATGATCAACATTGATTGAATCAACATTTCGATTGAATACTGGAGTAAATAGATCACGAAAGCTACAACCTGAAAAATAAATCAGTTCATTGGCATCCTCATGATCTGATGAATCATACAGAAGGGTATATGAGAAGCGAGAATGTTCACCCTCTACGTTTCTAGAAAAAGTAGATGTAAAATTGAGCAGATTCTCAATGAAATATTTGTCCTCTCCACTTTCATATGATAGATTGACATCAGGTGTGTTCTGCGAATGATCAGAAGTAGATACATCCGGGGATGAATTTTCACAAGGAAAATCATAAATAACAGAATAACCAAAGATGTCAGGAAAAAGTGAAGGAGGCATGGACAGAAGGAGGTCATCCTTCACCGCAGGTTCATGTTCATATTCCCAGTCATACTCATCGTAAATGACAGCGTAGGTTGGTTGAGCAACATTAACTCCATCGATAGCTTGATCCTCGTTCACAACAAGTGTGGAGTCTGGAATGAAGGAACACAACATAGTACAATCCTAAGGATCAACAGAACACAGGGACAAAGGTTGAGGCAACAAGTCCACTACACAACCAGTAGGCTTGCAAACAAAGTCTGCACATATATCAAGAGCAGGTGGGGTAGGAGGATGTGATAGTTCAACAGATGTGCGCGCACCTTCTCCCACCTCATACTGTGGAGCTAGAGCTATGTGATGAGAAGAGGACGGACAATCACTTGTGATAACGACCTTGTCTGTCTTAGATTTCGAAGCTCTAACATCGAGGTATGCTGGGAGGGGTTCAAAAGATTCTAAGAATTGTGGATTTTCGGATATGTAAAGAAGCTACTTAAATCTTCCATCGATAAATTCCAAATCAATTTCATCTTTAGGAAATTGAAATGAAAGATTACAAAAGCAAGTGTGAAATTTCTCAACGGATTCATCATGTGCTTTCCGTAATTTCAAAATTTCTTTATTGAAAAATGATTGAAAGCACAACCTATCTCTGCGAAAAACTAATGGAAAGAGTGAATAGATTTCTCGAGCAACGTGACACACCATAGCAATGGGTGCTGTTGAAGATTGAATGTGAACAACACGCATGTCATGTAATATTCATGGATTTCATGCCTTTCACAGGAGCCTAGGAAAATGTCTAGGTATCTAAGCAAGGCTGCTTCGCCTTCACCATCGTATGTTTTACATGAAAAGTCATTCCAGAGCTCTTCCGAGATTTCAAATTCATTTCCATAAGACATACACTTCGGAAGAGAAATTATGCGGTTATTCATGGTAAATATGCGGAGATTCAAAATAGATTGCGAGGACTCAGCTCGTCATCTGGCCCTCCTTCTAGGGCCAGAAATTTTAATGGTGCTCGACCCACCAACATGTCAGGGGATCTCCCTGGTAAGAAGTATCAGCTAGACCTTAGACCATTTTGACTAGGAATATTAGTAGTGGGTAGTACGGTATCGCCTTGACTGTAATTGCATGCAAAAATAAGTAAGATGTCCTTGTAGGAAGCAAGGGTGTGACCTTGCAACAAGTCAGGGAAGATGCATGGAAAGGATCTAACACACGGAAGGGGAGAGGAGTGAGCCCCTTAGAAGCCTGTAATATTATGCATCTTGAAAGGGAACACAAGAGCTAAAAGACATCACAAGATGGAAAGCAAAATAGTCGACAATCCAAGGTTATGAGTTAAACCAACAACATGCTTCGATAGGATTCATACAAACATATATGGAATAGCCCATACATACATGCGTACGTTACAACTACATACATTGTTAGAGTAACCAGAATAGTTGAACTACAATAAAAATACATGCATTAAATGTGTTGGCTTTGGTATACTAAAAGAGTGAAAGATCCAATCATACATACAACCATGAAAACCACTAGCTTCAATAGTGGGACGTTACAGTCACTACCACTTTCTCCTCTAAAGAGATGTACTCGCTCTGCACTGTGGAGAAGACACATCACATTACAATACACTCCAAGATTTCTCTAAGTTATACCTATTGGAAGCTTGGATCCCAAAAGCCTGTACAATGAGTTATGAGGTTCTATATATAGCAAAGGGTGGGCTGACCCTTGACATTCCCCTTTATGACGCTTCAACTACCCTCATGACTCTTCAACTTACACATGACTATTTACATTCCACTATTGACACTTGGTCTTTCACTTTACAATATGTTTATAATACATTCTACACATGTACCCATGTCAAACAAAAATGGGCTTGAGTAAGCCATAAAAGACATCATTGAGAGTCAGACAGCTATGGGAAGAATAACTCATTGACATCCTCTTGGTGATCATTGGTGGCAAACTGATGCTAAGCTTTGTAGTCTTCTATGGTGTCCACGTACTCCATATTGACATACTTCTAAAAGTGAACTCTTGCCTCTATAGCATCTGGGTATGTTGATATGGCACCTCTTTCTAACTCGTCATGTAGCGTGTGCATCATAGTCTTGAGTGCAGCTGGACAAACAACATACTTATGCATAGTTTTTGTGCTCATCTGCAAATCTGCATTGGTGGCTATGCGCATAAACTATTCGAAGTACATGTCTAGCTCCAGTTGGACTTGGTTCTTTGCTTTCAACTCAGTTAGTGTGCCAATGGATGGGATCACATGCGTGTGCACAATGATATCCATGCTCTTGAACACTCGTGCATGTGAAGCTTGTAAGTTGGTGATGAGTTACGGGAGTTCCTCATAGTTCAAGATCTAACTCCGGATGCGTGCTTTAAACTCGGCTACCTTTGGCTTCATCATCTTGGCAAGTACAATGGGGCTCCCTTGTACCTCATTGTCCATATCTGCAAGTGATCGTAAGTAGTGTGTATATCTATCAAGATACATGCTCTCCTAGCACAATGTTGTTGCCAACCTTTAAGATGGATAACTGAATTATGCACAGTGACAAACCTGAAGTATAGCTTCGACATGAATGTCTCAAGAGACTATAATTCATCAAGTATTGCTTTCCTCCACTTTTCACTGGTGGATATTGTAGCTTGCTCTTCTCTCTGGTTGGCCGCTTGCAATTCCTTAGCCATGCGCTTGTTCTTAGTTATCAAGAATATCACACTTGAGAGTTGGTGGCTTCGACATATGCCTTTGTAGCATCGACCAATGCAGTTGGATTTCTACGCACATCAGACAAGATCACTCGTATTGAAAATGAACAGGAGATGCATGGACATCTATAGTTGGCGCTTTGCACAATTTCACAACCCTATGTTGTGACTCATCAAAGGATATGTTGTGCACATTTTCTTTTGGATTGTCGTCAAGGATTTCAGTGTCTCCTTGATCACTTGGGACTTGCTCTACTCCTAGATGTGGTGAGTCCTGTGGAGTGACCTCTGGGTCCTTGGGTATGAGGTCTGTATCCTGATCTTTCTCTAGTTGAACCACATCCGTATCCATCTGTTCCAATATCTGTTCAATCTTCTGAGAAAATTCCTACTCCTAGGACTGCCCACCCTATTTGCAATCTGACACTTATTCCGAGTCATTAACCTGTGTCTGTGCAGTGTTCTCAATGTGTGCACACTATGCTTCCTGTTGTTCTTGTTCCTGCTATGCTTCCTTCTCCCTTCTGCACATCTCTTGTTCTTCCTTTAGTTGTTGCTCTACCTCCTGTAACTTCTTCTCTGCCTCCTCTAGTCTCTGCTTCTCCCTCTGTCTTTGCGCAATCCTTTTGTTGCACTATCACCTCTTTGCTTCAAAATCCAAAGCTGCTCTTACTACAAGTGGATCTTCCTTGAACTTGTAGCTTTGCTTCGCCTCTGCACTGTCGGAAATCTTCCTCTTGCCTTTGTCATAAGTAGGTCTACTGCCCTCTACTATGGTTGATGTTGCTGCTCTGTTAAGTGCTACTGCCTTGTGCACTGCTAGCCATTCTATAGCGACTATGACTGGTTCATTGAGCCTTGAGGAGTTGTAGCAATATCTCCATGGGTCTTCCTTAGGCCAATGACATAACCCATGGATCCAAGGATGATACACTCTCGTACAATGATCATTAACTACATAGTGTGGGTCATATGGATTGAAACTTATTTTGTCAAAGGTGAATCTCTTGAGTTCCATTGTATTGGCCTCAACATGGTTGAGACATTGGATCTCAGACAACTCGATCCACAAATGAAGAGTGAGACAAGGTGCCTTCTTCTTCCTATGCAGTCCTGTCGAGATGTGGTATGCAACCTCTGGCATGACTAGCTTGTCGATGGAAAACTTTGGTAACACATGTGGAGCCTTCTCCACGCTGTACATCTGGATGAAGGTGCTAAGGCATGAGGCATACTAATCTGCTATGTTAACCAATGCCTCCACTGCTTCCTGGGACATGCAAGGAAAATATTTCTCAAAGATCATCATGTACACCAGGGTGACGAAGTGGTCTGATAGTTGTAGTATTACTCCTCAGAAACTGGACTCAAAGAACAACCTACAATAGATGTGCACAGAGGGTTCTAAAGGTGTCCATGAAAAACCCAAGCTAGGGAACTGTTAGTGGGCACATATTGCATCCAAAAAGTAGGCAGACATGAAGAGCTTTACTTATTGACCCTTGTGCAGATGTCAGACCAGTTGAAAGGTCTTTCTTCATTCGCTAGCTGATCTAACAAAATCACCCAACTCTACGGGAATGTTTTTTTACTCTCTTAGTCATATAAAAAACATGTGAAGATGACCAAGAATCGATAAGCCTTTCATAGTGTCTTTGTCTTGTATACCCAGATGGGTGTCTTCCTAAACTTAGACAACTCTCTCATCCAAATCTTCAGTATGCCTCTTGAGTTTGCACTACTACTAGGATTGGTGAAGAGTGCATCCATTTTGTTCACCAGCTGTGGCAAGTGATACATCTCCTAAAAATTCTCTACCCTGAAGGTAGCAAGTTCTGTTGCACTGACACTGCTAAGTACCATTGTCTCTGGGTCAGTATGTGAAACAATCTAGTGGATCATGTCTACACATGGAAATTTAGGATACTTGCATGCAACCTAGTACAAGCTAGACTTGTGTATGTTGACATAGACTTTGAGGTCCTCTAGATTATCCTCAAAGGTGCCTGAAAATATGTCCTTGATGTCATGCCATGTGATATTGATCTCCTTGTATATGAAAATTTTAGCATATTCATAGATTGTCAAGCTCATAGACACTTTCTCGACTACATCTCTAGTTGTTCTCTCAATGGTGTCCTTTGACCCTGCTCTCTTGGAAGCCATTGTACCTATACTGCCAAGAGACTGATGAACACCTGTGATACTTGGAGATAGAGAAACACTCATGGAAATCAAAATGTCAGTTGAAATGTCAATTAAGAGTGAGCTAACTGACTGCTGAAACTGTGCAGAGCATAGTCCAGCTTGGCCTGCTGAGGACTGGAACTATGCAATCACGGGGCCAACTAATGTATTGCCTCTCAAAAATGTGCAGAGCACAGCCTGGGAGGCTAGTGTGATTCAAGATTTGCACGATTCCTGGGAGAAAGGCAAGGCCTTTCATCTCGGAAATGCGTAATGCAAGCTGGGCAAGGCAAGGTTCGGGCCAAGGCAGCTCAAACCTGGCAATGGGCGACTGAAAATCAGTAAGGAATGAAAGCATTGGCAAATCTGGTGCAAACATTAGTGAATAAACATGCATGTAATCACCAAGTGAAAGATTCAATGTGTGAAGCGAGTCGTTGCAAGAGGGACTGTTATTGCAGAAACAATGTCATGCATGCAACAACAAGGCAATGCAATGAAAAACTTGAAACAATGCTTCTACAAGCTAACATGCATTGAAATGACAACAAGCGTTATATAAAACCAAGCAAACAACATTCACACAAACCAAAATGTAAAAAGTGACAAAAAAGAAGCAAAAGACATGAAAAGGGGACTTACCCAGAAAAAGCTATGATGAGTGTGTCGAAGGTTCCTAGATGCGTTGGGAATGCCAAAGCTCAAGGATTACAACAGAAGAATGAGCTCTAAGGTATCGAATAAATAGTTTTGGCAAGATCAAGGATTATGATGTGCTTGCCAGAAATCTGGAAAAAAGTGACTCTTTGCAGGAGGTTTCTAAAACAGATTTTGCATGTAACTCCTAGTTGCTAAAATTGGATCCCTAAAATAGGGGTAATTTTTTTGCTTTTTTGAGAAAAATATGCTCATGCATGCAAGGCAAGATTGCATAGTCTTTGAGGGAACCGGTCAACCTGTGAGCACATGCAATGGTCAGCCAGCCATGCAATGACTTCTGCACAGTTTTTGAGCTACATGGATTTGGCTGCTTTGCAAAATTTTTGGATTGAAGCCAAGGCTTCCAGTTAGAACTCTTCAAATTCTGAAAGCAAGCCCGATGATGAGTTTCTTTGCACAATCTTCTTGGGGAAGGAAGCCTACCTACTCTTCGCAATTATGGAGAGAAATTCTAGCTCCCAGGATGCACTGCGTAATTCGAGAGAGCAAGGTTGGTTTCCCTTCAATGTTGCACAGTTTTCCAAGTGAGCACAAGAACTGGTCTGAGACCAAGTCACGGGAGGTTAGCTTGCGAGTGAAAGACAAACAAGTTAGCGAACACAAGTTGTTAAGCCAAAGAAACTCAACTAAAATCATAAGTACTTGGGCAATGCAAGACATGTTGCTAAGGATGGTTGTTAGGGAGGCTCCAAAACTAAGCTAAGGAAAAATATTGGAGGATGGTTGTAGTTGCTACAACAATATACTACTAATAGTTTTTCAAAACTAAGACCTAGAAATATGATATAAAATTGCATTTTTAGGAAAAATCACACAAATTCAAATTGTTGAAATAATAATAACCATTGACATATGCAACCTTGAAGAATTGGTTTATTAAAGAGGAACTTTAGTGCTTCATGATCAATATAGAATATAAATGAGTTTGCGAGAAGGTAATGATAGAATTTCCACAAAGCAAATGTCATGGATAGAGACTCTCTTTTAGTCATCGAATAATTTCTTTTGTCTTTGTTAAGCTTCTGACTAGCATATGCATTAGGGTGATCTATTGACACATCCTTAGGTTGTGCTAGAATTGCACATGTTATATACCTAGGGGGGATAATATGGGGTACCAAGGGTGGTACCCAAGGTAATAATGTAATAATGGGATGGGCCATAGTAATAAATAAGGTGGTTAACCCATGTCATGTAAGGGACCACAAGTAGTTAATAATAATGTAATGGGCCCATGGTATTAGTTGATGGTATGAGGGAACCATGGTAATGATGCATGGTATTGTATGTATGAGACCTATATAAAGGCTAGAGACTCCACATGGAGAGATATGAAGAGAAGTATTCTTGTATGAACAGGAATATGGCTTGTGGAGTGTTGTCCTTCCTTAAGGAGTGAATGTATGGTGTTGCCCTACCTTAAGGGTTTGATATCAATAAAGAATCATTTCATATTAAAAAAAAAATAAAAAAAAAATCCACTTTTGTGCCCAAGAAAGTGCTCTGATATCAATTGTTGTAGATCTAACCCGGAATATTATAGATCTGATATGAAAATGTAAGATAATGCAAATAGTAATAATGGGATGGGCCATAGTAATAAATAAGGTGGTTAACCCATGTCATGTAAGGGACCACAAGTAGTTAATAATAATGTAATGGGCCCATGGTATTAGTTGATGGTATGAGGGAACCATGGTAATGATGCATGGTATTGTATGTATGAGGCCTATATAAAGGCTAGAGACTCCACATGGAGAGATATGAAGAGAAGTATTCTTGTATGAACAGGAATATGGCTTGTGGAGTGTTCTCCTTCCTTAAGGAGAACACTCCACAAGCCATATTCCTGTTCATACAAGAATACTTCTCTTCATATCTCTCCATGTGGAGTCTCTAGCCTTTATATAGGCCTCATACATACAATACCATGCATCATTACCATGGTTCCCTCATACCATCAACTAATACCATGGGCCCATTACATTATTATTAACTACTTGTGGTCCCTTACATGACATGGGTTAACCACCTTATTTATTACTATGGCCCATCCCATTATTACATTATTACCTTGGGTACCACCCTTGGTACCCCATATTATCCCCCCTAGGTATATAACAAATATCATGCTAAATCTACAAAAATGTGTATTTTGTGTTCAATTAGTATTGACTTAATTGTGTTGAAGAAAGGAATTTGTATTGATCCACTAAAAGTGCAAGCGATCCTTGATTTTCCTACCCCTTCCTCACCTTTTCAGTTACAACGCCTTCAAGGGAAGGCTAACTTTCTACAGATATTTGTTCCAAATTATGTTGAATTGACCAAAGGATTTACTTATTTGTGGGCATATCAAGCCTCTGTCTAGACTACAACTCGATTCACACCTTTCCAATTGGTGTATGGTCTAGAGGAAATCCTTTCCATCAAAATCAAGATTCCATCTTTTAAGCTTTCTATCGAAATTTTCCCTCCAACTTCTACAGAAGAAGAGCGTCTCTTGCATCTAATAGGTTTAGATGAAATATGACGCAATGTCACGATGGCCAATGAGGCCCACAAGAGACTTGTAAAAGCACAATATCACAAGAAATTTAAACCTCGCGCCTTCTCAGAAGGTGATCTAGTCCTTTTGTACGATCAAGAAGCTGATAAGTTAGGGGTTGGGAAGCTCGAGCCAATGTGGCTAGGTCTGTACATAGTTAAACATTTTCTTGAAAAAGGGGCTTATGATCTTATTGATTTTAATGGAATCCCCTTGGCGTACACCAAAAATGGGTTGTACTTCAAAAAATACTATGCTTAGATCATCTTTGCGTAGTCACTATGTACATACTGTATAGGTGTGTTAGTGTGTTTGTAGTGTTTTTTCCTTCGATGTTTCCTGTTGTCTCTGTTATTCTTGGATTACATTTGATTTTGTTATGAAACCAGCTCAAGAAAAGATAGAAAAGAGAGATCAACGCCTTAGAATTCAGCCTCTTCGAGGGGGCAACCTCCTTTACATTACATAAATGAACAATTCTTCGATGATACAAATGACAAAACCTCCTTTCTATATATAGGAGTCTAAGGAGTCACAATATAATTCAGCCGACCTAACAATAATAATATAAAGCCACAAAAATAACAATAGAGGGATTCTATGGGGCACAAAATAACAATATGGGGGTAATAGGGGCACAACAATATAAATAGGGGGTATAACTACAATAGTAATGGGGTAATCACTAGTATTATAGGGACCCAACATGCCCCTCTCCTTCAAAAAAGTGTTGTCCTCAACGCTTGAGCAGTTCTGGATACTTCTACAGAAAATTCTCATCCTCCCATGTGGAATCTTCAGCGGATAAGTTCTTCCACTTGATAAGATACTCTGAAATTGATCGATTTCGTAGCTGTCGAGTTCTTGTTTCTGTGATTGCTTCCGGTTCCAATATAATTTTTCCTTCCTCGTCAAGTTCTGGCAATATTGTTTGAATTGGGAGCTTGTCACCTATAACCTTCTTTAAACATGAAACATGGAAAACTGGGTGGAAACGAGAAGCTGCAGGAAGCTCCAATTTGTATGCCATAGTACCAATCTTTTCCAACACCTTGTACGGACCATAATACTTTGGTGATAATTTATTATCCTTCTTAGCTTGCTTTAGGGACATTTGCTTATATGGTTGTAGCCGTAGGAATACCCAATCACCTACATCAAAACTTCTTTCACTGCGATGTTGATCTGCCTGTTGTTTCATTCTATTTTGTGCCAACGCGAGGTTATCCTTTAAGAGTTGGAGGACTTGTTGTTGATGTTCGATGTGATGTTCCACTGCCTGAACCTTAGAATTTTCTCTTAAATATGATGTGATGGATGGTGGTTGATACCCATAAAGTGCCATAAATGGGGTCATTTTTGTTGCTGTATGGAAGGAAGTGTTATACCACCATTCAGCTAGAGGCAACCATTTGACCCATTGTGTCTGTTTATCAGATACAAAGCAACGAAGATATCCTTCCAAACATTTGTTTACTATCTTAGTTTTCCCATCAAATTGAGGATGATAAGATGAGCTATGAGCTAACTGAGTACCAAGACAAGAAAATAATTCTGTCCAAAAATTTCCAGTGAAAATGGGATCTCTGTCACTTACAATAATCTTTGGGTTTCCATGTAGCTTTTGAACTGTTTCCATAAATGCAGTAGAAACTGTACTGGCTTTAAATGGATGTGATAATGCACAAAAGTGTGCATACTTGGTAAGTCTGTCAACTGCCACCATGATGACACTCTTTCCCTCAGACTTGGGTAAACCTGTGATAAAATCCATTGAAACCTCCTCCCAACGTTGGCTTGGAATGGATAAAGGTTGTAATAGACCTGGTGTCTTAATTGTTTCAACTTTATTTTGCTGGCAAACCAAACATTCCGCCACAAACTTTTGAATATCTGATTTAAGGCCATCCCAAAAAAATTCCTTCTTAACCCTATGGTAAGTTTTTAAAAATCCTGAGTGCCCTCCTAAGGGAGAAGTGTGCAATTCCATAAGAATCTTTTGTTTTAGCTGGGAATTCTTACAGAGGTATAAGCGATCTTTGTACCATAACGAATCATTTTGCCAGCTAAATGTATCAGAAGTACTGGAATCTTGTTGTAGCTTTTGAATAAGTGCCCACACTTCTTCATCGTTCTTCCATTCCTCCCTTGCTTCGTTTATCCAATCTAGCTGGATAATAGAAATGGCACACAACAATGCTTCCACATCCTCATCCTTTCTTGAGAGTGCATCTGCCACCACATTTTGCTTCCCTTTTTTGTAGATGATTTCAAAGTCATAACCCAACATCTTTGTGACCCACTTTTGTTGCTCTTCAGAGGATAATCTTTGTTCTAAAAAGTATTTAAGGCTATCATGATCCGTTTTTACCTTGAAGTGTCTTCCCATTAGGTAGGGTCACCATTTCTTAAGTGCATGGAGTATTGCCAACATTTCCTTCTCATAAATAGCTTTGTTTAAAAACTTTCCCTTGATTGGACGACTTTCAAAAGCAATGGGTCTTTCATCTTGCATTAGAACAGCACCAATTCCATTTCCTGAAGCATCACATTCCACAATAAAGGTTTTTGTGAAGTCTGGCGTAGCTAAGACCGGTGCTTCGCACATTGCCTCTTTAAGATGTTCAAAGGCCTTTGTTGCTTCCGAAGTCCATGAAAATGAATCTTTCTTCAATAATGTTGTTAGAGGTGCTTCTATTCTCCCATAATTCTTAACAAACTTGCGATAATACCCTGTCAACCCAAGAAATCCTCGTAGATGCTTTATGGATGTGGGTATTTTCCATTCCTTAATGGCTTTAATTTTGCTAGGGTCTACCTTAACTCCTTCATGAGATACAATATGACCCAAATATTCCACCTCCTGGACTCCAAAGAAACATTTGGATCTTTTTGCATATAATTGTTTCTCCTCCAATAGTTGTAACACCCTGTCAACATGTTCAACATGATCCTTCCAAGACTTGCTGTAGATCAGTATATCATCAAAAAATACTAACACAAATTTTCTAAGGAATGGTTTGAAAATTGAATTCATCAAGCCTTGAAATGTTGAAGGTGCATTGGTAAGGCCAAAAGGCATGACCAAAAATTCATAATGACCCTCATGAGTTCTAAATGCTGTTTTCAGAATGTCTTCAATCTTCATTCTAATTTGATGATATCCTGAACGAAGATCCAACTTGGTGAAGTAAATTGATCCATGCAATTCATCCAGTAATTCATCAATAACAGGAATGGGGAACTTATCTTTAATAGTGAGCTTGTTGAGCTCCCTATAATCTAGACACATGCGCCATGATCCATCCTTCTTGTGCACCAATACTACTGGAGCTGAGAAAGAACTTTGACTCGGTTGAATTATACCAGCCTCTAGCATTTCTGCAACCATACGTTCAATTTCACTTTTTTGGACATATGGATATCTGTACGGCCTGATGTTTGGAGGAACACTTCCTGGAATCAGATGAATAGCATGATCATGATCACGCATAGGTGGGAGACCTTTGGGAGTCTCAAATACCTTGGAATGATTGTCCAGTACTTTTTGGAGATCTGGAGAAATAGATGATTCCAATGTGGAAACATCTAGCGAACATAATTGTGCAATTACACCTCTTTGCTCCTTTTTTAGAAGCTTTGTCATGCCATTAGAGCTGATTATCTTTCCTGGTTTCCCTGCAATACCCCTTAATTCAACTTCCTTTCCTTCCACAGAAAATTTCATGAAAAGTTCTTGAAAATTAAAAGCTATTGTACCCAAGGATTGTAGCCATTGGACTCCTAGTACAACATCAGCACCTCCCATTGGAATGGAAAGCATTGGGCTAGTCAATACATATTCTCCCATTGATAGCTTAATATTATGGCACTTTCTAGAACAATTTATTGTTCCTCCATTTGCAATCATCACTTGACACTCTGGTGCTGGATATAGGAAGCAATTCAATTCTTTTGCTACCCTACAATGAATAAAATTGTGGGTGCTTCCTGAATCAATTAACACTATTACCTTTTTCTTCTTGATTTGTCCTACTATCTTGATGGTTTGAGGAGTGGTAATTCCTGCCAATGCATTACAAGATATGGTCGGATTTATTTGTTCTTCATCTAAGCTTTGTTCCTGGAATATATCCTCTTCTTTTGACCTTTCTTGCTCCTTTTCTTCTTCCTCTTCACAATCTATGTAGAATAATTTCTTCTCACCACACTTATGACCTTTTGTGTATTTGCTATCACAATTGTAACAAAGCCCTTTTGCTCTTTTTTCTTCCAATTGTTGTGGTGTCAACCTTGTAGGTTGTGGAAGACTATGGGCAACAACACTTCCGTCTTTATAGTTGTGAACGGTATGCTTCCTAGTTGCCATAATTTTGCTTTCCATTTTTCTTGCTAATCTGAATGCCTTCTCTAATGAATCAGGTTCCCAAAGGCGCACATCATGTTGGATATTATCCTTTAAAGACCCTATGAACACATCAATCCTATGCTCCTCTGGAATATCTTTTACCCTTATGTTCAATTTTTGGAACTCCTCAATGTGCTCCATTATTGAACCCTTTTGTTTGAGACTTATCAATTGGCTAAAAAAAGTGTTGCTTTTTGTATCCTCATAATGTGCTATCAATTCTTCCGTAAAAATTGCCCAAGTGATAAATTGTTTACGAGAACAAAGCCATTGATACCATACAAACTGATTTGGTTCCAAATATAAAGTTGCCATACGTACCTTTTGTGGGTTTTTCACATTATTGAGATCGAAGAATTGCTCCATCTGTAATATCCATGTGGCGGGATCCTTGCCATCAAACTTCCTCATATCGATTTTTGGAACATGGTGAGTCTTCAATCCAACATTAGAGTCTATGGAATCATGATTAACATTTCTTTTGTTCTCATCATGAGTTTCCTTTACTACCTTTTCACCATTAGTGACCCTTTCTTGTAGCAACTTTTTCAATTCATCCATCTTATCATCCATGCCATCAATTTTAGCGTCCATGCCATCCATCTTAGCTTCCATCTTAGCTTCCATGCCATCCATCTTAGATTCCATGCCCTTTATCTTAGATTCCACGCCATTTACCTTAGATTCCACGCCATTTATCTTAGATTCCACGCCACTTATCTTAGCTTCTGTTAGCTTTTGTGAGCGTGACATTTGTTGCACTTGTTCTTGTAATTTTGATATATCATGTAGCATTTCTTCATCTTCTTCATGAGTCATGCTAGAGCTTTCAGGTTCCTTACTAGGTGTTTGCATTTTCTTTCCTCGGGGCATCAGTTACCGATAATAATGCTTTACTATGCCCTTTGAATTCCGTTAAACCAAGCTTACACAAAAATTTAAAAAAAAACTACACACCTTTTTTCACTTTATAGAAGCCTGATATTGAATCTGATGTATCTCTGTAATTTCGGATCATCCAGTTCTGAAATTGCTATCTGTAGTAGCCTTCTACGTCCTCTTTCCAATGCCACAAGTCTGAGCCAAATTGGATTCTCCAAGGAAGAGTTATGTGAAATCTCCCACAGTGACTTGCTTTTAGACTGGTTCAGTAGATCGAACTTGTATGACGTGCCACGAGTCACTGTTTCAACCTTTGAATCTGAAACTCACCCACAAGAAACTACAGTCCGTCCTCTTTCTGTACCTTTTTATGAAATTTCAATCCGATCCTCAGAGAGAGAGTTATGACGATTTTCCCCAGGTCACCTGTTTTGAATGTAATTCAGGAGTCTGCAAAAAGGCCAAATTCCTCAGATCATATCTCCGAAAATATCACGTGAAAAGCTCTGAAATTCGGACCCAAATTTCAGCGCCAATTCTTCTCAAATGGGTTTTTTTTGCGACTTCTGAAACATCACAGAAAAAAAAGTTATCGCGAAAATTCCACGATGACCTATTTGGAGCAGCGAAACCCTAGAATCCAAAGCTCTGATACCAAATGTTATGAAACCAGCTCAAGAAAAGATAGAAAAGAGAGATCAACGCCTTAGAATTCAGCCTCTTCGAGGGGGAAACCTCCTTTACATTACATAAATGAACAATTCTTCGATGATACAAATGACAAAACCTCCTTTCTATATATAGGAGTCTAAGGAGTCACAATATAATTCAGCCGACCTAACAATAATAATATAAAGCCACAAAAATAACAATAGAGGGATTCTATGGGGCACAGAATAAAAATACGGGGGTAATAGGGGCACAAAAATATAAATAGGGGGTATAACTAAAATAGTAATGGGGTAATCACTAATATTATAGGGACCCAACAGATTTACAGATATTTGCATCCCTTCAACCATATGTTGGTTATGTTGATGGTGCTAGCCGTAGTACTCAGAATCTTTCCTCCGCATCATGGGCTATTATGCTCTGAGTGGCGACTTAGTGAAATTACAAGGGATATGTATCGGTCGCTCTACAAATAATATTGCTAAGTACAGTGTAGTCATTGAAATATTGTCTAGCGCTATTTCACATGACATTTTCCATTTTATGGTCAAAATGGGTTCACACCTCATAGTACTACATCTGAATAACTTCAATTTAGTACATAGTCCAACTATGCTTCGCGTGTTTTTAAGGGTTCACCTTCTAGAAAGAAATTTTGATTACATTCAATATTAGCACATTCCTAGAAGTCTAAACACATTAATTGATGCATTGGAGAATTATGTTTTAGAAAAACATTTGCAACATATGTAAAATTTCAATTTAGATCACACATTGAACAAGATATAGAGCAAATAGGACACATATGGCCACATGACCTATACTATCAAAATACATGCAGACAAAATTATGGCTTTATGGCCTCCTAATATACTATTCCCAATGATGATCATGATAACAAACAACCGCGTGGGAAACCTTGCACGACAACTCACCTATGTGCTCTGGTACTCCAATAGTGTATTATTGTAAGCGCATAGGGATATCATTAACCTCGATCTCTAGTATACTTTGGGTCAAATCCTCAACATTGCACTCGAACTCGGTAAGAGTCTCGGTCACTTTGAGATCATGTATCTCTTCCTATGCTCCTACAACAACTACAACTCCTATTGGGGCAAGTTGTGGCTCTCCTTGCTGTTGAAGATATGAAGAGGCTACTAATCGTACTAGCCTAATATCTGCATGTGAAATCAATAGTAGTCTCGAATAGATAAAAACATAGAAAAATGTAAAATCTCAAAAATAAAAATATATTCAAAATGACATTGTTTTACCTATATTACTTCACTACTCGCCTTCAGGTAAAATGAGCTTTGGATTTCCTTGGAAGTCAATTTCAACATACAGATAATATTTGGTCATAATGAGTTGTACTTGCAGCCATCATAAGAAAGTAGGTGAAGCTCATTGAAGATACAATTGCATGATGAGACATGAGATCTACCAATTGCCTCATATGTGAAATCTAGGATCTAGAATCCCAAGCTCGATATGCTAAGTTCGAAGTAGTGGAATCCTCTCTAGAGAAAATGGTATCAGAATGGAAACATATCCAAAGTTCTTTAGTCACCCATATTTTTCCCTATTGAGTTGTTCCTTCAAATTTTCCTACACCCCCTCACTCCAGTTAAATACAGTAGGTTATATACATTTTAATGCATACTATATGTGGGACTTGCTGGCCAAATGAAAAGTGGCAGTACCAACCAACCAAAAAATGACGAAAAGGACAGTCTTGAGAGGTAGTCGAGTTACATCCTTAATCTCTATTTTCCAGTCATTTATTGGTTGAGAACAAGCTCTACAATGAGCAACTATATAATTCTTGATGGTTTCACCAACTATTCTCATACCAGACAATGAGACTAGACCTCCTCTTCGAGATAAACCTATTAGAAAATAAACATCCTCAACCTCTATCCTTAGAGTATGCGCTCCAATCCTGAAGCACTTTCCTTGAATATCACATGCCTTGACTAGAGATTCTAGTAATTTAAGTTGAGCTCTCATCCCTCGAAGCTAGAAAAACTTAAGGAGTCCACAATTCCTAAAGGCTTGTACTATTGCTGGGCCATTGGAAGCTTCTAAATATTTGGACTCATGTTCTCTTTCTCTCCAAATAAAAACCAGTTTTTCTCGTGTAGATACCTACATTACCATGAGAGAGATAATTAGAAAGAATCTTATGCAAAAATTTGAGATAAATTCAAGTGAACATCACAATCCATTTTTTAAACTAAGCCCACACTTGATTTTAAGAGGACCTCCCCTTCTTGGGAGGGTGCGCTGAAGCGCTCTTCCTAGTGTTAATTGAGAAATCCCAGTGCATTTTTCAATACAGCTAGGGCGTGTTGGACCTAGGGCGCAAATCTAACACCCCAAATTACTTAAAACTCATAAAAAATTGCATAAAACAAAAAATGGAAACCATGAACAAAAAGACAAAGGATGGAGCTTCTACCTGGAATTGACGACACTTGAAATGGTCAACCATTTTAGCTACAATCACTTGCTGAAGATCGAGGGTAAAAATCACTTCAAAGCTCACTCACAAGAGGTAAAAATGAAACAGTGAAATTGAATTTACTTTTTTCCTATTTATTATCAACTTCATTATTATTTTATTATATTTTTATTATTTTTACCTAATTTTACCATATTACATGTATTTTTAATCCTTTGATGATGTTTTGAGCAGACTAAAAGCCATTTGAAGGATCTCTTTATGATTTTAAGTTCAATAAAGGTCATTTTGATGAAAGAGAAATCTTTTATTTCTTTTTCAAACTCCATAAACTCATGAAAAAGGAACCTCGTGGAGTCCTATTTTAGCTCTTTTCAAACTCCTTAAACATGAAAAGGTTGTTGAGCATTTTTCTTTTCAAACTCGTTAAAGTAAATGAAAAGACGCTTACCAAGTATAAGTTTAACCCTTTTCTAGACTAGGACAAAATATTTATGAAAAATGAATACTTTAGTCAAACATGACTAAAAGTTTCTCCTAAGTATCATTTTCTACATTTTCGGACTCAAGAGACTAAATTTACAAAAGGGAACCTTTGAAGTTTTCTTTTTCACCTTTTTTCAAACTCTCTAAATATGAAAAAGGAGTCGAGTTACACCTTCGTTGAACCCATAAATGCATCAAACAATGTTGGACTATTTGAACATGATGAGACTGAACCACTCCTTCTAAGAGTTCATTAAAAATACTTAGAA
This sequence comes from Pinus tabuliformis, assembly GCA_031772625.1. Classification (NCBI taxonomy): domain Eukaryota; kingdom Viridiplantae; phylum Streptophyta; class Pinopsida; order Pinales; family Pinaceae; genus Pinus; species Pinus tabuliformis. Next base: position 218,649,483 of record CM062818.1, on the reverse strand, counting down.
TGATTCATTTGAATGGTGAACTTATAGATCAAGCATATGTTATCTTCCTAAATCTTGTCAAAAATAAAGAGGCACTGACTAGAAATGGTTGGGGAAATTGGGAAAATGGGGTACCTAACATATTAATGGCAGCGAGTTGTTATTGAACATGAAACTCTTTCACTTCATCTATGTGACTATTAGGTTGGGAAATCTACTTGTCCCTTTGGTTAATCACATCATATCAAAATCCTCCATAATCGGTTTTGGGTTAGTGCTACCAAATCCATATAGTGTAGTCCATATGTTCAAGATGAGTCCTTTAGTTGATATCTGCTAGAATACTCCTAAGCCTCCATTCATGTCTGTCATTCCTAAACCAACTCTACATCAGTATCATTCTGTCTCAAATCTTGATACCCATTCCATGTCATTGATGAGGGATACATCGTCCCTCCTGTGATGGGTCACTTCCTATCGAAATTAGCTCATTATCCAAGAAGTTGACTTAGAAAATTCCTTTGGTACCTTGGAGCTTGCATACATCAATGACAAGTTTCCTCACTCTCGGTGATAGGTCATCATCATTATCCATTGGCCAGAAGATTCACTGTGATGTTCGAATTTAGCTCATTCATTCACACCACATATATTTTACTATAGTACCTTGAGAGCCATGAACATCATCAATGGTTTCTATCACATATGTTAAGGACTTACATCATGAGAAGGTAATTAGATGGTGTCTACCATGTTTGACTTCAGCTCATTTATTCACATGGTTAGAATCATACATCAAGAGATTGAGTGAATGAGGTAGAAGACCCTAGATCTAGTTCCATCCATCCGGGCTATGATTTTAGGATAAATACGAGATTATAAAGTATGATTTATATGATCATCCAAAGAGTCATCAAAGCATGGGTCCACTCTCTAACATCATCTTGGCATTGTTGTGTTGGCATTGATGTCAATAAGTCATGGTCATGGTTATACCTGTCATATGCTTGTGTGATGGATGTTGACTTGAAGGTCCTGTTGGTTGGAATTGATGTATTGACAGTGAGAATTTAGTGTTGGCATTGATTTAAACTCTAGAGGTCATGCACTTATTTCAACCTCATGATAAGGTAGATTGATGGACCATGGTGTGTGTAAGTATGTGTTGGCATTGATGGATCTTGATGGTAGCATGGTGGTCGTGGAGGAGTTGGAATGTGTTGGCTTGTACATTCATGGACATGTCATGATGATTGTTGATACTGCTACAGGTAGATGCTGGTCCTACATGTTGATCATGAAAATCTAGATGTGATGGAGACCGTTCATGGCACACTAGTTGAGTTGTCAACTAGGTCTTCATTAGATATTCATGTCTATGCATATGAGGAAACTTGTTTTAGTGATGTGTTGGCTTGATGATGGTGCTATAGAGGTTGAATTGGTTCTTCAGATGTGTTTCATCTTGTTCAAAGGTCCAATGGAGAATGTAGAACTTGTTGGCATACTTTCCAACCTTCTTTGTTGGCCCTTCCATGTAAACTCGGAAGTTACACATGGGAGGATTGTTTGATCCATTTACAGAGTTGTTAGAGGCCATGTCAGAAGTTTGGATGCTAGTACAAATGTAGTGGAAGGTGACCAACATGTGGCAGAGATCTTGGACTAAAGAACTATTGTTTTTGCTGAGACTAAGCCACAGTAGCATGCACATAAGCATATGGGAGTTGTTGGAATGCTCCAGTTGCATGGAGGCCAACCTATGGGAGCGATTATAGCTCCAATTGAGTTAATACATTGTCAAGGGTGAAACTAAGGCATTTCATGACATTTCCTCTACATATTCATGTTGTTCAGAAGGAAATTAGCTTAGAAATTCCGAGAGGCTTCCATAATTGTTTGAAAAGGTTAGAAATATTTTGAAAAGGTCCTCTCATGAGGTGATTCATCTCATGAACTAGTAGTGACCTTAGTGGATTTATTTGGTCCAATTTGTGCACTCTCTTGATCCTAGCCCTAAGCTCAAATTCACCCAATAGGTTTTATATACTTGATCTTGGAGCTATGTGATGGTTGATTGTGAGTTGATTGAATTGAGGATGAATGTATGTGAGTGAGAAAGAAATAGAGAAGTTGTGTATACTTCAGACGTAGTGCAGAGCATAGATTCTCCAGTCTATGAGTTTTATTCACTGAATAGTATGATTCAATATAGATCAGAATTGGAGCTACTGGTGTAGAGATCGTTTGGAGAGTTTGGAATGCTGCTAAAGTATATGTTGGTGATCCTCTCACACTTGTTTTGTAGGAGATGTTGATGTATGTAGCACATAGTCATGTGCCTTATGATGTTATTTGTATTGTGAAACATCCTATTGTTGTGAGAATCTAATTGTATTCAAATTTTATGTGGTCATGATTTTACTTGTTTATCTTTTATTTGATGATGAGATATTGTTGCTGAGAGCATGTATGAGGAGCTGATTTCTTGTTGAGCTTAGTGTCTTGAGATCTAGTTTGAAAATAAATGAAAGGAGGTCCACATAGTGGTAGAGGAGTAGTGACTTTATGAGAGAGGAGTAGGGATAACGAAGCTTCAACAAAGGAACAAGTGTCTCATCTAATGGTGGTTGGATAGTTCGGAAAAAAACTAGGCAAGGCTCACTGGTCATGGTGGTGACCAGTAGATCGGAGTTTGTAAGAGTCAATTTATAGTTTAAGAGTAACTAGGTGAGGATCATTGATTGTGATGGCCTTTAGTTGACAGTAATATGTAAATTAGTAGAGAACATAGTCTTCCATCTGATCACTAGTATCGAGTATCCTAGCCAATCGGTGTTGGAATTTTGTATATGAGGTCGAGTCTGCATGCTGATGGTAGTCAACCAGATATGTAAAAGATCAATTTCTTAACAAATATAAATTTAGAGCAGAGCAACAACAACGAGGGTGGTTTTTCTCTTGGAAGGGATTCCAACAGAAATCTTGTGTCTCTTATGTGGATGTTCTTGTGATGTGTCAATTATTGCTAATCTCATGGTTATTTTGTTTCATTTGCTTATATGTTTTACATGCATGGATAATCTAATGATTTTCGATGCATATATTTGTGATTCATTAAAAAGCAATAAAAGGAAAAAATTGATATATAGATCACACTACTAATTCCACCCCCCCCTCTCATTAGTGCTCAAAGGTTTCCAACACATCAGTGGATGAGACTATTTGACCATTGTACATGTAATATTTTCTTATATATTGAGCATGGGTATGCCTACCTTAGCAATGATATGATGATGATAATATGTATTGTAGCAGATGATGATCTCGACCAATTTGTTCTTGATCCAGATGTGTCACAAGGTAAAGCACTTCAGTATGTAGGTTTTAACCCCATATAGAAATTACCTGCATATGAATTCTAAAGACAAAAAATAAACAATGACGAGAGCATAAAACATAAAAGAGATATACACAGAGATTTTCCCCTGGATCCAAAAACCAGGACTACCAGATTTATTTTTCATTATGTTCCTTTCAATGTTACAATACATATATATACATGCCAAAGCATCTATAAACTCCAATCCATTAGCCCTAGATTAGAACATAGTCGTAGTTTTCTTGACCAGATCTATAAAATACCGTGGGCAAAAAACCATCATGCCCAAAACCATGTGCGAAATCCATGCACAAAACCATAGGTAGGTCTTCCCACCTAATATAGGGTCCAAAACAAAAATTTCTCAGGGAGTTTCCTCAAACCCTGTGCAGGGGAGCTACCACCCCCTTGCATATGCCCCGCACAATGTGCAAGGGTGGCTACAACCCCCCATGTCACCCCCCCATGCATGGGATAGCCATGGAAAGAATATAATACAACCCAACATTCTCCCACTTGTTTTATTTCCACAGGGGGCCACATGAGAACTTAGTCATTAATCCATCCCTACAATGCCCATTATTTCTCTATACCAAGAGAACTTCTCATTGCTCATAGACTTTGTCAATGCATCTGCAGTGTTCTTCAAAGTGTCCACCTTTACCAGCAACATATTTTTTTCCTCAACCATATCCCTCACAAAGTGATACTAAAGATCAATGTGCTTTGTCTTTGAATGATAAGCAGGGTTCTTTGCCAAGAAAAATTTCACTTTGGTTGTCACAGTCTATCCTTATAGCTCATCATACTAACCCCATACTTGAACACAATCTCTGCATCTAAACTGATTCCTTTCTTGCATGAGTGGATACCATGTATTATGCCTTTGTAGTTGAAAGTGCCATTACAGACTGTCTCTTACTCATCCAACTAACTGCACCTCCAAATAGGTTAAACACATACCCACTTGTAGATCTTCTCTAATCCAGATCTCCAGCCTAGTCTGCATCAACAAAGCCATGGATTTCCAAAACTCTGTCCAATCCTGGTCTTCCTTGGTAGCACAAACCATAATCACTAGTGCCACGCAAATACCTAAAAACCCGCTTCACCACTGTCCAATGTTCCTTCCCCGGTTTTGACATAAACCTGCTCAATACTCCCACTGCATGTGCAATGTCTGGTATAGTACAAACCATTGCATACATCAGGCTACAGACTACACTTGCATATGGAACATGGGACATGTCCTCTTCCTCTTCTTGTGTCTTGGGACATTGTTCAACAGATAACTTTACATCTACGAGAATCAAACCTTCACCGGTTTAGTATCCTGCATATTAAACCTTTCCATAGGCCTATTGGCCTCCCCCTCTTCTGCTGAAAATCCTTTCTTCCCTCTTCGTAGCCCTTCCTTGAGACTTTTAGTCCTCCTTTGCCTCTCCGTGATCCCAGTAACGCCTCTACCCTTTGTTGAAACCTCTAAGGACCTCATCCTAGTGTGTCGCAGGCCCTAGTTGCCCCTATTTTCCGAATCGCAAGGCCTAATAGGCCTCTCATCCTTCACTAGCCTTGTAGCTTTCTTCTTGGCCCTAGCATTTCTCTCTAACCCTCTTTCATCCCTCTCCTCGGTCATACACTTGATTGGCATCAATCCATAGTTGGACGCATGCTTTGAGAACTGCTTCCTTATGGCAAGTCACATCCACGTACTCCTTTAATGCCTTGGCTTGTTGCATCCTTGGAAGCTACTGAATAAGGACTACTATTTGCGCAGTCCCTCTAATGCCGTCATACTGTTTCTGGAGTTTGCATGCCTTTGTCTCCAGCCGCTAGATGTTGGGGTCCTCCTGCAATGTCATGAGGACCTCAAGTTCCTATTCGAACATGTTGGTACTGTCGCGCATTGCACCTCCAATCATTTCCAACCCTACTGTAATAGCATTGGCACGTTGTTCTTTGATTTCCCAGGGAGTGGAAGGTTGTGCCTTCAACCGCAACTCGACAATCTAGAGATTCAACTCCAGCTGCACCATCGTCGTCTCTTCTCTTGCATCGTGGACACCAGTGGCCAAACTGTGGGTCCGCACTTCCACCGGTAGATCTGCTGTGATGGCTAGCTCTGGGATGCGTCGGCAAGCATCATCCACTGTTTGCACCAAATGTTGGTTCTGCAAAACCAACTCATCGTGCTGCAAGCTGAGATGTTCTATGTTAATTTTCTGCTCATTGAGAACCTAGATCTCGTGGCTCTCCCTAGCCCGCAGCTCTGTTGTTATCCTGTCTTGCAACTAATATAGCATTTCTTGGGGAAGGGCATCCAGGTTAAGGCCAAGATATTTCATCGTGCTAAGTGACATCCGATCCATCGCATTTGGCGAGACTAACGCTCCCTCTAGCAACACTATTGTGTAGGCCAGCATTGCATGTAGGATTTGCTCTTCTACTGAAGTTCCTGCTGTGACGTGGGTAGACAGAGTACCTTCTTGAGGTGGCTGCACCTGTAACTCCTGCTGCTGTGCCCTGAGGGCCCCCAACACAGTTTGGTGCTCTGTCATAAATTCTTGAAGCACTTCACTGGTGACATCGTGAACCGTCTCGTCGATGTCATGGAGATCACCTTCAGTTAAGGTGATCGGGTCAATGGAAAGCTTCGAGGCCTTTACCTTCTTCCTTAGACCCGATCTGTCTGTGATGCGTGTATGTACGCAACTACAGTTAAGTAAACCAGAGTATAACCAACAGACTTGTAATTTAAATTATTCTTCAGATGTTGATCATTAATCTTTGCATGAAACCATATAAATAATAACCAGGGACAGTAAAACAGAACAGGCAGTCACACATAAGAACACGCGATATAAGGTGGAAACCCAATGTGGGTGAAAACCACCTGCTGCAATTTGTCTCTATCTTCTTTTAATTAGAAACTTCTTTTTACAATGTTTCTATACTGCTGCAGTCTTATACCAGTACACAGGCTCCTACCTGTAGAAGGCTACAACCTTCTCTCGTTCTCCATCTTCTCCTGGAAGGGAGCTACAACCCCCTTAGCTCTTGTACTAGTTGAGGTACTAGTACGTAGGTGCTAACCTACAGAAAGCTACAACCTTCTCTTTTCTTCCAAGGACCATGTTTCATAAATTTTCAGATTGGATCCATGAATAACATCAATCAAACATCAAGTATATTTGCATCAACTAATATCCTTTGCACCAAAAAAACTGAATCAAATAGACACCTCTTTGAATGCTGTACCCAGAAAACAATAACAGTAACCAGATACCAATTTTGAACCCAGAACACTGCAGCAATAAACAGAAGCAGCTAAAACATATTTCAAGAGACGTATGCTACTTCAATGTGTACCGCCTGTGTGCATACGCTTCTAAATTAAGGCCAACCTATGTATACGCTATTTTGATTTACCAAACCAGTGTGTATACGCGCCTTTGCTTCGCTAAACCTGTGTACAGATCTATAAAATATAATTAATCCTTTTCACTTATTCAGACATCAGTTATACCTAGATTATCAGATTTATATATCAATTCAAACACTGAATATAACAGATAAAAATCACACAAAGATACTATTATTCAAGCCTTAGGATCTTGACCCATCAATAGAACTTATCCTTCTCCTTGCGCTTAGGTTCCTCCTTGATTTAGATCCAGCTATAACCCAATGACTTGTGTTCTAGATCTTGCCTTTCATAAGATATTCAATGCTTTAGTGTATGCCTTTGCCCAATGATCTCCTTCCCCTTTTATAGTATTAGGCCTTACTCAATACCATGGTCCAAAACCACTTAGACCAATACTTGGGGCGCAATACCTGGGTTTAATACTTTGGACAAGATACCATGGTCCAAAACCATAGGTCCAAATACCAAGGACCAAATACTATGGACTAAAATAAGTTTTCCCACATGTACGTGCTTTTCTGTGCATGAAAGTGTGTGCATACACATACATGACTTTTGATCAGCAATCCCACGCATATACGTGACTTCGTCAAAGGGAACCTATGTATACTTCTTTTTCTTTCATTCTGAGAGTCTAAATAGTGATCTGCCATCTGAGTGAGTTTCCATCAAGGACAACACCTGTGTCATAGTGCCAAACCAGTTTCATAATGCCAATAATCTCCCCCTTTGGACTTGATGGCAACCCCAAGTCACTCAAACTCATTCTCCCCCTTTGACATCAAGGGCAAAGGTTTTTTCTCCCACTAAATACATGCTGAAATCTCTGCTTTCCTGTGCTATCCATGCTCCCCCTGACTGAAGGCAAGGTCTGCAAGAAAATGTTCTACAAGAAGAAACATGACTTTATACATCCTAAATGACCTTCCTATCACCAAAGGCTCATACATACATCCATCTCCCAACCAAGTGGGGATATACCAATATTGACTTATCCACCCAACCAAGTGGGGATACACCAAAATTTTACACATGATAAAACAAGAACATTACAACATCCATCCCAGGAATAGTGGGGAAACCAAAAAGGTTGTTACATGACCTTGATAAGAAAACAAATACATGACATAGAGACGAAATATCTACAACAAGACGATGATAGTCATCAACAACTATCATCAACAGCATCTGTCAATCATCATGTAAACCGGTAACCATGATCTTCTTCTACACCTGTTGCACCTGAACAAAAATAGTTGTGAAATTGAACCAAGATCTTCTAAGATAATGCCAACAATGCATTATTAGAAGTATATGCTCCCCGTGAACCTATGCCAGAGAGTCTCTGTCAGACCCATATTAGACTCTTTCCATCCTGAGTCTGGCCCTCTGATTTTTTTCAAACCAACATATACGCGACTGTATCCACAGAAACCGACATATATACGCGGATGATCCTCATAAAACTCGCGTACAACCACTTTTATTTGAAATAGATAAGTTTCAACAGCAAGATGATGCATCAACTACTCCCAGCTTCTGTCTGAGGTATTCAAATGTCTCCCTGGGCAATGGTTTGGTGAGTATATCAACAACTTGTTCTTTGGAGGGGACATACTCCAATTTGACCTTTTGTTCAAGCACTTGTTCCCGAAGAAAATGATATTTGATAGGTTTGTGCTTGGTCTTCGAATGCATGACTGGATTCTTTGAAATACTGATTGCACTTGTATTATCACAAAAAATGGAAATAGGTGGAGTACAAGTGATTTGAATGTCTTGCAATGTTTGCATCATCCAAAGGAGTTGTGTGCAGCAAGATGCAGTAGCCACATATTCTGCTTCAGCTGTAGATAATGCAATTGAACTGTGTTTCTTGCTGAACCAAGATACTAATCTGGAACCCATAAAGAATGCACCACCACTAGTTCTTTTTCTATCATCCACACTTCCTGCCCAATCTGCATTTGTATAAGCATGAAGTGTGAGATCTGTATTTCTAGGATACCATAAGCCATAGTTTTTAGTTCCTTGAAGATACTTGAAAATTCTCTTAACTGCCTGAATATGAGTTTCCTTTGGATTTGCCTAAAATCTTCCAACTATTCCCACTGCATGCATGATGTCTAGCTGGGTACCTATTAAATAGAGCAGACTTCCAATCATGGATCTATAGGTTGGTTGATGCATTGCTGCTAATTCATCATTTGCACTAAGGTTGCATCTTGTTACCATAGGGGTACATATTGGTTTCGAATCCTCCATCCCATATTTATTCAAGATCTGCTTGAGGTACTTGGTTTGTGATAGAAAAATATCATCTTTGTTTTGTTGGACTTGTAAACCAAGAAAATATGTGAGCTCACCAAGCATGGACATTTCAAACTCTTTTTGCATCACCAAGGCGCAAATTGACTCATGTCTTCTTCATTGCTACCAAAGATGATATCATCAACATACACAACAAGTATTAGCAACTTATCATTGTCAATTTTTATATATAGATTGCTATTTGTTGAACCTTTTTGTAAAACCTTGTTGATGGAGGCACTTATCCAAGCGATAATACCAAGCCCTTGGAGCCTGTTTAAGGCCATAGAGAGACTTTTTGAGCCTGCATACAAGTTTTGGATCATTTCCAAGGATAAACCCATCTAGTTGCTCAATATACACTTCTTCTTCTAAGTCTCCATTTAGAAATGCAGATTTCACATCCATTTGATATACTTTGAACTTCTGAAAGCTAGAAAGAGCAAGGAACATTCTATGGCATCAAGTCTAGCAACTGGTACAAAAGTTTCTTCAAAATCTATACCTTCTTGTTGAGCATACCCTTTGCAAACAAGTCTAGCCTTGTTTCTAATAACATATCCATTCTCATTCAGCTTGTTTTTGAATATCCATTTTGTCCCTATGACATTCTTATCATTTGGTCTAGGAACCAACTCCCAAGTATTACTCTTTCCAATCTGATCAAGTTCTTCATTCATGGCCTTGACCCAACATTCATCTTTGCATGATTCACTTACATTTTGTGGTTCAGTGGAAGAAAACAATGCTAGATAGCTTGAAGCTTCTGAGATAGTTCTTCTTGTTTGTACACCTACCTCTTTCTGCCCCAAAATTTGAGTTTCTGGATGATTCTTCTGAACGTACCTTGATGGAGTCTTTTCTTCTACCCTTATCTGTTCTTCTGGTGCCTCATGGGTTTATTCTTCATCATAAATCTGATTTGGTGTTGAAGGATAGTCCTCATCATCTTTGAAATCTTCGGATTTTACCTGCCTAGGAATGTTTCCTTCTTCATCAACCACTACATCAATACTTTCAACAATTTTTCCAAGTCTTTTATTGTAACATTTATATCCTTTGCTGTGAGGAGAGTAACCAAGGAGAATGCCTTCATCTACTCTAGGTTCAAACTTGCCAAGGTTTTCATCAGTCCTTTTGATGTAACATTTGCTTCCAAAAATTTTGAAGTATTTTACCGTAGGAGTCTTACCATACCAAAGTTCATGAGGAGTTTGAGTGCTATTCACCCTGACATTTGTCTTGTTGAGAATAGTAATTGCAGCAAATGCAGCTTCACTCCAGAAGGTTGCGGGAGTTCCAGACTCATCCAGCATAGCATGATCCATTTGTTGAACAGTTCTGTTCATCCTTTCCACTACTCCATTTTGCTGAGGAGTCCTTGCAGTAGAGAATTCCCTTCTTATTCCATGTTCTTCACAAAAATTGAAAAATTCATTTGAGGTAAATTCCCCTCCTCGATCACATTTGAGGCATTTGATTCTACAATATGATTCGTTTTCAACCAAGGCTTTGAATGCTTTGAATTTTTCGAAGGCTTTGTCTTTATGCTTTAGAGGTCCTATCCAACACATCCTAGAAAAGTCATCAATGAACACTATGAAGTATTCTTCTCCTCGAGGTGACCTTTTCCTAGATGGACCACATACATCAGTATGGACAAGTTCAAGTGGCCTACTAGCTGATCGTTCCTTCTCAGGGAAATTAGTTCTGGTTTGTTTACCAAACTAACATGATTTTCATATTGTATTGTCTGGAATTCTGATGTCAGGGAGATCATGAACCGCCTGATATTTGCATGCTTTCCTTATCTAAGAGAAGCTTAGATGTCCCAATCTTCTGTGCCATAGCCAGTGTTCATCATTCTTACTTAGATAGCATTTTTGTTGTCCTCCCTTGAGTATGTATAAGTTATTTGGAGTTCTTATGCCTTTGATTACTGTTTCTCCTGTATCAAGCTCACGAACAATACATCCATTTGATGAAAATATGACCTCATTTCCTTGATCACACATTTGACTGAAACTCAATAGATTATGCTTTAAGCCATCAACATACATAACATTTCCAGCTTTGACCTTTTCTTTCAAAAGAACAGAACCTTTACCGTTTATGAGTACAGGGGTTTCATTTCCAAATGAGACCTTTCTTTCCTTTTCTAAGGCACTATATGACTGAAGTTTTTCTTTATCACCTATCATATGCTTCGAGCATCCACTATCGATGTACCACTGATTTTCCTGTCCTTCCACATATAATGCTATCCCACATCTTTCTGGTTGTGGTTCTTTCTTTCTCCATGTTTTGGGACTCAATGAAGCTTGCTCCTTCTAAGTTGTTTGCCGAAACCTACTCCTGCATTCAGAATCTTCATGACCGAAGTTGTTACAAATAGAACATTCTATTTCATTCTCAAGAGCAGAAAAGTTATTGTAGGTCCTTTTCATGATCCTAGTCATACTCCTTTGTTTTTGAGCTTCTCTATTCATGATGGTCTTGTAGGCAATGCATTGAGTAGCTTTGTGTCCAAAGTTATGACAAGAGAAACATTGGTCATTGAAGAAATTCCTTGCGATTATCAAACCTGCCGACCAAATGATTGTAGTTTCCATTGACATCCATTCTTGAGGCAAATTGAGAGTGATTTACCTGTGGTTGGTTGTAGCTTCTAATTATCCTTGAAGTATATTACCCCTGATTTACTTGGTGATCTCTGTTCATTCTTGAAGTAAATTGTCCCTGATTTACCTGGTGATCTGCATTATTCTTTTGTTGTTGATTGTCAACCTGTTCACTTCTCCTTGCTGCATCAAGATAACTTTTGGAGGTGGATGCCTTCTGTGCTTGAGATGCTTCTTCAGTATATCCAAGACCTGTCTTGATTAGAGGAGAACGCTGCACTTTGATAATCTCATCTAAAGTTTCAGATCCTTTAGAAAATCTAAGATTAACAGCTTTTGATTTCTCAATATCTTTTCTAAGTCCCACAATTTCACATTCTAACTTTTCATTGTGTTTTTCCCTTTCAGCAAGTTGAAATGTCAGAGTATCTATAATCATATTATTTTCTTCTAAACAAATTTTAAGTTTAGAAATTTCTTCATAAAGACCTTCTTCATCTATAGCATCCAAGAAATCATCATCTTCAAAAGCCATCAAAAGTCTATAATCATTACATTGTTCATCTTCATCACTATTTGAAAGTCCATCACTGTCTTCATGTGTATAATAGCTCTTCTTACTTTCATTCTGTTTTCTGTTCCATCTAATTGGTTCCTTACCTTTGTCAAGCTTATCTTTATGAGGACACTTGGCAGCATAGTTACTGACTCTTCCACAAGCAAAAAATTTGAAAGGTAGCTTACCTCTGAATCTTCCAGAACCCCGTTGAAGGTTCTTGACAAAGTTTGATTCTTCCTCTCCTTCTGACATATGTCCTGACTCATTGTAATCTCCTTTTCCTGTGGCTTTGAACGCGGCTTCTCACCTATCTGATGGTCCCCCTTTTCTCATTTCAAAAGCAGTTAGGATTTCGTACAACTGCGACATGGTAATGCTCTGTAGATTTTGCTTTTCTTCTATGGCAGAAACTTTTGATTCAAACTTAGAAGACAAAGATCTTAGAACGTTTTCAACCAATGTAACTTCTTTTATTTCTTCACCCAAGTTTTTCATACAATTAACAATCTCATCTATACGTAAGAAATAGTTAGCCGCACTTTCATCATTGTGCATTCTGATATTTTCATACTGAATTCTGAGAGTTTGTAGTTTTTCCCATTTTACCTGATCATCTCCTTCATAGCTCAAAACGATCTTGTCCCATATTTCTTTTGCAGTTTTTAGCTGCATAACCTTGACGAATTCTGATTGAGATAGACTCCCTAATAGAGTATTGACTGCCTTTGCATTTGTTTCATACTGGTTCTTACTAACCGTATCTATAGGAGTTGTTGATGGAAATGCATATCCTGTTTCCAGGATATCCCAAACTTCAGTACCAATAGATTGAAGATAGGCTATGATTCTTACCTTCCAATAGACGAAGTTGCTCCCATAAAAAATTGGTGGCCTGATCGATGCCTCTTTTTCGTAGTTGCTCATGATGATAGATCTTCCTTCAAGCGATCAAGCTTCTTCTGAAGGACCTGCTTTGATACCAATTGTTGGAAATAATACTGAGGGGGGGGGGTGGTGAATCAGTATTATTAGGTCAATTATTTTTCATTTCACAATCATATTTGTACGCGCTACTTCAGTTAGTGAAAACCGCGTATGTAAGCAACTATAGTTAAGTAAACCAGCGTATAACCAGCAGACTTGTAATTTAAATAATTCTTCAGATGTTGATCATTAATCTATGCATCAAACCATATAAACAGTAACCAGGGATAGTAAAACAAAACAGGTAGTCACACATAAGAACACAAGATATAAGGTGGAAACCCAATGTTGGTGAAAACCACCTATTGCAATTCGTCTCTATCTTCTTTTAATTAGAAACTTCTTTTTACAATGTTTTTGTACTGCTCCAGTATTGTACCAGTACACAGGCTGCTACCTGCAGAAGGCTACAACCTTCTCTCATTCTCCAGCTTCTCCTAGAAGGGAGCTACAACCCCCTTAGCTCTTGTACTAGCTGAGGTACTAGTACGTAGGTGCTAACCTACACAATGCTACTACCTTCTCTTTTCTTACAGGAACCACGTTTCATAAATTTTCAGACTGGATCCATGAATAACATCAATCAAACATCAAGTATATCTACATCAACCAATCTCCTTTGCACCAAAAAAACTGAATCAAATAGACACCTCTCTGAATGTTGTACCCAGAAAACGGTAACAGTAACCAGACACCAATTCTAAACCCAGAACACTGCGACAATAAACAGAAGTAGCTAAAACATATTTCAAGAGACGTACGCTACTTCAATGTGTACCATCTGCGTGCATACACTTCTGAATTAAGGCCAACCCGCGCATACGTTATTTTGAATTACCAAACCAGCGTGTATACGCGCCTTTGCTTTGCTAAACCTGTGTACAGATCTATAAAAGATAATTTATCCTCTTCACTTATTCAGACACCAGTTATACCCAAATTATCAGATTTATATATCAAGTCAAACACCGAATATAACAGATCAAAATCACACAAAGATACTATTATTCAAGCCTTAGGATCTTGACCCATCAATAGAACTTATCCTTCTCCTTGTGCTTAGGTTCCTCCTTGATTTAGATCCAGCTATAACCCAATGACCTGTGTTCTAGATCCTGCCTTTCAAAAGATATTCAATGCTTCAGTGAATGCCTTTGCCCAATGATCTCCTTCCCATTTTATAGTCTTAGGCCTTACTCAATACCATGGTCGAAAACCACTTAGAACCAATACTTGGGGCACAATACCTGGGTTTAATACTTTGGACAAGATAACATGGTCCAAAACCATAGGTCCATATACCAAGGACCAAATACTATGGACTAAAATAAGTTTTCCCACATGTCTGCAATTTTCCGTGCATGAAAGTGCGTGCATACACATACGCGACTTTTGATCGGCAATCTTGCGTGTATATGTGACTTTGTCAAAGGGAACCTACATATACTTCTTTTTCTTTCATTCTGAGAGTCTAGACAGTGATCTGCCATCTGAGTGAGTTGCCATCAAGGACAACACCTGTGTCATAGTGCCAAATCAGTGTCATAATGCCAACACCTCCAGCCATAGATACCCATCGTGCACTAGGCAGAGCAGCTGCTTGATGATGAAAATCATGATGGGCATACAGTGGAAATGTGGTATCCATAAAAAGTGCAGCAACCCAACCTTTTCCACACTGCATAGCAATTTTTTCAGCTTTAACGTGATCACCGCCTCCTTAGTATTCTACTTCATCAGAGTCGCTATCTCTCGGTTCGAGAACTTCTCGCTGTCCATGAGATCCCAATCTTTGAATTTCATGGTTGGCACGTAGCCTAGGTGCGTGCCCTCGAATACGATATTGTCGGGGAGGAACGGGGTCTGGAGTGAACTCTTCATTGCATCCGAATCCTTTGGTACTTTGGTCTTCCCTTTTGAAAATTATATATTACGGAGCAATGGAACACATAAAATATTGCAGAAATATAAACACAGAAAACGCAAAAAACAAGAGAGACACAGATATACATGGTTCACCCAGTTTTGGCTACGTCCACCCCAAACAGCCAGTCCTTCCTTTCTATTATCCAGCAAAATGAAGAGACACAACCTACAGCAAATTCGCTGTAATATCCTATGTTTTCTCTCACAGTCTCACCTCTCTGTTTCTTGCTCAAAGAATACACATCTATCACACAGCCTCAAATACAATACCCTCATACAAAGAGAGGGGTTTCCTTCTAGGGCAAAAAAACCCTAAACTAAACATAAGTTCTACCGTTAGATCATCCGCCTAATGAACGACCCAGATTGACTAGAAATTACTATACTTTTACAAGGCAATTTTACAGTTGTTTTTAGCTTCGGGGGCACGCTAGGGGGGCGCTCCCAAAGGTCGCAACCACCCCCCCTAGACCCCCCCTGCAGCGAATATTTTACGGGCGGTGTTGCCGCCCCCATTTTGAACTGGGGTCCTATGTGGCGATACCTTTGAATATAGAAGATAATCAGGCTCCACACCCAACAATCTCCCACTTGGAGACTGATTGTAGCAACTCCATCGCTGCTCCATTTGCTGGAAAATGAATCCTCTTTGGACCTGGCTGTTTCTCATCTTCATCGTCATCCTTGAAGACCAACTGAAACTGAGCATATTCTCAGTTTCTCCCTGGTTACAAATTTTGTTAGCATATCTGCAGGATTCTGGCTAGTGTGTATCTTTTCCAGCTTCAACTCTCCATCTTCCAACACTGATCGTATGAAATGGTACTTGAGCTGTATGTGTTTAGTCCTAGAATGAAATGCTGAGTTCTTTGCAAGATGAATGGCACTTTGGCTATAACTGTATAACGTGCCCATATCATGCTCCTTACCCAATTCACCCATAAACCTTTGTAACCAAATCATTTCTTTACTAGCCTTTGTAGCAGCAACATACTCTGCTTCTGTTGTTGAAAGTGCAACAACACTTTGGATTTTTGAAACCCAACTGACAGTTGTTCCTCCAACAGTAAATACATATCCTGTAGTGCTCCTCTTGTTATCTCTGTCACCTGCCATTTCTGCATCAACATATCCTTGTAGGGAGATGTTTGAACCACCAAAGCATAATGCTTGATTTGTGGTACCTTTCAAATATCTTAGAATCCATTTCAGTGTCATCCAATGTTCCTTTCCTGGATTGTTCATGTACCTGCTTACAACTCCCACTACATGTGCAATATCAGGCCTTGTGCAGACCATTGCATACGTTAAGCTTCCAACTGCTGATGCATATGGAACTTTAGACATATAATCCATGTCTTCTTGGGTCTTTGGGCACATTTCCTTGCTAAGTTTGAAATGGCTAGCAAAAGGTGTACTAACTGGTTTTGCATTGTGCATGTTAAATCTTTTCAACACCTTTTGTATGTACTCATTCTGAGACAATGTTAATTTACGATTTTTCCTGTCTCTAGTTATTCTCATACCAAGGATTTGTTTTGTAGCTCCCAAATCCTTCATTGCAAATGAATTTGCCAATTTTCCTTTGAGCACATTTATTTTCTGCATGTTAGATCCTGCAACAAGCATGTCATCTACATACAATAACAATATAATATAGCTGCCATGATTTTGCTTTTTCAAATAAACACAATGATCAGAGTGACATCTAGTATAACCTTGTTTAGACATAAACTTGTCAAATTTTAGATACCACTGCCTTGGAGCCTGTTTTAAGCCATACAAGCTCTTCTTCAACCTGCACACTAGTTTCTCCTTCCCTTTCACCTCATATCCTTGTGGCTGCTACATATATATCTCTTCCTCCAAATCCCCATGGAGAAAGGTTGTATTTACATCTAACTGCTCAAGATGCAAATCTTCAGCTGCTACAAGACTTAAAATAGTTCTGATTGAAGTCATTTTAACAACAGGAGAAAATATTTCATCAAAATCAATACCTTTCTTCTGTGCAAACCCCTTCACCACAAGTCTAGCTTTATACCTCCGTTTTCCTCCATCTTCTTCCTTCAGCCTGTAAACCCATTTATTCTTCAATGTGGTTTTTCCTACAGGCAACCTGACTAAATCCCAAGTATGGTTATGCATTAAGGAGTCCATCTCTTCTTCCATGGCTACCTCCCACTTCTTCCTGCTTTCAACCTGCATTGCTTCTTCATAACATTCGGGTTCACCAGAATCAGTCAACAATAAATAATATAATGAAGGAGAGTATCGTTTAGGGGGTCTACTTATCCTGGTATATCTTCTAACACCACTTTCAGGTGTTTGGGGTGCCTGTTGTTGTTGTGGTGGTTGCTGTTGTTGTGGTTGTTGATTATTATTATTTTCAGGCACCTTTACTTTTTCAGTGATTTCATCAAGAACTGCGTATTCCTTGTTTTCCTTTTCCTGCAACTTATTCTTATACAAGACCTTTTCATTGAATATTTCATCTCTGCTCCTAATGATTTTGTGATTTTTGTAATCATATAAGCGATAACCAAAATCATTAACACCATATCCAATAAAGGTACATTTCTTTGACTTTTCCTCAAGCTTTGTTCTATTTTCTTTATCAATATGGACAAAGGCCTCACAACCAAATGGCTTTAAAATAGAGTAGTTTACCTTTTTACCTGTCCATGCTTCCTCTGGAACACCACCATCCAAGGAACTTGAAGGCCCTCTGTTTATTAGATAAACAACAGTATCTACAGCATCTACCCAAAACTGTAAAGGCAATTCTGCATGCAATCTCATGCACCTTGCACGCTCCACGATTGTTCGGTTCATCCTTTCTGACACACCATTTTCTTGTGGTGTTCTTGGAACTGTCTTCTCTCTGTGAATTCCATGCTCTGAACAGTACCTATCAAAATCTTTGCTGCAATATTCACCTCCATTTTCTGATCTAAGACACTTCAATTTCTTTCCTGTCTCAATCTCAACCAAAGCTTTCCATTTCTTGAAAGTATCAAATACATCAGATTTATTCTTAATACAATAAATCCAAGTTTTTCTAGTTGCATCATCAATAAAAGTAACATAATAACGAGAGCCACCGAGAGATGATATCTGAGCAGGTCCCCATACATCTGTATGCACAAGCTCTAATTTTTCATTCTTCTTTTCTTTCCCAACTCTGAGAAATCTGACTCTCTTCTGTTTTCCATAAATGCAATTCTCACGGAAGTCCAAATCAACATTATTCAAACCTGTCAACAAATTCCTTGAGTGAAGAATCTTCATCCCCTTTTCACTCATGTGTCCAAGCCTATGATGCCATAATGCTGCATCTGCTCCTTTGGAAGTTAAAGCATTAACAGAGTTAGAAATACCATTGCATAAATACAATGTACCAACCTTTTCGCCTTTTGCTATTACCAGGGCTCCTTTGGTGACCTTCCAAGCTTTATCTGTGAAAGTTGTCACACAACCTTCACCGCCTAACTGCCCTGTTGAAATCAAATTTTTCTTTAGATCTGGAACATGCCTTACCTCCTTTAATAGCCATTGGTTTCCATTCTGCTGTTTTACAAGAACCTTACCCATTCCAATGATTTTACAGGGTTTATCATCACCCAGATGAACTTGTCCAAAATCTCCTTGAACATAGTCATGAAAGTATTTCTTATTAGGTGTGGCATGGAATGAAGTCCCTGAATCTACCACCCAGGAATCAGTAATATTTTCGAAAGAAAGAATCAAAGCATCTTGGAACACCTCACCTGTCACATTTGCTTCATGATTGTTTTCTTGCTGTGCATCTCCTTCTTTTCCCTTCCGAGATCTACAGTCTTTCTTTAGGTGTCCTTTCTTTCCACATTTCCAGCACACTATCCCCGATCTGGACTTGGATCTACCTTTCCTTGATTTACTGCGATATCCTGAGCTCTTTCCTCTTTCCATTTTTCTTCCTCTAGACTCTGCACTCAAAGCATTTCCCAATGTCTCACCGGAGCTTTTCCGTCGCATTTCCTCGCTAAGGATAGCACCGACAACATCATCAAACTTTAAAGTACTAGATCCAGAAACAAAGTTACTAATGGCCATTACCAAACCATTCCAACTTTCTGGTAATGAGCACAAGAAGAACAGAGCTCTAACTTCATCACCAAAGTTTACCCCTACAGAACTTAACTGACTTGTAACTGTATTAAAATCATTTAAATGGTCTGCAACAGATCCACCTTCCAACATCTTCATATTAAATAACCGTTTCATAAGAAATACCTTGTTTGAGGCCGAGGGTTTTTCATATAGTTTCGACAACGTCTTAATCAAACCCTCTGTCGTGGTTTCCTTCGAAATGTTGAAGGCGACTGACACAGCAAGGCACAACCGTATTGTTCCGAGTGCCTTTCTATCGAGAAGGTTCCATTCTTAGTTTGTCATACCCTTCGGCATCTTTTATTTTCCGCCCAATGGTAGGTATAGATCTTTCTGATACAGGTAATCTTCCATCTACATCTTCCACAGCGAGAAGTTTTTGCTGTTAAATTTCTCAACCCTAAACTTACCATCTTCTTCCATTTCTCCCACTCGAACCAGGAACCCTTCTTTCCTGCGAGTTTATCAGCGAAATAGACCTTCGGCTCTGATACCAGTTGTTATAAAATTATATATTACGGAGCAATGGAACACATAAAATATTGCAGAAATATAAACACAGAAAACGAACAAAACAAGAGAGACACAGATATACGTGGTTCACCCAGTTTGGGCTACGTCCACCCCGAACAACCCGTCCTTCCTTTCTATTATCCAGCAAAATGAAGAGACACAACCTACAGCAAATCTGTTGTAATATCCTTTGTTTTCTCTCACAGTCTCACCTCTTTGTTTCTCGCTCACAGAATACACATCTATCACACAGACTCAAATACAATACCCTCATACAAAGAGAGGGGTTTCCTTCTAGGGCAAAAAACCCTAAACTAAACACAAGTTCTACCATCAAATCATCCGCCTAATGAATGGCCCAGATTGACTAGAAATTACTATACTTTTACAAGGCAATTTTACAGCTGTTTTTAGCTTCGGGGGCGCTGCCCCCGAAACCCCCCACCAGGGGGGGGCTCCCAAAGGTCGGAGCCGCTCCCCCCTGGACCCCCCCTGCAGCGAATATTTTACGGGCGGCGTTGCTGCCCCCATTTCGAACTGGGGTCCTATGTGGCGATACCTTTGAATATAGAAGATAATCAGGTTCCACACCCAACACCTTTCCACAAAGGTACATATGCGGGAAGTTTTGCTGCAGAGCACAACGGTTGGATATCCTCCTCCACGTCTTCTTCTTATTTTGCGGCGGTAATCAGGGACTGAAAGTCTTCTTCTTCCTCATCTGTTTCAATTGTGACTGTCTTCCCCTTTTCTTCCATTGATAACTTGTTGTGCCGCGGATTCCTTGGGGACATGCGTACTAGACCCATTACCTATTTATCCTTCTTCGGCCGTGGCATCCATAGTGATTTGGGGATTTTTGTGACCACCCTAGTGCCCTAGGGAACATCCTATACCATGGGGGTCTACGCGGCCTCACCGACAATCCCCTCTTCAACTCCCAACCCATCCTTAGTGGCCGTCATCATCTATACCGTATTCTGTTTCTCGCAAACTTAGGGGCTTACTTATCGCTCGGCTCTCAACACTTTGTGCTCTGCTCAAATGCTTAGTTCTCAAATGACCAAGTGTTGTTTGTTGGCTAGCCCTTTGAGTTTTATAGCCCCTTTCGAATTTGAATTCGATCGTTCCCCCCAATTTTGGATCATTAATGCTTTGTTGGCGACAGATTTTCCCAAACCTTTCTCATAACTCGCGTCTTAAATGCCTATCGCCCGCTCAATTTGGCCTCAAATCGGACATCCCGTCATGAATAGTGACACCAAAGGTCACTTCCCAAACAACCTGCATGGTAGCACAGCCCTCCATGCACCGTCGCAAACCCTATGATGTTCTGATTTTGTGCACATCTCCCAGAGCACGCAGCTCCCAGGCAGAATAATTTATAGTCCCGTGCTCCCTTTCAACTACCTGGAGTGCTAAGACTGTTCTTCCTATGACTAGTCAGGTGGTCGCACCACCTGTGTGAGGCTCCATCTCGTCCTTTTTCGTGGTTCGCAGAGAATCCTCATCTGCCATTGTGGTGATCAGCACCGCACGCTCTTCTATTTGCAATGTGCTACCCTGGTTACTGCGTTTGGCGATATGCAGTTCCAACCACGACAACAGGCTAACCAATTCTCGGCGATAGTCCTCCAATTTGTCAGTATGATCGTACGCACCTTGCCTTGCCATCATTGGTTTATCGATGAGAAATGCATCCTTTATTTCATTTTCCAACCTCTTGACCTTTACGTCCATTAAAGCACTTTTCTCTCTTAGCCATACCCAATATTTTCCAAGTTTGCGAAGTCTAAAGTTTCCCCGTTGAATTTCTTCCTGAAGTCTTATATGTTCAATTTCTTGTGGTTGCATGATTTCTTCATTCTGAGCTTCACTCATTGTCGAATCTACGAGTGTTGTTACGTGCGGATTCATCTTTGCATGCTCCTCAGAGATTACAGTCCCTGCTTCATCTCGCAGCTTTGGAATTGCTCATAGGGTCAAGTTTTTGCACATGGTCCTATAGGCCCATCGAACCACTGGTACGTGCAGGTCCCAGTTAGTGCATTTCACACGGTGGACCCTGTTTAGCACTTCGCACACCTTGTCAAATGCTTCCCTGCGGATAATCTTTAGCATGCTTCATCATTCCTGCTGTGGCGTTTTGTTCCTGTTTTCTATCATGGGGGCGGTGTGCTTTTGTGCAGGCTGCGTACCATACATCCGTACCCATATGGAAAGGTGGGAATGCAAGGTGTTTTTCCCCTCATAACCGACTCTCATCTGTAGCTAAGGATTTCCAAATTGTATAGGCATCCCCTTCTGCATTCGTGCCAGTCCCCGAAACTTTGTTGGTGCATACCCCACCACCTTACGGACGTAGCACGCAGTGCCCATTTCAGAGAATTGAACCTCTGTTGTTCTAGCACTTCGATTTCAAATTCATTTAGGAATTCATCCACCACTTTCAACCAGTCGTACCTAGGCATCCCTTATCTTTGTTGTCATGCAACGTAGTGATCTTACCATCATGTTGTAATTGAGCGTGGTTACTTCGTGTAACCGATTCTGCCATCGCTCTATTTCTTCGTTTGAATCCGAAGTGCAGGAGCTTTCACTCTCCCATGAAATCCTACCATCTGCTATTGGATTCACCCAATCCTGCTCTCAAGCAGTTATCTTGTAGATATAGTCGAGATCATCATCACTATCATTGTCACGCACCGGTTCTATGTAGCACACTCCTTCTGCAGGGTCTAAAGATACCACTACACATAGTGATTTTTTCTCAAAAATCATTTTGCACTTCTTTAGATTTATTAATCCATTCATATCAGTGGCCCAATCTATTCCCAGTAGCGTGAGATACGGATTTCTATTATCGACAATCTCTATCACTTCGAAATCTGCCAGTGCGCTAGCACCTTTGACATCTATTGTTCTCCCCTACAATCTTCCCATTGGTAGGATCTTCTGTTGGTTCTCCATTCACAATTGAATATGATACCATTATAGCGTGGGTCTTCCCATACATTACCATGTTTGTTTTGGTAGTACATTCGTGTCTGATCCAAGATCTAGAATTACTTGATCCATTTCGTACTCTCTGATTTGTGAAGTCAATCTCATTTCCAATCCTGTTCGTAATGCATGCTTTGCAATTTTCTAGACTATGCACGGTTCTCCTGACCTGACGCACCTAGTGATAAGTTCCTGCAGTCCCTTTACAGCCTTGCTGTCATGAAATAGTTTCATGCATGTCTCCAGAATGGTAGTGAGCATTGAAGGATCCATCCCTGGTTGTACTTGATCCTTATTACCTGAAGTGGAGGCCTCCATGAAGCTCTTCTTAGCTTCCATGAATGTCTCCTTCGCGCGCTCCAAATCAAATTCATGTTCCTTTGTCGGAGCCTTGCGAAACCATGCACTTTCTTTTGGCTACTTACCTATGTCATCTTTGGTTGTGATACCACTTCAAAGCACTATGTTTACATTTGGGTCCTCTTCATGTGGCTCAGACCTCATCATTTGTAGGTTCTGAGTTGGGGGAGGCTAGAGTACTCCTTTATTGCGCAACCTCGCTATTAGTGTAGGGCAGTCCTCTGTCTCATGATCAAATTGGGTAAAGTATAAACATGATGCTCTCGTCAAATTCATACAATAGCGGGCATAGTGCCCTGGCCCTCCGCAATTGTAACAAATTAGTTGTTCGCGACCCCTTCCTGGTCCCATTCCACCTCGACCTCATCTGCGCCCCTAAAATCCAGCACGTGCCATCCCTGCATTCGGTTCGAGGGATCGCGTTTCTATCTACACTCTATAGGTAGGGGTCCAATCCATTGTCATCTCATAACTTCTGCAGGTGTGCTCATCATGGCCTACCGACCTGCAGAAATTACAGAATAATTGCTGGGACATCTGGGTATACTTCTACAATAGGTGACAGTTATCTGTAGTGTGTTCTCCTCCTATCTGACAAATCATGCACCATAGTGTAGGCACCATGCTTGGTCCTCCTTGTGCCTCTGGTCTTAATGATATTGGCCCTCTTCCTGCCAAGTAATTCGCAAAAACTGGACAGTGGTCCTTGTCATGCCCCTGGCCTTTACATTTTATGCACCATACCTCCTCGCGCACCTCTAGCCAAGTTGTCCTGTCTTGTTTCAAACTCTGCATTTCCCAACACAAATTTTCCAGTTGCACATGGATTTGTTAGACTCCCAGACCAGGATCTTGTAAAGGGGTCTCATGCAATCTCATTGCAATCTCCAAAGCTTCGGCCTGGGTGGATAGCTTTTGTTGTGACAGCGACGTCCTTAAATGCGGTGTTAGTGATGCTACTAACCATGCACGGTGTTGTCCATCTGTCAAGGTCATGTTAGCTTCATCAATCATACTCATTAGTCTCTGGTCCAGATCCCATGGGGTCTCGCTTGGAAGCATCGCGATTTCCTTAAACCCGATAATCGATTATGTCTCTGATCTTATCCTGCTAAATTCCCTGTTCAGCACGGCCTGGATATTTGTGATTCCTACATTTGGATGGTCATTAGAATGCTTATTGTACCACGTTAGTGCGCAATCCTGCAACATTATTACAAGTGTTTCCTTCTTTATATTGTCATCCATGACTCCTTGTGCTTCCCATACAGCCCTTACTACAAACCAAAATTGGTCCGGATCTTCATTTCCTACTCCTCTGAATATTTGCAGTTTGATCGTGTTCGCCATATTGAACTGTGGTGGTGGCGGAGGTGGTGTGGGTGGAGATGGGGGTGTTGATGGTGAAACTTAGATCCTCACTCTATTTATACAGTCCCATGGTCTATGGACCATGGGTAGGCCTACACTACATTCAAAACTTAGGGCGGACAACCCTATGACTCTAACATACAATTCACGCTCCGCGACCACAATTCACAGAGTTTTTACAACAATATTACTCAAAAGTTGGGCTTTGAGCCCCAAAACATGTTGTGGGGGGGTTCCATTCCCAACAGATGCCTTTGCATGCTACCTTGGGAGAAGCAATCCATGCATGCAAATCAGTTTTTCTCAATCTCGGAGGGAACCAATCAACCTGGAGGAACATGCATCGGTTTGCGAGCCTGGAATGCAATCTGCGTAGTTTTTGGGCTGAGAATAGATGGTTGTCCCATAGGGATTGTGCAATTTCTAAGAGGAACAGGTGACTGTCTCCCAGGATTGCGCAATTTTTGGGCTAAGCAACTGTCTTGGGTCAGACTTCGCAATTTTCTCAAGGAAGCCTATCTGACTGCATCTTGCAATTTCTGAGCCCAGTAGGTTGCCTAGTTAGATTTGTGCAATTTCTGCTAGCTATTGGGCTAGCTATCCTAGAGGGATTTCACAACTTCTAGGCTGAGCAGATGACTACTGCCTAGAATTGCGCAATTTCTAGGCTGAGCAGCCCTGCTAGGCTAGATTACGTAATTTTTCCAGTGAAGGTTGACAGGCAGTGTTAAGGGAGAATGTCCCCTGGGGTCTTGGGTTAATACCCTAGCAGAGTGGGGGTTATCTATAAAGGAAAACAAGCATTCCACATAGCCAAGATGCTAATATAAACAAACTAAGCGAAGAGGGGTGCACCTGGGGGTCCTTCGTTTGGGGAGATCCAGCTAGGATCCAAACCCTCTTGGAGTTCCTTTTGCTCCTTCGACCTGCAAAATAATCAATTCAAGAAAGCACAACACTATATGGACTAAACATCATAAAGAAATCAACTTCATATCATATTGAAAGTTAGTTATGCAATTGAAATAATCATTCATTTGTAAATCATAACATTGATATCATAAACATGGAGAAGATTCATATCAGGAACAAGACAATTGTTTCTTTTATTATAGATAACTAAAGTACATAAAGGAATGATTTCACCTGAGTCTTCCTTTCGCAGGATCCAAGCGGAACATCCTCCAGATTCGTCCAATATCAAGCCTTCAACAAGCTCCTTCCATAACTCACTCAAAGATATATCAACAAATGGAGAGACATCATAACTCAAGGAAACAAGGGTTTCCTGTAATGGGGGAAGTGCTGGAAGCACAAGGATCTTCAGACCTGATCTGGGATAATCTCAACAGAGTGATTTTTCTCTCTATTCTCTCCTCCCATAGGCCTTCCCATTGAAGCCTTTTTATACATCTCCCAAAGTAGTTTTTTAGTTGGGAATTCGTTGGGAATAGTTGGGCCACGGGCACTAATAGGTAATCAGCAGGTAAAACCCGCAATATCCACCCAAAATTAAGGAGATTTAATTTTTTTAAGTGTTTTAAGACATATATGTGGGTTGGGTATACACAGACCCACATACACACGTGTTTAGCTCAGGGCAATGTCGCGTATAGGGAGTAAAACACTGTTTTTTAAGTATTTGGACTAGGTCTGGAAGGAGGGGTTGCCCTAGGCCATGAGTGCAGCATCACAAACATCAAGAGTGATATTTGGAGCTATAACAGGTGGGATTGTGCAATTATGGAGCCCAGCGAGCTGCCAATTAGGATTGCACAATTTCTGGAGGGAAGGCAGGTTCCCCTCGAGAATTCTGCAATTTCTTGAGGGATCTTCTCAGCCTACAGTTGGATCAAGTCTAGACGAACAACCTATGAGGGGGATGCAACAAGCTATCATGCACAGGCTGGAAATTTGCTAGAAAACCAATGAAGCTTGCGTATTTGATAGTGCAAGACATGTTGTTGAGGATGGATGGTAGGGAGGTTCCAAAATGAAGCTAAGGAAAAATTTTGGAGGATGGTTGTAGCTGCTACAACATGTATATATGGTACTAATGTACATATGGTATTGTGTGAATTTCGTAAATGTTGTATTGCGGGCATGCAATACTATTTATGTGCATTGTGTAGTCGTGGTATTGTGACGTGTATTCGTTGTGTTGTACTATGTGTACATATATGTAATGTGTTGTACATTGGGTGTAGGTGTATGTATTGTGTGGTGGTGTACACAGGATGTAGGTGTATGTATTGTGTTATGTTGTACACTGGGTGTAGGTGTATGTGTTGTATGTCAGGTGTAGGTGAATGTATTGCATGGTGTTCTATGTTGTGTGTGGTTGCATGTGTGTGATGCACTCTATGTGTATGTTCACATGGTTGAGTAGAAGGCGTTGGGTGTTTGTCAAGTGTGGCAACCAATCTGGTGTGCATATGAAATAAAGACAAAGTAAAAGCTAAGGATTGATTAAAGGATAAGTATCAGTATTTTATTTTAGTTTATTATGCGTGTGATCTATGATTATGGTTTATGATTTTGATCTATGATGGTTGTGTTTTGAGCTAACATGATGTGATATGTTTATACATGATGATTTGGTCAAAGATGTTAGTTTGACTTGTTGTGATAGGAAGAGAACATAATTGCAAGTGTACCTTGTGGACGAGATACCAATGAGGTATGATTTGAAGTTATTTCAATTTATTTTAATCTGATGGAAGTTATGTGATTGGTACATGAAGCATGGAAATGCCCAGTTGGGTGGTTGAAATCAACGGCATGAATTAGTAGCAATAGTGGAAGGAATTGGAACATGTAGTAGTATGCTAGTAAAGCATTCAGGAGCAGGGGCATTGTGGGACATTGGTACCCAATAGTGTCCATTGATTTCCATGAGAATGCTAGGACCAATATGATGGTTTTAAGGCAGGGATATGTCTGGGCTTTTTATATTTCGATGCGAGGAAGCCTTGCCAAAGGATGGACTTCCTAGGATGGGGTGCCAGCAGAACTTGGAAGGTGTGTGATTGCATAGAAGGGGGTGACCATATTTCTCGAGGGACTGTGTAGCAAAGAAGGGAAGGTCGGGGATGGATTTGTAGGTTTTAACCCTATACAGAAATTACCTACATATGAATTCTAAAAACATAAAATAAAAAATGGCGAGAGCATAAAACACAAAATAGCTATACACAGAGATTTTTCCCTAGATCCCAAAATCGGGACCACCAGATTGATTTTTCATTATATTCCTTTTAATGTTACAATACATATATATACATGTCGAAGCATCTGTAAACCCCAATCCATTAATCCTGGATTTAAATATAACCGTAGTTCCCTTGACCGGATGTAAAAAATACCATGGACAGAAAACCATCAGGCCCAAAACCATGTGTGAAATCCATGCACAAAACCATAGGTAGGTCCACTCACCTAATATAGGGTCCAAAAAAAAATTCCCAGGGCACTAACCTGGACCCCATGCAAGGGGGCTACCCCCCCGCCCCCCGTGACCCTCCCCGTGCATGGGGTAGTCATGGAAATAATATAACACACACCCAACAGGATTTGTTTTGGTAATTAGCATTGCCAGAAGGAATCAAATTCACATTGGAAGTGTGCCCTGGAACAATGAGCCTATAACTATTCACTCAAAGGACAAGTGGTGCAAGATTTCAACATTGGACATTGGATGTAGATTTGACCTTGCAGGGGATTCTGGACTTCCTAGGAAGGAGGTGAATCCTAGTATTATTTTGAGGGTGGAGGTGTGAGCATCTGTATTCCCTTTTTGCAGATGCAAGCATCGTATCCTTTTCTTTGTTGGTTGAGAAAATGTGCATATGTGTATATGTGTGTGTAATTGTAAATATTGTATCAAGCTAGATTTATAAATCTCCATAGACAACATGATTATTTGTTGGGTGAAGCAAATGAATATGTGTGTATGTGTGGTTATTATTGTAAATACCATAATGAGCTATGTTATAAAGATGCAGTAAATGATATGTTTGTCATGTTTTAGTAGATAGTCATTGTAAATACTACAACGAGCTATGTTATAAAGCTTCATGGGTAGTATGTTTTGTTTTCAATCATTTTTTGGTTTGTAGGTGTCATTGAACACTGAGGATGGTGTTCCCCCAAGGGGGAGGGATCTGTAACAGACCTAGTTAAAAATCCATGTAAAAATATATAAGACCACGGTCACAGGACATGTATTCCAAGCTGAATGGTGGGAAAAACATCCTAGTGTGTGTTCATTTGGTTTATTATTGCTAAAGGAATTTGGCAAAGGCAAAGGCTTTGGAAAGGAAAATTGGCATTTATTGGCATTTTATTTATGAAAATAAAGGAAATTAGGAGAAAAGGGAGGTGAAAGGTCACATGTTGCATGTGAGTAGAAAAATGAAGGAAAATAATGGAAAATGAAGAAAATAGAGGCCTCATTAATAAAAAGGCTTCTGAGGATCAATGGGTAGGCTTGGTTACTGTAATATTTTGATAGGTTTTAGTGGTGCTCTCTTATATTCTCTCTCTCTCATACTCTTGGATACATAGAGTTTTCTTGGAGCACTCTTGGAGTAGTTTGGCATACTTTTTTGGAACAAGTAGGCAAAGGAAAAGCAGGAAAGCGCAAGAGGACATCGGGATCAGCAATGACAATGTTTTTCTTACAGGTACCGAGTGCATGTATGTTTCCTCACTAGTTTTGGTATGCATGGAACATGCATGTGGTTTCTTGGTTATGATCTATCATTGGCATGGAGGATTGCCTGGATTGACAGTGTATTTGCCTAGCCTTGCCATTTCCTGGATAACCATGATGTTGTGGGTTTATTTCTTTGTTTTTATGGTTGGTTCTCATGTTTCCTTTAGCTTGGGTTGAGTTACTAGTTCCTGGAAGCCCTAGTTGGACCGATCTATTTTTGTATGATTATTTTTGTTGTGATAATAACAATTACAGATTTATAAGCATGTGCTTGTTTATTGCTTCTTGTGCTGAGGTTTCATTAGCTGTTTATGCATGTAAACAGATAACTTTCCTTAAGTTTAAAGTGACATTCATGAGAAAATAGCTTAAAACACAAATATTGAATAGAATACATTCAAAGTACAACAAACCATCAAAGAGACACTTTAACACAGTGTTTTGATGAAGGAGTTCACCCCTCCTGGGCTAAATCTCCTTGGTCCAGCTTCCATGGCTTGGGCCTCTATATTAGATCAATGTGGTGAAAATGTTGTTTACATATATCTATGGCTCCTGATACCTACAACAATTTGTTTAGAATGTCCAAATTAGCCAAGAACACCTCTTTCTGAGCTCAATTTGGTTGAAAATTGACTTCTCTAGTGTTCAGTCAATATTTTCCTACATTGTTCTCCTACCTAATTTTGGAATATCTCCAGTTAGCCCAGCTATTTTTGGTGGCAGGCCTGAATTTGGGGGCACCATCAAATTTGCCGCTAGATTAAACTCGCATTTAAACTACTCTTAATTAGAGTTAAATCCAGATTAGTGTTAATCCTCGTGATTAACGCGAAAACCACAGAGTTTAAGAACCCAAGCATAACCTCTGGGGAACTTGGTCACATATAACTGTTTGGTGTTATGGTAAGTCGGAACCAGAATCATTGGTTAACCGTTAGAGTTATGGTGATGGTGTTGACATGTGGAGCCATCGCGTTAACTGTTGTGGCCAAAACCATCGGAGCTAACGTAAACACTTTGTGGTTTTGTAACTGTGTTCACAAGGTAACCTTTTGCAGTGTTGTATGGTTGGAGCCGCTGGTTAATATAAAGTTGCGGTTTCATATATGTTGTGTTCACATGGGGAGGAGGGTTGGCCTTCGAGCTAGCCCTCCCATAACCTCCAGCCTCCAAATTGTTACAACTTAAATAGATGTGCAGAATAGTTAGGGTAAGAACTACCCAGTAGCAGAGTTGGTAAGAAGCACAGAAGGTGTGCCAGAGGTCGTGGGTTCAACTCCAACCTCCGCCATAATATTTTTTTCAAACATATATATATCCAACCCGACCTTTGGGAGGTGCCATGTGGCGGACTTCGAGATTTCCATGTGGCATTCTTCCATTGGTTCAAAATAAACCAATAAGAATGCGCCAACACACCACTGTACAAACCAAACAGATAATGCCACTTGTCCATCCCCGACTCGTCATTGACTTGCATTGACCATGCCTAGTCATTTGCCACGTCAGCAGTACAGACTGCTGACTGTGCAGTGGCTAGGAATTTTTTTTGCAAATTTCGCCTATTTAGCAAAGTGATCAGAACACAATAACTTTCTCAATCAAACTCATTTTTCGACGAAACAAGTTGCGTTAGGATCATTTTTCTAAGACGAACATGGTTGTTCAAGTTTCGATCCATTATGAGAACTTTGATGTTTGAGCTAGGTATTGAGCTCCTGCTCATTCCTCCCCACTAGAAGCCTTTTGGACCCCAAAAGATATTATCAATTGTTCAGCAGGTGAGGGTACATCTCCCTCACCTTCTCGGTCTGCAACCATTTGGCTTGAGAAGGATTTTGTCCCTTGAGTCCCACTCTAAGGTATTCGACATCCCCTCTCTTTGAAGTCCTCGTTCTTTTGTCAAGTATGAGATCCTTCTGGAGTTCATCAAGATATTCTAGAGAAAAATCATCTATCAATGGCATATGAACATGCTCTTCTTCATCATCAATCAAAGGAGGCTCAAACAATCTCAAATTCTCAACATTAACAACACAGTATATTTGCATATAAGGAGGAAAATCAAGCTTAAATGCATTGTTACCAATCTTTTCCAGAATTTAAAAGGAACATAATAGATTGGTTTAATATTTTTACCTTCCCCCTGAAGTCTCTCTTTGCTAATATATAACCAAACTTCATCACCAACTTGAAATTTGTGATCATCCCGGTGTTTTTCATGCCTTACCTTGTAGCTACTTTGAATTTTCTCAAGTTGTTCTTGCATTGTATGATGTATCAACTGAATTTTCTTTATGAACTTCCTTGCCTTATGGATATCACTGTGACCATCGATGGAAACATCTTTCTCAAAGATTAAGTCCAATGGCAATCTTGGAAAGTACCCATAACATGCCTCAAATGGCGATGTGTTTGTGGAATAATGATTTGCCCTATTGTATGCATGTTGTATGTAATGCAACTATTCATCCCACAACTTGGGATGTTTGCTGCAATATCCTCTAAGAAGATGAATAATTGTTCTATTGACCACCTCGGTTTGACCATCTATTTGTGGATGAAAGGTTGTACTCTTCTTCAACTTTGTGTCCATCATGCCCCACAAATTTGGCCAAAAAGTCCCACAAATCAAGAATATAGATCACTTACAATAGAAGTAGGAAGACCAAAATGAACCTAAATGTTTTGGAAGAAAAGATGAGTTGTTTGTTCAACTGTAATTTTCTTTTTACATGGTGTTAGTATGCATATTTTGTTGAACCTATCTACAACTACACACAAGTAATCATGACCTTTCCTTGACAATGGAAGACCTCCTACAAAATCCATTGAGATAATCTACCATGGACGTGAAGGTACCCGAAGTGGAGTGTATAAACCAAGTTTCCTATTGCTAGACTTACTTTTAGCACATAAAAGACAGCCTCTTATGAAACGAGAAACATTATCCAACATGCGTGGCCAATAACAATACCTTTGAAGATACGCTACTGTCTTGCCTACACCAAAGTGTGTGCACCTCCCTTATGATATTGTTTCTTTCTTCTCGTGGAATACACAACTTTCCCAAGTGATACAACAAACTGTTATGTACATGATAATCCAACACTTCAATTTGATTTCCTTGACTCAAGCTTGCGTATACTTCTTGAAAATCACTATCATTTACATATTGTTCTATGTAACTTTGATGCAAAACAGAATTATGCTTGAGTATAATAGATGAATTTACAATAGCCTTTGAAAGCATATAACTACCTTATTTTAGATTCCATTTTTATACCTGATAACCAAATGAAATTGTTGTAGAAAACCCATCAATCTGAAATTTCGTGACTGCTACAACTTTGACTATGACTGTAAATATCACAATGGTTGATGGTCGATATGGATGATGGTATCCTTCCCCATCAAATAGTGATTCCATTTCTTAACACAATGTACCAATGCATAAAGCTCTTTTTCATATTTGTGACAGTTAGTTACAACTCCATTAAATATTTCAAAATGAAATGAAATGGGCTTACCATGCTGCAATATAAATTCTCCCATGGCATAATCACTTACATCCGTTTGAATCTCGAATGGTTGTCAAAGATTCGAAAGTGCTAGTATCGGTGCTGAACTTATCTTTTTCTTCAAAGAATCAAATGCTTTCTGTTGTACATCTCCCCAATGGAACACTTTCTTGACACTTGTCAATGCATGTAATGGAGCTGCAATGGAAGAAAAATTAGCAATAAACTTTCTCCAATATTGTGCTGCCCCTAAAAATCTTTTTACCTCTGTAACTGTATTGGGCTTGGCCCAAGTCAGAATGACCTCAACCTTAGAGGGGTCTATCTTCAGCTCACCTCCTCCAACATTGTGTCCCAAATATGCTAAAGAATTCTTGTCAAATTCACACTTTGACATCTTTAAAAACAATTGTTCTTTTCTCAAGACATCAAGTACTTTTTTTACATGCATGACATGTTCATCTCTTGACTTGTTGAATATGAGGATATCATCTAAGTAGACAATGAAAAAATCGTCTAGAAATGGTCTCAATACATCATTCATTACCCTCATGAAAGTAGTTGGTGCATTTGTAAGATCGAAAGGCATAACAAGCCACTCAAACAATCCTTGTTTAATTTTAAATGCAATTTTCCAAATGTCTTCTTCAGCTATCCTAACTTGATGATAACCACTTCGTAAATCTAAATTAGTGAAATGCTTTGTGTATCTCAACTGATCAAGAAAATCATTAATTATTGGGAGTGGAGAACAATTCTTTACCATGATTTTTTTCAATGCACGAAAATCCACACACATGCATCAAGTTACATCCTTCTTTGGCACCAAGACAATGGGAAAAACACATGGTGAAGTAGATGGGCATATGATACCTTTTCTCAACAATTCTTGAATTTTCTTTTTGATTTCCAAGCTCTCCATAATAGACATGCAATACATGCCAATGTTCGAAAGTGGAACATCTTGTTGCAACTAAATCTCATGCTGAATTCCTCTCTTGGGAGGCAACCCCTTTGGTTCCTAAAACATCTCACCATGCTTTCTTACCACATCAAACAAATTAGGTTTAAATTTATCATCATAACCTTCAAAAGATTCATAATCAATATCATTCTTTTTCTTGATCATGAGAAGCAAAAAATTCTTACTTGCATTTACTATTCTCTTCATCTGCCCTACATTAACCAAAAAAATGTTCAGATTTTTGCGATGGGCTCTCACTATGTACTCCACCCCATTCTTGAGCAATATATATTTGTTGTCATGGCGATAAAATACTGATTTTCTATCATACAAATAAGGACTACCTAATATGATTCCTGAGATTTCAAGTGGAACTACATCTAACTCAACTTCATCAATGAACTTTTCAGTAATGGTGAACTTGAATAAACACTTCCTTGTAACCTATAAGTTTGCATTGTTTACTATCCAACCCAATGGATATGGCTTATGATGAGGTACATTTTCAAGGTTTAGTTTTTTAACCAAGTCTTCTGAAATCAAGTTTGATTGTGACCCACTATCAAATAATGCATCAATCTTTGTATGATTTTAAATCACTCTCACATGAAACAACTCTATTCTTGACTCTTCATTTGGAGTGTTGTTTTGACTATGTGATGAACTAGTGCTTGCATTTATTTTCCTTTTGTAACCATGGCTGAAATCTTGGTCTCATCACCAGAATTTGAACCAAGGTCATGTTGTGTGGTAGCGGTCGTCTTTTGTTTTCCCTTATTGTTTTGTTTCTTAGGCCCTAATTCAGGATGCAATTTCCAGCAGTGGGCTTCATCGTGCCCCTCTTTGGAACAACGTTTGCATGTGATTTTCTCCACTTCTTTCTTCACACTTGTATTTTTGTTTCCCTTCCATTTTCCACCCTTCTCTTTCTCCTTACCCTTGAATGGATTCCTCTTACTACCCTCTTCCTGAATTTTATTTCCTATAGATTCAAGGTGTGTTGCTGTCACACATACCTCATCTAAGTTATTTGGATTGAACATAAGAATAGTATGTTTCAGATAGGGATGTAAATCCCCAATATATTTTAGCAGTGTATCTTGGGAATTCAAATTCACTCTTAATAACAAAGCCCTTTTCCTAAACTCCTGTGTATAATCTTGGACTGTTTGGCCTTTAAGCTGCCCAAAATTCTACCAACTCATAATGGATTTTTGCATATATGCTAAAGGATAAAATTGTCTTTTAATTGCATAAACAAATTCAACCCAAGTGATGGATATCTTACCACAGATTCTAATTTCCTCTTAAGTCTTTACTTCCCACCAAACTAATGTAGCTCCTTCTAGCATCAGTGAAGCCAAATGAATATTTATGTCGTCTTCTTGAAGGTTCTAAATTTTATAGTATACCTCCAACTATCAAATCCAATTGTTCAACTGCATTCACCTCTCCATTGTACATGGGAAGTTCAAATTTTATGTCCAATTTTAGTAATGGAGTCTTTCCTTTTGGGGTTTTTGAATGAGTATGGGTGGTTTCAATGGTGGTAGTGGAAGATGATGTTGTGTGAGATGGTGAAGATGATGAGGATGGTGGAGATGGAGGTGGATTTCCACCATTCCCTTTGGAATCCTTCCTCTCATCCTTTTTTTCCTATGATCTTCCTTCTCCATGTGGAGGTTTAGAACTCTCTCCAACCATTCTAGTGTTCCTCTCTTCATAGAGGAATTTAACCATCTCATTCAAAGTATAGAAATATTTCTTGGATTCTTCCTCTTTTGAAGAGGGACCTTCAGGCTCTCTTTCACCAAACATAATGGCTATGGATTTAAGCTTAGAAATTGGGACTGCTTGTACCTCTTCAATCTCAGTTGAAGGAAAAAATTTAGGAGTTTCAAGTGCAACTAGAATTGGAACTTTGGGTGGTGGAGATTGCAGTCTTATGGCTCTCCTTCTTCTGGGAATTACCTCAGGAGTTGCAACCAATAGCTTCCCTTCTCCTTTCTGCAACTTTAACCTTGTAAGCATCACAATTTTGCAACCATTAAAACCCTAATTACACAAACTCAAGCAATCAAGAAATTCAACCTTTGCTCTGTAGAGGATAGCAAAAAATGTTGTCCCCCAAAAAGAATAGGCTTTGATCAAAACTATGATTTCCGTAGTAGTGTGCCCAATCAAACCACTTCGCAATGTTGCTCAATCACTAGAAAACCAACTTGATAGGTTTTTTTATGATTAGTTTTGTTGTGATAATAACAATTATAGATTTATAAACATGTGCTTGTTTATTACTTCTTGTGTTGAGGTTTCATTAGTTGTTTGTGCATGTAAACATATAAATTTCCTTAAGTTTAAAGTGACATTCATGAGAAAAATAGCTTAAAACACAAATATTGAACATCATACATTCAAATTATAGCAAACCATCAAAGAGACACTTTAACATAGTGTTTTGATGAAGGAGTTCACCCCTTCTGGGCTACATCTCCTTGGTCCAGCTTCCATGGCTTGGGCCTCTGTATTAGCTCAATGTGGAAAGAAATTCTATTTAAAAGGCTCTGTAGCTCATGATACCTACACTAATGTGTTCAAAATGTTCAAATTAGCCAAGAAAACCTCTTTCTAAGCTCAATTTGGTCGAAAATTGACTTCTCTAGGGCTCAGTCAGCCTTTTCCTACATTTTTATCCTCTGATTCTGGAATATCTCTAGTTAGCCCCGCTAATTTTGGCGGCAAGCCCAAAATTGGGGGCACCACCAAATTCACTGCCAGATTAAACTCGTAGTTAAACTGCACTTAATTAGAGTTAAATCTAGATCAGTGTTAATCACCATGATTAACGCGAAAACCACGGATTTTAATGACCCAACAGTAACCTCCTATGGAACTTGGTCACATATAACGCTTTGGTGTTACGGTAAGTCAGAACCGGAACCGTCGGTTGACCATTAAAGTTATGGTGATGGCATTCACATGTGGAGGCGTCGAGTTAACTGTTGTGGCCGAAACTATTGGAGCTAATGCAAATAGTTTGTGGTTTTGTAATTGTGTTCACAT
Source organism: Pinus tabuliformis (assembly GCA_031772625.1). Classification (NCBI taxonomy): domain Eukaryota; kingdom Viridiplantae; phylum Streptophyta; class Pinopsida; order Pinales; family Pinaceae; genus Pinus; species Pinus tabuliformis. The sequence goes on along the minus strand of CM062818.1, from coordinate 218,612,628 downwards.
GGTAACTGTTTGTAGTGTTGTACATTGGTTGGAGCCGCCAGTTAATATAAATGTTGTTGTTTCATATATGTTGCATTCACATGGGGGGGAGGGCTATCCTGTGGGCTAGCCCTCCCCTAACTTCCAGCCTTCAAACCATCACAAATTAAATAGATGCGGAGAACAGTTAGGTTAAGAACTACCCGGTAGCATAGTTGGTAAGAAGCACGGACGGTGTGCTAGAGGTCATGGGTTCAACCTTGACCTCCACCATAATATTTTTTTTCAAACATATATATATCCAACCCAACATTTGGGAGGTTCCACGTGGTGGCCTTCGGGCTTGCCACGTGGCATTCTTCCATTGGTTAAAAATAAACCAATAAGAATGTGCCAACACACCACTGTAAAAACCAACCAGACTGCTAACTATGCAATGATTGGCCATTTTTTTTTTGCAAATTTTGCATGTTTAGCAAAGCGATTAGAACGCAATAAATCTCTCATACGAACAAGATTTTCTATGAAACAAGTTGTGTTAGGATCGTTTTTCTAATATGGACACGATCATTCAAGTTTCGAGCCATTCTGAGGACTTTCATTTTTTGAGCTAAATACTGAGCGCCTGATCATGGACAAATGCTTTAGAAGCCCTATAACAGCTTGGGTTGATTTACTAATCCTGGAATCCCTGTTTATGAAAATGCTCTCAAAACCCTTGATTGGTTGAGTTACTATTCCTGGAAGCCCTGGTTGGACAAACGCCCTGGAAGCTTGGAGGAAGTTATGGGTTGAGTTACTAGTCCTGGAAGCCTTGGTTGGAACAAATGCTCTGGAGCCCTGAAAGTCTTCGGTAGAGACCAATCTAATGATGGTTTTGTGATTTCCGTCCATGAGGTGGAATCACTTTTTGATGGGTTGAGGTGGTTGGCCTCTGGAAGCCCTGAATGATTTTGGATTGATGTGTTTTATGAGATCCCATGTTCATGCTTGGAATATGGCACGTGGGTGACTAGATGAAGAGAGTTTTGGCTTAGCCATGTCTACCATTGGGTGGAACGTGGTAGTCCCATACCAGGTTGTTTTTTGCATCATTAATATGAGGTTAATTCTCCTTGCTATTTCATGAGTATTATACTAGCTTATATGTGGATGATATGGTTGTGATTTCCTTGGTATTTATGTTACTATTATGTTGGTTATGAACATGTATTATGACAATAGATATGTATGGCTCTCATAATGTTTTTACTTGTATAATAATGGAAAATGTATTTATGGCATAATGGGTGAAATTGTAGCTAATGTGTTGAGGCATCAATGCTTCTTAACGATTCTCAGATAAGTATGAGACCCATATGCTTAGATCTATTATTTACACATGTGGATAACATATTTGTGATATGTTTGACGGAATGTTTGTTATGGCTAGTATGGGTCCACTCAAGGGCTTATTTAATTAATTACATTTGTATCATCATTTCCTAGTTATGTTTTTGTTCTGAAGGTATCATTGAATTCTAGGCAGTGACTTGGGCTCTAGGCCTGAAAAAAGTGGCTCAAATCTCAAGGACGCTTGCACAACATTGAGCAAAATAGTCCCTATATGTTGGGATATTGTGCCATGGGAGCATCCAGAGCCTTATGGACACTGGTATGCCCATATCATGGGAGTGTCTACGGGTTAATTGGTCTAAAAACTTAGTGGGACTTAGGGGTGGTTACTTGAGAGGTTGGTATGATTCCTAAGAGTCATGTTGCTGATGTGGAAGGTATCTATGGTGTGTTTCCATCAGTTCCACTTCCTTAAGGTGACTTAGGAAGTCGAATTATATCATACTAACTTCTCATCACATGTTTACCCTGGTTGCCTTGTTACTTGGGTAAATGTGGGAGGGTGTTACAATTTTGGCTCTACTCCACAAATTCTAGGGTCTCTTTTGCATAGTCGATTATGCATGGCTTTGTGAGAGGGGGCTCTACCCCCTTCTTTAGCAATATTGTTATAAGAGTTCATAATAGGTCTGGATTCACTGGTATCCCCTATCAATCTCTTCATCTTTGACATCTTTTTTATAAAGTAGCTGGACAAAGTGGGGTTTATGGCTTCTCAAAAAATCCTCTGTTGCGTTCATTGTGGCAAGCTAAAAATCTAGGGCATTGTCTGCAAAAATCAATGCAAGATCCAAAATATGACATTAAATCTAGTAAGGTCGGAGAATATATCCAATATATGCAGGATCACAGTTTGAGCTACAAACTTATTGGATTGTGGCCCTCTAAAAATGATTTTATTGGATGGATTCAAAATAAATGGAGACCCCGGGGTTAAATAGAATCTAAGTTAGGGGCCAAGGGTTTTTTTATAATCGTCTTCTCCAACTTAGAAGATACATTGAGGGTTTTTGAATAAGGCCCATATGTTTTCAGCAATACAGGGCTCTTCATGTGATTCTGGAAGTAGTATAATTTAGAGAAAGAAGATTTCTTTTCATCCTGGTGTGGGTTTGTTTCTTTTCTGTATCCAAGGTATATTTGGAGGAGGAAACCCTTGAAGGCATTGGAAATTCCATCGACAACTTTTTCAAAGTATCATAGGGTACCAAGAGAGAGAGGTACACTTCGTATGCACAGATATATGTTTACATGAATATCTCCCAACCACTTCCAACCTCCATTGATATTTACTATTAGGATAGTATTTGGAAATAGTCTCTATATTTGAACAAGTTCCATTTATATGCAAACATTGTCATCAATATGGGAATCTTATTAGAGATTGTCCAATGAACACTAAGGAATCATTTGAAGAAAGCCTTTCTCAATAAAAGGCAGTTGTGTCTAGGGTGGCAGGAGGGGGAGGGATTCTCATTAATCCCGAAGGAATCATCAAAGATAGATATGCTTGGGGACTTGGAAGGAAGAAAAAAAACCAAGATGAAACTTATGGTTTGTTTCTCGGTCTAACATTGGCTCAAAAAAAGGGCATTAGAAAGATTCAGGTCTTAGGGGACTCAATATTGATCATAAATCATATGAACTATATTTCATCAGCAAAAAACATGAACCCAAATCAAATTATAAAGATATCCCAAGGGTTGATCCCCTCCTTCAATTTTGTGTCTTTTTTCCATATCCTAAGAGGGAATAATCTTGAAGTCGATAAGCAAGCAAACCAAGCTTTCCAGTTGAGTGAAGAAAAAGGTATTGTGAATGACATCGAGGGAATGATTTGCATCCCCTAATATTTTTCATGGGCTTCAATTATTGGTTTAAGGAATTCATTCTTGATCTCACCAAGAAGTTAACAAGTACTATCAACTTGGATTATGCAAGGCTAGCTGCCTATAAGTTCTCATTCCCCACCCTCATTTTCCCTCTCTTTTTGCCCCCTTGTCGCCCTCCCCCTCCCCCTCCCCCTCCCCTTTTCTCTCTTAATCCCTCCCTTCCTTATCCTTTGTCATTCTTCTTCTCTCTTCTTGTTTTACCTTTCTCTTGCCATGCCCCTCCTCTTCTCCTCTTCGTTATGGCCCCCTCCCCCAATTATTTCAGCTTCTTGTACCTTGGCCCATGTCACATCATTTCATGTTTGGCTTTGCCTGTCCTTGTGCCTCATGGAAAGAGCTTCCTCTGTTTTTAGCCACGACGTGTCTAAATCTATCATATTAGTACTACACTTGTGCTTAGTAGATCACAAAGCATGGGTATCCAGTCCCCGCAGCTTGGATCTTGTTGCAAAGGCCAACGCACCACCTCAAGTGATGGCATGTTAATGGGAAATTCAGAGAAGAATTTATATCCCCTACTCAGAATTTCTTTGGTCACTCGTGGGAGAAAGGCTTGGGTGAGGATGATGGACTAGGAGAAAAGCTGGGAAATAATGGTTGATAGTTGGGAAAGTAAGTAGGGTCATTGGGGTTACAGTTCCATTAATATTATTCCACAGTACTGCATCATCACCCAATCTCGCACATTCTATTTAAGGAATAATGATATGATATGCTTCTATGGTTTAAGGTTTATCTCTGCTCAGGTGGCCTCTATGAAGGCCTGACGAATAAATTTGGGGTCTTTGAATATCATTTGTTGGGTCTAGATCATAACGTTGAACTTCAAGGGGGTTTCTAGAGGAGTTAATTGAAACATAGAACATTTGAGTGTCGAATTACAGTGGGCTACTTGTATGAGTGCAACTACTAGTTTGTGGGTTGCTAGTCTGTTTTTCTGGGAGGGGGTTATGGGGCAGAACCTTGCAAACATGTTGGATTTGGAGGTCATGGTCTCTTCGAGTGGTGGGTCGCGAGTATTCTAGAGTTGGGTGTGTGTGATAGAGAATTTTGTGGCATCCTGGAGAGGATCATTAGTGGCAATGCAAACATGGGTCTGAATAGAAATTGTGTTGAGGTTAGATCCCTATCTAGCTCCTAGGGCCGTTGCAGGTCTAGGACAGGGGCGCCTCGGGAGAGTAACTCTATGGTCAGCAGCAACAACAGGCAGCCTTGTAACAAATGTGTGTAGGATCACTTGGAGATTTGAGAAGGTTTGGTTACTCTGCAACGTTGCATCCAATAACAGTAACTTGAGAATCTTGCCATGTAGGAGCTGTTAGGGTCCTATAATAATAGGATTTGTAATTTTCAATTGACTATGATTAGTCTTGTAATATTGTACATACTTTTTCTTTCAGCAAAATGTTTTCCCATATTAAAATTAAAAAATGTAAAGAGGGTGTGTCCTAAAAGAATAATCAAAGGACAAAAAGAAAGAAAAAGTGAAAAATATGAACCCAAAAAAGAGATAAAAATAGATAATCAAAGCGTGCAAATTCAAATGCCACTCCTTTTACTTTATTTTGCAAAATAATATTGTGTGCAGCTTGTCAAAAATTCCACAATCCATGATGGTCAAATAGTTTAATCTTGACTCATTCATGCTTTAAATTTCATGTTGATAGATAGAGAATAAAGATCTAGCCAAACTGTTTAATCTTGGTAGATCAGTAGTTAGGTAGAGAAATAAAATGAGCTCAACATTTTAATCTGAGCCATTAGAAGTTATAAGGTTAGAATTAGATAGTTTTCTTATCAAAAGAAAAATAAATAAAGGGTCAGCAAGCTCAAATGCACCCAATAAATGAAGAGAAAATGCTATGGTAAATAAAGGGTAGGTAGAAGAAGTTTTGCAAGTGCAAAAGGTTGCTAAGTCAAAAGCACATTCATCATACTTAATCCTATGTTTCATATGCAGGAGGAATTGTGAAAGAGAAATGACATTCACTAAAGATTATTTACTAATTTCCCCTCAATTCACTACACCGCCACATACTTATTTGCTAATTTCCCCTCATTATCCCTTCATAACTTATAAAAATCCTTTTCCCTTCATTTGGACCTTTTGCCCCTTTGTTTAACACATTTTCCTAGACCTTACCCTTCAAAAAATCATTCCCCCTTCCCAAAACCCCTTTCCCTAGTGTCAAACCCATTCCCATTACAAATGCTACATTCCTCCCTTATTAATTTCCCCTTTTCCCTTTAAAAACCCACAAAATCCCTTTTATCCTAAGTGTTAGGACCTCATATTGTCTCTTTTTGACCATACATTTTGCTATGATGTTATCCTTTTTCAACTTATATTTAAAGTCCTTGTTACTGTTTTAACCAAATTATTCCAAAGGTACACAATATTTCTTCTCATCACTATACGTTTAATTATTTTACATATAATTACGCTATCTTCATTGTTGATCATTGAATTAATAGTTGATGAACGGTTAAAGAACGATGTGCAGTCCACGTTGCTGAAACTGCCTGGAGATTGCCATATTACTTCTACAGTTGTTGAAACAATAGGAACGATGTGCAAATCTCGTGGATGAATAGTTGTGATTTGCAGTATAGATTTGACAGCAACAGAAGAAGATCACTGAAGTAGCTGCTACACTAGATGTAACGACCATGATCTAAAGACAACATTATTGTAATAGCATTTTGTTAATGGGAAAGCTGACTTCCCTATTTATGTATAAAGGGTTAAAATAGGACTTACAATGTAATTTATTCTAATAGATGTCTCCTCTTTAAGAAGAGGAGACGTCTACATTAGAAGAGGGGATGAATAGACTGCGGGAAAGGCTTAGTTGAAGGAACATAACTAGAATCCTTTTTTCTGTAACATGACATATTAATGGATGAATAAAATCTTGTTTTGAACATTTCTTTCTAGTTCTTGTCTCCTGGGGAATCTTGTGAGAAGGACAGGGCCCACCTTCATCACAAGAATCACCCATTATACTTTTGCAGTGTGTTAAGTGTGTCTTTTATCCATGCCTTGTTAATAGTACTGTTTACTAAATATTGTTTTCACATTATTGCTGAAACTCCTTTCCAATTGATTGCTGCATTATTCAGTTTATCCACAGTTCATTCATGAGTGTTTCATTGGCAATTGAGTTTACAGAGTGAGTTGGCAGTGTGGTAATCAGAAACAGGTGCTGAAGATTTCCACTCTGGGAATAGGGTCCTATTCTTTGTTACAACATAGCTAGTGCTTTCCTTTGCAGATTGATTCTTTTTCATTAGATTACTCCTTTAATGAAATTAAGCCTTCTTTGGTAGCTGTGTGCAATAGATTGTTTTTGTTGTAACTCAGAGTGGAGCTTCAGTTTGCTTAAGTAAGGTGTGACTAGTCTTTACTACAACTTTTATTGCTTTTAAGATTGAGTACATATAGTATGTAGTTGCCTTTGAAATAAACAGATTTCCCTGGGTTGACAATTTATGTAGCACTTGGTTGTTTGAATTAATAAGCAATTAAAGTGACCAACACTAAGTTATTTCCTAAAATCCCGCTTTATAAATCCCCCACATATATAATTTCCTGAAACCCTTTTTAACCCACCAATACTTGGTGTATAGTTAAAACCCCCGCCATATAACCCATGGTCCCCACCTTTATTAACCCATTCCTTATGATTAAAATCTCATCATTACCTAATAATTAATTACAGTTCGTTGTAATTAAACCCTCAGGCCCCGCCAACCACCTTCTCAATTTCATCCATGCAACTTCACTACACGATATCCCTTTGATCTCCCACCCCCAGATTCCACGACACACAACCATATCACGCGATTCATAGTCCAATAGTTAATGGACCGAAAGCATGTGAAATTCGCGGTTTTGGCTAATTGTTGTTTGGCTACGTGGCAGCACAAGGTTATATCGCGTGCTCGTGAAAAGTACCGCTCTCCATCCAAAAGCGGTGCGATATCGCTGAAAACCACATCCTTGCCTAAACCAAAACTGCCCACTATTCATTCAATAAATCTCACGCGAAAATGTAACCGTTATTGGTTAAAAGGCCGAAAAAACCTCAATTTTCTCTTTTCTCTCATTTTCACTGTAAACCTCTGCTAAACCAATTCTGACACCTTGAACCTCTGCGCAACCAATTTAACCAACTCTGCCACTTGAAGACACTACAGACACCAAATTGAAGCAGTAAATTGACAATTGAAGCCTTAGAAGCCTCTGTTGCCACCACAGAACCCTTTTTGCGCACCACACCGTCTTTCTCCAAGTATTCTTTGAAAGAACCAGAATGACCCTGTGATTCAATCTGTGCTGAGTGATTATTAAAAGATTAATTAATTAAATTAATTAAAAAACATTGCTAAATTGAAGAGAAACCTATTGTGCATCCAAACCCCTGTTTTTACAGATTTAAATTACCCTCCCACTCTTCCACACTCCTAAACGTTACTCCCAAATCCATAGAAAAGAGATTCAATTGAATAAACCAAATTATGCCTTCCCAACCTTCTCTGGATGTAAGACCTCTACAAACCCCTCACCTAGACATTGACCACCTTCCATTAGCCGATAGAGAATTTCAAATCAAGGACATTGCTTCCCCTAGCTACCTATTGAAACTCCACTGCTGGAGTAAAGGCAAGTTTTTGAACCAGAATGATGACATTCATTTGTTCATCCGGTTACTGTAGAATCTATAAATCAAGTGTTGCAAATCCAGTCAAGTCCAAGTGAGACCCCACTTTCCATTGAAGGCTTAATTGAACTCTACACAAAGCTAGACACTCCCAAGAAAGCTCAGATCATTCAAACTTTCACCATTAAAGAGTCTCACACTCCAATAGATAGTCCTCCATATGCTGCCACCATTTTCACTGAGATAGGCAGACAAATTATTACCATGCTCTCTTGCATTCTAGGGTACACCACAGATGAACATGTGGATGAGGTTTTCCTTTCTTTCCTTTCTATCTTTTGTTCAGGCAAGCCTCCTGCTACAATTTACAACTATGCTAGTTCTTGGCAAATAGAATCCATGAACAACTTATCAGATTGCAAAATGAGAGAGTATTCAAATACTCATCTGTATTGTTTCACATGTTCCTGTACTTTCAGTTAGATAAGTTTCCTGTTAGCATCCAAAAGTTAGACACCAAGGGCAATCCAAGATCTGTCATCTTTTGGACACCATTGATCCAAATATATTCCACTTTATTTACCTACAAATACTTCATTGATTCATTTGTTCATCTAGTTATAAACATGCTACCTAGTAGCTATCAGCCCAAGATCAGTTAGGAGATTAAAAGAGTTTTACAGTTGGCAAAGAACAGTAGAGTGGGAGACTAGTATCTATACCAAGACTACACAGAAATCAGAATATATGGATGCCAACTTACTCCGTACAAACTACCCAATACCTCCCCATAAGGATATTTTCATTAGAGTATTTCAGGAAATTCATAAACTCTAATGAAGTAAATTTCTTGTCATCTAAGAAGAAAACCCAATTTAAGATCAAAAACCAATTGGGCCCTTTTATTTGTAATAATAGGGAAGCTGGACAAGAGGCAGAGAAACTCTTACAGGATATGAACTTCAAGAGCAGTTTTATGTGGCAATATGACCCTCATGGGGTCATAAATAAACTAAGGCTCAAATTAAAATTGAGTCCTTTTATACATGTTCCTAGGCCAAACATTGAGAGATTTTCCAACCAGTCAAAATGGTTGGAAAACACTTTGATAGATGTGGAGAATAATGTAGTAGATGTGGAGAATACTTTGATAGATGTGGAAAAGCATATTTATACTAGTTCCTTTTTGTAGGTTCTAGCCCTAGAAGAACAGATGAATATACCTTCTATTTTTCACACTCAAGTCAACGAAGACAGAAATGAAAAAAGAACCAGGGAAGAAGGTTCTAGCTCAGCAATGGATACTACAGATGAAAGATTTGAGATCAGTTACAGGAAGAGGCCCAAGATTAATCCTATAAATGAAAAAAAAGACACCATTGGAACAGTGGAAATCACTGACACTAACACAATGGTTGGAAGGAGTAAAGGTCGAACAGCTTCAAGTGAAACTCAACAGCCTTTTACTTCAAACACTCAACTTATTAAGAAATAACTCAGCATTGAAGTCTCTTCATCCACTAGGCCTATGGATAAAGAGAAAGATATTAAAGAGAAGTACAAGGAAATTAAGTTGAGGAATGAGGCAGTGAAGGGTGAGACTTATGCCCAGTACTTCAAGGAGACACCAGTAAATCAAAACAGATTAATGTCAGCCTTTGACACTAAAATAGGTAAAATGAAAATGACATTCATGCAACCTACAGTCCAGCAGCCCAAATCTTCAACAGACTACAAGAAAATAGATTTTGATGTTTTGGCTAGGGATGTTCACCCTATTTACCAAATTGAGTTCCACAAATAGTCAAGTGAGATGATTTATCCCACCATGACAAATAAAGAAATGGTTGTGCATAGACTTCAAAGCTCAATGGATATTATCATGGCACAGTATAAAATGGAAAAGGCATCCTCACAAGCCAAGGATAACATAATCAAGTCACTAGAAGACTTGGTGGTTGAACTAGGACATAATCCCAATGATGTCAAGGCTGCAGAGAAATTGATAAAGAAGAAGAATGAGGATATTGCTGCTCTGAAGAAACAATTAAAGCTACCTCACTAAGAGCATCCACGGACCAAGGAGGTCCTTGAAAGCCAAACTCAGTAGGAGGAGATGATGGATCTTATTCTACAACTTAATGATCAATTGAAGGAAATGGAGAAGGAGTTGAACAGCTTAATACAGCTGAAATAGGCCAGCCTTGAGACAGCCACTACCACTACCATTCCCACAGTGACTACAGCAGTTCCATCAACCTTGGTAGCTTCATTGGCCCCCATAGCTCCACTGGCTACAACACTTCCAGCTGCAACAACATCTACATCAGCAATAAGTTCAACAATAGTAGCAGCTCAGCCAAGTGATGAGGCAGGAAAATTGGTCAAAGTAATGGAGGACATGTCCATTCAGACCTCTGAGACAAATAGACTCAAAGAACAGTTAAGGAGTCTAGAGGAGGAGAATAAATTGGCTCAGATTATGCACAAAGATGGAATTCAGAATTCAACCAGGATGAATGAGAGGATAAAGAACTTAGAGAAAGAATTAACATTCAAAGAGCCACTTTCCCAAGCTAAAGAACAACTATGGGCCAATATCATTGAATCTGTCAATGATATTTGGCCATCTATACAAGTCATCTTTGAACAAAATGATTTAGTCAAAGAGGCTACAGAAGAAATTCAGAGAGTTAAGGCTCAACTTGGAGACATGCCAAAAGAAGCTGCTGGAATAATCCAATTTCTTAACTCTAAGAACAAATATGAATTGCAGGAGCTGGACATAGCTGACAAGACTGGCACAATACTAGAGGTAAAGAAAGTCCTCACTAGGAGGAACTTAATGATGAACCTTGAGGACAAATGCCAAACCATGGAGCTGGCTATAGGTAGGTTCATGCTTAATTTTGATGCTTTAAGGCAGAAAGGTATGCCAAATCCCTTGGTGACAAATAATAAATTAATGCCAGAAGAAGACTACAACAGGAGAATCAGAGAAGTGGCAAAATATCAGGAAAATAATTCTTCTATGAAGGGGATGCCTAATAGAAAGGTTTTGTACCGGACATTTGAGAACCTATTTTATCTCCAGCATGAGGTAAAACACCTTTTTGTGAACATGCCCACCTTTTCAAAGTACACAAAAGAATATGAAATCTATTGGAAAATGGTAAATATCAAATTACCAGATGCAGAGACATGGGAAAAGTTAAATGACTTACTATAAAAATGCAAAGTAAAAGTAAAAATAGAGTAGTAAAAGAAAAGCAATAGTGTCTAGTCAATTTAACATCTTAAATTTCTCTACATAAATTATCAATCCGGGTATCGTAAAATGATGAAGTGTGGTGCACCATATGTGCTTAGTTAACCTTTCTCTTACTTCATTGTTTTATAGTTTATGTTGTTTTTGGGGTTTTGTTCTTATTGGTTTCCTAAAGTGTCTAATGCAAATGGAAATCCTATTCTAAGGTATTAAGAATACTTTTAAAATATAATTATGGATTTCAAGACAAGGCCTATGTCCCTAATGGTAACTTCCAAAACTTGGCACTTCAAAAGATCTTAAAACATGTTATTGATGGAATTAGTACTTAAACAAAAGTGTAAATATACAGCTACTTCAATCAAAATAGAATGCAATAACCAATCAATGAGCTAGTGACTATGAAACCCAGTATCCTTGCTGCTGTATAAAAAGAAAACTAAAGAAAGTAAAAACTGAACTTAAAGCAACTCAAAGACTGAAAGCAAAGCAACTAATTCACACTACTTCAACTCTTTTGATCCTTTACCCTTCAGCTCAATCTACCTTATGGGAAGCAATCATGAACAAGTTAAGCAATACGATATCTAAATTGCATAAAGGAAACTAATCACACTACTTCAACTCTTCTGATCCTTTACCCTTCAGCTCAATCTACCTTATGGGAAGCAATCATGAACAAGTTAAGCAATATGATATCTAAATTGCATAAAGGAAACTAATCACACTACTTCAACTCTTCTGATCCTTTACCCTTCAGCTCAATCTACCTTATGGGAAGCAATCATGAACAAGTTAAGCAATATGATATCTAAATTGCATAAAGGAAACTAATCACACTACTTCAACTCTTCTGATCCTTTACCCTTCAGCTCAATCTACCTTATGGGAAGCAATCATGAACAAGTTAAGCAATATGATATCTAAATTGCATAAAGGAAACTAATCACACTACTTCAACTCTTCTGATCCTTTACCCTTCAGCTCAATCTACCTTATGGGAAGCAATCATGAACAAGTTGAGTAATATGATATCTAAATTGCATGAAAGTAAATGAGCAAAACAAAACTGAAAGAAATAACAATGCTGGAATTAGAACTCAAAACAAATAAATCAGCAGAAGGAAAAGATGATTCCATCATGTCATTAGTCATTAAAAAGCTATGTGCATTATTAACCTACAATCAACCGGTTGAACACACTTGCATGAATTAAAATTGCATGAATGAAAAATCTAATCTACCAACTTGAAAGCAATCAAATGACATAATGAAATCAAAGCAAAATTACAAAATGAAATCTACTCTACCTTACATTCTAATGTGCTCCATGACATCTACTTCACATCTCCTTCCATGTTGAGAACATCAAAGCTTTATTCAAATTCTTCAAAATTACAAAGTACAACAAAGCTCTCCAAAGCTTTCAAAAGCCATCAAGGAAGAACTACAAACTCACAAGCTAAAAAGACTTAAGAACTCCAAACTCTAAGCTAAAGAGGACTAACTAATGAAGGAGAGAGATCTCCTATTTATACAAAATGATGAGAGCCATCTCATTAATGAGAATCCATGAATCTCTCCCTCTACCTCTAGATTCCTAATCAAAATAGGAACTGATAAGACACATGTCTTCTTAGAGTTACAATACAATTACGAGATGTGACACATATCCTCATGATCCCATGATTCTTTCCACTCAAATTCGAATTTGGCCTTGGGGTGCCACATAAGAGTCTTCTAGAAGCCTCCTTTCAACCTACACATGTCAACAATCTCAACCCATTTGTTAGGTATAAGCATATGCACATTATTTTCTCATGTTTAACCACAAATTCACTTAAAAGGCTTAGAAATAATAAAGATTGGAAAAACATAAAGGTTGCCCAATGATAATGAAAGTGGGATGAATGTGGTGACATAGTAGTAAAATGGAGGTGAAATGGAGGTGATATAATGGACATAATAGTGAAAGTGTAATGGAAATGAATGACATTTTCAAGACTCAACAAATAGGTCAGCCAGATGAAAGAGTATCAGTTGAAAAGCCAAAGTAAAAAGAACAATAAGCGTGGAAGACCAACAACAAAGGAAAATAAACATCAAAATATCAAAGCATAAAGACAACACAACCTAATAAACAGGGACAGATTGCAGCAGTTGAATCTCTGTCTCTATCTTCTTACATGAAGATATTTCTTTTTCCTAGATTAATTTCCAAGACAGTTTAGGATATTTTGTAATAAATTTTTGTATAAATACTTCATAATTCGAAGTATAGAGGGTGGATTACTTGACATTACTATAGGTCTATTGATCTAAAACCTAAGGGTTATTTGTACCATTTTTCAAGTCAGCAGACTGGATTGAGTAATAAAGAGATTGCATTACAGGATTCATGTGTTGGGCCACTTCAGTGAAGTATTTTGTTTTGTCAAATTGTTATTTTTCTTAAGTGTTTCACAAACTTGTATGTTATCAAAATTGAATGTATTAGCTGGAATTATATTATAGAATTTGTTTAAGTACACTCTGTCTTGAACAGCTAATCATTTTAATGTTTTCTTCGGATATCCAGATTAGGGAATCCTTCATTGCTCCCTAGTTTCGATTGACCCCTACCATTTCCTTCATTATTCGGTTTGAGGAACCCTTAATTGCTCCTTGACCCCAATTGAAAACCACTTCACCATCCAGCCTTAAGATCTAAATTTACTCAGCTACCTTGCCCTGTAAACACTATCTTTAGAACTTGATCCAGTCCTGTTTGCTTGACACTTGACCCCATAGCCCAATGGTAAAATACATCCTCTATCCATCTAATTTAGTGATTCCACCACCAAATCCAAATCCAAACCCAAGTACAATCATAACTAGCCTAAAATCAATTGACTAAACAAAGTTAAAACATAAAGAGAGAGCCCTCTCTGAGCATTGGGAAGGCTAGATCCTAATCTCGAAAGTAGGTTTGTCGTTACCTCTATTATTTCTTTCCTAACAACTCTAGAAAATTTTTGGAGTGATAACATATTGGCGACCATACTGGGGACCAGTCCTTAGTTTAATAAAACTTTAAGGAAATCTTAAATCTCATCTTTTGCACCTTAAGATCATTTTAAAGTTGTAGAAAAACTTTCATTAAACATTTAAAAAATTAAAATTCTGGCTCCCAAAAGAACACACTATACCAGGGAAAATCCAGATCCAAGCCTTGCTACAATAGTTGATGATCCTGACAGAATTTTAAGAAAACCAAAAAAGATAGAAACTCAAGGAAGTAGTAGTCAGTTAATTAGATGATATTCAATTTGATTTATCATTTGAGTTTTCTTTATTTAGAACCAAATCAGAATATTCAATTCATGAAACTGTAATAGACCCTAATTTTATTCAATTCATTGAGTCAAAAAAGGTGCCTATACATCCTAATTTAGATCAACTTGTTTTGGATACTTTTGATAAACTAGAAGCTTTAACCTCGACCTTGATAAGTCATATAGACAATTCCTATCTTCAACAATTAGTTGAATTAGCTTCCCTGACTGCTGCTACTTCTAAAATTTGTATAGAGCCTTCAAAAACTGTAAATATAGCTGCATTTACTACCACCTCACCTATAATATCAACCACACTTCATTCCGCTAAACCAGTTATTCCTCAAATTCCTCTTCAACCAAACAGCTCAAGCTCATCTAGTTCATCCATAACCATCTCAAGTTCTTCTCCAAGCACCACTGCTTTACCTCCTAGCCAAGCTAGAACCTCAGCCATGGTAGACAAATATGCACCTTTGGTCTTACCAGCTCAACTACATGGCATGCCCCAAGACTATCAAAGTAAAATCTTTTTGTTTGATGCTACTGGTCAGTATACTATCCAATAGTGGTGGGCTAGTATTGCAGCAATAATGTTGCAACTCTTGGGACTCCCTTCTTTACTTTTATCAACCCGGTAGTTCGTAACAAACTTGGAAGCGACGGTGCTATATGCACAAGTACTAGCTCTTGCCGCAAGCTGTCACTGGATCAGTTGGCACAAGTTTGCTAGGAGCTTAAGCCAACTTCTATGAGCTCTTAGAAGAAGCTTTTAACTGTGATGGATGAAAGTAACTCAAAGGAAGCTAATCTACTTGCAGAAAGAGGATGGAAGCTCAAATGAAATGCAAACCCTAGCAAACCCTAGTTTTACTGACTACCCCTACTAGTGAAAAAAAAGGAGGATGAAACTACAGAAAGGGATGCCATTGACTCTTGGGGAGGTAAAGTGCATTTGTCTAAGCTACTTTTGTAGTGAAATCTGAAAAGGAAATATTTTTGTATTTTTGAGTAATATTGTAAAAATCATATGTGCATGTGCTTTAACTCTTTTTAACTGTGCAGAGGTTGATTGGCGAAAGGAAATGGGGTAGGTGCTTGCAGGAGGTTGGGAAGGTAAGAATAGGGCCTAAGAGGTCCCTAACACCCTTCCAGAGAGTTTCACAGTGTTCAGACCTCGAAAAATCGCTCACGTGATCTTCTACAGGAAGCCTGCAGGGGTTCTATAAGATGTTCTACAGAATGTCCCGAAAGGGGATTTTGAAGGGTTGAGGGTGGAAGAAAGGTGGAAAAGTGGAGATGGAGGTTTGATGAGGATGTGGAGGGGTCTAGGACCTGGAAAATGAAGCCGAGAAGTGATGAGGATGGCTGGATTTGTTCAATGATGGATAGAGCAATGTTGCACAAAAATATGGAAATTAGGTCAAAGTGAGAAAATGTGGCAAACGAAGGGTAAGAATCTGAGTTAGGGGATGGAGCAGGTTGCACTGATGGAGGAAGGGTAGGCAGGGATGTATGACAGGTGTTCTGCACACTATTTCTTGAAACTAACCAAACAAAGATCATGCAAACCAAATATCTAGCTATTCTAACCTACTTTGACCTAGGAACCAGCAACCATGGTGAACAGAAATTCGTTGGGAGAAAATCATGTAAAATAACTATGAAAACCAAGCAAGAATGGATCTAAGCATGTAATTGCATCTGGTATCAACTTTTGCAACTGAGAAACTAACACTAGCAATTGCATGAAGAAGCAAGAACAGTGTTTTTCGGGCAGCAAGGACACCTTGGTCTCAGCTCATGGTCCCGAGGGGGGAGAGGTGAGATCCAGGGGTTCTTGATGGCCTTTTTTGAAGATATTTCATGTTACCAACCTATCAAATCATTCTGAAACATGAAAAGATTTTTAATCATCAAAAATGACCTAGGTAACCAAGCAAGATTTTAATCTACTAGCAGAAATTATTTTATGAAGACAACAAAAACATATAATAGTACACAGAGGAAGACCTGGCACTTGGGTTGGGCCCAACCCCAAGAGCTACAGGCTCCTAAGAAGAAGCTCAGAGCTGATGCGAACTGAAATTGATTTCCATACTCAAAAAATAACCATGTCACAAAAAATGTTTTACAACGGAAGCTCCAAAATGAGCTGAAAGGCAGAGCAGCACTAAAGTGCAAAATACAAACTGTTCAAAAAGTAAACTATGAATGCTAGAAGCATTCCTACTTATGCACTACAAGGACCTCCAACAGTCCTGCTTAATTCAAGGGGCTTGGTTGCTCAAAACTGCAAGTACTCAGCCACTTCACAAAAGCTGCTCGGCTTCCCTTGGAAATCAACTTTGGTGGGCTACTGAACTCCGAGCTTATGGTGGAGAACTCATGGAAGGGCCATTTAATGTAGGAGACACCCTTCCTATGAATCCTCAACCTTGTTCCCTCATATTTGGCTGTAAAATGGCTCATAAATGCTTGACCTTGGTCCAAAAGTTGTCCAAAAATATGCAATAAACACGTATTAGCCTTCATGGTCAAGTGATTATTCTCATTCATCCAATTAACATAAATATACTCAAAAGCATGCATAAACTATGAAGAATGGCAGATTTATGGAGAATAATAGGCAAAATGAGCCCAATAAGTTACCCATTTTTGGGGCTCACCATCACCCCCCTGCTAAATGGGTTGCTCATCCTCTGAGCAACTAATCCAGCTCATCATATTTGATTGCTTTGACTGCCTCTCTCACATCCTAGGCCTCCGAGGTGATGTCTTCTTCTCGGTCATCAAATCCTATTTTTCTTTCTACTTCCTCCCACTGCTTATGTTCCTCTTCTTCTTTGACTCCTTCCAGTAGTCCTAAAAGCAAGGGAGGACCGAACTTTAGGCCAATCCAGTTGGCCTTCAGATTTTGCATTGACTGTTTATAGGGGGTTACCCTTGCCAAGGCCTCCATCATCCTAGTTGGGGAGTGGTATTCTCTTATTTTCAGACTGTGGGGCAGTGTGTTCCACCTCCTTGTGCAAGCATGAATGCAGTTATCCCCCAACAGTCTTTCCATGTCCTCAAAGTGAGCAATGGCTTGAGCTTTTCGATCAATGTAATCTGGTAGAACTTGAGGGTTATTGGACAGGTGCTGATGGGCATATATTAAAGCTGATGTATCCTTTGGTTCTACCATGATCATGAGTGGTTCACTTAACTCTCTGTTCATAATATTCTGAATCTCTGCTGCCCTCTTTTCCTCATGATTTAACCAAGAGGCCATGGCCATAAGTTGCACATCTCCCAATGTAGCATTGGGGTCCCACAGAGTCATGTTTGGAAGGGCCAAGTTGTGTAAATAGAATTCGGATAACTTGGCCTTATCTTCTGTTGAGCTGCTGTCACACAAAGTCATGAATTGATGGTAATTTTAAAATGGAATGGTGCCCCTTTGGGCCAAGGTGTTAATCTGGAACTGCAATCATTAATCTTTAAGATATAAGGCATATGACTTGGTAGGTTGCCTACACTGCAAGGCCTCTACTGCCTAGTTGGCCATGCAGGCAAGTTGGGCTTCCTTCTCTTGTACCTATTACTTTAGAGACTGTATTTCCTCTGCTGCCTATGACTCCTTCTCCTGTAGCTATTTTGTTAGCGCCTCAACCTCAGCCTACAGCTCGTCCACTCTCTGCTATTCATCAATGGCTTCTTTGTCTGTTGGATGCTTTTCCTGTTGCTGCTATTCTCCTAGAATGGAGGGCCTATATTCCTTATAACGTCCCTGTAGCCGTAGCTGCTGTTTCAGCAGCTCGTTCTCTTCCTGTAGTTTGGCCTTTTGACTACTTTCCACATGCTTCACCATGGCCAATTCTTTCCTTGACTCCTTGAGTTGTTCTTCCAGGTGGCCTATGTCTGCCACACCCTTGGACTTGGCAATCCTCATCCAAGTGTGAGTCCTAATTCTTTCTTCTTCCAGTGCAAAGAAGAGTGGCACCGCAAATTTCTGGGGAATTATTTTCCCGGCTTCTAACAAGTTATAGTATGAACCCAAGCTAGGCTGAGGGCTTGGTTCCAATATTTCCTCTGTCTTTTCTTCTCCCTGTGATTGTTTGGCCACCTTTTCCTCCAATTTCTCGGTCTTTTTTAGCTTAGCCCGAGTTTCCTGTAGAGATTTCTCAGCTTCCTGTAGAGTTGTCTTTGAGTCCATTGCCTTAATTCTCTCTCTCCAAGTGGAGGTTTTTGGGCTTCCTCGTTCATAAGTGATGGATATCTTTGAAGGAGACCCTTCTTTTGGTTTAGGTGTTGTGTCCTCAATGACAATTGGCTCCTTTGACTGTGGCTAGGGTCTGCCCACTTTGATCCATGTGCTCCTCCTTGCTTTAAAGTACATGGAGGTTTGCCTCTTTCGCTTCCCTGTTTGTTTTGGAGGTGCGCTTAAGGCGGCAAGCACAGCTGCTGCCTCCCTTGCCAATATTTCAGGTGATTTCTCCTTTCGATGTCCTTTTTCCATGCTTCCTGTAGAAGTCCCGGTGTCAACTGTTTCTATCTATATTGCGGCCATTTCAGGATGTGTTTTTCCCTTTTGTTTCTGTGTGTCTGCTTTGGCTATGACAGCCTTCATTTGGGGTTTTTCTGCCTTCTCTGCTCTCCTCTGCATTCCCTTTTCCCTTGGTGTTTGTGATGTTGTTTCTTCCTCTATTTTAGGCTCAGCAATCTGGCCCTTTCCCCCTTTTTCTTTTTGTCCTTGTTGCGTTGGAATGTCCTGTGTTCCTTCACCATTGGTTTTCTTACTTTCTTCAGTGTGTTCTCCCTCCTCACTGCTGGATGAGGTGATGTCTTCAGCCAGAATTCTAATATCGTCATCCCGGGACATGTTTCGGAATATTTCCCAAGATATGGGGACAGTGTAGGTGTGCAGGGCATCTTCCGCTAATAGCTTGATGAGCCCATGATGGGCCAAATGATCTGGGATCTCTTCATTCGATTTTGTACCACATTCAATTAGTGACTAAAGAAGAAAATAGGGGATGCTCAGTTTCTTGTCCGGAGATAAATCAATTCCATGTCGTAGTTCACACAGCAACCTGAAATGATAACCGTAGACAATGCTAAACCTCCCTTCACATGTAATGTACTTCATAATTTGGAAAATGACCTCACTCGAGAGAGGAGGCAAGCTGGTTCTTTGAACCCCATTTTTGTCTTCTACAGGATGTTCCTCGGGTAGGAAGAATTTTTTCTTGGCAACTTGGCCCAATGACCTCTCTTCTTTGCTCCAAGGGAGCCCTAATGGTAGACTAGTAACATGACTGATGAGCTCAGGAGTAAGTTCTAGGGTCAAACCCCTAAAACTAAATGTGGCCTATGTCTTTGATTGAGGTCTCAAGGACATTAAAAATTCCTCCGTTATCTCCTCGTCATGACCCCGAATTTTGTCAAAGAATGACATCCAATTGGCTTGGCTGAAAAGGTCCACCACCTTAGGATGCTCGTGCAGTTTGTTGGGGTCCGAGGGTTATTTCTTTATGAATCACCCTATCATGGTGAGTGCTCTTTTTTATGCTCTGATAAAAAAAAGGAATGTTGTTTATGGTTTTCCCCTGAACTCAAGAAGGGATTTCTTGGGTATCCACTATTAATTAGAAACTATTCCCTGGTTTTCAAGACTGCTGTTGCCCAGAACTCGGTTGTCTGCTTATGAAAGGAAGAATTTTGTTTCTACAAACAAAGTATAGAGCTCAATTTTCTTCTCAGCACACATACAGATATGCAAATTCAAAATTTTTCATACACAGGTTTGCTTCCATAGTTGCATATCTTCCCTACTGGAGAATTTTAAAAATAGGGACGTGGAGGAGAATCTTGATGCAGAAACAACTGAGAAACCCAGTGCAACACACAGGCAAACGTTTTACTTCCAATTCCCAGGCAGATTTTCCTCTGATTCTCCAATTTGATACTATTCAATTCACCACCTTTTCAAATCATACCATGCATAGAAGAGTTTTTCGATCCTACCTCGTTTGGAGCTCCAAATTCGACGAAGAAAAATCCCAAGCTTCTCTGCTCAAGAAAGCTGTGCAGGGTTTCCTGTAGAAGACCCCCCCGGTTCCTGTAGAATGTCTCTGTGCCTCTGAGCAAGCCAAATACACGGGAGATTCTCGAAAACAAGTAGAAAAACCAGTGGAGGACGATTGGTTAACAGTTTTTGGAAGCGGAGAACGCGTACTTCAGTCGAGGACGTTGCAAGTGTAAAATGAACAGAAGGTGGTGTGATTTTCAGCTGAGCATCTATTAACTGCGGTGTAATTCGTGGTGAGGGGATGAGGTGGCTGAGCCGAACCGTTGATCTGATGTCATGGCCATAATTTCTATGCGTGTTTCTGACCGCCATCACCTCCCTTCTACCGTTAACCACCGCCACCACTGCCAGTCCCGACGATTTCTTCCTAAATGGACACTCCACACGTCTCGACTGCACACTTCATCAACAATTTTGAATGTAGCTCACTCGTTCGGATCCCACGAGGCTATGTAACTGGCCGAGGGTGGCCAATTGACTGGCCACTGATTCCATTCAATCCGAACCATTTCCATAGGCATGCAGCTCTTAAAATATAGTTTATGCAATTGACGAATGAGTTTAGACACTTACCTACATGGTCACGATCGTGTTATGCAGATTTCGGGTCTTAGAACCACTCCTTCATTCGTTGCTGCTTCATGCATGGGTGTTAGAACCCATTCCTTCCTTCGTTGATGCTGCATGCATGGGTTTTGGAACCCATTCCTTCGTTTGCTACTGCTGCATGCATAGGTTTTGCTTGGCTTCGGCTGCTGACGATATTTTCTCATTCAAGATGAGCCCTTTGCATGCTTCCTTTGTTGTTTTTGGCCGTCCCTGTCCGTAGAGTATGTCTCCTAGAGGGATCGGCTACTACAGGATTCCTGTAGGATTTCCTGTAGCTGCTTCTCCTCTTGGGATGCAAGCTAACATGAGCAGGGCTATACTGCTGTCAAGGGGTTCGACTGACGAGGAGTCCAGATGGAGATTGACAGGTATGGGAAGTGAAAAAAAAACTGCTCTTGATTTGTCAATAAAAGGTTTTGTTGGCACTATGAGGAAAACAGAGTTTTTTTTTTGTGTGACTGTGCAGGAACAAATAACAGGATAGGTGCAACGGAGGTGTAAAGATATGAAACATGGTGACATGAGGTGATGGACAGAAACAGGGGTGTTTGCAAGCCTAGTAGGCATATTTCAACCTTCAGATTCCCTTCCAAGATCAATTTTGGCTTGTCTGAAGGTTCTACAAGATCTTCCTGTAGAAGACATGGAACTTCCTGTAGAAGGTGAAATCTTAACCCGAATGTGATCAAATCCTAGGAAAGGGGAGTGGTCATGGAGGAACTTTCTGTGAGGGATGCTTGTAGCCTGTTTCTGACCTCTATCCTTGCTTTTCGCGACCCTCCTAACCTACAATGTCTTCCCTGCAACCTGCAATTATTCAACAGAAATTAGGCCGATTTTTTTTTTTTTTTTGGTGAGATAGCTGGGGCGCCTCCAGGAGGTTTTCACCCTCACTGTCTGCCTCAGGCGCCTCTAAGAGGTTTTTACCCAAGGATCTTTTTTTTTTGATGATCAAGGTGTGGGTGGAGTAGAGACAGGGCCCTGCTCCACTACTAGCATTGATTTATCCAGAGTTTCAATGAACTCCTGCTTGGAAAGGGGCTTCCTGTAGATTTTCAATCGATGCCCATTGACGAGCATAGGGATGGCTTCTTCATCAATGGTCCTGATAAGGACTGAACCATTGTTGTTTCATTTCTCCACTACATATGGTCCCAGCCACCTTGTCGTTAGCTTCCCTTTGAAATCCTTGTATCTTGAGTCATATAACAGTGCCCAATCTCCTAGCTGAAATTGCTTTTCATTAAGGTGTCGGTCATGCCATATCTTTCTTTGGAGTTGAACTACTTATGAGTGGAGGAGGGCCTTCATTCTCTGTTCATCTAATCCATTCAACTGTAGTAACCTTTCCGTTTGCACATGGCTGATATCTAGGTCTAGCTGAGCTGTCAACCTTAATGTGTTGTACTCAAACTCTATGGACAGCAGAGCCTTCTTCTCGTAGACCAGCTCATAAGGTGTGAAATCTGTGGTGGTTTTCCAAGTGGTGTTGTAGGCCCAGGTGGCCTCAACCAAGCGATATGCCCAATCGTTTCTGCTGCTGCTAACCACTTTAGCCAAAATCTCTTCTAAAGCCTTATTAGTGACTTCCACCTACCCATTTGCTTGTGTATGATAAGGGGTGGAAGTTCTGTGCTTAATCTTATGATAAGCGAGCAGGTCTTCAATCAGGTTAGAGGTGAACTAAATTCCTTGATCTGTGACTAATTCTCTTGGGTAGCCAAACTTGTAGAAGATATTTTCCCTTAAGAACTCAGCCACTTTGTCTTCTGTCACTACCTTGATTGCCTTTGTTTCTGCCCACTTTGTCAAGTAGTCTATGCACATAGTGATGTAAGACTTTTTATTTGAAGGAGGGTTAATAGGACCCACAAAATCCATGCCCCACTTCTCAAATGGCTCGAAAGTCACTTGAGGTTGGAGGGGAATTTCATCCCTCGGAGTCGGTTTCCCCATCCTTTGGCATCGGTCACATTGGTTGATGTATCGTCTGACATCTTGATGAAGAGTGGGCCAATAGTAGCCTGCCTATAGAATTTTGAACGCAGTCCTTTTTGCTACAAAGTGGCCTCCACAGGGTCCATCGTGACAGGTTAGGAGAATGTCAAAAACTTCCTCCTCCCTAACACAATGCCTCAGGATCTGATCTGGGCTGAGTTTAAACAAGTTGACCCCAATCCAAGTAAAGGGGGTACTTTTCCTCACAATTCTGCTCTTCTCTTTTGAGGATAGGTGTCGAGGGAATTGTGATGAGACCAAGTAGCTTGCTATATCAACAAACCATGGAGAGAGTATTGAAATAGCAAACAGGTGTTCATCTGGCATCTAGTCATCCACCGTCCCTTCTTCACCTGCAGGCAAATCTAATCTAGACAGAAAATCAGCAACATCATTTTCCTTTCCTGGCTTGTCAAGAATGGTTAAGTCAAATTGCTGCAATAAAAGTAACCATCTAATGATACAAGCATTCACCTCAGGTTTACTCATCAAATACCTTATTGCAGCATAATCAGTGTGTACAAATGTTTGATAACTAGTGATGTAGTGTCTGAACTAGTTTAGGGAATGGACTACAACTAAGAGCTCTTTCTTGGTCACAGTATAGTTTAATTCTACCTTAGACAGGTTTTTGCTGGCAAAGTATATGGCATATGGTAGTTTCTCTTCAACTTGTCTTAAGGCTGCCCCTATGGCTTTGTTTGAGGCATCAGTGTGGATGTGGAATGGTAGGGCCCATTTGGGACCTCTCAGGATTGGGGAAGTTACCAGCTTATCTTTCAACTCATCCAGAGCCTCTTGGTGGTTGTCAGTCCATTTAAACTCAACATCTTTCCCCAAAAGATCAAACAATGGCGAGGCAGCTTACTAAAATATTTAATGAATCTTCTATAGTATCCTGCTAAGCCTAGAAAAGTCTAAACATCTCTTACCTTTTGAGGAGGTGGAACCTTTTGGATGATAGAAATTTTGTTAGGATCCACCTGTAATCCTTGTTGAGAGATTGTATGACCTAGCACGGTCCCTTCAGTCATCAAGAATTCACATTTTTCAGGACTGAGGGACAGGTTCATTTCAATACACTTGGTTAAAACTTTTCCCAGGTTAGTCAATGCTTCATGGAAGTTGGATCCATAAGGAGTAAAGTCATCCATATAGATTTCTACCGAATCATGAACCAGCTCAGCAAATATGCTCAATACTGCTCTCTGGAAAGTGGTAGGAGCGTTGCATAGCCCAAAGGGAAGGAACTAGTAGGCAAAGGTACCCCATGGACAAGTGAAAGTGGTCTTATCTTGGTCTTCCGGGCTGATTTGGATCTGATTATACCTGTTGAACCCATCTAGGAAAGAAAATTACTTCTTCCCTGCCAGCCCATCTAGCACTTGATCTATGAAAGGCAAATGGAAATGGTCCTTCTTGGTGGCTTTGTTAAGTTCTTGATAATCTACACAATTTCTGCACTTCCAATTTTTCTTGGGCACAAGCACCAGAGGAGAAACCCATTCGTTGTCTGAGATGGGGTAGATGAATCCTGCATTGAACAACTTTTGCAATTCTTCTTTAACAATGTCCTTAAGGGCTGGATTCATTCTCTCTGAGGCTACCTAACTAGTTTACAATCCTCTTTAATGTAAATGTAAAGGGTACAGACCGACGGATGGACTCCTTTCATCTCTTTATAGCTCCAAGCGAAAGCATCCAAATGGCGGTTCAATAAGCTACACAGCTCCTTCTCCTGAGAGGGAGATAAGGATGAGCTGATCTTCAAGGTTCTTTCAGGGCCAAATTCCACATTCTTAACTCTGGGAGAGGTCAGATCAGCCACACAGAGGTCCACTAAAGTGCTGGCTTGGGTACCTTCCACCAATTCCTCTAATGGCAGCACATCGGGAGGTGGATTTTGAATCAAATTCTCAATTAGGTCATCCTCGGTTTGAGGACCTCCCCGGGTGGCTTCCACTGTGCACACTAGTGCAGAGTAGACTTCATCCTCATCTTCCTCCTCCAACCAGAGAGGTAAGTCATGTTCTAGTAGAGGTTGGGCAGGAGGATATAGGACTAGCTGTTTGGACATAGGCCCATTCTTGATGGTCATGCTCCCAGCTTGACAACTAATGTAAGCATCCGTAGTAGCTAACCAAGGCCTTCCCAAAATGAGGGGGTATCCAGTGAGTTTTTCCTTTGGCTAAAGGACCAAAAAGTCCGCAAGGTACTCCCAAGAATCAACAGAGACTAGGACATCCTTCACAATCCCTTCGGGAGTCACGGTGGAGCGGTCTGCTAACTGTAGTATTGTCGAGGTTTTTCTTAAGGAACTCTGAAGGTTGAGTTTGAGCATAGTGTCCTTGGTCATCACATTAATGGCAACCCCTAGATCGATCAGGGTGTGGGGGATTGTGGTGCCATTGATATGGACATCAACTATAGGACTCCCAGGATCCAAATATTTTGGACAGATTATTTGCCCCAACATCAGATTGGACAATTGTCCTATGACATTGATAGTCGGGGCATCTCTCTTACGCCTGCCTGGGTGCCTGAAGCACTTCTCCTTGATCAATTTGTTGTATATTGGTACATCTTTTATGGCCTGGAGAAGTGGGATTTTCACACACAACTGTTTAAGTTCTCCCAGAAATTCAGTCTCCTATGGGTTTGGTTGCATGGCCACTGTTAGTCTCTCAGGAAAGGGTGGAATGGCTTTGGGTTCACTTTCCTGTTTCCATTCGTCATCCTCCAGGGGAGGAGTTTTTCGATCTGGAAGGACCTTTCCATATCAAAGATTGATCTCCTGAATCTCCATAGCATAGGTATGGCATGTCGTCCCTCTAGTGTATACCTACTCGGCCTATCTGTTGTTGGGGTTCAGGTTCGGTTGAGCAGGCATCTGGGGTTTCTTTGGATGAGCGGGAGGAGAGTTGTATTGGGGCCCCCACCCTGGTTGAGGTGCATTCCACTGAGGTTGTGGCTGAAAATGAGAGTGAAACGAATGAGCAGCAGGTTGAGTATGGTATTGAGATAGATAAGACCAAGGAGGAGGTGTGGACCAGGAAGGATGAGCACGGAGGTCCCAAGAAGGCATGTGAACGGATTGGTTGGGGTTGTAACAAGTTTGGGATGTCCCTTGCATCCCCTGTTGGTAAGGTCTAGATCCATGCGGCCTCCTTTGGTTTAGGAAGTAGAGTGGTTAAGTGGCTCCTTCAGCCCCTTGGTACATGGCTTTAAGTACGGGTAAGGTTGGGCGCTAGTTTGTGGGGTGGTCTTCCTCACAAACGAAACATACCTCCACTGAGTGCAATGGAAATTCGTTCTTAGAATGCTTCCTTGTACATCTCGGACAAAAGATGGCCAAAGCCTTCTCAGCTTCCTTTTTCTTCTGTTGGATTCGGAAAGTATCCAGTTGCATGTCAATGGTCTGTCTCATCTCACTTTTGAGGCCTTCCATATGATTTGCAAACTCATGCCTGGAGAAGGTGGCACTAGTTGAAAGTGGATTCCCCCTACCTCTTTTTCGGGCTACCCTAGAGTGGTTTCTAAACATAGTATTTATTTCCTCATAAGGTAGTTGGTAGATGTCTCCTCCAGCTAGAAAATGGAGGCTATCTAGAAGGTCTTCAGGGACTCCTCAGAGTAGAACCAGCTTCAGATATTCGGGGTCAAGTGTGCACCTGGCCCTTTTATAACTAAGTTGGAACCTTTCTTCATAGTCTTCTAAAGACTCATCACTTCCCATGGTCATCTGAAAGATCTCTCCCTTCATTTATTTTGACCTACAGTAGTCCCGGTATTTGTTTTTAAAGGCTTGCTGCATCTAAGCCCAAGTTGTGATACTGTTTCCAGGTAACCCCATGAACCAGCGTAGTGTTGCATCCTTGAGGGTAGAGGGAAAGAGTTTCAATTTTTGCTCGTCTTCTGCATAGTCATAAGTTTGAAAAAGGACAGCAAACTCAAACAGGAAGGTATCAGGGTCTTCAGTGGTCAATCCATGGAAGTGAGGTAAGGCTGAGGGACTTATGTTTTTCATTTTCATGTCCCCATTGGTCTCTCGGATAGGAAAGGCACCTTCTATTCTCTTTTCATCTCCTATACCATTTCTGTGTTCAGCCATGGTCTCAAGAGGAATGTTTTCTTTCTCTTCTTCTATTATAGGATCTTCGTATATCTCTGGAGGTTCACCTATAGGTTCTTCTGGATCACTGCCACCGAAGAAGAGAGAAGGGTGACTCAGCGATGTGGTGGGGGTGTTGGGTAAGAATTTCCCTGTATTGTCTCTGTTCCTACGAGGCATGAAATGGAATATTTTTGGTGGAGTTTTGGTGTTTCTTTTCTGCTTGTACCTACAAAACTGAAATAGATTGAACTGCAACTAACTAAAATCTATCTTGTTGAATTGAAAATGCAAAATTGAAATGAAAGCGGGAAATGACTAATCTATGTTGCTGAAATGAAATTGCAAAATTGAAATGCTAATCTACACTTGCAGAATTGAAATTGCGGAAATGAAATGCTAAGCTACGCTTGCAGAATTGAAATTGCGGAAATGAAATTGCAGAATGGAAATGAAACAACTACTCTACGCTTGATGAAATAAACTACTGAGCAGAAGATTGTAGTAGAAAATAGAAGAAAAGCAGCAATCACAAATACTCTGATGCTTCCCCAGCAACAGCGCCAAAAAGATGGTGGGCTCCAGTATTGCAGCAATAATGTTGTAACTCCTGGGACTCCCTTCTTTACTTTTATCAACACGGTAGTTCGTAACAAACTTGGAAGCGATGGTGCTATATGCACAGGTACTAGCTCTTGCCGCAGGCTGTCACTGGATCAGCTGGCACAAGTCCGCTAGGAGCTTAATCCAAATTCTATGAGCTCTTAGAAGAAGCTTTTAACTATGATGGACAAAAGTAACTCAAAGGAAGCTAATCTACTTGCAGAAAGAGGCTGGAAGCTGAAAAGAAATGCAAACCCTAGAAAACCCTAGTTTTACTGACTGCCCCTACTGGTGCAAAAAAAAGGAGGATGAAACTATAGAAAGGGATGCCATTGACTCTTGGGAAGGTAAAGTGCATGTGTCTAAGCTACTTCTGTAGTGAAATCTGAAAAGGAACATCTTTTTTAATTTTTGAGTAATTTTGTAAAAATCATATGTGCATGTGCTTTAACTCTTTTTACCTGTGCAGAGGTTGATTGGCGAAAGAAAATGGGGTAGGCACTTGCAGGAGGTTGGGAAGGTAGCAAGAGGGCATACGAGGTCCCTAACACCCTTCTAGAGAGTTTCACAGTGTTCAGACCTCAAAAAATCACTAACGTGATCTTCTACAGGAAGCCTGCAGGGGTTCTATAGGATGTTCTACAAGATGTTCCGAAAGGGGATTTTGAAGGGTTGATGGTGGAAGAAAGGTGGAAAAGTGGAGATGGAGGTTGGATGAGGATGTGGAGGGGTCTAGGACCTGGAAAATGAAGCTGAGAAGTGATGAGGATGGCTAGATTTGTTCAAGGATGGATAGAGCAATGTTGCACAAAAATATGGAAATTAGGTCAAAGTGAGAAAATGTGGCAAACGAAGGGCAAGAATCTGAGTTAGGGGATGGATCAGGTTGCACTGATGGAGGAAGGGTAGGTAGGGAGGTATCGCAGTTGTTCTGCACACTATTTCCTGAAACTAACCAAACAAAGACCATGCAAACCAAATATCTAACTATTCTAACCTACTTTGACCTAGGAACCAGCAACCATGATGAACATAAATTCGTTGGCAGAAAATCATGTAAAATAACTTATGAAAACCAAGAAGGAATGGATCTAAGCATGTAATCTCATATGGTATCAACTTTTGCAACTGAGAAACTAACACTGTCAATTGCATGAAGAAGCAAGAACAGTGTTTTTGGGGCAGCAAGGACACCTTGGTCTCAGCTCATGGTCCCGAGGGGGGAGAGGTGAGATCTAGGGTTTCTTGATGGCCTTTTTTGAAGATCTTTCCTGTTACCAACCTATCAAATCATTCTGAAACATCAAAAGCTTTTTTAATCATCAAAAATGACCTAGGTAACCAAGCAAGATTTTAATCTACTAGCAGAAATTATTTTATGAAGATAGAAAAACCATATAATAGTACATAGAGGAAGACTTGGCACTTGGGTTGGGCCCAACCGCAAGAGCTATAGGCTCCTAAGAAGAGGCTCAGAGCTGATACGAACTGAAACTGATTTCCATTACTCAGAAAATAACCATGTCACAAAAAATGTTTTACAGCAGAAGTTCCAAAATGAGCTAAAAGGCAGAGCAGCACTAAAGCGAAAAATAAAAACTGTTCAAAATGTAAAATATGAAGGTTGGAAGCCTTCCTACTTATGCACTACGAGGACCTCCGACAATCCTCATTAATTCAAGGGGCTTGGCTGCTCAAAACTGCAAGTACTCAGCCACTTCACAAAAGCTGCTCAGTTGCCCTTGGAAATCAACTTTGGTGGGCTGCTGAACTCCGAGCTGATGGTGGAGAACTAGAGGAAGGGCCATTTAGTGTAGGAGACACCCTTCCCATGAATCCTCAGCCTTGTTCCCTTGTATTTGGCTGTCAAATGGCTCATAAATGCTTGACTTTTGTCCAAAAGTTGTCCAAAAATCTACAATAAACACATATTAGCCTTCATGGTCAAGTGACTATTCTCATTCATCCAATTAACATAAATATACTCAAAAGCATTCATAAACTATGAAGATTATGGAGAATAATAGGCAAAATGTGCCCAATAAGTTACCCATTTTTGGGGCTCATCAAATAGCATGTGAATAAAATCACTGATTACTTTGAGTTACATGAGATTGATGAGTCTGATGTGCAAATAAGGTTATTTTCCAAAACACTGACAGGGGATGTAAAGAAATGGTTTAAAGGTTTACCTGTTGTTAGCCTCCTATTGTAATAGGTTTCATATTTCATGATTCACTGTTTTACATGCCAAATATGTCATCTTTTCATGCTGCAAGGTTCCATATTTCCAAGAAGTTCCATTTCTGAAGAATCATACCATTTTTGAAGAGTTTTGCAGTTAAGGGAAAGCCAAACAACTTAATCTTGGCTTCCCTAGGTTTAAATTGCTTGTTTTAGAAGATAGAGAATGAATATCTGTCCAAAAAGCTTAACCTTGGCAGATGAGTAGCTAGGTAGAGAAATGAAGGAGCCCAACTACTTAATCTGGGCCCTTGGAAGAGATAAGGGTACATTTAGATAGGAGGGCAGTCAAAATAAAAGAAGACAATCAGGGTCTGCAAGTTCAAGTGCACCCAAACCAAAAGGAAGAAAAAATGCTAGGTAAGTAGGCTGGGTAAGTAGTTTTGTGGTTGTAGAATCAAGCTATGTGATCCATTTCATGTTTGCAAGTGTTATATCTATTCAGATCACAATTATGAGGCACTTTTTCATTTGGAGGAGCTCAAGCGAGGCATGTCTAACTCCCCCTTCTTCTTATTTCCCCAAATCATTCACTAACCTCCCCAAAGAGGTCAAGATCTGCTTGATATCTCTTAAGTTTCATCATTTGTCATATCATTGGCCTAATTAAAGGTTTGCTTTGCTTAGGAGTACTCTTATTCACTCTATAAGTCATTTTTCCCTTTTAAGTGGCCTAAGATCTCTAAACTTAGTGCTTTCTTGTCATTTTCATCTTAACTTCTAACATTATTATGTAAATCCCTATCTATTTCCCCTTCCCCTTACTAAAAAGCACTAAATAGCTCCCCTATGCACATATTCCCATCCCCTGGCACTATAGCCCTATAACATCAGTTTGGGGAAATGATGAGTTCATTTGGGGCCTAGCATTAGCCTTCCGCATCCTAACCCTGGGATTAACTTAACATTTGGTTAAGTTAATAACCTCTTTCCTCACCCCTTTACCCATAACATTTCATCATTTTTACCCTCTCGCGCTCATCGTTTAAAGTTTAGTGTTAAAATGTTTGAATAAACATTAAACACCACCAACGCATAACCCACAAACCCAAAGTTTTTGAACCCCCTGCACATAAATAAATCAATCTAATATTCAGCGGGTCCAGTACATTAACCTGCCGCCAGCTCCGCGCTCCGTCCACCGTCGGATCGGGCCCTCCCCATCCGACGGCTCTCGACGATTTAGGAGCCACCCCGATATCCGACGGTTATCCTCCGATAGGCTAGCGGTTTCTTCACCGTACAAAATATGTGTGTCTCCATGTGATTGCATCGAAGCCCCTCTGACATGTACCGCCCTCGTACAGAAGGCGGTCCGATGAAACCACAAACCGCCTTCTGTCTCTCTGACCCTGACATCAGCACCACATCGCTGCCACCGCATCTGCCTCCGTCCCTACCCCGCCACCGTGTCATGTGCCATGTCGTCAAACCAGTCAGCTGCCACATCACCCTACCGTACTTCCACGTCACCCTGTCGTACCGGGACCCACTGCTGACATCATGCTGACGTCATCACCAAAAAAGGCGCGAAGGGCGAAAATCGCAGCAAAGAATGCCCGAAACCAGAAATAGAGGCAATTTCTAATCGCGCATCGCTAAGAAAAATGGCTCAAAATGGAGAGCTTCCTTGACCGGCTACCTGCAAAACCCAAAAATTCGTGGGAGGCAACACTAGAAACAGAGAAACTAAAGAAAAGACAGCATAAACAAAACTAGAGAACTAAAGGTATGCTGGTATGTTCATATTCAATCGGCCAGCACCGATAGCATTCTAGAGGCCACGAAAAGCATTTGCAGCAGTTATTTTTGCCTTGAAAGGGCAGAAAAAGGGCAATTTGACAGTTTCAAGAGTATCAGAGGAAAGATGAAGCCCAGACTAAATTAAAGAGTATCAGTGAAGCGGCAAAGAGTATCAAATCAGCAATACCAAAGCAGGTGAACATTAAAGGCCTCCATCCAAGTCAAAGAAGCAATAAAGGCCATTCAAGGCTCATCGGATCAGGATTAGTGCACATAAAAGCCACCTAAAAGCAGCAGAACCGCCTAAGAGATTAAATTCCCAGTTATTGCATAAACCCTACACCGAGCCACCAAGGACACCATATTAACTCATTTTGATTCAGCTGCCTCCAGCGCAGCTCAAATAAATATCTTCTTGCATTAATTCAGGACAAGATTAGATTAAAGAACTCATTTCCCTCAGATCTATGTAAGATTTGCTGTAATAGATATTTTTGGATATTTTCTCTATATAAACCACCCTAATTCATTGTTTAAAGGGTTGGTTGGTTGATAATCCTCATTCGAGACTTGTGCTGTATACTTTGAGAGCTCTATAATCAAAGACTGTTGGAATGCTTTGGATGAAGAACTGACTGTTGTGTTATTTAATGGCCAAAGAGTGACTGTGGAATTCCTGTGCTACTACATGGCTCAATAAGTGTTTTCCTACCTCTGTTTACAGTTTACATATGTTTATGCACCATTTTGTTACCATCTAAATAGCAAGAAAGAAGAATAGCTTAGGTTTTGCTTGACTGCACCCTATGCTCAGTTCTTGTTATTTCTATATGTTTTCTTCAGAAATGGTTATGAATATGCATACTTAAATGATCATGTTTACCCTGTTTCTTTCACATATGATTGTTATTTAGGAATTCTTGACTACTCCTAGACAAACTTTCATTCACCTTCCCTCTCTGTTAGCTAATGAAAGATTCTTAGTTGCCTTTCATCTCTGACCTTCATTCCATCTTTATTCCAGCCTGATATTGTTCTATGTGTAGCTATCCTGATCCAAATTCCTCTTGTGACCAAGAAAACGCAACAGCAAGCCCTAATCCATGACTCCATGCCCAATGGTTTGAACTTCTCACTCTATGCATCCCAACTCTGCTTGAAAACATCATCCTTCCCACCAAAATCAAAACAAAACCCATGTACACCATAACTAGCCTAAAATAAACCCAAAACAAAGCTAAATTTTAAAGAGAGAGCCCTCTCTGACTGCAGGTAGGCTAGGACCTGCAGCCCAAAGATTGGTTTGTGGTTACCTCGGTCGTATCCCTTAAGGAGCCAAGGGACAACCTGAGTGATAACACCTGCTAATCATATTGCAGATTTAGTTGCTTTTCATAGATTGTTTATTGATAGATGGGAAAAAAAGAAAAACCCTTTACAAATATTGTCTGAATATGAAAACATTAGAAGATCTCCTAATGAGTCTATTCAGGATTATTGTACTAGGTTCAACAACATCTATAATGCAATCCCTTCAAACATTAAACCTCCACCAGATCTAGCATTAATCAAATTTCCTGATGGTTTTGACACTAATATGTCATACAAATTGAGAGAAAGAAACCTTGAAACATTGGAACAAATGCAAAGTAATGATGTTAGTGTAGAAGCCAATTTATTAGCTAAGAAAGCTAGGATGTGAAATGAGAAAATAGTTACAATTAAAGAGGAACCATCTACTTCAGATGGTAAAATAGATAGTTTAGCTAAAAGTGTAGAATGGATAATGGATAGATTAGAAAATATGGAAATAAAAACTCAATGGGAAAATCAACAAGCACCCCCAATTAGGAAGCCCAACTTTAGGAAAAATCTTAATATTGGAAAAAATGTTATACCTGATCAACAAGTTAGACCACCTTTCCAGGAAAATTATGTTGAAGCTTCACAAAACCATGAAGAAGAGAATGACACCCAAATAAACCTATTAGGGATTATAAATGAACATGTTGTTTTTCTTACTTAGGAAGAATAGGAATTGTACATGCTACAACAATTACAATTAGAATCTGGAGAGTCCTTTGACTTCAAACAAGGCTATGAATTTGCTAACTATGAAGTTCACAAACAATATAGCCTTAGAAGCAAGAAGAATATTGAAATTCCCACTAAGAAATCAGTCCAAATACAAACTAAAAAAATAATAGAAGATCCTCTCAACAAAGTTCTACAAATTCTCCCTAGAGGAACTCAGGAGACTTCCAACCCTAAAATTGTAGATATAACTTCAATTGAAACTCAAACTGAAACTGTTAGTCAAACTATTCCAAATAAGAGAATTCAAAAAAAAGTTGCTAGTACACAAACTGAATTTCCAACTTCTGAAAAAGAAGATAAAACTACCAAGACCACAATTGCCCAGGAAGATCTCACACAATTAGGAAAAACTCAATTGCCATTCAACATTAAGACTGAGATAGCCAAATAGAAAATATCAGTTCCTTTGACAAAATTAGTGAAAAATGAATCATATAAAGCACAAATCATTCAAACACTAAACATAGGTGAAGGAGAAGATGTTGTAAACCTCAATGATGATCAACCTGAGTTATTATTTGGCCCAGAAGTAAATGGCACACATCAGCAAGGGGGTATTCCTCCATTCTACATTAGCTTAAATGTTCATGATAAAATCTTACATAATGCTATGCTAGATTCAGGGGCATCCCATAACTTAATGCCTAAGGCAATCATGGAGAGATTAAATTTAGATATTACCAGACCCTACAAGGACCTGTTTTCTTTTAACTCCAGCCAAGTCAAATGCCTTGGCCTGATTAAAGATTTTTGTGGGACTCTAGTCCAGTGCCCAGCAAAGAGTATTGTTATGGACATAGTTGTTGTTGATATCCCACCCAAGTATGAAATTATTTTATCTCACTCATGGGGAGCAAAATTGCAGGGACCTCTAGAGTTGGACATGTCATATGCCACCATCTCTGTGTTTGGTCAACCAAGAAAGCTTTACAGAGAGACCTTGATGAAATACATGGTGAGTAGTGCAGAAAAACCATAGAATTTCCCTATATACTCAATGCATTCTGATATGGACTCTTTTATCTTGTATAATTTAGACAATGAAAAAAATGAAATCACAGTTGTAGAAGAAAAATACAAATCACCTGATAGTGAAAACATATTTCATGAGTCTCTATGGCATTTGGATTTTGATGGCTCTGTAAATAGGTTAGGAGAAGGTGAAAAAGTTTGGATTCATAACATGGAAAATAATAATTCTGAAGGTCATGCCTTTAAATTAAACTTTAAATGCACAAACAACATGGCATAGTATGAGGCTTTAATCTTAGGACTGCAAATTGTAAGAAAGCTTGGAGTCAAGAGAGTTTCTATCATGGGAGACTCATAATTAATGATAAAACAAATTAAATGAGAATATTTTGTGAATAATCCCAAACTTAGCCAATACAGAGAGACTATCCTAGACCTGATTGAGAAACTCCTTGAAACTGATTTTGTTGATATTCCTAGGAAACAGAGCATTCAAGCTCATAGTTTGACTACTTTTGCTAGTACTTGCAGATTACCTTTTCAGCCCAACCACCAGTACACTGCAGAAGTAAGACACAAACCTATCATACTTGAGAATTTGAAAATTTGGAATATTTTTTCACAAGATTCTCAAATCTATGATTTCATGAATGTTGAAGGAGAGTTTCAAAACTATAAGATAGATATAGATAGTACAGTAGATAATATCATAAATAGTGAGATAGATATAAATGCTTTAGATGTAGATAAACCCACTAAATTCACTAAAGTAGAAATAGATAACTTAGAAAAAGTAGAAATAGAAGAAATAATCAATGATGATTCTGAGATTTTAAACCTTAAGAATAATTTTTTGCTTTAGGGATTAGTCCCATTAGAATATTTGTTTGATTCAAATGATGTAGCTAGAAAACCAAAAATGGAACCTTTAAGAGCAGACATAGAAGAATGTAACATAGGAACAAAAGAAAAACCCAAGCTTATCAAAATATCAAAAGCATTACCTCCAGATGAAAAGCTGAAATACATAAATTTGTTCAAAGAGTTTCAAGATGTCTTTGCCTGGAGTTATGAAGACCTTAAGTCTTATGATACCAGCATTATTCAACATAAGATACCCCTCAAAGAAGATTAGAAACCCTTTAAACAAAAGCTTAGGAGAATTAATCTAGTTCTTATGCCATTAATTGAAAAGGAAGTAAAAAGGATGTATGATGCACAAATCATAGCACCAATTAGATATTCAAATTGGGTCTCTAATTTGGTCACTACTAGAAAGAAAACAGGAGAAATCAGACTCTGTGTTGATTTCAGGAACTTGAACAAAGTGTCATTAAAAGATAACTACCCTCTCCCTAAAATGGACCACATTCTCCAAAGGGTAGTAGGCTCATCCAGAATTTCATTGCTTGATGGATTCTCTGGATACAACCAAATCTTAGTTCAACCAGAGGATCAAGCATAGACTGCATTTACCACACCCTGGGGTACTTTCATGTATTTGAAGATGCCTTTCGGACTAATGAATGCAGGGGCTACCTTCCAAAGAGCAATGGACATAGCTTTTGCAAAGGAAATCCATGAATTTCTAGTTGTTTACCAAGATGACATCACAATGTTTTCCAAATCAAATAATGAACATCTAGATCACTTAAGAAGAGTTTTTATCAAATGTAGAAAATTTGGTATTTCCTTAAATCCCAAAAAGACACTTTTTGGTCTAGAAGAAGGTAAACTCTTGGGACACATAATATCAAAAGATGGAGTCAGAATAGATCCAGCTAGAATAGAGGCAATCTTGAATATTACTCATCCTAGAAACATCAAAAAACTACAATCATTTTTAGGCAAAATAAATTTTCTTAGGAGATTCATTTCTAACTTAGCAGAATTAATTAGAGAATTAAATAACATTATAAAGAAAGATTCAACACTTAAGTGGACAGTTGAGACTAAACAGTCTTTTGAGGATATCAAAGAAGCCCTTAATAAAACACCAGTCCTCATAAGTCTTGATTTCAAAAAAGATTTTATAATTTTTTCTTTTTCTTTAGAACATACTATTGCAGCAGTCTTGTTGCAAAAGAATGATCAAGGATATGAACAGCCTATTGCATTTTTCAGCAAATCTTTGAGATATGCTACACTAAAGTACAACATAATGGAAAAACAAGCACCTTCTATAATGAAATCTATTAAAGATATCAGAGTGTACATATTGTACTCACACATCATTGCTTATGTTCCAAATTCAGTAGTAAAGGACATTTTGACACAAAATGGGCCTGAAGGAAAGAGAGGCAAATGGATTGCCACTATTTTAGAATATGACATAGAAATAAAGCCTACAAAACTTATCAAAGGCCAAGGTTTAGCTAAACTCATGGATGAATCGAACTGTCAGGCCTTAGATATAAATTTCATTTGTGCCCTAGATGATCAGGAATAGATGGCGACTCCACAGATCAGTGAACCTTTCACAGATTCACCTTGGTATGCAGATTTCATATTTGTTTTACAAAACCTACAAGCTCCTCTTGGTTTATCTAGAATGAAAGCTAGATTTTTGAAAATGAAATCAATGAAATATATAGACAATGCTTTATTTGGAAAGATAATGGTGGCATTTTATTGAATTGTTTATTAAAAGATGAGGCTGATAAAGTTATGCAAAATTTTCATGCAGGAGATTGTGGAGGACACTGTTGTGGTCAGCAACAACCCCCTTCTTATTTAGTGTTATCACTAATACTAAATAAGTGGGGACCCTTAGTCAAAAATTTAAAAAATCAATTAGTGCTTGAATTTCCTTTTTCAATAAAACTTACCATCATAAACTTAGGAAAATACCCTTGAAAAAATCTAAAAAGCTTAAGTTTTATGATAAGGTAGGATAAAATCACTCCTTAAGAAATATCGCATCGCAAAAAGGATAATGGATACCTCCTTACAAACACAATTCTAAGGTTGTGAGATCGTCATGCGAAACTTCAATGCATCGCATGCATCAAATATCACTTACGCTGAAAAACCTCAAACTGCTGATATGCAATGGCGCATATCGCAAATCGCATTTTGCGGAAAACACATTAACAAATGATTTTCATATGCTACGCTCTAGCGATATTGCGATATTACGATCGAGCGATAATGTGAGAATGATAATGCGATAAAGCGATAAAGTGATAGAGCAATATTGCGATGTTGCGATCTGCAATATTGCGAAGCAAATCGCAAAATCGCTTCATCACAAATCTTTCGGGCTTGTTGTTCAAAAAAATATTTTCCATAAACCGAGACCTAGTTATGCGCTTTAATGCTAATTAATGAGTTAGTTGCCAATCATTAATGAAATAGAGTTTCGTGCTTATCGAAGAGCCATTTCACGTAAGGTGGTATATTTTATATGTCTTCAGCATTTAAAGCTTTCTTGTCACCTTTTCCTTATCATGATTCTCACCTCATTTGTAAACTGTAGGAACAAAGAATAGAGAACTATACAAAGCAGTATTCAGGATACCATGGGAAACAAAGGCAAAGCTCTGAGTTCTAAAGATCAAGAAATGACACCCTTGTATACAGACACCGCCTGTAATAGAGACGTTGGTATTACTACTTGGGAAGGCATGTATAGTCTACTTGAGGAAGAGAATCCCAAAATAATGAAGGTTACAGCTTCTGCAGGCTCACACGGGTCTTCTGAGGTGTCTATTACAGAGCTAGCTTACTCATTCTTACACTGAATAGTGGCGAGGCCAACAATTCTTCTATACACAAACATGGTTAAATGGGTACTGGACAGCGCCAACATAAAAAACAGACAATTTAAGACTCAAGGTAAAGGACTCATTGGCTCCTCCACAAGATTTGAAGCTCATGTATCATTTACTAGACCCACAGGCAACTTATAATGGACAGTTCATAGAGAATTTTTCTAAAGAGAATGAAAGCTTGGCAGAATGTACCAAAGACTAGTCAAGGAGGGACGAACCACTAAAAAGGGATAAACATGGTATGTATAGTACTGGTTCTCTCACCTCCGTGTATTTCTTTGTTGCTACTATGCTTTGTAGACTTTTTGGGAAGCCAGAAATTAACAAATTTTCATCTGAATGGCTACCATTATTGGATGCCGCCTTTAATGCTACTGTTATATATTGCACTAAAATATTGTTTGAAAACTTAGCCACAGCTATTGTAAGTTACTGGTCTAAAAGAACTGCCTCTCAAAGAATTTACCCCCCTTTCTACTTATCTGCATATGTGATGGATGCAATCTGTTATGTTTCCAAGTTTCCTTTAATGGGTTGGAAATGGACGACTCAAGACTCCTTACCCATTCATATTTATCATAAAAAATTGTGGGATTCTAAGTTCACTCCATATTTCTGTTGAAAATAATACTGAGAGGGGGGGTGAATCAGTATTATCTAGCAATTAAATAAATCTTCCTTATTTGATCTTTGAATTATTTTAGCATGTCAGTACCATAAAATAATGAGCATGAAAAATAGATAGACACACCAAAGAACACAAGATGTAAGGTGGAAACCCAATGTGGGTGAAAACCACCTGCTGCAATATGTCTCTATCTTCTTTCAATTTAGAAACTTCTTTTACAATGATTTTGTACTGGTGCAGTCCTTTGTCAGTACGCAGGCTGCAACCTGTAGAGAGCTGCAACTCTCTCTCTCTCTCTTGTTTTCCAGTCTACTCCTGGAGGGGAGCTACAACCCCCTACTTCTTTTCATAAAGCATCAGATGATCAACAAGTACATAACAGATATAGATCACTACAGATATCAGATCAGCAACAACAGAACTAACCCAGAACACCTTATCAATAGAGAAATTCAATCAACAGAACATCTTAAAACAGAGACGCAGTTTTCTTTTCTGTGGCCTGCGACCAGACGCTGTTAACCTTCTGCTACTCTGCGTCCACCCGCAGATATCCTTCTGCTTCGCTGCGTGCCCACGCACTGTTCCTTTGACTGCTCTGCGTTCTGTTGCTTCAGGGACGCACCCAAGGATACTATCGCGCCGCATCTTTCGCTACAGAGACGCACCTGAAAACACTATCGCGCCGCGTCCTTCTGCTTCAGAGACGCACCTGAACCTTGATCGCCCTGCGTCTCGGCGCACTTGCCCTTTACAGTACCTGCGTCCCGGCGCAATTTCCCTTCACTGAACCTACGACCCTTCAGATATAAATGATATGAAGACTTCAGAACAAACCCAAACAGTCAGATCTATCGATCTGTTCATGCGCCATAGAGATCACAGTCCATTAGAAGATTCGCCTTTTTAGATCTGGACTAGATCTCATCAAATAAGATATTCAACCCAAGACAATTGCTCAATCCAAATGAACTCCTTTGCTTTATATAGGCAAGCTTCTCCCCAAAACATGGAACAATACCACGAGCCGACACCATAGAAACACAAAACCGTCGGCTAGATACCACACAAGAAACCCCCACGTGCTTTTCTCTGCCTTGAAATGTGTGCACTGGGTGGACGCACCCCCTGAACGGCCGGCCGGCGTCCCTGGACGCGGTTTCTGCATGGTATACCTGCGGGGGCGCACTTTCTGAACCGATTTCCTGCGTCCTTCTTAATTTTCATCAAACTGAGAGCCTTACCACTGGAGTTGCCATCAAGTACAACATCTGTAACATACAGTCATACCAGAAAACGTAATGCCAACAATCTCCCCCTTTGGACTTGATGGCAACCTCACAAACTTCAGCTTCATTCTCCCCCTTTGACATCAAGAGCAAAGGGTATGCTCCCCCTAAGCGCATGCTCCCCTGAATATGAACCAGATCTGCAGCAACGCACCACTATGAAAGAGATAGAGACATATTGCAGCTATTTCCAAGATCTCCTTCTCCATAATGCCAACAATGCATTATGTGCTCCCCCTGAGCCTGTACCACCAATAAGAAGAGGTTCAACAAGATGATGCATCAACAACCCCCAGCTTTTGCCTGAGGTATTCAAACGTGTCCCTGGGCAATGGTTTGGTAAGAATATCAGCAACTTGTTCCTTGGAAGGAACATACTCCAACTTGACTTTCTGTTCAAGCACTTGTTCCCGGAGAAAATGGTACTTGATTGGTATGTGCTTGGTTTTTGAATGCATGACCGGATTCTTTGAGATGCTGATTGCACTTGTGTTATCACATAAGATGGGGATAGGTGGTTTACAAGTGATTTGAAAATCCTGCAAAGTCTGCATCATCCAAAGGAGTTGAGTGCAACAAGATGCAGCAGCAACATATTCCGCTTCAGCTGTAGACAAGGCAATCGAACTCTGTTTCTTGTTGAACCAAGATACCAGTCTGGAACCCATAAAGAACGCACCACCACTTGTGCTTTTCCTGTCATCCACGCTTCCGGCCCAATCTGCATCTGTATAAGCATGAAGAGTAAGATCTGTATCTCTAGGATACCATAAGCCATAATTTTGAGTCCCTTGAAGATATTTGAAAATTCTCTTTACTGCCTGAAGATGAGTCTCCTTCGGATTTGCCTGAAATCTTCCAACTATTCCAACTGCATGCATGATGTCTGGTCGGGTACCTGTCAAATATAGTAAACTTCCAATCATAGATCTGTAGGTTGGTTGATGTACTGCTGCAGATTCATCATTTGCACTGAGACTACATCCTGTGACCATGGGTGTACATACAGGTTTTGCATCTTCCATGCCATATTTCTTCAAAATCTGCTTGAGATACTTGGTTTGAGATAAAAATATTCCTCCTTCCTTTTGTTGGATTTGCAAACCAAGGAAATATGTCAGTTCTCCTAGCAAGGACATTTCAAATTCTTTCTGCATGACCGAGGCAAAGCTTTGACTCATAGCTTCTTCATTGCTGCCAAAAATAATGTCATCTACATACACAACAAGTATTAGCAATTTGTCATTTTCAACTTTTATATACAGATTGCTATCTGCTGAACCTTTTGAGAAACCTTGTTGATGAAGATATTTGTCCAACCGGTAGTACCAAGCCCTTGGAGCTTGTTTGAGACCATAGAGAGCCTTTTTCAATCGGCATACAATATTTGGATCATTTCCAAGAATGAACCCATCTGGCTGTTCAATGTACACTTCTTCTTCCAAGTCTCCATTCAGAAAGGCTGATTTCACGTCCATTTGAAATACTTTGAAGTTTTGAAAACTTGAGAGAGCAAGGAACATTCGGATGGCCTCAAGTCTTGCAACAGGAGCAAAAGTTTCTTCAAAGTCTATTCCTTCTTGCTGCGCATACCCTTTACAAACAAGTCTGGCTTTGTTTCTAATTACTTCTCCACTTTCATTCAATTTATTTTTGAAGACCCATTTTGTTCCGATAACATTCTTATCCTTTGGTCTAGGAACCAGCTCCCAAGTGTTGTTCTTTTCGATTTGCTCAAGTTCTTCATCCATTGCTTTCACCCAACATTCATCTTTGCATGCTTCTTTCACATTTTGTGGTTCAGTAGAGGAGAGTAATGCCAAATAGCTTGAGGCTTCTGCAGCTGTTCTTCTTGTTTGTACACCTGCTTCTTTCTGCCCCACAATCTGAGATTCTGGATGATTCTTCTGGACATATCTGGATGGAGTTTTCTCTTCTATTCTTGTCTGCTCCTCTGGTTCTTCTTGAAGTTCTCCTTGGGGTTCTTCTTCTTCATTATTCTGTCTTTGAGGGTAGCCTTCATCTACTTCTATATCTTCATGATGTACTTGCCTAGGAATATATCCCTTCTCATCAACCACTACATCAATGTTGTCAACAATTCTGCCAAGTCTTTTATTGTAGCATTTGTATGCTTTGCTGTGTGGAGAATAGCCAAGAAGAATGCCTTCATCTGCTCTAGGTTCAAGTTTGCCAAGCTGCTCATCAGTATTCTTGATATAGCATTTGCTCCCAAAGATTTTGAAGTGCTTTACCGAAGGAGTTTTACCACTCCAGAGCTCATGAGGAGTTTGAGTGCTGTTTACCCGGACATTTGTCTTGTTGAGAATAATAACCGCAGCATGTGCAGCTTCACCCCAGAAAGTTGCGGGAGTTCCTGATTCATCAAGCATAGCACGAGCCATTTGTTGGATTGTTCTGTTCATTCTTTCAACAACTCCATTTTGCTGAGGAGTTCTAGCTGTAGAGAATTCTCTCCTTATCCCATGTTCATCACAGAAATCGAAAAATTCATTTGAAGTAAATTCCCCACCTCTGTCGGATCTGAGGCACTTAATTTTGTGACCTGATTCATTTTCAACCAAGGCTTTGAAGGTCTTGAATTTTTCGAATGCTTCATCTTTGTGCTTCATAAGTCCTAACCAGACAAACCTGGAGAAATCGTCAATAAATAATATCAAGTATTCCTCTCCTCTAGGTGTTCTTTTCCTGAATGGGCCACATGTATCTGTATGTGTTAGCTCAAGAGGCATGCTAGCTGATCCCTCTTTCTCTGGAAAGTTAGTCCTGGTTTGTTTTCCAAACTGACATGATTTGCATATGGTGTTGTCAGGAATTTTGATATCTGGAAGATCGCGAACTGCCTGATATTTGCATGCTTTCCTTATTTGTGAGAAGCTTAGATGTCCCAACCTTCGATGCCATAACCAGTGCTCTTCATCCTTGCTAAGATAGCATTGTTGTTGTCCTTCTTCAAATATGTACAGATTATTTGGAGTTCTTTTGCCTTTGAGTACTGTTTTACCTGTATCAAGATCACGAACAAGACATCCATTCGATCTGAAAATAACCTCGGTTTTTTGATCGCACATCTGGCTGACACTTAGTAGATTATGCTTCAATCCATCAACATACAGAACATTTCCAGCCTTGACCTTTTCTTTTAAAGGAGCAATACCTTTTCCTTTTATAGTTGCAGGAGTATCATTTCCAAAAGAAACTTTCTTTCCCTTTTCTAAAGTAGAATAAGATTCAAGTTTTTCTTTATCACCTGTCATATGTTTCGAACATCCACTGTCAATGTACCATAGATTTTCCTGTCCTTCTGCATAAAATGCTATCCCACATCTTTCTGTTTGAGGTTCCTTTATTCTCCATGTTTTGGTGCTTGTGGCTTGTTCCTTTTTCTCCTGAAACCTGCTCCTACATTCAGAGTCTTCATGACCAAAATTATTGCAAATAGAACATTCAACTTCATTTTCAAGAACCGAAAAGTTGTTATAGGTCCTTTTTGTAATCCCTGTCATACTTCTTTGTTTTTGAGCTTCCCTAGTCATGATTGTTTTATATGCAACACATTGAGCTGCTTTGTGACCAAAGTTATGGCAAGAAAAGCATTGTCCATTGAAGAAGCTTCTGCGGTTATTGAATCTACCAGCCAATTGATTGTAATTTCTATTTTCATCTATTCTTGAACCAAACTGAGAAGATTTTACCTGTGGCTGGTTGTAGCTTTTGTTCACCCTTAAGATGGATTGTCCCTGATAGTTTCTGTTTGTAATTCGTCCCTGCTTTACCTGATTATCTTCATTGTTCTTCTGCTCATTTCTTCTTGCTGCATCAAGATAACTTTTTGAAGTGGATGCTTGAGAGGTTTCTCCATTATAGCCCAAACCTGTCTTGTTTAGAGGAGACCGCTGCACATTGATAATCTCATCCAAAGTTTCAGATCCTTTGACAAACTTAAGATTAATAGCTTTTGTTTTCTCTATTTCTTTTCTGAGACCAACAATTTCACCTTCTAGTTTTTCAAGATGTTTTTCCTTTTCATCAATTTGAAATTGCAAAG
Organism: Pinus tabuliformis; assembly: GCA_031772625.1. Taxonomy (NCBI): domain Eukaryota; kingdom Viridiplantae; phylum Streptophyta; class Pinopsida; order Pinales; family Pinaceae; genus Pinus; species Pinus tabuliformis. The sequence goes on along the minus strand of CM062818.1, from coordinate 218,567,907 downwards.
CATCAATGATCACATTCTTTTCTTCTATGCATCTCTTGAGTCTAGTAATTTCATCATAGAGATTATCCACATCTACAGCATCCTCATAATCATCATCTTCAAATGCCATTAACAGCTTATATTTATTACCTTGTTCATCTTCATCACTGTTTGATAAGCCATCACTATCTTCATGGGTGTAGTAGCTTTTCTTATTTGCACTTTGTTTCTTGTTCCATCTAGCAGGTTCTTTTCCTTTATCCTTATAAGAACATTTTGCAGCATAATGACCTACTCTTCCACAAGCAAAGCATTTGAAAGGTAGCTTACCTCTGAACCTTCCAGAACCCCTTTGAAGACTTCTGACAAAATTTGGTTCTTCTTCCTCTTCTTCTGGAACATGGCTTGCTTCATAGTAATCTTCTTTGCCTAATGCCTTAAAAGCAGCTTCCCTTCTGTCTGATGGACCTCCCTTTCTCATTTCATAAGCAGTTAGAATTCCATGTAGCTGAGACATAGTGAGAACACGGAGATTTTCCTTTTCTTCTATTGCAGATACTTTAGATTCAAACTTGGGGGATAATGATCTTAGAATCTTTTGAACTACTATAGTCTCTTTTATTTCTTCACCCAAATTTTTCATACAATTAACAATCTCATCTACCCGAAGAAAATAATTAGCCACACTTTCATCATTATACATCTTGAGAGTCTCATATTGAATCCTGAGAGTTTGAAGTTTAGCTTGTTTTACCTGTTCATCTCCTTCATAGCTAGTGATCATTTTGTCCCATATCTCTTTTGCTGATTTGAAGTGCATGACCTTCATGAATTCTGTTTGGGATATACTTCCTAATAGAGTACTGACTGCTTTTTCATTTGTTTCATACTTCTTTTTCTCAGCTGGATCTGTAGGAGTAGCTGAAGGAAAAGCATAGCCTGTTTCTACAATGTCCCAAACTTCTGTACCAAGAGATTGAAGATATGCAGTAACTCTTACCTTCCAATAATTGAAGTTTGTCCCATCAAAAATCGGTGGCCTGATTGATGCTTCTCTCTCGTAGTTGCTCATGATGAACGATCTACCTTCAAGCGATCAAGCTTCTCTGAAGGACCTGCTCTGATACCAATTGTTGAAAATAATACTGAGAGGGGGGGTGAATCAGTATTATCTAGCAATTAAATAAATCTTCCTTATTTGATCTTTGAATTATTTTAGCATGTCAGTACCATAAAATAATGAGCATGAAAAACAGATAGACACACCAAAGAACACAAGATGTAAGGTGGAAACCCAATGTGGGTGAAAACCACCTGCTGCAATATGTCTCTATCTTCTTTCAATTTAGAAACTTCTTTTACAATGATTTTGTACTGGTGCAGTCCTTTGCCAGTACGCAGGCTGCAACCTGTAGAGAGCTGCAACTCTCTCTCTCTCTCTTGTTTTCCAGTGTACTCCTGGAGGGGAGCTACAACCCCCTACTTCTTTTCATAAAGCAACAGATGATCAACAAGTACATAACAGATATAGATCACTACAGATATCAGATCAGCAACAACAGAACTAACCCAGAACACCTTATCAATAGAGAAATTCAATCAACAGAACATCTTAAAACAGAGACGCAGTTTTCTTTTCTGTGGCCTGCGACCAGACGCTGTTAACCTTCTGCTACTCTGCGTCCACCCGCAGATATCCTTCTACTTCGCTGCGTGCCCACGCACTGTTCCTTTGACTGCTCTGCGTTCTGTTGCTTCAGGGACGCACCCAAGGATACTATCGCGCCGCGTCTTTCGCTATAGAGACGCACCTGAAAACACTATCGCGCCGCGTCCTTCTGCTTCAGAGACGCACCTGAACCTTGATCGCCCTGCATCCCCACGCAGGTCTCTCTCTACTGTACTGCGTCTCGGCGCACTTGCCCTTTACAGTACCTGCGTCCCGGCGCAATTTCCCTTCACTGAACCTGCGACCCTTCAGATATAAATGATATGAAGACTTCAGAACAAACCCAAACAGTCAGATCTATCGATCTGTTCATGCGCCATAGAGATCACAGTCCATTAGAAGATTCGCCTTTTTAGATCTGGACTAGATCTCATCAAATAAGATATTCAACCCAAGACAATTGCTCAATCCAAATGAACTCCTTTGCTTTATATAGGCAAGCTTCTCCCCAAAACATGGAACAATACCACGAGCCGACACCATAGAAACACAAAACCATCGGCTAGATACCACACAAGAAACCCCCATGTGCTTTTCTCTGCCTTGAAATGTGTGCACTGGGTGGACGCACCCCCTGAACAGCCGGCCGGCGTCCCTGGACGCGGTTTCTGCATGGTATACCTGCGGGGGCGCACTTTCTGAACCGATTGCCTGCGTCCTTCTTAATTTTCATCAAACTGAGAGCCTTACCACTGGAGTTGCCATCAAGTACAACATCTGTAACATACAGTCATACCAGAAAACGTAATGCCAACCATTTCTACAAGATTTGTCATGGAATTATGCTGCCCCTGTACAAAATATTGTATGATAAAGATGCTCCAAGATTTTCTCCTGAAGTAGAGGTGGATATACTACCTGTCGTGAGATAGTTCGAAGAAGAACTATTTACATATGTCAGGGTATTCGGAAGTCTCGCTTCCCCACATGTCTTACCTTTGTATGTTCCTAATAAACTCATGGCACAAGAAATTGCTTATCAAACCTGCGGAGAAGGAGGCTTGACTAAAGAGTTGAAAGACAAAAAGAAGGCTATTTGGCCACAATTTCCTGTGGCCTATGGGTCCTTTTCACTATTGGATGTAGGCCATGCATTCAAAGAAGTAAACAACATAACATGTCTACAATTGTTCAAATTTCCAGGAAGACCATTCGACCCTTATGATATTGCTAAGAATTTCACTACTGCAGTCAATATAAAGGTGTTTTCTAAAGAAGATGATCTTTTTTATGACATGTTCCAACAGAAAATTACACTTGAAGAAATTTTTCATTCAGCCCAAGTGCGATTCCCTCCAGCAGAATTTCAAGAGTTCAAGATATACAGGGAAAGGAGGTTAACTAATATCCCTTTGGAAGAACTACGTTTGGAACCCGTAAGAGAACCAACTCCGAGTATCAGTCTTAGTGGAAGTTTAGGCACAGACAGATCTAAATCTAAATCCGATAAAGAAACATTAGAACATTCTAAGAGATTTGAAAGTGGCCATGATAAAAGCAAAGGGTCAATAAGGGATACAGCCCAGTCAAAAGAGCTCCCACAACAACAGGCTTTGATCTCTCCACAGCTAGATCCTCCCCCTCTCATCGTCCAGCCACCATCAATCAGAACCGAGCTAGATAAAGAATGGGAGACATTCAATGATTTAATCAATATTGAAGGACAAAGCACAAAGACACCTGTGAGTAATATACAGGCAACAGAAGATATAGTCACAGGAACAATTAGCAATGTCTCAAAAATGGAACATATTCCCATTACCCCATCCTCTGAACTTATGCTCAAAATAGAGGAGATTCCTCCTCTTGATGTATTTTATAGTCCACAACACAAGGCAGTAGTGAGAAGACAAAGAAAGAAAATAAAATTGGAAAACGTGCTCTCTCATGATGCAGAGCAATTAGACATCCTATGGCAAGATCCTACCACCAATCCCACTGAAAATCTTACCAAATTATCTACCACCAATCCCATTGAAAACCTTACCAAATTATCTCAGATCGCAGGAGCATATGTCTCTACGACCATTAATAAAGCATCTAAGGTATAGCAACTACTGAAAGAGAAGGAAGATCAAATACAGGTTTTGCAGCAACAGCTGCAACAAGCCAATGCCAACAACAAAGCACAGAAACAGCTTGAAAGATTACAGTAGGACTTCCAACAAATACAGATAGGCTAACAGAACAGTTTGGCTGAAAGAGAAAAACAGTTACAGGATATGCAAGAGATGTACAAGGATGATCCTAATCTTATAGAATTCATTATAGAATCCATTTCCTTAAATTATCAACTACTGCAGCAAAAGGAAGCATTGTGCCAAATAATATCATAGTGGAACTCTTATTGCGAAACAAGCAATAAAATCATTAATCAAGTCGTGGACTTACGACATGATTATGATTTAATTGATAAAAGGGTTACTGAATATTTGGCTTGGCAAGAAACAGAGGAGGGGAAAAGAGCAGGTGCACCAATAGTCAACGACAATCACAAAGAAATGCTCTTTAACAAATGGGATGTACAAAGCAGAGCAAGCGGTAGAAGAAGCAGCCATAGCAGCAAACAATGTTATTGACTGCATAAATGAAAATTTTCACAGGGAAAATCTGATCTCAGAAACCACTCCAGGGTATCTACCAAAAGCACAATAACTACAGACAGGCTGGAGACAGAAAGCTCAAGAAAAGGTAGAATCGCTCAAAAGATTAACTAAGTTGAATTGGGATTCTTACTGGGCACATTTGGTAAAACCACACAGCCAGAGCATGACTCTCAAATGTATCATCAATTCTGCTGAGAAGATGGCGCCAGCTCTTGCCGATGCCATTTTCGCAGGACAGTTAAATTCGGAAGTCGGCCAGCCAACTCTTCTCAAACAAATGTTGAACGCTTGCGATTTCAAGGAACAGATACAGAAATAGTTAGTTATTAGTTTTAATTTTAGATTCAATGTTAGTATTAATTTTTCTTTATTTTTTCTTGAAATGAGGACGATCATTTAAACCGTATTCTACATTTTTGCAATAAGTTATTTTTAGATTTAGTTAGTAGTATTTAAACCCTTCTTATGCATTTAGAGAAGGGTCCTGAAATTTGTCAAAAACTTGTCCTCAGAACATGCACTTTTGCACCCTATGAGGAGGTTTTGATGAATGAATGGAACGGGATTTATTGATATCTGCATCTAATATCTACTACTGATGTTGCACTTATGTACTCTTAGTGGATGTTGGATTAAGAAGAGATAAATCATTATCGCTTGAAGCTCATGAGTAGAACTAGTTATAAATGGTACTTCTATCTCTTAACTCTTTCTGCCTTTGTGTTAAAGTGATATTTATGTTCAACTATTTATATATTGATGCGTGAATGCTTGAGTTATCATTTGGCACTTCTTTACGGTGATAGCTATTTATTTATGCTTAATGTATGAATAGCTTATTATGCGATATGTTTTTCACAATTGTTTCGTCTAACTTTTTATACGAAGTGGTTTATCTCTATTGAATTCTCTTATTATAATAGTTGAATGATCTTTATTACCAATTGTTATTTGAAATCATTTTAGATCGCATAACAGAAAGATTACACCCCGGGTTAGTGTAGAATTAGATATTTCTGTTTATTAGAATACAATTGCATGTTATTAGATTAGAGTTAAAGTAAAAGCATTTCACTTAGGAACTTTTAGAAAGGAAATATCAAATCTCAACACACACACATAAATGGGAAACTGGTCCCATATCCCCAGTCGGACCCACTATACCAAACAGAAAAGAAGCTACTAACCAAGGTCCAGAGCGGGTGGGTATCCCCCTTGTTGTAGACCCTATTTTTAGGGCTTCAACATATTTGGCGCTAGAAGGAGGGCCCCCGAACTGTGAATGGCAAGTAAGTCTAAATCTCAATACCATTCTGAGAGTAAATCGCCCTCACCATCTCCCCCAACTTCTCGATTGCACTTAGAATCTTTAAATCTAGAGCCTGAAGTCGAAAGAACAACAGCCGTTGCTACAAACCCTGACATTTCAGAACAATCTACTATTGAACCTCCCGAAGTTGAATCTTTGATCCATAAACTTCAACAATTTTCTATATCACCTCAGAGATCTGATAAATCTCAAGGCAGCGTGACTTCGCAATATAACCTTGCTCATCCTCTTACTAGATTAAAGAGCGAAAATTTTGGTGTTCAGCCAACCGAGTTACCTCTACCTACAAGAAAGAGAGCAAGGAAATCGCCTAAAGGGTCTGATAGCGAGACTCTTTCTTCATCATCATCCATCTCCACCTCTCCACCACGAAGTCAACCATCCACTCCTCCACTTCAGATTATTATCCACCAATCCACAGGAACTTCCACACCTTTTTCTCAATCATCTGGAGTCGTAATATCCTCATCTTCTCAATTGCAGGGATCATCTTTTGCACTTTCCTCTGTTAGTAGTTCAGCGATGGCCCAATCTCCATGGAATAACCTAGGGGCAGTCTTAATGCCTACGCCCTTGAGTCAGTTACCGGCCCATCCTGAAAAATGGCTACCTAAGTTTAATCCTGAAGCAGTCATGCTAACGGAAGAACATACAAATAACTTTACGTTATCCATAAATCTCAATGGAGTTACCAACAAAGATGTTGTCGTCCGAATTTTCCCTTATACTCTGCAAGGAGCAGCCAGATCATGGTATTTCTCATTACCGTCTAGATCTATCACTAGTTGGGATATCTTCCAAGAACAATTCCTGACTAAGTTCGGTGATGACGGGTCTACAGCGACACTAATCAACGACTTGTCTAACCTTAGGGCCGAGTCAAAAGAACCTATCAAAGATTTTAATTCACGTTTCAATAAACTGTTAAATAAAATTCCTACTGCTTCCAAGCCTAGCGAAGAAGTGCGAAGTGAGTGGTAAATCTATGCTTTATCGTCAAACATAGCAATCTTCGTTGATAGGGCTAACAAAACAACTTTAGCCGACAATATGAAAGAAGAAATAGCGTTAGAGAAATGTATCATAGCTCTAGAAAAGAAAAACACAATAGAAGAACGAAAATCCAAGAAGGTTACTTTCAAGGAAGACCCCAAGAAAAACAATCGAAAGATCTGTTCGATTTAGAAGGATTGCAAAAAGTTTTGAAAACCATGTCTAACGAAATGGTTGACATTAAGAAACAAGTGGTAGAAACTTCTTCTAAAAATCCGTACAAGCCTTATAGAAGAAACGCTTCAACCAATTCAAAGCCACCAAATGCTATCACAAGTGCTGAATCAGAAGAAGAAGAAGAGGAAATTGTTACCGAAGAACATATCGATGAAGAAGAAGTTGTAGAGGTACAACGTATGTGGGACTTCATCCTCCCATATGAAGAGGATCAAGAGGCATCCTCAGTTAGTACTCGAAGTAGAAATAAACTTGATCCTCCTCAACCTACTCCCAAGACAAAGAGCGCAAGCTCAATGACTAAGGATAAAGTTGCATCCAAGAAAACAACACCTAAAGTGACTCAAACTAGCCCATTCCAAACAGATTCACCAACTCCATCAAAAACGCTGATTGTTTCAGATGAAATGGAGTATAATATCATAGAAGACATGAAAATGACTAGGGCTAACATCACTTTTTACGAATTGAGCAAGTCAAAACACCAGCAAAAGGTACTTCTGAAAGAATTACATGCTGTACCAGTTGCACATTTGCCGACTGCTGTAATCTCTCAAGCTTCCCATGAAATGGGAAGACCTCCAACTAACGTGATTAATAAAGTTGATCCAAACGACATCGCTTTAATTGGAGGAAGGTCAAGATCTCATACTCCCCCATTTCTTCTTACTTATGAAATATTCAATTAAAATTTGCATAATTGCTTAGTGGATTCTGGAGCTTCATCTAATATTCTACCAAAATCAATATGTCCAAAGTTGAATGTTCAAATTACAAAAATCTGTTGTGCGCATAGTTCAGCTAGATCGATCGCAAGTTGGAGTGATCGGCGAATTAAATCAGGTTACCATAAGGCTGTCATCCAATCCAAATGTATGTCAAGTTATCGACATTTTAGTTGCTGATATTCCGAAATTTTATGGCTTAATTCTGAGCAGAGATTGGTCAGAAAAACTTCATGGATACTTTGCAACTGACTGGTCGCACATGTGGCTCCCTTACAATGATAAACCAAATCAGATAAAAGTTGAGCGAGAAAGACATCAGAAATACATAGTAACGACATTGGAAGGAGAGAATGAACCAGTAGCATACAGTAATAATATCATTGGAAACTACTCAGTAGATTCTTTCTTAGGAAATTTTAATGCTCACACTTCACCTTACTTAGAACATTCTGTTTTATCTCAAGTAGAAAAATTCTCTCAAACAGATAGTTATAAATGTATTAATTTTATAAATAGTCCTGTAAATAAATCTTTATTTTGGAAGTTATTTTTTGACGGTTCTAAGTCTAACGAAGGAGCAGGAGCAAGATGCGTGTTAATCAGTCCAGAGGGAAACAAAACTATGCTAACTTGTAGACTCGAATTCGATTGCACCAATAATACCGCAGAATACAAGGCTTTAGTCCAAGGATTATACAAAGCAATTGGATTAGACATCAAATATCTTCAAGTTTTCGAAGATTCTGAAATTGTAATCAGACAGGTACGCAATACTATACATTGTTTATCAAGTCATTTAAAGCATTACCAATCTTTAGTTCAAGATATAACTGAACACTTTATAGCATTCAATATTTCATCAATTCCCAAACTCCAGAATGCTAGTGCAGACCTCCTAGCTAACGTAGCTTCCAAGCTCATTCCTTCCGAAGACTATAGCCCTGATCAATTTTCAATTGAATTAATCTTTAGACCCTCAATTCCTGATAACATTACCAATTAGAGGATTTTCAATGACAATCCTGATATTGTGAGCTTTCTCACATCTGAAGGATCTTACACCAATCAGATAATTGATGAGGACCAACATTATAGACAATTGCAACAAGATAGCACTAATAATGCTATGCCAAAATCAGTAGTCAAGTTAGAAGACCTTTATGATTTGAAAGATCGATTCAAAAGATATACCAATTCAAAACTGCAAAGTTCAACTTTGAACTATGAATTAGTGAATCTAGGAACTAATGCCAAACCGCAGAATATCAATCTAGGCCTTGGCCTAACTCCTGAAGAAAAAATAGTGTATATTCGTCTCTTGAGATAATACAAAAGTGTCTTTGCTTGGAACTACGATGAACTCAAAACTTATGACACTTCTATCATCCAACATACTATCCCAATGCTAAACGATGAAAAACTTGTCCAACAAAAGTTGAGAAAGATCCTCCCAATCTAGAAAACCAGATAAAATCTGAACTCAATAAGTTATTGAAAGCCAAAATCATTTTTCCTGTTTGACATTCCAAATGGGTTTCCAATATGGTTCCCGTTAGAAAGAAAAACGGAGACATTAGAATTTGCATTGACTTTCGAAACCTTAACAAAGCCTGTCAAAAGGATCATTTTCCTTTACCTCCCATGGAGAAAATACTGCAGGCAATCGTAGGATCAGAATTAATGTCCTTCTTGGATGGATTCTCATGATACAACCAAGTGTTGTTTCATCCCGATGATCACTTAAAAACCACATTCAGAACCAAATGGGGCACTTATGCATATCAAAAGATGCCCTTTGGTCTGATCAACGCTGGTGCCACATTTCAGCGAGCCATGGACATCGGATTCAAGGGATTAGTTAACAAATCAGTGGTAATCTACTTAAATGATATAACTGTATATTCCAAGAAACGAGGCAATCATCTTAGAGATTTAAAACAAATCTTCCAACGTTGTCAAAGGTATGGAATTTCACTTAACCCAAAAAAATCCTTTTTCGCATTAAGTGAAGGAAAACTTCTTGGATTCATAGTGTCAAAATCTAGAATTCATATTGATCCTAACAGAATCAAGGAGGTTTCCGAAATACCCCTACCTCAAAACAAGAAAGCTATGCAATGTTTCCTTGGCCAGATTAATTTTGTAAAGAGATTTGTTCTTGATTTTTCAAGAATCGTGTCTCCTTTACAAGCAATGATTAAAAAGAACTCAAACTTCAAATGGGGCCAAGATGAATATGAGGCATTCAATCTAATCAAACAAGCAATTGTTAACGCTCCATCTTTAGCAACTCCAAATTTTTCCGATCCTTTTATTTTATATACATTTGCCTCTGATAGATCATATGCTGTGATACTCACTCAAGCAAATCAAGACAAGGCAGAAGCTCCAATTGCTTTTTTCAGTTCAAATTTACAGGGGGCTGAGTTAAATTATTCAGATGTAGAGAAACAAGCTTATGCTGTTTTCAAAGAAATTAAATATTTCAGACCCTTTCTACTTAAAACCCATACAAAAATCATAGTACCGTTTCCAGCGGTAAGAAATCTCTTAGTACAGAAAGATGTGGGTGAGAAAAGAGCCAATTTGGTTACTGCCTTACAAGAATATGACATAGAAATCAAACCAACAAGTATTGTAAAAGGTCAAGGCTTTTGCAAAATGCTGGCTAGAGCATCGCTTATTTCTGAAATGCCATCTATAGAGATACAAATGTATGAAGTAAGCCTCAACGATGTTGAATCATTATATGCTGATATCATATTTTATCTAAAGAATGGATATGCTCCTTCAAACCTCGATCATACCAAGAAAAGAGCTCTAAGGTTGAAGGATAAACAATATCAGCTTGTGAACGATGTTCTTTTTAGAATAAATTATGATTATGTTCTCCTTATATGTCTTGAGAAATCTAAAGCTGAAAAAGTTTTGCAGGAACTCCACGATGGGCCAGCAGGTGGACACTATGCTGGAGACGCTACTGCACATAAAATCTTACGTGCAGGCTATTACTAGCCCACATTATTCAAAGACTCACATAACTACGCAAGGAAATGTCAAGTCTATCAAACCGCTGCTAGGAGACAAAAGAAACCATCATTGCTGCTGCAACTGGTCAACATTGAGCAGCCTTTTGATCAATGGGTATTCGACATAATAGGTGAGATCGTTCCTCACTCCTCTAAATAGCATAGGTATATCCTTACAGCAACAGATTACTTCACTAAATGGGTAGAAGCAGTCCCTCTCAAGATGGCTAATGCCGAACACATCATCGAGTTCATAGATTAGTTCATAATCACTAGGTTTGGGTTGCCTTCTGCTTTAATGTTTGATAATGCATCATATTTTTCTAGTAATGCGATGACTGAATTTGCACTCAAAAGGGGTTTCAAGCTTAAATACTCTGCCAATTATTACCCACAAGGGAATGGGTTAGCTGAATCTACAAATAAAAACTTAATCAGAATCATTAAGCGAACCATTGATCAAAATCATAAAAATTGGCACAAGTCTTTAATATATGCTTTATGGGTAGGTCGAATAATGCAGAAAACCTCCATTGGCACTTCTCCCTTTAATTTAGTTTATGGGAAAGAAGTGGTTCTTCCAACTCATTTACCAATTCCCTCTTTGGCCTTAGTTCAATATATTGATGAAGCACCAACTTCTTCCTTACAACTAAGGCAACTGGAAATAATTAAGTTAGAAGAGAAACGAGAACAGGCCAAAATAACTCATGCTCATCACCAAGCATTAGTAAAATCTTCTTTTGATTCAAACATAATATCCAAAAAGGACTTTCAGATGGGAGATCTAGTTCTAAAATGGGACAAGGCTCATGAGAAAAAAGGGAAACATACGGAATTTCAACGAATGTGGCTTGGCCCTTTTCAAATCACAGAAGTCATAGGTCCGTCTACTTTTATGTTACAGGATTTAACAGGAAAAAGAGAATCATTACCTGTTAACGGATAGATCCTCAAAAAAAAATTTCCATAGGAGATCATTCTTCTATCTTGTAGATTAGTTTTTTTTTTTTCATATAAAACCAGTTGTAAATGGTTACATTCGAAATTCACGAAAAAGACACAAATTCTCTGTTAGATTTTGTTTTTTCACTTGTATAAATAGAATTCTTTTATAAAATTGATCGCTATCACTGAAAGATACAATCAAAGGCTCTAGGCCTAGAAATGATACTAGTTTCAACCTTGTAAATTTTGATGAAAAGCGACCTTTAGTTAGAAATTGTTTTATATCAGTCCAATGAAAGGTATCAATAACAAAATGAAGATTCTCTGTAGAAAAGCTCTTTCCAAAAACTCTATCATTGTCATCCAGAGCTATCTTAAGGAAACAATGACTTCCTCCCCACCTAGGAAACTACAACGTTCAAGGAATAATCCAATTATACACTTTAACTTAAAGAGTAAGAGGTCTCATCACGAGCCAACTTATCATGATCATAGATATTATAGCTTGCTGACTTTGCCAATACTGCATACCACAACAGGGCAATGACTCAAAGATTGTTGCAATCAAAAGACAAGGGGTCTCATGCAAAGTTATAAATCAAGTGAACGACACTATCATAAATTGGCTACCAAACCAAGACATTGTTCTTTAAGGGTAAAGAAGAAAAATGAAACCAATAAGTGTAAATATGGATTTCTCTTTGAAAATTATATATTTCTCTAAGTGGGATACAGGATCATTGATGGGTAATAGGTAACCCTGTCGAGGCCATAAATTCCTGCTGGCAGCAGAGGCTCTACCTACGATAAATGAGCATATTTAAAACTGATTTACAGAGAAGGCTTTGTTTTTATCTTTATAAACCAAGTTGTGACTGATGTAGATACAAGGAATAGCTTGAGGGAGTAAATAATCAAAATTAAAAATAGAAGAAACGATATATTATTGATAGTAAAAGCATAATGTACTTTGTCTTTTTATAATAAAGTTTGATTTTCTAGAAAATTTTCTGTTTTGGAAGTTTAGAAAATTCAAAAGAAAAGCAAGGATAACTGGTTCTTCCAAGTGAATTGCCAATTGTTGTGGCCAGCAACAACCCCCTTCTTATTTAGTGTTATCACTAATACTAAATAAGTGGGGACCCTTATTCAAAAATTTAAAAAATCAATTAGTGCTTGAATTTCCTTTTTCAATAAAACTTACCATCATAAACTTAGGAAAATACCCTTGAAAAAATATAAAAAGCTTAAGTTTTATGATAAAGTAGGATAAAGTCACTCCTTAAGAAATATCGCATCGCAAAAAGGATAATGGATACCTCCTTACAAACACAATTCTAAGGTTGCGAGATCGCGATGTGAAACTTCATCGCATCGCATGCATCAAATATCACTTATGCTGAAAAACCTCAAACTGCCGATATGCGATGGCGCATATCGCAAATCTCATTTTATGGAAAACACATTAACAGATGATTGTCATATGCTACGCTCCAGCGATATTTCGATATTGCGATCGAGCGATAATGCGATAATACGATAAAGCGATAGAGCGATAGAGTGATATTGCGATGTTGCAATCTGCGATATTGGGAAGCAAATCGCAAAATCACTTGATCGCAAATCTTTCGGGCTCGTTGTTCAAAAAAGTATTTTCCATAAACTGAGACCTGGTTATGCGCTTTAATGCTAATTAATGAGTTAGTTGCCAATCATTAATGAAATATGGTTTCGTGCTTATCGAAGAGCCATTTCACATAAGGTGGTATATTTTATATGTCTTCATCACTTAAAGCTTTCCATCACCTTTTCCTTATCATGATTCTCACCTCATTTGTAAACTGCAGGAACAAAGAACAGAGAACTATACCAAGTAGTATTCAGGATACTATGGGAAAGAAAGGCAAAGCTCCGAGTTCCGAAGATCAAGAAATGACGCCCTTGTATATAGACACCACCTGTAACAGAGACGCTGGTATTACTACTTGGGAAGGCATGTATAGTCTACTTGAGGAAGAGAATCCCAAAATAATGGAGGTTACAGCTACTGCAGGCTCACATGGGCCTTCTGAGGCATCTATTATAGAGCTAGCTTGCTCATTCTTACACTGAAGAGCGGCGAGGCCCAAAATTCTTCCATACACGAACATGGTTAAATGGGTACTGGACAACGCCAACATAAAAAACAGACAATTTAATACTCAGGGTCAAGGACTCATTGGCTCGTTCACTCCGCAAGATTTGAAGCTCATGTATCATTTACCAGAGCCACAGGTCACTTATAACGGACAGTTCATAGAGAAGTTTGCTAAAGAGAATGAAAGCCTGGAAGAATGTACAAAAGACTGGTCAAGGAGGGACGAACCACTAAAAAGGGATAAACATGGTATGCATAGTACTGGTTCTCTCACCTCCCCATATTGCTTTGCTGCTGCTATGCTCTGTAGACTTTTTGGGAAGCCAGACATTAACAAATTTTCATCTGAATGGCTACCATTATTGGATGCCGCCATTAATGCTACTGTTATGGATTGGGCTAAAATATTGTCTCACAACTTAGCCACAGATATTGTAAGTTACCGATCTAAAAGAACTGTTTCTAAGAGAATTTACCCCCCTTTCTACTTATCTACATATGTGATGGATGCAATCTTTTATGTTTCCAAGTTTCCTTTAATGGGTTGGAAATGGACGACTCAAGACCCCTTACCCATTCATATTTATCATAAAGAATTGTGGGATTCTAAGTTCACTCCGTATTTCTACAAGATTTGTCATGGAATTATGCTGCCCATGTACAAAATATTGTATGATAAAGATGCTCCAGGATTTTCTCCTGAAGCAAAGGTAGATATACTCCCTGTCGCGAGATGGTTCGAAGAAGAACTGTTTACATATGTCAGGGTATTCAGAAGTCTCGCTTTCCCTCATGTCTTACCTTTGTATGTTCCTGACAAAATCATGGCACGAGAAATTGCTTGTCAAACCTGCAGAGAAGGAGGCTTGACTAAAGAGTTGAAATACAAAAAGAAGGCTATTTAGCCACAATTTCCTATGGCCTGTGGGGCCTTTTCACTATTTGATGTAGGCCATGCATTCAAAGAAGTAAACAACATAACATGTCTACGATTGTTCAAATTTCCAAGAAGACTATTCGACCCTTATGATATTGCTAAGAATTTCACTACTGCAGTCAAAATAAAGGTGTTTTCTAAAGAAGATGATCTTTTTGATGACATGTTCCTATTAGCCTCCTATTGCAATAGGTTTCATATTTCATGATTGATTGTTTTACATGCCAAATATGTCATCTTCTCATGCTGCAAGATTCCATATTTCCAAGAAGTTCCATTTTGAAGAATCATACCATTTTTGAAGAGTATTACAGATAAGGGAAATCCAAACAGCTTAATCTTGGCTTCCCTAGGTTTAAATTACTTGTTTTAGAAAATAGAGAATGAATATCTGTCCAAACAGCTTAAACTTGGCAGATCAGTAGCTAGGTAGAGAAATGAAGGAGCCCAACTGCTCAATCTGGGCCCTTTGGAAGATATAAGGGTACATTTAGATAGGAGGGCAGTCAAAAGAAAAGAAGATAATCAGGGTCTGCAAGTCTAAGTGCACCCATGCAAAAAGAAGAAAAAATGCTAGGCAAGTAGGCTAGGTAAGTAGTTTTATGGTTGCAGAATCAAGCTATGTGATCCATTTCATCTTTTCAAGTGTTATATCTATTCAGATCACAGTTATGAGGCAATTTTCCCTTGGAGCAACTCAAGCGAGGCATGTCTAACTCCCCCTTCTTCTTATTCCCGAAATCACTCACTAACATCCCCTTGAGGACCTTGGGATCTGCCCAACCAGTCCTGTTACCACTTCATTTTTGTAAAAAACTAAGTCAAGCTTTGACTTTCTTCAGTGAAAAGAAGCCACATTTCTTGTGTAAAAATCATTTCTCCACAGTTCATTCACTTCCTATGGTTTAAAGTTTCAGTTCACAAACTTAGCCTCTCCCCTACACTTCACTTCACAAATTCATATTAACTTCTAACATTATTATGTAAATCCCTATCTATTTTCCCTTCTCCTTACTAAAAAGCACTAAATAGCTCCCCTATGTACATATCCCCTCCCTCTGGTTGAAAGATAACCTTGACTATGCTTGGGAATCGCTAAGTTTGTATGAAACTTAGCCAGAACCCTCAGCTTGCCTCTCAAACTATCTTCTAAAAATGCATTGGGACTCATTCCTATGCATAAAATTCCCCTACAAATGTATAAAATCCATCTTTGGCTGTGTTTTACCTTTCCCAAGGCATAAACCTTTTTTGGCCATAAACCCTTTTTCAAAAACACATAAAACCCTTCTCAAAGTGCCTTTGAGATCCTCTGAAGCATGCAATTCCTTTTTAGGTTATCGGACCCCTTCCGAGGCCTCAAAAACCCGTATTTCCCAAAGTTTTGACCCCCCGCACATAAATATTAATTTAATATTCGGGCGGGCCCCCGCATATAAACCTGCCGCCAGCTCCGCACTCCGTCAGCCCTCCGATCCACTCGCCCAGATCCAACGGCTCTCTGCGTTTTCGGACCCGCCCTGATGATCGATGGTTATCCTCTGATAACCGGGTGGTTTTTCCATCGTATAGAAGAATAGGTGTCCGCCTTTTATTGCGTCGGAGCCCCTCTGACAATTACCGCTCTCATACAGAAGGCGGTCCGATGAAACCACAAACCGCCTTCTGTCTCTTCGCCCTGCTGAGGTCACCCTGCCACATCACCGCCGTACCGGGACCCACTGCTAATGTCATGCTAACATCATCACCAAAAAAAGGCGTGAAGGGCAAAATCGCAGCAAACGATGCCCAGAATGAAAAACTGAGGCAGTTTTTTGATCGCTAAGAAAAAATTATCAAAATGGAAAGCTGCCTGTGGCTAGGCTACCAGCAGGCCCGAAAATGCGCAGTTTGACAGGATTTCTTCATGAAGGTTCAGAAAATCGGCGATTTGACAAATTCAAGAGTATCAGAGGAAAGACGAAGCCTAGATTAAATTAAAAGAGTATCAGTGAAGTGGCAAAGAGTATCAGATCGGCAATACCAAAGCAGGTGAACATTAAAGACCCCCAAAGCAAAGTCAGAGAAAACGGTGAAGCCATCTAAGGCTCTCAGATCACAGTTAATGCACATCAAAGCCACTCGAGAGCAGGGGATCAAAGCCCAATGCATAGTTATGGCTAAATGAATAGCACAGAGCCAAAAGGACACTATATTAACTCATTTTGATACAGCTGCCTCCAGCGCAGCTTAAAGATATTTTCTTGCATTAAATTCAGGAAAAAAATTAGGTTAAAGAATTTATTTCCCTCAGACCTGTTTTAGGTCTGCTGTAATAAATATTTTAGATATTTTCCATATATAAACCACCCTAATTCATTGTTTAAAGGTTTGGTTGGTTGATATTCCTCAGGCTGGACTTGCGCTATATTTTTGAGAAGCTCTATAATCAAAGACTGCTGGAATGTTTTGGATGAAGAACTGACTGTTGTGTTATTAATGGTTAAAGAGTGACTGTGGAATTCCTGTGCTACTACATGGCTCAATAAGTTTTTCTACCTCTGTTTACAGTTTTATTATGTTTATGCACAATTGTGTTACCATCTAAATAGCAAGAAAAAATAATAGCGTAGGTTTTGCTTGACTGCACCTTATGCTCAGTTCTTGTTATTTCTATATGTTTTCCTCAAAAATGGTTATGAATATGCATACTTAAATGATCATGTTTACCCTGTTTCTTTCATATATGACTGTTTTTTAGGAATTCTTTACTGCTCCTAGACAAACTTTCATCCACCTTCCCTCTATGTTAGCTAATGAAAGATTCTTAGTTGCCTTTCATTTCTTACCTTCATTTCATCTTTATTACAGCCTGATATTGTTCTATGTGTAGCTATCCTACTCTATATTCCTCTTGTGAGCAATAAAACGCAACAACAAGCCCTAATCCATGATTCCATGCCCAATGGTTTGAACTTCTCACACTATGCATCCCAACTCTGCTTGAAAACATCTCCTTCCCACCAAAATCAAAACAAAACCCTTGTACACCATAACTAGCCTAAAATCCACCCAAAACAAAGTTAAATCATAAAGAGAGAGCCCTCTCTGACTGCAGGTAGGCTAGGACCTGCAGCCCAAATATTGGTTTGTGGTTACCTCGGCCGTATCCCTTAAGGAGCCAAGGGACAACCTAAGTGATAACAGTTCCAACAGAAAAGTACACTTGAAGAAATTTTGCATTCATCCCAAGTGCGATTCCCTCCAGCAGAATTTCAAGAGTTCAAGATATACAGGGAAAGGAGGTTAACTAGTATCCCTTTGGAAGAACCACGTTTGGAACCCATAAGAGAACCAACTCTGAGTATCAGTCTCAGTGGAAGTTTAGGCACAGACAGATCTAAATCTAAATCCGGTAAAGAAACATCAGAACATTCTAAGAGATCCGAAAGTGGCCATGATAAAAGCAAAGGGTTAGTAAGGGATACTGCCCAATCAAAAGAGCTCCCACAGCAATAGGCTTTGATCTCTCCACAGCTAGATCCTCCCCCTCTCATCGTCCATCCACAATCAATCAAAACCGAGCTAGATAAAGAATGGGAGACATTCAATGATTTAATCAATATTGAAGGACAAATCACAAAGATACCTGTGAGTAATATATAGGCAACAGAAGATATAGCCACAGGAACAATTAGCAATGTCTCAGAAATGGAACATATTCCCATTACCCCATCCTTTGAACTTATGCTCAAAATAGAGGAGATTCCTCCTCTTGATGTATTTTATAGTCCACAACACAAGGCAGTAGTGAGAAGACAAAGAAAGAAAAGAAAAATGGAAAACGTGCTCTCTCATGATGCAGAGCAATTAGACATCCTATGGCAAGATCCTACCACTGATCCCACTGAAAAATCTTACCAAATTATCTCAGATCGCAGGAGAATATGCCTCTGCGACCATTGATAAAGCATTTGAGGTACAACAACTACTGAAAGAGAAGGAAGATCAAATACAAGTTTTGCAGCAATAGCTGTAACAAGCCAATGCCAACAACGAAGCATAGAAACAGCTTGAATGAATGGAATAGGATTTATTGATATCTGCATTTAATATCTACTACTGAAGTTGCACTTTTGTACTCTTAGTGGATGTTGGATTAAGAAGAGATAAATCATTATCACTTGAAGCTCATGAGTAGAACTAGTTATAAATGGTACTTCTATCTCTTAACTCTTTCAGCCTTTGTGTTAAAGTGATATTTATGTTCAGTTGTTTATATATTGATGCGTGAATGCTTGAGTTATCATTTGGCACTTC
This sequence comes from Pinus tabuliformis, assembly GCA_031772625.1. Taxonomy (NCBI): domain Eukaryota; kingdom Viridiplantae; phylum Streptophyta; class Pinopsida; order Pinales; family Pinaceae; genus Pinus; species Pinus tabuliformis. The sequence continues at coordinate 218,548,955 of CM062818.1, read as the reverse complement.
TATACAGTGATAGCTATTTATTTATGCTTAATGTATGAATAGCTTATTATGCGATATGTTTTTCACAATTATTTCGTCTAACTTTTTATATGAAGTGGTTTATCTCTATTTAATTCTCTTCTTATAACAGTTGAATGATATTTATTACCAATTTTTATTTGAAATCATTTTAGATCGCATAAGGGAAAGATTACACCCCGGGTTAGTGTAGAATTAGATATTTCTATTTATTAGAATACAATTGCATGTTATTAGATTAGAGTTAAAGTAAAAGCATTTCACTTAGGAACTTTTAGAAAGGAAATATCAAATCTCAACACACACACACATAAATTGGAAAACTGGTCCCATATCCCCAGTCATACCCACTATACCAAATGGAAAAGGAGTTGTTAACCAATGTCTAGACTGGGTGGGTATCCCCCTTGTTGTAGACCCGATTTTCGGGGCTTCAACAGACACTTATACTGGAAAACAACTGCTGATAAGATCTTAAGGGCAGGTTTTTACCGGCCCCCCCTTTTTGCAGATGTCAAAACGTATGTGACCTCCTGTCATAAGTGCCAAATATTTGAAGGCAAAAGGAAACTCTTACCATTACCTCTCAAACCCATCTCCACATAAATGTCTTTTCAACAATGGGGTTTGGACTTCATTGGAGAAATTCACGCATCCTCCTTAGCCCAACATAAATGGATTTTGACAGCCATTGATTACTTTACTAAATGGATATAAGCTATCACTTCTAGACATGCCACAGACTTTGTCATCATTTCATTCCTTGAAAAATATATCCTTTCAAGATTTGGATGCCCCCAAAAGCTCATTACCGATAATGCAGCTGCTTTCAAATCCAAGAAAATGGTAGACTTTTGTAACAGATATCACATTAACCTTGGCCATTCCACTGCCTATTACCCTCAAGGTAATGGACTTGCAGAATCCTCAAACAAAAGCCTTGTTAATATCATCAAGAAACTGCTAGAAGACAACAAGTAGACCTGGATTAAAAAGTTGGTTAATGCTTTATGGGCAGACAGACTAACTACCAAAAAGTCCATTGGTACATCTCCTTACCAGCTAGTATATGGAATGGATGTTGTTTTTCCATCCTCTTTAGGAGTACCAGTGATGAAGATGATTCAAGAGTTCGAAATAGAACCTAATGATATCCAAAGGAGGATAAATTAGACAATACACTTGCAGCAAACCAGAGAAGAAGTCTATGTCAAATCACAAGTAATCCAAGATAAAATCAAAAGATTTTTGACAAGAAAACCAAAGCTGCTAATTTTTACATAGATGACAAGGTACTTAAATGGGATTCTAGAAGAGAAGAAAATGGTAAAAATGGCAAATTTGATTTCCTTTGGCTAGGCCCTTACATCATTTATGGTTACATAGGTAACAATGCATTTTTCTTGAGACAGTTAGTTGGAATAGATCTACTAGGAGGTCCAGTTAATGGTAGAATGTTAAAACATTACTTATCTACAGAATAACAATAGTTCATTTTACTTTGTTCATTGTATATAACATTGCAAAGTTTAGATTGGATTGGATGGTAATCTTTTGAAGTTGAAGCCCAAAGATAAGGCAAGGTCTACCATCATAAGCATGAATAAAGGATATCATAGAGGAACAGTTACAAGCCAACCATAGTCAAAGTTTCAAAGGCTACTGATCTAAAAGTTCTTGACATTTCACCAAGAAATGTCATCCCCATGTGGAGCCATTGTTAGGGTCCTATAATAATAGGATTCATAATTTTGAATTAAATATGGTTAGTCTTGTAATATTGCACATACTTTTTCTTTCTGCAAAATCTTTTCCCATATTAAAATTAAAAAATGTAAAGAGGGTATGTCCTAAAAGAATAATCAAAGGATAAAAAGCAAGAAAAATATAAAAAAAGTGAAAAATATGAACCCCAAAAAAGAGATAAAAATAGATCATGAAATTGTGCAAATTCAAATGCCAATCCTTTTACTTTATTTTGCAAAATAACACTATGTGCAGCTTGTCAAAAATGCCACAATCCATGATGGTCAAATAGTTTAATCTTGACTCATTCATGCTTTAAATTTCATGTTGATAGATAGAGAATAAAGATCTAGCCAAACTGTTTAATCTTGGCAGATCAGTAGTTAGGTAGAGAATAAAAATGAGCTCAATAGTTTAATTTAAGCCATTGGAAGTTATAAGGTTAGAATTAGATAGTTTTCTTATCAAAAGAAAAAGAAATAAAGGGTCAGCAAGCTCAAATGCACCCAATAAATGAAGAGAAAATGCTAGGGTAAATAAAGGGTAGGTAGAAGAATTTTTGCAAGTGCACAAGGTTGCTAAGTCAAAAGCACATTCATCATGCTTAATCCTATGTTTCATATGCAAGAGGAATTGTGAAAGAGAAATGACATCCACTAAAGCTTATTTACTAATTTCGCCTCATTTCACTACACCCCCACACACTTATTTGCTAATTTCCCCTCATTATCCCTTCATAACTTATAAAAATCATTTTCCCTTCGTTTTGACTTTTTGCCTCTTGGTTTCACACATTTCCCTAGACCTTACCCTTCAAAAAATCATCCCCCCTTCCCAAAACCCCTTTCCCTAGTGTGAAACCCATTCCCATTACAAATACTACATTCCCCCCTTATTAATTTCCCCTTTTCCATTTAAAAACCCACAAAACCCCTTTTATCTTAAGTTATTTCCTAAAATCCTACTTTATGATGATGATGATGATGATGATGGTTAACGTCCACTGAGACCAAACTTTGGTCTATCGGACCTAGAGAAACAAATTATTTAGTTTGATTTAAGGTTTTATTTCTATGCTCAAAAAGCTTGGAGAGAAGCCTCCCAAGCTCACTGTAATTTTGACATTGTAAAAGGCTAGGAAGGTTAGTATAAATCCCCCACGTATATCATTTCCCAACACCCTTTTTAACCCACCAATCCTTGGTGTATATTTAAAACCTCCGCCATATAACCCATGGTCCCCACCTTTATTAACCCATTCCTTATGTTTAAAATCCCGTCATTACCTTTTAATTAATTACAGTTCATTGTAATTAAACCCTCAAGCCCTGCCAACCACCTTCCCAATTCCATTCATGCAACTTCACTGCATGATATCCTTCTAATCTCCCACCCCCAGATCCAACGGTGCACAGCCATATCACGCGGATTCATCGTTTGATAGTTAACTGCCCTAGAGCATGCGAGATTCGCGGTTTTCACCTAGTGTTATTTGGTTACGTGGCGGCACCAGGTTATATTGCGTGCTCATGAAAAATACCGCCCTCCATCCAAAAATGGTGTGATATCTCCGAAAACCACCTCCCTGCCTAAACCAAAACTACCCATTGTTCATTCAATAAATCTCGTGCCAAAACGTAACCGTTATTGGTTAAAAAGCCAAAAAAACCCTAATTTTCTCTTTTCTCTCATTTTCACTGTAAACCTCTGCTAAACCAATTATGACACCCTGAACCTTTGTGTGACCAATTTAACCAACTCTACCACCTGAAGACATTGCAGACACCAAATTGAAGTAGCAAATTTACAATTGAAGCCTCAGAATTCTCTGCTGCCACCACAAAACCCCATCTGTGCACCAAACCGTCTTTCTCCAGGTATTCTCTGAAAGAACTAGAATGACCCTGTGATTCAATCTATGCATAGTGATTATTAACTTGTCACAAAATAGAAAACTTTAGATCAGGTGAAAGGGATGAATCTTACTAATCTTGAAAACTCTCTAAATGTCATTCTAATGCGTGCTATCGCCACCTCTAGTTCTTCTAAGATTAATTAAGTAAATTAATTAAAAAACCTTGCTAAATTGAAGAGAAACCTACAGTGCATCCAAACCCCTTTTTTTACAGATTCAAGTTACCCTCCCACTCTTCCAGACTCCTAAACTTCACTCCCAAAGCCACAAAAAAGAGTAATTCAATTGAATAAACCAAATTATGCCTTCCCAAACCTCTCTGGATGTAAGACCTCTGCAAACCCCTCACCTGGATATTGACCACCTTCCATTAGCCGACAGAGAATTTCAAATCAAGGATATTGTTTCCCCTAGCTACCTACTGAAACTCCACTGCTGGAGTAAAGACAAGTTTTTGAACCAGAATGATGACATTCACCTATGGGAGTCAAATTTTCCTAAGTACTTGTTCCCATAGGTACACCCATTCCCAGAAATTATCCACTTCTGCCAAGCATGCTATATTCCAAGTCAGAGAGCCATAGTCACCCTTGATCAGCAGGTATTGTTCACCATTACAACAGAATCTATAAATCAAATGCTACAAATCCAGTCAAGTCCAAATGAGACCCCACTTTCCATTGAAGGCTTACTTGAACTCTACACCAAGCTAGACATTCCAAGTAAACCTCAGATCATTCAAACTTTCATCATTAAAGAGTCTCACACTCCAACAGATAGTCCTCCATATGTTGCCACCATTCTCTCTGAGAGAGGCAGACAAATTATTACCATGCTCTCTTCCATTCTAGGGTACACCACAGATGAACATGTGGATGAGGTTGTCCTTGCTTTCCTTTCTATCTTTTGCTCATGGAAGCCTCCTGCTACAATTTACAACTATGCTCAGTTCTTGGCAGATAGAATCCATGAACATCTTATCAGATTTCCAAATGAGAGAGTATTCAAATACTCATCTGTATTGTTTCACATGTTCCAGTACTTTTAGTCAGATAAGTTTCCTGTCAGCATCCAAAAGTTAGACACCAAGGGAAATCCAAGATCTATCATCTTCTAGACACCATTGATCCAAATGTATTCCACTGTATTTACTTACAAAGACTTCATTGATTCATTTGTTCATCCGGTTATAAACATGCTATCTAGTAGCTATCAACCTAGGATCAGTCAGGAGATTAAAAGAGTTTTACATTTGGTAAAGAATAGTAGAGTGGGATACTGGATTCTATACCAAGACCACACAGAAATCAGAATATATGGATGCCAACTTACTCCCTACAAACTGCCCAAAGGCCTCTCGATGAGGATATTTGCATTATAGTATTTCAGGCAAATCATAAACTCTAATGAAGTAAATTTCTTGTTAGCTAAGAAGAAAAATGAATTTAAGATCAAAAACCAATTGGGCCCTTTTAATTGTAATAATAAGGAAGTTGGACAAGAGGCAAGGAAACTCTTCCAGGAGATGAACTTCAAGTGCAGTTTTATGTGGAAATATGACCCTCATGGAGTCATAAATAAACTAAGGCTCAAATTCGAATTGAGTCCTTTTATACATGATCTTAGGCCAGACATGGAGAGATTTACCAACCAGTAAGAATGGTTGGAAAACACTTTGATGAATGTGGAGAGTACTGTAGTAGATGTGGAGAATACTTTGATAGATGTGGAAAAGAAGATTGATACTAGTTCCTTTCTGCAGGTTCCGGCCCTAGAAGAACAGATGAATATTCGTCCTATTTTGCAGACTCCATCCAATGAAGAAAGAAATGCAAAAAGAACAAGGGAAGAAGGTTCTAGCTCAGCAATGGACACTACAGATGAAAGATTTGAGATCAGTTGTAGGAAGAGGCCCAAGCTTAATCTTGTAACTGAACAAGAAGACACCATTGGAACAGTGGAAATCATTGACACTGACACAATGGTTGGAAGGAGTAAAGGCTCAGCAGCTTCAACTGAAACTTAGCAGCCTTCTACTTCGAACACTCAACTTATTTAGAAACATCTCAGCATTGATGTCTCTTCAGCCACCAGGCCTATGGATAAAGAGAAAGATATTAAAGACAAGTACAAGGAAATTAAGTCGAGGAATGAGGCATTGAAGGCTGAGACTTATGCCCTGTACTTCAAGCAGACACCTGCAAATAAAAACATATTAATGTCATCCTTTGACATTAAAATAGGTAAAATGCAAATGACATTCATGCAACCTACAGTCCAACAACCTAGATCTTTAGCAGACTACAGGAAAACAGATTTTGAGGTTTTGGCTGGGGATGTTCACCCTATTGACCAAATTGAGTTCCACAAATAAGCAGGTAAGATGATTTATTCCACCATGACAAATAAAGAAATGGTTGTGCACAAACTTCAAATCTCATTGGATAATATCACGACACAGTATAAACTGGAAAAGGCATCCTTATAGGCCAAGGATAATAGAATCAAGTCACTGGAAACTTGGTGGTTGAACTTGGACATAGTCCCAATGATGTCAAGGCTGCAGAGAAATTGATAAAGAAGAAGAATGAGAATATTGTTGCTTTTAAGAAACAATTAAAGCTACCTCATTCAGAGCATCCACAGACCAAGGAGGTCCTTGAAAGCCAAACTCAGTAGGAGGAGATGATGGATCTTGTTCTACAACTTAATGATCAATTGAAGGAAATGGAGGAGGAGTTGGACAACTTAATACAGTTGAAACAGGACAGCCTTGAGACAGCCACTTCCACTGCCATTCCCACAGTGACTAGAGCAGTTCCATTAACCTTGGCAGCTTCATTGGTCTCCACAACTCCACTGGCTACCACACTTCCAACTGCAACAAGATCTACATCAGCAACAAGTTCAACAACAGCAGCAACTCAGCCAAGTGATGAGGTAAGAAAATTGGTCAAAGCAATGGAGGACATGTCCATTCAAACCTCTGAGATAAATAGACTCAAAGAATAGTTAAGGAGTCTAGAGGATGAGAAGAAATTGGCTCAGATTATGCACAAAGATGAAATTCAGAATTCAACCAGGAATGAGAGGATAAAGAACTTAGAGAAAGAATTAACATTGAAATAGCCACTTACCCAAGCTAAAGAATAACTATGGGCCAATATCATTGACTCTGTCAATGATATTTGGCCATCTATACAAGTCATCTTTGAACAAAATGATTTAGTCAAAGAGGCTATAGAAGCAATTCAAAGAGTTAAGGCTCAACTTGGAGACATGCCAGAAGAAGCTACCAAAATAATCCAATTTCTTAACTCTAAGAACAAATATTAATTGCAGGAGCTAGACATAGCTGACAGGACTGGCATAATACTAGAGGTAAAAAAAGTGCTCACCAAGAGGAACTTAATGATGAACCTTGAGGACAAATGCCAAACCATGGAGCTGGCCATAGGCAGGTTCATGGTTAAGTTTGATGCTTTAAGGCAGAAAGGTCTGCCAAATCCCTTGGTGATAAATGATAAATTAATGCCACAAGAAGACTACAACAAGAGAATCAGAGAAGTGGCAAGAGATTAGGAAAATAATTCTTCTATGAAGGGGATGCCTACTGGAAAGTTTCTATACCAGACATTTGAGAACCTATTTTACCTCCAACATGAGGTAAAACACCTTTTTGTGAACAGGCACACCTTTGCAAAGTACACAGAAGCAGATGAAATCTACATTAAAGTGGTAACTATAAAATTACCAGATGCAGAGACATGGGAAAAGATAAATGACTTACTATAAAAATGCAAAGTAAAAATTTAAACAGAGCAGTAAAAGAAAAGCAACAAGTTAACCAGATGAAAGAGTATCAGTTGAAAAGCCAAACTAAAAAGAACAGTCGGCGTGGAAGACCAACAACAAAGGAAAATAAACAACAAAAGGTCAAAGCATAAAGATAGCATAGCCTAATAAACAGGGACAGATTGCAACAGTTGAATATTTGTCTCTATCTTCTTGCATGAAGATATTTCTTTTTCCTAGATTAATTCCCAAGACAGTTTGGGATATTTTGTAATAAATTTTTGTATAAATACTTCATAATTCAAAGTATAGAGGGTGGATTACTTGACATTACTATAGTTGTATTGATCTAAAACCTGAGGGTTATTTGTACCATTTTTCAAGTTAGCAGACTAGACTGAGTAATAAAGAGATTGCATTATAGGATTCATGTGTTGGGCCACTTCAGTGAAGTATTTTCTTTTGTCAAATTGTTATTTTTCTTAAGTGTTTCACAAACTTGCATGTTATCTAAATTGAATGAATTAACTAGAATTATATTACGGAATTTGTTTAAGTGCACTCTGTCTTGAACAGTTAATCATTTTAATGTTTTCTTCTGATATCTAGATCAGGGAATCCTTCGTTGCTCCCTAGTTTCGATTGACTCCTACTATTTCCTTCATTATCCGATTTGAGGAACCCTTAATTGTTCCTTGACCCCGATTGAAAACTACTCCACCATCCAGCGTTAAGATCTAAATTTACTCAGCTACCTTGCCCTGTAAACACTATCTTTAGAACTTGATCCAGTCATGTTTTCTTAACACTTGACCCCATAGCCCAATGGTAAAAGACATCCCTCTATCCATCTAATTCAGTGATTCCACCACCAAATCCAAATCAAAACCCAAGTACAATCATAACTAGCCTAAAATCAATTGACTAAACAAAGTTCAATCATACAGAGAGAGCCCTCTCTGAGCATTAGGAAGGCTAGATCCTAATCTCCAAAGTAGGTTTGTGGTTACCTCTATTATTTTTTTCCTAACAACTCTAGAGAAATTTGGGAGTGATAACAGAAGAGGAAATCAGAGAAGAAGGAGAGAATTCGCCAATTAGAAGACGAGGTCGATGCATTGCGTCAGCAAATTGAACAGTTGAAGCTCAAGATGGAGGAGAGAAACAAAAGAAATGAAGAAAAATCCATCGGGCTGGATCTGAACAGAAGCAATGAAGAAGAATCCACTGGCCTGGATTTGAACAGTCCAATGCTAATGGAAGATTAGTCTGTTCTCTCTCTGGTTTTGCAAATGTTTTTAAATGGCACACTTTAAATGTATATATTTACTTTTTCAGTTCTATTGAATATATAGCCATAGGATCTCAAAAATGAGAATTTTTTTGTAAGAATCAAGGGGAAAACTCTTATAGAAGGAAAGTGGAACAATTGATGTATCAACAACCCTCAATGGGCTCAAAAATACTATGTAAAATCCTGATTTTGCACACGAACAGGCGTGTTATATATATATATATATATATATATATATATATATATATATATATATATATATATATATAACTACTCATTCTGGTTATAGAAAAAAATACAGTTATGTCAAGAAAAAACCCTTAAAGAAGAAAAAATTTGAGTCCCCATTGCACCTCAAATCTTCACTAGATCCCTAGATCTGAAAATAGGTTCAAGTCCCTCTCCTCTCCAAAGCAAGTCAACATTTAATCAAGCATGCAATCAACAAAAGCTAACTCCTAGAACCCTGCAAAAGGCATGCAAAAGTATCTTGAAGAGTATCAACAAAGTCCATTACCACAAGAGATGATCAGTGCCCCTTCAGAAGACGCTGAAGTAGAAGCCCTACCAGAAAATATGTATATGAATTAACCATAACTAATTGCCCTTGCAAAAGAATGCCATGGAAAAGATGTGAAGGACATGCCAACTCACGAAGCTAGGATTTTATATAAGGCCTTTCTTCAAAGCAAGCAATTGGGCTCGAGTTCCTCACAGTCTAGTCTTGGGGTTCAAATGATGGATTTCAAGGTGGTCTCCAACAAAGAAGCCAAAAAGCAAGGTCGTAAGAGCAATAAGGCATTGATCCAAGAAGACAATGACAAATTAGTCAACTCGAGGAAAGTCATACAAATGTCAGAGGTATTCCCCCCTTGAAATCTGAATCTTCAAAGGCTTTTCTATATTGTTATAATTATCGTAACAATTTTCTGATTCTCTATTCTTAATAGATAGCTTGTCGTCTCAAGTATTTCCTAGATTTTAATCATCTTTTAGAAATTCAAATTACATATAACCTCTTTTAAATAATAAAAAAAATTACACCCCAGAAAATAAATAAATTAAATTTATACTTTATTATTTTTTAATTTAAATAATTTATATACTTAAAACATATTTTAATAATTAATATTAATATTAAATTAATTTATTCTTATCTTTTTAAAAATTGAATATCAATCTTTCTTCTTATTTTAATTTATTAATATTATAAGTATGATCCATGAGAAACATTTTTCCCCTCTCTAAATTTAAAAGCACTTTCAAATAATGCACCTCTTTTAAGAACATTTTAAAAGCGAGAAATGGCTCTCTTTAACCTTAAAAGTTAAAAAAAAAATTGAGGCAAATCCAAGTTTTAAGAAAACTTTTGGGCAAACATCATGCTCGGAAAGAACACTTCGTTTAAAGGTGTTCTTAAAACCTTTGGGAAGACTTCGAGAAAAAGGGCATCCGCATATAATAAAATAAAATTAAAAAACCATAAATTAAAATATATAAAAACAATGAGTTAAATATAAAATTAATAAAACTGATTTTAATTTAAAGTTTAGGATTTTTTACCCGGATGCGGGTGCCTTAATGAGTTGTTAATGCTCGAGCACGCGGTGCCGGCATCTGGCAATACCTCGAGTTGGTTTGGCGGTTCGTGGCAGGACATTAATTCGCATTTATGATGCATTGGGTTCAAGGCAAGCAGGGAAAGGATTTCAGGATGGTGCGCACAATTCACGGTTCATTTGTTCTGGTCTCTTCAGACAGTTGCAGAGTCGCTCTGGTTTATTCAGGTAGTGACATTCTCTGGTGGTTATGTCCTCAGAACTTTGGCGCAGTACAGAGCATTTGGAAGCCACCATGGCTTCATAATCGCTCGCATCTAGCCAGCTTCAGGTATTTGGTTTTGTTTCTTTTCGAAGGTGTCTGGTATAGTCAGTCAGTTTTCTCTGTATGCGTCGGGTGTATTAAGCCAGTCTTCTGGCCCATCTCTGTAAGAGGTCTCGTTTCAGTCTTTGTTGAAGGTGTCTGGGTCGAGTATTGGGTTCATTCAGTCAGTGCTGGGTTATTTCTCGTGGCCGTTTATACTCTCTGTGCTGGGTTATTTCTTGGGGTCTTCAGATCAGAGGTCTGTTCACTCCGGTTTCTTTTAGTTTGTGGCAGGTCGTTTCTCTTTCTCCCTCAGTCCTTTAGCACTTTCAATTTGTTAATCCTTTCTGCAATGGCCCGGCGTCGTGGTATTCCCAGGCGGGGCAGTAATTCAGGATCCCGTGGAGGTTTTCGGGGTCGTGGTGGCTCTGGTCCTCGACGTATTTCCCCGTTAGCCTCTGCCTCGCTGGCCTCACCGCCATCAGACCACTCCGGACCATCCCTAAACAGCTCTTTTCACTCATCCCGCTTCAAATTTAAAAGCAGGCTTAACAAACCGATTATCTCAGCTATTATTACTGTCATCTTCTCGGAGGAAGAAGATGAGCTCACAGGCTCAGTTGAAACCTCCAAGGAAAAGTCTCTTTCTCAAAATTCCAGTGACTCTCAGGGCAGCTTGGCGGGTGATGTCCTCAATAATCCCGCTGCGTTGCAGGAAGAAGGTCAACAAGAAGATTCTCGCCATCAGCAAGACTCTTCTCAAGAGAATATCATAGCTTGTGCGCCGGCGCAATTCTCTGGCAGCGTTCTGCACCTTGTGACTCCTCCAGGCTGCAACATGAGGGAAGTTGAAGATAATGTGATGGTTCATTGGGTAAGCTCTCCCAACAAGGCAAATGAAGAAGACACAGACTTGCCACCTCAGGCATAACTACCTCTGCCTCAGCAAGCCATCTCAAGATTGCTGGTTTTTTTTGGATGTAATTCTCAGTGGGTATGGCTTCTGATATCAGCAGTATCGTTTTTCTCATCTTCCAGGTTATGATTTTGGCTTTCCAGCTTTTTTGTAATAGTTGCAAAGAACAACATTTTGCAATAGGGCGGCTCATACTAAAGTGTCGATCCTATCTAGCTCTATTTAGTCTTGGGTCTATGATTTTCATCTATGTAAACAGAAGGCTAAGTGTTAACTGCAACGGTTTTTCTGACAGAGGGCAGGCTACAGCCCCCTCAGAGGTTCAAACCTCTTTGTAAATATTTTTATTTTTATTCATAATAGAATAGTCTTTATACAGAAAAAAAAAATAAAAAAATTAAAAAAAAAAAGAAGTTTAGGATTTTTTCACTAGGAATGAAAGTATTGGAAAGTTTGGAGTATTTTTCTACATTTTGTGTATAGAAAGTCAAGTAAATCATGACGTTGATTTCAAAGCCTTTTTCCAAGGGAATTGAAGAGGCAACATCAAAGAATTGTATCTATGGTTCTAGATCACTGGAGCTAACCCTTGAAACTAAAAAAATTTACCCATTGGGTACCCTGAGGAAGAAAGTCAATGTCCATTTTAGTGAAAACCTTTGAGAAAGAAATGCATCTAAAGCACACAATAAATTAAATTCAAAAACCATAAATTATAATATTTAAAATAATTAGTTAAAAATAAAAATAATAAAATTTATTTTAATTTAAGATTAACTATTTCTTTTACTTGGAATCAAAACACGAGAAATTATAGAGTACTTCCCTCATTTCATGGATGGTAAGTCAGGTAAATTGTTAGCTCTGGGGCCTCACCCCAAGGAAATCAAAGAGTGTCGCAATGACATCAAAGAACTTCATGTCTCGCTCTAGACCACTTGAGCTAACCCTTGGGGCTAAAAACAATTTAGGCGTTGGGTAGCGCTCAAAGAAGAAAGTTAGCCTCCCTCTCAGTGCGAAAGCAAGAGCGAGGTTGAGGTTGTTGGTACTTGGCTAGCCCTCAATTAGGAAAACTTTGAGAAAAAGTGCATCTATATCACACAATAAATTAAAATTTAAAAACTTATCAATTATAATATTGAAAAATAATTAGTTAAAAATAAAATTCATAAAATTAATTTTAATTTAAAATTAACTATTTCTTTTATTTGGAATCAAAGTACGAGAAAGTCAGGATTACTTCCCACATTTCATGGATGGTAAGTAAGATAAATTGTTGGCTCTGGTTATGGGGCCTCACCCCAAGGATATCAAAGAATGTCACAACAACATCAAAGAACTTCATATCTCGCTCTAGACCACTTGAGCTAACCCTTGGGGCTAAAAAAGATTTAGGCATTGGGTAGCACCCAAAGAAGAAAGTCAACCTCCCTCTCAACCCGAAGGCAAGAGTGAGGTTGAGGAGGTTGAGGCTGTTGGTACTTGGATAGCCCTCAATTGGGAAAACTTTGAAAAAAAGTACATCTATAGCACACAATAAATTAAAATTTAAAAACCATAAATTATAATATTTAAAAATAATTAGTTAAAAATAAAATTATAAAATTTATTTTAATTTAAAATTAACTATTTATTTTACTTGGAATCAAAGCACATAAAATTTTGAAGTGCTTCCCACATTTCATGGATGGTAACTTAGTTAAAGTGTTGGCTCTGGTTACGGAGGGAATTTTGAAGTGCTTCCCACATTTCATGGATGGTAACTTAGTTAAAGTGTTGGCTCTGGTTACGGAGGGAATTTTGAAGTGCTTCCCACATTTCATGGATGGTAACTTAGTTAAAGTGTTGGCTGTTACGGGGCTTCACCCCAAGGAAATCGAAGAGTGTCGCAACGACATCAAAGAACTTCATGCCTTGCTCTAGACCACTTGAGCTAACCCTTTGTGCTAAAAAAAATTAGGCATTGGGTAGTGCCCAAGAAAGAAGCCCGAAGGTAAGAGTGAGGTTGAGGTTGTTGGTACTTGGCTAGCCCTCAATTGGGAAAACTTTGAGACAAAGTGCCTCTATAGCACACAATAAATTAAAATTTAAAAACCATAAATTATAATATTTAAAAATAAAATTAATAAAAATTATTTTAATTTATTTTAATTTAAAATCAACTATTTCTTTTACTTGGAATCAAAGCACGAGAAAATATGGATTACTTCCCACATTTCATGGATGGTAAGTCAAGTTAATTGTTGGCTTTGGTTACAGGGCCTCACCCCAAGGAAATCAAAGAGTGTCACAACGGCATCAAAGAACTTCATGTCTCGCTCTAGACCACTTGAACTAACCCTTTGGGCTAAAAAAAATTAGGCATTAAGTAGTGCCAAGGAAGAAAGTTAGCCTCCCTCTCAACCCAAAGGCAAGAGTGGGGAGGGCTGAGGTTGTTGGTACTTGGCTAGCCCTCAATATTGACTCACTTAAGAGCGCAATAAAGATACTCTATTCCAAAGCGTAAACATGTCAACCTATGAGACTTGAACCTCAGTGGAGAGGATAACAACTATTCGTCCAACCATTCAGGGTAAACTCAATTGACTTATACTAGCCTAGATCCATCCAACTCTGGATCTATCATGCACAGAGAGAGATTATGTATATGTTGGAGATAAACTTCATACTTTGAAATTTATATTATGTTTCCTTTGTTTGACACAGTATATCATTCTCTTTTGTTTTTGTTTCTTGCCTTGAATGGTTTGTATGTCTGCACTTAGATGCTTTGAGTGGTTTGTGTGTTTGGATTTGGATGGTAATGTTTGTGAATGCTACAATTGTTGTGTTATATTTTTATGTGTATGTAATTGTATGTTAGTAATTAGTTGGTGATGAAGAAGGGAGACAATCTTGTCAATAGTTTGCAAGACGATTGATACTGCACATAAATTTCATTTAATTTTAGGTATCACAACTTTTGACAATTAATAATTCTTAAGAGTCCCTCCAGGTATTACTAAATATATTTTGAAGAGTAGTTTTAATAATTTACAGCATCAAGATTATTGTCGAAATCATTTGTTTCATTGCCAGTGTTTGAAATAATTTATTTCCTTCAAAATATTTTGATGAATTTTTAATTTTTTTTTTTTTTTTTTTTTTGCAAAAGTCAAGAAATAATGTAATTTTTATTTTTTTTAGTAAGTGGTCAAATTTACAAAATCTTTACATTATTTGTTAGTTTTTCCATCTTTTCATATGGATTATATGAAAAATATAGTTTAGATTGAAAACCTATATAGTTGAGATTGAAAACCATTCAATTCTTTAACTTGGATTATTTATGGTAAACATCATATTGTGTCTCTCTTGCTCTCCAATATTAATAGGTTAAATTACTATAACAAAAAAATCAATTTAAGTTAATGTACCATGATACATTTAGTTACATCAAATAAAAAATAATCATCTACACTGAAATCAAATGCATACAATTAAATAAGATTAGAAAACATCTACACTGAAAAACTAACTAAAACCTTGCTTCTAGATGACGCATCTTCCATCAGCCAAGGCACCAAGGACAAAGAAAAGCCAGGGCACCAAGGACAAAGAAAAGATCTCAAAAGCCAAAGGGATGACAAAAGATCTCAAAAGCCAAAGGAATGACAATTTCCAAATCCACCTTCTTCAGATGATGAAGATGAAGAAATGGACAAGAGTCTTCAACAACTAGAAGCACAAAATCAACAAGGCTACCAAGTGGAAGAGGGAGAAGAGAAACATAAAGGCCCTGCTAAACATGACGAGAAAGAAACTAAGTTAGCAATGATCCAAACTCCTAGAAATCAACCAAGGATGCAAAATTAAAAATAGAACAATTGGCAATCGTAATAGAAAAATAAAAAATGTAAATGTTATTTTTAGTAGCAAGGCTATGATGAGTGCTTCAAGCACATAACATGGGTCTCTAGGGACAAAAAAAGGAGTCATCTACCGAGGCGGAGGAATTGCGCGCGGACGGCCAAAAGTGGCCAGAATTCGGGAAAAAAAATTCAAAACATATTTTTGGCCGGAATTCGGGGAAAAAAATTTCAAAACATCTTGTCGAGGCAGTGTTTGAATTGTGTTTTGATGGTGGAAATGGGTTTGACACCATAAAAAATGTCTAAGACACCTAAAATTTTGAAGTTTAACAACTATAACTTGGATTTACAAAAATTCTTGCCAGATTTTATCTAACTATGACCAGAATTTCCATAACTTTCCAGGCAATTCCTTGGCTGGTTAGACTACTACGAAAAAAAGTGCAGATAGAGATGTAAATTTTTATTATTTTTAATAGAAAAATGCGATTTTTTTGGGGATATTAAAAAAAAAAAGTTAACTATATATGATATATATGATATTCACTGATATTCACTTTTGTTTTTTATTATAACTTAAATATTGTAATTTTATGATATATATGATATTCACTTTTGTTTTTTATTATAACTTAAATATTGTAATTTTATTTTATAAAGTATACATGTAAACTCCATATTTAACCCAGGAAAAAATTACGCAGTCTTAATATTGAACTCGAAAATAAACCTGTCAGCTCAAAAAGTTTATTTTCTTTTACTAACATTCATATACATGCTATAGCATCTCTTTCGCTCTGAAAAAATCACTTCTTTGTCAAAGGGGAGTTTCTCACTACTATTGATCCAGGGTGACATTTTTCTAGCTAATCCAAAGACTATTTCATGCGGGTGTAGAAAAGCTAATTACAACTACTCAACCAAAACTTGCCTTTGTAAGTGCACTTAATTGTATTAAAAGGATTTCCGAACAAAATCCACCCTTTCGAGGGTATCAACCCTTTAGGATGCTTAAAAAGAAGAATAAGGTTGTGCTAAACATGGAAGCCAATTATTATATTTCATAATACGATAACAAGGTAATATTTAATAAAAATAAATTTAAGTAGGTGTATTTTTATTGTTAGAGAGATATCAAACATGTAGATATAACAACTCTCCTCTTAATTTATCCTACTGAACATCATGGCATATTAAACTTTATATCCCATCATAAAATAATAATTACAAACTATATAAAATAACAAATAAATTTTTTTATAATTGTAAAATCAATTCCAAAATACCGAAAATAAAAATTTAATCATAAATTATCTATATATGTATTTTATATCTATTGAGATTAGATTACCATGTGGCTATGAACCCGGGTCACGTAGGATGGGACCATGGAGATAAACTCCCCACTTAGTAATCGTTGGACGCGTCAAACTGAAAATATTAAAAATTGCCATTAAAACAAGGGGTGGAAAAAGGGAAAAACCACCATTACTACATATAGGCAAACCACCATTATTGCAAAACCGCCATCAATATCACGACCATATTTTATTTGAAAGAAAAGAATGAGACGTTAAAACAACGTAACGTTGAGAAATCTACCAACAACCAAAACAGAAATCAGGGGGCCGTGGGGAAGTGGGGGAACGGCAACGTGACCGACCGAGAATAGTGGGATGCAAATCTAACGGAATATACTTTCCACCAACTTCACATCGCCGTACCGCGGCGGACGTGCGCGTTGCTTATTTTGGAAAAAATAAAGAAAACCACGTCCACGGGACGTAATAAGCATCAGTGGACAGCTGTCGTCCGCACATTGGACCAACGGAAAAGTTACTGATTCAGTCGGTCACCGCCAACGCCGCTTTGAATCCGTCCGTAAGAGATTCAAAGCCACGAAATCCATATCCTATTGTGTAATCGATGAGCCATTAGAAGGCGGACACGATTCTACTTTTGCGCGCCGACAGCAACCACGTAGATAATGTGCTCACATGTGAGAGAGATAGATGTAACATTTTATGCCTATAGACACTTCCGCGAAGCCCGCGTGGCCTCATCTCTTTCTTCGGGACCATCACGAGGGAAAGATGCTTGAGTCAAGCCCAGCCGCCTAAGTCTCCGGTTCGACATTTTATGTCACTCATACGTCAATAAGTAACAGCAAACATAAAATGCTTACAGTAGGTTAGCAAAAATAAAATGCTTACAGTAGGTTGGCACGTTAGAAACTGAAGTCACAAACAATTTTCATCCACATTCATAAATTTCAGATTTATGACACAGATAATGACTACCTGCTTGAATTCAAACTCTAGTGTGCCTGTGGAGGTGAAATTCACTGTTGCGTATTATTAAGTTCTGAAAGATACCTTGTCCAAATCAAACATAAAAATTTATTTCATGTTTCTGTAAAGAAAACGTCTTAAAATTTCGAATTGCAGTGCACATTTTGCTTCTTATTCTGTTTGGATTCTTTTTAACTGCAAAATCCCTTCTGGATCTGTAAATTTTTGGCTAAACATTTCTTTTGAATCAAGAAAACACAGTAGATAAAATATATAAGCCGGAAGTCGAAGAGAATTCTGAAATTAAATTTTCGAATTTCTGTACACTGCCAGAAGAAAAGAAACCATGCAAACCCTCATTTTCTTGGAGGAACTTTGCATTGCAATCCTCGGCATGTTAATAAAGGCATTTGGCCGCCGAGGTTGCAGCAGCTGAAACGGTTGAAAGCGGGAAAAAAATTTGAGACGAAAGACAATTTAAAGAAATTGCGGTCAAGAACCGATCTGCTGAGGCTCCTCGTCATCGTCGAGCGGCGGTGGAAGATTTAGGTCCAGAAGAAAAGGCTTCTTCGCAGCAGCAGGAGGAGGAAGAGCCTGTGTTTCACCGTCTAGAACCGCAGAAGAAGAAGAATCAGAATCGCTTAGGGTGGTTCGCGCCTCGGCGCCTTCAGCTTTTCTGCCGCTGTTTTTCTCGGAAAGACTCCGCCGGCGCGCGGACCGGGGGTTTCCACCATTTAAAACCCGCCGCCCGGTGGAAACTCCGAGGCGAGGGAGAAAAGAAGCGGGAAGCTCGAGGTCTCCGGATCGAGTCACCGGGACCGCAGAGGGCCAGGACTCCACCGTGCTGCTGTTTTGGCTACTGCTCTGATTATTGTGCAGAGACGATGAGGAAGACGGCGAGGAGTATGCAAAATTCGTTTTCGCCTTCGGACCTCTGAGGGAGATAGCGGCAGTGTCATAAGCTCTGGCGGCTTCCTCGGCCGTGTCAAAGGTGCCAAGCCAAAGGCGAACCTTTTTCCATGGATCCCTGATCTCCGCCGCGTATCGACCCCAGGGCCTCTTCCTCACGCCCCTGAAGTGAACTCCTCTTGCTCCATTGTCGCCTCTTCTGTTGTTGCTGGGAGCCATAGCCTGCCGATGCCAAAGGGTTTCCTGCGAAAAGCAAAGCTTCAGGAGCCGAAGGGCTAGGGTTTCCTGAGCAAATCAAAGCTCCAGGAGGCCAAAGGGTTTACTACTCAAATCAAAACTTCCTGCGGAAAAACAATGGTTTCCGATGGATGGATCGAGATGGTATGGGATTTGAATTTATATAGCAGATGGAAGCCGAGTAGAACGTGGGGTAGGAAGGCGGACAGATACTTCCGGCGGCGGGTCGCCGTAAGAGTCGCACCGCGGGCGCGCCGACAGCCTTTACTCGGGGGCAAAGTGACCGGCAAAGGGCTAGGCCCACGGGTTTGACCGCCGTCCAAGAAGGAATCTTCGAGGGCGGCAGTGTGTATAGGCAATGTGGCCGGTGCCGGCACGGCATCGGCACCGGAGACGCCGCCGCCTCCAAAGCGACGCGTCATTTCTGCCGCCCCAAGGTTCAAGGCCTTGGCCGCCGTTCCCTGGCGCCAGTTTTCTTTGTAACACACCCCGCGCCGTCAGTCACCAGCGAATCCCCATATAAATTGTAACGGATTCCTCAACTACCTGCTTGCTTTGATGTTGAACAATAATCGGAGCGGGAGACGGCTCCGTTAAATTCAGATCCTTTTGGCGCGTTCAATGAGCGGATATGGCAACTTAGTCGTTACCTAATTGGGAGTTTCAGGATTCCTTTGCAGGGTTAATTTCTAGGGTTCGGAATTCAACACAGTGAATGTACTAATAATGGTAAGTATATAACACACGGATTAAAAGATTTCGAGGTGGTATTAGATACATATGGGAAAAAGGTTAAAATAAGTTGTTTAACTAACCTAGGAAATTATTCTTTTTGGAAAAAAATTTTATTAATTTTAATAAAAAAATTTAGAGATTTTTAAAAGCTTGATTTAAGTCGTTTAATTTATAGGATTTGAGTGCCTCTAGGTTTTCAGACGTGGAATCTATGTATACCAAACTATAGTGAAAATGGTCATTTAGCCTATAAGTTAGAATAAGCCTATATGTGTGTTGACTGAAAATATACCAATACCCAATAGGAAGAAGTAATTAAAAGTAAAGTAATTCAGTTAGGAGAGAGATGAGTAATTAATTCAATTTTTAATATACTAGCCTAGATCCATCTTAACTCATCTACCAACCAAGAAGGATCAAAACATACATCTCACTTAAGATGGATCTAGGCTAGTTTAATTCCCCCCTTAGGCCATATTCCATATGAATACCATGACTCATTTTTATTTTATTATTATTTTGGGTCTAAGCTAGTTTAATTCCCCCTTAGGCTATATTCCATATGAATACCATGACTCATTTTTATTTTATTATTATTTTATTTTTATAGGGTAATTTTTATTTTGTTGTTTTAATTTTATGTTGACCAAGTTAAAGTTATAATGTTTACCATACATTATATTATGATTCAAAAAATATTAATAATAATTAAAATATTAGTGTTGATCGAAATAAAATATTTTACTATCAACAATGTTTTAATATTGATGTGTATCTAAAAATATTTTAATATGAACAATGTGGTTCATAAACAAAATATTTCAAGGTCCATATTAAGTAAAATATTGTAATGCCATCTATGCATATATTATATAAAAAAAAAAAAAAAAAAAAAAAAAAAAACCTTATGTTTAAGATATTTTGAATAGTCTCATTATTTTACATTTGGTTGATTTTTCAGGGATATTTTTATGTGTATTTGGTCTAAAATCTAGCAAAGAATTGTTGGAATTCGAAATTAAGATTTGTCTAAAGGCATTGCATCTATTTACTCATTTAAAATGCAATTTAAACAATGAAAAACTACACACATAAAACCACTATAGATCCCGCTTATCAAGAGGAGAGAAGAATTAAGTCTCTTGATGTGCAAATCATTTGTCAAATTTTGCACTCTAAAAGAGGTTTTCATATCAAGAGATTTAATCCCTCTCGCACTTGATAGATCTGTTCTTCAGATTGATTTATACTATGTTATGAATAAAATATAAGTATAATAATAATACGGAATAGTTAATTAAATAGTAATTAGTTAATCGAGAAGCATGTCCCTAAGGACATGACCATTCATGTAAGGGTACTTGCTTATATAAAGCATACCCTCATTTATAACTCAATCATCTCACTTGTATTCAAATATTCTTCTATAATATATTGTTGTCATATCATGGATGTTTATATATTTCAGATCTTCTGAAGTAGTATGCTACGTATACGAACTTTGTTCATTCTATTTGGTATCAGAGTTGTTCGATCCTCTAGTTGCTTAACCATTGTACAGATTCGTGTTCGTTAATCCAGGTCCTTGGCCATAAAAATCATCAACTTTATCGTCGTCGTAATTGAAACATTCGATATAGAAGTTGGATTTTCTCCATTTTCATTATGAGACCCTTAGCCATTTAACAAAAAAAAATTACCAAAAAAAAAAAATATAATATATATATATATATATATATATATATATAAGAGGATGGAAAGGATTTCAAAGCCATTTTCAATTTAGTGCTCTGCTAATACACCTTTACATTCTCTGTTGGGGCTCCAGAGGAAAGTTTATGTCGTACTAATGTGATACACATTTTCTAGAGTGGTTTCCATCCCACCATAAGAGTCGTGATTAAAGAAAGAAAGAGGACACGGTGAATCCAATAAATAAATAATAATTTAAATGCCTTAAATTTAATTTAAGTAAAAGTTATTACTTAAATTATATAAAAGAATTAAAAATAATTGTGAAAAAAAGGGGTTATTATTAGGGTGACTAAAAATTCAAGTGGCTAAATATTCACTAAAAGACAAAAGTGAAGAAAAAGATCAAAAGATGGTGTCCACAAGAAGCAGTGGTTTTTTTTCAAAATGTTTGAATTTTTCAGAGGGATATTCTAATTGTCAAGAAAATGTTACAAAACTTTTACCTTAGTCGAATGATGCAGGAGCATCATGGTTCCGAAAATGTATACATTTAGTAGAATCTAGGTGGTCTTGTGTTTTCAAAAGAGTGATTTTCCTAAGTATTTAATTCATGTAATTTTAATATTTTGAGTGATTTAGGTGAGACATTTAGAATAGGAGTTAATTAAATATTGTGAGGATATTTGTAAATGTTCTCGAATGTGGGAGAACTTGAGTGATGATGAGTAATTAGTATGGAGTGAGATATTGTAAATCTTAGAAACTAGTTCATGATTTATGGAGGATCCTTAGTATTAGTTGAAAGTTGAGATACTTAAGGGATACAGAAGATATTTTAGGAACTAATTGAGGACTTAGAGGATTCTTAGGATTTAGTTGAGAAGATTGAGGATCTGAACCAAAATTGGTTAACAAAATCCTTTTGTATAAATGTAAGCCAAAAAGGCAGAGAAAGAGTTAGTCAAGTCGAGTTAGTTAGTGATAGACTTGGTAGACAGGAGGGTTGGATTGTGAGTCTACAGGCATTGAAATGAGAAAGGGCCATTGATACAGACCGTGTAAAGGCAGATCAGGCCAAAGCTAGATTGTAAACAAGTTTTTATTTGTATCTGTACATTTGTTTAATGAATGAGGAAATTGAATTCATTATGACTGTGTGTGTCATTCCTTTTATGTGCTGAGTGATCTATAATTGGGAATTTATGGTTTTTGTGTGATAAACCATGATGAATGAATTCAAGTTGAATTTCTGAAAGTCTTTCTGAGTGACAAAAGACACACCATCTGGGTAGAATCCATGTGATTCTAGTCGGATTTAATAGATGTATGTATAGGTCAAGTAAAGAATGAATTACAAAATCTGGAAGGAGGAAAATAACACAAAGAGTATTATGTAATCTAGCTTGAAGTGGTGTTAAGGAATACAGAGGAGGATAGTGGTTGGATGTATGAATCCGATTAAAGAAATTAGTGCAAAGCTCAGAGGTATAATCTAGCTGATAATTTGAGTGCCAAAGGAAAGTAGAAACTGTGCTATAATCTACTAGAACAATAGACGAGAAGATCTTCGTACGAGGAATTGGAGCCAAAGTGAAATAAGCCAAAGTGAAGTGCGTAACTTCAGAAGTTAGGAGTCTACGAGTGTCTTGATCGGGGTTGAAGTGCCATACGAAATCTTAACTGTTGATCTACATTCCAACTGCTTACGTCACAGTCAACTACGGAGGTTAAGTTGTTTGGTAACACGTGTGTTAGTTGAAGGGCCGCAGACCGTTGGATCATTGCTGACGCTGACCGTTGGATTAATATTGCATTGCATCATTCATGAGTGAATGAACCCTGGCCAAAAGAAATTGTGATATGCGATGTGCGATGATTGGGTGGATCAGCAATCGTCAGATTAATGGTGAGATCAACGGTGGAGAATTAATCTGATAAGTTTTGTGCAAAAAGGGAAAGTCAACTTGGAAAGTCAACGTGGGAGGATCGTTGTTCAATTGTTGTTCAATCACTATTTAATTGTTGTTCAATTGCTGTTCAATTTTTGAGCAAACCCGAGGAGTTTATGGACATGATTTTAAATCTATTTGAGGTTCGGTCGTATGCATTCAGGTGGGACCGACGTAAGTGGAATATGGTTTTAAGGCATCAACCACACCAAAATATTTGCTAATTTAGATGTTTGTATTTAACTGTAAGAGTAAAAACCCCGTTTGTCGCACCCCTTGTAAACGTCATTTTTTAAATTTGGCTTATGTAAAGTTACGAAAATAAATCTAAATTAATGATGGTTGAAGGAGAGAACAAAAATTTAGATGTTCTTGGTGGGGGTGGGGGGAAGAAGGTTTCTTGTGATGTATCTAAAACAGAGCACACCTACCACATTTATTATGTTACATATCACCCTGGAAAATGGAATGACCTGCACAAACAAACAATGAAGTTGGAGTGGGGATCATGGCTAAAGGACAATTCCATATTGTCCCTTCTTAGTGGACCGAGAGAAGCATGACATGGTAAACACAAACATAAGAGCGGACAACATGATTATTAGAGAAGTAGAGTGGGGAGGAATAGAGTGACAGCATGAGAAAAAGAGGAGAGTAGGTGATAAAAGTTTTCTAGAAAGGGATAGAGTGCGAGGAGTAGTAAAGTGGGATCGAAATTAATTGGATGGGTTTTTGAGCTCATGTTATAAAAGTTTGGAAGTATTTCCCTGTGTTATGGTGAGAAGGCCAGTATGTTGTGTAAAAACCTAATTGGCCAGTTGGAGGTTTAGTGGAGAATTGAACCACTTAGTGTTTGCTGAGTAAGTTGATAAACCTCTATGTACTTGTTGAATAATATGATAAACCACTTGGTGCTTGTTGAATGGGCTAATAAACCACTTGCGTTCTTGTTGGAAAGCTGATAAACCACAAGGAAAATGAGTTGAGCCACTATGGTGCTTATTAAAAGAGCAGCTAAACCACTAAGTGCTTGTTGAAGAAGTTGATAAACCAATTGGTGCTTGCTAAGTAAGATGATAAATCACTTGGATAGTGGGCTATAGACATCTACAGTGCTTGCCTTGAAAAATCAACTGATAAACCACTTAGACATTGGATTCAGTCTCCTAGAACTAAGAAATGCCTCAACTAACCCTTGGGTGAAGTCTTGTATTTGGTATCATGAAGTGAGAGGGTCACTATTGTGCTTATTACTGGGGGGCGATTGATAAACCACCTAAATAGTGGATTTATCCTCTTGAAGATTTTCTAAAGCTTTGGTTTGAATTTCCTTGAGAAAATACACCCCTTAGAATCTAAATTTGGCTTGGGGGTGGTTAGTTACAAGAAAGATTGTAGTGTGGCTAGCCTATGGTTGGGTGAAGAGTTGAAGTCCCTCCTTTAGTTTCCAGCCATCATCAAGCACACAGATAAGTGTGAACTATTTGTATATATTGTTTTATGGATTGTGATTGATGCAATATCTTGTGAATCTTGATCATAAATGATTGCATGAGTTGTGATACTCATTGTTATGCACATGCTTGGAATTATATCTTACCAGTATAGATCCATCTTAACCATGGATCTAGCAAGAGCCGACAAGGATCAAATCCCACAAAAATGCCACAATGTAAAACAATGTGAGTACTTAAAATGTTTTAACCATAAAAATTTATTTATTTTAAGTTGCTTTATTGCACAGAGAGGTGCTCTACAACCCAGTATATGAAGGAGATGTTGTCACGTAACGTAACGTTACATTAAAAAATATTAAAAATATATGAAGGAGATGTTGTCATGTAACATAACATTACATTAAAAAAATATTAAAAAATTATGAGGGAGATGTTGTCATGGAACGTTACATTAAAAAATATATATGTGTCGGCTAATATATATTGTATATGCGGAAGATATGTGTAACATTACTATAGATGTGACGGCTAATATATATTGTATATGCTCAAAGATATGTGTAACGTTACTTTAAAAAAATTAATTAAATAAAAAAATATGTCAGCTAATATTAACAAACTCAATTTTGAAAATGAAATATGTACAATTTAAAAAGCGATCGAAGGAAGTGGATGATTCAATTGGGCATACACTGTAATAATAACCACTTGACCAGACTAATAGTTTCCTTAGATTCTAAGTGCTGTAATTTTAACAAAATCCAATGAGTGTTTAGGGACACAGAGATTAGAGAGAACTTATTTGGATTCCAGAGTGAGCCAAGTCCTCCCAATGCTCCACGGCAGAGGTTGCATGCACTCCGTCTTTTTCCCAAAACTTTTTGCTTGCTTGGAGGAAGGCTGAATCCTCCAGTTTAGTCTCCTGGATGAGAAGAATGTTCGGGACTTCTAGTCTTATTAGACTATTCATTGCTTCTTCCTTGGCTTTGGAGCCCATTCCCCTACAATTCCAGGAGATTATCTTCATCATTTACTTTTGCTGTGATGAGCTCCTTTGGAGCTCTAGGTTTGGATCCTCTTCATCTTCGGGGTTTTTGCTAGAAGTTTCTCTAGCGTTGGTTGGCTGCCCTGAAGCTTGTCTTTGTATGTTTCTTGATCTCTTTTTTCCTTTGTTAACATTCGTCCTCTTGTGGATCTTCTGGGGGTAGACTGCGAATGCCCTATTTCCCCTTCTTCCTCCGATTCATCGGACTCTTGGGTTTCCTCCTATTCTTCTGACATTTTCCCTTTGTATCCCTCTGGCAAACTTTTGGATTTAGGTGGAGAGACTTCTTTCGGAATTTCTGTCTCCTGCGTATTCATGATTTCAGATCCAAGGATCTCAAATTTGTTCCCTTGGCTTTCCATGGGTGGATGCTGAGCAGGGCCCGTTTGGGGGTCCTCTAGCATTAACATTTGCATTCTTCCTGAAAGAAGTTTTGGGTCTTTTTGCCTGATTCCATCCTTCTTCCTTCCCTTTTTCCTCTACCCCTTTGGACAGGCAATCTCTAGCGAAGTGCCCGTAGACTTGACACTTCCGGCATTTGAACGACAGCTGTTCATAGTCCAGCTTCTGAACATGCGTCCAAGGACCTACCCTTATTTTGATGGCTCCTGGTAATCCGACCTCCAGATCTACCTCCACACAAATTCTGGTGCAGTTGTATTGAAATTCTGGCGCAGTTGTATTGATCCTTGCTGTTGGCCTTATCTATGAATTTCCCAAGAGTGTTTCCGATATGCTTCAGAGAGTCCCAGTTCCAACGTGAACCGGGAGATTGGGGAGCCTTACCCATACCGGGACCGCAGAGGGCACATCCACCGCCGAATTGAAGTCTGGCATCCATTTATTTAAGTACAGCCCTTGAGGACCCATGAAATAGGGCCCATTTCTGAAAATGAGATCCTTGTCCTCTTTTTATGAGAATTCAAATAGGAAGTATCCTCTTCCGAGGAAGTAAGATGTTACCTTGTTCTTGATCAGCGGAGCCCAGTTTCTAGCAACCTAGTTCTCTGTTGATTTCGGGCAGGGCCAGAGACCTGTAAACTGACCTACCAGTGCACGATCTGCCAGAGATAAAGCTACTTGAATCGGGCCTTCAGGAGGAAGGGCGATCTCGGGGATATCTTCTAGTCTTTTCACGAACTTGGCAGCTTCCACAACTTTCTTCTTAGGTAGAGAGGCCAGCAAAGATCTAAAGGCCTCAGTGGTGGAAGGCGGAGAAGGGGAGGAAGACCCCTGGGGGGAGCCAGCTCCTCCATGGAGAGCTAGCAAATCAAACCCTAGCCGACCGCAGCCAGTAGATTGAGCCCTCGGCGGAACCGCCCGCAGGGATTGGAGAATGCAGATAGCGGGCGTGCGCGCAACCTTCAAATTCCACGGGGTGCGGATCTCGCAGGAAGCAGAGCCAAGCGAGCGCGCGCAGCAGGAAAAATGTCTTTGGGGTGGTTATAAATATTGGGTAACATATAATATTGTAATATTATATTTTATGTAATCAATATATTTGTAACAATTAATATATATGTGTTCCATCTATAAATTTAATTAATAAGTGGATAAAAACTTAATATTTACAATATGACAACATTTTTAATCATGAATATTTACCATGGATATTATTAACTTCTAAGTAGGTTTTTTTACAATACCATGGGCCAATACCCATAAGAGAAAGATAGGGAGGGAGAGGAAGGAATAAAATTATAATACCATGGGCTACTACCATGGTTTATCAATATCATGGGCCATCTAAACTTTTCATTATTATGTTATGGATCTAGGTTTTTAATTGTTACAATACCATGGGTCAATGCCATGTCTTATTAATACCACATGCCAAAAAACAATAACTTTTTCAAAAATAAAAATATTTTACAAATATTTAATTTAATTTAATTTTATAACATTTTTTAATTAAATCTAAGAGCAAAAAGGTTACAAATACTTTTGAGGTATCTCTAAACCCTCCATCCTCATGACTACTAACAATATTTTCATAGAGATTAAATGGAGGTTTTAATAAATTAAAAAATGAGAATACTTTTATATATACATATGTGAAATTTATATAATATAAATAATATTATAATAAACTAGGATAGATGCATCTTAACCAAGGATCCAAGCGAAGTGAGAAAGTAAAGTGATTAACAATGATAGAGGAAAGATAGTGCGTGACTATTTTAATTTTTTTGTTATTGTATTTTATTTAACATGATTGATCCAAAATATAGGTTTAATATTTTACAACCAATTATGTTTTTTTATTAATTTAGATACTTTCTTAAATACAATACAATGGGATCATATTTAAGAAAGATAGTGAGATGGAAGGGGGAATAGAGTATGGAAGAGAGACATAGACGTGACAAACACAGTGAGAGAGAGAAAGGAAGAGAGAGAAGAGGGGGAGAGAGGGAGGGAGAGATATGGATTTGGAGGGGGAAAGAGAGGGATTGAAAAGGGAGAGAGCAGATGAGGGAAGAGAGAGAAAAGGAGAGGTTAAAGATAGGAAAAGAAGGGGAAGAGAGAGACAGGGAGACATAGATATGGAGGGGGGAGAGAGGGGGAGAGAGAGAATGAGAGAGGGAGGAAGATTGTGACAGAGTTGGAGGGTGGAGAGAGTGTGTGTGTATGATGGGGGGAGAGTCGGAGGGAGGTGGGAGAGAAGAGGAGAGAGAGGAAGGAAAAAGAGAGAGGACTTGAGAGAGAGGAGAGAGAGATGGGGACAAAGAGATGGAGTTGGAAGGGGAAGAAAGAAATAAAGAGAGAAAGGTGGAGAGGTAGTGGCAAGGGAGAGATGTAGAGTCAGCGAGAGAGAGAGAGAGAGGGAGGGAGAGAGAGAGAGAGTATGTTTTGGGGGTGAGAAAGAGATACAATGGGAGATAGAGATATAGATGGGGCGGCGGCGGGGGTAGAAGAGAGAGGCAAAGAGAGGGGGGAGGAAGAGGGATAGATGGAAGATATATATATATATATATATATATATATATATAGAGAGAGAGAGAGAGAGAGAGAGAGAGAGAGAGAGAATTATGTTTAGGGGGTTGAGATAGAGAGATAAATAAGGAGAGATGGAGGGAGGTACAAATATAGATGGCAGGGGGAGAGAGGAAAGAAGAGAAAGATAGTGAAAGCTATGGAGATGAAGATAGAGTGAGACGGGGCATAAAGGGAGGGGAAGAGAGAGAAGGAGGGGGGGTAGATAGACATAGAATGGAAGGTAGAGAGAGAGGGAAGAGGAAAGAGTCTCACATAGACAAATACAGACATAGAAGTTAGATCTAGAAAGTTGTGAATATTTTATATTTTCACTAAAATAAATCTATTAATCTCAATTTAGTTGTTGACTAATACTATTTGATCACATGCACTATATGCATTGATTTCAATGTAGAAGTCGATTTATAATTCTATTTAATACCTTACACTAGATGCATTGATTTCAATGTCGATGTTGATTTGTACTCCTATTTGATTTCTCACAAAGGGTGCATTGGTTTCAATGTAGATATTGATTTCTAATCCTATTTTATCACTTGCACTAGATGCATTGATTTCAATGTAGATGTCGATTTCTAATCATATTTAATACCTTACACTAGATGCATTGATTTCAGCGTAGATGTTGATTTCTACTCATATTTGATTGATTGCATTAGATGCATTGGTTTCAATGTAGATATTGATTTCTTCTCCTATTTGATTGCTTGCACAAAATGTATTGGTTTCAATGTAGATATTAATTTCCAATCCAATTTAATCGCTTGCACCAGATGCATTGATTTCAGTGTAGATGTCGATTTATAATCATATTTAATACCTTACCCTAGATTCATTGATTTCAACATAGATGTTGATTTCTACTCATATTTGATTGCTTGCATTAGATGCATTAGTTTCAGTGTAGATATTGATTTCTAATCCTATTTGATTTCTTTAACTAGATGCATTGATTTCAGTATAGATGTTGATTTCTAATCCTATTTGATTGTTTTCACTACATGCATGGATTTTAGTTTAGATGTTGATTTCTGATTTGATGCAATAAGATGTATGATGTACATTAATTTCAAAGTAATTAGATTAATAATGTGCATTGATTTCAGTGTAAGCACATCTCTACCTCCTCCATCTATATCTCTATCTCCCATTGTCTCTCCTCCTCTATCTCTCTATCTCAACCCTTAAACATACACTCTCTCTCTATATCTATCTATCTCTCTCTCGCTCCCTCCCTTTCCCCTCCCTCTCTCTCCCTTCCCCTTCTCTCTCTCTCTCTAACATTTCTCTCTCCATATATATATATATATATATATATATATATATATATATATTCCTCCCTCCCTATCTTTGCCTCTCTCTTCTTCCTTCTGCCACCCCATCTATGTCTCTATCTCCCCTTGTCTCTCCTTCTCACCCCCAAAACAAACACACTCTCTCAATGTAAGCACATAAAAATTATTCAACCATAAATACAATAATTGAATTTTCATCCTAAATAAAATGTTTGCTTACCCCAAATGTTTTTTTCTTGAAACTATAAATTATTTATAATTGGTTACATTCTTATTATTCCCATTTTCCATCAGTCAACATTGTTAATTACTTTGCATTCAAACACAGTAATAGAAACTAACTACCATTGAAAATTATTTGGGGTTTAACACTCCATAAGTCACAATGATTGACCTTGGAGGAAACTGATATTAATATTGGAGAGCAACAGAGACAAGGTATGTTGTTTACTACAGTAGCTCGAGTTAAATATTTGAATGGTCTATGATTCCAACTACTCTTTTCATACGATCGATATGAGAAAATGGAAAAACTAATAGGTGTGATAATAGGAACAATAGAAGAAAATAGTTTCAAATTGATTGTAATGAAGATTGTTTGTAATTGACTATATTCTTAGTATTCACATTTTCTATCTATCAAAATTGTTACATTAACGCTTTGCACTCAAAATTTGTATTTCATCATTCAAGTTACTAATAGTCTCTCTCATCTCAACAAACTGAGGTAACTAAGAAAAT
Source organism: Pinus tabuliformis (assembly GCA_031772625.1). NCBI lineage: Eukaryota > Viridiplantae > Streptophyta > Pinopsida > Pinales > Pinaceae > Pinus > Pinus tabuliformis. The sequence continues at coordinate 218,518,203 of CM062818.1, read as the reverse complement.
TTTAAATTAAATTGACCAAATTAATCTTAGACATATTTAGTATATTTAAAATGATCAAAATAACTAGATGTTCAACAAATTTTCTATGACCACACACGACTGGAACCATCCTAGATCCATCTTAACATTGGATCTATCAAGCATCGAGAGGGATCAAATCTCTCGAGGTGCAAACCTTTCCTCAAGTTTTGCATTCAAAAAATAGGTTTGCACCTCGAGAGATTTGATCCCTCTCAGCGCTTGATAGATCCGGTGTTAAGATGGATCTAAGCTGGTATAATATATATCATAGGTTTCTTTAATCATATATAATATACACATTTAAATATTTTATTTATGGAGTATGTTGTCCACTTTAAAATGAATTTTCTATTATTAATATACTTTTTAAATATGCTTTAATATTAATTAATCCTTCATATTAAATATTTTATTTATGATTCGCAATTAATTTTTTATTATTAATAATATTTTTAAATGTTACGTATTATTTTGATACTAAAAATTAAATGAATTACATATCCTTCTAATTGAATTTTTTAACTTTTAATTGCTCTTTTTACATTGAAATATTTTATTATATTAACACTAAAATATTTTGTCATTAACTTTCCCTCCATATACATATGCATGATTTGAGATTGAAAAAAATTAGTCACATTTCAAAACTTTATTCAAGTCATGTATTTAAATGTTTTTAAAAAGTTTATTTATGTAATATATAAGAATACTTTGTATACAATTTTCTCATTCTCAAAAGTGAAAAAATAAGTGTTTTGTTTTTAATTACTTTATTTCTCCATAAAGTTGATAAAAGATTATGATATTTCATATGGCCATCCAAATATTTGATTTATGGTTGAGAGTGGGAGAAAAACATGTATCTTCTTTTTTGTTTTTTTTATTATAGCTGAAATTTATTTTATTTAAAGAATATTCTTTTTTTAGAAGGGACACTTGTTAACTTGAGGTTGAGCATAGACGAAATTTCACATGTCTCTTATACCAACCTGTATAATGAGCCTCTCGGCTCAATAAAATCATGGTTTTGATGTCTACTTGAACTGCATTATCTCGTATTATGCTCATGATGAACATGGAGTTATGTATGTGTTTGTCCTCATAACATGTAATTGAACAAATATATTAAACTACTCTTGTAATGGTTACTTTATTGAATTCAGAGTTGGGCCTCAAGCGTTAGACCATAGCATCCAAGAGTGGGTGGTTTGGGACAACCTACATTGAACATAATCATCGATTATGCATTGAGCCAAACTTGCCTTAAGACTTCAAGTTGTTGGGCACAGGAAAGGTGGTCATCATCCCATTCACAGACCTTCTCCCCTATGTTATAGGTACATGTCATTGGCACTGGAAGGTGACAGAGATAAAATCATTTGAATGTGAGCGGTCTAACATTGAGTGAGCATTCGTGGAACGTTAACAGAATGGAACCAAGCCACATGGGTTGGCCATTAGTCATCGACCATAGTTAGTAATATTAATGGGTAGTTAGAGGCCAATACACGTAGCCTAATGCCACATAACCGTGAACAAGAGGGCCAAGAATAGGGCCAAGTGAAACTTGAAGCACTGGAATGTTGCCTGCCACCAACTTCTTACTGCTTGCCACTATAAATGTTGTACAATCTAATGCATGTGAGTGCAATGGTGGAGCCCAACTTACCAGAGTTATTGTTCCATTGTGGAACCTTACTACTACTTGTTGCTCATAGTTTCCTTCCATTAGAGAAATTTTAAGCTAAAAAATGAGCCTCAAAACAAAAATATACAACCAAAATAAACTTTATAAGAACTAATAAGATTTAAGACAATGATGTCAACCATGGGGGATAATTCACCATTTTTGGAGTAAAAATGAAAAAAGTTAAAAAAAAACAAAAAACAAAACCTATTTTTTTCAACTCGTATTATCAAGTTATCTCCCTATGGTTTTACTTAGATCTCCAGAAATAGTATTGATTGGATGCAAATTTTAATTCCTCATCCAAGGAGTACCCATGTTGCATACTTTTGTTGGACCCTACTACATGAAAAATGAGAAATACATGAAAAAATTGATTGGATTTCTCATTTTCCGTGTAGCAGGGTCCATCAAAAGTATGCAACATGGGTACTCCTTGGATGAGGAATTGAATTCTGCATCGAACGAGTTCTCCCACTCGAAATTTGAGTAAAACGGTTGGGAGATAAGTTGAAAATATGAGTTAAGAAAATAGTTTTTTCTTTTTTGCCTCTAAAATTTGATGATCTAATCTAATCTTATGTTATCATTTCCACTATTATTTTATAATATTCTTTAGGAGGCCCATTTTAGACCTCAAAATTTCTCTAATGCCTTGATTAATGCCAAATGTTGTGTATGATGATAACCCAATCAGTATGGTGTGGGGCTAATGACAGGACCCACCAAGATGACCTATTAGAGCTGTATGGAGGGTACGTGGGCACCACGTGGTTGGTATGTTGACATAACCTCTTTAATTGAGTGTAACTTTTGACTTGGGAATCAAATTAAGGTAAACCTCGAATTTCCATAAATCTCTTGATGAGTTAAATGCAACAATGCTATCAAAAGTTAATTCCACAAACTTGCAAAAGGGGGGATTTTTCTAACCCCATCTTCATAATGGACCTTGGGGATAAGTAATGCCTTCCTCAACCCAAGAATCCTTAAGGGGATGAGGGAGTGAGGGGGGTGCTTACAGAGTGGTGTCAGAGCAACCAAGTTCAACACTTGGATTATATGGGCCTTAAAAGAGAAATTTTAGAGCTCTGTTACAAAGTTATAGAGTGGATCATATCAATTGAAGGTTCAACACTCGACCCGAAGAGGCTCACATACAAGCACATGGGATACACATTGAATATGATAATTTGATTTCTAGATACTCATGTGTACTAATGATAAACATATATTGTCTATGAGTGTTGGTTAGACAACTTGATACTATGTTATTTTGATTTCGAATCTACATAATAACATGTGATTAGATTTTGTGAAGAGCTTGAGAGGTACATGCTCAAGTCCAAACATGTCAGGGTGATGAATGAATATGTTTATTTAATTATGCTTGATTCAAATAATATGTTAATAATAGAGAGAGAGAGATAAGAAGACACAAAGTTACAACCAAAGAATAAATAAATGAGCAGCAGAATGGTAGAATACAATAAGCCTAGATCCTATCATCATTAGGAAGAGGAACTTATGGGAAAGAGGTTAGAGAAAATGTTGACACCTAATCATGGGGATTGGGTGAAAACTTGTAAATAATGTAAATAATAAATAATGGAAAAGGAAGAGTCATCGGGAGATGAAACCCAAGAGTCACTTCCTCATGTATATAACCATGAACAATCTTAATGAATAAACACAGTTCATTTGAGGAGTTACCTCTTGGCTTGACATGGTACCAGAGCTAGCTCCATTTTTGGCTTCCCTCTCTATGCTTGTAACTCCCTCATGCCTATGTTTTGCCTATTTTGTAGAACTAACACCTCAGCCATGATCCTGAGGCGTGAACCCACCTTCCATACACTTTCATATGCGTTTTCTATTCCCTGCCTGAATGTTGGACCAAACGTTGTTGGGTAAATGACTCATCTCCACCCATATTCCACGCATACCTCACAGTAGACTTTGGCCCTCGACTGTGCCTCTAGCCTCCGTTCTCCATACTCATATCCCCTACATGTGTTGTGTGTCACTAACATGGAATGTTGTGTATCACTGGCGTGAATGTTGTGGAATGTGGCGTTGAATTTTGTTGAATGCGCAGTAGAATCATACACCGCTCCTCCACATTGCTCCATCCCCGAAAGTCACACATTTTATGAATTTACAGCACCATTCTGCTCGTAGCAATTCCATCTCCCTATACCACTCCACCGTCAGCCCTATGAATAGTCGACCCTCTGACCCTCTATTGGCTCGGTGGTATCGGTTCTTCACCTCTCTTCACCTCTATGAATCATTGGAATCATTGCTCTAAGGACACTTCCAACAAATCCTCTCTTGGTGATGGTATTATAGTGATTGATTACTTGATTTGAAGCAGAGGTAAGGCACAACAAGAAAGCTTTGAACGGGTTCAAATCGATCATACCCATAGGTTGGGTTGCAGTGAAAGATACATTGTTAGAGATCATATTCCATGAGGAAGGAAATGAGCTTGAGACCTCTCCAGTTCAACACAAGAGTTAGCATCATTGGTCATGTTGCCCATGTGCGTTGAGAGTGGTATCTGTATACAGTATATGTTGCGTGTGCGTTAAATATTTTTTGAAGACTATGTTTTTTATAACTGTGGTAGCATTGTTCATACACAGTCAGACCTCCCATTTTTTCATACGCTCCTACTCCTACACAGTCGACCCTCCTATTTTGTTATATGCTATCCGCTTCCCCATAGATATCATTTCCTATATAACCCTCCCCCACATAATACCTCTTTCCAAACATAAAAATAAAAATAAAAATACACCAGAGTAGAAGTGAAACTGTTCACAGTATATAATCAACGGAAGTGCAATTTCTTATATTTTATTAGTAGCAAAAGTATTTTTTACAGTACACAAATTTTAAAATGCATTCATTGATATCTATTGTGGGAGTGGTTCTCACTGGCAAAGAGAACTATAAAAAATGGTCGCGAAAGATCAAACACTTTCTCATTTGTAATAAGCTGTGGAAAGGAGTTTGTGTTGGAGAAGGAGACAATGAACCAACAAAGCCTACCTCAGACAAGGAATGCACCATTTGGGAAAACAAGAATAACAAGGCTATGTTTTGATTGCAACATCTGTAAATGAAGAGGTGAATCACCACATTTCACCATTTTCGAATGCTTTTGAAGCCTTACAAAAATTGAAGGAACTTTATGACTCACACGCTGTGCTTGAAGTTTTTCAACTGATGATTAAATTGTTCAACCTTGAATTACAAAATGATGATCCTCTTTCTCTTGCATCAAAAGTAAAATCTATTATGCATGATATCAAAGTCACTAATGTTGAACTAAACATTCCTCTGATAGATTTTGTCAAGGAACTTTATCCCACTTATTCAAATTATCTTGAGTCATTGCAAGCACATGGAAACCTCAAAGAAATTACCTTTGACTCCCTTGTGAATAAATTTGCTGAGAGAGAGAAAGATTTAGGGAAAAAGACAACTCCTCATTCTTCTGAAGAAGCTGTATGTATTGCACATAGAAATAAGAATCATGATCAAGATTGTTCCAGAGGAAGAGGTGGTCAAAGAGGAAGAGGAAGAAGAAATTTTAGAGGCAGGGGGGGCAGATTCTCTCAAGGAGAAAAGTTTGATTTGCATTGCATACGTTGCAATAGAGATGGATCACATGATGCATCTACATGCAAGTTTCCTTGGGATAGAATTGAGGAAGAAAGAAATCAACCCAAAGGTAAAACCAATGACAAAGAGAAAGGTAAAGCACATGAATCTGATCACTATGTTGCGGCACATTTTAATATTGGAGTAAATGAAGACTTGTTTAATGCTTCACTTGCTTCTTGGAAAAATGATTGGTTGCTTGATTTAGGAGCAACTTGCCACATGAATTTTAGAAGAGATTTTTTTGAAGAATTTATCGACAATGTTGATGGAGCAGTATACTTTGCAGACAAATGAAAACTCAAGCCATCAGGGCTTGGCACAATAAGGCTCAAATTGCCTAGTCTTCCAGACTTTCTTCTCCATGATGTTTTATATCTCCCAAAACCGAGGAGAATTTTTTTTTCCTTGGTCCACATCCACCAGCAAGGACACTCCATTCATATGTTTGATGGCAAGGTTTAGGTGAGAAAAGCATTAGACCACTGACTTGTCATGACGGGGATAGAAGAAGAAAGGCTTCTCAAGCTGCAAGGTACCTCTTCTTGTGCACAAAATTTCTCATACAATTCTCATTATGATGAAGGTACATTTCCATCAAGTCTATTATGGCATGCTATGTTTGGACATTTGAACTATGACAACCTTTGCTTGTTGAAGAAAAATGGTATTACTGGTTTGCCTACAATTCCTAGGAAACTTAAGTAATGTGATGCTTGCATTCTAGGAAAGCATAACTAACAATCTTTCATGATTCACATTCAGAGTGCATAGAAAAATCGTACCCATTCATTCAGATTTATGTGGTCCAATGCTTGTTCCGTCTGCAAATGGAATTAAATATATGATGAAATTTATTGATGACTACACCAGCATGTGTTGGGTTTATTTATTCAAGAATAAATCTAATGCTTTTTAAATATTCAAGAACTTTCATACATGGATTGAAAATGATGCACAATCTCATATTGGCTTTATTCACACTTATAATGGAAAAGAATACTCTCTAAATGAATTTGAAAATATCTTCGCCAACATGGGATCAAACATCAAACAACTGTGCCTTATAATCCCCAACAGAACGGAGTAGCTAAAAGAATGAATAGGACAATCTTAAATATAGTAATTTCCATGATGTTTTTCAAGAATGTAAAATTGATGTTTTGGGTTGATGCAATTCTATGTCATGCTGTATATATAAAGAATAGATGTCCATCTAATGCTATTAGAAACAAGACTCATGAAATGTGGTATGGCCACATTCCTTCGGTAAAGCATCTTAGGGTCTTTGGTTCCACCTGCTATGCCTTGATACCAAAAGTACATAGAAAAAAACTTGGTGCAAAGAGTCGTAAGTGTATCCTCTTGGGGTATTCAAATAACTCCAAAGCATATTGTCTCTATGATGAAGTTAATAAATTTTTGTTGTATCTAGAGATCTAATCTTTCTTGAATCTTCCAAAGCTGACAATGTTGTTGAGTGGAAACTTGATCGCTTGGATAGATTCGGAAATGCAAAATCATTTCAGGAATTTGATAATCAGATTCCACATCTTGAAGGGGGTATTCCTATATTGGATCAATATGTGGAATCTTCTTCTGAAGCACTCTCTCCCCCACATGAAAATCCAACCACTAATGATACTTTGAGTGATGTGATTGAGACTCAATCATGATTCAGTCCCAACTCAATCAAATGAGCAGCATGGACCATCTCAGAAAGGTCCGCCAAAGTGGTTGACAAAGACAATTGAAAGTGTTCATCCTGATGAGTTTGGAAAGATAGGAACAAGAAAGTCAACTAGGAAAAATGGAGGTGATGTAGATGATTCTGATTCACCTATTGATATGGATGTTTCTTATGATTGTGAACTGAATTTTCTATAGATTTTGAACCAACTTCCTTCAAAGAAGCCGCTTCTCATGATGAATGGAAATAAGCGATGCAAAAGGAGTATAATGCCTTGATAGACAATGGCACTTGGAAGCTAGTTGATCCTCCATGGGGAACCAAACCAATTGGCTGCAAGTGGGTCTACAAGAAAAAATATAAAGATGATGGCTCACTTGACAAGCACAAAGGCAGGCTTGTGGAAAAAGGTTTTGCACAGAAGGAAGGGGTCGATTATGAGGAGACTTTTGCCCCCAGAGCAAAATGGGCTACCATCTGGACACTCTTTGCCCGAGCAGCTCAGAACGGTTGGAAAGTCCATCAAATGGATGTAAAAAATGCTTTCTTGAATGTAGATATAAAAGAGAATGTTTTTATGTCCTAGCCTGAAGGATTTGTTGTGAAAGGACATGAACATAAGTATGCAAACTTGTCAAATCCTTGTATGGCCTCAAGCAAGCACCTCGAGCCTGGTATGAAAAGTTAATTGAGCATCTTCTAAAACTCAACTTCAAACATTATAATCTTGATGATGCAGCTTTATTTGTAAAGAAAATGGGAAAAACAGTTGTATATATTATGGTATATGTAGATGATCTTTTGATGACAAGAAATGATGAGAGATACATTGAATCCATAAAGAAGGAATTGAGGAAAGGTTTTGAAATGACTGATTTGGGCTATGTTCATTACTATCTTGGTATTGAAGTAACTCAACATCTGAAGTCTATATTCCTTTCTCAAAAGAAGTACATTGGAGATTTGTTGAACATGTTTGGCATGGCTGAGTGCAATCCTCTAACTACTCCAATGGAACAAAACTTAAAGATCACATTCACTGAAGGAAAAGAATTCGAGGATGCAACAAAGTATAGATAGCTTGTAGGAAGTCTCAACTACCTGACTACTACCAGACTAGATATTTTGTTTGTTGTTGGAATCCTCTACAAGTTTATGCAAAAGCCTTGTGAGGGACATTGGTCTGCTGCAAAAAGAGTTCTAAAGTACTTGAAGGGAACTCAAGAATTTGGACTCAAGTATACATAGGTGGGCTACTTCAGCTTGATTAGATACTCTGATTCAGACTTCGATGGAGACAAAGAAACTGGGGTATCTACTTTTGGTTATGTTATGAGTCTTGGATCGGGAGCTGTCTCCTAGAGATCATGCAAACAATCAGTTCCAGCAAATTCCACAACAGAGGAAGAATATGTGGCAGCAGCTGAGGAAACAAAAGAAATTGTGTGGCTTAGAAAAATTCTAGATGATTTGCAGGTAAAACAAGTACATTCAACTCCACTCATGATTGTCAACATCTCTGCAATAAAGTTGGCCAAGAAACCCAAAGTTTCGTGATCGAACGAAGCACATTAATACAAAATACTATCTGATTCAACATCATGTGGGGGCCAAGACAATCCATCTATGCCATTGTTCCACTAATGAGAATATTGCATACATCTTCATCAAAGTGCTTAGAAGAGAAAAGATTGAAATATTTAGAATGATGCTTGGACTCACCAGCATCCCTTCAGATTAAGGGGGGAATGTTGACAACTAATCATGGGGATTGGGTGAACACTTGTAAATGCATTGCCCCATCACTTGCCTTGAATTTATGCAGCAATGGACAATAGGAAAGAATGTCATCAAGCTTTGGTGACTGAAATATAAGGTATGGTTGTCTGCTTGTTTCAGTATTAATTGACCCTGGTTCTAATTTTAACTATATTAGCTTGAATATTACAAATAAGTGTGCATTGTAAAGGAAGATTCATGAAAATCCATGGCTATTCCACTTAGCCACGGGGACTAAAAAGAAAGTGATTGACCCAATGGAATCATGCCCATGGAGCTAAGTAACATGTCCAATACAACCACCCTCAATCTCTTGCCATTGGGCTCATATGATGTCTTATTTGGCATGGATTGGATTGTGGCCCATAGGACTAAGTTAGACTACTACAACAAGTCACTGTAATGCCTTAGCCATGAAGGCTAGGAAATGGTGCTTCAAAGATTGAGAAAGCTTATCTCTGCCAGGAAAATATTAGTGATATAAATTAAAAGATGCAACAAGAGATGGTGAACCTTGTTTTTGGTTTAAGTGACCAGTGAGCCAGAGAGTGGTGAGGCCAGAAAGGAAGCTCACTCGGTCTTAAAGTAGTCCAACGATGTGTTTCTGGAATAAATACCAAGATTGCCACCCAAGAGAGAAATTGATTTCTCCATCGAATTTCTCCTTAGATCAGTGCTAGTCTCAAAAGCCCCATATCGCATGACCGAAGTTAACAGAGCTAAAAGGGAAGTTGATGGAAACATTAGACCAGGGTATATTAGAAACAATGTTTTTCCCAAAGGAATTATCGTGTTATTTGTAAAGAAAAATGATGGAACACTATGGCTATGCATTCACTACCATCAACTGAATAAAGTAACAACAAAGAATATGTACCCACCACCTAGAGTTGATGACTTGTTTGATTAGCTTAGAGGGGCTACAATGTTCTAAAAGAAAGACCCAGGATTTGGTTATCATTAATTCCAAATTAAGGATGAATACATCCATAAATCAAATTCATGACAACATACTGACACTATGAGTTTGTGGTGGTTCCATTTGGTCTCACCAATGTCCCAGCCACATCTATGTGTCTGTTGAAAAATGTCAGTCCATATTTGGAAAAGTTCATATTCGTCTTCGTGGATGACATATTGATCTACTTGAAAATGAGAGTACAGCATGAAGAAAAATTGAAAGTAGTATTGCAATTGTTGAGAGAGCACAAGGTCTATGCCAATCTCAACAAGTGTGATTTCTTCTGATCACAAGTTCAGTACGAAGGGAAGGAGTGGTTGTGGATCCCGAGAAGATCAAGGCCATCATGGAGTGACCCACTCTGAAAAACGTCACCGAAAGTGAAATATTTCATGGGATTCATTCGATATTACAAGTGAATAATTCAAGATTTTTCAAACTTTGGGCATCCAATGAGAGGAAAGGAGTCAAATTCCAATGGACATCATAGTGCACAACTAGTTTTGAATGGATAAGGAATTGTATTAAACTAAAGATTTCACTTGGTGTGGGGGGGGGGGGGGAGTAGTGTAATGGAAAATTTAACTTTTCAAAACCATTTCATCAATAACTAAATATATGGTAGTGCATCAGTAAATAACATGCATCGGAATAAAATTGTGCATCGAATAATAGTCATCACAACAACATATGAGAACACCAAATTTTACGTGGAAACCATTTATGGAGAAAACCAAAAAATAGTTTTTTCCTTTTCAATTTGATTACATAGATTTTTAGGCACCAACCTATTGGAGGCACCCACCCCCACAAGTAAATTTGCAAGCACCAACGTGCTAGAGGCACCATTCCCTAAAATGTGCAATCATTGACTTGTAGTAGGCTATAAACTAATTGAGACACCAACCTCAACAATGTGAAAAGTACCAACTTGCAGTAGGATTCAACTTGATTAAGGCTCCAAACTTAGTGGAGGAACCCGCCTCTTTATTCAACCTGTTGTGGACCACTTTTCACTGTATTTTAAACTGGGTCCACAAGCATCATTATAAGTTTTCAAAAATTAATCATACCATTGTTGTCACAACTTTTTTCATCAAGCTATGATAACTTGTTCATCAATTTGTCATAACATGTTCATCACAACAACTTGTTCACCAATCTAGTAATATAAATTAAAACCTGTTAGTAAGCTACAAAATGAAAAATATAGTTCTAAAACATCAGGAATGCATCTTCATGGCTCTTTATAGCCACTGGAAAGATTACAATAGAATTTTGGCCATTTCCCCTTTTCCAAAATTCAATTTGGCTTCAAAATCACCCTAGAAACCATATCAAAAACATATTATAAATTAAATGTTCAACAAAATAGCAATTCTTGTGTGTAATGATACAGAATGGCCCTATAAGGGCTCGACAAAATAACTTAACATTTTGACAAATTAGCCAATTTTGACATGCTAATAACCTTGTTAAAAATAAATAACAAGGCATTCTCTTTGGGGATTGAACCTATAACCTCTTGCATACAAACCAAAACCAACTACCAGTTTGATTGTGTAATAGGTCATGTCATACCATTTCTCACAATTTATGCATGCCACAAAAAGAATCCCTTAATGGACTTGTAACCACATACCAGTAATCTAGGAAGGAAAAAATCCAAGTAAATCTCTTCTAAAATATTGAAGCAAGGACTAGAAGCCAACATCGCATAAGGTAGCAAGTTAAGAAAGAATCACAAGTAAGATAGTGAAGAAACTGTGAGGGGAGAAACCCCACTTATCACTCTAGAAAGAGAGTCAAGTATCCATAACTAGTTTCTAGTATTACGACCAAGAGACACCATCAACAAAGGAGAAGCAAGAGGAGCTCAATGCCAAAGGAGTTCAAGAAAGCCAAACCCCCTAACTTTGATGGAAAAAATACAAAGGTTGGAGAGGCAAAATCCTTACTATTGGAAATGAGGAAATACATTAGAGTCCTTGACCTCTATGAAAATATGAAGGCTAGAGTGGTTATTTTCAACTTGAAGGGTAAGGCTGAAATATGGTGGGAAAATTTGAGAAATGTTAAGGGAATTAGGGATAAGGAGTTGTCATGGAGAACGTTTGAGAAATATTTCAAGAGAAGTACCTGTGTTAGAGGTACCATGATAGTAAGGTTATGGAATTGCATGAGCATAAGTTAGGGAAACTTACTACTAATGAATGCACTAATAAATGTTTGGAGTTGTTGAGGTACATTCCATACATCAGAGACAAGAAGGTGAAGATTAAAATGTACCTCAATGGGCTACCACAAGCTTACCGAGACATAATTGAGTTTGATGAGGTAAGGACCCCAAAGGATACTATCCAAAAGGACAAATATTTCTTAGTAGTGCAAGCATAAGGCTGAGCTTCGAATAGACTAGAAAAGGGGAGATAATACTAGATTCAAGGGAAAAGGGATGAGCCCCTCATGATATAAGCCAAGAGAGAGAAATATGAAGTTAACCCCTCTTTCCAAGGGGAAGTTTCATAGCAAGATCACTACTACCAATAAATACTAGCCCACTCATCCAATGAGAGAAGATGCTGTAAAGTTCAAAAGAGGGCCTTTGTAGTGTTAGGCATGTGGAGAGTACCACAAGTTGAGGGATTGTCCTCAATGAAAACATAATGGCATGAGGTTGTACAATGTGAAAGAGGCAACATTGATCAATGCTTTGCCCCATCTCTTGCCTTGAATTTATGCGGCATCGGACAATAGGAAAGCATGTCATCAAGCCTTGGTGATTAAAATGTAAGGTATGGTTGTTTGCTTGTTTCAATATTAATTGACCTTGGTTCTAATTTCAACTATATTAGCTTGAATATTTCAAAGAAGTGTGCATTGTAAAGGAAGATTCATGAAAATCCATGGCTAGTCTGGTTAGCCACAGGGGCTAAAGAGAAAGTGATTGACCCAATGGAATCATGACCATGGAGCTAAGTAACATGTCCATTACAACCACCCTCAAGCTCTTGCCATTGGGGTCATATGATGTCTTATTTGGCATGGATTGGCTTGTGTCCCATTAGACTAAGCTAGACTACTACAACATGTCACTGTAATGCCTCAGCCATGAAGGAGAGGAAATGGTGCTTCAAAGATTGAGAAAGGTTGTCTCTACCAGGAAAATATTAGTGATATAAGTTAAAAGTTGAAACAAGAGATGGTGAACCTTGTTTGTGGTTTAAATGACTAGTGAGCCAGAGAGTGGTGAGGCAAGAATGGAAGCTCACTCGGTCTTAAAGTAGTTCAATGATGTGTTTCTCGAAGAAATATAAAGATTTTCACCCAACAGAGAAATTGATTTCTACATCGAATTTCTCGTTGGATCAATGCCAGTCTCAAAAGCCCCATATCGTATGATCACACCGAAGTTAATGGAGCTAAAAGCGAAGTTGATGGAAATGTTGGACTATGGTATATTAGAACCAATATTTTTCCCTAAGGAGCTATCATGTTATTTGTAAAGAAAAATGATGGAACACTACAACTATGCATTCACTACCAACAACTGAATAAAGTAACAACAAAGAATAGGTATCCACCACCCAGAGTTGATGACTTGTTTGATTAGCTTAGAGGGGCTACAATGTTCTAAAAGAAAGACCCAGGATTTGGTTATCACCAATTCCAAATTAAGGATGAATACATCCATAAATCAAATTCATGACAACATACTGACACTATGAGTTTGTGGTGGTGCCATTTGGTCTCACCAATGTCCTAGCCACATCTATGTGTCTGTTGAAAAATGTCAGTCCATATTTGGACAAGTTCATATTTGTCTTCGTGGATGACATATTGATCTACTCGAAAATGAGAGTAGAGCATGAAGAAAAAATGAAAGTAGTATTGCAGTTGTTGATAGAGCACAAGGTCTATGCCAAGCTCAACAAGTGTGAGTTATTCTAATAACAAGTTCAGTATGAAGGGAAGGAGTGGTTGTGGATCCCGAGAAGATAAAGTCCATCATGGAGTGACCCACTCCCAGAAACGTCACCGAAGTGAAATATTTCATGGGATTGGTTGGATATTACAGGTGATTCATATGATATTTTTCAAAGATTGGGCATCCAATCAAAGGAAAGGAGTCAAATTCCAATGGACATCATAGTGCACAACTAGTTTTGAATGGATTAAGTAACTGTGTTAGACTAAAGATTACACTTTTGGGTGGGGGGGTGTGAATTAGTGTAATGGAAAACTTAACTTTTCAAAACCATTTCATCAATAACTAAATATATGGTAGTGCATCAGTAAATAACATGCATTATAATAAAATTGTGCATTGAATAATAGTCATCACATTAACACACGAGAACACCATATTTTACATGAAAACCATTTTGGGAGAAAACAAAAAATGTTTTTTGTCCTTTTCAATTTGATTATATAGATTTTCAGGCACCAACCTATTGGAGGCACCCACCCCCCCAATTAAATTTGCAAGCACCAACGTGCTAGAGGCACCATGCCCTGAAATGTGCAAGCACTGACTTGCAGTAGGCTACAACCTAATTGAGGCACCAACCTCAACAATATGAAAGCACCAAATTGTAGTAGGCTTCAACTTGATTAAGACTCCAAATTAGTGGAGGCACCCACATCTTTATTCAACTTGTTGTGGACCACTTTTAACAGTATTTTAGACTTGATCCACAAGCATCAAAAACAATATAAGTTTTCAAAAATTAATCATACCATTGTTGTCACAACTTTGTTCATCAAGCTATGATAACTTGTTCATCAATTTGTCATAACATGTTCTTCACAACTTGTTCACGAGTCTAGTAATATAACTCCTTTCCTGGATTATGTTTTCATCATACATACACCATCTTCTCATAAACCTTAAAACCTGTTAGTAGGCTACAAAATGAAAAATATAGATCTACAACATCAGGAATGCATGTTCATGACTCTTTATAACCCCTGGAAATATTACAATAGAATTTTGGCCATTACCCCTTTTCCAAAATTCAATTTGGCTTCAAAATCACACCAAAAACCATATCAAAACCATATTATAAATTAAATGTTCAATGAAATAACAATTTCTATGCACAATGATATAGAATGGCCCTATAAGGGCTAGACAAAATAACTTAACATTTTGACAAATTATCCAATTTTGACATGCCAATAACCTTGTTAAAAATAAATAAATAAGGCATGCTCTTTGGGGATCAAACCCTTAAAATCTTGCATACAAACCAAAGCCAACTACTAGTCTGACTGTGTAATATGTCATGTCATACCATTTCTTACAACTTATGCATGCCACAAAATGAATCCCTCCATGGACTTGTAATCACATACCAATAATCTAGGAAGGCACAAATCCAAGTAAATTGCTTCTAAAATATTGAAGCAAGGACTAGAAGCCAACATAGCTTAAGGTGACAAGTTAAGAAAGAATCACAAGCAAGCTAGTGAAGACACTGTTTGGGGATAAACCTCACTTATCACACTAGAAAGAGAGTCAAGTAGCCATAACCAATTGTCTAGTATGACGACCAAGAGACACCATCAACAAAGGAGAAGCAAGAGGAGCTTAATGCCAAAGGAGTTCAACAAAGCCAAACCCACTACCTTTGATGGAGAAAATACAAAGGTTGGAGAGGCAAAATCCTAGCTATTGGAAATGAGGAAATACATTAGAGTCCTTGACCTCTTTGAAAATATGAAGGCTAGAGTGGCTATTCTCAGTTTGAAGGGTAAGCATGAAATATGGTGGGAAGATTTGAGAAATGTTAAGGGAATTAGGGAGAAGGAGTTGTCATGGAGAAAGTTTGAGAAATATTTTCAAGAGAAGTACATGTCTAAGAGGTACTATGATAGTAAGGTTAAGGAATTGCATCAGCATAAGTTAGGGAAAATTTCTACTAATGAATGCACTAATAGATTTTTGGAGTTGTTGAGGTACATTCCATACATCACAGACAAGAATTTGAAGATTAAAATGTAACTCAGTGGGCTACCACAAGCTTACAAAGACATAATTGAGTTTGATGAGGTAAGGACCCTAGATGATACTATACAAAAGGACAAATATTTCTAAGTAGTGCAAGCATAAGGTTGAGTTCTGAATAAACTAGAAAATGGGAGATAATACTAGATTCAAGGGAAAAGGGATAAGCCCCTCATGATATAAGCTGAGGGAGAAATGTGAAGTTCACCCCTCTTGCCAAGGGGATGTTTCATAGCAAGGTCACTACTACCAATAGATACTAGCCCACTCGTCCAATGAGGAAGATGCTGCAAAGTTCAAAAGAGGGCCTTTGTCATGTAAGGCATGTGGAGAGAACCACACGTTGAGGGACTTTCCTCAATGAGAACATAATTGCATGAGGTTGTACAATTTGAAAGAGGAAAGATTGATCAATGCTTTTCCCCATCACTTGCCTTGAATTTATGTAGCATTGCACAATAGAAAAGCATGTCATCAAGCCCTGGTGATTGAAATGTAAGGTATGGTTGTCTGCTTGTTTCATTATTAATTGACCCTAGTTCTAATTTCAACTGTATTAGCGTGAATATTTCAAAGAAGTGTGCATTGTAAAGGAAGATTCATGAAAATCCATGGCTAGTCCAGTTAGCCATGGGGGCTAAAAGGAAAGTGATTGACCCAATGGAATCATGCCCATGGAGCTAAGTAACATGTTCACTACAACCACCCTAAATCTCTTTCCAATGGGCTCATATGATGTCTTATTTGGCATGGATTGGCTTGTGGCCTATAGAACTAAGGTAGACTACTACAACAAGTCACTATAATGCCTCAGCCATGAAGGCGATGAAGTGGTGATTCAAAGATTGAGAAAGCCTATCTTTGCTAGGAAAATATTAGTGATATAAGTTAAAAGATGCAATTGTTGGGTGTGGAGCTTGATTATCTTTTGTATTCAAAGGTATCGCCACATTAGACCATAGTTCGTTTTCGCCCGAAAAATATTCGCTGCAGGGGGGGTCCAGGGGGGGCGGCTGCGACCTTTGGGGAGCCCCCCCCTGGAGGGGGGTTTCAGGGGCAGCGCCCCCGAAGCTAAGAATAGATGTAAAATTGCCTTGTAAAAGTATAGTAATTTCTAGTCAATCTGGGCCGTTCATTAGGCGAAGATCTGACGATAGAAGTTATGTTTAATTTAGGGTTTTCTTCCCTAGAAGGCAACCCCTCATGATATATGAGGGAATTGTATTGCGTCTATGTAGATCTATATTCTGAGAGAGAAAGAGAGAGGAGATTGAGAGCGAAGAGGGTGTTACAGCAGATCTGCTGTAGGTTGTATCTCTTTAGTTTGCTGGATAATATGAAAGGAAGGACTAGTTGTTTCTCCATGGACATAGCCCAAACTAGGTGAACCACATATATTTGTGTCTCTCTTGTTTTATGCATTTTCTGTGTTTATATTTCTGCAATATTTTATGTGCTCCATTGCTCCATAATATATAATTTTCTAACAACTGGTATCAGAGCCGAAGGTCTTTTTTTTTTGCTGACAAACTTGTAGGAGAGAAGGATTCCTGGTTCGAGTGGGAGCAAAGGCGGAATATGGTAAGTTTAGGGTCGAGAAATTTAACGGCCAAAAATTCTCGCTGTGGAATATGTAGATGGAAGATTATCTGTATCAGAAAGATCTGTACCTACCAATGGGCAGAAAAACAAAGATGCCAACGAGTATGACAGATGAAGAATGGAACCTTCTCAATAGAAAGGCACTCGGAACAGTATGGTTGTGCCTCTTAGCGTCAGTTGCCTTCAACATTTCGAAGGAAACAACGACGAAGGGTTTGATTAAGGTGTTGGTGAAACTATATGAAAAACCCTCGGCCTCAAATAAGGTATTTCTTATGAAGCGTTTATTTAATATGAAGATGTCGGAAGGTGGATCTGTTGCAGACCATTTAAATGATTTTAATACTGTTACAAGTCAGTTAAGTTCTGTAGGGGTAAACTTTGATGATGAAGTTAGAGCTCTGTTATTCTTGTGCTCATTGCCAGAAAGTTTAAATGGTTTAGTAATGGCCATTAGTAACTTTGTTTCTGGATCTAGTACTTTAAATTTTGATGATGTTATTGGTGCTATCCTTAGCGAGGAAATGCGACGGAAAAGCTCCAGTGAGGCATCGGGCAATGCTTTGAGTGCAGAGTCTAGGGGAAGAAAAATGGAAAGAGGAAAGAGCTCAAGATATCGTAGTAAATCAAGGAAAGGCAGATCCAAGTCCAAATCGAGGATAGTCTGCTGGAAATGCGAAAAGAAAGGACACCTAAATAAAGACTGTAGATCTTGGAAGGGAAAAGAAGGAGATGCATAGCAAGAAAACAATCATGAAGCAAATGTGACAGGTGAGGTGTTACAAGATGCTTTGATTCTTTCTTTCGAAAATATTACTGATTCCTGGGTGGTAGATTCAGGGGCTTCATTCCATGCCACACTTGATAAGAAATACTTTCATGACTATGTTCAAGGAGATTTTGGACAAGTCCATTTGGGTGATGATAAACCCTATAAAATTGTTGGAATGGGTAAGGTTCTTGTAAAACAACAGAATGGAAACCAATGGCTACTAAAAGAGGTAAGGCATGTTCTAGATTTGAAGAAAAATCTGATTTCAACAGGGCAGTTAGGCGGTGAAGGTTGTGTGACAATTTTCACAGATAAAGCTTGGAAGGTCACCAAAGGAGCCTTGGTAATAGCAAAAGGTGAAAAGGTTAGTACATTGTATTTATGCAATGGTATTTCTAACTCTATTAATGATTTAACTTCTAAAGGAGCAGATGCAGCATTATGGCATCATAGGCTTAGACACATGAGTGAGAAGGGGATGAAGATCCTTCACTCAAGGAATTTGTTGCCGGGTTTGAAGAATGTTGATTTGGACTTCTGTGAGAATTGCATTTATGGAAACAGAAGAGAGTCAGATTTCTCAGAGTTGGGAAAGAAAAGAAGAGCGAAAAATTAGAGCTTGTGCATACGGATGTATGGGGACCTTCTCAGGTATCATCTCTCGGTGTCTCTCGTTATTATGTTGCTTTTATTGATGATGAAACTAGAAAAACTTGGATTTATTGTATTAAGAATAAAGCTGATGTATCTGATACTTTCAAGAAATGGAAAGCTTTGGTTGAGATTGAGACAGGAAATAAATTGAAGTGTCTCAGATCAGACAATGGAGTTGAATATTACAGCAATGAGTTTGATAGGTACTGTTCCGAGCATGGAATTCGCAGAGAGAAGACAGTTCCAAGAACACCACAAGAAAATGGTGTGTCAGAAAGGATGAACAAAACAATCATGGAGCGTGCAAGGTGAATGATATTGCATGCAGGATTGCCTTTACAATTTTGGGTAGATGCTGTAGATATTGCTATTTATCTAATAAATAGAGGGCCTTCAAGTTCCCTAGATGGTGGTGTTCCAGAGGAAGCATGGATAGGTAAAAAGGTAAACTACTCTTTTTTAAAGCCTTTTGGTTGTGAGGCATTTGTCCATATTAATAAAGAAAATAGAACAAATCTTGAGGCAAAATCAAAGAAATGTACCTTTATTGGATATGGTGTTAATGATTTTGGTTATCGCTTATATGATTATGAAAATCACAAAATCATTAGGAGGAGAAATGTAATATTCAATGAAAAGGTCTTGTATAAGAATCAGTTGTAGGAAAAGAAACAGGAAAAAGAAAACAAGGAATACACAGTTCTTGATGAGATCACTGAAAAAGTAAAGGTGCCTGAAAATAATAATAATCAACAACCATAACAACAGCAACCACCACAACAGCAACAGGCACCCCAAACACTTGAAAGTGGTGTTAGAAGATCTACCAAGATAATTAGACCCCCTGAATGATACTCTCCTTCATTATATTATTTATTGTTGACTGATTTTGGTGAACCTGAATGTTATGAAGAAGCAATGCAGGTTGAAAGCAGGAAGAAGTGGGAGCTAGCCATGGAAGAAGAGATGGACTCCTTAATGCATAACCAGACTTGGGACTTAGTCAGGTTGCCTGCAGGTAAAACTACATTGCAGAATAAATGGGTTTACAGGCTGAAGGAAGAAGATGGAGGAAAACAGAGGTACAAAGCTAGACTTGTGGTGAAGGGGTTTGCACAGAAGAAAGGTATTGATTTTGATGAAATATTTTCTCCTGTTGTTAAAATGACTTCAATCAAAACTATTCTAAGTCTAGTAGTAGCTGAAGATTTACATCTTGAGCAGCTAGATGTAAAGACAACCTTTCTCCATGGGGATTTGGAGGAAGAGATATATATGCAGTAGCCATAAGGATATGAGGTAAAAGGGAAGGAGAAACTAGTGTGCAGGTTGAAGAAGAGCTTGTATGATTTAAAATAGGCTCCAAGGCAGTGGTATCTAAAATTTGACAAGTTTATGTCTGAACAAGATTATACTAGATGTCACTCTGATCATTGTGTCTATTTGAAAAAGCAAAATGATGGCATCTATATTATATTGTTATTGTATGTAGATGACGTGCTTGTTGCAGGGTCTAATATGCAGGAAATAAATGTGTTCAAAAGAAAATTGGCAAATTCATTTGCAATAAAGGATTTGGGAGCTGCAAAACAAATCCTTGGTATGAGAATAACTAGAGACAGGAAAAATCGCAAACTAACATTGTCTCAGAATGAGTACATACAAAAGGTGTTGAAAAGATTTAATATGCACAATGCAAAACCAGTTAGTACACCTTTTGCTAGCCATTTTAAACTTAGTAAGGAAATGTGCTCAAAGACCCAAGAAGACATGGATTATATGTCTAAAGTTCCATATGCATCAGCAGTTGGAAGCTTAATGTATGCAATGGTCTACACAAGGCCTGATATTGCACATGCAATGGGAGTTGTAAGCAGGTACATGAACAATCTAGGAAAGGAACATTGGATGGCAGTGAAATGGATTCTCAGATATTTGAAAGGTACCACAAATCAAGCATTATGCTTTGGTGGTTCAAACATTTCTCTACAGGGATATGTTGATGCAAATATGGCAGGTGACAGAGATAACAGGATGAGCACTACATGATATGTATTTACTGTAGATGGAATAGCTGTCAGTTGGGTTTCAAAAATCCAAAGTGTTGTTGCACTTTCAACAACAGAAGTAGAGTATGTTGCTGCTACAGAGGCTAGTAAAGAAATGATTTGGTTACAAAGGTTTATGGGTGAATGGGGTAAGGAGCATGATATGGGCAATTTATACAGTGATAGCCAAAGTGCCATTCATCTTGCAAAGAACTCAACATTTCATTCTAGGACTAAACACATACAACTCAAGTACCATTTCATAAGATCAGTGTTGGAATATGGAGAGTTGAAGCTGGAAAAGATACACATTAGCTAGAATCCTGTAGATATGCTAACAAAAGTTGTAACCAGGGAGAAATTGAGAATATGCTCAGTTTCAGTTGGTCTTCAAGTATGATGAAGAAGATGAGAAACAGCCAGGTCCAAAGAGGAGTCATTGTCCAGCAAATGAAGTAGTGGTGGAGTTGCTATAATCAGTCTCCAAGTGGGAGATTGTTGGGCGTGGAGCCTGATTATCTTCTCTATTCAAAGGTATCGCCACATTGGACCCCAGTTCGAAATGGGACAACAATGCCGCCTGAAAAATATTCGCTGCAGGGGGGCTCTAGGGGGAGCGGCTGCGACCTTTGGGGAGGCCCCCCTGGTGGGGGGTTTCGGGGGCAACGTCCCCGAAGCTAAGAATAGATGTAAAATTGCCTTGTAAAAGTATAGTAATTTCTAGTCAATCTGGGTTGTTCATTAGGCGGAGATCTGATGATAGAAGTTGTGTTTAATTTAGGGTTTTTTCCCCTAGAAGGAAACCCCTCACTATATATGAGGGAATTGTATTGCGTCTATGTAGATCTGTATTCTGAGTGAGAAAGAGAGAGGAGATTGAGAGCGAATAAGGTGTTACAATGGATCTGCTGTAGGTTGTATCTCTTTAGTTTGCTGGATAATATAAAATGAAGGACTGGTTGTTTCTCTGTGGATGTAGTCCAAACTGAGTGAACCACGTATATATGTGTCTCTCTTGTTTTATGCGTTTTCTGTGTTTATATTTTTGCAATATTTTATGTGTTCCATTGCTTCATAATATATAATTTTCTAACAGTAACAAGAGATGGTGAACCTTGTTTGTGGTTTAAGTGACTAGTGAGCTAGAGAGTGGTAAGGCCAGAACGGAAGCTCACTCAATCTTAAAGAAGTTCAAAGATGTGTTTCTATAAGAAATACCAAGATTTCCACCCAATAGAGACATTGATTTCTCCATCTAATTTCTCGTTGGATCAGTGCCAGTCTCAAAAGTCCCATATCGTATGATCACACCGAAGTTAACAAAGCTAAAATGGTAGTTGATGGAAATGTTGGACCAGGGTATATTAGAACCAATGTTTTTCCCTAAGGAACTATCGTGTTATTTGTAAAGAAAATTGATGGAACACTGCGGCTATGCATTCACTACCAACAATTGAATAAAATAACAACAAAGAATAGGTACCCACCAACTAGAGTTGATGACTTGTTTGATTAACTTAGAGGGGCTACAATGTTCTAAGAAAAATACCCAGGATTTGGTTATCATCAATTCCAAATTAAGGATGAATACATCCATAAATCAAATCCATGACAACAAACTGACACTATGAGTTTGTGGTGGTGCCATTTTGTCTCACCAATGTCCCAGCGACATCTATGTGTATGTTGAAAAATTTCAGTCCATATTTGGAAAAGTTCATATTCGTCTTCATGGATGACATATTGGTCTACTCGAAAATGACAGTAGAGCATGAAGAAAAATTGAAAGTTTGCAATTTTTGAGAGAGCACAAGGTCCATGCCAAGCTGAAAGAGTGTGATTTATTCTAATCACAAGTTACGTACGAAGGGAAGGAGTGGTTGCGGATCTCAAGAAGATTAAGGCCACCATGGAGTGACCCACTCCCAAAAACTCATTGAAGTGAAATATTTCATGGGATTGGTTGGATATTACAGGAAGATTGGGCATCCAATCAGAGGAAATATGTCAAATTCCAATGGACATCATAGTGCGCAACCAGTTTTGAATGGATTAAGAAATTGTGTTAGATTGAAGATTACACTGGGGGGGTGAATTAGTGTAATGGAAAATTTAACTTTTCAAAACCATTTCATCAATAACTAAATATATAGTAGTGCATCAGTAAATAACATGCATCAAAATAAAATTGTGCATCAAATAATAGACATCACATCAACATATGAGAACACCAAATTTTATGTGGAAACCATTTGGGTAGAAAACAAAAAATGATATTTTTCCTTTCCAATTTGATTACATAGGTTTTCAGGCACCAACCTATTGGAGGCACCCACCCCACAAGTAAATTTGCAAGCACCAACCTGCTAGAGGCACCATCCCCTAAAATGTGCAAGCACTAACTTGCAGTAGGATACAACCTAATTGAGGCACCAACCTCAACAATGTGAAAGCACCAACTTGCAGTAGGCTTCAACTTGATTAAGGCTCCAAACTTAGTGGAGGCACTCACCTCTTTATTCAACGTGTTGTGTACCACTTTTCACGGTATTTTCGACTAGATCTACAAGCGTCACAAACAATATAAGTTTTCAAAAATTTATCATACCGTTGTTTTCACAACTTTGTTCATCAAGATATGATAACTTGTTCATCAATCTGTACCTTGTTCATCAATTTCTCATAACATGTTCATCACAACAACTTGTTCACTAATCCAGCACTATAACTCATTTCCTGGATCTTGTTTTTGTCATACATACACCATCTTCTTATAAACCTTAAAACTTGTTAGTAAGCTACAAAATGAAAAATATAGTTGTACAACATCAAGAATGCATCTTCATGACTCTTTATAACCCGTGGAAATATTACAATAGAATTTTGGCCATTTCCCCTTTTCGAAAATTCAATTTGGCTTCAAAATCACCCCAAAAACCATATGAAAAACATATTAGAAATTAAATGTTCAAAAAAATAACAATTTCTGTGTGCAATGATACAGAATGGCCATATAAGGGCTTGACAAAATAACTTAACATTTTCACAAATTAGCCAATTTTGACATGCCAATAACCTTGTTAAAAATAAATAAATAAGGCATGCTCTTTGGGAATCAAGCCCATAACCTATTTCCTACAAACCAAAACCAGCTACCAGTCTGATTGTGTAATACATCATGTCATACCATTTCTCACAACTTATGCATGCCACAAAATGAAGCCCTCCATGGACTTGTAACCACATACCAACAATCCAGGAAGGCATAAATCCAAGTAAATCCCTTCTAAAATATCAAAGCAAGGACTAGAAGCCAACATAGCAGAAGGTAGCAAGTATAGAAAGAATCACAAACAAGCTAGTGAAGCCACTGTGAGGGGAGAAACCTCCCTTATCACTCTAGAAATAGAGTCAAATAGCCATAACCAATTGTCTAGTATGACGACCAAGAGACACCATCAACAAAGGAGAAGCAAGAGGAGCTCAATGCCAAAGGAGTTCAACAAAGCCAAATCCCCTACCTTTGATGGAGAAAATACAAAGTTTGAAGAGGCTAAATCTCAGCTATTGGAAATGAGGAAATACATTAGAGTCCTTAACCTCTTTGAAAATATGAAGGCTAGAGTGGCTATTTTCAGTTTGAAGGGTAAGGATGAAATATGGTGGGAATATTTGAGAAATGTTAAGGGAATTAGGGAGAAGGATTTCTCATGGAGAAAGTTTGGGAAATATATTCGAGAGAAGTACCTGTCTTAGAGGTACTATGATAGTAAGGTTAAGGAATTGCATGAGCATAAGTTAGGGAAAGATACTACTAATGAATGCACTAATATATTTTTGGAGTTGTTGAGGTACATTCCATACATCAGAGACAAGAAGGTGAAGATTAAAAGGTACCTCAGTGGGCTACAATACACTTACCGAGATAGAATTGATTTTGATGAGCTAAGGACCCCACAGGATACTATCCAAAAGGAAAATATTTATGAGTAGTCCAAGCATAAGGCTGAATAGATTAGAAAAGGGGAGATAATACTAGATTCAAGGGAAAATGGATGAGCCCCTCATGATATAAGCCAAGAGGGAGAAATGTGAAGTTTAACCCTCTTTCCAAGGGGAAGATTCATAGCAAGGTCACTACTACAAATAGATACTAGCCCACTCGTCCAATGAGAGGAGATGCTGCAAAGCTCAAAAGAGGGCCTTTGTAGTGTTAGGAAAGTGGAGAGAACCACACATTGAGGGATTGTCCTCAATGACAACATAGTGGCATGAGGTTGTAAAATGTGAAAGAGGTAACATTGATCAATGCTTTGCCCCATCACTTGCCTTGAATATATGTGGCATTGGACAATAGGAAAGCATGTCATCAAGCCTTGGTGATTGAAATGTAAGGTATTGTTGTCTGCCTGTTTCAGTATTAATTGACCCTGGTTCTAATTTTAATCATATTAGCTTGAATATTTCAAAGAAGTGTGCATTGTATAGGAAGATTCATGAAAATCCATAGCTAGTTTGGTTAGCCATGGGGGCTAAAAAGAAAGTGATTGACCCAATGGAATCATGCCCATGGATCTAAGTAACTTGTCCACTACAACCACCCTCAAGCTCTTGCCATTGGGCTCATATGATGTCTTATTTGGCATGGATTGGATTGTGGCCCATAGGACTAAGGTAGACTACTACAACAAGTCACTGTAATGCCTCAGCCATGAAAGTGAGGAAATGGTGCTTCAAATATTGAGAAAACCTAACTCTGCTAGGAAAATATTAGTGATATAAGTTAAAAGATGCAACAAGAGACGGTGAACCTTGTTTGTGGTTGAGGTGACCAGTGAGCTAGAGAGTGGTGAGGCTAGAATGGAAGTTCACTCGGTCTTAAAGTAGTTCAATGATGGAAGTAATACCAAGATTTCCACCCAAGAGATAAATTGAAGTTGATGGAAATGTTGGACCAGGATATATTAGAACCAATGTTTTTCCCTAAGGAACTATCGTGTTATTTGTAAAGAAAAATGATGGAACAATGCGGCTACGCATTCACTACCAACAACTAAATAAAGTAACAACAAAGAATACGTACCCACCACCTAGAGTTTATGACTTATTTGATTAACTTAGAGGGGCTACAATGTTATAAAAAAAAGACCCATGATTTGGTTATCATCAAATTAAGGATGAAGACATCCATAAATCAAATTCATGACAACATACTAACACTATGATTTTATGGTGGTGCCATTTGGTCTCACCAATGTCCCAGCCACATCTATGTGTTTGTTGAAAAATGTCAGTCCATATTTGGACAAGTTCATATTCGTCTTCGTGGATGACATATTCGCCTACTCGAAAATGAGAGTAGATCATGAAGAAAAATTGAAAGTAGTATTGTAGTTGTTGAGAGAGCACATGGTCAATGCCAAGCTCAAAAAGTGTGATTTCTTCTGATCACAAGTTCAACACGAAGGGGAAGAGTGGTTGTGGATCCTGAGAAGATCAAGGCCATCATGGAGTGATCCACTCTGTTATAGACATTTTTGTGCCTCGCATCATGGAGCATGGAATGTCAATAATTACAGGGATCCTCAGTCCCTAAACATGTTGTTCTTACCCCTAAAAGAACAAGGTCATCAAACAACAGCACTTCCAATCAGTTCTCCACCTGAAAACACTTCAAAACAGGCTTATTTTGGATCATGTCAGCTGCTTAACTGAGCTTCTGCGCTGTAATGCAACTGTCCCACTCTGTACCTGCGCTGGAAGTCAAAAGTAATGAAGGCTACCTGCGCTGGGCGAGATTGGCCAAGTGGCACAGTCATCCTGCAAGGTGTCAACTGCCCAGGAAGCTTCCAAACTGACACTTGGTTCATGAGATTCGCCCTGTGATGAGTAAGAGGTACTTGATCACCATGTGTAAGCAAGGATCTCCAAGTGGACTCAAGAACTGAAGATTAACTGAAGAGGGAGAGGACACAAGGCAGCTTCATGTTAGTCTCAAGCTGACTCATCCTTTCTTCTTCTCTCCTATATATAGAGCTCTTCTATGAGGTCTAAGGAGGCTGGAATTTTGTGTAAAGCAAGGAGGTGCTGTTGGATTACAGTTAGAGCTATTGGGTGATTGTTTTACTAGAGGTGAAGAGGAGAGTTCTTGCTGCTGGGGAGGTGCTGCTGGATTGGAGCCATCATTGGTTGTAACCTTCTCAGAACCCTGTTACTTCTATCAATAAAGTTTTGCATGTTCTCCTATATACTTGTATTGCATTGATGTATTGTATTTACATGTATATTTGATTCACTCTAATCCATGCATCAGTTATGAGTACTTGTATCTTGTAGTTTCCTCTCTCGTTTTGTGCAGGGCTTGTGTGTAGCTGGACCGGCAAAGAGAGCAAGGAGCTGGGAACAAGAGACAAAGAGAGAGGATCAAGATCGACTAAGCGAAGGATACCAGGTTGGTTGATCATTTCTTCCCCCTCTCTGTACTTTCATAAAGGAAAACATCAAAGCTTTACTTTCAGTTGTTGCTAAAGACTGTCACCTTTAGAGTAGGGATAGGGTCATCCGCATCGGATACTTTTCCCCACAACAAACTGGCGACTCCGCTGGGGAGCCTAGTATCTTGTTGGTGTTTGTAGTATTTTGCTATTCATTTCTTGAAGAAAAGAGTACCAAATCGAAAAGCTTTTGACTATATCAAAAGCGAAGTAGAGGGACTGCTACTCTTGCTCATTTGCTGAGCAAATTCAAGATTTAAAGAGCTTATCTACAAAAGACTCTTTACTCTTTGTGATAGATCTTCATCCTCTTGATCATCCCTTAGCCTGTACTTGACCTATAGCTTTTTATTTCAGCAAAAACAGTGCATTTTTGAGCTTTTTATGACCCGCAATTCTTTGTAGACGAAACTCTCGTGAGTCAGTGCAGGCTGTCCACAGGCAGTCTGCATTACAGCGCAGGTACTCCCTTCGGGAACTGCGCTGAGAGTCAAACTGACAGACCAGAGCCTGCGCTGGTCCAGTTAGCCATTGTCTTGCTCAGTTTTCCCATTGTGTCTTGGCCCTGTTTTCACTGATTTTTGCTGATTGCTTGCTGGTCATTGTACTTGCTGTAAACCACTTCTCCTTGACATTATTCCGCCTCAGTTGTGTGATGAAACTGTGAATGTTCTTTCAGTATTTCTTGTTTCAGTTACAGTTTCCCATTGTGAAAAGCGAACCAGTATAGCTGTGACCTCTTAGATCCTGGACTGTAAAAGTGTCTGTGTGATCTTAAGAGCTAGTTTTATTACTGTTCATGGCCGTTTGAGTTTGTTTGTTTTCCATCTTATGGTTTGAATTCATATATTTTTAGTATTGAAACAAGTACCTGTAAGGTGTCTTTTCATTTAGACGAAACTTGTTTGTTTACGCTTCAAATTGAATTCGAAAATTACACAACAATTTCCTTTTGTCTACATCAACATTAAAGGAAAAGAAAAGAAATACATGCATCTTGCATTTGCATTTTTGATAAGTTTGCGTGTCTGATCTAGGAGAAAGTGCATTAGTTTGTGCTTTGTGCTCTGTGTGGAAAGATATTGTTTTTCTCTCCCCTCAGTAGCTAGGATTTTCAAAGCTAAAAAGATTGTAAAAGCTTGCTTATCATTTTAGCTGCATTTAGGAATTTGTACCAATACAACTCGTGGTGATCCTGAAAGACAAACTGTTAAGCAAGATCAACATTAAAATAGACCCAATTTACATAACAACGCTTTGTAACATAACGCAAACATCTAGAGGTCTAGGTAGAGACGTGTTCCGGCGTCGTTAAACATAGTGACTGTCGATCTCTACGAAGGTGGGTGATTCCTCCTGAGAGTCGGTGGCGCTAACACGGACTTGTGCTCCCGCGTACCGTCGCGTATATTGGGAGACCCCTATAGGCTTTTATCCTTTATCCTTAGGAAACCGTGTCGGCCGCCCTACTGATCGCGATGCAGTGAACACATCATTCACGAAGATCGACCACCCGTACCGTAAAATGTATTCTGTGGTTTCGCGAAAGGTTTGGCACACCCTCTGCCTAGATCTCCAGAGCAGTTTCTTTTGGCCCTTTTCAAACTCTATAACTGAAAAGGTCCAACCGAGCATTTGTCACTTCGGGCTCGTTAATACATCGAAGGCGACTAGAGTCATCTTTAGCTTTTTCTCGACTCTTAAAACATGAAAAAGCAAGTTTGTGTCTAAAAGCGTCGTTAATAAAATTTATTTTAAGCGGAATAATCATCACCCTTCCCGCGTTGATCTTCGAAGTTAGTCCACCACGAGTGGAAGTTCCTGTAGAATCTCTAAGAAATCTTTTGGATAGACTAGATATGTCTGAACAACCGTCGACATCCGGGACTGTGTCGTCCGACACAGCAGCAGCAGAGGCTCCTACTGCTACTCCAACGATGTTCGCTGGTATACCATCTGTCACGGCAAGTTGTCAACAACAAGCCGGAGTCCCATCAGGGACGATGACATGGTTAGTTCCTATTTCTTCGTCCGGATTATCATCTGGTATTTCTTATGTTGAAACTCGCCAAATTGATCCATTTGGAGGTCAACCTGGGCAATCGATCCCCTTAAGTTCCGGATTGATACCATATGGGGGGCAGTATGCCTTTTCATTACCTCCTCCGGGAGGATGCCCATCCGTGAGTTCACAACAAAGTTCAGGCCAAACTGGAATTACATCCAGCAGTTGGGTACCAATACTGCCTCAACAACCAGGAGTTGTATATTCTATGCAACCAGTCCACCCTGTGTCAAATATTACCACCACACCTGCTATGGCGAATGTGTCGCAAGTACAAGCGTTACCTGTTGTAATACAACAACCTCTTGGCTTAGCGACTCAATCGCAAGCTCAGGGTAGTGCCTCCTTATCTGGAGCGACTCAGGCTCAAACAAGTACTGTGACTTCTCATCCTGGTCAATCATCCAGTATTGGTCAACAGCAAATGGTCCAACAACCAGAGCTGCTTCAATCTCAACAACTGCCTTTCCAGCAATCGTATCAAGGACCTGAGCAACAAGTCTTTGTAAGTAATGGGCAACCATACTATAATGGTTACGCCCATCAACCTTGTCAAAGTTGTCAGCATAATGCTGGTCTGCAAAGACCCATTGCTCAGGCGATACCATCTTATCCTGGATATGCTTCGCCTAACCTGAATCAACAGTTGCCCTTTGTAGCAACTCTAGAACTACCAGATCTAAACCGGCTGACGAATGATCCAATTGCTTATGCCCCTTGGTGGCCAGCGATTCCACATAAACTTCCGTCAGATATTCCTAAATTTAATGGAAATCCGGGTGAAGACCCGTCGAATCATGTGATGACATTCCATCTATGGTGTTCATCAAACACCCTGAATGATGATTCGATAAGACTTCGCCTCTTCCAGAGGACATTGACAGGTCCAGCGGCTAAATGGTACATTGAATTGCCAAGAGCCTCTTTCGACAATTTCAGCTCCTTAGCCACGACTTTCTTAACCCATTTTCAATTACCAATAAGGTATGAAACAGGGACAGAACTCCTCACCAACTTTAAACAGACAACGGCCACTCACATATCTGATCATATACATGAGTGGCGACGTCGTCGTAGGATGGTGAAAACTTACGTTCCCGATCAATTGTTAGCTGAATGGTTTATAAAGTCATTACTTCCGGCTATAACGGAAGATGTGGCCAAGGGAGGAGTCGTAACAGAGGAGCAAGTCATTGCTCGTGCTCAATATTTAGACTTAGTATATACTCAGTCGGGCACGCTCTACGACAAAATACCTGACGCCCCTAGACCTGAATTTTCAATTCCTCCCCCTCCTGGATCGAATACTAACTCTCACGCCAGTAATGGCGTGACTGGAAAACGCAAAATTTCTAATGCAAATGAAGAACTTCTTACCTCAGAAGTAAATGCCATGTCGACCGACAAAGGCAAACAACTGAAGCAACCAGGGGGCAAGAAGAAAAAGACAGGAAGAAAAAGGAAACCCCCGACAGGGTGTCATATATGCGATGAGGATCATTGGACGAAAGATTGTCCACATATAGCTGAAGTTAAGAAACTCTTCAAGAGTTCAAAAACCCCAGCAGTGCTGACTGATCCGTTTCCTAATCCAAGTCAAAATCTGGTTGCTAATCAAAATGCTTCCGGATCCCAAGTGCTTATGTTGTCTACCTCGAAGCAACAGAATAATGCTTTGACAAGGAATAAAGATTACGGGAATCCAAAGCTGTCGAAAAACAAGGTTAACGAACGACCTAGTAGTTCAACAACAACTTTGACCGAAGTTGTGCCACCCATCGTTCCTGAGCCAATGATAAAGTCACCAAAGGGAGTAGTACACAAATCGACATTTAATCCTCGTGACAAAGGAGCACAGAATTACAATATAGTAAAGGACCTGGCCCAATCGCCGTCCACTATGTCGACACTTGAGGTACCACAAAATCACCCCTCCCAAGAGCAAGCTTTATTATCAGCAATAGGTGGGATTGGCCCAATGGATTCCAATCTTGTGGCCTTTGACCATAAAGGATATGACCCTCAGCTACCAGCTCAACTAGCTTTCCTTATTCAAGTGAAAGCCCTCAACAAAACTGTTCATCGAACAATCATTGATGAGGGGGCATCTACATGTCTTATGTCGATGAGTTGCTGGAAAGAATTAGGCTCACCACCCTTGTCGAAATCGTCAACGACGTTAAAAGCATTCGATGGACGATCATACACTCCATACGGGATTTTAAGTAACTTGCAAGTTGAACTGGGGGGAAAAACAGTAGGAATTGATGTTGAAGTAATTGATGGAAACCTCGATTACAACATCCTACTAGGAAGGCCCTGGATCTATGCCATGGCCGCGGTTGTGTCGACCTATTTCAGGAGGATTGCATTTCCCTCCCAAGAAGGAATTACAATCGTCGACCAACAAACTTTTCTCCCCAACAGTTCACAAGTTACAGGAAGCATTCCAATGATCCATGCAAGGAATCATTTTTTCAAAAATATCGGAGTAGGTTTCCTAAAAGACCCTGTCTTAATGGGTACTTTCGCCCTACCGCCTACAAGCAATCTGGCGGAAGTGGCCACAGTGGAAACCTACAAAATGAAATCTAATCCAATCTTCTGGTTGGATTCGGAAGATTCCTAGATATTTTGTCGGCTCCGAGGATAGTTCCTATCTCAGGTCAACCTCGTTAAAAAATGAAGATCCGAGGACGGTTCTTATCTCGTGTCAACCTCGTTAAAAAATGAAACAAGGAGTCATGAGGATAGTTCTTTTATTATGTCAACCTCATTAAAAAATGAAACAAATCCCCTTTTTCAAAATTCAAAGGTAAACCTTCATTCCAATCACCGAGTTGATTGCAATGAAGCTTGGGGGGCACCCTCCTTTGACATGCGTCATTATGATGCTGGGGGCATGCAAAAGATTCGAGCAGTTTTAGCATATAGTTCATGCTCGTTAAAAAATAAACGCAAATCCGAGCAGTTTTAGGACTGAATTTATGCTCGTTAAAAAATAGAAAAGTGTGAGCAAAAGTTTCCCTCAGAGTTCAAGCTCATGGAAAAAATGAACCGGTAAATAACCTTTTGAGATCGTAAATTCATCAGCCATAAGAACCTTGATCGTGTTTTCATCCATCACCTCCACTGTTCATTTGGCCGATCATTCACTTCCATTTGTGTGTTTACCTCTTTTGAGAAACAGCTGCGAAGAGTGATTTCACCTAGCCATCCTTGTGACACTGCCGTGATTGGAAAATTCCAACCTGTACCTGGAATCTGTAGCTATCCCTGTTTATCACTCGTTCCTCAAAAGACGAGTCTTCTTTCAGCTCTTTTCACTGACTCGTAAAATATGAAAAGTTTGCTGAGTTTTGGCCTTCCAGCTCGTTAAATGACCGGAACGCTATCCCTCCTCTAAATTTTAATCTTTTTGGACCTGAGGGATTATTGCACAAAAGGATCGAGCGCTTGTCTTGTTCGGCTCGTTAAAAGTACCGAACAGCCATCCCTTCTGTATTGTTTTATACTTTTTCGGACTTAAGGGATTAGCTGACGAAAAGGAATCATGGAGTTAACTTTCTGTACCTTTTCAGACTCTCTAAAAATGAAAAGGACCGAGTTTTCCTTGTCGTTAGACTCGTTAAAATGATTAAATAGCGACAAACTTGTCTTTAGATGAGAACGAGTTTCCCTATCGCTAGGCTCGTTAAATCATAGCGATGGGCTTGCCCGAAGGGTAGGTTATAGAACAAGCATATGTTATCCTCCTCAAGCTTGACAAAAATAAAGAGGTATTGGTCAGAAATGACTGGGGAAAAATTGGGAGAACATTCAAAGTTTAATGGTAGCAAGTCACTCTTGAACATGACACTTTTCCTCCGTATCACATCGGGTTGGGTTGTTTCATTCACCGGTCTCATCACCATGGTCCTCGCCACACCATCCACGTTTGGGGTAATGCTACCGATCCATCGCATCAGTGTCGTTATATGTTCAAGAGGGGTCATTCTGAAAGTGTCAACCGTGTCCCATCCACTGCCATACATTATCCTTCATCCATTCATGATCGCCACCCTGAATCATATGTCACAGTTTGTTTTCACCTCCACTAAAGTCATTAGCTCCGTTCCGTGTCATTGATGTGGGATTCATTAATGCCCTCCTTTGACGGATCGCTTCTTGTCGACTTCAACTCATTATCCAAGAAGTTGATCTAGGAACACCCCCATCAGTACTTTGAAGCTTGCATGCCTCAATGGCAAGTTTCTCACTTCCGGCGACAGGTATACATCAATGACCTTCGACCAGAAGATTTTGCGTGGCGTTCGACGCCAAGTCCTTTATTCACGTGAATTGTACTGCAGTACCTTGAGGGTCATCGTCATTATTGGTGATTCCTCTCGCGCTTGTTAACGGTTTTCATTATTGACCGGTAATCAAGCGATGTCTTTCCATGTTCGACTTCAGCGAAATTCTCACATGGATCGACTTGTACTTAGAGTGAAGATCGAACGAGTTTGAAGACCCCGGATCTAGTTTCATCCATCCGGGCTGCGATATATATTCAGGAAATATAAAAGCATTTGCCATGTACATCATTGCAGCAGATGATCATCCTACTCAAAGGATGATAATTTCAGCAGAAAATTATCAGTCTATCTTCAGACGATCGTCTGTCATATGTACCAAAATGTATTTATAAAAAGCTGAGCATGGGAATGCCCGCCTCAGCTAGATCATGAGAATAATGATGAATGAAAAATAATGTATTGTATTGTATTGTATTATAGGGCACTCTCCTCAGCACTGGAACGAACTTCGGATCCTCTAGATAAAGCATTTCACCCGATAAACGGCCGCATACTTTAGGGGGCAACTGTTATAGACATTTTTGTGCCTCGCATCATGGAGCATGGAATGTCAATAATTACAGCGATCCTCAGTCCCTAAACATGTTGTTCTTACCCCTAAAAGAACAAGGTCATCAAACAACAGCACTTCCAATCAGTTCTCCACCTGAAAACACTTCAAAACAGGCTTATTTTGGATCATGTCAGCTGCTTAACTGAGCTTCTGCGCTGTAATGCAACTGTCCCACTCTGTACCTGCGCTGGAAGTCAAAAGTAATGAAGGCTACCTGCGCTGGGCGAGATTGGCCAAGTGGCACAGTCATCCTGCAAGGTGTCAACTGCCCAGGAAGCTTCCAAACTGACACTTGGTTCATGAGATTCGCCCTGTGATGAGTAAGAGGTACTTGATCACCATGTGTAAGCAAGGATCTCCAAGTGGACTCAAGAACTGAAGATTAACTGAAGAGGGAGAGGACACAAGGCAGCTTCATGTCAGTCTCAAGCTGACTCATCCTTTCTTCTTCTCTCCTATATATAGAGCTCTTCTATGAGGTCTAAGGAGGCTGGAATTTTGTGTAAAGCAAGGAGGTGCTGTTGGATTACAGTTAGAGCTATTGGGTGATTGTTTTACTAGAGGTGAAGAGGAGAGTTCTTGCTGCTGGAGAGGTGCTGCTGGATTGGAGCCATCATTGGTTGTAACCTTCTCAGAACCCTGTTACTTCTATCAATAAAGTTTTGCATGTTCTCCTATATACTTGTATTGCATTGATGTATTGTATTTACATGTATATTTGATTCACTCTAATCCATGCATCAGTTATGAGTACTTGTATCTTGTAGTTTCCTCTCTCGTTTTGTGCAGGGCTTGTGTGTAGCTAAACCGGCAAAGAGAGCAAGGAGCTGGGAACAAGAGACAAAGAGAGAGGATCAAGATCGACTAAGCGAAGGATACCAGGTTGGTTGATCATTTCTTCCCCCTCTCTGTACTTTCATAAAGGAAAACATCAAAGCTTTACTTTCAGTTGTTGCTAAAGACTGTCACCTTTAGAGTAGGGATAGGGTCATCCGCATCGGATACTTTTCCCCACAACACACTCCCAAAAACGTCACCGAAGTTAAATATTTCATGGGATTGTTTGGATATTACAGGTGATTCATTTGAGATTTTTCAAATATTGGGCATCCAATAAGAGGAAAGGAGTTAAATTCCAATGGACATCATAGTGTGGAACTAGTTTTGAATGGATTAAGTAATTGTGTTAGACTAAAGATTACACTTGGGGGGGTGAATTAGTGTAATGGAAAATTTAAATTTTCAAAACCATTTCATCAATAACTAAATATATAGCAGTGCATAAGTAAATAACCTGCATCAGAATAAAATTGTGCATCAAATAATAATCATCCCATCAACACATGAGAACACTAGATTTTACATGGAAACCATTTTGGGAGAAAACCAAAAATGTTTTTTGTCCTTTTCAATTTGATTACATAGATTTTCAGGCACCAACCTATTAGAGGCACCCAACCCCATAAGTAAATTTGCAAGCACCAACCTGCTAGAGGCACCATCCTATAAAATGTGCAAGCACTAACTTGCAGTAGGCTACAACCTAATTGAGGCACCAACCTCAACAATGTGAAAGCACCAACTTTCAGTATGCTTCAACTTGATTAAGGCTCGAAACTTAGTGGAGGCACTCACCTCTTTATTCAACCTATTGTGGACCACTTTTCATGGTATTTTAGACTGGATCCACAAGAATCACAAACAATATAAGTTTTCAAAAATTAATCGTACCATTGTTGTCACAACTTTGTTCATCAAGCTATGATAACTTGTTCATAGATTTGTCATAACGTGTTCATTGCAACAACTTGTTAACCAATCTAGTAGTATAACTCCTTTCCTAGATCATGTTTTCTTCATACGTACACCATATTCTCATAAACTTTAAAACATGTTAGTAAGCTACAAAATGAAAAATATAGATCTACAACATCAGGAATGCATCTTCATGACTCTTTATAACCCCTGGAAAGATTACAATAGCATTTTGGCCATTTCCCCTTTTCCAAAATTCAATTTGGCTTCAAAATCACCCCAAAATCCATATCAAAAACACATTATAAATTAAATGTTCAACAAAATAGAAATTTTTGTGTGCAACGATATAGAATGGCCCTATAAGGGCTCGATAAAATAACTTAACATTTTGACAAATTATCCAATTTTGAAATGCGAGTAACCTTGTTAAAAAAAATAAATAAGGCATGTTCTTTGGGGATCGAACCCATAACCTATTGCATACAAACCAAAACCAAATACTTGTCTGATTGTGTAATACATCATGTCATACCATTTCTCACAACTTATGCATGCCACAAAACGAAGCCCTCCATGGACTTGTAACTACATACCAACAATTAGGTCATATGTATAAACCATGGAACAAATCCCTTTATGGGATTGAACTTGTAATAAGATAAAACCATAAAATTTCACAAACCACAAAGCCAATGATCAAGTCATATGTACAATCCACTGAATGAAGCTCTCTATGGGCTTGAACCCAAAAAAAACAATAATCATGAACCTTCACAAACCATAGATCCAACAAATGAAACAAGTTATATGACTAATGAACCTTTACAAACCACAAAGCCACCTATCTACTTGTGTTTGAAACATAATTTGAGTTGTTTTTTCATGCCATGGTGGGGTCATATATATATATATATATATATATGATCGATCTAATGGTTGGGCCTAGGGGTCGACCACACATTAATTCCAGGTAATCATGCCTTAATTTCCACACTATGACCCTTGGTCACTTAGGGATTACCCCTTGTGCCATATGACCCAACCTTTGGCGGTCATTATTCGAACACGTGGTGATTTTGTATGACATCATCACCCTATGTGGCGCTTGGTGAGTGGTGCCACATGTCACCTAAAAACAAGCCAATTAGTCACCCAAGTTTCCATTTGTACCTACCATGTCACACTCATTTGTACTACCACGTCACCTTGCTGACATAATCATGCTGATGTGTCATGCTATTATCGGGCCTTGATTTTATG
Organism: Pinus tabuliformis; assembly: GCA_031772625.1. Lineage (NCBI taxonomy): Eukaryota > Viridiplantae > Streptophyta > Pinopsida > Pinales > Pinaceae > Pinus > Pinus tabuliformis. The sequence goes on along the minus strand of CM062818.1, from coordinate 218,480,819 downwards.
TTGATGTCATCATCTAGTTGACATGTCATGCCAATGTGGGGCACTCTTATCGATAAATTGTGTGCAAGATTAGGCCATGTCAGTTGTAGATCTTCCTCCATTCATTCACGACCTTTGGATCTGCTACAAGATGTATGATAGTTAACTCGTTAAACACTGTTCTAGATTGGTATCCACCACCAACTATTACTTATGGAAAGCCTAATCTTCTCTAGAACATGCATAGACTTTAATGATTTTGGGGGTTTCCCCATTTTCCACCTTTTTTCCCATAGTTTCACTCCAAACTGTCATAACTTCTCATCTATTCTCATCTAGGAGTAGCTTTTCCAAGTGTGATATACCATTGGAAAGGTCTCGAAGACAACTATCCAACCATGCCATCCATAGAATCATTTGAACATCATAATTTCACAAAATATTCAATAAAAGTTGGGCCACTTTGACATCATTTGGTGAGAGCTTGTCAAGGGATCAGGTTACCATACTGCTTCCTTTGATTCATTAATGGCACTGCTCCTTCCTTATACTTCCCCTTTGACATCAATGACACTGGTTGTGTTGGGATGGGGTCCCCTGGGTTAGTTTGGGGTTAATATAACCCAATTTTTGGTACAATTTTGTAAATAATGTAAAGTCTCCGCGATTTGTGGATGTGGAGCACGTAGATGAATAGGAGTCAAAGGGGCTTAACCCCTTGTTTTATGCAAAGTTTGAGTTGGTTTTGAGATTCACCCATGGTCCACGGACCATGGCATTATATGAAAAATACTATAAATAGGTGTGTCTTAGAGAGTCTAAGGCAGTGATAGGAAGGAGAAGCGGGTGAGATAGGAGAAGAAAGGATTTGCAGTTGAGTGCACGAAGGCCTAGGTAGAGTCTGCAGCTGAGTGCGCGGACCCCTGCATTTGTGTGCGCAGGGTAGTTTTGAGTTTGTAACCTTTAACTGAAGATCAATAAAGATAGTTTTCCAAGAATTCTTGCGTATTTCTGTTTATCTCTATTAATGTTATATGTTGTTGATGAATGATGTGCTTTTATGGAATATTGATTGAATGTTACGTGATTCTCTTGAGTAAGTGTTAATTATGTACATAATGCATGTTTAAGTATTTTCATGAACACTGATGAATTCTCTGATGTTTACTAATAACGTAAGTAAACCTGCATGAACCCTAATTTAGGACTACTCTCTTATGCACGTAAGTAGGTGATTTGATTGTTAGAGGTCCGCAAGGACTAATCATAGACCTTCGAGGAGTTTTGAAGGTTTTTTTAACATAGTGCAACAGCGAGCCCTAGGAGTTTATTAATTTGCGTGAAGGTAGATCTGAGGCACTAAAAGACATCAAACTAGCCTCTAGATGCAGAAACTTGGTTCATGCATCTCCCCATACTGCGTCGAGTGAGATTACAACCTGTTCTATGTGAGTTATTGCTGAAAGGGCCAGTAGTGTAGGGTTTTGTTGGTTGGCGCAACTAACTTCGAACCTAGGTCAGGACCCCCTAAGCCAACAAATGGTTCCATTGTCAGGACTAGGATCTACTAGAAGTATATGTGTGATGTGGCACCATTGGAATTTGACTAAGAAAGAAATTGAAAAGTGGTTTTCACGAGTTCACGATGCAAGAAAATAGTTATCCGCGCCTGTCAAAAGAAGAGTGGTTGAACAGGTATCTATATACATAGATACATGAGCTCTTCTTTTGCACTTTTCCCATTGAACTGTATGAGTGGTTATCTAAATTAACATACATTCAAGGAAGGTGGAAGCTTGATAGTCCTATAGTGTGGACTCCAGAATTAGTACGACGATTAGAAGATTCTAAGAACAAGATCACGCGGGTTGTTGATCATAGGCTTGATCGAATTCCGGGAGGATTTGTTACAGAATTTATCGTTGATACTTGAGTCAGCTATAGTGAAGCAGAGCGACGAATTTTCAAAGGACCGCAAGGTAATTACTTAAGATCATTGAATACTTGGATTAAAATGTTATTATGTGAAAAATAGGTGATGCCATTACCATTATGTTCGGAGCTATGTGAAGTGGACGATTCTTTAGAAATCATGAAGGATTAGGACCGGAGTATAGTCCATTTATTAGACCTCCTTTAAGCGATGACGAAGGGGGAACGGACTCCACCATGAAGTGTTGTGTAGCTAATCACTCAGGGGATTCCTCAATTACATCATCTGTCCACTCCACCTCCATCCTCACCTCCACCGCATACACCTTCGCCCACACCTCCACCTCCACCACCACCATTCAACATGGTGAACGCAATGAAGATGTCAATTTTCAAGGGCATAGGGAGTAAAGATGCAGAACAATTTTGGTTTGTTGGGAATGTTGTGTGGACAATGCAACAGATTACTTATGACAATATAAAGAAGGCACAATTGGTTACCACTCTATAGGATCACATGCTAACCTGGTACATTAAGTATTGTTCTAATAATCCTCTTGCAATGCTAGCAGAGATTAAGGCAGCGTTAAACAAGGAGTTTAGTAAGCCTAAGTTTGACTCACAGTCAGTAATTGGATTCAAAGAAATCATGGTGAGGGTCAATGAAATGCCTTGGGAATTAGATCAAAGTTTGAAGTGTTAGATTCAAGAAACTAACATGCAGCTCATAGATAGTCATCATCACGAATGGTTTATAGCTTCGCTTCTGCCCCACCTAAGAATTCCTCTATCACAACAAAAGATAGGAACGCAGGCAAAAGCCTTGGAAATCGCGATGAGGTTGCATGCATCACCTATTCAGGATACGACCTTGGGGGTACAATAGATCCACTCACAATTATAAAGCTTACACCTAGAGTTACAGAGTTTGAAGAAAGAAAAGGAGACTAAAAAAGAAGTGCATGTGGAAGTATGGTGTTTGAAGTGCAAGGGACATGGGCATGATAAAGATCATTGTCCAGTATACAAGAATTATATTACAGGAGGGGGGCCAATTCCCCTAAATCCAGAAGCCCCAGCAGGGCCGAGCATGGGGGTTGCGCTATGGTGTGCTATTTTTCAAGTTGCTGGACAACATATGACAGATAATTGCCATTTACTTCAAAATTTCATCCAGACACCCCAACAGTCTTTTTGTAAATTCTGCAAATTTGTGGGCCACGATGAGCACCACTGTTGAAGATATGAGATGATGATGGAAAGGATGCCTACATACCAGATGCAAGAAGAAACTCGGCTTCCAGATCAAGGAGCCAGAGGAGCGCGTGGAGGATATCAAGGTTGAGGATGGGGCCATGGAGGAGGAGGACCTGATAGAGGTCAAGGTCAGATTATCTGCTACAATTGCGGATAGTCGGGGCACTATGTACAAGAGTGCCAGAATCCTAGACACCCATCATGTCAATACTCTAGACAGTTTGACCATACTATGGAATATTTCCCGGTGCTGATAGTTAATATGCAAAAGAAGAAAACACAACCTCAATAGCCTACACAAAATCTACAGATGATGAGGGCCGAGCCTCGCGAAGAAGATCAAAGCATTAACATTGTGCTAAGAAGTGGAATGACGAATGGCACTGATAAGGGTAAACAACCTGAAGAAGAAGGATGGGTCTGCAAAGCACCAGAGAAAGAAGTTGACTTTGATCTGGAGCATGCTAAGGAAACATTTATGGAAGCCAAGAAGAGCTTCATTGAGGTCTCCACCTCAGGAAGCTAGGACAAGGTGCAAGAAACTACCGCGCCTGCAGAGGTTGATCCCTATGTACTCACTATGTTTTCGGAGACCTGCATAAAACTTTTGTGCGATAGCAAGGCTGTGGAAGGCTTGTAGGAATTAATAAATAAATGCACTAGCAAAGAGAAAGCCCCTGATGCACACCGGGTGGTCAGAAAAATTTGCAAACATAAGGCACGAACAGGGCGCGAGATGAGGCTCATCGCACAGATAGGTGATTATGAGATGGACCAGGTCATTTTGGATCTAGGGTTCAACGGGAATGTATTACCGAAACAAGCATGGGAAAGGATGGGGAGACCTACACTATAGTGGTCTTCAATTCAGCTTAGTATGGCGAACCAACAAAAAATTATCCCCATGGGACGGTTATATGGAGTAACAATTGATATTGAAGGTGCGAGTGTGGTAGAAAACTTTGAAGTTATAGAAATTATTGACGATAGTAATCCCTACTCCGCACTCCTAGGAATTAACTGGGCTATTGATATGAATGGGGAGATTAATTTGAAGAAGAGGACAATGTCGTTTGAGAGGATGTCACTTCAACTTATAGTACCGTTGGACCTTGTAGAAGGAGCACGATATACTAAACCAATCTGCGATTACGAAGAAAGTGATGATGAACTGGATCAAATCTACAAAATAACAGCGCGAGATTAGGATTGGAGCAATCCGACGACAGATGGGAGGATTGCATGGGATCAGGAGAGTTCCTGCACCTTTGATTCATATGCAGAGTTAGAGCATTGACAGAACCACTTGCATGAAGTATCTACATTGCGATGCAATATAATGATGAAGTCGTTGCACTGTGTTTCGTCGGAGGTAAGGAAATTACCCTATTATGATGGTTTAACTGATGTAGATCTGTTTTTTAATGAATTTGAGCGCGAAGTCCCTGAGGATCACTGTTTCCAAGCATTAGAACCGACATTGAGAGCTACACTTGCACGATGTTGGGGTACGCATAAGGATATATTTGCTGGATGGCAAGATTATAGAAGAATGATGAAGCTATGGTTTGGGCATGCTAACACCAGAATGACTGAGAAATATAATGGAAGGGATGATCCGCGTGATCACCTAGCGAAATGGACTAAAGCATGGGGAACAAAACCGCAGCCAGAGTGGGTACACATTTTTTGCCATACCTTGGACACCATTCCCATGAAATGGTATCTGGAAACGGAGCTCTGCCATGGCACCATGGTGTGGGACTTATTGAAGGAAAGTTTCTGATTAACCTTCATCTTTGAAGATGGCTTCACAAGCATTGATGAAGCACTGCAAGAAATTAAGGTAGTTATCTTCAAAACGTCAACGAAACCTATGGAATGGATCCAACTAGACTGGAGCACCCAGCTGCGCCATGCGTTGGAATGTTATAATGTGACCACTAAAGAGGAGGATGAAGATATGAGAAACATTAATATTTCAGAGGCAAAAGGGCATCGCGAAGTCAAAGGTCCACAAATAGAAATCCTGGACAACTCCATGCCTTTGAAGACAAAGCAAGTAAACATTGGCACTGAAGCAAAATCAAAGTTCATGAAGGTTAGAGATTATTGGGATGACCCTACAGTGGATAAAGTTGCCGAGTTACTCCGCGAATACCAGGATCTCTCCCCTACTAATTTTTCGGATTTAGAGGTCATTGTTGGCGATTTGGGTGTTATGAAGATCACTCTGAAGCTAGACGCAACGCCTATTAAACAGAAGCCATATCACCTTAATCATAAATACAAGGAAAAGGTTCACCAAGAGTTGGATAAGATGCTGGAGGTAGGCATCATAGAACCTATTGAGGAATCTGGTTGGGTAAGCTTGATGGTGGTTCAGGATAAGAAACAAAAAAGGTGAAATAAGGTTTTGCGTAGATCTGTGGAAGCTTAATGATGCGTGTGTTCATCACCCATTTCTAACGTTGTTTATAGATGAAGTGTTAGACAATGTCGGAGGGCAAGAGGCCTACTCCTTTACTGATGAATTTTTCGAGTATCATCAGATCAAGATTGTGCCAGAGGATAGGAGAAAAATGACCTTCGCGATGGAGTGGGGTTGTTTTCAATACACCGTGATTCCGTTTGGGCTTAGGAATGCGCCTGTGATATTTTCCCGCATAGTCATAGCAACATTAAAGGAGTTCATTCATAAGTTTCTTGAAGTATACTTTGATGATTGGACGGTTTTTGGATTAGTGAAGCACCATGTTGCAAGTCTGCGCCTGATGTTGGATACGTGTCGCAGGTACCGGATAGCGCTGAATTTGAAAAAATGCATATTTTGTGTTCCTTTTTGGATCTTGCTTGGTCATGTGGTGTGCAAGAAAGGATTGATGGTGGATCTTGCAAATATTGTAGTAATTGTGAATCTGGAGGCCCCTAGTGTTACAGGGAAAAGTGTCTATTTTAGAACTACTCTATCCCACTAAGGTGTGACAACTGCCTTAGAAACAAACAGAGAAAAAATACTTTTGTTTTTCCTTTATGAATTATAGATAGAGAGGAACAGAAAGACCAACCTCTGTCTTGCGCTAATCCTTCAATTCGATCCCTCTCTTCTTTGATAGTCCTCAGCTACCTGCTCCCTTGCACGCCCAGCTTCACAAAGTACCTGTAAGATCACAAAAGCATAGCACTATACAAAGACATGGATCTATAATCATAAACAATCTAGGATCAGATGTAAATTGACCATACAAATGTAACAAGCATAAATGATACAAAAGTATGGAGGAAAACTCAAATAATTTTTATTGATAAACAAGAAAAGAGCCAGGAGGAGTTACAACCAGCTGTTCTGACCCAGCATCAACCTCCCAGCAAAGAATCCCCTCTTCACCTCAAACAAAGCTTAGATCACCCAACAATCTGATGTTTGTCTCAGAAAACCAACAACAATTCCTTACAATATGCAAAATTCCAGCCTCTGGATCTCTGGGATGAGGGATCCATATATAGATATCTGTAAGGTGGATGAGTCAGCTTGTGATTTGATTAGTGTCTTCTCTCTGATAGTTCTTACTTCCACTTGGAGACTGAGGGCCTCTTACTCATCCTTGGTCAAATTCAGTGAGGCAAGTGTCACAGGAGAAGATTCTGGAAACTTCCATTGCCTCTCCACCTCGCGGAATGACACTGCCATTTGTCATTTCTCGCCCATCGCACCCCACAGAAGGGACTTTTGAAATGCAACGCACCCTCACAGTGTATTTGGGTGAGATGCAATGCACCTAGCCAGTGGAGCAGCTGCAATGATCCCGTTTTGACCAATTTTGAGCAGTTTCTCATGGAGAACTTCTGGGAGAAGCTATAATCTATTGACCTTGTTCCTTTAGGGGTTAGAATAACACTTTTAGGGACTTAGGAGCCCTTGGTTTATGGACATTTCATGCTTGGGGTTGTAGGGCCCAAAAATGTCTATAACAGTTGCCCCCTAAAGTATGAGGCCGTTAATCTTTTGGTGTCTGGTGAAATGCTTTATTATGAGGATCCGGAGTTCTTTCAATGCTGGGAGGAGACCTGTAATAAGATACAATACAATACATTATCTTCATACTGTTTTCATGATCTAGCTGAGGCGGGCATTCCCATGCTCAGCTTTATAAATTCATTTTCATGTACATAGGACAGACAATCGTCTGGGTGTAGACTGATGATTCTGGTAAAGCCATCATCCTTTTGATAGGATGATTATCTGTGTTGCAATGATGTACATTTAATGTCTTTATTTCCCTGAATATATATCGCAGCCCGGATGGATGAAACTAGATCCGGGGTCTTCAATCTCGTCTGATCTTCACTCAAAGTACAAGTCGATCCATGTGAGAAATGTTCTGAAGTCGAACATGGAAAGACATCGCTTGATTACCAGTCAATGATGTAAACTGTTAACAAGTGCGAGAGGAATCACCGATAATTATAATGACCCTCAAGGTACTGCAGTACAATTCATGTGGTGTGAATAAATGACTTGGCGTCGAACACCACGCAAAATCTTTCGGTCGAAGGCCATTGATGTAAACCCGTCGCCGGAAGTGAGAAACTTGCCATTGAGGCATGCAAGCTTCAAAGTACTGAATGGGGTGTTCCTAGATCAACTTCTTGGATGATGAGCCGATGTCGACAAGAAGTGATCCGTCACAGGAGGGCCTTAATGAATCCCACATCAATGACACGGAACGGAGCAAATTATTTTAATGGAGGTGAAAACGATTTGGTGATATAAGGTTCAGGGTGGCGGTCATGAAAGAATGGGGTATAATGTATGGTAGTGGGTGAGACATAGGTGAATTCTCTAAATGACTTCTCTTGAACATATCGACAACACTGATGTGATGGATTGGTAGCATTAACCCCAAATGTGGATGGTATGGCGTGACCATGGTGATGTGACCGGTGAATGAAACAACCCAACCCGACTGGGACACGGAGCGGAAGTGTCATGTTCAAGAGCGACTTGCTACCAACAAAGTTTCTTTGAGTTTTCTTCCCAATTTTCCCCAGCCATTGCTGACCAGTACCTCTTTATTTTTGTCAATCTTGAGGAGGATAACATATGCTTGTTCTATAATTTGCCCTTCGGGCAAACCCATCGCTATGTTTAAACGAGCCTAGCAATAGTGAAACTCGTTCTCGTCTATAGACAAGTTTGTCGCTATTAATATTTTTAACGAGTTTAACGACAAAGATAACTCGGTCCTTTTCAATTTTAGAGAGTCTGAAAAGGAACGTAAAGGTAACTCCAAAATTCCTTTTTCATCATCTAATCCCTTAAGTCCGAAAAAGTATAAAACAATACAGAAGGGATGGATTTTCGATACTTTTAACGAGCCGAACAAAACAAGCGCTCGATCTTTTTGTGTAATAATCGCTCAAGTCCAAAAAATTAAAATCTAGAGGAGGGATAGCACTTCCTGTACCTTTAACGAGCTGGAGAGGCCAATGGCTCGGCAATCTTTTCATTTTTTATGAGTCAGTTGAAAAGAGCTTAAAGGAGACTCGTCTTTTGAGGAACGAGTGATAAAATGGGTAGCAACTGATTCCAGGTAAGGTTTGGAATTTTCCAATCACGACAGTGTCACAAGGATGGCTAGTGAAATCACTCTTCGCAGCTGTTCCTCAAAATGGGTAAACAATCAAATGGAGGTGAATGATCGGCCAATGAAAAAGTGGAGGTGACGGTGCAAACACAACCAAGGCTTTAACGGCTGAAGTACTACATTCACGATGGTTATTTACCGGGGAATAGTTCATTTTTTAACGAGCTTAAACGCAGGTGGAAACATTTGCTCATGTCTTATGTTTATTTTTTAACGAGCTTGAACTATGTGGTAAAACTGCTCGATTAATCCAGTCGTGTGATAAGAATGTCTCATATAAAACGACAACTTTTAGAGTTTTTCCCCACATCCTTTCTTTATGCAAGTTAGGAAACGACTAATCCTACGAGTTTAAAGGGTTAGAGGTCCTACAAATTTAAAAAAAATAAATAGTCGCTCTTCGCTTGCACGCCAAAAGGCTTGCATGCCCCCAGGTATAAAACAGAGTTTCAAGGTCACCTTCTATTCGAGCTGAAAAAACATTTGTTTTATCAGGAAAGGTATACCTCTTTCAGGCTATCCAAAGATTGTTCTATTTAGTGTGTAAACAAAACACTTCTCCGACGATGTCTACCGAAATAAACAAAGGTGAGCGGCGATGCCCGCCAACCCACATAACTTTGAAAAGAGGATCTTATTCCAGTCCAACTCCCTCTTCCAATCACGGACAGGAGTACGGAGGTCATATTCTCTCGCGGAAACCTACCCTATACCCGAAGTTTTCCTGCCGAAGTAAACCAGGGTGCATGCCCCCTGGGTTTCAGTCATGTCCCCTCGAATCATTCGCGCTCATCGGGTGGACGGACTAGAGATTGAGACATTTCTTGCGTGAAAAGACCATTTAGGGATGGTATATGACTATTTTCTATGCGTGATCGGGGAAATGAAATCTGGTCTATGAGCTTGACCACTCTTCCTTCATGCGGAAAACACATCACTCTAAAAAGTGATGAGACAATGGCTCTCATGCAATAAATATAGTCTCGTCCAAGGAGTAGATTGTAATCCGGGGGTCCTTGAACTACCATCATGTTCATGTGAATGGTTTTCCCTCTCAATGTTATGGGCACATTGGGAAGGATCCCTAACGGTCGACTGGTTCCTTTATCAAAGCCTGTTAGATTTCTCATCTCAGGCAAAAGCGATGACGAACCAAGCGCTTTCCAAGCAGTTGAGAAAAGGATACTCACAGAAGCCCCTTCATCTATGATGGTACCAGCCATAACCATTCTATATATTTGAACAATAATTCAGAATGGTATACTAGCTGGTAAACGGGGTCTGCCTAGTTGATTCCAGTCAAAGGAGACAACTAGGTTGCTTGGAGGTGGGACCGAATAGACAGCCGGGTACGACTCTGATGAACTTCCTTCCTGCGGTAAAGGAACGGGTAAATTGACCCCATGTTCATTGGAATCTGTGCTTATGAAAAGAATTTGGACGGTGTCATCCTTGTTCTCTTCAATGACTGTATCATTTGAAGATGGAACCTCTGAAGGCAAGAACGGGTCAACTGCCGCCTCGACCTTTTGACTTTCGTCTGATATGGGTTCAGATGTTTTATCTTCAATGATAGATGCTTCGGCCGACCACCTGAGTGGGCCAGCCGGATTTTCAACTAGTGACGGACTTGGCAAGAGTTTTTTATACCCAGGAGGAAGTCGTAATGGTGAAACCGGACGATCGTCCAAAACTCTTTTAGCTTCATCTAAGAAGGGACAACGGTGGACGGCATGATCGCCTTCGTACAGTTTACAAGGAATTCTATACTTTCCTTTTTGTCCTGGGGCTTCACTTTCACTAGTTGACGGTGTGTTTTCAACATGATGATTAGAGGTTGACGACACCGGGTTGTGCAAATGAGGAGACCAGTCCCTTAAGATCCAAGGGATACAAGGACAATCTCTGTGATAGTGGTCTCCCTTGCAAATGACACATGGCGATTTAGGCCTGGTCGATGCATTGTGTGGATTTTCGCTAGATGAAACTCGTTTGCCCCCATTCGCCTTTGGCTCCTTCTTCTTCTTCTCTTTCTTCTTCTTTTCCTTCTTCTCCTTAGGTACTTGATTTTTGGCTTTACCAGCCTCATCAAGCGAAGAGGAAGGAGGAGAGGAAGAATTAGAGGAAGTAGAAGGTTGGTGGGTAACTCTAGACTCGTCTAATTGCTGATTCGATTGTTCAGGAATTGTGGTGTTTTGAATGACATAGGTTGAGAAGAGCCATACAGGCAAACCAATTTTCGGTCCTGGAAGCGACAATGTGGCCATATGGGGTGCACCAACATCTCCCCAAGAGGAGAAGGGACTAGGATTTCCTCCAAGGGGAATCCCTTTGTTGGTGGATTCCATTTTCTCAACCCAAGATCAACGTAGGAAAGGGGTAATGAATATTCCGTTTAAACTAAATTTTAGACGCTTTGACACAACTTTTTTTTTCAGTTTTTAAGAGTCGAGAAAAAACAAAAGATGACTCTAGTCTCCTTCGATTTTTAATGAGCCTGAAGTGACAAGTGCTCAGATGGACCTTTTCCGTTAAGGAGTCTGAAAAGGAACGAAAGGGACTGCTCTGGAAATCTAGGTAGAGGGAGTACCAAACCAATCACAAAACTGCAAAATACTTTTTACAGTACGGCAGTCAATCTTCCCGAACGCTGTGTTCAGTGCATTTTGATCTATAAGGCGGCATACACGGCTTCCTATGGATAAAGGATTAAGCCTATTGGGGTCTCCCAAAATATACTCGACAATACGTGGGAGCACAAGTCCGTACTGGCACTTATCGTCTCAAAGTGGAAGAATCACCCAACCATCAGTGAGAACAAAAGTTACCAGGCTTTACGACGCCGGAATACGTCTCTAGCCTAGACTTCAAAATGTTGTGCGTTAAGTTCCAAAGCGTTATTAGATTCATTGAATTTATTTTAAGTTGATCTTGTTTATGAAGTTTACCTTTCGGGTTCACCACGAGATGTAGATGTAATTCCTAAAATGCAATCTAAGATGATAAACAAACTTTTTATCTCCTTTATGCAATGAAAATCCTAGCTACTAGGGAAAAGAAAGACAGAATCTTTTCACAAAGAGCAAAGAGCACACTCTAAATGCACTTTCCTAAATCAAGCCAATCAGACTGTCTATATGCAAATGCACATGCATGTATTTGTTTTTCGACTTTATAGTTTATGAATGCTAAAAAGAAAGTTGATGCACAAATTTGAATTTCTTTTCAAGCGACAAATATAAACAAGTTTCTTTTCGAAATCAAAAAATGGAGACGATTACGACACCTTACGATTTTGAAATGGATACTTGTTTTTTGACACTAGAAAATTACAAATTCAGACCAAAAGCAATAGTAACAGTGTTATATACCTAGGGGGGATAATATGGGGTACCAAGGGAGGTACCCAAGGTAATAATGTAATAATGGGATGGGCCATAGTAATAAATAAGGTGGTTAACCCATGTCATGTAAGGGACCACAAGTAGTTAATAATAATGTAATGGGCCCATGGTATTAGTTGATGGTATGAGGGAACCATGGTAATGACCCATGGTATTGTATGTATGAGGCCTATATAGAGGCTAGAGACTCCACATGGGAGATAGTGAAGGAATATTGTATGAACAGGCATATGGCTTGTGGAGTGTTCTCCTTCCTTAAGGAGTGAATGTATGGTGTTGCCCTACCATAAGGGTTTGATCAATAAGGAATCATTTCATATTATTTATGGGTTTATTTGCATTATCTTGCATTTTCATATCAGATCTATAATATTTCTAGGTTAGATCTACAACAATTGGTATCAGAGCACTTTCATGGGCACAAAAGTGGAGATTTTTTTTTTAATTTTTTGCAGGGTTTCGGGGGTGGCGACTTTGCAGGTCAGATATGTACATTTTGGTGAAAGATCTGTAAAATATAATTACAGATCTGGATTATTTGTGCAAAAATAGTCGAATTCAAAAAAATCAGTTGAATTGGAGTCCCGATGAAGGAGATATCACTGATCTAAAAATCAGTGGGGTTGCAGACAATTTTCAGGGCAACGATTTTGCGGCGCAGATCTAGACGTCCTGGTACAAGATCTACAAAATCCAATTGCAGATCTGGATTCTTTGGGAAAAAATACCCAATTTCAAAAAAAAAAATCAGTCGAATCGGAGTCCGGATGAGGGAGATATCGCTGATTTAAAATCAGCTCTTTTTACAGAAATTTTGGTGACGGCGGGAGAGTAGCAGTACAGATTTGAAATTTCAAGTGCCTGGATCAAGATTTCTACCACATGGGCAGATGCAGAATGATTGTTCCATTTCTAAAAACAGGTTATAATAGAGATTCTGAGCAATATTGAAGGAATTGTGGCCATTTCAAATTTTCGCCAAGTAAGTGAATTTTTTTCAAACCCTCTTCATGGAAAATTTTACTGGAAAAGATGATAGCCCTACTATTGAAGAATTCATACAAAACCTAAAGAAAATATTTGAGGAGAGATGGAAGTTTATGGTACCACTTTTTTTGAAAGAAGAGGCCGCCATATGGTGGAACTCACTGGGCATTATAGCCTTGTCCAAATTCTCGAATGAAGAAATGGAAAAACTCCTTATGGACAAATGGTCTCAGACTAGAAAACAAGATAAGGGGAAACATGTGGGGTTATTTCCTACTGGTATATCCTTATTGCAGGTTCATGGATTGATTCAGAAAGAAAAGATCATTGTTTCTATAAATCCTAGTTGCAAGCATAATCTCATAAATGTCAACTTGGCAAAAAAATTGCAAGTTCCAGCGAAACAAATTGAAAGTACACAGGTTGATGATGAGGTTGTTCAAATTTATAAGGATTTGAAACTTTCTATAGATAAGTATGTGTTTCATGGTGATTTTTATGCTTCAGAAATGGATAACATGGATGTTGTTTTGGGATACCCTTGGATGGAATTAGTGGGTACTATAAATATTAATGTGAAGAAATTCCTGAAGCTCTGGTATAAAAAGAAGAAAATTACATTACAGGATATTTCCATTAATAAGTAGGTAGAGTCCAAGGAGGTTGAAGCAGAAGATGTTACAGGGACTGACATATCAGACGATGAGCAGTTGATGGTCGACAATCAAACACAAACAGAGGCTGAAGCCGAAAAGGTAACAGGTGTTGACACATCTGATGAGGGTTCAGTGGTTGAAGTCATATTGGAAAAGAAGACACCACAACAGGCACCACAGCGGGGTGAATTAAAGAAAAAGACATCGTGGGTTAAAACTTCAACATATCATCACCCACATCACCCCGCAAGACAACCATCAAGATGGAAACCAAGTAGTCACATGACGGATACCGAGGAGAGAAGATCCACCCACTACACATCAACACAGAAGAGCTGCCACGGTCAAATTCCATCTCAAGAGAGTGAGGCACCAGTGAGATCGAGGGTTCACCTTTCTCTTGGATGGCTAGATGCACGTGCATGGTACCAGTGGACTACTCTTTTGAGTAGATCTTATTATTTATGTTCTTCCCATGTTTCGGGGACGAAACATGCTTAGGGGGGTGGAATGTTATATACCTAGGGGGGATAATATGGGGTACCAAGGGAGGTACCCAAGGTAATAATGTAATAATGGGATGGGCCATAGTAATAAATAAGGTGGTTAACCCATGTCATGTAAGGGACCACAAGTAGTTAATAATAATGTAATGGGCCCATGGTATTAGTTGATGGTATGAGGGAACCATGGTAATGACCCATGGTATTGTATGTATGAGGCCTATATAGAGGCTAGAGACTCCACATGGGAGATAGTGAAGGAATATTGTATGAACAGGCATATGGCTTGTGGAGTGTTCTCCTTCCTTAAGGAGTGAATGTATGGTGTTGCCCTACCATAAGGGTTTGATCAATAAAGAATCATTTCATATTATTTCTGGGTTTATTTGCATTATCTTTCATTTTCATATCAGATCTATAATATTTCTAGGTTAGATCTACAACAAACAAGATAATCGACCATTGACAACAATCAAACTCTTTCCTAGGATTGAAATCAACGCTTGCGACAGTTTCAGATCAAAGGGCGACAGTACGATTATGCTACTTTTGCAAAGGAGAACTGTAAATGACTCAACAAAAACACAAAAACATCTACAGTTCTTTTGTACAAAGGAGGCGGAATAAAAGTAAGGAAAATGGGTTTCAAATAGACATATACTGATCAGAGGCAGCAAAATTCAGGAATAGAACTGAAAAGAATGAATCACAGAAGCCACAACTGCACAGAGCTAGTCTGATTAGCGCACCTATAACACAGAGAATCTGAAATGCAGTGCAGGTTGTCCACTCGGGAAGTGCGCTGAAACTCAGAATCTTTGAACAGTACATGCACTGGGCCAGAAACGAGACTCTATTCGGGTTCCGAGTCACATTTTGCAGGTCAGTTCTTGGGTTTTGGCTGAGTAAAAAGCAATCAGTAATGCAACAATCAGGGGTAGATCTAAGGAGGATCTAAGAGCTATCACAAGGGCAATCAGATAGTTTGCGAATCAGTTGTTTAAATCATAAACAAATCCAGTAGACGGATTGAAGTAGCAGTTGTCTACTTTGCATTTGTTATGGAAAATGCAGTTCGAATGCTACTTGTAAGTTTATGAAACAAACAACAAAGAATGATAAATAAACAAACTAATTAGCTCCCCAGCGGAGTCGCCATTTTGTTACAGGGAAAAGTGTCTATTTAGAACTGCTCTATCCCACTAAGGTGTGACAGCTGCCTTAGAAACAAACAGAGAAAAACTACTTTTGTTTTTCCTTTATGAATTATAGATAGAGAGGAACGGAAAGACCAACCTCTGTCTTGCGCTAATCCTTCAATTCGATCCCTCTCTTCTTTGATAGTCCTCAGCTACCTACTCCCTTGCACGCCCAGCTTCACAAAGTACCTGTAAGATCACAGAAGCATAGCACTATACAAAGACATGGATCTATAATCATAAACAATCTAGGATCAGATGTAAATTGACCATACAAATGTAACAAGCATCAATGATACAAAAGTATGGAGGAAAACTCAAATAATTTTTATTGATAAAAAAGAAAAGAGCCAGGAGGAGTTACAACCAGTTGTTCCGACCCAACATCAACCTCCCAGCAAAGAAGCCCCTCTTCACCTCAAACAAAGCTTAGATCACCCAACAATCTAATGTTTGTCTTAGAAAACCAACAACAATTCCTTACAATATGCAAAATTCCAACCTCTGGATCTCTGGGATGAGGGATCCATATATAGATATCTATAAGGTGGATGAGTCAGCTTGTGATTTGATTAGTGTCTTCTCTCTGATAGTTCTTACTTCCACTTGGAGACTGAGGGCCTCTTACTCATCCTTGGTCGAATTCAGTGAGGCAAGTGTCACAAGAGAAGATTTTGGAAGCTTCTATTGCCTCTCCACCTCGCGGAATGACACTGCCATTTGTCATTTCTCGCCCATCGCACCCCACAGAAGGGACTTTTGAAATGCAACGCACCCTCACAGTGTATTTGGGTGAGATGCAATGCACCTAGCCAGTGGAGCAGCTGCAATGATCCTGTTTTGACCAATTCTGAGCAGTTTCTCATGGAGAACTTCTGGGAGAAGCTGAAATCTGTTGACCTTGTTCCTTTAGGGTTAGAACAACACTTTTAGGGACTTAGGAGCCCTTGGTTTATGGACATTTCATGCTTGGGGTTGTAGGGCCCAAAAA
Source organism: Pinus tabuliformis (assembly GCA_031772625.1). Classification (NCBI taxonomy): domain Eukaryota; kingdom Viridiplantae; phylum Streptophyta; class Pinopsida; order Pinales; family Pinaceae; genus Pinus; species Pinus tabuliformis. The sequence goes on along the minus strand of CM062818.1, from coordinate 218,464,263 downwards.
TGTCTATAACACCTAGGAACGTCAAGAAGCTACTTGCGACGCTGGGACATACGAGATACTATAGAAAATATATCAAAGCTTATGCTCAAATTACTGTGCCCATGGAGAAATTGCTAAAGAAGGATGCAACATTTTGTTGTGATGAAGAATGTCAGCGCAACATAGATGTATTAAAAGAAAAGATGGTCACTGCGCTTGTTACACAACAATTTGTCACCGTTTGTCACCGTCCCTTTTACCCCTCACCCATCCACTGGAGGACTCATTCCGGGACCTGTGAGAAGTGACATGACCTGAAACCACTTGCATCATATTCCTCTAAGTATGAGCTTCATTTGCCCTGAAGACATCTCCTGCAAAATCTCCATGAAAACAGCTCTTTTTGCATTAGCGCGGGTCCTCAGTTCACTGCCCGCGCCAATGAGGGAAATCCTCTAAAAAGGGCGCGCTATTGGTGCTCTGTCTCAGAGTCGCACTCGCGCCAACCTAATTGAGTAAAGTTTTCAACTACCAAACTCCCGAAGGTTCTCTTCAACCCATTCACCAACTGAATCTATGTTGAGCTAGGATGGTTTGGCTTCGAATCTCCGTAGAAGGGAAAGTGGTTTGCCACCTTTCATGGAAGTTTCCAAGTGATAAAGCCAATCCCATGAATAATGTGGTTGATCCTATCTCTTTCCTCTCTATCTATAAAAGCTTGCCTTTATGCCTTGAGCAAGCTAGTTAGAGTTACAGTAGTTCTGGTCCCAGCATAGTGATAGAGAGTTTGAAGCTGCAAGAGCCTTCTTTGCACCCATAAGGCCAAATCTAAGTAAGGAGATTCTTGTCACCCAAAGAGAGAGAGGCTTGTTCCTCATCCCAACAAGCTTTGCAAGACTTGTGTAGCTGACTACCCAGCCAAAGGAGGATTTGACGTCAGAACAATGGTTGTATTCTTCTTTGTTACTTATTAATAATAGATGACTATCATTATGGTTCCACTCTCATTGTCTTATGTTTGATGTTGAGTTATATCTTTTCTGACTGATATATAATTGCATCTACTAGATTTTATGCTTGTTTTCGTGTTGTTCTTTGCATGTGCAGGTTTCCAATCACGGAGATTGTGGGGATCGTGACCGGCCAAGGTAAAGGAACGAGGGCAACACCTCTTCTACTAACACTAGCGTTGGAATCCAAGTAGGTTCTCACCATCTACTTTGTATTTGCAATTAGGAACTTGCGTGACAGCATTGTGTGATTGTTGCTAGACCCGGTCTGGGCTAGTAGGGATCGTCTCTGTCCGCAGAGAGGATTTACCTTCACAACAATTTGGCGACTCCGCAGGGGAGATCTTGTTGTTTGATTTGTAAACTTTAGACGGAGCCTGAAGCACGGCCAGGTAGCCTTCACCAACGCTATTTCTTTGCATTAGCGAAGTAGATCAACACCACTTCAGTCAATCTCTGGTTTGGTTTACGGGCTAAACAACTTGGAGTTTGTCTTGTCTCTTTGGTTTTTCTTGCTTTGATTGCTTAGATAGCTTTCTGGGTTGGATTTCTTGCTGTTTCTTGCTTCCTGGTTTGCCTAGATACTGTTTTCAAGCCTTGGGTTGCTTGCTTTTGTTTTTGACTTAGCAAACTTGATTAGCGCGCTTTTTAGCCTTACAGTCACGCTATTGGCGCAAGTTTCTCAAAGACAGCCCGCGCCAATCCTATAAAAGCACGAGTTGCTGCCTGACAGTCGCGCCAGGCCTGTCAACTTTTCAGTTTGCTTGTCCTTAAGCCCTCTGAGCTTGGATTTTGTGTCTTGCTGTGTCTTTTTCAATTAATGGAGTGTGTTTGATCCTGGTTTGACTGGTTTTAGACCTTCATCCTTCGGGTGTTTGCCTTTTTCTATCGATTACACCTTTTAGCCCTAGGGCATCTAGTGGCTTGGTGCATCGAGCCTTCCGTAGGAGTCTTGGGTTCTTTGATCGTCCAGTCGACTTTGTGATTACCTTTTGCATTTGCTCGGTAGTTGTTAAAGCTCTTTTCAAGTGATTTTTTTCTTTTTCGCTTGGTTTTCGCTTGGCTTCATTTGGGCTTAGATCACATAGCTCATAGAGGCCTTTGTGCTTTTTCTTGGTTTGAAGGACTGTTTTGGTGTTTTGGGGATTAGATTGTGTTTTCATTGAGTGAAATTGATCTTTTGCTCGGTGTTACTGTCTCTCAAAATTTGTTTAGTGCACTTTTCCATTGAAAAGAAAAACGAATAATCTCTTTTGCGTTGCATTAGTTAATTGAAATTAGAAGCTTTTCATTGATTGAGTGATTTAAAACAAAGAAAAGTTTCGTCTATTTGTCATTAGCTGCATTAGAGTGCTTCTTGATTGTGGTCATTTTGTTTGAGAAATTCTCAACTCTCTCGTAGTTAGTATTCATCGAACGAAATGATATTCTTTGGCATATAGCTTGCATTTAGGGAATTGTGAGAGATTACATACGGTAGGACCTGGAAATTGAAACTTAACTAAAGATCAACCATAAAATGAACTGAATGAACTTAAAAACGCATTGGAACATAATGCTCACTAATTAGAGGTCTAGGCTAGAGACGTGCTCCGGCGTCGTTAAACCTAGTCACTGTTGTTTCACACTACGGTTGGGTGATTCCTCCTTTTGTGACTCGATAGTGGTCTAGCACGGACTTGAGCTCCCACGTACCGTCGCGTATATAGGGGAGACCCCACTAGGTTATCATCCTTTATCCACAGGAAGCCGTGTCTGCCGCCTTACAAGCCGTAACGCACCGAACACAGCATTCGGGAAGATTGACTGCCGTATGGGAAGTCCTTGGTTTTCATATGATTGCCAAGGTGTATATGCAGTTTTACGGATTTGTTTGGTAAACCATTTGCCTAGTCTCTCCAGAGTAGTCACTTTTGATCCTTTTCGGACTCCTTAAAAGAAAAGGCTCACTTGAGCAGTTTGTCACTTCGGGCTCACAAAACATTCGAAGGCGACTAGAGTCACCTTTTTGTCCTTTTCTCGACTCTTAAAACATGAAAAGGTCAAGTTGTGTCCTTGCGTCTTAAAATTCATTTGGCCATGATAAACATTACCTGGTTAGATCTTGTGTGCATTAGTTTGAGTAGGGTCCTTTATCGTTAGACTCCCTTAGGTCTCGTTTAAAGTTTGTCATCCTGGCTGAACCGTCGACTCCCGTTCCAAGTGATCAAGGTTCTGGGTCTTCCGTTGCTCCTGAGGTATCGGTTGTAAGTGATACTCTTCCTGTTATCCTGAGTATCCAACCGATCAACTCTCGCGCTTCGGACGACGAAGGTTACGAAATTCATTGGAACCCCATCTGGGAGCCTGACGAGGACGATATTCCTTTTACCCCCCTGGTGTTTCGTCTCCAATGTCTACCTCTCACATGGATGAGACATCTCCTAGAGTGAGTGAGACACCTGTGTTGTCAAATATCGACACTCCCATCCCAGCTACTTCTCCGCTCCCCCCATGCTATTAGTCGTTGAGGGATAGGGTAAGTGCCAAGACTCCCGATTCGACTATGTGGGATCCCCATATCACTCCCACCACGGGATCTTTTGTTTCAGAAGTTCACACCACACCTGTTACTTCAGTTCCGACAAATCCAACTGTTTGTGTAGCGCATTCAACTCTAGTTGTTAGTGCCGTAACAACGTCTTCAGCCCTGAACACTGGTGCTGGTCCCCCTCACGGTCAAGTGAGTAATGGCCAGCCGGCACTCTCGCCTAGAGTTGTCCACCCTGCACAAAGTGCTCCACCCTCTTCTGGTCCTATTCCAGGAGGGGGGCCATATGATGCCTATGGACAAGCTGTTCAGGATCCGAACGCGCAAGGTCCACTCTTTTATTACGATTCTACTGGTCAATACCTTCAACTTTCTCAACCCTTGCCTACTCAACCTTTCGTTGAGGTTTCGGTACCATTATCCATTGCTTGGGACCCTAGTACCAACTCTTTCCATGGAGGCCAAGCAATGCCTGCACAGCTTCAAGGACCGCCTAACCAAGGCCAACCACCTTATGTGCAAGCCCCCCAAGGGCAGCAATATTATGGCCAGTCTTACCCAGGACAATCTAGGGGTCCACAAGGACAACCCTATCAGGGACAACCTTCAGCCGCTGGTGGTCCATCGTTTACTTATCTGAGTCAACCTTCTGGTTATCTGGGGCAACCTGGTACCCAGCAAGGTTTCCCATCTGGACAACCAGGACAACCTTACATCCAACAAGGCCAACCTGGTATCCAACAGGATTACCCCTCTGGACAAGCTGGACAAACTTATATTCCTCAAGGTCAACCGGCAGTCCAACAGGGGTATCCTTCTGGGCAAGGGGGGAAACCTTACGTACAGCAGGGCCAACCCACTGCTCAGCCTAGTCATCCTTCTGGGCAAGCGGGCCAGCTTTCTGCACAGCAAGGCCAACCCACTGCCCAGCTTAGTCATCCTTCTGGACAGGCTGGCCAACCTCAAGGTCAACCGGCCGTCCAGCCCACTCAACCATCTATCCCGCAAGGACAACCCTCGGTTGCCCAAGGACAACCTGGTACCCAGCAAGCTCATCCTTCTGGGCAAACGGGTTCATCCCAAACCCAACCAGGATAACCTTCCGGCCAGATGGTCCAAGCTCAACCTGTTCAAGGACATCCTTCTGGGCCCCAAACTCAAATTGGTTATCAAATGCAAGGTGGGTCATGACCCCAACATTCTTACCAAGTGCAGCCTTCTTATCAGGCTCAGTATGGAGCTCAGCAAACGTATGGCTACCAGCAACCCCAGGGGCAAACTCAGTTTACCCCTTATCAAAATTATCAACAGATGCAGGTCACTCCTTACCAGAATTATCAGCAGCCGTACGTTGCACCTGCAGGTCAAGTTGCTAATCCATGGGGTGCTGGGGGGTAGACCCAGGGTCAACTGTCTGCATATGGACAGAATCCTTATGGATAGAATCCGTATGGACAGAACCCCTATGGACAAAATCCCTATGGGCAGAACCCTTATGGGCCAGGCCCATCCGGACAAAGTCCGTGGGGGCAACCACCACCTGGTTGGAACCCTGGTACTACCTCTCTTCCACAGCCACAAATGTCCTTTAATCCTCAGTTGCCCTTCTTAGCGACGTTGGAACTTCCAGATGTGTCCAAGTTAACGAATGATCCCATCCTTCATAATCCATATTGGCCACCAGTTCCAACTAAGATACCCGGTGATTGCCCGAAATTCGATGGCAAAGCTGGTGAGGACCCTCAAGCCCATGTCATGACCTATCACCTTTGGTGCTCATCCAACTCATGGCTTGATGACTCCATCCGACTTCGCCTCTTCCAAAGGACTCTCACCGGCTCGGCCTCTAAGTGGTATATTGAGTTGAATCGCGGAACATTTCAAGATTTCAACTCGCTGGCTATGGCATTCCTAACTCATTTTCAGTTACCCATTCGGTATGAGACAGGGACACATCTCCTTACGTCTCTCAAACAGGACACGGCCACGCATATATCTAATCATATACATGAATGGAGACGACGTCGTCGCTTGATCAAATTTTGGATTCCTGATCAGCTCCTGACTGATTGGTTCACGACTTCCTTTGTCCCCGCAATTGCACGAGACATCGCCATGGGAGCTTGTGTAACTGAAGAGCAAGCTATCGCGCGTGCTCAGTACCTTGACTTGGTATATTCTCAGTCAGGTACTTTATATGATTATTTTCCAGACGCGCCAAGACCCGGAACATCCAAATCTCCCCCAAAACCATCTGTTGACGGAGTTATTGGCTCTGTAAACGCATCTTCAAAGAAATCACCCGCGAACCCTGGGAAGCAAAAACAAAATGCTTCTAATGGAAATGCTTCTCAGGGTCAGTCTAATTCTGGAAGTACCTCCGAGGTTAATGCCATTCAGTCCACCACGGCGGATAAATCCTCGAAAGGGAAAAAGAAAGGGAAAGCCAAGAATAAATCCGAATAGCCCAAATAGGACTCCCCTAAACCTCCACTGGAGGAAGGAGCCAAACGTAAACCTAAGTATCCTTGTCTTATTTGTGATGAGGATCACTACACTAAAGACTGCCCTAGGCGGTCCGAAGTTAGTAGATTATTGAAAGGTGCTCCTGGGACTCCCGCTGTGCTTAAAGAACCTTTCCCTTCTCAGCAAACTCAAATGGTGGCAGATCCATCGCAACCCTCTTCTTCATTCGGCTCTCAAGTCTTCATGGCTGGGACGATTCCCATCCATGTCACTACTCGAGCGAAAGAATATCCATCTCATGCCGGGAAAGAGCCGGAGGTCCCCTCCAGTGCTCCTCCGTCCAGTTCTGGTCCACTCCACATCGAACGACCCAGCACTGAGACGACGATCCGACCCCCTCCAAAAGGTGTACTCCGGAAGTCTTCTTACAACCCGAATGCTCGTGCTGCTCAGCACTACAGCATTGTTGAGGACTTAGCCCAGGCTCCGTCTGCTATGTCCGCTCTAGAAGTCCTCCAGAGCTGCCCCTCCCAGAGGAAGTCCTTGCTATCGGCCATCGGTGGCATAGACCCGGCTGACTCGGATCTGATTTCTTTTGATCTCGAGGGCTATACACCGATACTGCCTCACCAAATCGATTTCCTTATACCGGTCATCATCAATGGTAAAACGATTCATCGTACAGTCATTGATGAAGGTGCCTCAACTTGCATCATGTTTGTTGCTTGCTGGAAAGCTATTGTTTCTCCAACATTGAGCCAGTCTCCTACGACATTAGAAGCCTTTGATGGAAGAGAGTCCCATCCTTACGGTATCCTCCAACGCTTGCCCATCTCCTTGGAAGGGAAGACGGTAGAAGTGGAAGTCGAAGTTGTCGATGCTAATCTTACCTACAACCTTCTCCTCGAACGTAGCTGGACATACTCCATGCAAGCCGTAGCTTCCTCCCTTTTCCATGTCATTCGTTTCCCTCATCAAGGGAAGATTTTCACGGTGGACCGGCTCTCCTTCTTCGCCTCTTCTTCCGAAGGTAATGTGCCGTTCGTGGAGCATACCTCTAAATCATTTGAGAGTGTGGGAGCCGAACTCTTTAAGGATCTCGCTCTTATGGTTGTCTTTCCCCTTCCACCTCCGAATCTCGCCCCTATTAACATGATTTCCGTGCATTCTGATCCGTGGGTTCTTCCTCCCGCTAATCAGATAGACTCCTGGGGCGATATGATGTCGTTGAGTCCCGCCGAGCTCAACTACGTCGAAATCATTGCTGCATTGGCTCCCCCTCCCGAACCTGCTCTTCCGAGCGGTGTTCCCGACTCATATGTTCACTTCCCTTGGCTTGGAGATGATGCTACTTCGGATCCATTAAAGGAAATATTTCCTTCCGATGAAGCCATCATAGAGACCATGTCTCTTGAAGAGCTCCCTTGGTCAGATCATCACCACTGCTCTTCTTTTCTCCCTACCCATTAGGAAATGATCGCATGTCTCGAACGGTTTGCTTCGTGTATTCCATCCTCGCCCCTTCAAACGCCTATTCAAATTTACCAAGTATCTTCTGAGGGCAATATGGGAAACATTACGCAAACCCAACCCATCGACATCTCTGTGAAACCATGGATTGTCGAGCACATTCATATTGGAGTCACTTGCGCTCCAGAGGAAGTTCAACTCTACACTGATTATTTCGCGAATTTCGTGATGTCTTTGCTTGGTCCTATGAAGAGATGCCTGGCATCGACCCTAGTATAGTGGTGCACGAGATACCTACGTATCCAGGTGCTAAGCCTGTTCGTCAGCGCCTACGCCCTGTGCACCCCCAAAAGGCCGCAACCATCAAAGCAGAAGTCGAAAAGCTTCTCAAGGATGGTTTCATTTATCCCATTCCACTAACGGATTGGGTTTCTAATATAGTTCCTGTGAACAAAAAGCAGGGCATTATTCGAGTCTGTGTTGATTACCGTGATATCAATCGCGCCTGTCCTAAGGATAACTTCCCTACACCCTTCATCGATCAGCTTATTGATGAATGTGCAGGAAGCGAAATTTACTCGTTTATGGACGGTTTTTCTGGATACAACCAGATCAATATTGCGCCCGCTGATCAACATAAGACCGCTTTTATCTGTCCTTGGGGCACTTTTGCCTATAAGAAGCTCCCTTTCGATTTAAAGCATGTCAGCGCTACCTTCCAACGTGCAATGTCCTATGCCTTTCATGACATTCGTCACATTGTACAGCCGTACCTGGATGATCTCCCAGCTCATTCAGTCAAGCATCAGGACCATCCTTCCCATCTTCGCGAAATCTTTCTCCGCTGTCGACACTACCATATTCGGCTCAATCCTCATAAATGTGTCTTCTGCGTTGAATCAGGCCAACTACTCGGGTTTATCGTCTCCCGAGAAGGCATCCGTTTGGATCCCCTCAAAGTTGAGGCCATTCTCAATCTTCCTCCCCCTGCCTCTTTGCAGCAATTGCAGAGCTTGCAGGGCAAAGCAAATTTTCTTAGACGATTCATTCCGAATTATGCCGAGGTGGCTAAGGGTTTCACACGATTACTGAAGCAGGACACACCCTTTCATTGGGATGCTACCGCCCAGGAGTCTTTTGAGCGTCTCAAGGGTCTCCTTGTCTCTGCTCCATTATTGAGACCTCCGAACTACCAGCGTGATTATACTCTCTATCTGGCCGCCGCTGATACCACTATCGGCATGGTTCTAGTGCAGGATGATGATGACGGCAATGAGCATGTTATCTACTACCTCAGCCGCAACCTCCTGGATACGGAAACTCGCTACGCTTACGTTGAGAAGTTGGCATTGGCTGCTGTCTGCGCCGTCCAACGTTTCCGGCATTATATTCTGTTGCGCACCACGACCATGATTTCTGACTGCAACCCGATGACGTACATTTTGTCACGTCAGTTGCTGGGAGGCAAATACTCGAAGTGGATCGTAATCCTCCAAGAGTTTGACTTGGAATTTACTGCTGCCAAGTCTAAGAAGTCTCTGGTCTTTGCTAAGTTACTCTGTTCTTTGCCATCTCCTTCTGCACCCTCTCTTTCGGAGGATCATATCCTGGACGAAACTCTTTTCCTTATCAGCACCCTCGATCCCTGGTACGGGGATATTATTGTTTATTTACAAACGTCCTCTTTCCGCCCCGCTGTATCTAAAGATTCTCGGCGACGGATCCGCCATCAATCTCAACCCTATCGGATCATAGGGGACACCCTGTACCGTCTCAGCGTTGACTCCGTTCTTCGCCGATGTCTTACCCTCGAGGAGGCTGAGAAAGTCCTGAATGACTGCAACTCTAGCGCCTGTGGTGGCCATATGTCCGGATATGCCACTGCTCAAAAAATCCTTCGAGTTGGCTATTTCTGGCCCTCCATCTTTAAGGATTGCATTCTTGCTGTCCGCTCATGTCATGCATGCCAGATATACCAGCGGAAGATGCGTGCGCCACCGGCCCCGCTGCACCCTGTAGTGACCGTAGGCCCTTTTGCAAAATGGGGCATTGATTATACAACCTGTAAGCCTCGCTCGGCCAGGGGGCATGGGTTTATTATCGTTGCCGTCGATTACTTTACAAAATGGGCCGAGGCGATGCCCACATTAACTGAAGACGGTCATACAACGACGCTGTTTTTGTTCAATCATGTTATTACACGGTTCAGAGTTCCACAGGCCATCGTCACAGATCACGGAAAGCATTTCCGTAATCACATGATGACTGAATTGACAACCCAACTAGGCTTACGACATGATAGTTCGACCCCGTACTATCCTCAGTCTAACGGCCAGGTTGAAGCCGTGAACAAGATTTTGGTTACAATGCTTCAACGTACTGTTGACATGCATAAGTCTAATTGGCATCTGATGTTGTTTCCCGCCTTATGGGCCTACCGGACCTCTGTGAAGGATGCCACCGGTTTCACTCCATTTCAGCTAGTTTATGGACTGGAGGCTACCCTTCCCATAGAATGTGAAATTCCTTCGTTGAAAATAGCCGTCGAGTTGCTTCCCAACACTACTCCGGTAGAGGAATGGCTTCTTTATCTAGAACGGTTAGGCGAGACCCGTCGTTTAGCCTCCCTAGCCATCAAAGCTCAAAAGAAGAGAGTCAAAACTCATTTTGACCATACGATTCATCCTCGTTCCTTTGTTGAGGGAGACCTTGTCCTGCTATACGACCAAGCAAATGACAAGCTGGGGGCAGGCAAGCTCGAGCCCATATGGCTAGGCCCTTACATTGTAAAGAGAGTATTGCAAAAAGGGGTGTACGAGCTAGTTGACTACGAAGGTAATCCTCTTGATAAGCCCCGCAATGGGCTGTACTTGAAAAAGTACTATGCATGATTCATGCGCTTCGATTTGTACATGCGTGTGTGTGTGTGTGTGTGAGTTTTCATGTTTTTGGTTTGGTGTGAAAGCGTGATTGCCCCTTATTGTGTCTTTTTGCTTCTTGTGCAGATGTCGAGTGCACCTTACATTGGTTTCGCTGATGGTGCCTGCCGCACCACTCGTAATTTTTCCTCTGCGGCGTGGGTGATCTACGATCCTCACGGTGAGTTGATAGATCTTCAAGGTGTTTGTTTAGGCTGTACTACAAACAATGTTGCTGAATATAGCGTTGTTATTGAATTATTAGCCGAGGCAATTAATCTCGGTATTCGTACATTGCTTGTTAACCTAGACTCTCAACTTGTCGTCCATCAGCTCAACGGGCGATATTCCGTCAGAGACCGTCACATTTTAAGGTTGTACTTACATGTTAAATTGTTAGAAAGGAATTTTGACTTTATCACATATCAACATATTCCACGACGATTAAACACATTATCTGATGCATTGGCCAATCATGTATTAGATAGACATTTGCGTAATTTATAATCAAAACATTATACAAGCAAGCACATAAAAGCACAATAATAAACCATAGGCATATGTATATATATGTGTGTGTCATAATGTTTGCACCGCGTGTGTTACAAAACCCAAAAAATAATACATGTTCATCCTGATACGTCCTCGGACAACATGTCCCTCAAAAAATATGCATGAAAGAAGCCTAGGAGTCTATTCGTGGTGGTGCTCATGATAGCACGTCACCGCGCGCACCAAGCGTCTCAACAGACAATGGATGCGGGTCGGCACCCCCACTGTGTGCCTCTGGTATGCAAAGGGCACATCCGCCAATCTAGCGTATCCTGGAATCCCTTGGGTAAGTCCCTCGAGATTCTGCACCAGCTCTTCCCCCACGGCTCCCCTTGCCTGAGGGTCAGCTGCAGGTTGGTCCCTCCGCGCTATAGGAGACAAGCTGGCTGGTCGCTCTGGGCCCACATCTGCATATACATACAGTTGTCATCAGAACATGCATGTATTGACAAAAAAAATGAAAATACATAAAATACCAAAAAGAGAAGATCATACCTAACTCGTCTTCCCACTCCTCCCCCTCTGGCAGTGGGAGGTCTGGGTCCCCCATGAAGTTGGTTCCCGCGTATGGCCAATCCTCTACCACGATTAGCTGACGGCGAAGCCATATGAAGAACTCGGGCCTCCATGACATCTGTTGGCCCCCTCCTCCTCTGGGCATCAATGCTGCCCAGCGAGCCATCCTAGGCTCTCGTGGCAATGGGTCCGCCACTACAGCTCCCTGGTACTGAAAAAGTGGCAATCGTTCCAAGAAGAACAACACCACAATCGAGCCATACCCGAACTATTTCACTCCCCCACGCTTACACTTTGTAAGTTGCCTTTTGATATTTGTAGTCACCGCTGTAGCCCAGTCAAAAATGGTGGGGCTAAGGCATTCTGTCGCTAGTAACAGATGATTCTTGCTTGCCTCATGGGGTGCCTGTACCCCAGCTGCACGCGTGATAGTGAACAGTATCACTCTAAGAGCCAAGTCATGGATGGTGGCGATATCCACCTTAGCACTGTTTTTCCCAAATTGTGCCTCTGGGCACACATGAGCCTTCACTTCACCTATCTTCTCCCCGGAAGGCCTGCTTCCAGTCAAAATGGGGCTCGCCCCTCTCTGTGACAGCCCAGTAATGAAGTACACATTAGATACATCCAGCTCTAAGGTCTGATCCCGTAAGCGGAATACTTGGTCATCAACATCCCAAGCATCCACTATGAACTGTAATAGCTCCGGTTGAGCTCGCAGATAAGAGGTGAGGAAGAACTTTTTGAGACCACAGTCTCTCAAAGCATTCATACATCCCTCATCCGCTATGGCCAAGGCATCTACGGCATCATGCTCCCTTTCTTTCCATTCCACCACCATTTTTGCTTGTTTCCTGCACCCACAAGGATGAATACATCATTAATGAAACCCTGGTAGGCTTACAAACTGGACAAATTTAAAAAATGATGGGTAAATTCAAATAAAAAGTTAGGTCGCGCGGTTGGCGCGACTGTTTCTAAAACAGTCACGCCAATAGCGCGGCACCTTTGGGTAAATCACCCCATTGGCGCGGACCCGTGCCGGATACCCGCGCCAATGGGGCGCAACCCTAAATTTTAAAATCCCCCTTGCGGAGGCTCAATCAAGGAACAAAATGCATAAAACAAGTATGGAAATGGAGCTAAAGGAAGCGCCTCTTACCTGGAACTAGCGGAATTTCAAATGGTTGCCCAGATTGGCGGTAATCGTTGTTCGAAGTTTGCTCCCCAAATGGACCACCACCACTATGCAAGAGGTAAAAAGTAAAAGTAATTTTGTTTTTTACATTTTCACCATATTTATAGACTTTTTGACTTGTAATTAGGGTTAAAGAGTTGTTTTTTGAATATTTTAATATATTTTTGGTCAAAAATGGATTTTACGCTTGCTTTTGGTGCTATGACAGGTCCTTTTTTCAACTTCAATGGTGAAACGAGTTGTATTTTATACTTTTTCGGACTTGGTAAATACACGAAAAAGTCACTATGGAGTCATCTTTCAGCTCTTTTCTGACTCGCTAAAAATGAAAAGATTGTCGAGTTTCCCCTCTTGACTCGTTAAACATAAATAAGAGGCGGTCGTCTTTAAACCCTTTTCCGACCATGTAAAAACGAAAAGATCGTCGGACCCTTGTCGTTTCAGGTTCGTTAATGGTTACGAAACGACGTGATGTTGATCGCTTTTTTACTTTTTCAGATCGATATCACTACTCATGAAAAGTACTCCTCGATCGTAATGGTCAGGCGGTTCTTTCGAGCATTGTTTTATAATTTTTCGGGCTCGAGAGACACAACTTTACGAAAAAGGACCCCCCTGGAGTTTACTTTTCTGCTATCTTTTCAGACTCTCTAAACAGGAAAAGACGCCGAGTTCTTCCTTTGTCAGACTCCTTAAAACTTAATGACATCGGATTCCGTTGTAATGACGCCCACAAGCATATGCTATCCCCGTCAAGCTTGTTAAAAATAACTGGGGTACTCGCCAGCAATGGTGGGGAAAATGGATCCATAATCATTGTCGTGTCGGCAGTATGTTGCTCTTGAACATGGCACTAGTTTGCATTCGTTTCTGGATGGGAAAATCTCGTCTTGTTTCACATTAGCTTCCATGGGTTTGGGTGATCGTATTTGACCTCTCATCTGCTCATTGCCTTGTCACCATGACCTCTGCTCATTTGATGTCAAATACTGCCAAGTCCACTATCGTGCTGCCGATATGTTCAAGAGAAGTTGACCTCTGCAGAATTACAACCTCCCTCTGATACCTCACATAATTCTGAATCACCACAACATCTTTCCTCTGTCTCGTGTCAATGATGTGGGAAGCATTATGGCCCACCTTTGATCAAGGTCACTTCCTGTCGACTTCAACTCATTATCCAGGAAGCTGATCTAGAGACTCCCTTCGGTGCCTTGGAGCCTGCATGCCTCAATGGCAGGTTCTTCGTGTTCAACGAGAGGTTTTCATCATTGGCCTCCGATCGAATGATTCTACGGGTGTTCAATGCCAGCTCATTGATTCACACGCCGTAGATTGTACCTATAGTACCTTGAGGGTCATTGTCATTATTGGTGGTACCTCTCGCGTCTGTTAACAGTTTTCATCATTGACTGGTAATCAGACGATGTTCATGCATGTTCGACTTCAACTCATGTATTTGCATGCTTGAACTTGTACTCTGTTCGGGTCGAGATGGAGTGCAAGACCCTGGATTTTGTCTATTGGGATCCAGGCTGCAATTTGTGGCTTATTATGATCATTACATGACTCATTCACTGGATGGCTGCGACCATGCCTGAGTCTATTTATCGATCCTCTCTGGATGGCTGCGTCCATACCTTGGATCTAGATCGTTATGTACTCTATTATGGATGGCTGCGCCCATACCACATACATCATGTACTTGAGCTATCAGTTGTACTTCTTTACGCAGGTTCTCCGGCGGCCGTGTTTTCAGTCACGCATGTTCTTGTAAAGAATTTCACCCCTCTCTCTCTCGGGCCTCATGCTTTAGGGGGCATCTGTTACACAGCAATTTGTCACCGTTTGTCACCGTCCCTTTTACCCCTCACCCATCCACTGGAGGACTCATTCTGGGACCTGTGAGAAGTGACATGACCTGAAACCACTTGCATCATATTCCTCTAAGTATGAGCTTCATTTGCCCTGAAGACATCTCCTGCAAAATCTCCATGAAAACAGCTCTTTTTGCATTAGCGCGGGTCCTCAGTTCACTGCCCGCGCCAATGAGGGAAATCCTCTAAAAAGGATGCGCTATTGGCGCTCTGTCTCATAGTCGCACTCGCTCCAACCGAATTGAGTAAAGTTTTCAACCACCAAACTCCCGAAGGTTCTCTTCAACCCATTCACCAACTGAATCTATGTTGAGCTAGGATGGTTTGGCTTCGAATCTCCATAGAAGGGAAAGTGGTTTGCCACCTTTCATGGAAGTTTCCAAGTGATAAAGCCAATCCCATGAATAATGTGGTTGATCCTATCTCTTTCCTCTCTATCTATAAAAGCTTGCTTTTATGCCTTGAGCAAGCTAGTTAGAGTTACAGTAGTTCTGGTCCCAGCATAGTGATAGAGAGTTTGAAGCTGCAAGAGCCTTCTTTGCACCTATAAGGCCAAATCTAAGTAAGGAGTTTATTGTCACCCAAAGAGAGAGAGGCTTGTTCCTCATCCCAACAAGCTTTGTAAGACTTGTGTAGCTGACTACCCAGCCAAAGGAGGATTTGACGTCAGAACAATGGTTGTATTCTTCTTTGTTACTTATTAATAATAGATGACTATCATTATGGTTCCACTCTCATTGTCTTATGTTTGATGTTGAGTTATATATTTTCTGACTGATATATAATTGCATCTACTAGATTTTATGCTTGTTTTCGTGTTGTTCTTTGCATGTGTAGGTGTCCAATCACGGAGATCGTGGGGATTGTGACCGGCCAAGGCAAAGGAACGAGGGCGACACCTCTTCTACGAACACTAGCGTTGGAATCCAAGTAGGTTCTCACCATCTACTTTGTATTTGCAATTAGGAACTTGCGTGATAGAATTGTGTGATTTTTGCTAGACCCGGTCTGGGCTAGTAGGGATCATCTCTGTCCGCAGAGAAGATTTACCTTCACAAAAGCGCTGATTTTGGTATTCCCTAATTGGAAAAAGGAGTTTCATGTACATGTGGATGCCTCTTGCATTGCATTGGGTGCAGTGCTAACATAGGTCGGGGAAGGAGAAATGGACCATCCTATAGCCAGTGATCGAAGGCTGAGAAGAATTATTCAATGAATAAGCACAAAGGATTGGCCATGGTGTATGCACTGCAAAAATTCATGCATTATCTATTACGATGGCACTTTAAGATGTACACAAATCATTCTTCCTTGAAATACTTGGTCAATAAGCTTGTGTTAGACGGCAAGATCTGTAGATGGTTGCTACTATTTCATGAGTATGAATTTGAAGTCATTGTGAAGCCAGGGAGGTTAAATGCGGGACCTGACCATCTGTCGCGGATCGAAATAGGAGAGGAGCCTAATAATCTGGAGGAAGGGTTGCCAGATGCGCATCTCTTTGCGGTGTGTGTAGCAGATGACCATTTTGCAGACATTATTCACTTCTTGACTACGAGGATGGCTCTGAAAGGCTATACAAGTCACCAAAAGAAGGAATTAGTAGTGCGTGCGACCGATTTTTCAGTCATTGCGGGACATTTGTATAAAATGGGGGCTGATGAAATATTGCAAAGATATGTGCTGGACTTTGAGCGGGATAGCATTCTCCCTGAAGCTCATGCAGGGGCTGCGAGAGGCCATTATGTAGGTAAGAGAACTGCGTAGAAGATTTTGCGTGCAGGTCTATGGTGGCCTACATTTCACAAGGATTCTAAAGCGTATTGTAGGGCGTGCGATGCATGTCAAAGAACTGGCAGACCATAGCGAAGAGATGAGTTACCATTACATCCTCAAGTATTTTTGTAGGAATTTGAGAAGTGGGTGATCTATTTGTTGGACCCATTCAGCCCCCGGGAAAGAAAATAGGTGCGCGCTATATTATCATCGCGAAAAAATATCTAACCAGATGGGTGGAAGCACAACCGGTTAAATATTGTACAAGAGCTACGCCAGCAAAGTTTTTGTTTGAGTATGTCTTAACCAGATTTAGTTGCCTGAAAGTGTTGATGAGTGACCGGGGTGCGTACTTTCTAAACGAAACAATCAGCATGTTGACTAAAGAATTCCAAGTCCACCATTAGAAGAGTACACCTTATCACCCACAGGCAAATGGAACTGTTGAAGCCTTTAATAAGATTTTGGAGAACACGCTGATGAAGATCTGCAACGTGCAACAAAATGACTGGGATGTGCATGTACCTAGAGTACTCTGGGTTTATAGGTCTACTTGTATGAAACTAACAGGGAAAACTTCATTCAAATTAGTATATGGGGTTGAAGCTATAATGCCAATGGAGTACATTGTGCCTAGTCTGCAGATAGCAACCCTGACAGATATGGAATGTTGCAAGGCCTTGGAGGAACGACTCGCAAAACTGATGGAGCTTGAAGAAGATAGATTTTTGTCAGGGTTCCATCAATAAGTACAGAAGGAGCGTGAAAAATCATGGCATGGTAGCCATATCAAACTTCCCACATTCGAGATAAATGATCTTGTCCTATTATATGATAGTAAATTCACTAAATTTTTGGGTAAATTCTAGATGCATTGATTAGGGCCATATATTGTCAAAGAAATTACCAATGGGCGCACAATTCAGCTTGCGAAGCTAAATGGGGAACCCTTCCCGGGAAGAGTGAATAGAAGTAGATGGAAATTGTATACAGGGGATCCTGCACAATGACTATATAGCAACGGGATAGTCTTAGTGCTCCAGGCAGTTGTAAGGGAGCACATGAATATAAACTACACTACCCAACCGGGAGGACAACGTAGTGAGCAGGCTACACAAAGACTGACGGAGCTGAAACCCAGGAAGCTACGCTCAAGAAGCTACGCCATGGGGAAAGGTGTCGTGCAACACAATAGGAAAGTGACGATTGGAATTAATGTTCATGACTTGATGGCCAGAAGACGGTTAAGTGGAGCGGGATGACGATATTTAAGGAAAAAATATTTGAAGATATGCTGCCAAAACAACATTTATTGTCATAAATTGGGGGGAATGGTCAGATTTGAATTCAAAACCCCCTACAAATTACGTGTGCTAGCCCAACAGAGAACACTTTGCGCTCTAAGAGTTGTTCGTGAATTTCGATGTCTGTTTCCTATGAGCCGAGCGTTTTGGGAAGAATTCTTGTCATGAGCAAATGACTGCCACCAACCCCGCCGAAGCCCTGAGTTTAGAAGTAGCTATGTTCGATGCACCAAGACCAGAAGTATCAAGTGTAGAGGCTATGCTAGCGGTGCCCACAGCATCGAGGTCGCCTAGGCCAAAACAAACCATGACAAAAGACAAACAACATGCAATGAAAGAAAAGCAACCCGTGACAAAGGAAATGCAGAAAAAGATGGTGCCAGTGCGCGAATACCCAAGGAAGCATACCGAAACATAGGCCAAACAGAAGAAAGACAAGCAGCCAGAGAGAGCACTGGACCTATACACAGAAGAATTCCAGGGAACATAGGATATTGATGCTGAAGGAGTGGGAACCTGAACAAGGATCCCTAAGTATATCCCTCTACGGAAGGGAAAAGAAAAGGTCACGAAGGACCCAGATGCCAAGAAGTTCACAGTATCCACGCCCCTGCTACCTGAGCAGGTCGTGGACCACGCTAAATTTCCACATCTGGCGATAGACAAATATATGCGAAAGGTTTATTATGAAGAAACAAGTGTTACAACAA
Organism: Pinus tabuliformis; assembly: GCA_031772625.1. NCBI lineage: Eukaryota > Viridiplantae > Streptophyta > Pinopsida > Pinales > Pinaceae > Pinus > Pinus tabuliformis. The sequence continues at coordinate 218,445,957 of CM062818.1, read as the reverse complement.
TAGAGACGTAGGAATGGTTTCGCAGTGTCAAGCAATCAGGGTTTCCCAATCTATTGTTGGTACCACACTATCACCACAACCCCAATAATATGATATGTGTGCACCAGCTCCTCACACTGTTGCATGATGGGTGTTTATGGCTAAGAGAGCATATCCCCATCACGGACATGCTAATTCACAGAATCACGCTACTGCCTTACGAGGGCCTAAACCCGGCTAAGGAGTTTGGAGGAAATACTAGGGAGAAATACCTTGCAGAAAGGATGAAGAGATATTACAACCTCCTCAAGAAGTCGCGAGGGTATTCCATTATTTCCATAATAGATCTATCAGTTCAATTGACTGCCCAGATTTTGGCAGGGAAGGTGATGCGAAAATGCCGCATGGATGAAGTTTCGGCGCCAGTGATTTCCCTTGCTACACACTGTGCGAAAGGGGTATAATTTAATTGGGCAAGATACCTTTGTCAGGAGTTCCTAGCAAACCATCGCGAAGCACAGGATGAAACTAAGTCATTTAACTACGCTTGGTTGTTGATATCAATTATGCTCATTGCATTGAGATTTCCAGAGGATAGCCAATTCCTCTGCTCGAGGAAGGATTGTTGGAGGCAGTGTAATTCGCTTCCTTATGGTCTACAAAGGATGTCGGCAGATTACAGAGACAAAAGTATTTTGGGTTCTTATGGAAATGGATATCTGTATGGAAATCAATCAGCGTCCGAGGTTGTCCCCAACCTTGTTGACGCAACTATCAGCCTACGTGGTGTTCAACGCTGGTTTCCACAGGATTTATATCCAAGCATGGAAGGATCCAGAGCAGAAATGGCACCAGTTTCCATATTTGATGACTGATACGAACATACAGGAGATTGTAGTGAAATGGCCTACAGAGTGGCATGCCCCGTCAGACTTAGATGTTGGACCAAGCATGGGTGTAGAAAGTTTTGTTGTGTAGAAAAGAAAGGAGGCTACGCGTACCCTGACAGAATAGAAAAATAAGGAAGCCACAAAAATGACTTGCGTGGATCAGGAACGCACTGCTAAGGAGCAGGCAGAAGATGAACAATGCGAGTCACAGAAAGGTGACAAGTCACCGTCACCAGAGACAGAGGAGGAAGAGATTTCAGGACAAGGTGATGGAGGTGATGAAGGGCAACACACCCCCTTCATTTTGAAAAGACGTGGCATGAAGCAGTAATGAGGAATGTGAAAGAAGCAAAAATATGATAGAACGTGGGTTGATCCCATGGTATTAATAAAGGGTGATCTCAATGATATCGAATATAAAAGTCAGGACACACAACAGAAGTGTTGCAACAGTTTGAGTAGCAATACATGCAGACATTGGGGGGCATTCAGAAGGGTTTGTGAGAGTTACAACTCCAAGAAACCAGAATCTAGGAAGATGTCGGGAAAGAAAGGGGCACACTAGTCACTATGGCACGAGGGACGAGTACAGTTGCAGAGATGGCTTGGCGGCAGGATATGAGAATCTTCCATTTCCCAGAAGGGTCACTCCATGCCAAAACAGATGAGCAACGCACACTACTTCACAAAGTCACAAACATGGGACTGAGCCTTGTTGCATTATCCCTTGAATCATTACATGCATTACTACAGGTGGTCGTGGAAGATCTCAGGATCAAAGAGCAGCGAGCACTTTCTACTGCATGTGAAATTAAATTTAATAATAAACAACAGTTTGCTGAAAATACGCAGTCTTTGAAGGAAAAGTAGGCACCACATGTGCATAGTTCATGTCTGGAGTCAGCAGTAGTGGAGGCATGTAAGACAGTGCCTAAACTTCACATCCCGAAAGATGCACAACCAGAAGCCAAAATCAGAAAACTAGCCACTGGTGTGCGTGAGGCCAAAGCAAAAGTTGGACGAGTCACGTTTGAGTTCAACATGAAGATTGCAGAGCTGTAGTTAAAGTTGCAGCCTACAACTCCACCTGAGGTCTAGGAGCAACACAAAGTTTCAATTCAGAAAGGCATGGCTACCCTGGATGCCACAACCACTGATTGTGTGTCATTGTTCGATCAGGCTATGGAGTTGTTGACCAATCTGTAGGGGGACCCGAACCTGCAGATATTGAACACAAAGATAAGGGAGAGGCAATGCCAATATGATGAGGTCAGGGTGACTGCGCGCACCTTAGCACCAACACAATGCCTTGCCAAATTACAGGAAGGAAAAATCTATTGGCATAAGTAGAGGAAGCACATAAGAAGGAGGCCTTGCTAAAGGCTAGGTTTCAGCCTTGGTTGGAGGAGGCTTATCAAGTTACAACTTCCATTTAGGATAAGCTGAAATGACTGCAACATACCTAACAAATGATGAGGCTAACAGTAGAAGCACCAGCCATGGAACATAGAGAAACATAGAGCATTGTCGATGCTGCAATGGTACAGCTAGAGTTGGGAGATCTTCACGGCAAGATCGCGACGCCAGTAGAGTGACTCGAGGGCGATTCACAATCTTTGTGTTGGGGCCCTATAGGGATGGGGTCCCATGGGTTAGTTTGGGGTTAAGATAACCCAATTTTTGGTACAATTTTGTAAATAATGTAAATTCTTCGCGATTTGTGGATGCAGAGCACGTAGATGAATAGGAGTCAAAGGGGCTTAGCCCCTTGTTTTATGTAAAGTTTGAGTCAGTTTTGAGATTCACCCATGGTCCGCGGACCATGGCATTGTATGAAAAAGACTATAAATAGGTGTGTCTTAGAGAGTCTAAGGCAGTGATAGAAAGGAGAAGTGGGTAAGATAGGAGAAGAAAGGCTCTGCAGCTAAGTGTGTGGAGGCCTAGGTAGAGTCTGCAGCTAAGTGCACGGACCCCTGAAGCTCTGTGCAAAGGGTAGTTTTAAGCCTGTAACCTTGAATTGAAGATCAATAAAGACAGTTTTATGAGAATTCTGCATATTTTTGTTTATCTCTATTAATGTTATATGTTGTCGATGAATGATGTGTTTTATGGAATATTGATTGAATGTTACATGATTCTCTTGAATAAGTGTTAATGATGTATGCAATGCATGCTTAAGTATTTTCGCGAAGACTTTGATGAATTATCTAATGTTTACTAATAACTTAAGTAAACCTACACGAACCCTAATTTAGGATTTCTCTCTGATGCATGTAAGTAGTCGATTTGATTGTTAGAGGTCTGCAAGGATTGATCGTAGACCTTCGTGAAGGTCTGGAGGCTGTTTTAATAGAGTGCAGCAACGAGCCCTAAGAGTTTATCGATCTACGTAAAGGCAGATCTGAGGCGCTAAAAGAAATCAGACTAGTCTTTGGATGCAGAAACTTGGTTCTTGCATCCCCCATACTGCTTCGAGTGAGACTGCAGCCTGTGCTACACAGGTTGTTGCCGAAAGGGCTAGTAGTGTAGGGTTTTGTTGGTTGGCACAACTAACTCTGAACCTAGGTTAGGACCCCTAAGCCAACAATTGTCATCAATGATAACACTATCTCCAACAAATTCCCATAAAAGGAATTCTTGGTTTACACATATTCCCATAAGTAAGGAATATGAAAAGTACTTATGGAGGAAGGATGCATGGTCTATTACGAGTCAATAAAATTAAATGAGCATGAGAAGAACTACATCACTCGTGACTTGGAGCTTGTAGTGATAATTTATAAACTAATTTAAAACTAAAAATGTGGAGGTACTGATTGTTTGGGAGGAAGTTTATGTTGATGTCAAACCATGGAGGGTTGAGATACTTGTCTGACGAGTGAAAGTTAAATGCTAGACAATCCAGATGGTTGGCATTGAGAAATGAGTTCAACTTTGAGTGATATGAATGGAAAGTGGCATCCACCCATGGTATTCATTCACCCATGGTATTTATCCACCCATGGTATTGTAAGTGGCATCTACCCATGGTATTATTCATGCATGTTATTTATCCACCCATGTTATTCATCCACACATGGATTTTACCCATGGTATTGTAAGTGGCATCCACCCATGGTATTCATCCACCCATGGTATTTTTCCACCCATGGGAATTACCCATAGTATTGTACGTGACATCTACCCATGGTATTCATTCACCCATGGTATTTACCCACTCATGGAATTTACTAGTGGCATTATAACTAAAACAGGCTATAAGTAACAAGTCACATTTTGTAAAAGGACATATTGTCCACCACAATGTAGCTTTTACAATTATTCTCTGTTTTAATAATAATAATAATAAAATGTGTTCCTTTGTTTACTACGTGTTCTCCTCTTTTCTTTTGGAATTTCAATTTCTTAGAGCTTTGGAGCCTCCCTTCAAGATTCAGATCATTGAGATAAATCACATTAAAGGAAAAGAAAATGAAGCAGCATATGCGCTTGGTAGAAGTATGCAAGCGGCTCACTGGGAAACCATTAGCACTTGTGAATCTAATATCAAAGAAAATATCAAGGAAGCATTGATACAAGACAAGCACTTTTCGCATGTGAAAGATCACTTGTAGAAGGAGCTAGAAGAGCCATGGAGTATGAACTAGACACTCATAGAGGATGGAATATTAACATTCAAGGATAGGTGGTATGTAACTTGTATGGGCAACTTGAAGAAGCTCATCTTGGACGAGTTTCACAAAAAAATATACTCAAGAAATCCTGGCTATTAGAAAATGATAACAGCCATAAAGAAAATCTATAGTGGTTTGGTATGAAAAGGGAAATTGTTGAATACATTGTCATGTGCTTATAATGTTAATAAGTCAAAGTGGAATGCAGACACCTAGTAGTATTTTGACAACCAATATCCATTCTTGAGTTGAAGTGGGAAGTCATATCTATGGGCTTCATGAAAGGATTGCCAAGAACATCGAAGCAACGTGATCACAGTATGGTGGTAGCCGATAAATTGACTAATGAAGCTCATTGCATAGTTCTCAAGTACACTCAAAAGGAAATTAAGATATCTCATATTTTCATGAAGGGAATATTCAAATTGCATGACATACCCAAGAAAACCATTTTAGACCATGATGCAAAATTTACTTCCAAATTTTGGAAGGCATTGTTTGCTGGTTTTGGGACCCAACTAGATTTTAGTGTAGAGTATCATCCTTAGAATGATGGAAATAAAATTTTAGAGAACGTGTTGAGGATGTATGCCATGCATCAACCAAAGGGTTTGGAATGATTCCCACCACTAGTTGAATTTTCCTACAACAATGGATACCAAGAGTCACTAAAGATAAGTGCTTTTGAGGTTTTGTATGGTAGAAATCTAATGCTTCTATTAGTTGGGATGACCTAATGAACAAGGTGGTTTCTATGCCAAACAGTTGAAGGAAATGGAGTAGTAAGTGCTCCATATTAGGAAAAATTTGAAGGAAACCTAGGGTAGGCAAAAGAGTTATGTGTTGGAAACAATGTTTAATACTAAGAGGGGGAGGGTGAATCAATATTAGGGATAATTTTAACTTTTAATGTCAATTCTTATTTTTCATTTCAGGATTGTATATCATTCATGTGAGCAACAACCATAAAAACATGTGCAACAAATGAAACCATCTCATAGACATATATAACAAAAGCATGAACAACAAACACATAGAGGATTTAACATGGAAACCCAAAGGGGAAAAAACACCAATCTTTTTTTTATGATGTAAATATGAGATCCTACTCTATTACATCAATTTGTTTGTGATTCATCACTAAAAAAAAGCACCAACTCCCTTAGATTGCTTGCTAGCACCCACTAGTGGGAAGCACCAACTTTCTTCTTCGTAGATACCTGGTCAACTTATGAGAAGCACCAACTAAAGCACCGACTTATTGTATTTGTTGCAAGCACTAACTTGCAGCTTCATGGATTTGTTGCAAGCACCAACTTGTAGAAGGCACCAACCTCCAAGCTCTCTTCAGACACCCACTAGATGGAAGCTTCAACTCCCTTTTTTGTAGGCTCCAACCCACACTCAATAAGGAAATCACTACTCACTATAATTGACAACCACTCTGCCTGATTTCAACTCTGTGTTCATAAAATTAGCTCTTTGATCTGGAACTCACTCTGCTTGATGTTATTCTATGCTCTCCACCAATTATCAACCCTCTATACTTCTTAGTGGCATACACTCATCCTTCTCCTCACTCTATTTCGACCCACTTTCAACAACTTATACTCAACCTTTTGTTCTCAACAATCATACTCTCCACACAATTTCAACCATCTTCAAATCAGACATTCTTGACCTTTCTCATCCACATTCTCATGCACACAAAGCTCTCCACTTAGCTCACAATAATGCCGCATACCCCCCACTTGCACAATTGCAATTCTCTGTTTTGTTCAACTATTACAATATATCTGATGTTGTAATTTTTATGCGTTACATTGCTCGAGTGTACTACAATATGGCTTACCATCATGTTCTATCTTGTTTCTCAATCACTGTAGCTGTCTTAGATAAGAGAATGGAATTTGGAGTGTTTTGTCATGCTAAGAATTAAATATCATTTTACCTACACACTCAAGGATTGCCTCAATTAAATTTTTCCTATTCAATTATTTGAACATTTGTGTGGATTTCTATGCTTATTAACTAAGGCTCATAGAGCTCAAAAATGTACCCCAACATGGCTCACTAAGCTATGTTCAAATATCCATTAATCCCAGGGATATTTTCTTGTTTATCTCTCTATGATGTAAGGGAAACTTAGGTATTACTAATTCTATTTGAACCAGGTTCTATTAACTCATTGCAAATCGTGGTCCTTGCAGCCTCCTTCCTCTTTTTTTCTAAACGAATCTATTAACTATAAATTTTCCATATTCATACTGTGTTGAACCCTTTTAATCTTCATCCCTTTAGTGTGGATGACTGTTATGGAACCAACTCACAAAAAGCTTGCTTGAGATGTAGCAGTAAAAATACCCAATCACCTACATCAAAACATTTTTCACTACATTGTTGATCTACCTGTTGTTTCATTCGATTTTGCACCAAAGTGGCGTTATCCTTTAAAAGTTGGAGAACTTGTTGTTGATGCTCGATGTGATCTTTCATTGCTTGAACCTTTTTCTTCTTGATATGTCCTTCTATCTTGAAAGTTTGAGGAGTGGTAATTCTTGCCAATGCTTTACAAGATATGGTCGGATTCATTTCTTCTTTCTCTAGAGTTGGGTCCCGGCGTATATCCTCTTCTTTTGATGTTTGTTGATCATTTTCTGCCTCCTCTTCATACTCTATGTAAAATAATTTCTTCTTAGCACACTTATGACCTTTACTGCATTTGCTATCACAATTGTAACAAATCCCTTTTTCTCTTTTTTTCTTCCAATTGTGTGGTGTAACCCTTGTAGGTTGTGGAAGGCTAGGAAAAACAACACTTCCATTATTATAGTTGTGAGGGGTAGACTTCTTTGTTGCCATAATTTTACTTTCCACTATGTAACAAAGCTCTTTTACTCTTTCCAATTGTTGTGGTGTTTCTATAAAGAAGGTGTTGCTCTTTGTATCCTCATAATGTGCTATCATTTCCTCTGTGAAAATTGACCACGTAACAAGTTGTTTGCCAGAACAAAGCCCTTTATACCATAAAAATTGATCTGGTTCTAAATATGAAGATGCAATACATACCTTTTGTAATAGTGGTACACCATGTAGATCAAAATATTTCTCCATCTATAGTATCCAATTTACCAGATCATTGCCATCAAACTTCCTCATATCGGCTTTTCTTGATTTTAGGAGCTCAATCTTGAAACAACTGTAACTTTGTACTTTCGGATATTTAAGTTATGATATTACGATCTGCAATGGCCCTCTATGTCCTCTTTCCAATGCCACTAGTCGGATCAAATTTAGATTCTCCAAGAAAGAGTTATGCACAATCTCCCAAGATGACCTGATTATATACCTTTTTAGAAGAGTGAACTTGTATGAAGTGCCACGTGTCACTGTTTTAACCTTCATGTCTAAAAAATATGCATTGGAAACTACATTCCATCCTCTTTCTGCAACTTCTTATGAAATTGCAATCTGATGCTCAAAACAAAAGTTATGACGATTTTACCAAGGTCACCTATTTAGAATGTAATTCAGGAGTTTGCAAAAAGACCAACTTCCTCAGCTCATATCTCTGCAAATATAGAACAAAAAGCTATGAAATTTAGATCCGAGGTTCAGCGTGATTTTGTCTCAAATGGGTTTTTTTTGTTTGCTTCTGAAACTTCGTAGAAAAAAAGCTATAGCGAAAATTCCATGATGACCTATTTGGAGCAGCGAAACCCTAGAATCCAAAGCTCTAATTCCAAATGTTATGGAACTAGCTCACAAAAAGATAGAAAAGATAGATGAACGCCTTAGAAATAAGCCTCTTCGAGGAGGCAACCTCCTTTACATTACACAAATGAACAATTCTTGGATGCTACAAATGACAAGACCTCCTTTCTATATATAGGAGTCTACGGAGTCATAATATAATCAAAGCCGACATAACAATAATAATGTAAGGGCTCAATAATAACAATAGTGGGCTTCTATGGGGCACAATAGTAACAATATGGGGACCACATGGGTACAAAAATATAATAAGGGGGCTGTAATAATAACAATAAGGGGTTACACTAGTAATATAGGGGCCTAACAATGACTAAGCTAAGCACCTATACCACGGGCAAATAACTACGACACTTAACTTTCTTGCCCATCAAAACTCCTACACCCTTTAGGAATTTTTTTCATGTGCCCGAGGAACTAGAACCACATGCTAACCAAAAAGAGTGCTTAACTCGCCATCGAAGGTCAAGAGTCAAGGGTCAAACCCAATTCTTTATTGTGTAAACAACACTTTCCCCCAAAATCTCTATGGCTCGACTATCCTTTAAAATTGAAAAACAATGTCAAATAGACCCCCTGGAGTAATCTTCAAGGCATCGCCACATCATCAAGCTGACATCATTCAAGCACCATGTTGACTTCATCAATTCCTATGTGGTGCCATGTGTCACTTAAATTTGGCTCACTTTTCCACCTAAAAATTCCAAATATACATGCCACATATTGACCTGTGATATGTCCATGCCATGCTAATGTCACCTTGCCACTGTGTCATGTCACCCAATTAGATCATGCCAAGTATCCAACTACAATTGGACCATGTTGTCATGTTTCCATGTCATCAGTACGGAGATAAGGGGTCTTGGACTTGGTTTTTCACAGAATTTTCGTTATTCCCTAAGCTACGAGTTGTTCTCCATAGATATCTGCTACACATTTGTCTGCACTAGGTCACAAATAGTTCAGGAGTTGGGGGTTGGGAGAGTCCACACCTTCACAATCTCATTTAACTTTCTTGAACAATTGATCTCCCAATTGGTATGAAGTCCTAACTAGGTCGAAGGCCTGACTAGACCAATGAACCCAAGTAAAGGGCCCCACATGGTCGAGGGTCAGGGGAATTTTCAATTCAGAATTTTATTACGTGGCTCGACCTTAGTCCAAAATCCGCCTAAGTCTAATTTTTTTTAACAAATAAAATTCTTGGAAAACAAAAGGTCTATGTGAAACTTGCATCCTGGAACTTCAAACTTTGACACTCTCTCTTGTGAACTTTGAATTTCCATAACTTTTGATTCTGTAGGTCTTTTTGAAAGACTCATACATCGTTTGAAATCTATTTCCAAGACTATCCAACTGTGCTACTTCTAATAACATCTATGATGATTTTCTTTAGTAGAAACACTCTCAAAACCTAAGCCACCTCACCAACATGGCTATAAGATATATAACTTCTTCAATTGACCTGCTTCTATGATGGTTCTCTACTAAATACTACAACAACTATAAGAAACCCCTTGAGCTTGACACTCCAAGCAACACCAATGCCATGTTAACCTAGTTAACATAAATGCTAGCCTAGTAGACATCAATGCCAACACATTTGATGCCATCAGCCAACCTTACAATGGCAATTGTCTAACATTACCCCCCTTTTGCATTAAAAGAAACACCTCATCATTGATGGGCACTCCTCATGCTACATTTAGCAAACACAATTTCATCCAATGAATGGTTGTCATTGAGATTTTTCTTCCCTGCATTAGCCACCAACAACATTTCTACCCTTTGACGTCAATGGAAAAGGGATACAAACTAATTTCTCTTCCCCTTTCAAATAATGTCTGAGGATGAGGATGCTAATGTGCATTATTTTTTGCAGACTTCTCTTCTCAAGGGTTGATATCTCTTTAATGAGGCACTTGAAGTCTACCATTCTGACTTAGCTATAAAAAACATAAAAAAAGACACCTAAAAAAATCAAACATTAGTTAAACATGTTCTTGTGTCTTCTTGTAATTGTTGTTTTCCTAGGAATTGGATATATATCATATGCTCCCCTAAACATATACTATCTCTTCTTTGTATGTTCATATAGTTTTGGACACCTGATGGATGTTGGCCCTCTTGTTCTCCCATGCATCTATGTATCAATCAAAACCACACATTGTACTGCTACTACTACAAATAACAACCAATATATATGGATTTTGGCTTACTCTTCCATTATAGATGTTGCTTAAGTTTCTGTGCTCACTCTTATTGAGCATCTTAACAATCAAATATTCTCCCACTAATATCATGCTACTCCATAAAAGCGACTGTTGCTTAAACAACACTAATTGTACCAAGAAATTGACACAAATTGAAAAGTGCACCAGACAAACTCTTATTATTTCTTCTAAAAAAGAGATTTCCATTTATACAAAAGGTTATTCCACTTGAACCAAATACTACCAATTGACATAACGATACCAAATGATAGTTAAGGAACATGTAAAGTTTGTACCAATTATGTTCACAAACTCACAATTGCTAGGCATAATAAAATTTACAACTTAAATGAAATAAAGGTATTTCATCCAAATGAAAACCTTTCATTTCCTAAGTAATCACTCCTTCTGAGGCCAAAGGACAATGCCTGATTCAACTAATAATGCAAATCCCCCTAGGGCTATGCTCTATTCTCTTCTATGATCTCTTTGCATTTTCCTTCTTGCTTATGCTTAGGTACTAGCCCTGTGGACTTGATTCAACTTCTGGGACTCCTTATCACTCCACACTTATGTTGCAAATCCTCTTCTACTCACAACAAAAAATGTTGTGTACTCCCCCTTGAAACATGTTGGCTACACTTTCCTTTCTCTTTCAATGCTGACACATTTGAAATAAGCAAATTCATTATTGTAATCAACAAGGGAACTCTATATTCATTCATTATGCTTGCATCTGACTTCTTTTGGATTCACTTGAAGCCATTCTCTTCTTTGTAATGAAGAGAAGCATAAGATCTACTCCCCCTGTGTAGGTTATATTCAACATCTTCATTAGTCGATTCCTGATACAAACATTACCTTCCATCTTTTCATTTAACATTGTTTAGGATTTATCTTGGCTACGTAAGACTAGAAGACACTTCTCCTTGCTTTCTTCTTTCTTACTCCATATCTTCTTGCTACCCTTTTGCTTTATCTGCAATGGAGAAATAAAGTGTTGCTACTTCCTTTGTTTTTTAGATGCTTACGCTTGATACATCCAATGCTTACAAAGGGGTCTGCCATGAGGGTAAGAGGATCATTCATCTTGATTTTATTTTGATTTATTTCCCCTCTTTTCAGCTTGTTGTCTTCACACAAAGCAATGAAGAAAAAATCATATTCCTCTACTCCTACATTTATTCTCGTCTTCAATAGTCGTGTTGTTACATTTTCATACATATTTTGAGAGGAATTTTTTGTCTTCTCATATATCGATCTTGCTACCTTGTGCCCAAAAATGCCACAATTGTAGCATTCAACATGACTTAGGAATGGGGAAAAGGATACTTAACGATACCTTTTCCTTGAGACTGTTGTCCCTAAACTGGAAATGACCTTTGTTGGTTCATCATTCACTCTTTGTGGACATTTGAATCGTTGCCTTTAGTTATTATTTGTTGTTGTTTAACATTATGTTGCTTCTTTTTCTTCTCTCACTATTTATGCTTTCCTCACTATTGTTGTTGTCCAAACTTCTTTTCCTTTATTGTTGTTGGGACCTTCAACTTCCTTTGCTTGGGTAGCTGACCCTTTAGCCTTTCCTTTCTTATATCTTGAATCTTCTTTGAATCCAAAACCAACCTTGATGAGAGGGGATCTTTACTTAACAAGCATCTCATCCAAGGCCTATGTGCTCTCATCAAGCTTCTAATATTGAGACAACTCTTTATTTTTCCTTTCTAGATCATGTTTCAATGAGACTAATTCAGTTTGTAGTCTCTCATAATAGGTTTATTTCTCATTAAGTTGATTGGTTAATATTTTATTTAATTTGTTGACCTCTCCTTGTTGAGCATTCAAAATAACAATTATTTTTAACAACTTATCATTATGAAGCTCATATTTGCGCATCTACTGCTTTTGTTTTTGGTTTGCCTCTACAAGCTCCTTAATCTCTTTTATTGCAGAAATGAGCTTCTTTTTGAAATAAATCTTTTGATATAAAAAAAACTTCTTCTCTGTCAGGGGTACTAACAAACCCACGACCAAGATCTATTTCACTTTCAACATTTTCTTCATCACTACCAGGGATATTCTCATTTTCTCCTATGGATGAAAACTCATGAGATCTCTCTTCATTCTCACCATGAGACATTCTTCCCTCTTCTTGAGAGGTATCTTCTTTTGCTATTTCTACTAAGGTAGGCCTATCTTCATCACTACTACTAGATGAACATTTATTCCTTTCTTTTGATAATGCACATGCACAACTAGGAGATAAATGACCTATTTCTTTGCATTCATCACAAAACAATATCATACATTCTAAGCTTCATGGTGTCTCATCCGAGTATTATTCTTCATCATCATTGGAGTGATGATCATTAACTTCCTCATTGGGAGAATTGTCTTCTATGTTTAGAGCATATTTCCTCTAGGATGCCTTCATCCTCTTTCTCCTTCTTTTCTTATCTCCAACAACAACATTTACAAGCTCTAGTTCACAGCTTGAGTAGCAAGGCTCTTCATCCTTCTCTTTAGCCTCATTGCTATCACCTACATCTATACAATGGAGCTTGTCCCACATTTCTCTAATAGACTTGCAATGACTCACTTTATTGGAGTCTGAATCTAATAGGTTGTGATATCCCTTAGCTTAATGATTTCATTGAATGTGCATAAGTTTAATTTTGATTTAGCATACTACATGAAAATATAGGCATTTAATTATCAACAATTTAGTTGATAATAATTATTTGTAAAAGTTATTGTTTAGAAAGTTGTAATTATGTTTTTATTTTATAAATAAAAAGCAAAACTGGGAAATTAATGGTTGAGTACAAATGGTTGAAAGAGGAAAAAGGCTACAATTAAACTATGGGAAATTATTATCCATCAACAAGTCCTAAGAATCTAGTTTGGGCGATTAGATTTAATTCTAAAATTGTGATACTGGACAATTAAATATTTCCTAGAAGATAGAGAGTTGTCTTCAAAAGTGAGAAACAAAAGCTCATTAATGAGAAGTTAACTTCTTGCCACCTATTGGTGAGGTGGAGGCAGTAAATAACCACCCAAAGAGTGGTAAATGGAAAATATTTTTTGTGATTTTACTTGATTTTGTCTCACAATTTTCTAAGAGCGGAATTGGAGAGATTGAAGAGTAGAAGGTATTAGATAGAAAAGAAATTGCAGACCTAGTTGCTCCGGGGTACCAACATTGGTTGTGTCAAGGTTGGGAGGAGCCAAGTACTTGACTCATAATTTCCGAGGAAAATTGTTCAAGTCGATGTTTCTAACTCTTGTATCCTTTTATTCGCATTCCAAATGTGAATTTGTTTACTCATTGTTATTTGGTTTAAGCAAGTGAAAGCTGAATGAAGGTAGATATATAACAACACTGAACCTGTAGTTAAAGGAAAACGTTACTGAGGAAGAACTGTGAGGCAGAGAGAAGACATTTAGATGATATTGTAAACATATATGAGTTTATTTTGAATAACACAAAACATAACATGTCAAATCTCATCTTTATTTATATTCAGACATACATACAATTCTCTATATTCATGAACTATGTTATTAAGGAGAAATTTGCAAGTGTGAAATTGAATCTCACATCCTAAGAGAAAAGCGAGAGAAAAAATCTACAATTTGAAAGCATATGTTTATATGGATACTACCATGATACAAAATCCTCAATGTAAAGACAAAAAAAATAAAAAATAAAAGACTCGAAAGAATTTCTTTTGTGAAATCTGGTCAATTTCCTATGGAAATAAATGGTGAAACGGTATATATATATATATATAACGTTAAAGAGACATCCATAACAAGGATTCTCTTTGAAAAAACATTAAACTGATATAATAAACCAAATACACAATTTTGAATGAGCAGAAAGATTGTTGTAAAACAATAGATCCTGTAGTTTGGGAAATTGTATATTATTTACAGGCGACCAAAAATAAAAAATAAATAAAAATAAAACTAACATAAGTGAAAATATTGTACTCACTGTCTCCACATATTTGTGTAACTCACCCTTTCTCAATGAGAAACCAAAGGGTTTGGAGGGTTTCCAATGTGGGGAAGGTACAATGTTGAAAATAAGAATTTAAAACCCAAATAAAACTTCATTGACTAGTAACGTTGTTGTATTAATGAGTTCTGCAGAAATTCGAGTAATAAATACTTGCTATAATAGGACATAAAGACAATATAAGTCACAACTTGGGTAATAATCTATAATAATTAAGAAATTTACGGATTGGGGTTTTATTCCAACAAGTGGAAAAATAATACCACCTTGCATGGCCACCGTGCTCTTCGCGGGAGTCTCCTTTGCATGAGAAAGAGAAGAAAATGGTTAAACGTATACCATAGAGGAACAAATATTTATATAAGCAACGATTAAAGATAAAAACAGAAAATGGAGCAAGCCTCAATAGTAAACACCTAGCACAGTCATAGTAAAACCATTATTGGTTACTATTGGTTAATAAATTTTAAATTTAATGTTCTAACAAATGGGGTGAGCATCCAATTCGGGGTGAACAAGAGAGAGTGTTTGTCTTACAAGTTAACAGGTTCACAGGTCATTGTACCTGAGTTGTTTTTTTTATTTTATTTTCTTAGTTATCAGCAGTTGGGATACGACAACGAGTTCTGTTTTAATATTCTGTTAAGATTTTTTTTTTAAAAGAAAAAAAAAAAAGAAAAGAAAACAAAAACTCTGTTTTTTTAATTAATTCCAGAATTCACTCACAGTAACTACTTGCAACCACTGACAATTTTTAAAACTGTTCAACAAATCATACAAAAAGAGAAGAACAAAACATTGTAAAGTTTGATTTCCATCATAGCAGAAGAGTAATAGAAAATATACAAGCAACTTTCGAAATCATGTGAATCCAATTTGCAACTAGATAAATTCTTTTCTGTTCCAAGATGTATTGAGTGCATTTCCAAACAAAAACAAGTATTGGCAAATTAAAATCTTTTAGCAGGCATTGAGAATATTAAAGACAACGAGACCGAGAGCGTGGAAGTGTTGTTACAGTCACACGGAGAGAACTACCGTAGAAGAGCCAACAAACCTCACAAACAACTACCTACAGTTCTGAAGAGCATCGAGCGTACAATAAAGTAAACACGTAGAGGGTTTCATAATCAGCATCACCAGATTACCAGCATGAAGACAACATCAAAGACCAGGTACCACATGAATTAACATGCCATTCTTTTCATTGCAAATATAGTTTGAAGGATAAATTACAGAAGTCCTTGAAATTCATTTACAGTCTAAATTAAGACCAACTCGTATTACAAATAGACAGAGAAACCTCGGTTCAAAATCCTGAAAATACATTGACTTTAAAAACCCCAAGTTACAAGCAAACTAAGCGACCTACTTATATTCTACAAGACCAAAATATGGACTAAGTGACTGATAGAGAGGCCAAAGCCTGAGACCAAGACTCAACAGTATCAAAAAATTACAAGCACGACAAGCATGGAAAGACCCTACCCAGTCTAGTGAGTTGCAAGAGGAGCTGAAGCCATAGTTTCTCACTCGCCATTCACCTGCAACCACCGCATACAGAGAATTAATAGCGGGAAGAAACAAAATCTCAGCCGAACGAAGAAAACAGGGTAAGGGTTTATCACTTACTAGAGAAAGGGTCAATGAATTGTAGGAGGAGAGGCCTCAACAGGCTGCGAACCGACAAGGAACCCTGCTCACAAGGAGCACCGACTGTCAGAACCAACAGGATAAGCATAGCAGACATTAAATCAACGAAAGAAAGCATACCTGAGTTAGTCGCGCGCCGAGGACGAGTACTGGGTCACCTTGTGGCCGCAACCTTGATGCACAGTGACCAGTGACAACTTAAACAACAAAACCACCGTACTAGGAATCAAACAAAATACAATAACAGTGTTGCCTGATACATTCAAGGGGAAGAAACCCTTCACTGTTCCATAGAAACCTCCTAGCAGAGTTGCAGAATTCCAAGAGACAAGCCCAAAACCCTCAGGTAGACTGGCAAATAAAACAACAAGCCATTGACAGTGACCAAACACTAGCAGAGCTCCGCCACTAAGCAAAGCCATGGCCGAAGAAACCAAGTAGAGCGTCACAGGAACAAAACCAACGAATCTCACAATTGAAAACCAGAGAGCAGACCCCTCTGCACAAAATGGAATGAAAGTCGAAATGACAGACCAAGTGAGAAGTTAGGGTTTCAAGCGCAGCGTGGCGGAGGACGGAACCCGAGGTAGAGACAGGTGTCTCCATCACAGTCAAACCGTATCAAGACATTAACCACAACAAAATATACAAACACAGTCGAAATCCACAAAATCATTTTATTAATAATTCTATTTAATCAAATCTTGTATCCGGACAAAGGACGAGGGCTGGTCCCATCAGGTTTCAATAACAAGTGAGGGTATATTTTCAACTCCAAGGAAACTTCTTTGAATTTTCCAAAAAGGAGAAGTTGGTTACGAACAAACTAAATAGATATATTTTGAAGTACCTAATGAAAAAAAGACCAGAACAATGTGCAAAAAATTATGAAAGTCAAGATATCCCATTATGGCATAGATATATTTAAAGTTGGAACCCTATGAATAGTTGGAAAAAAAATTGCAAAGTGAAAAGTAAAAGAGTTATGCATAGAAAACTCAGTATAACTTGGAAAACCAAGAAAGAGAAATAACAATAAAGCAAACTAGTTAATAAGAACCCTGCATCATTATCTACGAATTTTGACCCAAAAATTACAAACGAAAAGGACCCTTCCTGAGGTAAGGAACCATGGGACTTAAAACAATATGCAAACCCTACCATGCAACTCTAGTTGGTGTAAAAACGACCTAGAGTTTTAAAAATATAATGGATTCGCAGATAAAGAGAGAAATCTTGACAACGAGGGTAATAAAAAATCTTTACCTAGTATGAATAAACTAGAAGAATCCACTTCTAGTTTCTCCCAATAAAGAAATGTCAAATGCAGAGAAGAAATACATTAATATTTAGGAAATAATCATGTACACCTGAAAAGACACAATAAAAAAAATTAGTCTCGAACTCAAAACAATTTCAAACATGAATTCATTTAAAATTTGAAATAAACATTTTTTGTAAATGTCAACTTATATGAGCTTACCTATGTTTAAGTCGTTGACACATTTCGGGTCAAGACCTTATGCACTTAACAAAACATGAGGTTCAGTTGCCTCTATGTGACAAATGGAAGTAGTATACCAACAGGGCATATGGAAGTAGTATGCCAATAGAGGGAATTTTATAATCCACTTGTTGGCATTTTTTTGACAAAAATGATAGAGAATTGTTGAAAAACCCTAACTACATAGTGACATATCCAAAAAAAAGGTAATGGAGAAATGAATTGGCAAGAAATAAAACTAAGCTAAGTCATTAATCCATAAGCATCTAGAAGCATTATGTTATTACATGTAATTCAACTGAATAATACCACATTGAAAATAGAATTATGAACTCCATTACCATATATCTTGCTTAATTGACATAACCCAATAAAGACGAGAATGTAGAAATAAATCTAAATTTGCAGATGGTAATGAATTCAAACTGAAAATAATAGACACGAATTTCTTCTACTAAATTTTGGGAAAGGGAAAAAATGCAATAGAAACACATGTAATCATTTAAACACAATGAACACAATTTTCATTGGGGAACCCAACTAGGAAAACCCCCTCCTATATTTGTATTAAATCAAATGAGAACACTGATCTATTATAATGAAAAATTCAATCCTTAAAGCTCAACCTGCACTGCAATATTGATCTCCTCTTCCTGAGTTTGCTCTACCCAATTCTTAGGAAAAATAGACCTCGAACTTCCTCCTTTTTTTTTCCTCTGGAAAAATCATAAATATTTCATTGATGATCAGTTTTTACATGAGAGTCTGTTATTTACATGATATATTCAGTTTGCTGCTTGTTGCAATACCACGCAGGGTATGTTGTCAGTACACTTCAGTATGCTATTCGTTCTTTCAAAATATATAACCAAAAAACAGTATATGTCTGTAGAAAGCTGCTGTCAAAAAACATGTAAATGCTAATGTGCTATTTGCTGATCCAGGGTTGGATATCCTGGATCTATATATGGCCGATGGTAAAATTTATGCTCCTGTTGATTGATGACCTCCGTGATCTCCCATAATCCCCTGTCCATCAATGCAGCCTCCTTGGATAGTTTGTCGGCACCTTTGTTGTGTTCCCTGTAGATATGAGAGATAGATATATGGTTAAATGTTGATTTGAGTTCGAGTGCTTCATGTAAAATAGTGCTGAGAGAGACAAGTAGCTGTGCCATTTATCCAATTAATGATGATCTGAGAATCTCCAAAGATATTGATGCTAGTGCAATGGTGCCTCAATGCAAAGTGAAGAAGGTGGCGAAGGGTAATGAGCTCTGCATAGTTGTTTGTTCCGGCACCCAGTCCAGCTTTAATTCTGTAGTGATGGCTTTCATTTATATGAAGGATGAAACCTCCTCCATTGCTTTGTATATTAGCAGCGCCATCGAAGTATGCCCATGGCATGCTTGGGTCTATGGGGGGAGGCGGAACAGGTTGGCGGGATCGCGGAGGGGGAGGGTCGGGTAATTCTCTCAAGGCAGCTACAATGCTCGCCTCGAGCAAGGGCCAGAGGATTGGCTTATTTTCAAATATGACGTTGTTTCGTGCTTTCCAAATTGCCCAATTTACAATAATGGGCAGATTGATCGATTTTGTCCCTTTGTTATTCTTTTCCCATTCGATCCAAGCACTTACGATGTCCTGTCCAGCCCAATCTCCTGCAAAGTTTGTGTGAGGCCTGAGATTTCTCCACATGGTTATAGTAGCCCGACATTTCAGGAATAAATGATCTATTGATTCCGAGTCTTCCTTGTAGAGAACGCACCAGGTGGGACCGTGGATAGCTCTTTTCATGAGCTGATCTCCTGTGGGGATTTTGTTCCTCAGTATGCACCAGCTGAATAGCTTTGATCGAGGGGAGGCGGAGTATTTCCATATGCTCTGCCACCAGCTAGCATTAGCTTCAGGTTTCCTGTGCTCTATGAGCTGTATGTACCCATCCTTGGGTGTATATACTCCGTGATCTGCTCGGTGCCATACTAGTTCATCCGGGCCCTCTGAGATGCGTATGTGAGATTCCACTAAGGCCTCTCTGTATTCATCCCAGGTTGTATGCCATCTTCGTGGAAGATTTAATTGGTGTGCAGATTTCCATGCTTGATGGAAGATATCCGATCGATCAGGGTCAGCAATCTGAGATATTACCTTTATGTTTTGAGCTGAGAGATATGCTATAAGATCTTGTGGGAGAGTATGTCTGCCACCGCTTCCAGTCCAGGGATCAAGTCCAATTCTAGCACTGTTGCCTGCTCTGATGCGCCATACCAGGTTGTCTCTGATGAGGGGGAATGAGTGTAGGAGGGCCTTCCATATCGAGGATATGCCTGTTTTATCCTCGAACTTCCTCCTATTTACTTGTGCAATTCTTCCTCCTAAAAAATAGGGAAGCTCCTATTTCCTTGTGTAGATCCCAAGAGAATTAGCTCACCTTCTCTATGCAAATTCTGTACACTCACTAGTATACAATAATGGTTACAATTATGCATTTTTCCTCCACTCCACTGGGAAATTCGAATTGCATGCATGACTAGGGCTATTTTCAGTAAATTTACTAGTTAACTGAGAGATCAGTGAGTTAACAATTGTTACAACTACTCAACTGAACTCACATTGACTCTATTCTAGAGTAGAGCTCAAATAACCGACTTTCACTAAATATAACTCCACTAGATAACTAGGTCTTAGCAATCAACTCATGCACAACTCTACTTCTTGCCCGCAAACTCAAATTGGATGACTTAACTGAGTGATTTGGCCATGTCACTCTGACTAATTACAACTCAAGTCATCCTACTGAAGTGGAAATTCGAATTTCTCCATTTGACTAAGGCACAAATCAAATGAAGTATTTTCTTGCTACAATTTAACACTCCCTCTTAGAAAGAAAAGGATTATGAACAACCCCAATATTGCTCTTGTGGAACTCGAACTTGCCTCTTGACAAAACCTTTGTCAAGATGTCTACATCCTGCTCCTCTGTAGGAATGTACTGTAACATAACAATCCTCCTCTATACATAATCTCTCAAGTGATGGTCCCTGATGTCTATATTCTTGGACCTATCATGAAACACTAGATTTTCAAAGATTTTTATGCATCTCTGATTTTCACAGTGGATCAATGTAGGCTCCATCCACTAACTAAAGAGACCAACCGAGATCTTCCTCATCCAAATAGCCTCACATGTTGCTTTACTAGTAGCCATATACTCGACTTCTATTGAGTTGAGTGCTATAGATATTTGTTTCCTGTTGTACCAAGAAATTGTTGTTGACCCAACATTGAAGATTGTTATCAATGTGCTCTTCCAATATGAGGGAATCCTTGCCTAATATTCATCTATGAAGCCTCGGAGATTCACTCCATTAGTCTGCATGTACCATAAACCAAAATCTGATGTGCCTTTGAGATATCTTAGAACATGTTTTGTTTCTTTCTAGTGAATCTTGGTAGGCTCCACCATGAACTGACTAAGTTGGTTCACTATAAAACAAATATCAGGTATTATGTTCACCAAGTACATCAAGGAATCCACCAACTATCTCGAACCGCTCAGGATACTCAATGTGGATCTCTTCCTCAACCACTCCATTAAGGAAGGCATTCTTAACATCCATTTGGTGGATCCTCCACCCAAGCTATGTTGTTAATGAAAGTATGGTCCTGATAGATGAGTATAATGCCAAAGGGGAAATTGTCTCCTCATAATCAATCCCCTCCACCTATGAGAAGCCTTTGTCCACATATATGGCCATGTCATATCAACATTACCATCAATTGCATGTTTAACCTTATACACCCAACTAGAACCAATAACAGATGTGTCCTCAGGTCTAGGCACAACCTCACAAGAATAATTCTTCATGATGGAGTCATACTCCTCCATCATGGAACCTTCCCAAACCTGCTAGGAAACTGCCTCTTGAGAATAAGACAACTCAAAATATATCAATTTTTTTATGAGTGCCATATATCACTAGTAGAAAATGATGAAATTAGTGACTAGGTGACTAAAAACGTTAGTCACCGCAATTATTTCAAGCGAATTACTACTAAATTTGAGAAATTTTAAGTGACTAGACTAAAAATGACTAATTTAAATGACTAATTTAGTCTAGGGATAAAATATACGATTAGATAATAAGTGACTAAACTAAAAGTGACTAACTTAAATGACTAATTTAGTCTAGGATTAAAATATATGACTAGATAATAAGTGACAAAATTAATAATGATTAATGTAACTGACTATTATAGTCTAAGAATAAAAATATGACCAAATAACAAGTACAACAAGGATATGAATTAGTCATTTATGTTAGTAATTTTTTATTGTGTCACTCTAGAAATGGTAAATTACAATTTTGATACCGAAGTGTTACATTTCACTACATGGGTCTCTGAATCCATCTGCAGTGTTAAAATTTAGAGACAAAGGGGTCTCTAAATCCATATACAATGTTAAAATTATGATTACCCTTTTGTCTCTAAAGTTTAACACTACAGATGGATTTAGAGACCCCCTTAAAGGGGGTCTCTGAATCCATCTACAGTGTTAAAAGTTAGATATTAGATGGATTCAACGACCCCCTCAAAGGGGCCTATGAATCCATCTATAATGCTAAAATTATAACAATTTTATACAATATTATTGAGTATAAGTTTACAATATATAATAGTTTTACACTCCTTTTGGAAGGAGGAATAAGAAAGAGAGTTTGAAACTGATATTGAAGGGTTTTAAGAGTTAATAGGAATTTGTTCCTCACATCTTAGAGAGACAACACACTATTTGTTGTGGGGTTTTTGTGGTGTTGTTACATACCATGGTTGATTATTGCACTAGATTCATTGAGGCAATATTTATTGTACTAATTTGAATTCAAAGTATGTTGATTAATTTAAAACTTATCAATTAATATAAATGTAGATTACTCTAAAGCCATATTATTCTATACATAATTCTACAAACACGTGCAGGGGTTGCAAAGCAGAGCTCAGTTTCCAATCTTGCACCTAGGTAAAAGTTGGATTATTCTCCCCTTATAACAAATAGAGGAAACTCAATTAGCAAATAGTTGAATTATTTAAATTTAAATATAAAAAATGTATGTGCTTATGTATTTTTAGTTGATAATAATTAGCATATTCTTATTTATATTCCCTCATTTAAACTATATAATGTAAAAGAAAAGGTATTTCTAAATATTATGATCCCAAATATGAAGATGGACACTCAACCTAGTTTTTATTTTCAAGCCAACAAGTAGAAATTGTGGAATACCATTTAGTTTGGAAATTATCCCATCCCAAGTCTTAATTTTATCTTTCCTTCTTATTTGTTTGTCCAAATACATTATCCCACCAAAAAGATGCATGCCCTTTCAACTTTGTGAATATATGCTTCACTCTCTTGGGGTCCTCAATTTCTCAAACTCGAGGGATTTCTCCATCTTCCCAATCTAATAAATCATCTAGTCTTATCTCCCATGGGGCCTCTACTTTTCACTCTTCATTACTCACATCATGAATATCTACTGCAACCCCTCTTTTCTTAGCTTCCTCCATGGAATCCATTCTAGTTAACATGAACCTCAACATCTAGGGGATTTTATTTGTGGTTATGTTTCCCTCTACCCTATGCTTGTATTCCTAATTCCCTTATGTGCTCTTTTGCAATTCTCCTTGTTATAGCTCCACCAAACAAATTCCCTTTGATAACATTGTTCTTCAATTCATATGTGGGCCTCAAACCTACTTTGATACCAAAATAATGCAGCCTAAATTAGTATTTACATAGGCAACAATAATCATGGTTACAAATCCACTTCAAACATAACACATGATAAACAATTAAAAGCACACACAAAATTTTATATCCTAAACAAAATAAAAGATGACTTTACTCTTAGAAAGACATGGAACCCATGTCAAGACCCCTTAATTCTTCTTTTTAGCTAAACTAATTTCTTACACTCAACAATTCATTATAATTTACACTCTCAATAAATTTGAAAAAATATATATTTTACAACATTTTAAATTTCAACAAACTAATTTTTAATCAACCAATAACTTAAAAACTTTAATAATTATAAACAAATAAAATAATAAAAATCTCTATAAAATTTATAATAAAAAAAAATCCTAAAAAATTTAATATAAAACTACATATTTATCTATCCTTTAATACCAATCAACCAACTTTTATAAAAAATAAATATGATCACAAACACTCGCGCTATAAAAATTTTCCAGAACAAATTCAAATTTCCCTCAATAATCTACATCAATGAATTCATTTGATCTTAAGCATCTAAACCCTCAAAGACTTGGATAAACCCGACCAGAATAATACAATGAAATCCTCATATGATCATGTAAAATCCACCATTATTCCACAATGGCCTCGGAAAAGATGATGGAGGCCATGAATAGCAATGGAAAGGAGTTGGATAAGGATCCGACCGCTGGTTTTCCTCTGGTGATCGCGATGAATGAACAATGATGGAAAGGAGGTGGATTGGGATTCGACCGCTGGTTTTCCTCTGGTGATCACGATGAATTTCCTGAATGGTAGCAGAATCGACTAAGAAACCCTCTGTGGCATTGCCTTCGTCCAGCATGTGGGCGCTTAGAATCAACCATGGCTATGCTCCTTCATTCCCTTGCTTATCTCCCCCGGGACGCCCAGAGGAGGCTTCAGCCATGGCAGTTGATCCTCTACCTCGGCTCGTCTGACAAGGCTATCAATATCACCCTTACCACGGATCTAGGGTTGCAGCTCCTCCATGTCCACACAACCAGGGCCGAAGAGGTGGTCGATATTGTCATAGTCTTGTTGCACACGTACTTGTTGTTGAAACAGGGCTTTTCCAGCTCCAGTTGGCTTGGATCTCTTGAGCCCTATTTCCAAGGTACCCGTCGCCATGGTCTCATGCTCTAGATCACCAACTGACCAGCCTCAGCCTATGCTCTTACCACCAAGAGCTTGGATTGAGCTTGGCATCCAAGATTACAGTCCTCTATTAGGATTTCGAAGAGGTATGTGCTATTGATACCTCTATTGTATTTTTTAGAACACTTGCCTCTAAATAAATAATTTTTCAGGTCAACTCTCTAGTGGCATTTGAGAATTAATGAACCCAAAAAAACATTCTAGAACATCAATATTTTTTTGGCATTCAAATGTTGGATCTGTGTGCATTTCTGAAAATGCCTTAACAAACACTATCTTTAAATAAAGACTGCCCAAGGGTAATTTGCAATGACCTTCCATGATTTTTTTCGAAGGACGAGCCCTAACAAAACATTTCAAGCCATGGAGCATTTCTTTGGCTTTAGAATGATGGATCTGGAAACATTGCACTCATAGGAATTATATTGCGACCAACTTTATATCAATGTGTAACATAATTATTTTCTTATGCTTGGGGACATGAGTAATGATAGAGGTGATTTTAAACTTCCCTTTATGTGAAGGGAAAATTTGTGAGAGGGTGCAGATATTCCCCCCCAACCACCAAATAGATGGATACTTTTAATGATTTTCTTTTGACAAATGACCTTTTATCGCTCCACTGTGCTGTGACAAAAGAAACACTACAGATTCTTAATCTTGAAACTTTGCAACACATAAAGCTAGGTAATGGATATATCTTATTTCAAACTATTTCTCTTTAACACTATTAGTTTATTACATTCTCCAGAACATAGTATTCAAAACCAGAACCGATGACCGGACTAGTCCACCTATCAAATTGGGTTTCAAACCAGAACCAGTCAAACCAGGACTGGTTAGATCTTGTTAATTTTAGGTTAACATGTTCTTTTCTTAGGACAGTTACTTCAAAGATCCATATTAGCCCAATTTTCCATTAGCAATCACATAATATATCATTATAATGACAATACCTGAAGGAAGAACATAGACGAAAGATGCAAAAGACAAGCCAAGGAAAACCCTTGATCAATACTTCATCTTATTAATAATATAAAATGTTCAACAAAGAGAGAAAGTAAAATAATTTAAAGTCAAAATGACTTTCCAATTTGAAGATCCAATATGATTTCCCTTGGACAAGTGAATAGCCCAAAACTACAATATCATCATTCTGTCAACAGTGGTTAGCTAAGATCTAGTTAGGGTTTCTTACAATTCACTATTGTTCCATTCAATTGATCAAGAAACCCTCCTTTCAACTACGGCTTTCCTTGGAAAGCAAGAGGTTGTCCATCGCTGGCCCTTAGAACTAATATGAACCCAAGATAGGCTTCTCAACCCCTCTGTCTAACCTAGTGCATGCCTGCAGACCTACCTAAAGTAATGGCTCTGAAGTGCGAACACAGAAAGGGAGAAATTCTTCCTTAAATTGACCATAGATCAGAACCCAAGATAGGCTTCTCAACCCCTCTGTCTAACCTGGTGCATGCCTACAGACCTACCTAAAGTAATGGCTCTGAAGTGTGAACACAGAAAGGGAGAAATTCTTCCTTAAATTGACCATAGATCAGCTCGAAGTCAATACCCAAACATGACCTGACTTTTTAAGGTTGAATTCGGACCTATAATGACAAGATTACCCATACAAGTTTCCCTGAAATTTCATCAAGTCCTATGGTTGTTTATCTGAGGAATCTTGACCCTAGTTGCTAAGGAAGAAACCCAAAACAGGTAGCCCTTCATCCTCCTTAAGAGCTCAACTACCTTAGATATAAATTGGAGCCCTTTGATGTATCAAATGAGGTTGAAGGCACCTCTATATATACAAATTTTTGAGGGTCAAAAGACATGACCATTGGGCTTTATGATGATGAGGCTGACCTTGACAATTTGCACATGAGTGGACATAAATTCAAAAACGCACTTCTGCTTGTCCAAATTTGATGATATTTAGGTCGATTTTGGTCTTCTTGAAAAGAGGAGTTGAATGAAATAATCATATCCAATAGATTAGTTGTCCAATGGTGGAATTTGTCCCTAGTTATCAATTTTAACACTCCCTCTCAACTAGGGAGAATTCCACTTGGTAGCCTATCGTGCCATCCGGTCATCATGAACTATCCTAATGTCACATGCCATATTTGTATCTTATCTCTTCTATGCTCTGTTGAAAATTGATAAGAATAATGAAGAATAATCAATTGAGAGTGAGTTACAAGACCTTATCACTCTCCACTGACAAAAGTCGATCCATATAACCAGTTGTAAAACCGTAGTTAGACTTGATCCCAAGTGATCAAGTTTGTTGAACATCATTTATCCTAGACATAGGGAGTACGATAGTACACGATACATCCATCGGTAGTTGTATGGTCCTAAACCACTTTTCCCAACTCATTGGCCAGATGATAGGTACTTCCCATGTGTCCCAGACTACATGGGTAGGATGATGTAGGAACACTAGCAGGGAAAGAATATATCACATCCTACTCACAACCACACGTAGGGAAAGGAGAATCCACATCCTACAAACACATGTCACAACCATACATAGGGAAAGGAGAAACCACATCCTACAAACACATGTCACAACCATACGTAGGGAAAGGAGAAACCACATCCTACATGCATGCAAACCAAGAGTAGGGAAAGGATAAACCATGTCCTACATGCATGCCAATCAATAATCATAGGAAGGATCCTACACACGGGGAAAGGGTGAACAACGTCCCACCGACATGTCAACCATCAATTGTAGGGAATGAGCATCCTACATGTGGGGAAAGGATGAACCACGTCCCACCAACATGTCCACAAGAAGATGCCTGAATGCATCTCTCACTGGGGTATCCGTAGGAGAAGGTGAACCACTCATCCTGCTCATATGCCATAGGAGAAGGTGAACCACTCATCCTATGCATATCTCATCAATCGTAGGGGAAGGTGAACCACTCACCCTACACACATGTCAACCATCATGGGGTATCATAGGGGAAGGTGAACCACTCACCCTATTGTCGCTCATAGCTCTCAAGAAGTACCTCAGGCCCTCAGGAGCTCCCAAAGCTCAATGTTCAACCGGGACCCTCCTAGTAAGGTCTATCCACAACTCCCAGCCTCTCTCTGAAGAAAGTAATATTCTCATTCAACAATGATGAATCTAGGTAGCTTTCCAATGCACCATAAAGCGGTACCCAATATATGTGGAGTATGGATTGTCTGAAGAATATCGCAATATAACACGTGCTCAAATAGCTCACTGAAGAACTTCTTCAACCGAAATGGTTTCATAATAAGCCATGCTTGTTGCTTTATACAATCAACCTCAATAGTGCTTTCAGAGCAACTGAATCAAGAGATATAGTACTAGATGTTCTCTTTCCATCCATCATACTGCCAATCGAGCTAGCATCAAAGTATTCATGGAATCTTGGATTTCATCTGTGTACCTCAAATTATAGACAATAGAGTCATTGAGATATCTTACTAAGTAGCTATCAATATATAGATAGAGTCTTCATAGCGAGGCATTTATCTAGGACACCGGGGATCCCACAAGATATGCATATGCAGACCAACAACTTCTTCATCAGATCTTAAGTGCATGAAATAGATTATCAAGGCTAGGTCAACTCCCTCTTACTTTGAGAGGGTCATCAATCAGATATCATCAATATCTGCACCTTTATGGCTTGACTGTAACTTACTTTGGATATATATAGAAAAGTGACCTTGCCAAAATATAACCAAAGTCATGATCATGCAACTTCCATGCAGTCTTTCAAATAACAGGGATATATTTGAGTTATTTCCCTTATCAATAAACATTTGGCAAGAAGAGTCATCAGGTCATACTGCCAAGGATTCTATAGCTCCCTCTGAAGACTTGTTTCACGTGATCATCTAGCTTTCAATTATGAGCTTCTCAAGCAAGGGATGAGACTTTTCATGAGGCAACTGCAACAGTAAACTTCAAGGAAGCTCCAGGTCAAAGAGGAAAATTCTGAAGAATTGTCATGGTTCTTCTTCAATCAGGGAGAAGAAATCCTCCCATGAGATTATTTCAAAATATCTGAATTATCCTCCATCGCTAGGTGACAGATGTCAAAATCAACACCTCATCTGCTTATCATGCTCATATAGAATCTTTCATGCACTTTCTTCAAGGCACCTCAGCTTTCATGTTGATAAGGGTTGTTATCGAGATCTGCTCCAAAGTCCCATGCACTTCTTCACTTAGATGTTCTTTAAAAAAAAAGGTTTCAAGAGTGTTGCACCCCTTTTCAAAATCTAAGGTGCTGCAATTTCTTTTATGGGAAGATCCCCGTAGCTTCTTCAAAAGATAAGCTATCAAATGTTTCCATATGTCTTGTTCACAACTTCGATTGTGAACAAGGCTATAATACAGTCATCAATTTACTGGGGCTACAACATATCATTATGGCTATTGGACTGTAGTAATATCATGCATAATATTGGACTTGAAAAGAGATCATAGATGATGCTGAGTTGTAGAGAAGTGTCACACATAGCAGAACTGATGCCACATATCATTGTGAGGTAATCAACAATCTTCACTATACAGGGTTCTATGATAGCTTCAGATCTTTAAACATCCAGGAGCATGATTCCTTTCGAACGATCCAAGATCTTTGCTTACAAACATGTCTTGAGCAAAAGCTCTGCTATGCTACTTAAGGTTTAGTATAGAAAAACTAAAAGAGGGTTAATTGTGTTATAAATATCAAATGATTTCATCGCTTGATGCCTATAGATATTGTAAGTCAGAAAATCTCCAAAAGTTGTCTCAACTGATATAATAACTATAGATCATGTCATTGTAGAGAGGTCAAGACTTGGTTCACATTCAACATTTATCATTGTATGATGTACAAATGCATTAATGCTCTGGAGCCTTACTAATGATCCATCGACATAGGGGTCTTAGCTTATTTTTCTTTATGAGTTGAGTTACAGTTGAGTCTAGAACAATAGGAGAACTAAGCTTCTTCTTTTCTAGGCTTTGAGAGGAAGAGAAGCTCAGAAGTTCAACAGAGAGATATAAGAAACAAATGTCAACATACTACCCAAGGCCATGACTGATCATAACTTTGATCAGAATTTCCATACTTCAATAGCTTGCCAAAATACCACAATTGTTTCAGGGCTTGCAAGAATGCCATGCATATACCAATAATGACTGAATTTATGTATATATGTTGATTGTTGATGCCAATATTGCTCTGCCTGCAAATATGATGTCATTCACATACTGCAGAAACCATGTCAATATGTATACGCAATACCATAATGTCTTCTTATAATTAGAGTATCTATTCTATGCATACAATGCAGATCATCTTACACGACTGAGATGACATCCATACCATATGCAATACTCAAATCTGAAACCATACACTAATTTCTATATGGTTTTTTCATACCAAAAAATTGCCTGCTCTTTACATATATTGCTGGAGACATACTTTCAGTGCCAATGTGCCGAGAATGAAAAATTACATATGCGATGAGCCAAAAGAGGTACGATGGATTCAGAACCATGCGAGGTGCCTAACAGTGATAGGATGCGCCAAACCATACATCTGAAATGTAAGCTATAGGATCGAGCCAATAGAGTGAAGTCATATACAAGGAGATCAGGTTACCTGTATGATGATATATACAAAAGGGACTGTGCTAAATGAGATTGAGCGATACTATTTATAGAGGGATCATGCCAACTGTAAGATGCCATATAAAACATGGATACTATGCTGAGACAAAGATGTTGAGTGAAAGAAGGACCTCTGACATGTAGGAATAGCGATACTTTTGTGTAGATGAGATCTATGAAAAATTGCAGAGGGAAAGGTATAGTCAAAAATCTCAGATCCAATACCTGTCAATGAAGTCTCTCAGATCAATGGGAGGATCTCAGAGGGAGATATCTCCTGGGCTATTCTTTTGGGGAAAAATTACCATACTCTAGCTATATGCTTGATGTTTCAATCCTAAGAAAAAACTATTATAACACTTCAAACAAGGCACCACAGTGGTTCAGAAATCATAGAAGATTTTGTTTTTTAAGACATAATATCCTTCCACAAGTAAATGCACAAAGGAGACTCCAAACTAAGTTAAAAATAGAGTGAATTTATCCTCCAAAATGAGCACATAACTACTCTAATGAACTCTCTGATTAGGTTTTCGACTTAGTCATAGATATCATACTGATTATGCCCAAAATTTGATTTAATGCCACAAGGAGCTCGGTCCAGGTGCTTTTATCTTTTGATGTGATGAAACCATCTTAGTGATTGTGTTTTCTCTTGCTTGGGCTCATCCTCACCTGAGCTCTGATACCATGCTAATTTTAGGTTAACATGTTCTTTGCTTAGGACAGTTACTTTAGAGATCCATATTAGCCCGATTTTCCATTAGCAGTCACATAAGACATCATTATAATGATAGTAACTGAAGAAAGAACATAGACGAAAGATGAAAAAGACAAGCCAAGACAAGAGTACACAAGGATATGGCACAAGCTAGGGAAAAACCCCAAGACGGGGAAAACCCTTTATCAATTAATCTTATTATTAATATCAAATGTTCAACAGAGAGAGAAAGTACAATAATTTAAAGTCAAAATGACTTGCCAATTTGAAGATCCAATATGACTGCCCTTGGACAAGTGAATAGCCCAAAACTGCAATATCATCATTTTGTCAACATTAGTCAGCTAAGATCTGGTTAGGGTTTCTTACAGTCCACTATTGTTCCATTCAATTGATCAAGAAACCCTCCTTTCAACTGCGGCTTTCCTTGGAAAGAAAGAGGTTGTCCATCATTAGCCCTTAGAACTTATCTGAACCCAAGATAGGCTTCTCGTCCGCTCTGTCTAACCAGGTGCATGCCTACGGACCTACCTATCGTAATGGCTCTGAAGTGTGCACACAAAAATGGAGACATTCTTCCTTAAATTTACCATATATCAATTCGAAGTCAATACCCAAACATGACTTGAATTTATGAGGTTTAATTCAGACCTATAATGATATGATTACCCATACAATTTTCCCTAAAATTTCATCTAGTCCTGCGGCTGTATATCTGAGGAATCTTGGCCCTAGTTGTTGAAGAAGAAACCCAAAACAGACAACCCTTCGTCCTCCTCAAGAGCTCGGATACCTTAGATATAAATTGGATCCCTTTGATGTATCGAATGAGGTTGAATGCACCTCTATATAGACAAATTGTTGAGGGTCAAAAGACATGACCATTGGGATTTATGATGATGAGGTCGACCTTGACAATTTGCACATGGGTGGGCATAAATTCAAAAACACACTTTTTCTTGTCCAAATTTGATGATCATTAGGTCGATTTTGGTCGTCTCGAATAGAGGAGTTCAATGCAATAGTCATATCTAACAGATGAGCTTTCCAATGTTTGAATTTGGCCCTACATGCCAATTTTAATAGATCTTAATTTTTAATGAAAAACTATTTTTAAGATTTAAAACCATGATTCCAAACCAACAAAGAAAAAATATGCAATTTTTTCTCATCTATATACCATGCAAAGGTGAATGTATCAAAAGGGAATTGAGTGCACTACATATCAACAACAAAATACATAATCAGTGAGCCTCTAAATGATCTTTAGAGTCCAAAAACAATGCTACAAGCTATTGGGCCACTAACCTACTACAAGTCTACATATCAATTATCAACATGATCACTCCCCATCATGATCAAACTCATCACCACTACTAGAGATGGGAGCATCAACATGAGCTACATAAATAATCTGGCTTAGAGTTTGAGGGCTCCTAAGACTCCTCTACAACCTCAGTAGTAGTAGCAACAAAACTAGACATAAAAACTACAAATCACTGATCAACATGACCACTCGTGAAACTCATCATTGATTCAATGCTACTAGAAATGGGATTATCAACAAGAGACACATAAACATCATCTAGCTCAAAGTCTTCAAACTTGGATTGCTCAACCTTTTAACATGCATAACCAATGATTTTGGTTTGAGTGAAGGGTTCATCCCCTCAACCTTGTAATGTGGTAGAAAATAATTAACATGCCTAACCAATTATTTTCCTTTGAGTGAAGGGTACATTTTTGTTAGAGACATGGTAGAAGAGTTCAACAATAAATACCACGAACATCAATGAAGTTGAAAAATCAATTCCACCAACATCATCTTGCTCAACATTGGCAGTTATTTTTAGCAAGAACTGTTTCTTAACAATTGAAGTGTGCGGTTTTGGTCGTGCTCTCATCTCAGCCCATATTTGGTTTGGCATTAAAACTTGAATATTGGTTCCTTTTTTGCTAGTATATGTCCAGGCTCATAAAATTTCTATTGCAGAAATGATTTCTTGCTTTCTTTTCCACTGTTTGTTGTTCTCTTGTACCTTTGTGGGGCTTGAAAAACACCAACATTGTCAAGATTATTCTGTCAGGGGTTTCCTCCCTTATCATGGATATTAATAATATGTCTAGTGGTGATATTGATTTTTCTTTTCTTGTATTGAACTCATATTCAATCTGTTTGTGCCTTCCTATACTTAGTAGTAGTCTCTGAAGGCTCATGGGTGTTTTAATCCAAAAATCACTGATCAACATGACCAATTGTGAAACACATCATTGATTCAATGCTACTAAAAATGGGATCATCAACAAGAGATACATAAACATCATCTAGATCAAAGTATTCAGACTTGGATTGCTCAACCTTTTAACATGCCTAGCTAATGATTTTGGTTTGAGTGAAGGGTTCATCCCCTCAACCTTATAATGTGGTATAAAAAACCTAGCATGCCTAACCAATTATTTTCCTTCGATTGAAGGGTACATTTTTGCTAGGTCCATGGTAGAGGATTTCAACAATCAATACCACCAACATCAACAAAGTTCAACAATCAATGCCACCAACATCATCTTTCTCAACCTTGGCAGTATCTTTAGCAAGACTTGTTTCTTGACAATTGAAGTGTGCAGTTCTGGTCATGCTCTCATCTTAGCTCATATTTGATTTGGCATCAAAACTTGAAGATTGGTTCTTTTGTTGCTAGTATATGTCTAGGCTCAGAAAAGTTCTATTGCAGAAAGGATTGGCTGCTTTCTTTTCCATTATTTTTTGTTCTCTTGTACCCTTGTGGGGCTTGACAAACACCAACATTGTCAAGATTATTCTGTAAGGGGACTCCTCCCTTATCATGGATATTAATAATATGTCCAGTGGTGATATTGAATTTTTGAAATTTCTTTTCTCGTATTGAACTCACATTCAATCTGTTCATGCTTTCCTGTACTTAGGAGTAGTCTCTGAAGGCTCAACAAAGATGGATCAGTCTACTGAGGTCTAGAGAGATCTTCTTTGATGTGTCTTCTGCTCATATATCTATAAGACAAAAGTCAAAGAAACATCAATATGCTATTTCAACATTGTCCAAACACTTTTTGTTGTTTTGGATGATAGTTTCATTGAATTTCTTATGGAATGGCCCTTCTCCAACAAATCAGAGAGGAATTTATTGAGAGCATTAAAGGAATGGAACACTGGTGGTGGCTTAACATTCCATCAACCTCACTAGTGAATTTCCATCCTGTTGGCTAGTATCAGATGCTTTTTAAGTGGAAAAAGTACTTCAATCTATGGTTGTGTTCTATCATTTGACATAATTTCAGTTAGAATATGAGCTGTAAAACCATGAACTATGTTGTCATATTTGTGGTACTAGATTGATTGCAACTTCTTTATAGAATCAAGTGGTGGTACAATACCATTGTAGGGAAATTTGGGTTGGGAAGAATGGATAACTACCATATATATGCTTTTAAGGTCCGTGCTTCACCATACAAACACAATTCAACAACAAAACATTGCCACTTAATGTGATTCTTGCCACCAAGATCAAGAAGTGCATATGGTATTGGGAAATGGTACATGTTTAAAAATGTCACTTACAAATTTCTAGGAAACTGGGAAATGGCATGACACAATAATTAATGTGTAAATGAAAAGCTACTATAAATGCATTGCAAAGTAACTAGTTTGACATAGGAGTGTAGGAATAAGAATTTTTTTGAAAACAATACAAATACAATTGCCCAGATTTACTATGGGAACAAGTTTTGAATCAACTTTTGTATTACAAAAGCCTCCACATATATTGTGAGGACTTATCCAACATGTTAAAGTTTTGGAGCCACAACCTCTTTTATTGTGGATTTCTAGGACTCTTCTCAGGATTGAGTAGATATAGGCGTTGATATTGTCTTGATAGAAAGCTATTTTTGTAGTATAGCACATGAAAGTCCATCAAGGCATAAATAATCTAGGCTTATTTGATTGAGCATATATATGGATGATCATCAGTAACTCCAAGTTGCCATTAATTTGGACATACACTTTTGGCACCCTGACATTATGTTTGACATTTTCCTATGTGACATTATGTTTGACATCTTCCACTTCTTTTGTTGCCACTTTGCTATTTTATAATACTCCAAGGATGGACTTAATAAGATCCCCTTCTTCATTGTCTAATGGTTTTCTACTATAAGCAATTTGGACATAACCAGTCCAAGATAGATTAGATTCCTTAGTCTCCAATTTTTTATGTATTGACCTTTTGATCACAGGGACAATAGTTCCATCCACATTCTGTACAGGAAGGCTGTCAATGCTTGCATGGGTTTTTGAGAGGGATAAGGCATTATTCCCTACAGAAATGAGTGATTTCCTTTTTTTGTCTCAAGTGCATCCTCTGCAGTGAGCACAAGAGTCAAAGAACCATTCTTATTGTACACAAGTTCTGCCTTGCCACTAGAATATATAGATGATGAGTCGCCATTATAATCAGGAGAGCAAAAATCAAACCCAAGGCCTGAGCCACAACCATCCTGATCATCCATGTCATGATAAGTACCATCATTACAAGGCGCAGGGTCCAAATTCTCGACATTGTCCTTATTTTTCCTTTTCCATCTCTTTGTAGAAGATGTCCCGTCATCCTCAAAATGACTCAATCATGGAATATAAAACCAAAGAGAGATGAGAAGGTAAAATGTTCCAATGGAAATTTCTTTTTCTCATCAAATTTATGTTTGGAAATTTGGGTTGAAATTAACTAAACATAAAATTTAGTTTTAATTGTGGGTCTTTGTGCCATGTTGCAGAGTAGCTATGTGAACACACGTCAATAAAAGGATGGAAAATGTGACCTCATTAGAGTTTACCACATCCAATACCCTTTTGACAGAAGAATTTATTGGCCTCACTACACTTCTTACTTTGTACATAACCCATCATCAGTAAATTCCATGAGACTATGCATCTTTAAGACATGCCCTCAAAATCAGTGTGAGCAATATCGACAATTCCAGAATTTGTGTATATATCTATTAGTGCATTCCCCACAAAATAATGCTCCTTCAATCTATTCTTTATTATAGTCATGGACTTCCTGGCCTTCTTGTGGGACTAATAGATCGGCATATTCAGGGAGAATACTTGCAAAGGTCATAGAGTTGGGCTTCAATCCTATAACGTATAAATGATGAAAGAGATTCAAAGCTTCATGATGGAGACCATTTTGTACATATGCAACAATCATGGTGCTCCATAACACTATCTCTATTACAAACATTTGTGGAAGAACTTGTGTGCAACTTCATTTTTATCCAAACTTGGAATATAGCTTCTACAGGGGCCATTGTGTCCCATTGTGGAAAGATAGCAACAGAAATCAGGATTAGCTCCATGTTAGTCATGTGCTATGATTTTGCATTCAATGTAGCATAATTGATATTTCACAGACTACCTCTTGTTTATGCAAACTGATTTCTATCATTTCCAACTAGAGTTTTTATCGATGACGATTCAGAGAATATAAGAGCATCAAAGACCTCTCCATGATATTTTGTACTCTAGAATACATCGAAGAGTACAAAACTAAAATCAAATTGAATCACATAGTTATTGACAAAATCTTCTTCAACTCTTTCAGAGTGTAAGTAAACCCACAATTTTCTATCTCCATAAAATTGCACACAAGGATCGCGCTCATAATGCAGGCGATCCAATGCTCCACTAACAACCTGATTAACTTGTGCATCTGATACATCTTCTACAATGTACTGAGAATCCCTGATAAGTGTACAAACATCTACCCTTGTGCCGATGCTCCCAGGCAATCTAGCAGCTACATCTCTCACAAGGCATAGTATTGTCACATGAGGGAGCCTACCAGGCTTCATCATAAAATGGTCCCAAGCCTTTGAGGTAGGTTTGCCACCACATCTCAGTGGAGCAACAACTGCCTTCTGCCCATCTATAGCAGTGTAAGAGAAGGCCCTGTCAGGAACAAAGTATCGAAGAACTTCTTCTCTATGGAAATTGTTAGTGTCGATATCTTCATCCCTCCATCAGTGATCAAAATTCTCTTTTTGCATGCATTTTATGTGTCTCATCTGATCAGCTACATTCCATTAGGTCATGGATCATCTGATGGTAGTGGTTCTTTATCAATTCCCCTCATGCTTTTCATCTGTTGGCCTATTTGCACATGTACAGATCATTTGTTGTCATTTTTATTTCATTTCATTTGCAAAATTCATTTTAGGGTTTCAAGTCTCATTAGGTCTAGGGTTTACCACCATGATTTTTAAAATCTCAATAATAGGCCAACAGTCACATGAGGATGTCAATAAGTTCACAAAATCACAAATATTATTGATGATTTGCTCCATAAAGGGTTTTTACCTCAAAACTCTGTTTTGAGGTGAAAACAGGGTTTTTCCATTTCTTGTACAAATTTTATGTAATTTATTGTTTTCATATGTAATAAAGTATCATCTGCAGCCCTAGGTCACCTTGCCATACTCCTTCACTCCAGTTCCTACAAAAGAGACAAGAAAATCCAAGCATTAGTCCATCAAATGACAAAAAAGAGCCAAACTGCAAACCAGAGTTTTTAAAAAGCAAAGTGAAAAGGAAACTTTAGAAAGTGGGTCTTTCCTAAATGAAAAATTAAAGTCAATTGTATATAAAGGGATCATTTGTGTTGAAGACATCATTTTTGTGCTAAAGTGAGAGAAAACAAGAGACAAAATCGCATTTGAGGTGAAAGAGGGAATTTGCAGCAAGTTTGGAGATTGCTCTTGGCACAACGCACCTGGGCATTGGCACAGTGCACCAGGCGCAGGATTTACACATAGTTTTGAATGGGCGTGGCGCACCTGGGCGTTGGTGCGACGCACCAGTCAACCAAGTTCAAAACTCTTTCAATCGACCTTCTAAAGCTCCAAATTTTGCAAATACCATTCCTCCAAGTAAGTAAAACCTCCTATTTGCCATAGCAAGACATTTTATCATCCTTGATGGTGTTTTGATAGGTGAAAAATCAAACCCTAAATTGCTGCACAGTTGTCTTGCAAAACTATCTAGGGTTTTGTAGGGTTTTGTAATTCTTGCTGTTTATAAGCCCTTACATAATTTTCCCATATCCCATCCCTCTTCACTACATTTCCTTAATTTTCTTCCCCTTTCCCTCTCTCATTTACACTCATCTTACCCCTTTTTCCCAAACCCTAAGCCCTACACCTAATTCCCACTATTCCCCAAACCCTAATATGCATTCCAAAACCCTATCATCCCCTAATAAACCTACAACTAGCATCAAAACCTTCCTTTCCACTTATATTATCAGTCCACTCATCAAATCCCAAAGAAGAAAACAACAATAACCTATTCTTGAGAAAATCTCTTCATACTCATCATTTCACACCATACAGTGGAAAATATGGAAACAGATTCAGCTTATGAAAAGGATGAGGAAACTGTGAGTGATTCCTCCCAAGAGATTCATGCACCAAGAAAACCACATAAGGGAGGAAAACACATCCGGGAGGATCCCACCACACTCACAGAGTTGCTAGCTTTCCCTCTTACAGTAATATGCTTTAAACATCAATCTTGCTACGATTTTTGTGAGATGGTGGAGAGGGTGAAATACCACCATGAACTTGCTAGGCTAATTTTCCTTCTTCTTCACAATGGCCAGGTGAACTTAGCAAGTGTTTCCTTCACTTTGACACCTGAAACTATAGCTGCAGCAACAGGTATTCCAAATGTGGGTGAACAGTGGAACAAAGGACAGCTTGTGGGCAAAGAGCATTATGAGCCTTATATCAAGGCTAGTTATCAAAAGCAAATCAGTAGGGTCTTTCCTTTCAAATACCTACAGGACACTTATGCTCCACTCATGAAGCTAATTATCAAATACTTCACCTGTGAAGGGAGATTTTCTTGCTTGTACACTTATCATGTTAGATTATTGATGCATTTCACTAGAGTGAGGATGATGAAACTCCCCTATTTCATATGCAGAAATATTGAGAAAATGGCTACATTGGTGTAAAGAAAACCTCTTCATCAACAGTTTAACAACATTTATCATGTTTCATTGATCAAAATTGTTGCGTTTCATCAGATGAGCTTGTTGAATGTTTCATGGGATACTTTCATTTCACATGA
Source organism: Pinus tabuliformis (assembly GCA_031772625.1). Taxonomy (NCBI): domain Eukaryota; kingdom Viridiplantae; phylum Streptophyta; class Pinopsida; order Pinales; family Pinaceae; genus Pinus; species Pinus tabuliformis. The sequence goes on along the minus strand of CM062818.1, from coordinate 218,406,738 downwards.
AGTTTTCACAAGCCCTCAAGTGACCCCATCAGTATTTCAAGAGGAAGGAGGGCCTTCAAATCAACCAAAGGTGCATGAGACTCAAACTACAGGTGTGCCAGTATTTTTCACTTATGAAAAGGGCATAAGGAGATTATTTGCAGCTGCTAAATGAGTACTATCTCCACCTGGGGTGGAAGGGATCTTGTTTCCTTCATCAGACCATAGGCAAATGCTATCTTCACCAAGGGTGAAAGGGGCTTTGCCTTCTTCTTCAGCAGAGTAGGTACAGGATAAAGGGAAGCAGCCATTGCATGAGGAAGGTCCATCTGAAGGTCAGGAGAGAGATTTTATTTTGATTCAGGAGGAGGATACTGATTTGGGCTCCCAAAGCTCAAGACTCAAGGAGATCATCAAAGAACAAGAAGCTGACATCCATGCTTTATCTATTAACCTTGAAAGGGCTAAGTGGATCATTAATTACCTTGAGTAACAGAACAAGCAGTTAGAGGATAAACAGGCAATCATGGAGCTGCAAACCATAAGGGAAAACAAGCAAGCAACAAAAATAAAGAAAGTCAAATTGACACCCCTTGAGCAAGAGATTGATGCTAACCGGGAATCTTGGCTAGAGAGGGGGAATATGCACTTGAAGAAGCTGCTTGAGAAAGCCAATAAGGAGAAAAATATGTTGCGTCACATGGCATATCACTATTTGGCATGGAACAAGATTTGCAAAACAAGGATAAGGAGCCTAAAAGCCAAGTTGAGGAAGACTTTGAGAAGCAAGAAAGAGCAAGATAAGCTCAAGATCTTGACTGAAGCTTCACTAGCCCAACATAGCACTTGATGTATACCAATCATGCCAAATTTCAAGAAATTTGGTAAACTTTTTGGAAATTTTGCATTTTTCATGGAAAAAACAGGTTTTCCCAGCAGGTGCATAGCGCCACCTGGCACTCGCTTTTGATAGGGACCTCCTTTTGAATAAAAATTTGCATTTTTGGATTCCTTATGAGATGTTATGCATGCCTAGAAATTACTAGGAAATTTTGACAAGTTTTGGACCTCAAAAAGGGCCAAAAACACCTCAAAAATGCCCTCTCTGCCACTTTTTGGCCACATAGGAAGCAGTGTTGGGAGAACTGATTTTGGAGGGGAAAATGGACACCAAATTCAAAAATTCCACTTGTCCTAGAAATTACACAGATAGAAATTTCCAAAAAGCCCACTTGGAGTAAATTTGGTGAAGGGGAAGGCCTCCAAATTCAGCTGGGAAAAAGCGCTATGCACAGAAAAAGTGGCGCTACGCACAGGATGAAAAAGTGCCGATTTTGCTCAAAAAATCTGTTTTTCGCCTAGTTTTCTTCTGGTTTGAATTTTTATATCTTATGGTCAAATTCATGATGTGACATGATTTAAATTGATGTATTATGATGTAAAAATGATAAAAATTGACTTGATAAGGTAGATACATCAATTGTAGGTGGTTTGGAATGAATTAGTTTCATAAGTTTAAGAGGCAAGTTGTTCCACTGCCTATTTTTGTGTTCCTAGTTTAGATATGGTTGAAACCACCCATCTTCTCATGGATTCGACCCCTGATGGATAGCACAGGTGGTTTGGAGGTCTATATCATGTGTTTTTTCAGTCATTTGTAAAGGTTGGACTCTTGTGAATGCTTTGAGCATTATTGTACATCATCTCTACAGTTTGGCAAGGAAATAGACCAAGGTTTGCAGCGTTTTGTGGGATTCTTGTGGCAAGGTGACTTAGTATTATTTTTCCCTCTGTGATTCAAGTTATCATATGTTTATGTGTGCCATTATCTCTCTCTTTTCAGCGTAACTAAATGAATCAAGTATAAAGGTGGAAATCATTGATATTGCAGTGCTCTACCTTAGGGTTTGTATAGCTTTATATATTTTCTACTGTTTGAAGAGGACTCATGACACCTTTATGCCCTCTCCAACTCCTCACCAGTCTTAAGACTCTCCATTTCACTTAATTCAAAGTGCTAAAGCACTTGCCTACCTCGCCCCACAGAAACCTCTGCAAGACTGAGCTCATTCAGCAGACCTAAAACTACCTTTCACATCTAATCTAGCAAACCATCATAAAACTCAATTAAACTCCTTTGAGCATATACCTAGCCTAAAATTAGTCTTTACATCAGTCATCTCAAGCCTCATTTGATATATTTTCCTGAGATTGACAAGGAGAGAGCCCTCTCTCGACCTGATAGGGCTAGCTACCAGGTTAAGCATGGTTTGATGTTACCCTAGACCTGCCTTTCTCAGCCTGAGGTAGATTTACGCCATAACAGAAATAAGCTCTCATATCAACAAAACTTGGGGTGATAGTGATTGAACTTTTCTAAGCTCTCAAGTCCTGAAATATTTCCTTTTCATCTATACATGTTGGCATTAATGGTAGTGGTGGGGTAGGCAAAAGAACAATCTGCTGAAGAGTTTCTTGCCCATTTTTCATCCAATTTGCAAATGCTTCCACTAATTTTAAAAGCATCTTCTGAGAAATTCCCCATGCTTCTGGAGAACTCTGGACTTCCATGGAATCGTGGCTTGGGGAGCTATATATGATCATACCACTAGACCAATCCATGACCAACTCCTAGTAGATTTATCATAGACTACAAGGGGCTTCCAACCCTTGACTCCTAGAAGTGTTTTCTTTGAAGCAAAATTTGCTACCATATCAACTCCCAAAGGATGCACAAGAGGGCTTCCAATACCATGCATGCGCCTATACTTATAGATTCAAAATTTGCATCAAACCCAAAGCAATTTGCTTCCATGGGCCACTGGTCATACATCTCCTCCATGTCAAAACATGAGCATATGTGTCCTCTCCTAAGAACATATGTGTACTTGTTAAAGGTAATTGTAGGATGGGTATGCACATGGAAAATGTATGCTTCAGTTTGTTGACTGATAGGTAAGAAAATGTCCACTGTTTCGAGCTATTGTTGTCCCCTAAGGCCCCTTCAATTCTTAAGATGAAATTTTGAGATCAGGCCTTGTCATTCACTGTAGCTTCAAGATCACAACACGACTTAAGTCACTGAATATGCTTGACAACTTATGGTAAAGTAGATTTATCTAATTCTTTATTGTTGTGTTTAATATGGAACCTAATGGTGCCTTTACCAGAACACCACATTCCCGTAATAGCTCTCAACATAGATATTTTACTGCTTCCATTTAAGCTCATTATCAATGAGTAATCTCCTTTAGTGTTCCCCAATGACAATCCTTCAATAAGAGTCATAATGCACTATGGTGTTTGTATTGTTAAAAGTTTTCTGCAAACTTCAAAAGCATTAGCTCCATTGCATTGATCAATCTCCAAGCAAGCTCCCTTTGGTTTGGAGTTTTCTACCAATAGGCTATTGCTTTGGTCCATAATATCACTGCACTTGCCTAAGAAATCCATGACAGGTAACTGGTGTATAATTAGCGAGAAATCCCCTAACACATGATTGGGAACAAAATAGGATTGATTTATTACTCCAAATTCGATTTTTGCCAGTGAAACATATGGGAGCCACAACAACTGCGGGTAAAGGAATTACATCTCCGACCCTTAGAATCTCAACAGGAAATAAATACCTCCCATGTTGTCTTGTCCATACCCACCGTGTTTGCTTGGAAAGGAGCATGGGGCCTCTAGGATCAAAGAGACATGGCCATTTTAGATGTTGAGAATAAGATAAAGGATGATGCTTACTGTCTCCAAAGATAAACTGAAGTCTGCTAGATACAACATCATTATGAGTGATTAACATTCCAGGGTAGCATTCCAGATAAATATCACTTCCCACAAAATCCAATACTAGAGCTACTTTGTCTGTCTCAACCCTTGGATTTGGTTCCATCAGAATGTAGTTCGATGCAACAATTGTATCTCTAGATCGCAAGTTATTAAATCCTAGATGCTCCATGCTAAATAAGCTTTTTAGTAGGATTAAATCTAGGCCTTTTTTCCTTGGGAAAATTCTATAGATCATGTATTTTCCCATTCAAGCAAAATTCCCTCTGGGTATAGCTTTCTTCAGGATCACTATCCACTGTGTCCTTGCTCCCATCAAATATGTGTTTCAAAGCTTCAACTGCATCTAAATAAACTACTTTCAAGTTTGCTTCTGTCTCTTCAATTGGATGTATTATCTTCAATTTTTCTAGTATTCTTAACTTCCCTTTTATCTTCTGCTTCAAGATCTTGCATTTTAAGTTCATAATTTCTCCTTCCTTTCTTTGATAATAGCCACACTTCCATTGATATAATATGTTTGCAAAGTCTCAGTCACAATCTTTAAATTTTAGATTTGGGAGCATTTTACCCTTGCCCTTCAGTTATGGTCATCGAATTCCTTTCCTTGATATCACCACCAGCTGGCCAGAGTCATGCTCTGATACCACTATAGTGTACCCAAGGAAAAATTCAAGCAAATTTTTTTACAATATTGGAACTTCTTCTTTGACATATTTCTACAAACAATGAGCATGTGAAATATGGAAAACATGAGGCAATCTAAACTTTAATTAAGAATTTTTTCCAATGATTACAATGCAATTTGAAGGTAAAACTTGGAGTTTTCTTCAGTTGACAAGAATAATTAAATTCATGGATCCTCTAGTGTCAAGATGTTTGGAAATTATACTTCATGCAATCTGGAACAAATTTCCCTTTTAGGAAATAAAATTCAACCTCCAAGAAGTCTGCTACAGGATTGATATTATCAATGGAAAATTACTAATCCACTACACATGAATTCAGCCTCTTGGACCAAACAATTCGGCCTTCAAAGATAGCACTCCAAATTAAATTCTGAAAAAGGTTAATATGCCAAGGATGTTGATCACTTTGTGCCAATGCCAAACTCGACCACAGGAATACTATTCTTCAACTGAAACTTGACCTCTAGAAATAAGAGACACGACCTCCACAAATAATGATGCCAAACCAGTGAGAGTTAACAAGGGAATTTGCAATTGTTTGCTGAAGAATTTGGCCCTTACTTAAGACAAAAATGCAACCTTCTTTCATTGATTAAACTCTTCTTCAAATGTCAACGAATATACTTGAAATTGAACAACCCTTTTGCGCACAAGTTTTGGGTTAAACATTGACAAATTTGGCTGAGCGAATGTCTTGTGAGGATTAATTATTCCTCCCTAGAATTTTGGGCATGCCGCCTTGATGTAGGTAAATGAAATCCAAAAATTCAATCTAATTTTTTTTATGAAACTTGGGTCTTTGAATGAACAGTTGCTACAACCCATGAACATTTAATGCTCCACAAACTAGATCCTGAAGTGGCTCTTGTGTTTCAAGGACACAAGGATCCCCCGAATTCATTTGCACCTGCTTAACAATTTCTTGGAAAGGAATAAAGGATGGGTTGGCTTGTTTTTCACGTTCTGGATAACTGGGATCTATACCTGTTTTACACATGTCAAGATGGCCATCAAGGCAGCAATTTAAGAACACACAATTTTAATCCTCAACCTTCCCATCAAAAGAAAATGTGGACTGACCCTCCTAGTTTGAGCTCTCTCTCTCCCCATCACTTTTTTCAGAATCATTAACCACCTCTGAAATATCTTCTGCAGAGGGGAAAAGCATAGTTGTTCTAACAATAGAGAGAAAATGTATAATAGAGAATGAAAAACTGGAAGCAACTGATGGTATAGCCATAAGGGGGATCTTCTTTAAGGGTTTTGTGTCTGTGGTTACTTTATCAGCTATAATAGCTTGTTTGGAAGACAAGGTTGCTAAGGATACAATATTATCCTCCTTCACTTGTTTTTTCCCATGTTTACTTTCATCTATTTGTTGGCAGTTGGGCTGATCACTATTGTGCAAAGCATTTAGCTTTGATACCCTACCAAGGATTCCAACACCAACTTTTACTTTCCTTGCTTTTCTATTTCCAGGCTTGCATTCATCTCCATCCAAGCACATAAGGGGCTGGGCACTACCTTTAATTCCATTAGACTCTGCCATCCTATCAAGGATTTTGGCATCCTCTGCCTTCTTAGCACCTCTCTTCAATGGCTTTTCTCCAACCAATTCTTGGCATGAACCAAACCTAGGGTTAACATGCAACACATTCAATTCTTTCCCTTCAGTAAGGACAACAACATCTGCTTTTGACATCTTCTTCCCCATTTTCTTCAATGGATTCTCCTTTTCTGTTTGCTCATGTAAACCATATCGTGTATTGCCAACTGATCTATTTGAAACTACCCCAACAACTACTTATGCATCCTCTTCCAAGTTAGTCTTCGCTCTTTTATGCATAAACTTATCTTCACCTGATTGCAGATATAAACTCATTTGAGCATCGTTGTGAATTCTTGAAACCAGTTTTGTATCACCAATTTCATCAACATCCTGATATTCTTCTGTCTAAGATAGAAGAATTTCATCTGTCTCACTTTTCTTTGAGTCCTTGAATTTTATTTGAAACCTTTTTGGAATCTTCGTATGCTCTTTGGGGTTTTCTGAACATACTAATTCTTCAGGCTCATTATTAGTTTTTCTTTGATTTCTTTTATTTTTCTTCCCTCCATCAAATCTTGGGTTATCCAAAGATAAGCTAACACCCAATGCATATCTTCTATTTTGTGCAAGTGCTGACTGAACTTCTAGACACTCTACCTAGTGCTCTCCCAAGGACTGTTCAATTGATTTCTTTTTCTTTGCTGAGATCCTCAACAGTTTTTTTGATGATTGATTGATTACTCCATTCTTTTTTTTTTAAGTTTCTTCGAGTTTTTAATATAGTTAGTTTATTTCTAATTTCTAATAAACTATGTTGCTAATTTCTACTAAATTTCTTATTACTTTAGAGAAATTTTGTGTGCACAATTGATACAAGAGTCGATCCATCTATCACTTACAAGTGAAATGTTGAACATGGAGAACATCTCTGTCAACTTAAGTTATTCATTACAACCTTAAAATCACACACAATTTGATGAGAGATGTCAGATACATAGGCCATTACATAGTGATTATATGTGACTAATACTCAGAGACAGACCTCCACAAGCACAGTCGTCCCATGGAAGCTCAAAGATCTGTCTTGAATACAACTCCAACCATTTCCATAAATTTGGAAGTTCTTTAGGGGTCAAATATGTTGGGAGTCTGAATTTATTTGTGCAGCTATTACTCTATATGACAAGACTTTGTGGAAGTTGTGGCATTGCAAATGTGCTCTATTGGCTGCAAAAGATGTAACACAATCCATTATCCATAAGAAATTGGAAACTACCGCGTGTTCCCTCTCCACCCCTTCGTTTCTAGCAGTATCTAGATTGATTCATTCTACCTATATTCATACATTTCACACTACATATTCTTTTTGACACTTTCAGCAACATGAAATCACAAGGATTAAAGTGATAACAATACACTGTAAAACAAAGATATACTCAATTGAAAGAGAGTATAAACCTACATGATTAGATTTGTCTTCAATGTATTTATTCTTAATATTAATGGTTGCTTCCTTAACTGGACATAAACATTATTATAACCTATCATTGAGCAGTCAACAAGACTTTTTACACTCTAAATTAAGATGCTTGTATGCATGTAGATTTACCATAGGTATTTCAACATGATTGATGCCAAGATTTGTATTAGAACAATGGTACACCTTTTGATGTGTTCAATATCTATTCAAGACTACGTATTTTAATCTTCTGTACATTTTTGGAATGCAAACAAGTGACAAGTCTGGTCTAAATAGGATATTTTTGTTATAGATAACTGAATATTGTTGTTTCCAATTTTTCCAAACAGAATTCCAATAACTATCGAGGTAAGCTCCCCTGTAATATATTTACATATATCAAAAACCAACATTTGTGTAGTAATTTTAGCAAAACCATAGGTTAGGACCTATGCAAAAGGGTACTAGGACATAGGTATAGGAAACACCATGGGATAAATTTATTGCATGAGGCAAGGGCCTTTCATTTCATGCAACAAAACCCATGCAAGTCATGCAACATGCACCATGACACTAGCTTGACTAATAAATCACACAAGTCATGCAACAAGCACTAGCATGCAACAAGCATCATGACATTGAGCTACTAATAAATTGTGTTGAGTAATAAATTGTGTAAGTCATTATTGACCATGCAAGTTCTTACATGAGGTCATTTTGGTAAGACCATGTAGCTGCTTACATGAGGTCATTTTGATATGTCAAGTCAATATTTGACATCTAGTGGCCCAGACTAAAGGGAACATTCAATTTTCATTCCCTGTGAGCAATATTGTCCCATAGATTTGTATGTTGTTTCCCATAATGTGTAAACCATTCAGCTTGAGGAAGTACATTTAGCATATGGGTAGACAACCGTGCATAATGTACAACATTACCCATAACTACAAAATCCATCTCCTTCCATGCAAACTAGGAATTACATACAGTACCACAAATCTTGAGCCCTGGTATTTGGTGAACTATCCAAGTGATTCTAGGCATGATAGTCAATCAAGTACCTAAATTTGGATGACTCAGAATGGGCATTGAGATAAGGTTCATAATTTTCCAAAGTAAAAATCAAATCAATGATAAGATAATTCCAATGACAGTTAACAACACTTATGGGAAGCTTCATATTAGATTATCACTTTGTCTAGTACACATTTATACTTTTTCCTTTTAAGTCAACAATAAGATCTCAAGGCAATGAGTATCAATCCACTTAAATTTTGTATAGTAATTCTGGAAACTATGTCGTTATATGCCTAAAAGTACATTGTTCATTGGGGTTGATATCTATTAAATTTTGGTATGTTCTATGCTTATAGCAATTTACTTCAATTTTTCATATTATCCCAATGAAAATATTCAGATTAGAAATCACATCAACATAATAGTAAAGTGTAAATAGAACATAAAAATAAACAACAGAAGACAAGCCAAGACAACAGGACACAAGATGTGGCACCAGCCAAGGACAATGTTAGGGTCCCACCCTAACCCCCTTATTTATGTAATGGGATCACGTCATAGTCAAGAGTCAATAAAGCCCATATTAATAATTGTAAGTGGTTAATCCGCAATTAATGACGGAACCACAGTTAGTTGCAAATGGGCCGTAGTATTAGATAGATGGTATTAATAAAACCCACGGTATTGGTCCGTGGTATTGCATGTATGAGTCATATATAAAGGATAGAGACTCCCTGCGAGGAGCATCGTGTCTTATTTTGTAATAGAGCTCTGCTCTATTGGAGGTTGCCCCCTCGAAGAGGCAAGTGAACATTACTCTCTGAATAATAAAATCATTGTTATTCTGTGTTCTGGGTATCTTTTCTTCGCATATTCTGTATTTGGGTATCATTTTGCAGGTTAAGAGCATAACAAGTGGTATCAGAGCACTTTCCAGGGCCGGTGGGATCTCCATTTCTTAGCAAATTTTTTTTTTTTGGCTAGAGACGTGTTCCGGCATCTTTAAACCACGGGATCTGTCGTTAAGCACATAAACCTGCGGATTTGGGGAGGCATGCACGCAGGAAATACAAGAGGTGGTCACGTCTATTGGACTCCCTTGTAACCCCTGTGGGTACCCCTTCGAGTAGTAGTGCATTAGACAGAACCGTGCACGAACTATCTTCCACGTACCCTTTGGGTATATCGGAAGCCCCCTAGGCTCCCTTGAAACCTCGCCATAGATAAACTGTCGATCGTCTTGCAGCTACAGTACACCGAGAACAGCACTCGGAGAGATTACTCGCCCGTATGATAGGGTAGTCGGGTTGTACGGCTAAGGGTACGGTCGATCCTCCTTAGTTAGAGCCCTGAAACATTGGGCCGAGTACTACTGCCAGACCCTTATGTATATTGCGATCTGTAGCACCTTACACTCCTCAAGACCATAGTTCCCTTTTCTATCGGGGGATCACACATCATCTCTTCCAGATCCACTTGTGAAAATGGGTGCAGCAAAAGCAGACATCAGTCCCGCAGTCTCAAGTTCGCAAATCAGCCATTCTGATCTATTAGATCCATCAGATCCGCAGAAGCAGTCTGTTCCTCCGCCCAGAGCTATCAAATCCGCCATTTAGATCCACCAGATTGGAGTCGTTGTGAAGGGTTCCTATACCGGGGTATAATTTTCGCAGGACTTTTGGCTGCATTGACATTTTGAGGATTTGGCGACTGCAGTATTGATAAGGAAGGAGTAAAACTCCGTTAGGAGTTTTCGAAAAAGAAAAAAAAAACGAGTCTGAGATCTTTCAGGGCGCTTATTGGTGATCTAGCCCATCAGAATCATGATGACGAGCTGAGCACAGTGGTACCATTCACTTCTTAGTGGAAATTTTTTTAAGGCGGTCCCAATTTTTAAAAATCAGGTTGGTGTATGGTAGAAACTAGAGCTCAAGCGATGGCCAATGAAAGGATGGACAAACTTGAAGAATCAGTGCAAACCCTCCACATTCAGCTTAGCAGACTATGTAGCATGGTCGAGAAAATAATCCCGAAGGGAAAGGAGCAAGCCCACGAGGAGGAGTATAATGGCAATGGACACAATGAGGGTGAGTCTAGCCACTCTCTTCACGTCTGGCACACCCACCAACAACCCAGTCAGAGACCTCCCAAGTTGGATTTGCATAAATTTGACGGTTCTCACCCGTCGGTATGGATAGCACAAATGGAGCAGTATCTCAAACTGAATCACATCTTAGATGATGAGACTCAGCTTATGGTGGGGAGCATGTACTTGGACAATGAAAGGTGGCAATGGTGGGAATGGCATCAACGTTGCACTGGACCTTTTAGGACTTGGACCAAATTCACCAAAGCTCTTCAAGACCGCTTTGACCAGGAATCATCTTTTTTGGGTCGTCTTAGTAAGCTCCGACAGACTGGTACAGTGGATGAATATATTACATCTTTTGAAGCCTTAGCCTTCCGCACTTGGGATCTCTCAGATGTGTTCTACACGGAATGTTTTATCAGCGGTCTTAAAGAAGCCATCAAAGCTCAAGTCCTACTGCACCACCCTCCACATGGACGGAGGCTTGCAAGGTAGCTCGTAACATGGAACGTGCATTAGCAGCCCAATACAGTCGCCCAAATTTCTCCGCTAAAGGTCGCCCCCCACAGGCTCACAACACGACTCAAACACTTAAGGTCCAAAAGGTGTCCCCTGCGGAAATGGACGACAGAAGAAAGCAAGGACTATGTTACTATTGTGATGAAAAATACTCCCTAGGTCATAAATGTAAGGAGCCCAAATTTTTTCAAATTGATGCCACTGACTACAGCTCAACAGAGGCAGATCCACCACTTGAGGCACATGAGCCGCTAGAAGAAGACAACCAAAAGGACAATGTCTCTGACGAACCAGTTATTTTGTTGCATGCTTTGGCAGGGATTTCTTCCCCTCAAACTCTCAAAATCAGAGGTTTTATTAAACATCGCCCAGTAGTAGTCTTGATTGATAGTGTAAGTACACATAATTTCATCCATCAAAAAGTCGCAGAAGCAGTGCATTGTTTTGTACGAGCAGTTTCTAACTTCCAAGTTCAAATTGCGGATGGAGGCACAAGGAAATGTGAAGGCCGCTATGAAAATGTCAAACTTCAAATGGGGGATTATCAGTTGAAAACCCACATGTTTGCCATACACATGGGGGGTTGCGACATTGTCCTCGGTGCTGAATGGCTCCACACTCTTGGGCCAATCACAATGGATTTCCAGGAGTTATATATGAGTTTTAAGCAGAACAACTACACACATACCCTCCGTGGACTCCAGGCGGGAGCCCCCTCTATCATCAGCTCGCATAGGATGGAAAAATTGTTAAAAAAGGGAAATCATGGAGTTGAAGATCAATTTAATGCCATCCAGGCAGTCGAAACCAAGCCTCTGCCAATTCATCCTGAGATGCAACAGATTTTAAATAACCATCTGTCGGTCTTTGACAAGCCTCATGAGCTTCCACCCTCGCGAGGGGAACATGATCATAGCATCACCTTGGTTCCAGGGGCCCAACCCCCAAATGTTCGCCCATACAGATATCCGTTCACCCAAAAGACTGAAATAGTAAAAATCATCAAGGAACTTTTGGAATCAGGTGTCATTCATCCCAGCATTAGTCCTTATTCATCCCCAGTGGTCATGGTGCTCAAGAAAGATGGGGAGTGGCGGATGTGTCCCGACTTCAGGGCCCTCAATAAGTTGACAGTCAAAGATAAATTTCCCATCCCGATGGTTGATGATTTGCTGGATGAACTCAATGGGGCTCAATTCTTCACTAAGCTGGATCTTCGCTCAGACTACCACCAAATTTGCATGAAGGAAGTCGACATTCCCAAGACTGCTTTCAGAACTCATGAAGGGCATTATGAATTCCTGGTCATGCCATTTGGTCTTTGTAATGCCCCCTCTACTTTTCAGAGCCTTATGAACCACATTCTCAAACCATATCTCAGGAAATTTTTCCTTGTCTTCTTCGATGACATCCTCATCTATAGTTGCACTTGGGCCGCACATCTTCAGCATGTAGATCTACTCTTGCAACTGCTCCGCAAGCATAAATTATTTGTCAAGATGTCCAAGTGTTCGTTTGGCATGGCAGAAGTAGAGTATTTGGGCCACAGTTGGGGCGTGATGGTGTCAAGGTGGACCCCAAAAAGATCCAGGCAATGTAGGAATGGTCTCAACCTAAGACCTTGAAGAGCTTGAGAGGATTTTTTGGGTCTCACAGGCTATTATCGTAAATTTGTCCGCAATTATGGTCGCATAGCGAAGCCCCTCACCCAACTCCTAAAGAAAAATTCATTCTTCTGGAATGAGGAAGCACAACAGGCCTTTACAGCTCTAAAAAATGCCATGTGTTCCACTCCAGTCTTAGCACTACCTGACTTCACCAAATCTTTTGTCATTGAATGTGATGCTTCGGGTACAGGTATTGGGGCGATCTTAATGCAGGAAGGGTGACCGTTGGCCTTCACAAGCCAACAACTAAGTGGGAGGAATCAGGGCCAATCTACATACGAGAAGGAAATGATGGCCATCTTACATGTAGTCGAGACCTGGCGACCTTACTTATTGGGGCGACATTTCCAAATCTGCACAGATCATCACAGTCTTAAATATTTTTTGGAGCAACGCCTATCCTCCCCACAACAAAATAAATGGCTCGCCAAAATGTTGGGATATGATTATGAGATCATTTACAAGAAAGGGAAAGACAATAGTGTAGCAGATGCATTATCTTGCCAATTTGAGGAGGAAAGTACTCTGCTAGCAATTTCCCTCCCCATTCCAGAATGGATTGAAGAGGATCGCAGGGAATGGTTTTCACACCCCGAGCTCTCCCAACTCATTTCTTAATTGAAGGTAGATCCAAATTCCACCAAGGGCTACTTGTGACAGGATGATATTCTTCGCTACAAGGACCGATTCGTAATATCACCAACATCCACCCTCAAAAGTCGCATTTTGGCATAATTGCATTCATCTCCCATTGCAGGACATTCGGGCTTTCAGAAGACGTATGCTCGCACTAGAAGATCATTTTTTTGGACAGGCATGAAAAAGGACATCCTTACTTTCATAGCAGAATGCGATGTCTATGAACGCCACAAAGGGGAAACCGTCAACACACCAGGCACATTACAACCATTGCCCATTCCAGCATCAATTTGGATGGAGGTTTCTATGGATTTCATTACAGGTCTTCCAAAGTCAGGGAACAAGTCAGTCATCATGGTGGTTGTGGACCGACTATCGAAGTATGCTCATTTCTGCACCTTACCCCACCCGTTTACACCAACTTTGGTCGCTCAATCTTTCATGGATCAGATCTTCAAATTGCATTGCATGCCCACTTCTATTGTGTCCGACCGCGACCCGATATTCACCAGTAATTTTTGGCAGGAACTCTTCAGGATACAAGGAACTCAACTAAAACTCAGTACTTCCTATCATCTGTAAACAGATGGTCAAACCGAAGCCATCAACAAATGTCTAGAAACCTACCTTAGGTGTTTCACTTTAGAAAAGAAACACCTTTGGGTACAGTGGTTACCTCTGGCTGAATGGTGGTATAACACCAACTATCATGCCACCACCAAAATGACTCCCTATGAAGCAGTGTATGGTCAACTCCTGCCTTCACCTACTTCGTATCTCAAGGGGTGCTCAAAAGTACAAGCAGTGGATCAACTCCTACAACACCGTGCAACCATGCTCGCCCATCTTCGAGAGAATCTTCATCAAGCTCAGAACCGCATGAAGCAACAAGTAGACCAGCATTGCTCTGAGCGCCAATTTCAAGAAGGGGATCACGTCTTTTTATGGCTACAACCATAAAAGCAAACATCACTCAAAGACAAGGGGTGTCAGAAACTATCTCCCAAATTCTACGGATCATATCAAGTACTTCAGCGCATTGGAGAAGTGGCTTACAAGTTGGCCTTGCCACCTACTGCAAAAATCCATCCAATTTTCCATGCCTCATGCCTCAAGAAATTGATTGGGAACAATTGCAGAATTCAGACCAGTCTACCTGAATTAGACGAAGAAGGGTCCATCTGGCTTCAACCTGAACAGGTCCTAGACACACGAGACAAGCAACTGCGCGACTGCATGATTAAGGAAGTCCTCGTCAAATGGAAAGCCACCTCTCCGGAAGATGCAACTTGGGAACCAGCCATTATTCTTCAGCAGTTTCCGCAGCTTCAACCTTGAGGACAAGGCTAGTCTTAAGGGGGAGGGCATGTTTCATATGCTGCAAGGATTGGTGCATTTCATGGAAGACCTGGTCATTGGTTAGGGCACAAACTTTGAGTGCTACAACACCCTAAACACTCCCCATAGTTCATCTATTTACTATGGCTAGACTTCATACAGTCCTCCAATGATATGTTGCCTTATAGGGTTGCTTACCTTCTAAACGCAGCTACTAAAAGGCGTCCAACTACTGGCTATGGCCGATGGCGTAGCCTAGCAGTGGACTATAGCTTTGATCCCTTTAAACAGTGATCCAAACAACCCTTAAAAAGTGGTCCCTAGCTCCTCCTTTTTGCAGATAATTCTGCCCTTCAAATCAAGCTCAAGAACAACACTAACATGGCCAAACAACCTTGCACTATGCTATGCTGTCACCTACAACAATGTGACCCTTCGCACTGATGAGATACTCCTTTTTGTTGTGGCTAGGTTCACTTTTTTGGCTGCGTCTAAGTGTCCCTTACATGTTGTGATAAGGTCTCCTCTGACTGCGGATTTAGGCCTTGATATGCTGCTGGTTAGGGCCTCTCTAACTATGGCTAAGAGAGCTTCATATAAGGTCTTTTTATGACAACGAATAGGAGCTTCACAAGACTATGTATGGGTCTCTGTTAACAACAGATTAGGGCTAATGATTAGGCCTCTTGTTGCTATGGAAAAAGGCCTGTGTTTAGGACATTAGGTCACCTCCAAGATAGTGGTTATACATACTTTGTGAATACGTTTAGGGAATGGTCAGATATCCTTTTAGAACAATGACTAGACTTCCTCCTTGAGCTGCGAATATAACTCCCTCTTGATAGCGTTTAGATCTCCTCTTACCTACAAAAATATCTCCCCATAAGACTGCGGCTAGGGATCTTTAGTTCTGTGTCTAGGGTTCTCTTAGAAGACCATTTCTTCACTGTGTCTATGGCTTCTCCCTCTTGATCTCTCTAGCCACCAAACCCAAATGAGTGGAGACAGACCTTAGGATAAGTGTGTGTACAAAATGACTTGAAGACCTCTTCTATTTATAATAAAACATTGAAGACAAGCTGGGGTAATTTGGTTGCTGACCGACCTTGACAAATTGTAAAATAACACAAATAAATTCATATCTCCATGAATACATGTCAGAATCGGATGGTATTTAGATCAATTATACACCTCTTGATGAGAGGAATCCAATAAAAATATCAGCTGCCTTAAATAAGAAGACCCACATGGAGTTTGGCCTAGTTGCCCATTTTAACAATATTTGAACTAAAAAATGACCTAACGCAAACCTTTTGATACCTTTTCCAACACATCTGCAATAAATGGTCCTATAAGTATAATCAAAACTAATCATAGCAAGCCAACTAGTCTTGAATTACCATAACATTATTTGTGGCATCCTACAGTCTTTGAAAATTTCACCATATCCTTGTCAACCCTATCCATACATGACAACATAACATTTCCATCATCTAAAATGTATCAATCCTAAATCATAAGAAATGATTCATCACATTGTATTTATTTTTCATATCACGTTTGGGCCATTGTTACCTTAACTGGTAAAGATACTTGTAGCCATAGTTACTAGACTCAACTGAGCGTACTTGGCTAGTCTGAATCATTTGGGATCTAAATCTAAGTATATCAAATGGAGTCAAAGCTTAACTTGGACAAAATTCAAGGTCTAACTCAGACTCAAGCAAAACTATCTCATGATCTAACTTGGGCTTGGGCAAGAATCGGGTAAAACTTGACAGTTTAAAAATAAAAGTTTTGTCCAAGTTATTTTATTTTGACCAAATTTCCTGAATTAACTCTTAAGTCTTTCTCGATTTTAAGTCAAACCTTGTTTCTTTGTCCATGTTGAGTTGGACCTAAAGCTTTATAGAAAAGTTTTCCTTAATGCTATTTCATAGAGACATATAATTGAGCTTAGGATTAGCAAATGATTCCATCATTGTGTCTATCATTTAGAACCAAGATACAATACATTCATCTATTTGAAATTTGAGTTCCTTTAGAGCTAGAACTTTGTAGCAGTACTTGTAAGAGTATCGAACTTGAGGGCTTCCTATGAAGACACATGAAGAAAGAGGAGTATGTATAAGGAAGTGTAGTACACATGTTTGATACTTCCACACATTTTGAGGGCATGCCAATAGAAATTTCATTGTTGTTGGATGCATTGGCATTGGTTAGTTTCAGAAAAATTCTATGTCAAATATGTTGTTTTCATGAAGTAATATTTCCAACCAAGAGGATAAAGACTTATCATTCCTAGGACATAGTGGTGTTATTTCTTGCATGTATTTTTGATTTATTAGTATTCCGCCACTAATAACTTCATTATGTAGCTGCTCGTTTAGTAATATATTACACCAGTGACTTGTTAAAGGAAAAATATTTCGGTTTGTTTGAACGTCATAAACAGGAAGGAAATTTATATTTGAATTAGAAAAATGGAATATATTCTGAAAAATATGTTTTCTGATCAAATATAGGCCCATTGCCAGATCATTAAAAAAACAATCATGATAATAAGCAATGATTTTGGACACAATGAATTACATAATTCTCCAGCTCAAAAACAAGTTAGCATATTTAGTTTTGTCTACATTAGAGAAAAATGAATGAGTAACATTAAGTTTGCTTTGAATATTTATATAATCATTTCAGAGATTCTAAATGGAAATTGCATGTGCTAATGTTTCTCAATTAATTACAGGGAAAACAAGGGGCATACATAATTTGTTGGCTTCTGGGAATTGGATTCCTTTTCCCCCGGAATAGTACACTGACAATTGAAGATTACTATGTTGAAGCTATATTCCTAGTTAGTATCTCAATTTACAAAGTCTTGTCTTATTTTTTTTAGTTTCTTGTTGTAATCTTGTATCAACAATACTTTGCTCCACCCATTAGATTTCTACTAATCAGTTTTATTGTTGAAGTGTCACTGTTTCTTAAAGATAACTAGAGGAAATGATACAACTACAAAAGTGGAGCATGAGACATTCTTAATAGAAATTCTAGCTCTGATGTGTTTGATTATGTTGGATAAAATCAAAATTGCAATGTACCATAAACATGGGAATTCAAAATATTGGGATAGAAATGTGTGCGTCTATTTGCATTTATTACTTTAGTTGAAGATAACATTTCATGAACAAATGTTGTACATTGAGAACATAGTAGGTACACAATTTATTCTATGGTGACGTTTTATTTGCTTTGTTTATATAGGTCATCTGGCCACATAGTGGCCACTATTGCCCAACTAAAGAAAACTTGTTCGAGTTTCTTGCTTTTATGGGGAAAAATGACATTAACAATATTGTTGATGTTGAGGTATATATCATATAAATCTTTTATAGTCTACTTTAGTTTATATTCCAGTGTTCATCGACTTTCATGTCTTATACTTTGCATTGTATTTCTTTTTTTAGGAAAAGAACTCAGTATTGATGGTAAGAAGTAGGAATTGAAGAAAGAGGAGAACAATAACACTAGAGCGACAAAATGAAAATTAAAGAGAAAGAGAAGAGAACTGGTCTACTAGTACCCATAGAGCCAATATCCTGCATAAGACACACACGTAAAGACTAATGGTCAAGTCTTTAGAGTTGGTGAATTCACCTACAATGCCTTGGCAACACAATGATAATGTTTTGAAGTGATGAAACACTATTTCATGTGCAAATTGTGCTCCAACCAATATTAAGTTGGAAACTCATATTGTAATACTTGACATTTTATATAATATAATTTATGTGGTTGGAATTATTTATAGTTGCACTTGATATTACTTAGTATTGTAATTAACATATGTAACTTTGTGTTTTCATATTATACGAACATGTACATTGTATGCCATTTTTTTTAATTTAGTTGCAAAATCATACTAATTAATTTATGTTGATTAATAATGAAAACATAAAATCAATTTAAAACTACTAAATTAGTAGTTTATGTTTATTAATGATGAACACATAAAATGAATATACGACTAAATTAGTTGCTTATAACGATTTTTAATGAAAATAAATGAAATGAATATAAACTACTAAAGTAGTAATTTATATAATGAATATGATACTACCAAAAAATATAAATGACTATAATGCAAATGATAAATTTGTGATTACAAATGACGACTAAATTTTGCATATATATGACTATTAGTAGCTAATTTACAGTATCTTATAACACGACTAAAATTTAGTCATATATCTTTGGTCATTAATTGGTTTCAAACGATGATTAAAATTTGCATATATATGACTATTAGTAGCTAATTTATGGTGTCTTATAACACGACCAACATTTTGGTCATATTTCTTTGGTCCTTAATTGGTTTTCTCGGTGATCTTTTAGTAATATATTTTGTTGTATATTTGGTCATTAATTGTGACAATCAATGAATAAATCAATGACCAAATCAATGACTAAATCAATGTCTAAGTTAATGAATAAATATACTACTAGACAATAAAATTAAGAAAACCAATTAATGACTAAGCTAAAAACGACTAAAAATTGGTCGCATTATAAGATACTGTAAGTTAGCTACTATTGGTCACCAACCAAAAAATAGTCGTTTATATGCAAATTTTAGTCGTTTTTTGTAACTAATTAGCCATTTTGTATTAGTGTATCCTGTACATCTATCTAGTGGTCTCCTCTGTCTGTGAGGGGAACTAGGAGCTCCAGCCTACTTCTGAGCTTCTTGCACCCATATTTTAACCATCCTGGTCCTCTTCCTCCCTTCTCTAGAAGGATTTGTGTGAGTGGGTGCCTCCACTCGGTCTATTCTCTAGTCCTCCACATCATCATCCTGGAATGTCCTCTTCCTTTGAGTAAGATCTAACTCTTTGTATCTGATTAAGAGTCCTTTGGAACTAGAAGCTCATCCTTTGGTGTTATTCTCAACTCTCGCTCTAGAGAACTCCTCATGGCTTTCTCCTCATCAAATATCACATCGTTTCCTCATAACAATCATCCTAAGTGAGGGCATGTACACCCAATAAATTTGAGGTGTCTTAATATCACCTACAAAGATCCACCTCTTTGCAATGGGATCCAATTTTTTCCTGCTATCTTTGGATATATGACAATAGACTGTGGATCCAAAAATGTGAAAGTGGGATACATCTGGCTTCCTCTTAGTGAAAGCCTCTTTGGGTGTAATCATTCCAGGAATTTTATGAGGGCTTCTATTCTGCAAGTAAACAGTTGTATTGCAAATTTCTACCCACAAGGATAGTGGAAATCCATGGTCATGCAACATTTCTCTAGTAGCTCCTACAGTACTTCTATTTTTCCTCTCTGAAACCCCATTTTTCTATGGGTTGTGGGGTGCAATAAAATCCCTTCTAATACCCTCCTTGGAATATAATTCTTTGAAGGAATTAGACACATACTCTCCTCCATTATCACTTCTTAGGGATTTAATTTTCTTTCCAGTCTCATTTTCAACTAAGGGTTTGATTCAACAAACTTTGAATATACCTCATATTTCTTCTTCATGAAATAGATCCAACATTTGCAGGAAAAATCATCTATTAAGATCACATAAAACATGTGCTTTGCAGTTGCAACTATGGAAAATGCTCGACACACATATGAGTGAACTCACTCCAAGACGGCTTCAACTCTACTATCTCGGCCCTGGAAGGAAGATTTAAAATATTTTCCAAAAGTGTATCCCTTGCCGAAATCATGTTGATCAAGCGTGCATTTTGGAAGTCTAGTGGTGATATGCAACATTATTTTCAAAGCTCCAACGTGTAGGTGTCCCATGCACTTATGATAGAGATATCCAACATCTCAGCCCTAAACATGTTATGCCTTGCTACTCAATGCATCACATGCATCCACCTGTATATTTTAGATATTTTTAACCTAAACACGAATGTGTCTGTCTTGGAAAAATGATCCCAATGCAACTCATTTCGTTCGAAACAGAGTTCTTATGAGGAAGATAGAGCCCGCTTACCACTTTGCCAAACAGAAGAAATTTTTGGAAAAAAAAGGTACAGTCACTGCCAAGTTAGTAGTCCATACTATTGACATGGCAGGTGACTGGGCAGGGTCAACAGGTTGGTCAACGTCCAATCCAGGTTCGATAAGTGTCAAGTTGTGGTTGATTTATGGTGTGGTGACGTGGAAAGTTTTTATTGGTTTGAATGGGCCAATGAAGAGGGGACAAGTGGCAAGCTTGAAGGTCGCCACATGTCCGTCCCCAAAGGACCGGCTATGGCTCTTTACCAAAATTTTATGGCAGGCTGGGGGGTCAAACCCAGGACCTGCACAAAAAACCACAACACATTTCAACTACACCACAACACTACGAATTAACATATTATTCTCTCCGTATATATTTGTTATTTAACGTGGTTACGGTTGGGGGTTAGGAGGCTATCCCTCCCATGTGAACACTCCGGTCAACCGATGGCTATGCAAACCATAACATTCACAGTTATTTCCACCATGTGACTCCTCCAACGGGTGGTTACAATTATTGTTATTCAAACGGCCAATGCTACACAACCGTTAACATTTATGCCATGTAACCACTACACCAACCCGCTAAGTCAATGGTTATAAAACCACGCAGATTATGCGCTAATCCACCATTATCCATTAGTTAATTTCACTTATCATTAATTAACCCACATTTTAGTTTGGTGGAAATTTCGTGGTACCTCCAAAATTGGCGCTAACTCCAGTTTTAGTGGAGTTAATTGGAGTTCCTCTAGTTTTAGTGGAGGTTTACTAGAAAAATTGTTTTGACCATAACTTGGGAAAAATTCGACCAAATTGAGATCAGGAAAAGGTGTTCCTAGCTGATTTGGATGTTATGAACACAATGGAACATTTTACAGAGGCAGAGAGGCACTTTTGTACATGAGTTTTCCATGTTGAACTTTAAGGAAGCCCAGGGCCACCAGGAGAGGAGGTCAAGCCTATATCAGCTATAGTCCAATTGCAGAGCTTGAAGAGTCATGTTTGAGGTTTTTGGATGCTCCGAGTCAATTAAAGTAGGTTTCAGGAGTAGTAGAGAATTGTAAACAACATTTTTTTACATTTTGAGAAAATACAGAGGCCCAAGCCATGGGAGCTGGACCAAGGAGATGTAGCCCAAGAGAGGTGAACCCCTTTATCAAAACACTGTGTTAAGTGTTCTTATTGATGATTTTCTATACATCTAATTTATTTTTTTCATCACTTTTCATTCATGCTATTTTTCTCATGATTCTAACGTGAAACTTGATAAAATTTACCTGTTTTCATTCACAAACACCATAAGGGAACCTATGCACATGAAGCAATGGACAAGCATTTTTTTTTAAATATGAAGTTTAAATTAGCACAAAAAAACTAACATTCAACAATAGATCAAGTTAGTATTAGAGAAAAGGTTATTTTCTTGATTGCTTGAGTTTTGTGCAAGTAGGGTTTTAATGGTTGCAGATTTGTGAAGCTTTTTGATGCATTACAAGTGTGATGGCAACTTCAATAAGTGATGTTTCTAATCCATCTTCCTTAGTAATATTCTTTGATGAAGAGATGTTGCAAGATATTTGTTGGAAATAATACTGAGAGGGGGGATGAATCAGTATTATCAAGTCAATTATTTTCTTTTTAAACCCAGATCATATACACTACTTCAGTTAGATAAAACCGCGTATATACGCAACTATAGAGAAGGAAACCACATATACAATGCAAAATTATAATTTAATTTATCTTACAGATGTTGATCATTAATCTGTGTATCAGAATAAAATAGATAGTAACCAGAAACAGTAAAACAACGCTGAAGACAATCACACACAAGAACACAAGATATAAGGTGGAAACCCAATGTGGGTGAAAACCACCTGCTGCAATTTGTCTCTATCTTCTTTTAATTAGAAACTTCTTCTTACAATGTATTGGTGCAGTCCTTTACTAGTACGCAGGCTGCAACCTACAAAGGGCTACAACCCTCTCTCGTTCTCCAGCTTCTCCTGGAAGGGAGCTACAAGCCCCTTAGCTCTTGCACTAGCCAAGATACTAGTATGTAGGTGCTGGCCTACAGAAGGCTACAACCTTGTCTTTCTTCCAGGGACCACGTTTCATAAATTTTCTGACTGGATCCATGAACATCAATCAATCATTAAGAATTTCTGCATCAAACAATCTCCTTTTCACCAATTAGAACTGAATCAAGTAGATACTTCTCTGACAGTTGTACCCAAAACAATTTTGTCTTCACATCCATCTATTCTACCTCAAAATCAAAAGTAGTAGCAACAAATAAAAGTAATCTAATAGAAGCTACCTTGGCAATAGGAGAAAACATATGACCAAAATCATTTTTTGACACCTGGGAATAACCTTTTTCTACCAACCGAGCTTTGTATTTATCCACCTTTCCTTCTATATTCATCTTCTTCTTAAACAACCATTTGCATCCAATGGGTTTCTTTCCATCCGGAAACTCCACCAGATCCCAAGGCTTATTTTTGTACAAAGATGCCATTTCATCAACCATTCCCTCTTTCCTGAGTTTGTCATGCTTTGAATCTACTGCTTCCCTCACAATTCTGGGATCATCATCAGTAATAGATAAATCAAAATTTGAACAGAAAGTAGATGGACTATTCCTTTCTAGTTACCTTCTTTCTTGAACTGGTCTTCTCACAGCCGGATTTTGTGGCTCTTCATCTTCTGATTCCTCTTCTGCTGTAGAGTATGATTCTTCCTCCTTCATCTCAAACTCTATCTTCTCAGTTTCCTTTTGTAGGAATTCATGTTTAATAACATCTTTCACCTCTCTAAACACCACATCTCGGTTGTACACAACCTTCCTTCTTTTTTCGTTCCAAAGCTTATAACCTTTTAAACCATCCTTATACCCAATAAAGATGCACTTTTCAGATTTACTATCCAACTTTGTTATTTTCTCCTTTGGAACATGTACCTATGCATCACATCCAAATACCCTCAAATGTAAAAGAGAAGGTTTATTACCAGTCCATACCTCTTGTGGATTCTGATCCTCCATTGCTGATGAAGGTGATCTGTTAACCAGGTAACATGCAGTCTCCACCGCCTTTGCCCAGAATTCCCTGTCCTAACCCGACACCGATGAGCATGCTTCTTGCCCTTTCCATCAACGTCTTGTTCATTCTTTCTACAACTCCATTTTTCTTAGGTGCGTATGGAGTAGTCTTCTGTCGTGATATACCACACTTCTTAGAAAAATCTTCAAATTCCTTCTTGCAAAACTCTCCACCATTATCTATCCTTAGCATGTTTATCTTCTTCTATGTCTAGTTTTCCACCAGAGCATTAAATTCTTTAAACCTGTCAGAGACTTCAAATTTATTCATGAGGAAATATATCCATGTATTCCTTGAGAATTCATTTATAAATGATACATAGTACACATAATTTCCCAGTGATGGAACCAACACAAGTCCAAACACATCATTATGCACAAGATCTAATATGGTTTTTCCCTCTTACCACCAAAGGGGAAACTCACCCAATTCTGCTTCCGTATACACAATTTTCACAGAAATCAAAATCCAGAGAGAAATTATACATACCTTCTACCATACCTTTACCATGAAGTATTCGAATACCCTTCTCTCCAATATGTCCAAGCCTTTGATTCCATAACATGGTCTTTTCTCCAGAGACCACTATATTTTCTGCTCCACTTTCAGGAACCACAAAAATATTGCATCCATCAATAACAATTCTATATTGAAGCTTTACAAAGTTATAATCCGAACTCCCAACATCAATACCAATTCTCCCTAAACCATCTTGCATGTATCTTTCTTGAACACTATTTTTACACCTAAATCATCCAGCTTGCTTACAGAAATCAGATTTCTGGCCAATGCAGGAATATGCATAACATCCAGAAGTGTTAATCCTTCCACTTTGCAACTTCAACTTGAATTTTCAACTACCAATGATTCTAACATTCCTTCCATCCCCTAATAAGACATCACCACCATCATATTTCTCATACTCGTAGAACCACTTTCTATGGGGAGTGAAGTGAAAGGATGCACCTGCGTCAATCAACCATGCCTCATGATCTACATGTGTACTTGAAGAAGAAGCCAAGTACACATCCCCACCTTCATCTGAGGTGGTTTTCACATCTACAGAAGGAGTTTCATCAGATCCCTTTCTTTTCTCAGGAGCTCTAGATTTATAGTCCCTTTTGAAGCACCCTTCCTTTCAGAATTTCTAGCACACCTTTACAGGTTTTCTTGGAGATTTATATCTCCCTCTAGATTTAGATCTCCCACTTGAGGACTTATTTTTGTTCCTTTTCTGGGACTATCATCGTATTGACAAGGCATCACCATTTTGGCCCTCCATATTTTTCCATCTCATCTCCTTCGACAGCAAGGATGAGACTATTTCATTTAACTGCAAGGACGTTGAATTACTACCTATTGCAACAACCAAACTATCCCACGAATCTAGAAGAGAACACAACAAACTGATGCACTTATCTTCATCTAAAATTTTAATATCAATAGATAATAATTGGCTTACCATAGTATTAAATGCATTCAGATTCTCTGTCACTGAGTCTCCATCTTTCATCCTCAAATTATATAGCTTTTTCCGTAGGAACAATTTATTCACTAGAGACTTAGATTGATACAAAGTCCCTAACTTGTCCCACAGAGCCTTCACTAAAGCACTCCCTGATACATTCAGCAATATTGAATCTGAGACACAAAATCATATTGTGCTCTTTTCCTTCCGATCCAACTTTGCCAAGTCTTCAGCTGACATTATTGTTGGTTTAGTACCCGTATCTACCACGATCCACTAATCTTTATCCACTAGTAGATCCTCCATCTTGAGTTTCCACAACCCAAAACTCTGGCTATTAAATTTCTCGATCTCTATCTTTCCACTCCTCACCATCTTCTTTCACCACAAGAATCGATCCCGCAGATCTCCCATTGAATAGGGTCTACCACAGGCCCAAGCAAAAAACCCCTCAACAACAAAGGCATCCCCTTGAAGCCAAAACAAATATAATAGAAAATGTAGGTTTTAACCCTATATAGAAATTACTTGCATATGAATTCTAAAGACAGAAAATAAACAATGACGAGAGCATAAAACATAAAATAGATATACACAAAGATTTACCCCTGGATCCCAAAACTGGGACTACCAGATTGATTTTTCAATATGTTCCTTTCAATGTTACAATACATATATATACCTGTCGAAGCATCCATAAACTCTAATACATTAACCCTAGATTAGAACATAACCGTAGTTCCCTTGACCCTATATACAAAATACCATGGATAGAAAAACATCATGCCCAAAGCCATGTGCAAAATCCATGCACAAAACCATAGGTAGGTCTACCCACCTAATATAGGGTCCAAAAAAAAATTTACCAAGGCGCTGCCCCGAACCCTGTGCAAGGGGGCTACCGTCGCCATACATACCCCCCGACTGGGGGGGTAGCCGCCCCCCTGTGACCTCCTGACGCAACATACATGGTTGTTGATCATGGAAAGAATATAACACAACCCAACATAGTCCTCATCCATTGCTTGTGATTTTGTACTTTAGGGGGGAATCTGTTATAGGCCATTTTGTCACATTAGCCCAAAACGCCTAAAAACCAGATCAATCAACATCCTTGAACACTTTTTCATAATCCCTTTGCAAATCCCTAAGCATCAATTCTCCAAAAAAGTCCAAGTTTCTAGGTATATTTGCTCAAAAACCATCTTTTTACGACCATCGTACCCTATCCTCTTGTCCACCAACTCTGGATGCAAATTGAATACCTAAGAATTAGCATTGACTAGCACATGTCACTCCATTTTGCAAGTGCATTGATTCTATAAATTCGGGAAAGATAAAAAATAATTTTGAATTTTCTCCTTTCAGAAGCTTTTAAGGTGGTTTTAATTATTTACCACATAGAGATCTCAAATTCCTATCTGATCCTATATTGGAGACCTTATCTCTTATCCCTTGAGTTCACCCTCCCATCATAAGTGGATCTGAAGCCTAGATTGGTAAATCATAAACTACTCAAGAGAATGGTATATGGGTCCTGCTAGATGGTACTATCCACAACAATCAATGTCAAATTTCCCATCCCAACCGACCAGACATAGGGCTATTTTTCAAACTACGAATTTTGTTTTGGACTAAAATCCATAGTAGAATTTCATAACATGAGACATCAAATTTGTCATCTGGCCTCACTAAGACACTGGAGTTTGTTAAAATCATTAATTTGATTGGGCCAAAAGGGATGAAGCATTGGAAAGGCGAAGAGGTCTTCAATGAAATATAATGCAAGGTTTTTATTTTAATATACTGATGGATCCCTCCTTCGCGGGCCCCTTCTTCCTCCACATTGGATGCAACAAACCAGTTTACATTATAAGAATGGGTTCTCACGTACATTATAATATTTAAAGGTTTGAACTCCACCCACATATGGGGGACTTATTAGTCCTTGCCATCTGGCAATGGCATGGGACTATAGTAATCATTTGTCGATGTTATGCAATTAACTTAACCTACTTATTATTACTCCAATCACTTATAACTAAACTTTTTAGTCGTATATAGTTTCACCATATTATTTGGCCTCTTCCAGAGGTGAAGAGGCCAAAATCATATTATATGTACTTATTTGGAAATGTATTTCAGAAATATGTTTCACTATGTAAACTAATGCTAGCATTAGTTTCACAGTTTAATATATATTAAATGCTATAATGGAGATAAGCTAAAGCAAGTTCCCAAGTTGAAGTTCCCAAGTTGTAGTTGACAAGTGGTGCATGCATGTTGCTAAGGTGTCAGTGGTTGAAGTTGGCAGCTGGTGCATGCCAGGGGGTGGTGCATGTTGTTATCAGAAGTTGTCAAGCATACAAGCAGTGATGCCACAATTCAATAACAGGACAACGTCAATAACAGGACAGCTTCCAACATGCATGGAAGTTGATGGCTTCAATAACAGGACCCACTTCTGTCATGCCTGCAAATTGATGGCAGATTGTAGCAACTAATAAATGTCACAAAAGCTCTGGCAGATTCCAGAGCTAACATTATGCCTAACATGATATCCGTCTGGGAAGCAGATTCCAACACCTAATATGATACCTGATACCCATCCTGGGGGCTTATCTTTCTATCAAATGTAATAAAAAGACTATATCATATGCTCATATGTGATTAGAAATAAAATCTTTCTCATATAATAGCAGCATGCATTTATTAGAAAATCTTATCTTTCTCATATAATAGAAGCATGCATTCTGATGAGAAAATTTGTTGCAGGCTTATCTTTGTAATCTTTGTAAGTTTGTTGTAATCTTTGTTGCAGTCTTTGTTGCAGGCTTCAGCTCCCCTATCTTTTTCGTAGGCTCTTTTTTGCAATCTTTGTAAGTCTATTGTAATCTTTGTTTCAGTCTTTGTTGCAGGCTTCAACTCCCCTATCTTTGTTGCAGGTTCTTTTTTGTAGCCTCTTTTTTGTAGAGGCATTCTTTTGTTACTGGAGGCATTGAGTTATCACAATCAAGGTATGCTCATCTGTTTTATATATAAATTATATATAAAAGATCATGTTATAAGCTAATGATTCATGAAGAGTAATACCTGTCTTCCCGCAACATTTTCAGCTTCTGTCCTTTTCCTTTTGTTGCAAGAGGCATTAGCTTGGGTTCTTTGGAAGTCTGAAGAAAGATGCTTCTTCGAAATCCTTTTGTTGCAAGCACACCTACACTATCTATTTTGCCATGCTAATTCTTGTAAATGCCGTGTTTATGTTGCCATGCTAACTGGTGTAAAATTAATATTATCCCCCATTCAACTTATATATTACACTAATATAAATTTACAAATAGCTAAAATCTCCATTTTTTTATACCAATGGAATCTAAAAAAACACTAATATACCAATGTCAATGCTCTGATTTCTTTCTGGATAAGAAATTTTACATGCGATAGACCACCTATTGCCAATGGGTACACAAAAGAGACATCAAATAGACATTTCTTCAATTGCAGAATACACATTTCAATTTAGATGAAGTTGGAATATTGTCCAATAAAATTATTTTCACTTTGTGCCCAAACTGAACTTGAGGCTAGGGATAACAACTAAAAATATTAATATCTGGTGGAAATGTCAGAAATCAAATACAACATGGGGAACTTGCAGATTAATTAGAGCAGATCTGTGTCATCCATGGAAGTCTTACTTCACGAGCTACCTTTGCTTCTGTCCCAACATCTGTGGTGGCCTTTCTCCTACTTCTAGAACTTGCTGCATCTTGAACTACTGCTGGTGGAACTACTTGCTTTGATTTTCTACACCTAAAATGCCGGGTCATTTGGTATACCACTGGTACTTTGCGAGATGGCGGTTGCTGGTTCAAGGTCTTCATAAAGACCATGAGCAGAAGAACTGAAGCTAGAACTGGTTAGCATATTCAAGAGAGATAAGGGATTGCCCCATTAGATAGGTTTTTACAGTAGGGAGCCAGCTAGTAATGGGCATCGGAGCCAATAGGTAATGGACCTCGCTGACAGCAAAGCTAACTTTTGTTCCACCACCCACTACGAAATGATTTCTTTATGCCAGAATAAGGCAGTTGGTATGCATGCATGGGTTTATTGTAATAAGGCATTTGGTATGCATGTAGGTTCGTTTTAGCATGAGAGATACGTGGTTGTTCGCGTTCAGCATGAGAGATACGTGGTTGTGTTTCTCATGATAAAACAATCATGTGGGTGCGGCATGCTTTGCTCTTTGGAGTTGGGAAATGTTGAGATGTATGGTGTTTTGAGATATCTGATGGGAATAAAAGTTCCCAATTCCTTTGCTGGTAAATGTTTCAAATGTTCCCCGTCCACTTACCACATATGCTTTGAAAAGTATTCACCACCTACTTCTGGAATCCAAGCCAGTGGGATTTTTTGCCGTCCCGAGGAATTGAAGTTCATAAATGTTGAGATGTGAAGCATTAGAAAAATGTGAAAAAAAACTGTCAATTTTCATCTGTTATCACCAAAAAAATAAAGGCTTACATTTTGTTAGTCATGGTCTTAGATAAGTGTCAAGTCACCCTATGTTTCAATGGGAAGTTGGTAGGTTAGGAGTCTGTAAGGCTTAATTTTTCATGTCCAAATAAAGTCTAGCATGCTTTTTCTATGTTTCATAAGTCCTACAGTCTTGTTAGAAACTCATAGCTTAAAGCCAATTTGAAAATTTTTGGAATTAGCCCTGAAACCACGTTTTCGTAGCGCAGACAGTGTAAATTGTTTGTTTTGTGCTACGAAAATGCTACTCTTTTCATAGCGCTTTTCCCTGCGCTCTACGAAAGCACAGACTCATAACAACAGTCTTGTCAAACATCAATCCATTAGAATTCCATTAAAATTTTCATCATTAGGTGTCAGCTAGGAGTTAGTCCTTAAGCATGCCACCACTCCAAAGTCATCATTTCGAATTTAGGGTCCATTATGAAAGATAATTTCAAAATTCGAAATTGGCTGGCTAGTCTTATCATTTTAGATTGCATGCAAACCCTTGAAACAAAAATTTTCTCGAACAATAAACTTTGGTAACTGTTCACCAATGTTTTCTTCACTCATCATTCAAATGAGGCTGGCAAGTGAGGTTGATCAATTGAGTTTCAAAGGAGGTCATTTTGTCATAGAAATTTAGGAGATAAGATGACAGAGGAGAAGAAACAGCTCAGATCTGGTCATTGCTTGAGAACAGAACCTGAAAGCACTGCGGTGCTAATCAGAGACAAAGCAGTTGTGGAAGCTTTCAAGAAAGCAGGGTGTTGGAAGTTTTGTAAGAAATTGCAGGGAGGGCATACCCAGGTGACAAAGAAGTTTGCACTCCATTTCAGTGGCTTTAGTACAAAGGTTGGAATGCTTAATTTGCAAGTTTCTCCAGAGGTCATAGCATTGGTGACAAAAATTCCTAGGGGACAAGAGACATGGTTCAAAAAATTCATATTCGACATGGAACCATGCAAGGTGTTCCTGAAGCCACAGTTTTTAGAAACTGACTTAAGCAAGGCAGTTCCCAAAGACTACATCAAGGACAGCTATACCAACCTGCTCTTCAACATTCAGCGTTATTTCACCTGTGAGCGCAGATATCAAAAGGTTTATTCATGCCATTTTAAAATACTTTTACATTTTATTGGTATGATTTCTCTAGATTTGTCTTACTTCTTATTTCAAAGTATAGCTAAGATGGCAGATAAAGTATAGTTAAAATCCCAAGGATGTGAGACCTCCCTGTTTCATCATGGTCTAATTAAATTGATAGTTCTACATGAGCTCAAAAGGGTCAACAAAGATTGGTCTTCGTTTTTGTTTGTATGTGACTTTGGGACAGAAAAACAAGGTGCAGACACTAGCCCTAGGGTTAAAGGAACTCCATCAGCAGAAACCAGCAAGTCTGCAATGTCCAGGGCAAAAAGGTATATTAAGTTAAAGCCTAGGAAGTAGGTGAAAGAGAAGGCAAGAAAAACCTCAGCA
Organism: Pinus tabuliformis; assembly: GCA_031772625.1. Classification (NCBI taxonomy): domain Eukaryota; kingdom Viridiplantae; phylum Streptophyta; class Pinopsida; order Pinales; family Pinaceae; genus Pinus; species Pinus tabuliformis. The sequence goes on along the minus strand of CM062818.1, from coordinate 218,375,402 downwards.
GTAAAAAGCCCAACAATCATTCTTAAAACTCCTAAATCTGCCAAGGAAAGGATGTTTGAGGTTAGGGGAAAGACACAAGAGTAGTCAACCAGCAAACCACTTCAAAAGAGGTTGACTAGAAGCCAAGTTGCAAAGGAAAAAGGAAAAACAGTGATCTCAGGAGAAGTTTCAAGCTTGAAGGGTGATTTAAATGATATCTTAAAGGCCATTGACATTACAGAATCCCCTTTAGTGCAGGCAGATGTGCCAAAATTTGATCAAAGGAAGTCGAAGAAAGTGAAACCCTCCAAGAAACTAGAATTTGAAGATGATGTTGCAGCTTTTGTTTTTAAACCTAGAAAGCCCTTAACCAGGAAATCCAAGAAGATGCAGGAGTCCAATGTTGAATTGGAGAGAATAGAGGAAACCTTTGTTGTTCAAGAGGAGTTGACAAACTTACCATCTCCAAGACCTGGAGGAGACAAAAACACAGTTCCTGCCACTCAAACAGAAAAGGCCAGTTATGAAGTTATGGAAGAAAAGTTAAAAGCTGCCAACAATGAAATTGCTAAACTAAGAGTGAGAGAAAGAAAGCATGCTGTTGAAAAGTCAAATTTCAAAAGGATGAAGGCTCTCTGGGAGGCTGAAAAGGTGTCCAAACCAGAAATAGTTAGCAGTGAAAATCAATACTTCACCTGGACTGTTCCTACAATCAAAGAGGCCAGATTTGTAAGGAAAGTTAATGCTCAGCTCAGAGCTACAAACAAGGGGTTGAAAAGGCAAATTGAAGATCTAGAAATTCAACTAACCAAATCTGGACAAGGGTCTACAACAATTACGAAACAGGGTGTTGAAAGGAAGCAGTGAAGGAGATATAGTATAAATAGTTTTGGCACACAAAAAGAATTTTGGCATATGAAGAAGAACATCTATAAGAAGAAGTGATTTTGATTTTTTGTGGTTGATCATATCAATCCTCTTGGAATTTTGAAAAAACTCCCCAAATTACAGATGTGTGAAGGCTGTATTGGAAAAAAAACATCGCACTATGAAACTGCAGAAGATGATTATTTAGCACTTATGGATGCTTTCCAAAGGTAAGGTTGGATTAGTTCCAAATTTTGAGGTTGCTGGTAGATAGCGGATCATGTAATAACTTTTAGATAGCAGTGGTTTAGATAGCAAAGCTTCAAGGAGTATTTCATAGGTAATATGAAGGTTGTGCTACGAAAACAGAGCATTTTCGTAGCACGGTCATGTTTCAGCCTTTACACCATATGCTCGAGTTTACTTTTGCACAGGTGGAGAATGATGTTTCAACAGATTATTAATAGATGCCACATATATACCAGAAAAACATTGTTTGAAGATAAGCACCAAGGGTTAAGGGCCTAAAAAACATGAACTTTGTCTCCTATTCTTTGGAACAGTTAAGGCATAACTAAACAGGTTTTGAAATGGTACTATAGACATCATCAAATTCGAAGACATGGTTGGAAGCTAATTTAAGAATGTATTGAAGAATCAGATAAGGTGGTTGAAAGCATGTCCTAGGAGTTTTACTCCTATTTGTATTAGGACTCTTAAATACAACTAGCTGTCAAGTTGTAATTAAATAGTTTGTTTTGTGAACAGATAGGTGTCTAAGTTAGAAATTCGAATTCCTATAAAGGTGGATCATGGTATCCAAGGATGTAAAACTCTATATAAAGCTTGAGAATCGAATTCCTTGGGGTTAGGAATTTTATTAGCAAAAGAAAAGTTGTGTTATTGTAAGAAACTGTGGTTTTCATACCTAATACAAAGATCAGTTTGACTACTCAAGATTCACAAGGAGTTTTATGTGTTTGATCTTCTTATGGCCTCGTTCAATTACTTATTTGCAATGGTATGAGCTTGTGATACTTAGAATTCATTGACGTGCTTGTAAACTGTGTTGATTTACTGTGTTACTGTTTCACTTGTAAACCTGAACTCCAAGTGCCTTGACTTCCATGTTTGTTGATCATGATATTTTGTTGAAGACTACCTTGACTCCATATCCCAATGAATTTTTGCTAATCCTTGATTCAACCAAGTTATATATTTTGTTCGATTTTACTACTAGAGTTAGTCATCTAATCATTAATCAAAAATCTTAAACCTATTGAGAGAACCCTCTCAGGTTGAGGAGGCTAAGCCTCATCCAAAAGATCGGTTTGAAAGAGTGTTATAGACATTTTTGTGCCTAACAGCATGAAGCATGAAATGTCGATAATCTGAGGGATCCAAAGTCCCTAAACATGTTGTTCTTACCCTTAGAGGAACAAGGTCTGCAAACCACAGCACTGAAAATCAGTTCTCCACCTAAAAACACTCAAAAACAGGCTATTTCTGGATCATGTCAGCTGCTCCACTGAGCATCTGCGTTGAATGTCAACTGCTCCTCCTTGTACCTGTGCTGAAGGTCAAAACTAATGAAGGCTACCTGCGCTGGGCGAGATTGGCCAAGTGGCACAGTCATTCTGCAAGGTGTCAACTGCCCAGGAAGCTTCCAAACTGACACTTGGTTCAAGGAATTCGCCCTATGATGAGTAAGAAGGTCTTGATCTCCAAGTGGAAGCAAGATTCTCCAAGTGGACTCAAGAACTGAAGATTAACTAAAGTGGGAGAGGACACTAGTCAGCTTTATGCCAGCCTCAAGCTGACTCATCCTTTCTCCAAATCTCCTATATATAGAGCTCTCTCATGAGGTCTAAGGAGGCTGGAATTTTGTGTAAGTAAGGAAGTGCCGTTGGTTTGTGTATAGAGCTATTGGGTGTTTTGCTTGAAGGAGGTGAAGAGGAGATTTCTTTCAGCTGGGAGGTGTTGCTGGATTGGGCCCATTGTGGTTGTAACTCTCTCAGAACTTTACTCCTATTATCAATAAAGTATTTGAGGTTCTTCTATATGCATGTGTCTTTATGATGAATAGATGCTTGTATATTTGATTTATGCTAATCCTATAATCGATTATGGATGTATGCTTCTTGTAGTTTCCTCTTCTTGTGCTTTTACAGGATCTGTGTGTAGCTGGGCCGGTGAAAGGGCAAGGAGCTAGGAGCAAGCAGCAAGGAGTGAAGACTGGATCGACTATTAGCGCAAGATAATGGTTAGTAGATCATCCTTTTCTTCCCTCTCTCATCTCATAAAGAAGAAACTTTGAATAGCTTTGCATTCAGTTGTTGCTGAAGTACTATCACCTTCAGAGTGGGATAGAGGCATTCTGCATTAGATACTTTTCCCCCCAACAAATTGGCGACCATACTGGGGAACGTATCTTGTTGGTTTGTTGTGTTTCTCGCTATTCATTTCATAAACAAAGGGAGTACCGAATCGAACTGTGTTTGAGTCCATCAAACACAAAGTAGAGGGCAGCTACTCTAACTCAGTTTCTGGGCAAGTTTATGATTTTAAGAGCTGATCCACAAGGACTCTAATAAGCTCTTATTGATAGCTTTTCATCCTCCTTTACATCCCTTAGTGTGTCCTTGACTGATAGCTTCTGATTTGAGCAAAAACTGTGAATTTTTGAGCAATCTGTGACTCGGAAACCAAGACGGACGAAAGTCTCGTTCTTCATTGCAGGCTGTACAAAGGCAGTCTGCATTTCAGCGCAGTTCCCGAAGGGGCTACCTGCGCTGAAGGTAAAACAGGCAGTGTTACACCTGCGCTGGACCAGTCTTGGCTTGAGTTACTGAGGTTTCCTGTTGTGTCTTGCCTTGTTTTCACTATTGTTTTTGTTGTTTGTTGCCAGTCAGTAGGCCTATCTGAAACCAACTTCCTTTGTCATTATTCCGCCTCAGTTGTATAAAGAAACTGTATTTGTTCTTTTGTATTTCTTGTGTCATTTACAGTTTCCCATAACGAAAGTGAACCAGTCTTGCATTGACCTCTTAGATCTAGACCTGTGATTAAGTGTCGTTTTGATCTTAAGAGTTAGTTTATTTGTTGTTCATAGCTGATTGAGTTTGTCGCTTTCGTTATATGGTTTGAATTTATATATTTCTAAGTGTCGAAACAAGTGAATCGTAAGGTGTCTTTCGATTTTGGACAAACTTGTTTGCTTCCGCTTGAAATTGAATTCAAAGTTATACAACAGCTTTCTTTTTGCATTTCATCAACATTAAGAAAGAGAAAAGAAATACTTGCATTGTGCATGTGCATTATGACAGTTTGCATGTTGATTTAGAAAAGTGCATTAGTGTGTGCTCTATGATCTGTGTGAAAAGGTGTTATCTTCCTTCTCCCTCAGTAGTTAAGGTTTTCAAAGTTGAAAGATTGAAAAGCTTGCTTATCATCTTAGATTGCATTCAGGAGTGTTTCTATACATCTCGTGGTGATCCATAAAGGCAAACTGCTAAACAAGATCAACCTTAAAATAAATTGAATTTACATAACAACGCATTGAAACATAACGCAAACATCTAGAGGTCTAAGCTAGAGACGTGTTCCGGCGTCGTTAAACGTGATATCTTAGCGTTGAGTGGTTGGGTGATTCCTCCACGGTGAAGCGATAAGTATCAATACGGACTTGTGCTCCCACGTACCGTCGCGTATATATTAGGAGACCCCTATAGGATCAAAGCCTTTATCCATAGGAAACCGTGTCGGCCGCCCTACTGATCGCAATGCAGTGAACACAGCATTCACGAAGATCGACCACTCGTACCGTAAAACGTATTCTGTGGTTTTGCGAAAGGTTTGGCACACCCTCTGCCTAGAACTCCAGAGCAGTTTCTTTTGGCCTTTTTCAAACTCTATAACTGAAAAAGTCCATCCGAGCATTTGTCACTTCGGGCTCGTTAAAAAATCGAAGGAGACTAGAGTCATCTTTAGCTTTTTCTCGACTCTTAAAAAGTGGAAAAGCAAGTTGTATCTAAGCGTCGTTATAAAATTTATTTTAAACGGAACATAATCACCTCCTATTCCTGCGTTGATCTTTGAGTTGAGAACATGGAACGCCCCAACCAAGGAACTCCACATGATGGAAATCCTGGTCCTTTCTCCTCTTGGGGAGAAGTTGGTGCGCCCCACATGGCCACATTGTCGCTTCCAGGACTGACAATTGGCCTGCCTGTTTGGCTATTCTCAACTAGTGTAGTTCAGAACACCATGGTTCCTAAGCAGTCGAGTCAACAGTTAGATGAGTCTAGAGCCTCCCACCAGCCTTCTACTTTCTCTAACCCTTCTTCCAATCCTTCATCTTCAAAAAGTAAAGCTGGCAAAAGCCAAGCTCCTATGGAGAAGAAGGAAAAGAAGAAGAAAGAGAAGAAGAAGAAGGAGCCTAAGGCGACTGGGGGCAAGCAAAAGACATCTGACAAAAACCCACACACAGCACAGACCGGGCCTAAATCACCATGTGTCATATGTAGAGGAGACCACTTCCATAGAGATTGTCCCTGTATTCCCCGAATACTAAGGGACTGGTCCCCTCGTCTGCACAATTCGGGAGCATCAACCTCTGATAACCATGTTGATTGTTTACCGTCAACCAGCGAAAGTGAAGGTTCAAGACAAAGAGGGGGAGCAAAATCCCCCTGCAGACTGTGTGAAGGCGGTCACGCCATCCACCGTTGTCCCTTCTTAGACGAAGTGAAGAGAGTTTTGGAAGATCGTCCGGTTTCTCCGGTAGTACTTCCTCCTGGATACAAAAAACTCGTGCCAAGTCCTTCGTTGGTTGAGAATACAGCTGGCCCGCTCAAGTGGTCAGCTGAAGCGTCAGTCATTGAAAATGAACCTACTGAATCCAGACCAGACGAAAGTCTAAAGGTCGATGCGGCAGTTGACCCGGTTCCTCCTTCAGAGGTTTCATCCTCAAATGACACCGTCACTGAAGATTCATCTTCAAATGACACCCTCACGGAAGAGAATAAGGATGACACCATCCAGATTCTTTTCATCAACACAGATTCTGATGAGCATCAGGGCAATGCGCCCATTCCTTTATCGCAGGAAGGAACATCGTCAGGGTCGTATCCGGCCGTATATTCGGTCCCACCACCAAGCAACCTGGTTGTGTCCTTTGATTGGAACCAACTAGGCAGACCCCGATTACCAGCCAGTATACCATTCAAAATCATAGTCCAAATTTATAGAATGGTGATGGCTGGAACTATCATTGATGAAGGGGCATCTGTGAGTATCCTTTCCTCTGTTGCTTGGAAAGCACTAGGTTCTCCGGCGCTTTTGCCTGAGATAAGAAATCTCTCGGGCTTTGATAAAGGAACCAGTCGACCATTAGGGATCCTCCCCAATGTGCCTGTTACATTAAAAGGGAAGACCGTTAATTTGAACGTGATGGTCGTTCAAGGACCCTTGGATTATAACCTACTCCTTGGACGTGACTATATATATTGCATGGGAGCTATAGTCTCCTCACTCTTTAGAGTAATGTGTTTTCCACACGAAGGAAGAATGGTCAAGCTCGTAGACCAACTTTCATTTCCGGGATCACGCATCGCAAATAGTCAAATACCAACCCTGAATGGTCTATTCACCCAAGAAATGTCTCCACCCCCAGTCCTCCTTCCCGATGAATGCGAGTGATTCGGAAAGATAGAACTGGAACCCAGGGGCATGCATCCTGGTCTGCTTCGGGCAGAGGAAACCTTGGGTATAAAGTAGAATTTCCGCGAAAGAATATGACTAGTCCGTACCCCGTCCGTGGATGGAAGAGGGGTTGTTCTAGAATAGGGTTCTTTTGATAAGGTTATTTGTCTGACAAAGGTCATTCAACTTTGTCTAAACAGGTAGGCTACCAAGGAAAGAGATTCTATTGCGGCAGCAAATGGTAACCATCTTTGGGTAAAAGACAAGCCTCACCCATTAAAACTAATGTTTTAGAGGATAAGTAGGGGCAGCCTCCAAAGAAAGGGATTCCTTTGCTGCAACAAGTAGTAACCATCTTTGAGTAACCTAATGATAGACATCGCCGAAGAAAGAGTTTCATTTGCGGCAGCAAATAAAACCATTCTTTGGGTAACCAGAAAGAGGCAAGCCTCCCTCAATAACATTAATGTTTTGTCTTTGAGTAGTGTTCTTCTCTTGTCGCAAGTAGCTGCTCTCTTGTCGCAAGTAGCTGTTCTCTTGCGATCTTGCAAAAGATCTGTTAAAAGTTGGGCCGACGGGAAGACAAGTACCGCGTAAGACCCGTTAAAAATAGCGAGAAGACAAGTATCGTTAACATTAGACTAGCAAGACGACAAGTAGCTGTGAACACCCAAAGAAAAACAGAGGTGGGGGAGAGGAGGGGCAGCCTTGAAATTGTATTTTATACCTGGGGGCATGCAAACCTTTTGGAGTGTAAGCAAAGAGCGGTCATTGATCGTTTCCTAACTTACATAAAGAAAGGATGTGGGGCAAAAGTCAAAAAATTGCCAAAAATTTGGAGCATAGCTTATGTGAGGTGCAAGCTCTATAAAAATTGAAATCTTGCAGGAAGACATTTCTTATCCTATGACTGGTATTTCGAGCAGTTTTACCGCGGAATTTATGCTCGTTAAAAAATAGAAAAGCGAGATCCGAGCAGTTTTAGCGTCATAGTTCATGCTCGTTAAAAAATAAACATAAGCTTTTGAGCAAGAGTTTCCTCCAGAGTTCAAGCTCATTAAAAAATGAACCTATTCCGGTAAATAACCATTGTGATCGTAAATTTATTAGCCATAAAAGCCTTGGTCGTGTTTGCACCCGCCACCTCCATTTCATTTGGCCAATCGTTCACCTCCATATGATTGTTTACCTATTTTGAGGAACAACTGCGAAGAGTGATTCCACTTAGCCATCCTTGTGACACTGCCGTGATTGGAAAATTCCAACCTGCACCTGGAATCTGTTGTTATCCCTGTTTATCACTCGTTCCTCAAAAGACGAGTCTTCTTTGAGCTCTTTTCATCTGACTCGTAAAATATGAAAAGTTTGCCGAGTTTTGGCCTTCCAGCTCGTTAAAAGGACCGGAAGAGCTATCCCTCCTCTAGATTTTAATCTTTTTGGACCTGAGGGATTATTGCACAAAAAGGTCGAGCGCTTGTTTTATTCGGCTCGTTAAAGTTATCGAAAATTCATCCCTTTTGTATTGTTTTATACTTTTTCGGACTTAAGGGATTAGATGACGAAAAAGGAATTTTGGAGTTAACTTTCTGTACCTTTTCAAACTCTCTAAAAATGAAAAGGACCGAGTTGTCTTTGTCGCTAGACTTGTTAAAATGATTAAATAGCGACAAACTTGTCTTTAGACGAGAACGAGTTTCCCTATCGCTAGACTCGTTAAAACATAGCGATGGGCTTGCCCGAAGGGCAGGTTATAGAACAAGCATATGTTATCCTCCTCAAGCTTGACAAAAATAAAGAGGTACTAGTCAGAAATGACTGGGGAAAAATTGGGAGAACCTCAAAGCTTTGATGGTAGCAAGTTGCTCTTGAACATGACACTTTGTCCTCCGTATCACATCGGGTTGGGTTGTTTCATTCACCGGTCTCATGACCATGGTCCTCGCCAAACCATCTGTATTTGGGGTAATGCTACCGATCCATCACATCAGTGTCGTTATATGTTCAAGAGATGTGTTCAGAAAGAGTCAACCGTGTCCCATCCACTGCCATACATTATCCTTCATCCACCCATGATCGCCACCCTGAATCATATTTCACAAGTTGTTTTCACCTCCACTAAAGTCATTAGCTCCGTTCCGTGTCACTGATGTGGGATTCATTAAGGCCCTCCTTTGACGGATCGCTTCTTGTCGACTTCAGCTCATTATCCAAGAAGTTGATCTAGGAACACCCCCCCAGTACTTTGAAGCTTGCATGCCTCAATGGCAAGTTTCTCACTTCCGACGACAGGTATACATCAATGACCTTCGACCAGAAGATTTTGCGTGGTGTTCGACGCCAAGTCCTTTATTCACACCACGTGAATTGTACTGTAGTACCTTGAGGGTCATTGTCATTATTGGTGATTCCTCTCGCGCTTGTTAACGGTTTACATTATTGACCGGTAATCAAGCGATGTCTTTCCATGTTCGACTTCAGCGCAATTCTCACATGGATCGACTTGTACTTAGAGTGAAGATCGAACGAGATTGAAGACCCCGGATCTAGTTTCATCCATCCGGGCTGCGATATATATTCAGGAAATATAAAGACATTGGATATGTACACTATTGCAGCAGATGATCATCCTACTCAAAGGATGATAATTTCAGCAGAGAATTATCAATCTATCATCAGACGGTCGTCTGTTATGTGTACCAAAATGAATTTATAAAGCTGAGCATTGGAATGCTCGCCTCAGCTAGATCATGAAAGCAGAATGAAAAATAATGTATTGTATTGTAATTTATTGCAGGGCACCTCTCAGCGCTTGAATGAACTTCGGATCCTCCTAATAAATCATTTCACCCGGTAAACGACCTCATACTTTAGGGGGCAACTGTTATAGACATTTTTGTGCCTAACAGCATGAAGCATGAAATGTCGATAATCTGAGGGATCCAAAGTCCCTAAACATGTTGTTCTTACCCTTAGAGGAACAAGGTCTGCAAACCACAACACTGAAAATCAGTTCTCCACCTGAAAACACTCAAAAACAGGCTATTTCTGGATCATGTCAGCTGCTCCACTGAGCATCTGCGCTGAATGTCAACTGCTCCTCCTTGTACCTGCGCTGAAGGTCAAAACTAATGAAGGCTACCTGCGCTGGGCGAGATTGGCCAAGTGGCACAGTCATTCTGCAAGGTGTCAACTGCCCAGGAAGCTTCCAAACTGACACTTGGTTCAAGGAATTCGCCCTATGATGAGTAAGAAGGTCTTGATCTCCAAGTGGAAGCAAGATTCTCCAAGTGGACTCAAGAACTGAAGATTAACTAAAGTGGGAGAGGACACTAGTCAGCTTTATGCCAGCCTCAAGCTGACTCATCCTTTCTCCAAATCTCCTATATATAGAGCTCTCTCATGAGGTCTAAGGAGGTTGGAATTTTGTGTAAGTAAGGAAGTGTCGTTGGTTTGTGTATAGAGCTATTGGGTGTTTTTCTTGAAGGAGGTGAAGAGGAGATTTCTTTCAGCTGGGAGGTGTTGCTGGATTGGGCCCATTGTGGTTGTAACTCTCTCAGAACTTTACTCCTATTATCAATAAAGTATTTGAGGTTCTTCTATATGCATGTGTCTTTATGATGAATAGATGCTTGTATATTTGATTTATGCTAATCCTATAATCGATTATGGATGTATGCTTCTTGTAGTTTGCTCTTCTTGTGCTTTTACAGGATCTGTGTGTAGCTGGGCCGGTGAAAGGGCAAGGAGCTAGGAGCAAGCAGCAAGGAGTGAAGACTGGATCGACTATTAGCGCAAGATAACGGTTAGTAGATCATCCTTTTCTTCCCTCTCTCATCTCATAAAGAAGAAACTTTGAATAGCTTTGCATTCAGTTGTTGCTGAAGTACTATCACCTTCAGAGTGGGATAGAGGCATTCTGCATTAGATACTTTTTCCCCCCAACAAAGAGTTACTCAGACTCTACTTGATCAACATCCTATCAGGGTCAGATTTTGTGCTAACATCATCTATGATGCCAAGTTGTAAAATATGCATGGTGATAGTTTTTATTAAATACATGATCCTCTCCACATCTATGGCTATTAAAATCTCAACACAGACTTCTATGTAGTAGCAATTTCAACACAAATTGATTTGTCTTATTATGAATTTTTAGAATTGTTGTTAATTCAATACATCATGAATTAATATTGAAAGCAGGAGCTACAAAAACAGGAACTATTCAACTAACTGTGCAATAATTTCATAATGACAGATAGAGGTAATAGCGCATTATATTTCTCTGCAATATCGAAGCAGTATCAAAGCCTCCGCTGCCATTATTCCTACCTCTATAGTTATCAGTTTGCACTTCTATCCCATCTAGGAAGCAGCTTCAAAAAACTAATCTATTCTCTCAATCACTTAAGAGTATTAAACTTACAAATATTAACTTAAGACTCAATAACATGTAGTCTCTCTGGTTTTACAATTAACACAGTTGAGTCAAACATATTAACAAATATTAACTTAAGATTCAATAACATGTAGTCTCTCTGGTTTTACAATTAACATATTCGAGTCAGACATATCAACATTAAAATCACGAGTTTAAACGAAATCACGGGCACCGCGACATTTTCCAAGCAATACATCTACAAATGTTGAATTTGATTCAATACTCAAATTTATTCACCATTTCAGATCTAAAAACTCTGATGCAATATTTCATCAGCAAATGCAAATTTATTCACCATTTCAGATCTAAAAACTCCGATGCAATATTTCATCTACAAATGCAAATCAGGCGGACATAACATTTCAGCTATCACTTTCTCTCTCCAATTTCTAGAAACTGCCTATCACCGTCAACCATTTGATCAATCTAGAGAAAACCTATTTAGAGCATAAGGGTTGGCATTCATCCAATATTAATAATACCATTGCCATTGCACATGGAAATGAAAACCATTGTGTCTGTTTCTGTAGTTGTTGCTCTCAGTTTTTTATTATATTCAGACACTAGCCCTTAACCGTTCAAAAATGCTTCTGAGTAGAGTTATTTTTTCTTACCTGTATTATGCCCGTTTCTTTACCTGTATCATGTCACTCATACAAGTGTAGTATATGCAAATGCGGTGACATAGCTGGCACAATCTCTTTTTTCTAGGCCTAATTGAACTAAGGTGAGCCTGGATTGTTCCTTCTCATGCCTAATAGAGCTAGTAATCCCAAGTATAACATGGTCCCATGTAAGGTCGTCCTATCCCGTCAACCTGTCCTAGGAAACCTCTAAATTCCTCTGGCTTAGGGCAGGGACTAGCTGTCGTGCAGCCCCCTTGTTTAAATTTTTAATCCTTAATTATCAAAAACAAATAAAACATGCCCAAAACCATTTTGACCAAACAACATTCAAACAATTATAGGACCTCATATTTGAGGGATCATATCTCATGACTTATGGCACAATTAGGACAAGGAAGGCTCATTGTAAATGTAATTTAGAGGAGAATGATCTAGAAGCATTTATTCAATCAAATTTGGAAATTTAGTGCTCTAAAAAATTAGTAGAAAAATAGTTGTGAATTTGTGGTCAACAATCTTACAACTGAGATTTTGGAGAACTTTCATTTGCTAGAAATTTCGGTAGTTACTAACTTGTTTCTATATTACTAATGTGTATGAGATATCCAGTAAGAAGCTATTGAGAACTTATATTTAATTTTCATTAATTAATTTTTTTTATTATATAAAATGTTTGTTTTCAAGAAATTTGGAATTTGGGTTTTGTTTTCAAACTTGATATGTTTTTGTTAATTTGTTTGTAGAGTTTGTTTGAAGTAATCATATATGGAAATATTACATCATTTTGGAAATGGAATTGTATTATTATAAATAAGTAATTTGTAAATGTAAAAGGGTGTCTGAATCATGGAGGAATAGGGGGACTTTACATTATTGTAAAACTTTGTTATTTTGGTATATTAGCTATTTTTTAGACCAGTAAAGAGATAAACATTTATATCTGTAACCGTTATCAAACACTATTTCTTATTTTGGATACTTAATAAAGACGTAATTCAATTTATTGTTTATCCTCTATTTTGTGGGCATGGTTATCTTTTTTGCATTGTTGTTAGATTATAATAGCTCATGCTTATTTAAGATCATAGACACGTTGTCTTACATGATTGAGCAAAGATAGATATAGGGATGAATGTTGCATTTCAGTACACATTTATGCACTAGTTGCTAGCTATCTATCAACCTAGTGTCATATTTGTTTTGAATTAACCATTTTTATTCTATGGAACTATTTTTGTGGTTTGACATGAATTTACTAGCTCAAGTGCAAAACTTACTTCTATCTAAATATATGCACACAAGTATATGAAAACTATTTATCAAATAACTATCTATCCATATTTGCTTTGATAACAACAGGTCTTAGAATTATTTCTCCAGCCTGTTAACTTAATTCTATTTTGGATTCACATTGGTCTATGTTATGTTGTCTTGCTCTTGATTGGGAATAGGTCTATGCCTTTTCTTGATTTAGATAGATTATATTTCCTTCTTTTTTTTGCATCATAGATTAGACTGTGTTTGCATCTACATTTAGAAATGCATATTTGAAAGCATCCTTTCATAGGAGCTAACATTAGGTGGCTTAAAAGAGCCATTTTTTAAGCCCTTTAAGAAGACTACCCTCTTTAAGAGGTATCAAGAAGGGCAAATCTTTCCTTTTCCTATCAATACCAACAAGTATGATAATACATTAGCAGATAAAAGCTAGATTTATAGTTAGTTCATGCATTTAGATTAGCTTATAATAGATTAGGCATTTATTTTAGGTTAGATTTAGGTTGAGGCAACTGGGCCTATAATCAATCGAAATCACCATCCCAAATAAATAAGTGTCTAATTGGGGCCCTAACCAGGTGATTTCCTTAATGTTGATCATGATCAATTTTGGCCATTAACATTTTTGGAACTAGAATATGGGCCACAGATAAATAATCTGTGTAGTCTTGGTTTTTTTTTTAACTAATCATGGCTTATATGTACATTCCTACTTTGGTTCATGCCTTTAGCTCATACAATCCTACCATAATCATACCCAAAAAACATCATGAATCCTTTTCTAAATTGAAATATGATGGTGGGAGTAGAATTTCTTCTTTAGATCGTCTTTAGTAATCTATGGATAAATGTAAATATTTTGATATCACTAATAATAATGAAATTTACACGTTTTTTACTCTCACATTCCAAGGGAGGAAAAATGGTACAAAGAACTACCAGCTAAGTCTATATATTCTTGGAACCATTTTAAAGAGGTTTTTTTGTTGGCCTATTAGAACTACAATTATGAAGATTTGTGTTTAGAAAATGAAAACCTTTATATGCATGTAGATGAATATATTGATAAATTTTATGCTAGATTCATGTCACTTTGCTTTAGATTCCATCTCGAGGACTTACTTCAACATAAGAATTAATTGGATTCTTTACTTCTATTGTTCCTTCTCACAGTGAACATAGTAAATCAAATGAGGATGAACAAGATGTGTCACATTTGTTAGTTAACCTTGATTTCACTTCTCATTTTATTAAACCCATGAATAAGTTGGCATAGTCATGAACATTAGGAGTTTGTTTCACACACATTCAGACTTAAGGAATTAATTATACAAATTTGAATCTCAAATATGAAAATGTATTTGAAACATCTCCTAATGGTTGTGGTCATCACAAAGAAGGTTCAATAAAAATTCGTTAATCATTAAGATATTTTTCAAATGATTCAACCATTAGGAGATGTTTCCCATATCGGGATAGAATTGAGTTATGGCTAGAAGAATCTTATATTAGAAAATATCCCATAAATAAATTTCTTTTATTACACTTATTAGAAATAGATGTAAATAATACATCAAATTTTTCTTTACATAGCTTAGTATTAATTATTTTTTCTTTCTGATGCTTGTTATACATATGGCTCCAAGAATAAAAGAACATGACTAGCTTTACTGGAAATATGATTTCACTTAATCTTGATTGTTCTTACAAATTAAATTAGGATAGGAATAGTCATTTTAGTTCTAATTTATGTTTTCTTGTTTTGGCTCTTGTTTTTGTTTACTTGTTTTTACTAAATGCAAGTATGAAATAAGTAAGTGACAAGCCTTTAATTTTTCATAGCGAAAAATGGTTTAAAGCATGCCGACAAAATCAACTCATTCATAAAGATGTTCAAGGGAATATATTTTGTATCCATTAGAATTTTAATCATACCAAATTGTGTTTATAAATGGATCATGCTTGTCTATCAGAGAATAAATTTATGAATCTACTTCTTGATTTGCAAATTTACAAGATTTGTTATAATAATTTTATGCTTGTTTTGTCCATGATTTAATCTTCTCCAATAGCTAGCATATGAGGAACATAAGTTAAAATCAAGATTTGCAAGAAGAATAGACATAGACTTGAACAACTTTTATGTAAAGCAATGTACATTTTAACATATTTCCATTATTTCCATTTTATTGGAAGCATCTTTATTTAAGTATAAATCGAATTTTTTGATGGCTCTTATTCATTGCCAATATCTCACTAAACACTTGTTATAAACATTAAACCACTTCTTTGTTTGCAAGTACTTTTCCTTGGCTCAATGTTTTCTTTAGTTTAGATTTAATAAATTTGATGATGTAGATTAGAGCTTCTGGTGAACTGTTTGTTTCCATTTATATGCCCAATGTTTTGGGTGAACACTTCACCCATCTTCAGGGACATAAAGCTTTTCTGATGATGTGAAGAGTGATAGACAAGTTAAATAGAAGACAGAGCTAGAATGTAGTCATTATGAGGTAAGAATGATGGTAGAGAGTGAAGGGATCATTGATTAAATAGTTTACTATACTTTTTTTTTTTGCTAAGTAAGTTTAATCTATTATATACAAAAAAGAGAACAATTACATCCTTGGAGAACAGAGAGCCATCAAGCCTGTGAGTTAGGCCATTTGTTCATGACAGATTCAGAAACAGAGAGATTGAACCTTACTTCCCGCGCAGGGGAGACAGAGTGATGCACATATCCGACACTAGACATTCCCTGTGAAGGGTATACAGACACAAGTAGCATCGCCACATCAGACACTAGACAATAGAAACGGTACAGAAAACATGAAGAAAGATTGACAGACAGAACCATAGATAACCTTTCCTCCTTTTCACTGGGCATCCAAAAATGGTGAGAGCTGGAACCTGGATTACTCATCGGGCTTCTCCTCTACGATCCTACACCAACCCATTTCCGGTTCCTGCATGTCCGGCTGAGCATGGGCCTCCGGCATGAAGCTGATGGCGCTGGCTGGCTGGGGCTGCTCCTGATGCATTTCCGAGGTGGGCTTTGGAGAACTGGGATTATGGACTTCCTCATAATGTGGAATTGGAGCGCTGGAATCTCCCTCGTTCTGAGCTTCCTCGATGAAGAGAACAGAGACATGAGCCGTTATTCGAGGGCGCGTGAGAGAGCAGTTGAACGAGAAAGTGGCTGAACCAAATGAAGACAAATTGGCAGAGTCTGGAGAATTTGGGTCCAGGTAGTGGCTAGGGGTCAGAATGCGCTCTGTTCCCCGATGATGAGAAGAAATCCCCAGGGAACCCGACTCAGCAGGGGGCCATGAAGGGGTGCCTCTTCCAGATCCTCTGCGACTCAGCATACGCTGGCGGGGTCTCGGCATCGCGTAATGACAAACTCGAACAGCAGTAAAAAAGTCTCCAACAGTGGAGCTACCTTGACCTGTATTGACACCACAGGGGCTGTTGCTTGTCTCTGTGAGGGAATTACACCGCCAGAGCGTAGTCTCAGGCTCAATTCGAAACCAGCCTCCGACGTCAGACCATCCCCAGACCCATTCTTTCTCACAGCTCCGGATCTTTCCGAACAGAATGAAGCATAGACTCAGATTACTGGCAGTGAGGTCATTTAAAACGTAGGTGCCATTCCCTCGATCCTCACCCGCCATTACTATGGCAATCAAGTTCGCTGCAGGCCGAAATCCTTCTGAGCAGGCGTAAGTGGACAGTGTTTTAATGCCAAGACCGAACAGATGAGCTCCCATGGTGTTAATCACCTTCGCATTAATGTCTTCCCACCTGAAGTTATGTCCGGCGAGCATGCTGAACAGGTGCCAGCCATGCTTCGCCTTCCTCCATCCCATCGTGGTTATTGCTCTACAGATCACCCGCATCCGGGGAAATAGTTTACTATACTTACATAAAAATAATGTTAAAATTTAATGATTTGAGTTAAATTGGTAAAAATTATATAAGTTGTACTTAAATTAACTATAGTCAAAAATAATTTTAAATTGCCATTATATATATATATATATATATAGATATAGATATAAAATAAAAATATAAAAATGCATTCGATTGAAAGTATTAATTTAAAATGGATTGAATGGACATGATTTTGATTATGGTGAAAGATGAATTAAATAATTAATAAATAAATATTGAACATGCCAATATAAAATAATAACCAATAATAAGGGGTTAGGATTAGAATGTTATAGATTATGAAATAATTAATTAATTAATTAATATAAGAAAGAATGAGAATGGGAAATGAACTCTTTTAAATTTATTTAATTATTTTATTTTATTATAAAAAATTATTAATTTATTTTTATTTAGATGTAAGAGGATTAAGAGAAGAAGAGTTATTTAGATTAAAAGGAATTAATAATAACCCATAAATGATAAGTTAGATTAGAAAAGGATAAAAATATGACTCTATGGGACTAAATATTAATAAGAAGAGGGAGAATTAAATGAATAGGAGGGTTGAGAAGAAAGAAGGATGGGGATATAAAGGGATAGAAAGAGAATAAGATTATTAGAATTAATATTAGAGAGGCCGGATTTGGAGGATAGGAGATGGACAGTAGGTTTCCAAGAATTGCTTAATTGGTACTCATCTTCTTGATTAAAGTTGTTAGGATGCTTTTCAATCTCAAGGGCTTCTCTCATTAGCCGGGTGGAATGGAAGGGGGTCGAGGCCATGATTTTGGTTTTATCAAAGAAAATGAGGTGCTTGGTGTAATGGGAGTGTTAAGATATGATAAATTCAGAAATATTATTATGCAAGGTGTCATCCATATTTTCTTTGAGTATGGTTTTGAATGATCTGCCAGTTCTCTCTATCTAGGACTTTCCACAAGAGCAAGGGATTTCATACGAACTCTGGGACCTTGATCCAGACTTATGCAAGAATGAAAAAAAATACATATATACACATAAACGTAGAGATGATGAAGAAATAAAACTTCATTTCATTCATATCAAAGAACTGAAATATGCTTACATACAAAAATGGAAATAATCTAGCTTGGGCGATGGTAGCTTATCTCTGAGAAGAGATGTGGTGACTACATGCCTCTGATTATGTTACAATGAGGCTCAAAGGCCCATTTATTATTGATAAATAATGGAAAACCCTAAACATCCAAAAACCTAACCCTAGGAGATGAAGAGCCAAAACTATGGGCCCCGTTTGGGTAAATTGGTACATCAACTTCCCGGGGTCATAACTTTGGCATACAATCTTTGTTTGGCTATCATAATGCCTCTTTTCAAAGATCTTGAAGAGGAAGCTGAAACAAAACCAAGGAACTATTTTGGAACTCTTTTGGTCTCTCATTTTTCCCTAAAAAACGTCTTTTAGTCACTCAAACCGGCTCTCGAAGTTTAGGACCCGAAAAACTACCAAAAATAGTAAGTTGTGCTACAATTAAGGAAACTGAAAAGAAACAATAGAGGGGGTCCAAGACTCAAGTGGAATAGGAGAGTGGCCACCAATATCCACCTAGATCAATCCTCCCCCCTTGAGCCACTTGCCTTGGTGCAAGAGTTGGCTAGCTTTGACAACCCGATAAGTTGGATATTCTAATGGCGAGTGTTCTTGATATGCGTCTCCATGATCTGATTAGTTGTGGCCTATTCCATGCGGTGTGGGTTTAACTCTCTTGGTGTGAGTTGTTCTGCAATGTGTGATGTGTCTAGTAATGGTTGAAAGTATGGTTGAAGGCAATCCACATTGAACATGGGGCGTAGGCCAAGGAATGGTGGAATGTTGAGCTTGAAATAATTGTCCCCTATAGTCTTATTGATGGTGTAAGGCCCATATCGGGCTGGGCGAAGCTTGTTGTGGGCTTAGCGAGTCGCTCCTTCTACAAATGTAACCAAACTTTGTCACCCACTTGGAACTTGTGTGGCACCTAATGTTGATCATGATGCTACTTATACTTAACATTGACTTTGTCCAATATGTCATGGCCCTGCTAGAAGATGTGTTGAATATGCTCAATGAAGTTGTTAGCCTTGTCAGCTTTTGACTGGACATGAGCTGAATCTACTTGAGTAGCTGCAAATGGTATTCCCACATCAATGGGACATAGTGGTTAGAATCCCACCCACCTAAAATGGGTTATGTCCAGTTGAGTTATGGAGATCTATGTCGTAGTTGTGCTGGACATAGGTGAGGCTTTCATTCCATGTGCATGGATGCTTCAAATTGTACACATGTAGAATGTGTATGATCATCCTATTGACGACCTCTGTTTGACCATCAGTTTGGGGGTGGAATTTTGTGGACTTAGTGAGCTTGGTATCCATCATTGACTAGAGACTTGACCAAAATGTGCTTCAGAACTTGTTTTCCTGATCTACGATAATGGATTGTAGGATCCCAAAATGTACCCACACTCATTAAAAGAAGAGCTTATCAATGGCTTCGTGACTATGATACTCTTATTGCAAGACGCCAGAATGGCCATCTTAGAGAATCTGTCGATGAGCACGAAAACATAGTTGTTTCCATGCGTAGTAGAAGGAAGGCCCGACATGAAATCCATGGAGATGGATTCCCAAGGTCGACTAGGAGGAGGCAAAGGAATCTATAGGCATTTCTTCTTGATGGTCGATTTGGAAATGATGTAGGCAATGCAGGATCTGATGTACTTCCCAACATCCCACGAAGGTTCGAACAATAAAAATACTTCTGAAGCACTGTCACTATTTTCTCTACCCCAAAATGTCCAATGACCCAACTGTAGTGCACCTCCAAAATCATCTTGGCACGCTCACTTGAAGGAACAGAGAGGTGTCCTAGGTGGCATAATAGTGCATCCTAGAGGTGAAAATTTGGAACTTGATTTTCTTCCAGGATCATCTAGTATTTGTTGCCGAATTATGGATCGCTCTTGTAAAGATGCGGCAACCTCGCAGACTCATGCCCACAAGAGTCAAGCACAATGGTGAGCGCCATGACCGGTGGTTAATTGAGGCAGTCTGCAACATTGTTGGTGCTGCCCTTCTTGTACTTAATGTTCAAATGGAACTATTGCAGGTATGTGGACCATTTCTAATGGCAATCGTTCTACAAATTCCCTTGTGTTTGTATGAATTGCAGGGGTCGGTCGTCTATATGGATGATTGTTTCCTTCCCTGTAATGTAATGCTTCCATTGTTGAAAGTCCTGCACAATGGAATACATCTCTTTGTCACAGGTGGTATATTTTCAGACTGCCTAAAAGTGTCTCACTGAGATATGCCATTGGATGCCCCTGTTAGGTAAGAACTTCACCAATAGCATAATCGGAGGCATCTGTCTCGATCTCAAATGGTTATTTGCGGCTATGGTAATGTGAGCATCAGTGCAGAGCAAAGGCAATGATTCAACTCAAAAAATTCCTTCTTTTGGGATTCAGACCAAAAGAAAATTTATTTCGCTCCTCCCTTGGTGACTTGACTCAAAGGCCAATTTATATGAGAGAACCACAACATGAACCCGTGGTAGAAGTTGGTAAGACCCAGAAAGTTGCAGAGCTCTATTAGAGTGGCTAGGGCTAGTCAATCCCAAATAACTTGTATCTTGGCTAGGTCCACATGCACACCCCTCATCAATGATATGCTTGAGATATTGAACCCGGGTCATACCAAAAGTGCATTTCACCAAATTGGCACACAACTTGTGTTGCCGCAGGGTTTGGAGTACTTGTCAAATATGATGGAGGTGTTCTTCCCAACTCTAGATGAAGATCATAATGTCATCCAAATAAACCACTGCGAATGAATTGGTGAAGGGTCATAAGGTGTATTCCATCAGCCTCATGAAGGTTATAGTGGCATTCGTCAACCTGAAAGGCATGACCAGCCATTCGAAAAGGCCCTTCTTGGATTTGGATGCAGTCTTCCACACATTGAAAGGTTCGATCGGTACCTGGTGATAACTAAATTTTAATTCAATCTTACTAAAATATTTTCCCCCCTTGACCTAGTCCAAAAGGTCATCAATCTGTGGGATTTGATACTTATTTTGATGGTGATCTTATTCATCTCTGGATAGTCAATACAGAGTCTCCAGGTCCCATCCTTCCTTTGTACCAACAAGATCGGGTTCCCACAGGGTGATAAACTTGACCCAATTTCCCCTTTCTGCAAAAACTCCTGAATCTGTCTCTTGATTTCATCGTTCTCCATAAAAGAGTGTCGATATATTGGTCCATTGCGTAGTGGCACACACGTGGGTCAAATCGATGGAGTGCTTGACTTGACAGTGTAGAGATGCCCTTTCGATCTGCTTCTGCCTTGTGGAGGAGCCCTGTTTGGAGGTCGTGGACACAATCTTCTTCTTGCGCAAAGGGCGAATCATAAGGAAAACAAATTTCCCGGTGAGGGAAATGATCTTACTGCATTGCTTTGTAGTAATCAAAGAAATGATGGTAGGAAATGCTACCTTCGGTATCTTGTACAACTTATTGCCCAAAGTAATAATAACAATGTGAGGCCTAGACTTATACACAAAATGTTGCTTCCACATCTCTGGTTGGCCTATTAAAACAAAACAAACTTCAAGAAGAGAAACATCACACAATACATCATATGTGATGGGCTTGATGCTGTAGGGAATGAAAAACTATTGGTTGACATGGAGATCTCGCCCTTGGTGAAGCCACCCGATGGTGTACGGCTGCGGGTGTGGTGTGGTCAGTAGGCCCAGCCACTTCACAATCTCTACTAAAATGAGGTTTTTTGGCTCCCGTTGTCGACAATGAACTGCAGTAGAGAACCCTTCACCCACATATGTGAGTGGAAGAGCTACTCCCCCTCCTTCAAATATGGGAATATCAAAGTTAAATTATACCTTAAAAGGAGTGGCACCTCCAAAGTGGTTGTTGGATGAAGGTGCATCGCTTGTGGGTAGCCGCCGAAGGATCTAGGTAAAGTTATCCATCATTGCGTTCCTTTGTCGAATGAGGACTTCCTCGAGAAATATTTTTAAAGGATCTCTAGACCCTCACCTTCCTTTTATTTCACCATGGGAGGCCGTCGAGGTTTGCTAGGCTAGTCTTGCAAAGGTTTAACCAGTTCAATCCCTAACTCCTTATACCCTGACCTCGTTGGGGGCATGCAAAGAAAAACAAAGAAAGATTAGACTACTCTGATACCACTAATCCAGACTTATGCAGGAACACAAAAAAATATAGATATACACATAAAGATGCAACACAAACAAAACTTCATTCCATTAATATCAAAGAACTGAAATATGATTACATACAGAAATGGAAATAAACTAGCTTGGGCGAAGGTAGATTATCTCTCAGAAGAAACGTGGCAGCTACATGCCTCTTTTGTTGTCACAAGTGACAAATGCACCACGTATCAATTTGTTAGTAGTCGTTGGCGCGCAATAGGAAAATCGTAGTTGTTCCTTATTCGTGATTATATGATTAAATTATGGGCTTCATGGCTTTGAAGGTGTTAACCTTTGTAATTTTCTGAGGTTGTAGAAGAAAATCACAAAGGTAACCACAAACCTACTTTGGAAGATGGGATCTAGCCTTGCCAACTTCAGAGAGGGCTATCTCTGTAAGATTTAACTTTGTTGTATTAGATATTAGGCTAGTTATGAGTGTTCAAAGTTTGGTTTATGAATTGGGTTGGTTGGAATAGCAAGGGAAGAGCCATTGGGCAATGGAGTCTGCAAATTTAACAGGGATCTTTCTCATATTTTCAAAGGAGTTTCATAGGGCAAGGTAGCTAAACTAACTGGATCTTTATATTAAAATGAAATGGAGTGGAGGAAAAGATATAAGTTCAATAGAAGTTAAAGAGAAATTAATAATTCCTTAACATGATATCAGAGGAAAACATTGAAATTATCTACAGCCAGAATCAGAGTGTATTTTTCAACAAATTTTGTTCATCAACTTTCTATGAGATAATTCAATTTTAAGAAAACATAAACATGGAAACAAAGGAATAACACAGACAATGAGAGGAGCACTTCACCAAATAGTCCAACACATGAATCTTGTGAAGAATGTCCTTTTTATTACTGATCAACCCAATGAGGCTTGAAAAATATACAATAACAGAGTGCTAACATAAGGTTTCACATGATTGGCACATGTATTTACGTGGTGGTGGTGATTACATGTCATTTGTATTAAAGTGGTGAAAAATCACTAGTTTATATTATGTATCATTACATTTTCCCTAACAAAACAAGATTACATGTCATCTATATACTTATATCCGGCATGGTACTAAATTATTAATATAAAAAAAAAAAGTATGTTCTAGTTATGTTATCAAAATATACATCTCATATATACTATGACAGCGAATTATGTATCTAACAAAAAAATCAGCAAATACAAAAGAGTCAGATATCTAGACCAAACTAATGAAACATTCTCTCTAATATAATTATCTTCCACACACACACATATATATATAACATGTGACCCATACCATCAAATAGTCCCTCTTTATTAGAGAATGCACTTATGGTGGTGAAATTATTATCATCGGATTCCCATTAAAATCCAACAAAATCAAACATTTAATTTTTTTCTATTATTTTCATATAAAATTCATATTGTTTGATATATTTTGACTTAACAAAGATTGATCTTGATTTGTAAATTGATATTTGTTAATATTTGTTAATAATGTTATGAGTAGAAAATCATTGGGCATAGTTATTATAATTATTTGTTTTCTAAATTAATCGAGGTGTGTAAACAACTCACACATTTTTACAACAATGTCAACAGTGAAGTTGGTGCATAGCATATTATGTGACATTTGTATTTAAAAATTCGGGTATTATTGTTGGTTGGTCATGTTGTTATTCTCTCATTTCACTATGACTCTATGATTTTAACAAACAAACCTTATTTGTCAAGCATCGTAGTGTTTAATGATAGTGAATATTAGAATATATGTAATGTTGTATATCTTAACATATACATCATTATGTGAGAGGTGCTCTCTAGCTTAGTACAGTAGAGATGTTGTAATATAATATTTAACATTTTGATTAAGTCAAATTACATAAAAATAAAATAAAAAGATTAATGTAATGTAAACATTTTAACTAGGTCAACATAAAATAAAAATAAAAATAACCTTACACAAATTAAATAATAATAAATAAATAAATGACTTATGGTATTTATATAGAATATAACATATTTAAATGGGGAAATTAAACTAGCGTAGGTCCATCTTAAATCGAGATCTACCAAGTGTTGAGAGGGATCAAATCTCTTTTCACTCTAAAAGAAGTTTGCATCCCAAGAGATTTGATCCTTTTAGGCGTTTGATAGATATAAATTTAAAATGGTTAAATGTTACCACACTCCTATCACCAAATCCTCTATAGATATCGATGGTTATATGTTTTTTTTTACATAAAGAATATAAGCCAGATGATGGAATAGAGAAACCTAGGATGTAGAGAATCGGGACATAGAGAATACAATAGATGCTCCTTCTCATCTCGATTATATTTATTCAATATATGTGAATATAATATACATCCAGAAAGTTGTATGCCCTGAGAGCGGCTTGTAAGCACCCACGGGGATTTGAACCAGTGACCTATTGCAAGAAGTGCCTTAACAGTGCACCCATTCACCGTCAATCCAAAGCCCCGTAGGCTATAGATGGTTATATGTTAAAGTAATATTGATTTTGCAATTTTCATATATACATTATTCATTTAAAGAAAATTTTAAAAATAAAAAAATTTATTAAAGTATAAAAAATTTTATACATTTTACTCATTTTTAATATACATATTACAAAATATATAGCTATTTTTTTATAATAAAATATTTGAATTAAAAATTAACAAATATTACTTAAAACTAACAATAATTACTACATTAATTTTAATAATAATTTATTATTTATTTTCAAATGTGTTAGGGTTAAAATTTATTATATATGTTTTTATATTTTTAATAATAAAAAAATAATCAATATGATATAATTATTTATTATTATATTGGTTTTCTTTTTGGATTAGTGATTTTCACATTTCCTTTATAACATTAATAAATACATGGGAAACAATTTGCTTCACTTAACCAATGTGCATTATGTGCATTATTTTGCTGACATGCCATAATAACATTGGAAAAAAACATTTTTGGTTTAAAAATTTGATACTTAATATTATAAACTAAGTCATTATTGATAATGGTAAGAATATAAAAATATAAATTATAAAAATTTCAAATGTATATATATATGAGCATTAAATTCTGAGTAAAATGTAGTGAAAATAGCTTTTACGTACTAAAATAGATAATAATGTATAATAATGACCATGCTAATTTATGGGTGTTGCAAATTATTATCTAATTTTTTAAAGATTCAATAGAGATACATCGTTGATATTGCTAGGATGAACCTAAATTGACTTTGCGCATTATAAGTTTTAACACATTTTAAAACCTCACTCTTGAAATCCGTAAAGTTGATTTCAAATGTTAGTGCTCATACATAATTCTAAGGGTTTGAAGGCGAAAAATTTTAAATTGCTAGCGAAAAAATTGCTAGCGAAAATTTATTTTCGTGAAAACACACACTTGTTGGAGGGGGAGGGGGAGGGCGAGGGAGTGCATTTTTATGTTGGGAAGATGATCCATGTGAGTATTATTTATATTGGCGGCACACGTGTATACATATGCACATGCGTGTGTGTGCATGTACATATATATAATTCAATTCCATCAAATTGTGGTCTAATGGCAACTTGAAGCAATTGTTGTCATAGTGACTGAGGTTCAAAACTTGGCCGTATTGAAGTCTCAACTGGCCCCAATGCGAGAGACTTAGCCTTCCCCCATATATTTTTAAATTTTGCTTGAAGCTTCATCTTCAAAACCACTTTTTCAATTTATCTTATCTTGATATTTTTTTCTAATTGTCGTAAGATGATTGGGCATACTAACTAATTATCTTCGTATATTGATTACATGCATGCTTATGTTTTTTAGTTCTACCTCAAGCTTGGTTGATTGTGTAACACCCTCCTCCCACACTGACTCAAGCTTAACGGTCCACCAGGGTAAATATTTGACAAAGAGTTACTATGATATGATTCAACCTCCTAGATCACCTTAAGGAAGTGGAATTGACACAAGAAAACCTTATTGACCTTCCTCGAGAGCTATAGGACCCACAAGAACTAAACCACCCCTCCAAGTGCCCAAGCCCTAAGTCAATTTTCCTTTTCACTGAAAAAACCTCAAGTTTCTCCCATGACATGGGCATGCATGCAACTGGGACCCTCCAATCACTCCCACAATCCCTGCAAGGGAGAGTCTGCAGTCTTTTTCAGCTAGTTATGTGCCAAAGACTATGAGATTTAAGCCACTTTTTCAGGGCTAGCCTCCAACCACTACCTATAAATTGATGAGATTTTCCAAGACAATAAATGGCACCAAGACAAAGCCTCTAACACAAAACATGATCAAGGGATTGACCTAACCAAGCCCAACCATGATAGACATTTCATCAAACATGTCACAAATATGCATTTTATAGGTCATAACAACAAATTTGAGCATAGGGATTTCATACTTATCTGAGAATCGCTAAGAATCATTGCTACCTTATCACATTAGCTAGATTATCATCTATTAGGTCACATATTCATTGTTCATTCATTTACGAATCAAAACATGTTGAGAGTCATACATCATCACTGTCATAAAGCATGCTTATAACCAACAAATAACTAGAGATATATCAATGATGAAATAACCATCAAAGCCACATAACATCAAGTACCTTTACTCACAATATACCAATGGAATAAATCTCTTATTAACACATGAAAAATGAAACCAAGTTTAAGACTTTCATGCCCACCCGACCATAGAATAGGTTGACCCAAATATCTCTTCCAACCAGTCACCCACATG
Source organism: Pinus tabuliformis (assembly GCA_031772625.1). Taxonomy (NCBI): domain Eukaryota; kingdom Viridiplantae; phylum Streptophyta; class Pinopsida; order Pinales; family Pinaceae; genus Pinus; species Pinus tabuliformis. The sequence continues at coordinate 218,348,565 of CM062818.1, read as the reverse complement.
CCATATTCCAAGCATGAATGTGGGATCTCATAAAACAAATCAATCAAAACCATACAGGGCTTCCAAACGCCAAACCACCTCAACCCGCAACCAGTGATTTCACCTCACGGTCAGACATCACTAATCATCACTAGATCAGTATCTACTCAAGTTGTTAAGGTCTCTACAACGTTTGTTCCAACCAAGGCTCCAAGACTAGTACCTCAACCCAAGTTTTTACAGGGCTCCAGTGCATTTTTCCAACCAAGGCTCCTGGAACTAATAACTCAACCCACAGCCAAAGGAACATGAGAACCAACCATGAAACAAAAGGGAAAGACTCCCAACACCATGGTTATCTAGGAAATGGCAAGACTAGGCAAAACCACTGTCAATCCAGGCAATCCTCCATGCCAATGATAACTCATAACCAAGAAACTACATGCATGCCAGAACTAATAAGAAACCATACATGCAATGCAATACCTGCAAACAAATCTAGTTGTAGTTGTTGATCCCGTTATCCTCTTGCGCTTTCTTGATATCCTTTTCCCTATTGCTCCAAATCCCAAGTATGCCACACTCCTCCAAGAGTATGGGAGAAAGAGAGAATAGAAGAGAACTCCACCAAAACCTGTCAAAAAGCTACCAACTGATCCTGAGAAGCCTTTTTATCCATGAGATGTCTATTTTCTTCAATTTCCATTGTTTTCCTTCATTTTCCTCCTCACATGCAACCTGTGACCTTTCACCTTCCTTTTCTCCTATTTTCCATTATTTTCATAAACAAAATGTCAATTTATGCCCCATGCCTTTCCAAAGCCTTTGGAAAATTCTATAGCCATAACAACCGAAATGAACACCCACTAGGATGTTTTTCCCACCATTAAGCTTGGAATATGTGTTGCATGACCATGGTCTTATATTTTTTTACTTGAATTTTTAACCATGGTTGTTATAGATTGCATTGAATATGGCATTATATTGAATCTTGGGATTAGTAAGTATACAACTCACTTCCTTTAAAAAATTTCTATATATTCTTAAACTCCTTGCCCTAGTCCCATTTTAATGATGGCACTTGTATTCTTATTCTACCTCATACCTCATTTATTAGAATTGGTTCTCAAAATAAAATTATTAAAGACATCCTAATCATTAACTTGATTTTCCTTAGTGATAAATGTCCTTGGCATAAAATATCCCATAACAATGCTTTACTATTCAACTTCGCTTGAGAGAAATAAATATTCCTAACATCTATCAACCCAATATAACAACTAAAATAGACTTTTAATCGCCTCGACCAATTACTTGGTTAATCAAGGTTCATTTTCTCATTATATGTATTTAATTCCATCATATCTTTAAAGTTGAAAAAACTCTTGGAGGATCATATACCTAATGAAAATTCTTCTTCTAATTCATTTGTAGTTTGTACATTTTACTAGTAAAAGACAAGTATTTATTAGTGTCTCTCAAACACTCTAACTAACTAACCCCAAAGTTCCATATGAAAAATTCTTCTATTGCTTACCAATTTTGTAAGTGGCTAAAAGTATTTGTTGCTCAAATATTTTATTCGTAAGTCACCAAAAGTGTCAAATATAATGGCGGAGTTTTCTAAATATAAATAGTAATATATGCTCAAATACTCTATTTCTAAGTGGATAGAAGTGCCAAATACTATGGTTGAGTTTTTTAAAGTTAAATAGTGATAAATGTGTTGGAAATAATACTGAGAGGGGGGGGGGGAATCAATATTATCAATTTAATAATATTTCATTTCCATAAACAGATTTATATATGCTACTTCGGTTAAAGAAACTTGCGTATATACTCAACTATGTTTAGAGCAACCAGCATACACCTTGTAAACTTATAATTTAGTCAGTTGATCTTTAATGTGTATCAGAACCATATAAGCAGTAATAGGTACAGTAAAAAAACAGAGTAGACAATCGCACACAAGAACATAAGTTATAAGGTGGAAACCCAATGTGGGTGAAAACCACCTGCTACAATTCATCTCTATCTTCTTTTAATAAGAAACTTCTTTTTACAATATTTATGTACTGGTGCAGTCTTATACCAGTACGCAGGCTTCTACTTGCAGAAGGCTACAACCTTCTCTCATTCTCTAGCTTCTCTTGGAAGGGAGCTACAACCCCCTTAGCTCTTGTACTAGCTAATGTACTAGTACGTAGGTGTTGACCTACAAAAGGCTACAACCTTCTCTTTTCTTCCAGGGACCACGTTTCATAAATTTTCAGACTGGATCCATCAATAGCATCAATCAAACATCAAAATATATCTGCATCAATCAATCTCCCTTGCACTAACCAAAACTGAATCAAACAATCACTTCTCTGAATGTTGTAACCAGAATACAGTAACAGTACCAGAACCCAACCAAAACCCAGAACACTGCAACAGTAAACAGAAGTAGCTAAAACATATTTTATGAGACGTACGCTACTTCAATATGTAGAACCTATGTGCATACACTGTTATATAAAGGCAAACCTGCATATACGTTGTTTTGAGTTGTTGAACCAGCGTGTATACATGCCTTTGCTATACTGAACCTGCGTACAAATCTGTAAAAGATGATTTACCCTTTTCAACTATTCAGACATCAGTTATACCCGGATCATCAGATTTACAAATCAATACATGCGCCAAATATAAAAGATCAAAATCACACAAAGATACTTCTCTTCAAGCCTTAAAATCTTGACCCATCAATAGAACTTATCCTTCTTCTAGCGCTCAGGTTCCTCCTTGATTCAGATCCAGCTATGCACCATAACCCAATCACCAGTATTCTAGATCTTACTCTTCATTAGATATTCAATGCTTGAGTGCTTTTGCCTAATGATCTCCTCCTCCTTTTATAGTCTTAGGCCTTACTCAATACCATGGTCCAAAACCACTTAGAAGTAATACCTTGGACCAAATACCTGGGGTCAACACTTCGGTCAAGATACCTTGGATCAATACCATGGGTCAAAATACCAGGGACCAAATACCACAGACCAAAACCAAGTTTTCCAACATGTACGCACTTTTCCTTGCGTGAAAGTGCATGTATACGCATACGCGCCTTCTGGACTGCTAACCCGCATGTATATGCGGCTTGGTCAAGGGGAACCTACGTATATCTCTTTTCCTTCATTCTGAGAGCCTAAACTATGATCTGTCATCTGAGTGAGTTGCCATCAAGGACAACACCTGTGTCATAGTGCCAAACCTGTGTCATAATGCCAACAATTTTCCCCTTTGGACTCAATGGCAACCCCAAGTCACTCAAAGTCATTCTCCCCCTTTGTCATCAAGGGAAAAGGGTTATGCTCCCCTTGAGTACATGTTGAACTTTTCGGATATGCTGAAGTGTACTGTTCATGCTCCCCCTGACTAAAGGCAAGGTTTGCAAAAAGATGTTCTATAAGAAGAACATGACTCTATACATCATAAATGACCCTCCTATCACCAAAGGCTCATACATATATCCATCTCCCAACCAACTGGGGATATACCAAGATTGACTCATCCACCCAACCAAGTGGGGATACACCAAAAGTTTATACATGATAAAATAAGAACCTTACATCATCCATCCCAGGCATAGTGGGGAAACAAAATAAGTCGTTACATGACCTTGATAATAAAAGATATACATGACATAGAGACGAAATATCTAAAACAAGACTATGATAGTCATCAGCAACTATCATCACTAGCATTTGTCAATCACCATCCAGACCAGCAACCATGATCTCCCTCTACACCTATTCCACCTGAATAAAAAACAACTATGAAATTGTACCAAGATCTTCTAAGGTAATGCCAACAATGATAATAAATTATTAGAAGTATATGCTCCCCTTGAACCTGTGCCAAATGATCACTGCTAGACCCATATCAGACTCTTTTCATCCTGAGTCTGGCCCACTGATATTCTTCAAACCAACATATATGCAGCTGTATCCACAGAAACCGACGTATGTATGCGGATATGCTTCATGAAACTCGTGTACAACTATTGTTCTCTGAAACAGATAAGTGTCAATAGCAAGATGATGCATCAACTACTCCCAGCTTTTGTCTGAGGTATTCAAATGTCTCTCTGGGCAGTGGTTTGGTGAATATATCAGCAAATTGTTCCTTGGAGGGAACATACTCCAATTTGACCTTTTTTTCAAGCACTTGTTCCCGGAGAAAATGATATTTGATAGGTATGTGCTTGGTCTTGGAATGCATGACTAGATTCTTTGAAATATTGATTGCACTTGTATTATCACATAGAATGGAGATGGGTGGAGTACATGTGATCTGAATGTCTTGCAATGTTTGCATCATCCAAAGGAGTTGTGTGCAACAAGACATAGTAGCCACATATTCTGCTTCAACTATAGATAATGCAATTGAACTTTGTTTCTTGCTGAACCAAGACACTAATCTGGAACCCATATAGAATGCACCACCACTAGTGCTTTTTCTATCATCCACGCTTCCTACCCAATCTGCATCTGTGTATGCATGAAGTGTAAGATCTGTGTCCCTAGGATACCATAAGCCAAAATTCTGAGTTCCTTGAAGATATTTGAAGATCCTTTTGATTGCCTGCAGGTGTGATTCCTTTGTATTTGCTTGGAATCTTCCAACTATTCCCACTGCATGCATGATGTCTGGTCGGGTGCCTATTAGATAGAGCAGACTACCAATCATGGATATGTAGGTTGGTTGATGTACTTCTGCTGATTCATCATTTGCACTGAGGCTGCATCCTGTTACCATAGGGGTACATACCGGTTTAGAATCTTCCATGCCATATTTCTTCAAGATCTGCTTAAGATACTTGGTTTGTGATAGAAAGATACCATCTCTATTTTGTTGAACTTGTAAACCAAGAAAATATGTGAGCTCACCAAGCAGGGACATTTCAAATTCTTTTTGCATTACCAAAGCAAAGTTGTGACAAATGGCTTCTTCATTGCTACCAAAATTGATATCATCAACATACACAACAAGTACTAGCAATTTATCATTGTCAATTTTTATATATAAATTGCTATCAACTAATCCTTCTAGAAAACCTTGTTGATGAAGGTATTTGTCAAGACGATAATATCAGGCCCTTGGAGCTGGTTTTAGACCATAGAGAACCTTTCTGAGTCTGCGTACAATTTTTGGATCATTTCCAAGGATGAATCTGTCTGGTTGCTCAATATATACTTCTTCTTCTATATCTCCATTAAGAAAGGCAGATTCCACATCCATTTGATATACTTTGAACTTTTGAAAGCTAGAAAGAGCAAGGAACATTCTTATGGCTTCAAGTCTAGCAACAGGTGCAAAAGTTTCTTCAAATTCTATACCTTCTTGTTGAGCATACCCTTTACAAACAAGTCTGGCCTTGTTTCTAATAACTTCTCCATTTTCATTCATCTTATTTTTGAATATCCATTTGGTTCCTTTGACATTCTTATCATGAGGTCTAGGAACTAATTCCCAAGTATTATTCTTTTCAATTTTCTCAAGCTCTCCATTCATAGCCTTGACCCAACATTCATCTTTGCATGCTTCACATACATTTTGCACATTGATGGAGGAAAGCAATGCTAGATAGCTTGAAGCTTCTGTAATAGTTCTTCTTGTCTGCACACCTACCTCTTTCTGTCCCAAAATTTGAGTCTCTGGATGATTTTTCTGAACATATCTGGATGGAGTCTTTTCTTCTGCCGTTATCTGCTCTTCTAGTGCTTCATTGGTTTCTTCTTCTTCAGCATTAGTCTGATTTGATGTGGAAGGATAATCCTCATCTTCTTCCCACTCTTCAGTTTTTACCTGCTTTGGATTTTCGCCTGCTTCATCAACCACAACATCAATACTTTCAACAATTTTCCCAAGTCTTTTATTATAACACTTGTATCCTTTACTCCGGGAAGGGTAAACAAGGAGAATGCCTTCATCTGCTCTAGGTTCAAAATTTCCAAGTTTTTCATTAGTCCTTTTGATATAACATTTGCTTCCAAAAACTTTGAAGTATTTTACCATAGGAGTCTTACCATACCAAAGTTCATGAGGAGTTTGAGTGTTGTTTACCCGAACATTCGTTTTGTTGAGAATAGTGACGGCAGCAAATGCAGCTTCACCCCAGAAGGTTGCAGGAGTTCCAGACTCATCTAGCATAGCACGAGCCATTTGTTGAATAGTTCTGTTCATCCTTTCTACCACTCCATTTTGCTGAGGAGTCCTTGCGGTAGAGAATTCCCTTCTTATTCCATGTTCTTCATAGAAGTCGAAGAATTCATCCAAGGTAAATTCCCCTCCTTGATCAAATCTGAGACATTTGATTTTGCGATCTGATTCATTTTCAACCAAAGCTTTGAAGGCTTTGAACTTTTCAAATGCTTTGTTCTTATGCTTTAGAAGTCCTATCCAACACATTCTAGAAAATTCATCAATGAACAATATAAAGTATTCTTCTCCATGAGGTGACTTTTTCCTTGATGGACCACATAAATCAGTATGGACAAGTTCAAGCGGCTTACAAGCTGATCCTTCTTTCTCATGGAAATGTGTTTTGGTTTGCTTACCAAATTGACATGATTTGCATATTGTATTTTCTGGAATTTTGATGTCAGGAAGATCGCGTACAGCCTGGAATTTGCATGTTTTCCTTATCTGAGGGAAGCTTAGATGCCCCAATATTCTGTGCCATAGCTAGTGTTCATAATTTTTGCTTAGATAGCATTGTTGTTGTCCTCCCTTGAGTATGTATAAATTATTTGGAGTTCTTATGCCTTTGATCACTATTTCTCCTGTATCAAGCTCACGAACAACACATCCATTTGATAGAAATACTACCTCATTTCCTTGATCACACATTTGACTAACACTCAATAGATTATGCTTTAAACCATCAACATACGTAACATTCCTAGCTTTGACCTTTTCTTTTAAGAGAACAGAGCATTTACCTTTTATGACTGTAGGGGTGTCATTTCCAAATGAGACCTTCCTTTCCTTTTCTAAGGCACCATATGCCTAAAGTTTTTCTTTATCACTTGTCATGTGTTTTGAGCATCCACTGTTGATGCACCATTGATTTTCTTGTCCTTCTGCATATAAGGCTATACCACATCTTTCGGTTTGCGGTTCTTTCTTTTTCCAAGTTTCGGGACCCAATGAATCTTGCTCCTTCTGAGATGTTTGCCGAAACTTACTCCTGCATTCAGAGTCTTCATGACCGAAGTTGTTACAGATAGAGAATTCTATTTCATTTTCAAGAATGGAAAAGTTATTGTAGGTCCTTTTTATGATCCCATACACATTCCTTTGATTTCGTGCTTCTCTAGTCATGATGGTCTTGTAAGCAACACATTGAGCAACTTTGTGTCCAAAGTTATGACATGAAAAATGTTGGCCATTAAAGAAATTCTTGTGATTATCGAATCTACTAACCTGATGATTGTAGTTTCCATTGACATTCATTCTTGAAGCAAACTGAGAATGATTTACCTGTGGTAGGTTATAGCTTTTGTTCATCCTTGAAGTAGATTGAACCTGATTTACCTGGTGATCTGTTTTAAGCCTCTACTAATGATTATCAACCTGTTCATTTCTCCTTGCTGCATCAAGATAGCTTTTGGATGTTGATGGCTTCTGTGCTTGAGATGGTTCTTCAGTATATCCAAGACCTGTCTTTATCAGAGGAGAACGCTGCACTTTGATAATTTCATCTAAATTTTCTGATCCTTTAGCAAATGTAATATTGAGAGCTTTTGTTTTCTCAATTTCTTTTCTTAGACCCACACTTTCACATTCTAACTTTTCATTGTGCTTTTCCCTTTCATCAAGTTGGAATGTAAGAGTATCTATAATCATACTCTTTTCTTCTAAACAGATTTTAAGTTTAGAAATTTCTTCATAGAGACCATCTTCATCTAAAGCATCCAAGAAATCATCATCTTCAAAAGCCATCAGAAGTCTATAATCATTACTATTTTCATCTTCATCACTATTTGATAAACCATCACTATCTTCATGCATATAGTAGCTTTTCTTATTTACACTTTGTTTTCTATTCCATTTTGTTGATTCCTTACCTTTATCAATCTTATCTTTGTGAGGACATTTGGCAGCATAATGACCTACTTTTCCACAAGCAAAACATTTGAAAGGTAGTTTACCTCTGAATCTTCCAGAACCCTGTTGAAGGTTCTTGACAAAGTTTGATTCTTCCTCTCCTTCTGACGTATGTCATGACTCATTGAGTTCTCCTTTTCTTGAAACTTTGAATTCGGCTTCTCTCATATCTGATGGACCCCCTCTTCTCATTTCGAAAGCAGTTAGGATTATGTGCAGCTGTGACATAGTAATACTCTGAAGATTCTGCTTTTCTTCTATGGCAAAAACTTTTGATTCAAACTTAAAAGACAAGGATCTTAGAACCTTTTCAACTAAAGTAACTTATTTTATCTCTTCACCCAAGCTTTTCATGCGATTAACAATCTCATCTGTACGTAGGAAATAATTAGCAACACTTTCATCATTGTGCATTATGAGAGTTTCATATTGAATTCTAAGAGATTGTAGTTTTGCACGTTTTACCTAATCATCTCCTTCATAGCTTAGAATGATCTTGTCCATATTTCTTTGGCGGTTTTGAGCTACATAACCTTGACGAATTCTGATTGTGATAGACTCACTAATAGAGTATTGACAGCCTTTGCATTTGTTTCATACTACTTTTTACTTGTCGTATCTGTAGGAGTTGCTAATGGAAATGTGTATCCTCCTTCCATGATATCCCAAACTTCTGCTCCAAGAGATTGAAGATAGTTTGTGGTTCTTACCTTCCAATAGAGGAAGTTGCTCCCATCAAAAATTGGTGGCCTAATGGATGCCTCTTTTTCGTAGTTTCTCATGATGATAGATCTTCCTTCAAGCGATCAAGCTTCTTCTGAAGGACCTGCTCCGATACCAATTGTTGGAAATAATATTGAGAGGCGGGGTGAATCAGTATTATCAATTTAATAATATTTCATTTCCATAAACAGATTTATATACGCTACTTCGGTTAAAGAAACTTTCGTATATACACAAATATGTTTAGAGAAACCAGCGTACACCTTGTAAACTTATAATTTAGTCAGTTGATCTTTAATCTGTGTATCAGAACCATATAAGCAGTAATAGGTACAATAAAAAACAAAGCAGACAATCACACACAAGAACACAAGATATAAGGTGGTAACCCAATGTCGATGAAAACCACCTACTACAATTCGTCTCTATCTTCTTTTAATAAGAAACTTCTTTTTACAATATTTTTGTACTGGTGCAGTCTTATACAAGTATGCAAGCTTCTACCTATAGAAGGCTACAACCTTCCCTCGTTCTCCAGCTTCTCCTGGAAGGGAGCTACAACCCCCTTAGCTCTTGTACTCGCTGATGTACTAGTATGTAAGTGCTAACCCACAGAAGGCTACAACCTTCTCCTTTCTTCTAGGGACCATGTTTCATAAATTTTCAGACTGGATCCATCAATAGCATCAATCAAAAATCAAAATATATTTTCATCAATCAATCTCCCTTGCACTAACCAAAACTGAATCAAACAATCACTTCTCTAAATGCTATAACCAGAATACAGTAACAATACCAGAACCCAGAACACTGCAACAGTAAACAAAAGAAGCTAAAAAATATTTTATGAGACATACGCTACTTCAATATGTAGAGCCTGTGTGCATACGTTGTTATATAAAGGCAAAACTGCGTATACGTTGTTTTGAGTTGTCAAAATAGTGTGTATATGTGCCTTTGCTATACTGAACCTGCGTACAGATCTGTAAAAGATGATTTACCCTTTTCAACTATTTAGACATCAATTATACCCAGATCATTAGATTTACAGATCAAGACATGTGCCAAATATAAAATATCAAAATCACACAAAGATACTTCTCTTCAAGCCTTAAGATCTTGACCCATCAATAGAAATTATCCTTCTTCTAGCGCTCAGGTTCCTCCTTGATTCAGATCCAGCTATGCACCATAACCCAATCACCAGTATTCTAGATCTTACTCTTCATTAGATATTCAATGCTTGAGTGCTTTTACCTAATGATCTCCTCTTTTTATAGTCTTAGGCCTTACTCAATACCATGGTCCAAAACCACTTAGAATCAATACCTTGGACCAAATACCTGGGGTCAACACTTCGGTCAAGATACCTTGGATCAATACCACAGGTCAAAATACCATGGACCAAAACCAAGTTTTCCAACATGTACGCGCTTTTCCTTGCGTGAAAGTACGTGTATACGCATACACTCCTTCTAGGTTGCTAACCCGCATGTATATGCAGCTTGGTCAAGGGGAACCTGCGTATATCTCTTTTCCTTCATTCTGAGAGCCTGAACTGTGTTCTGTCATCTGAGTGAGTTGTCATCAAGGACAACACCTGTGTCATAGCGCCAAACCTATGTCATAATGCCAACAAAATGTGATTCCAATTTCTCAGTGTGCAAATTATTTCTTAATTATGCATCAGTGTATACAATATGAAGATAGAAATCATGGTGTAAAGACGCCAAAACTTAATATATTCTAACTATTATTTTCAATTGAGTTTTACACTCTAGTATTAAACTAATCTCATTATCCATTTAAGAACTCATTTGAAATTATAAAGGCGAATAATGAATGATAAGAAGTTTAATCAATGATATTGACAATAACTTCACAAATATACAACCGCCAACATTTTTTCCTATTATCCCAATCATATTGGACATATATTCTTAAGTATAAATTCACTTAAATCTCCACAACTATGTCATCCTTAATCATGGTTCCACTTAGCCATATAAAGATCCCACAAAATGACAACATGGTCTACATGGTCTACTCATATTGGTGATGCAAGCCCAAATCTGAGTCTGCTCTAAAAACCCATAGTCCCAGTTCTCTACTCTAAAAATACCTTCCTTCATGCCTTGGTTACCATCACTTTATGGGATCAATAATCCTTGTATATAAATTACAGTGGGAGGATTTCACAATCCTTATAAATCGACCCACTTTACCTTTCTTCCTGCGCTTCCTACATAGGTTGGATTTTCCTTTAAGCCCAAGGGCTTCTTTACTTCTTGTGCTCATTGAACCCTTTCCTTTGTTTAAATAGCCCCCAAAGCCAGGTTCCTTCTAGTAACACTGTGCAAGGAAAGGTTCTTCATATTATCTTCCTATATATACTTGATCTCAACCTTTTCACATTCATGCACAATCCTTTGACCCAAACTCCTGCCTCTTTTTAATGGTGTGCTTTAAAAACTTACGTGCTCGTGGGTTTATGGCCTGACCCACATGCTTGTAATAAAAACCTCTAGGATCAATAGTTTTGGGTTGGCCCACAACTCCATGTTATTGCTTCCACGTTAGCTGCTTGTTTGCTTCTCACTGCTTCTGGACCCACAATACCTAGTGCCCGACTCTTTTCCAAATAACATTAAATAGAAGTCTCAAGATTTAGGGCTTCTGGGCTCCCAGCATTCTGGGCTTCTGGACTACCAGGAAACGAATGATAGGCCCACCATTTTTTGTTCTATACCGTGACAGATTCCACTGGCACCAATTTTTTTTATACTCGCTCACTTTTTTAAATAACACCCGGGCTTCAATACCTTCCAAGTTTTCGACCTTCCGACCTGGTGTTGTTAATTTTGTCTCTCGGCTCTGTCAAATCCTATCTCCCAGTACTGTTAAGTGATGGAATTCCCTCGAGACTCAAAAATGCCTAAGTGCTATGCCTATTCGTTGATCCTCTTGCTATTCATGCAACTCTCGACATTGATTCCTCTACGTGCTAATGCTTCTGTTCCTCACTCTAATCCGTCATCCATTGTGCCACTCTAATCCTTCACTGAAACTGGATCATTGATCACTTTGTTGATCAATGATCTCCACTTCCAAACTGAGTCTGGGAAGAATCAAAGAACTTTTTCCTTCTCGCTTCTTCGAAGAGCCATTTCTCCACTCCAAACTCCTCAGGTCTCTTGCTCCTCTATGATTCCTCTGTCTAGTATATTTCTTCTACACACTTCTGTTGTGCTACTCTGAACCTACAAACATATACATAAATGTGTGAATTATTCTTGAGCTTAATACTTGAAATATCAAATAATCATGCATACATAGATATCAAGTTGGAAATTAAATAACAATAACTCGCATTGGGGGTCCATACACTCCAACAGAGTTTCAATATACACACACACACACACACAAAAGACCATCGTCCTAAAAATACTTCATTTGGCCCTCTCAGCCTCTAATCCTCTCTACTTCTCTCATATCATCTCTCTTTATGCCTTTTTCTTACAAAATATTTACAAAAATAAATATTGAACTAGAATTAGTTCATATCCATAATTTCTTTAACAAATCCTATCTCTAGATTGTAACAACCCTAGTCAAAATCCATGTAATAAATTTAACAAAGGAAAAATAATAACCAAGGTCATGGGACACGTATTTCAGGCTCAATGTTGGGGAAAAACATAGTGATGGGGATCGCTTTGATTAATTAATGTCTATGGAAATTGGCAAAGGCAATGGCAAAGGATTTGGAAAGGCATGAGACATTTATTGGAATTTTGTTTATGAAAAAAAGGAAAATATGAGAAAAGGGAGATGAAAGGTCAAAGGTTGCATGTGAGGAGGAAAATAAAGGAAAAATAATCAAAAATGAAGAAAATAGAGGTCATTAATAAAAATGCTTCTAAGGGTGAGTTTGTAGCTTTCTGTCAGTTCAGTTTTGGAGCTCTCATTTTCTACTCTCTCTCTCATACTCTTGGACAAAGTTTTCTTGGAGCACTCTTGGAGGAGTGTGGCATAATTGGGATTTGGAGCAAGAAGGAAAAGGAAGAGCGGGAAAGCACAAGAGGAAATCAGGATCAAAAGCTACAATAGGTTTTTCTTGTAGGTACCGAATTGCATGTATGACTTCCTTGCTAGTTTTTGCATGCATGGCACATGCATGTGGTTTCTTGTTTATGATTTTTCATTGGCATGGAGGACTACCTAGATTGACAATGGTATTTCCTATCCTTTCCATTTCCTGGATAGCCAAGGTGTTGTGGGTTTATTTCCTCTTGTTTTTGGTTGCTTATCATGTTCCTTATGGTTATGGGTTGAGTTACTAGTTCCTGGAACCCTGGTTAGAAAAATTCTTTAGAAGCCCTATAAAAACTTAGGTTGAGTTACTAATCCTAGAAGAATTAGTTGGAAAAACTCTATGGAGCCCTTGGTGGGTTGAGTTACTAGTCCTGGAAGCCCTAGTTGGACAAACACTCTAGAGCTTGGCAGCACATGTGGGTTGATTTACTATTACTAGAAGCCTTGGTTGGAACAAATGCTTTGGAGCCTCGGAAAACTTGGGTAGAGATCGATCTGGTGATGGTTAGTGATGTCTGAATGTGAGATGGAATCATGGTTGAGGGTTAAGTTGGTTTTTCCTCTAGAAGCCCTCGTTTGGTTTGGTTTGGTTTGGTTTGTTTCATGAGATCCCACATTCATGATTGGAATATGGCATGAGGGTGATTGGCTAAAGGAGATTTGGGGTTCATCCCAATCTATGGTTGAGTGGTACATGGAAGTCCCTAACTTGGTTGGATTTTCATATGTTAATAAGATCTCCTTTTCCTTTGATATTTTATGAGTAAATTTGTTTTCCATTGTTACACAGTAATTTGTCACTATCTTCACTCCAGTCTTCCTACTGTATCATATGTCCAAAGTCATACATGCTCATGTTAGACAAATGCTCTCTGATGTTGCCAAATGACCCACTTTTTTAAAGGTTTCTGCCTCATCGCGTCTGTTGGCCAAATAAACGCGTTGAAGGGCACTCCAAAACAGTCCAGAAGCGCTGCCATCGCGGAAGTACACCTGATTCCCGCGATGGTCGAATTTTATGTGCCAGCACAACTGCCGCTTGTAGTCTCTAGCGATGACATGACTGGCTACATTATTCAATAGCGATGTTAGCGCAGCAGGACAGTTATGTGCTCGCGATGATCTAGATTGGGTGAATTTGTTCCAACAGTCGGCCTTCCAGGTGACTCCAGACCTGGTTGTTGGCCTAGTTTATGTCACCGTCCTTTCTCTGGCATGGTTGTTCCGTCATTTGTGATACCTTCCTTGGAGATAAGCTCATCTTCCCACCTTTCATGGAGACTCCTTCTCCTATTTAAACTCTCACCATTGCTATGTGCTGCTAGTTTTGGAATTCTTAGTCTTTGGAGTGGTTGTTGATAGTGCTGTTAGTACTTGTGAGCTTGTTAGATAGCTAGTGTGAGTGTGACAAGTGTGGGATTGTTGATAGCTTGAGGAAGGTTGTGAAGTGCCTTTGATCTTGTGTAAAACTTGTGAGTGAGAGAGACTTGTATGTTAGGAGATCCATCTTCAAGAGTGAATGCTTGAGGAACATGCTAGCTGGATCCCTCTGAGAAGGCTTGCGATGTCAAGACTTTGGTTGTAAGCTTACTCTTATTTCATAATTAATGCAATCAATGATGTTTTCCTATGTCTTGTATGTAATGTACTTGATAGCTCATGACTTCTTGACTTTGTGAGTAAATAGATCATTGTTGTTCCGGTTACGTGCTTTGTTGTATTTCCTTTGCATTGTTTCAGGTTGATCACTCATTAGGAGAAGGAAGCGGAAGCTGGAGCAGCGCAACGGAACTCCATCGACCATCGGTTGAGGTAGGCCTCCAACTATGACTATTTAAGGAAAGCTATTATTGATCTGTCCTTGTTTGTGACTAGACCCACTCTAGGGCTAGAGGGGTTGCCTCTGTCCATAGAGGGAAAACTTTCTTGCATCACAAATTGGTGACTCTGTTGGGGAGCCTTTGTTCTTTTCTTGTTTACTCCTGTCTTGAATTTTTTTTTGATTTGGTCTCTTTTGAAGTTTGGGGATTAATTATCAGTCTTTTGAGTTTCCTGGGTTGATCTGGGAAATACCTCTATTTGATTGAAGGGTTGACTGGTTTTGGTTTGGGGGTTTTTGTTCATTTGTCATTTTTTTTTAACATCATCGCGGAAAAAAGCCTAACAGTCGTGATGTCATCACCACTTTGTAGCTTTTTACCCATGATGATCTTGGGTTGCTAGCTTAATTCCCGCAACGACTCTTGAAATCACATCATCGCGGAAAATAGGTGTTTTTCCGCAATCATCTCGGGTTGTCTGTGTAAAATTTGCGATGACATCTTGAGTTGTCTATCCATCACCGATGATGGTATCTAAACTTGCGATGACATCTCTAGTTGTCAGTGTACAACTTGTGATGATTCCTGAAAAGTTGTTTTTATAACTTTACCTCCTAAATTCATCAATCTTGTTATATCCCCTATTGTTTCTTGTCCCTTATTAGCTTGTTTTAAATGCTTTTGGTTAGGGTACTATCTCTTTGATTTCATTGAGTGAGTCTTGTGTTTTTTAGACCATGCGACCTAGCCCTTTAGAAGTTTCGTCAAGAAACCGTTTGCTTGGGTTACTTGTCTGTTCAAGGTTCATCCACAACCCTCTTATTGATTTGCTTGAGGCTTTTTCACTGCTTGTTTTCTTGTTGGTTGATTTTTAATGTCGATTATTGAACCAATTTTTTATGTTGATTCGATTTCTTTGCTACCAAGCATAGATCACAATTGTTTGGATCGATCAGTTCACACTTGCTTGTTTGTCTCTGTGAATTCACAAAAAAAATTAAAAATTAAAAAAATTAAAAATTAAAAAAATTAAAAATTAAAAAAATTAAAATTAAAAGTTTGCATTCATTTAGCATACGAAAGTGAAAATACATTTGCATTACGAATTTTCATGTTTGAGAAATTGGAAAGCAAAATTTAAATCTTTCATTGGTAGTATCGATGCATCGTGAGATTAGTGTATTGATGCATTGTGTTTATTAGTGTTTGCCTTCGCTTGTCTTGGTTTGGGAATGAACTCTCTACCTTTCTGTAAGTAGGTGTTCATCGAAATGAAAGATGTTTTACTCATTCTCGCTGCATCCTAGGATCTGTTGAATACATACGGTAGGGCCTGAAAACTAAAACATAATTCAAGTTCAACCTTAAAATGAACTGAATAAATCTAACAACACATTGGAACATAACGCACAATTTAGAGGTCTAGGCTAGAGACGTGCTCTGGCGTCGTTAAACCTAGTCACTTTTGTTTCCACTCAAGGTTGGGTGATTCCTCCTTTTGTGACTCAATAGTGGTATAGCACGGATTTGTGCTCCCATGTACCGTCGAGTATATGCTAGGAGACCCCACTAGGTTATCATCCTTTATCCATAGGAAGCCGTGTCTGCTTCCTTACAAGCCGTAACACACTGAACTCATCATTCGGGAAGATTGACTGCCGTACAGAAAGTCCTTGGTTTTCATATGATTTCCAAGGTGTATATGCAGTTTTACGGGTTGTTTGGTAAACCTTTTGCCTAGTTCTCCAGAGTAGTCACTTTCGTTCCTTTTCGGACTCCCTAAAAGAAAAGGTTCATCTAAGCACTTGTCCTTTCAGGCTCATTAAACCTCGAAAGAGATAGAGTCACCTTTTCGTCCTTTTCTCGACTCTTGAAACATGAAAAGGTCAAGTTTTGTTCCTGTGTCATAAAATTTATTTTCCCACGAAATATTCCTGGTAATAGTTCGAGTTCTTGGTTGTGAGAAGAGTGTCTTTCAGGATTGTTCTCGATGGCAACATTCCTTGAGTCTACTGGCCAAGGTTTTCCCCCAGATGGAAATCCTGGTCCGTTTCCTCCATTTGGAAATGCCGGTGCTCTGTATATGGCAACATTATCTTTGCCTGGGTTAACCATCGGTTTGCCCGTGTGGTTATTTTCAACCTCGGTGGTCCCAAGCGTCATGACTCCTGTTCCACCGTCTCCTTCGTTTGAACCATGACATGTTAATTCCAAGGTTGAGCCTACACCTTCTTCCCCTGTTTCCTCCTCCTCCTCTCCTCCTTCACCTGTTGAAAGTTTCACATCTAGTAACCAGGAGACTAAGAAGAAGAATAAGAAGACAAAGAAGAAGAAGAAGTCTGATAAATGTAAGGCCACCTGTGCAGTTACTACTCCGAGTCCGTCACAGGTCGAACCACCTTCTGTTACTCCGCGGAAGGTTAAGTTTCCTGGTAAATTATGCAAGGGTGACCATCTTCTTCGTGATTGTCCTGGCATTCCAAGGATCCTAGAAGTATGGTCTCACGATCCAGCTCGTCCCTCATCGTCCTTTGAAGCTCAAGGTGATGCTATCCTATCAACTGGCAACGGTAAGAAGAAAGGGAAGATTTGATTCCCCTATAGGCTATGTGAAGGCAACCATCCCCTTCACCTTTGTCCGCTCATGAATAAAGCTTCCATTGTTTTGGAAAGTCTTACAACTTCTTCACCCCAACTTCCCATTGGTTATCAAAGGCTCTCTTTAGACCCTCCCTCCATTGACAAAGAGATTGGCTTAGATTCTTCTCTTGTCCGTCCTCCTCCTTTCGAGCCTGGCTGTGCTCAGCCTGTTCCAGACCAACCATTGGTTGAAGAGAGTGTCGACTTGGGTTCACCACCAGTTGATCACTCTGTTTTGGAAGAGCATCATGCTCATGTTCTTCTCGTCTCATCAGATTCTCCTAAGTCTGAGAACGACCCTCCTATCCCTGCTGATCACGAGAGTCCTTCTTCGGTCCCTTTAGAGCAGGGGGGCAATCATACGATTCCCTCACCAAGTAGTTCAGTTGTTTCCTTCGACTGGAGTCATTTGACTACATTCCGCCTTCCATCCCATGTGCCTTTCCAGATTACAGTACATGCCTATGATAAGGCAGTACCTGGCACTGTCTTGGATGAGGGTGCATCTGTCAGTCTTATGCCTTCCACTACTTGGCAAGCTTTGGGCTCCCCACAGCTTGTGCCAGTCACACAGAATCTGTTGGCATTTGACGGAGGAACCAGTCAACCTTTAGGGATCCTCCCAAAGTTTCCTGTTACTTTGGGGGGAAAAACTGTCTATATAGACGTCATGGTTGTCCAAGGTGCTTTAGATTTCAGTCTTCTCCTTGGCCGTGACTATGTTTATGCCATGGGGGCCCTCGTTTCTTCACTTTTCCGTGTGGTTTGTTTTCCACATGATGGAAGAATGGTGACCATAGATCAATTATCGTTCTTTAGTCCCCCGGTGCCTCCTATGCAGCTGTCATCCCCTATCGGTTCTTGCTCACAAGCACTGCCTTCTTTGCCACAGGTCAATTATGTGGTTGCCCGTTCCATCTCCACCTTTGCTGATGATCATGCAAATGGTCTCGTACATCATGTATTGGGGGCATTGGAACCCGATCTATCATTGGTGCATCATGACATGTATTCCTCCCAGAGTGCGTCTCTTCCATCCCGCGAAGACCTCTTGGGATCCATGTTCTCGGGTGGCCCATGAACAGGAGTCTGAGGATAGTTTTGATTGTGTGTCAACCTCGTTAAAAAATGAAACAAGGTGCAACGAGCATCGTTCCTTGTCTTGTGTCAAGATCGTTAAAAAATGAAGCAAGGAGTCTCGAGCATAGTTCCTGATCTTGTGTCAAGCTCGTTAAAAAATGAAACAACGGTTATGAGGATAGTTATTTTACTGTGTCAACCTCATTAAAAAATGAAACAACTCCTCCCTCTCCAAATCGAGTCTTTGATTAAGATCTCGTAAAATCCAAGTCGAGTCTTTCCAAGATCTTGAAAGTGAACCTTCATTCCATCCACCTCGTTGAATGCAATGAAGCTTGGGGGGCATGTACTTCGATTTGTGTCATTATGCTGGGGGCATGCGAACTTATAACAAGCATAGTTTTTCGTTTCAAGCTTGTGTAAACATGAAACCGAATCCAAGAAGAGTTCTCCATGGTTCAAGCTTGTGTAAAAATGAACCCATACCCAATTTGCATCTCGTGATTGCCGTTTATCTGCTAAATTTTGCTAGATGATCCTTGGTTGTTTCATTCCATCGCCACCATCTCTTTGGATGATCATATGCTTTCACTTGATTGTTTATCCTTTCCTGAGGAACTGCAGCGATGAGTGGTTTTATTAGCTAGCCTCTTGACCATTACATGTTTTGAGCAGCTACACCATTGTTGGAACCAGTTGCTACCCTTTATACCACTCGTTCCTCTAGGACGAGTCTTCTTTAAGCTCTTTTCTGACTCGTAAAAGATGAAAAGATTGCCGAGTATTTTTCCCTTTTTGACTCGTTAAAGAGAATAAAAATGGAGGTTTGCTTTCAGCTCTTTTCCGACCGTTTAAAGATGAAATGATTGTCGAGTTTTCCCTTTTAACTCATTAAATGGAATAAGAAGCGGTCTACTTTAAGCTCTTTTATGACCGTATAAACACGAAAAGATTGTCGGGCCTTTGTCGTTTCAAGCTCGTTATCGGTTACGAAACGACGTGCTTCCGACCGCTTTTCTACTTTTTCGAGTCGAAGTCACTAGTTATGAAAAGTACTCATCGATTGTAATGGTCGGGCGGTTCTTTCGAGTATCGTTTTATACTTTTTCGGGCTCGAGAGACACAACTCTACGAAAAAGGACCCCCCTGGAGTTTTCTTCTCTGTGTCTTTTTCAAACTCTCTAAACATGAAAAAGACTCTAAGTTTTACCTATGTCGAACTCATTTAAACCCTGATGACATTGGACTCGTCACCATGACAAGGCTCGAGCTTCTCCTTCCTAGGGCTTGTTAAACTATTACTAGGTTGGACTCAACAACATGTTTATCATTGATTGTCTATGGCAGCTAGTCACTCTTGAACATCGACACTTTTTCTTCTTGTCGGGTTGGGACATCCATACATTGTCATTTGGCCTTTCGCGGGTCTGGGTTATCATTCTAGCCTCATTCCATCCAATTCATGTTGTCTCCTTCGAGCCTCTGATCCCTTGGTGCCTGAATGTTGCCACCCCCCTCCGGAGTCGTGTCGCCGACATGTTCAAGGGTATAATCCTTCTGCCGTTTACACCTTCGTCTTCTCCTCTGATGCTCTGTTTCATCGTTTGCCTCTTGTTCCTTATCTCGTGTCGTTGATGGGGGAAATATTATGGCCCTCCTGCAACGGGTCGTCTCCTGTCAACTTCAGCTCATTATCCAGGAGCTTGATCTAGAGATCCCCTTTGGTACCTTAGAGCTTGCATGCCTCAATGGCAAGTTCTTCGCACCTGACGGTCGACTTTCATCATTGGTCGTCGATTGGGTGATTCCACGAGTGTTCAACTTCAGCTCCTTTTTCACACTTCATGGATTGTGCTAGACAGTACCTTGAGAGCCATTGGCATTATTGGTGGTTTCTCTCGCACTTGTTAACGGTTTTCATCATTGACCGGTAACGATGTTCTATCATGCTCGACCTCAGCACGTCTATTCTCATGTTAGGATTTGTACCATGATCGGATGGGTTCAAGACCCCGAACTCATATTACACATGTTCGGGCTACGTGGATTGGTTTATGATTACATGACTCATTGATGGATGGCTGCGACCATACCTTTATCATCATCATGGTCTCATTAGCTGGATGGCTGCGTCCATACCACAGACCTATTTCGTATGTCTTTTGGATGGCTGCGCCCATGCCTAGACTACATGTACTTCATTATCAGAGATATCAGTTGTACTTGCGTGCAGGTTCTTCCAGATGGTGTTCCAGTTCAGTCAGTTTCGTAAAGCATTTCACCCCTCCCTCTCTCTCGGGCTTCATACTTTAGGGGGCATCTGTTACACAGTAATTTGTCACTATCTTCACTCCAGTCTTCCTACTGTGTCATGTGTCCAAAGTCATACATGCTCATGTTAGACAAATGCTCTCTGATGTTGCCAAATGACCCACTTTTCTAAAGGTTTCTGCCTCATCACATCTGTTGGCCAAATAAACACGCTGAAGGGCACTCCAAAACAATCCAGAAGCGCTGCCATCACGGAAGTACACCTGATTCCCGCGATGGTCGAATTTTATGTGCCAGCGCAACTGCCGCTTGTAGCCTCTAGCGATGACATGACTGGCTATGTTATTCAATAGCGATGTCAGCGCAGCAGGACAGTTATGTGCCCGCGATGATCTAGATTGGGCGAATTTGTTCCAACATTCGGCCTTCCAGATGACTCTAGACCTGGTTTTTAGCCTATTTTATGTTTCCCTCCTTTCTCTGGCATGGCTATTCCAGCATTTGTGCTACCTTCCTTGGAGATAATCTCATCTTCCCACCTTTCATAGAGACTCCTTCTCCTATTTAAACTCTCACCATTGCTATGTGCTGCTAGTTTTGGAATTCTTAGTCTTTGGAGTGGTTGCTGATAGTGTTGTTAGTACCTGTGAGCTTTTTAGATAGCTGGTGTGAGTGTGACAAGTGTGGGATTGTTGATAGCTTGAGGAAGGTTTTGAAGTGCCTTTGATCTTGTGTAAAACTTGTGAGTGAGAGAGACTTGTATGTTGGGAGATCCATCTTCAAGAGTGAATGCTTGAGGAACATGCTCGCTGGATCCCTCTGAGAAGGCTTGCGACGTCAAGACTTTGGTTGTAAGCTTACTCTTATTTCATAATTAATGCAATCGATGATGTTTTCCTATGTCTTGTATGTAATGTACTTGATAGCTCATGACTTCTTGACTTTGTGAGTAAATAGATCATTGTTGTTCTGGTTACGTGCTTTATTGTATTTCCTTTGCATTTTTTCAAGTTGATCACTTATTAGGAGAAGGAAGCGGAAGCTGAAGCACCGCAACGGAACTCCATCGACCACCGGTTGAGGTAGGCCTCCAACTATGACTATTTAAGGAAAGCTATTGTTGATTTGTCCTTGTTTGTGACTAGACCCACTCTAGGGCTAGAGGGGTTGCCTTTGTCTACAGAGGGAACACTTTCCTACATCACATCCATTATGGAACTTTAAAGGTTGTTTCCTCATTGATATATCTTTGGTTATTTGGTGGTTACAAGCATGTTTTATGACAGTTATGATGTATGGATCTCATCATATTTTGGTTATTATATGGAATGTGTATGAATGAATGACCTAATAGATAGAAATGTAGTTATTATGAGGAGATATTAGTCCTCCTTGATGATTCTCAGATAAGTATGAGATCCATGTGCTTAGATATGTTGTTGTGACTTGTAGATTACCTATTTATGATATGTTTGACAAAATTCCTGTCATGGATAGTAGGGGACAGATCAATTTCTTATTCAAATTTTTGCATTATTAACCTTGTTTCAATGTTATTTATCATTTTTGGAAGTTTCATGAAGTTATGGGTAGTGGCTTGAGTCCTGGCCTTGAAAAAGTGGCACAAAATCTGCGGTCGCTGGCACTAAACTGCCTAAAAAAGTACACAATCACATGGATGCCTTGTTGTGGGAGCGCTTGGAGGGTCTGATTCACATGCATGTCTTGTCATGGGATCGAATAAGGCTCTAGGTCAGTGAAAAAGCAAGTTATCTTAGGGGTTGGACACCTAAAGGGGTTGGTTGGCTCCTAAAGGTTTTGTAGCTTCTAAGGAAGGTTAGATTGGTCTTGTCATGTCGATTCCACTTCCTTAACTATATATGGGGAGTTGAATCATATCATAGTAACTCTTCATCACATATTTACCCTAGTGGACTGGTTAGCTCGGGTAAATGTGAGAGGAGGGAGTTATATAGTGGTATCAAAGTATGGTTTCATTCTCCTTAGGTGATGTCTGGTTTCTTTTCTCCTTGGGTGATGTCTGGTTTTTCATTCTCTTTGGATGAATGTCTTGTCATCTATACATATTGGTTGCATATGTTTCCTTGTGCTTTTTGTCTATGTTCTCATTGTGTATGCATGGTGGTGGTCATCGTTGTTGTTGTGATGCCATGTAGAATTCAATGGTGTTATTATCAGAATGTGTTCGTCATGAATGAATGTCAATGTTTGTATGTCTTGTGTATGCATGTGTGTTGTACATATGTTGTTATGTATGCATTGTGTCTAGTTGGTGTGTGTTTGTGGCATCATGTGTGGTAATTGGATGATGATTGAGATGATGTCTATATATTGTGATGATTATGATTATACATGTATTCCGCTAATCTGGTTGGTCTTGTAGAAGAGATATCCTCCCTTGAACTAGATTGAGGTACGTTGGTTTGTTTATGATTTGGTTTAGCTAACATAATATACCTTGTAGGGAGAGAATATCAAAGATGACTAGCAAGATGGTAGACTACAGCTCACGAGATTCTCCTTATAGATCAGATGAGCAGCATGGTGAGGGATATTCTCCTGACATAGAAGACACTCTGAGAAGTTTGAAGGAAGAAATAAGAAGTTGCAAAGAAGATAATGACTGAATCATTCAATCACAAGAGATACTTGCTAGGGCATAGGAGAAACAAGCAGAATTCAATGCGGCGATTCTTCAAAGCTTGTAAAACTTGCAGAGACAGGGGTAGCTTAGAATCAATCATGGATGGGAGGATAGGAATAATGGAGCATATGGAAGCAAGTCACATGGTGGGCATAGGTTGGATAGAGATGGAAGATTCTTGTATACACTGGATAGATGAGGCAGTGGGCATGGACTCTACTCTAGTTTTGTTTCAGATAGGTATCATGGTCATCATCACTATCATCCTTACAGGAGGAGTGATAGGGAATATTTTTTGGATGACTTAAAGAAAGCAAAGCCAACTACATTTGATGGAGAAATGAAAAAGTCACAGGATATCTAAGCATGGTTTCTTGGTATGAATAATTTCTTCATATTGCATGATTACTCAATGAACATGAAGGCTGGAATAGATACATTCAGTCTTAAAAGCAAAGCGGACATCTAGTGGGAAGATGTAAAGAATATCAGAGTTATCCGAGAAGAGGAGTTGACTTGGAGTGAGTCCAAGAGACTTTTCGGGAAGAAGTGTCGATCAAATAGATACTATGATGATAGGGCAAAATAATTCTATGAGTTGAAGATGGGATCTATGACCAATGAGGAGTAAACTAGCAGGTTATTGAAGTTATTGAGGTATGTTCCTTATCTTAAGGAGGAGAAACCGAATATTCAGAGATTCATCAGTGGGTTGATGGTAACATTCAAAGACAGGATTGAGTTTGATGAGCCTAGATCACTGTAGGAAGCCATCATAAATCTAAAGCATTGTTATGAACAATCAAAGCGCAAATTTGAAACTAAGTATGATTGGAAAGGTAATGAGAAGAATAAAGGGAAATGGGATAAGAATTGAACAAGACCTTAGGAGACAGGTAACAAAGAGAATGCAACACTACCTAAGAAGTTCAATGCATGTGATAGAGGATAGGGATTTTAGTCTGAGGAGTAGAACAAGGGTGATGCTAGGAAACACTTGCATTGTTGGACTTGTGGAGGAGAGCATTGCAAAAGAGATTGTCCATGGCATCAGGGTGGTAAACTATAGATCTATAGTGCTTAGTGTTATAGACATTTTTGGGCACTGCAACCCCAATCATATATGTCCATAAACCAAGGGCTTTTGAGTCCCTAAAAGTGTTGTTTCATGCCCTAAAGAAACAAGGTCAGCTGATTACACCATCTCCTAGAAGTTCTCCACAGGAAACTGCTCAGAACTGGTCAAAACTGGACAATACAGGTTGCTCAGTGCTAAGGGTGTGATGCATCTCACTTGCCCAGTGAAAAAAGTGCAATGGATACTGAAAATCCCTTTTGTAGGGTACGATGGGCGAGAATGGACAAATGGCAGAGACAGTTTGTAAGGTGGATGATCATGGAATCTTCTAGAAACTTCTCTTGTGACACTTGCCTCTCTGAATTCGCCCAGGGATGAGCAAGAGATCACCAATCTCCAAGTGGAATCAAGAACTATCAAAGAGAAGACACTAATCAAAATCCCAAAAGCTGACTCACCTCCCTACAATCATCTATATATGGATCCCTCATCCTAGAGATCCAAGGGCTGGAATTTTGCATCTTGTAAGGAAGTGCTGTTGGTTTCCTGGTGGGATATCATAGTGTTGGGTGATCTAAGCTTTTCATGAGGTGAAGAAGGGCTTTCATGCTGGGAGGATGACGTTGGGTCAGAACAATGGGTTGTAATCCTCTCTTCTAATATTCATATTAATAAAGCTATTCAGGTTTTCCTCCACATTCATGTATGTCTGATAGTATATGCATTTGTGTGGTCAATATGTATCTAGTCCTATATTGTTTATGATTGTAGATCTCTACACTTTGAAGGTATTATGCTGCTTTGACTTTATAGGTACTCTTTGAAGCGGAGTGGTCAAGGGAGAAGCGGCAAAGACTAGTCGGTGAGGAGAAGGAACAAGCAAAGAACTGAGAGAAGGATTGAGGTTGGTATTCTTTGATCTTCTCCTATCTACTTCTCATAAAGGAAAACGAAAGTAACTTTAATCTGTTTGTTTCTAAGATAGCTACCCGTCTTAGTGGGACTAGCAGCTCCGCATAGAAACTATATTTCCCGATAACAAAATGGCGACTCCGCTGGGGAGCGAATAGCTTGTTTGCTTGTTTATATTTGTTTTCTTTATAAACTTACAAATGAAGCCTGAAGTTAAGCAAGCTAGCCTTCGAACTGCATTTTCTATGCAAGTGTAAAGTAGATCAATGTTGCTTCAGTCTATCTCCGGGTTTTGTTTATAAACTGAACAATCAATTTGCAAACATCCTAATTGCCCTAGTGGTGGCTCTAATAACCTCATTAGATCGGCCCCTGTGATTTCTATTTACTGACCATCATTAGCTCGGCCTAAATCCCTGAACTAAGCTGCAAACTGTGACCAAAAATCAAGTTGAAGTCTCGTCCCTGGACCATCGCACTTTCTCCTCTTGGGAATCTGGATGCATCGCACCTCCCGTGTGCAGTAGGTGTGCTACATCGCACTTTCCCTGTGTTGCAGGTGCGCTGATCAGATAAGACCTCTTCTGCTCTCAGATTTTGGTTTCTGTGTTCACTCTCTTCAGCTTTATTCAGGAGTTTTGTTGTCTGTGATCAGTATACCATTGTGGAAACTCCCTTCCTTTGCATGATTCCGCCTCCATAGTACAAAGAATTGTGAATGATTTTATGTATTGTGCGCCATTTACAGTTCTCTTTTACAAAAAGTAGCGTAATCAAACTGTCGTCTTTTGATTTGGAAGTGTCGCAAGTGTCGTTTTCAGTCAAAGAAAAGAATTATATTGTTCTTGATGGTCAATTATATAGTTACTATTGTATTTGATTTGAATTAGTAGTTTTTCAAGTGTCAAAAACAGTTTTCAATTCAAAGTCGCAAAGTGTCGTCATTATCTTCCTTTCGTTTTTGAAGAGAAATTTGTTAGTACTGTCACTTTGAAAAGATAACTCAGATTTGTACTTAGCATTCTTCTTCTCATTCACACGTTAAGAAAACTGAAAACAAATACATGCATGTGCATTTGCATTTAGACTGCTTGTTGGTTTGATTTAGGACAGTGCATCTAGTGTGTGCTTTCTGCTTTGTGTTGAAAGAATATCATCTCTCTTTCTTTAGTAGCTAGGATTTTCATTGCAAAAAGAAGATTAAACGATTGTTTATCATCTTAGATTTCATTTTAGAAATTGTATATCTACATCACGCGGTGAACCTGAAAGGAAAATTTCTTAACAAAGATCAACTGTAAAATAAATTCAATGAACATAAAAATGCTTTGGAACCTAACGCACAACATTTAGAAGTCTAGGCTAGAGACCTATTCTGGCGTCGTAAAAACTGGTAACTATTGCTTTCATTGTTGGTTAGGTGATTCCTCCTCTTTGAGACGACAAGTGCCAGTACGGACTTGTGCTCCCACATACCATCAAGTATATATTAGGAGACCACAATAGGCTATATCCTTTATCCTTAGGAAGCCATGTCTGTCGCCCTATCAATCGCAATGCGCTAAACACAACATTCGGGAAGATTGATTGCCGTACCGTAAAAAGTATTCTGCAGTTTTGTGATTGTTTTGGTAATCCCTCTGTCTAGATTTCCAGAGTAGTCTCTCTCGTTCCTTTTTAGACTCCTTAAAGGAAAAGGTCCATCTGAGCACTTGTCACTTCAGGCTCATTAAAAATCGAAGGCAGCTAGAGTCATCTTTTGTTTTTTCTCGACTCTTAAAAATTGAAAAAACAAGTTGTGTCAAAGCGTCTAAAATTTATTTTAATCGGAATAATATCACTATTCCCACGTTGGTCTTAGGTTGAGGAAAATGGAGTCCACCAACCAAGGGTTTCCCCTTGGAGAAAATCCTAGTCCTTTCTCCTCTTGGGGAGATGTTGGTGCACCTCATATGGCCACATTGTCACTTCCAGGATTGACGATTTGCTTGCCGATATGGCTCTTCTCGACCTCCATCGTTCAGAACACCGTGATTCCTGAACAATCGAGTCAGCAACTAGATGATACTAGAGTTACCCCCCAACCTTCTACTTCATCCGTTTCTCCCTCTTCTCCTTCCTCTTCGCTTGATGAAGCTGGTAAAGCAAAAAATCAAGTAACTAAGAAGGAGAAGAGGGGGAAAGAGAAGAAGGAAAAGAAGAAGAAGGTGCCAAAGGAAAAAAGGGGTAACCAGGCATCGTCTAGCGAAAATCCACACACTGCACTGTCCAAGCCTAAATCTCCATGTGTCATCTGTAAAGGAGACCACTATCATCGAGATTGTCCTTGCATCTCTCAGATCTTAAGGGACTGATCTCCTCGTTTGCACAATCCAGTGTCATCAACCTCTGAAGATCATGTTGAAAGTACACCGTCAACTAGTGAAAGTGAAGTATTTGGACAGAAAAGGAAATGTAAATTTCCTTGTAAATTGTGTGAAGGCAATCACGTCGTCCACTATTGTCCCTTCCTAGACGAAGCTAAAAGAGTCTTGGATGACCGTCCTGCTTCACTGCTACGGCTTCCTCCTAGATACAAGAAACTCTTGCCGAGTCCATCACTAGTTGAGAATCCAACTGACATGCCATTGTGGTCGGTCGAAGCATCTATCGTTGAAGATAAACCCGCTGAATCCATACCAGACGAAAGTCAAAAGGTTGAGGCGACAGTCGACCCGGTCTTGTCTTCAGAAGGTCCATCTTCGGATGATACAATCACCGAAGAGAATTAGAACAACACCATTCAAATTCTTTTCGTAAACACAGACTCCGATGAACAAGGGGACAATCTACCTGTTCCTTTACCACAGGAAGGAAGTTCGTCAGAGTCGTATCCGGCCGTCTATTCGGTCCCACCTCCAAGCAACCTAGTAGTTTCCTTCGATTGGAATCTACTAGGCAGACCCCATCTACCGTCTAATGTACCATTCTGAATCATTGTACAAGCTTACAGAATGGTCATGGTCGGTACCATCATAGATGAAGGGGCTTCTGTGAGTATCCTTTCCTCGACTGCTTGGAAAGCACTTGGTTCACCATTGATTATGCCTGAGATGAGAAATCTGACAGGCTTTGATAAAGGAACCAGTCAACCGTTAGGGATCCTTCCCAATGTGCCTATAACATTGAGAAGTAAAATTGTTTATATGAACGTAACGGTAGTCCAAGGACCTCTAGACTATAATCTACTCCTTGCGCGCGACTATATTTATTGCATGGGAGCCATTGTCTCCTCACTCTGTTGAGAAATGTGTTTTCCACATGAAGGCAAAGTGGTCCAGCTCGTAGACCAGCTTTCGTTCCCCGGCTCACACATAGCTAATAGTCAAATGCCATCCCTAAATGGTCTTTTTATGCAAGGAATGTCTCATCAATCTCCAGTCCGTCCACCCGAAGAACGCCAGTAATTCGGGGGACATGACTGAAACACACGGGGCATGCACCCTGGTCTGCTTCGGCAGGGAAACTTCAGGTATAGGGTAGGTTTCCACGAAGGATATATGACTGGTTTGACACTCGTCCGTATAGGAAGAGGGAGTTAGACTAGAATAAAATACCTCCATTAAAAGGTAAGCCTTTCCCAATAGAACAAATGTTTTGTCTGCAAATTGAAGGGCAACCTAGAAACTCTACTTCACTATACCTGGGGGCATGCAAACCTCTTGTGCGCAAGTGAGAAGTGACCGGCACAACGCTAACTCTATGGTTCCGCTGACTTCAACCGCCTAAGTCAGGTGAGTGGTCAAATCGACCGTTTGTCTTCATAGGGGCCAAATGGCACCAGCAAAGTAAAGGAAAAATTTTCCTACCTAACCTTGGTAGTGATCTTGGTAGTTAAGTAGAGGAGCGTAGTTGATCGTTCCTAGCTTGCATACGAAAGGAAACGGAGCAGAGATTCGAAAGGTGCAAGCTCCATAAGAATGGAATCTATCGATGAGATGTCCTCATTAGATGACTGGCACGAGCAGTTTTTATGTGAAGTTCAAGCTCGTTAAAAATTAAACCTAAGCAATGAGAAAATGTTTCCCCCAGAGTTTAAGCTCATTAAAAAATGAACCAATTTCCGGTAAATAACCATTGTGAATGCATTATCATCAGCTTTTGATCCTTGGTCGTGTTCTCATCATCACCTCCACTCTGTTTTAGCCGATCATTCACCTCCATTTGATTGTTTACCCCTTTTTGAGGAACAGCTGCAAAGAGTGATCCTGTTAGTCATCCTGTGACACTGCCATGATTGGAAAATTCCAAACCTTACCTGGAATTAGCTGCTACTTGAAATTATCACTCGTTTCTCAAAAAACGAGTCTCCTTTAAGCTCTTTTCGTCTGACTCATAAAATATGAAAATATTGCCGAGCAGTTGGCCTCTCCAGCTCGTTAAAGCTACCAGGAGTGCTATCCCTCCTCTAGATTTTAATCTTTTTGGACTTGAGGGATTATTACACAAAAAGATCGAGCGCTTGTTTTGTTCAGCTCGTTAAAATTATCGAAAATTCATCCCTTTCGTATTATTTTATACTTTTTCGGACTTAAGGGATTATATGATGAAAAGGATTATTGGAGTTTCCTTTAC
The DNA here is from genome assembly GCA_031772625.1 of Pinus tabuliformis. Lineage (NCBI taxonomy): Eukaryota > Viridiplantae > Streptophyta > Pinopsida > Pinales > Pinaceae > Pinus > Pinus tabuliformis. Next base: position 218,318,534 of record CM062818.1, on the reverse strand, counting down.
GTCCCTTTCAGACTCTCTAAAATTGAAAAGGACCGAGTTATCTTTGTCGTTAAACTCGTTAAAACCAATAGCGACAAACTTGTCCATATAGACAAGAACGAGTTTCATTTTCACTAGGCTCGTTAAAACATAGCGACGGGTTTACCCGAAGGGAAAATTATAGAACAAGCATATGTTATCCTCCTCAAGATTGATAAAAATAAAGAGGTACTGGTCAGCAATGACTGGGGAAAATTTGGGAAGAAAACTTGAAGAAACTTTATTGGTAGCAAATTCGCTCTTGAACATGACACTTTCCCTCCATGTCTGAGTCGGGTTGGGTTATTCCGTTCACCAGTCATATTACCATTGGTCCATCATACCATCCATCTTTGGGGTTAATGCTACCAATCCATCTCAAGTGTCGCTGATATGTTCAAGAGAAGTCGATTAGAGAATTCACCAACCCATCTTGTGTCTCATCCACTGCAATACCTTTACGCTTCATTCTTTCATGACCGCCATCCTGAACCCTGTATCATCAGATCGTTTTCACCTCCAAAAGTCATTTGCTCCGTTCCGTGTCATAGATGTGGGATTCATTAAGGCCCTCCTATGACGGGTCACCTCTTTTCGACATCAGCTCATTATCCAAGAAGTTGACCTAGGAACAACCCTTTCAATACTTTGAAGCTTGCATGCCTCAACGACAAGTTTCTCACTTTCAGTGACAGGTTTACATCAATGGCCTTTGACCGAGAGATTTTGCGCGATGTTCGACGCCAAGTCCCATTTTTCACACCACGTGAATTGTACTGTCGTACCTTGAGGGTCATCATCATTATCGGTGATTCCTCTCGTGCCTGTTAACAGCTTACATCATTGGCTAGTAATCAGGTGATGTCTTTCCATGTTCGACTCTAGAACATTTTTCATGTGGATCGACTTGTACTTTGGGCGAAGATTGGATGAGTTTGAAGACTCCGGATCTAGTTTCATCCATCCTGGCTGCGATATATTCAGGAAAATGAAGACATCAAATGTACATCATTACTGCACAGATGATCATCTGAATCAAAGGATGATGGCTCTATCAGAATCATCTGTCTGCCACACAGACGGTTGTCTGTCCTATGTACATGAAAATGAATTTATAAAGATGAGCATGGGAATGCCCGCCTCAGCTAGATCATGAAAATATTATGAAGATAATGTATTGTATTGTATCTTATTACAAGTTGCCTTCCAGTTCGAAAAACCTCGGATCCTCATGATAAAGCATTTCACCTTACATCAAAAGATTAACGATCTCATGCTTTAGGGGGCAACTGTTATAGACATTTTTGGGCACTGCAACCCCAATCATATATGTCCATAAACCAAGGACTTCTGAGTCCCTAAAAGTGTTGTTTCATGCCCTAAAGAAACAAGGTCGACTGATTACATCATCTCCTAGAAGTTCTCCATAGGAAACTACTCAGAACTGGTCAAAACTGGACCATACAGGTTGCTCAGTGCTAAGGGTGTGATGCATCTCACTTGCCCAGTGCAAAAAGTGCAATGCATACTGAAAATCCCTTCTGTAGGGTACGATGGGCGAGAATGGACAAATGGCAGAGACAGTTTGCAAGGTGGATGATCATGGAATCTTCCAGAAACTTCTCCTGTGACACTTGCCTCTCTGAATTCGCCCAGGGATGAGTAAGAGATCACCAATCTCCAAGTGGAATCAAGAATTATCAGAGAGAAGACACTAATCAAAATCCCAAAAGCTGACTCACCTCCCTCCAATCATCTATATATGGATCCCTCATCCCAGAGATCCAGGGGCTGGAATTTTGTATCTTGTAAGGAAGTGTTGTTGATTTCCTGGTGGAATAGCATAGTGTTGGGTGATCTAAGCTTTTCATGAGGTGAAGAAGGGCTTTCATGCTGGGAGGATGACACTGGGTCAGAACAACGGGTTGTAATCCTTTCTTCTAATATTCATATTAATAAAGCTATTCAAGTTTTCCTCCACATTCATGTATGTCTGATAGTATATGCATTTGTGTGGTCAATATATATCTAGTCCTATATTGTTTATGATTGTAGATCTCTACACTTTGAAGGTATTATGCTGCTTTGACTTTACAGGTACTCTTTTAAGCGGAGTGGTCAAGGGAGAAGCGACAAAGACCAGTCGGTGAGGAGAAGGAACAAGACAAGAACTGAGTGAAGGATTGAGGTTGGTATTCTTTGATCTTCTCCTATCTACTTCTCATAAAGGAAAACGAAAGTAACTTTAATCTGTTTGTTTCTAATATAGCTACTCGTCTTAGTGGGACTAGCAGCTCTGCATAGACACTACATTTCCCAATAACACTCAGGAGGTATAGATAGTGGGGGATGTTAGATAGAGTATTCTGTAGATTTATGCAACACTGGATAATAGGAGAACTGATCACCACATGTATATTACTGAGATGGATGAAAAAGTTTGCGATCAAGTTGTTTATATTTTCATTGACCCTGGATCTAATTATAGTTATGTTAATCCCGGCCAGATGGATAAGTGTGGTTTGAATAAAGAAGTGAATTCAGAGTCTTGGGTAGTGCAGTTGGCTACAGGTACAAGGAAGAGAGTTCACCATTGGGTAAGAGCTTGTGTTTTTGAGTTGAATAGTATGCCTACATCAACAAATTTGAATGTACTATCATTGGGATCATACTGTATGCTTTTGGGTATGGACTAGTTTTATCTTCATATGACCAAAGTGGATTGTTATAACAAGGCCATTAAATGCTTAGATGACAATGGGGAATAAAGAATCTGGCAGGGTAAGAAGGAAGCAACATCAGTTAGAATGGTGATAGTTATGCAAGCCAAGTGTAGTCATAGAAAAGGGTGTGTGTTATTTGCAGTGCATATTTCTAGTGACAAAGGTAAGGAAGTTTAGGATATGGATTGTTGAGGAGGTATCTGGTTTTACAACAATTCCAGGATGTGTTCCTGATAGAGATTTCAAAGTTTCCGCCTCACAGGGAAGTGAACTTTTCTATTGAGTTGGTACCAGGGGCAGCAACAGCATCAAAGGAACCATACATGATGAGCACACCAGAGTTAGTGGAATTGAATTTGCAGTTGAAGGAAATGCTTGAAAATGGATACATTAGTCCAAGTGTATCACCTTGGGGTGCACCAGTGTTTTTTGTGAAGAAGTAGGATGGTACTAGACTCAGGTTATGCATTGATTATAGGTAGTTGAAGAAAGTGACCATCAAGAACAGGTATCTATTGTCGAGGATTGATCACTTATTTGATCATTTCAAGGGAGAAACAATGTTCTCAAAGATTGATCTGAGATCAAGATATGATTAGGTACACGTTAAGGAAGAAGACATCTACAATACTGCTTTCCGAACCTAGTATGGGCATTATGAGTTGTTGTAGTTCCATTTGGTTTTACTAATTCTCGAGCTACTTTTATGTGCTTGATGAATAGTGTATTGCGTCCTTATCTAAACAAGTTTGATATTCTATTCATTGATTATATATTGGTATATTCTAAGAATGAGGAATAACATGACGAACATTTAGCAGTAGTATTTAGATTTTTGAGAGAGAATAAGTTGTATGCTAAACTCGGTAAATGCAATTTCTTTTAGACAGAGGCACATTATTTGGGACATGTGGTTTCTAAGGAAGGAATAGTAGTGAATCCAGAAAAGATAAGGGTTATCATGGAGTGGGAAGCTCCTAGGAATGTGGATGAGGTAAGATCATTCATGGGATTAGTAGGTTATTACACAAGGTTCATCGGGAACTTCTCACAAATTACTTATCCGATTACATCTTTGCAAAGAAAAGGTAATAAATTTGAATAGACGGAGGAATGTGCATCCAATTTTGAGCAATTGAAGCAGTTGTTGACAAATGCTTCAGTTCTAAAGATTGCATATCTAGACAAAGAGTTTGTGGTATGTAAAGATGCTTGCAAGAGAGGAATTGGTGGAGTCCTTATGCAGGAAGGACAAGTAGTATGTTATGAATCAAGGAAACTGAATGATCATGAGAAAAATCATCTGACACATGATCTTGAGTTGGTAGTGATCATCCATGCTTTGATGATGTGGAGACACTATCTTCTTGGTAGGTGGTTCATCTTGATAAGTGATCACAGTGGATTGAGGTATTTGTTTGATCAACCAAATCTGAAGGCCAAGAAATATAGATGGTTGGCCATAATCAGTGAGTTCGACTTTGAGATCATGTGGTTGCAAATTCTCTTAGTAGGAGAGTACTAGTAAATCACATAGCAGCTATGAGTTCATATGGCACAGATCTAGAGGATCAGATCTTACAAGCAAGACGATAGGTATAAGGAGCTTATGCATAGGTTACAACAGGGTACAAGTGATCAGGATGTCGATTATCATCTCACAACAGATGGTTTGGTGAGATTTAGGGACATGATCTATGTCTAGGGAAACAATGAGCTCAAGAAGTTTATCTTGAGGGGATTTCATGTTAAACTATATTCATGTCACCCACGATATCAGAAGACATTGATAGCGATGAAGAAGTTCTATTATTGGATGAATTTGAAGAAGGAAGTGGAAGAGTTTGTAGCTACATGGTTAGATTGTCAACAGGTAAAAGCAGAGTGTAAGCACATAGCTGGATTACTACATCTGATTCTAATTCCAGAGTGGAAATGTGAGGTCATTTCCATGGATTTCATTATAGGTTTTCCAAAGACATCTAAACAACATGATTCCACCATGGTTGTGGTTGAAAAGTTGATAAAAGTAGCTCACTTCATTCTAGTGAAGTCTACTTATTCAACTAATCATGTAACACAGGTCTTCATCAGAGAGATAGTGAGTTTTCATGGTGTTCCAAAGAAGATTGTGTCAGGCAGGGATTCCAAGTTCACTTCTAGATTATGGAAAGAGTTATTTGCAGGTTTGGATACAAAGTTGGACTTCAGTACAACTTATTATCCATAGACAGATGGAAAGACAGAGAGGGTCAACAAGATTTTGGAGGACAAGTTAAGAATGTACAGCATGCATCAACAACGAAAGTGGGAAGAGTATCTTCCACTCATAGAGTTTGCTTACAACAATGGGTATCAGGAGTCACTGATGATGAGTCCATTCGAGACACTGTATAGGCAGAGTTGTAATACTCCCATCAGTTGGAGTGATCCAGTTAATAGGGTGTTGATAGGACTGGACATGTTGGCAGAGATGGAATAGGAAATGCAGGTAATCAAGAAGAATTTGAAGGTAGCACATGACAGACAAAAAATTTATGCAGATCGGAAGAATATGTTTAAGGAGTTTTAGGTTAGGGAATGGGTGTACTTACGCATCAATCCTAAGAATAGATCCTTGAGGATTGGATCATATTTCAAATTTGCACCTCGATTTTGTGACCTTTCAATATCCTTTAGAGGATTGGACCAATATCCTATCAACTTGCACTGCCTTCAACGGTGAAATTCCATGATGATTTCCATGTTTTATTTCTTAAGAAGCATGTTAAATATGTTGATCATGTGATTAACTGGTTTGTATTGCAGGTGGAGCCAAAAGGAGAATTCCAGCCGGAACCTCAGTGCATTTTGCAGAGAAAGATGCTCATGCTATGGAACTGAGAAATCAATCAAGTTAAAGTGTGGTGGAAGCACTTTGGGCTTGATGAAGCTACATGGGAGATGTTTGATTAGATGCAGGCTATGTATCCTTCTCTTTTCGCTGGTTGAGCAAATTTTTTTGGCATATTTTTTGGTGTGATGTTTTGGTATATGTGTATATATGTATAAGGATGTAAATATCACCATGAGTTGTGTTATAAAGGTCCAATAAGCAGTATGGGTGTCATGTCGTTATGGTTTTCATGTTGTTATGTTTCTCATGTTGGTTTACTTCTCAGCAGGATGATCATTGTAAATACTGCAATGAGCTAAGTTATAAAGCTCCACGGGAAGTATGTTTTGCTTTTCAGCAACCTTATTGGTTGTAGGTGTCATTGAACACCAAAGACGATGTTCCCCCAAGGGGGAGGGTTCTGTAATAGCCCAAGTCAAAATCCATGTAATAAAGTTAATAAAGGAAAAATAACAACCAAGGTCATGGGACACATATTCCACGTTGAATGTTGGGCAAAAAGATAGTGACTAGGATCACTTGTGATTAATTAATGGCTATGAAAATTGGCAAAGGAAATGGAAAAGGCTTTGGAAAGGCATGAGATATTTATTGGCATTTTATTTATGGAAATAATGGAAAATAGGAGAAAAGGGAGGTGAAAGGTCACAGGTTGCATATGAGGAGGAAAATGAAGGAAAATAATGGAAAATGAAGAAAATAGAGGCCTCATTAATAAAAAGGCTTCTAAGGATCAGTTAGTAGCTTTTTGCCAGTTCAATTTTAGAGCTCTCATTTTCTACTCTCTCTCTCATACTCTTGGACACTTAGAGTTTTCTTGGAGCACTCTTAGAGGAGTGTGGCATACTTTACATTTGTAGCAAGAAGGTAAAGGAAGAGCAGGAAAACGCAAGAGGACATCGAGATCAATAGTTACAACAAATTTTACTTGCAGGTACCAAGTTGCATGTATGATTTCTCTTGTAGCCCAATCTGGCATAACTAGAATATTCAAAATATTCAAAAAAAAAAATTCAACGCAGGATTAAAATTGCAAAATTACGCTGGTGGGAAAGGGTTAAATATCACTAGTGCAAATTGAGTGGTTATATTTGATCCAAATTGGAACCCTGCACAGGACTTGCAAGCATAGGACTGGTCATTCCATTATGGGCAGAAACAACATGTTATATTATTTCGCCTTCTAGTAGCAGGGTCCCTAGACGAACTTGTTTATACCCGCCAGATATATAAACAATAACTTTTCAACTTTGTTGTTTCTGGAAACCTTTAAAACACTATTTTGATGATCTTTGGACATTGTGATGCTGCTAGAAAAGTTCAAACAACAGTTAGAGCTATGCCTATCGATCAACCAGTGCACATCTTGGAGAAAATTTCCAACTCTAAATTTGTGGAACAGCCAAACATAGTTCCTGCAGGTAGTCGAAGTAATAAGGAGTATCCCCAGTGTAGTTTGGAACACTTCCCACTTTGCAGGATGTTGTCACCAAGATCCAACAAAGCCTCGACAACATAAACTACATGAGGTTTATGTAAAGGACTCCCTCTGTAAGTAGTTGAGTCAAAACCACCCATCATAAGATTAATGGCTATAAATCATTATGACATCACTCCTCGATAATTCCTCACACCACTATGAGTGGTTCCATAAGCATTATTCAATTTTCAAGAGTTTTATGTGGTTTTTCTAGCAAGTGCATCATTATGAAGCGAGACCCGAATCAATATTTATATTCGGCAACAATTATGACCTGTGTTGATGTTGTATTTAATTTTAAAAGGCCCAACATGTATTTGTTTCGTAAAATATGAAAAGGGATTGGGGTTTTGTTTTCAAATGTTTTTAATTAATATTATATATATTATATAATATTAATATTACCTTTTTTTAATTTAAATATTTCACAAACTTTTAAAAATGAAGAAGGAAGAAACAATTTTCCTAACTGTTCTCAAAACTAGTTTTGAAACTCATCATGAAAGTTAGTACAGTTAGGTTAGGAGGCAGAAATAAAAGCCCAAAAATTAGATTTTGAGAGGGTTCGGAGTCCAGTCTTCATGACTGAGCATTGTAAACCAAAATATTTTTGAAGCCTAAATCATATATATATATATATATCAATTTGATTCCAGCATTGGTGCTACAGCGATTGTTTTTCTCATGTGTCCGAGCATTCATATATGTTTTTCCTCTCTTGGACAGTGTAAGATGCAGTTGGTGCTTTAGTTTATGTTTTCAATGAATTTACTCTGTTGTACTCATTAAAAAAAAATTGTGATCATTAAAAATTAATCTTGAAGCCCTTAATGAAGCGCTCCACATCCGGGAATCTCATCTATATTATTCTTATTCATCCATCATTCTTTCTATAGAAGTGAAGCACATATTATTAATTTCCTGTGCCAAAACTTTGTCTCCTTCATTTTTTGCTTTACTTCTTCACCCTGCAACTCTCATAGTCTCTGCCATTACGCTATAGAAGGCTAGGGTTTCAAAGTAGAACTTTTGGTTACAAGCCTTCATGGCCTATACTTCCAGCCATTAATTTCAATCTTTTTACCCAATCTCAAAATGTCTCAGGCACTGGTTTCCCCACATCTAGGAACTATCTCCTGAGGTACAACATTTTTTTGGCGTCGTTACTGGGGAACAAAGATATGAAGCTATTTTTCCCTAGGTATTAAAAATCTATTTCTTGGTGGTGAACAAGATTTAGTTACCTAAATTGGTTGTTCATTATTCATCTGGTGACTCCACGGATGAAGGCTTCATTGAATTAAGATTTTTCTGGCAAGAAAATGAGGAAGCCACATGAAAAGTTCAAGTATCATGCTTTCAGGTTTTTTAAGGAAATTTTATTTTTTGTTATCAGCTCTGTGGTATACTTTCCCCTTCACATTAAAAATATTATTTCCTGATTTATATTCTCAAAAGATTGTAAAGCCCAAAAAGTACATTCTTTATTGGAAAAGGAAGACCTTTCTTCTTCTTGTATTATTGATCTTGACACAACTTTATCTCCTAAATATGAGAGGAGATATTGGTGCATTATAATTCTTAAACATAATTAGTCATAGTCTAGGCATAAAGGTGATGATTCATCATCTTTGGGAGATAAAACTCTGCCTCATAAAAAATCCACTACTTTTCAGCTTGGAGCCAAGGAGATCTTTAAACCCTTGGTGTTGCCTACAATTCTTCATCAATATCCTTCAAAAAGCTTCAAATTTCTGCCAAGTTTCTCTGGAGAGAATGATGATGTTACAATTGAACAACATGTCTTAGAATTTGAGTACTTTCTGGACAAATTTCAAATTATTTATGAAGATGTGGTTTTGAGGTTGTTTTGTCATACATTAAAGTGGGAAGCTCAGCAATGGTTCCAATATTTGGAGGCAAGTTCAATTAGTTCATGGTAGGGTTTTCAGGATATCTTTCTTAGATATTGGGGCGAGCACAAGTCATATGAAAAACACCTTTTGGAATTATATACTATCCAAAGGCAGAGCAGTGAATCAGTCACTGAGTTTAATAGGAGGTTTCAAAGAAATTATTTCAATAAGCCAAAATAAATTCAAGCCCCTGAAGTTACTGCCGTGGTGTATTATTCGAAGGCTTATCCTATTGACTTCACTTTTTATCTCAAGGAGAGAAATCCTTGCACTCTGGAGCTAATGTTTCTTTATGCACAGGAAATTGAAGATAATTTATGGGCTTGTGGAAATTTTTCTTATCATATTGAAAGAAAATATATTGTTGAAGATAAGAGGGTCTGTCAAGAAAATAATGGAAATGCTCTGCAAGAAAATGCAGGTTTGGAGGTAAGGAAGGGTTTTAAAAAGTGGGTAGATGATTTCCATATTGTTGAAAGGAAAGAATTCAAGTATTCTGAGAATTTAAATCAGCAACTCCTTGCAAAAACTGAACAACACTTTGAAGGTCTGGTAGATTATTATAATCATTAAGAATAAAGGAAAATCCAATGCAGGTTCTCAATTGCTATTGCAGGAAGACAAAGATTTTTTTCAAGAGCTATTATTGCATGAAAAACATCAACATCATGGGGAACAAACTTTATATTTTTCTTTTCAGCCTAAAAGGTTATCAACGCAGAACATTAATCAAGTTACTCACTTTCAAACCTCAAAAGTGGAGTTTGTGCAAAGGACATTACAAATAAAAAATTCCTTGGAAGGTCAAGTAGCTGACTATATGTCATTTTTCTTTAGCTAGAAACAAATATCATTTATGGGGTGTGTGCTAAAATTTTTGTCTAATTTCTTTTTATGGTGCATACCAATTTTATTTTCTAAATCCGAACAGTATGGAGGCACAAGGTCCAGTACCCAAGTGTTGGGTTGGTGCCATTGGAAGGTTGACTTCACCTATTTAAGAACAGTCATGTACATAAGTAGGAACTTGTACATAAATAATCTTAGGTGTTCAGGTTTTATTTTGAGTTGTAGTTTGCAGTTTAGTTTGTTTTTCAGTTGGTAAATAAAGGAAGCAGACATTGTTGAAATCAGTTTTCAAGAATGTCAAGTCTCAATTTTTCAAATTTCAGGGTTTTCATAATTCTGGACTCCATGCCCAACTAAGGCCACTGGTCTACAATTCTCAGAACTTTGCGTGGAAAGTTTTGTCCCCAATTGGAGACATATGTTGTAGCCCAATCTAGCACAACTAGAATATTAAAAGTCTTCAAAAAAAAAAAATCAGCACAGGATTTAATTGAAAAATTTGATGGCACATGATAACATGTGTTAATGACTCTACAAAAGGAAGACACTTGTTTTTATGAAAACTGATAAGAATGATAAAATGCCTACTAGTTTCATTTCAAATGTTTGGAAAAGGGAACAATTTTTTTTTGGAGTTATTTAATATCAACTTTGGAGTTAATGAAAAAATAACAATGTCGCAATGGTATGGCCACAATTTGCTACGTTGGTTCATGATGTTTCTCATGTAGAAAGTGAACTCCATATATCAATTTTGTCATTTGGAGAAACATACCCAACTCTCATCACATTTAAATATCCTTATTTTCTTCGCATGATACAAAGTGATCTCTATGAAAAGTGCAAGTTGCAAGTGTCATGATTAATGCCTAAAGATAGAAAACCTAGTGGTCATAACATAAGTCCTGTAAAAGTTGAAACTAGTAAAAAAATGGAAGATGATATCTTCATAGGTATCAACACAAACTATTCTTTTAAGGAATCCACATGTTCCAACACACAGGGAGGTAGGGAGATACAAACAGATTTGATAATAAAAATGTGACGTGCATGTGCAGTATTTCAACTCCAAATAGTTGTGATGGTGATGGGATTCAAGATCACCCCTTAAGTTATTTTCATAAGGAGCAAATGATTTCTGAAAAATACTCGGATAGACTATCAGAAGAAGAACGACAAAAACTTCAGTGTTCTTTGCATTTCAGAAATTTATATACAGAAGATGTTTTGCTTCATGGCAACCTTTTCATGCTAATTAATTGTCTCGAGTCAAAATAGTTATCAGAGGGGAATCCTTGCTTAAAGAAAGTCCTTCTGGAATTTGGTTGTCAAAGTTTGAGCTATTATCAGTTCATGCAAATTGGAGATTGTTATCTGATTCAATGCCAAGCTGAAGATTTCTCTTCAGACCCACTCATGGTTTTTCCTTCTTTGAAGACTAATAAAATTTTGGTTTCATCTCACAACCGTATTTGGAGTCTCTCAATTGCTTCTTACCATTGTATAGGAAAACAAATTGGGCATCAAAACTCCATTTTTTTTTAAGTGACTACAATACACGACCTTTGACATTGCAGTTATGTGACATGAATTACCTTACTAATATTATTAACTATGGCAAAAAGGGAAGTTTTTCCACTGGCTGGCATGGCCAAACTCCATCAGTGAACCTTAGAGATGTTATGCTTTATATTCCATGTGGAGCAATGGTTATTATACAAGAGCTTATTGAACATGTCAAAGCTAACATGATCCCTATTATCATGGGTGTATATGATGCTTTTTAAAAATGATTGGCTTGTGGATTCATGGTAGATGGCCCTCCACAATTTTCAAATGCTATGGTATACGCTGATGGTGCCAAAGTTGAAGGTAGATTACTAGAGGGAGAGATGATATCCTTGCATGGAGAATTCAAAGATGTCCTTTGTAAAGAACTGAATCCTTTTTCTAAAGCGAAAGTAGATTTAGTTGAAAATATCTACCTATAGATATCAATTCAATATTTATTCCAAAAGTAATGTACACTATCCATTTACAAGGTCCACACGGTTCTAAGAAGACCTGTCTTCATGGAATATTCAACAAATGTGTTTTGCCTCTTGGATTTGGACCGGGAGCATCTACATCATTTTATTGTGTTCTTTTGCAAAGTGACCCAACTAGAGAACAAGGGTTATTTCTTACTCCAGCATCAACTATCGCGGTCAAGGCTACAAAAGAGGTTCTTTATCATGATTATGGTAGATATAATATTGAAGCCCAGGATCTGTTGCTTATTCCAAATGACTAGCATGTCAAGTATTCAATTTTGATTTCATGCCTATATAATAGCTTAATTGAACAATGCATAAGACTTTGTTGGAGAGTTGTGTCTATTTAGAGTTTAGTTCTACAGTGGCAGCCTGTAAAATCTGAATCTGCATGTTCATTAGTAGGGGGTGCCTTAAATTCTATTCAAATAATTGCAGGGTATTTCATTTTAGATGATAGCTTAGGATTATATGATTGTTGGGCTATTGGTGTAAGGGCAACACATTTTATTAGTATATATTCAACAATTGGAGAAATTTTTGACCATTTGGGATCTCTATGCAAGGTTTCAAAGATAGCTACAAACAAGCCTAAGAATACTATTGGTTTCTTCCTAGAAAAGTTGGCAAAGAAGCATCAACAAATTACTATACACAAGAACAATAGTGTGAGTTCAGCACATGCAAAATTTACGATGCAAGGAGTTTCAAGGAGATTTTAAATCCAAAAGAGAAGACACTGATTTATTTTTTCCTTGCAAAGTCGTATGATTTTGATCCATTGGTGATTCTTGGTAGCACTCTTAATTCACCAGATCAACAGACTGGAAAAACACAAGGATATATCAGAAATTATTGATTCGTTACATGACTATGATGATTGTCAGCTGACTTAGTGATATGAATTAAACTTTCTTATAATCGATGCCACTCTCCAATGAATAGTCGCCAGTTCCTTATTGACAATTTTAACAAAAGTCCAGCAAGTCTTTCTTACTTCTACTCGCGCTGGTGGGCAAGGATTAAATCTCATTAGTGAAAATTGAGTGGTTATATTTAATCCAAACTGGAACCCTGCACAGGACTTGAAAGCACAGGACTGGTCATTCCGTTATGGGCAGAAATGACATGTTACATTATTTCGCTTTCTAGTTGCAGGGTCCTTGGACGAACTTGTTTATACCCGCCAGATATATAAACAACAACGTTTCAACATTGTTGTTAATGGAAACCTTGAAAAACATTATTTTGATGAGCTTTGGACATCGTGATGCTACTGGAAAAGGTAAAACGACAGTCAGAGCTATGCCTATGGATCAACTAGTGCACATCTTGGAGAAAACCTCTAGCTCTAAATCTGTGGAATAGCCAGAGATAGTTCCTGCAGGTAGTCGAAGTAATAAGAAATATATCCATTGTAGTTTGGAACACTGTCCACTTTGCAGGATGTTGTCACCAAGTTCCAACGAAGCCCCGACAACATAAACTACATGAGGTTTATGTAAATGAGTCCCTCCATAAGTGGTTGAGTCAAAACCACCCATCATAATATCGACGGCTATAAATCATTACGATATCACTCCTTGATAATTCCTCAAACCACTATGAGTGGTTCCATAAGAAGTATTCAATGTTCAAGAGATGTATGTGGTTTTTCTGGCGAGTGCATCATTATGAAGCGGGACCTTCATCAATATCTATATTCACCAAAAATTATGACCTGTGTTAATGTTGTATTTAATTTTAAAAGGCCCAACATGTATTTGTTTCGTAAAATATGAAAAGGGGTTGGGGTTTTGTTTTCAAAGGTTTTTAATTAATATTATATATTATATATAATATTAATATTACCTTTTTGTAATTTAAATATTTCACAAACTTTTAAAAAGAAGAAGGAAGAAACAATTATCCTAATTGTTCTCAGAACCAACTTTGAAATTGACCATGACAATTAGTACAGTGAGGATAGGAGGCAGAAATAAAAACCCAAAAATTAGATTTTGAGGGGGTTTGGAGTCCAGTTTTCATGATTGATTATTGTAAACCAGAATCTTTTTGAAGCCTGAATAATATATATCAGTTTGATTCCAGCATTGTTGTTGCAGTGATTGTTTTTCTCATGTGTCCCAGCATTCATATATGTTTTTCCTCTCTTGGACAGTGTAAGATGCAGCTGGCACTTTAGTTTATGTTTTTAATGAATTTACTTCATTGTACTCATTAAAATTTCGTTGTAATCATTAAAAATTAATCTTGAAGCCCTTAATGAATCACTCCACATCCGGGAATCTCATTCATATTCTTCTTCTTCATCCATCATTCTTTCTACACAGGTGAAGCACAAATTATTAATTGTATGTGCCAAAACTTTGTCTCCTTCAATTTCTGCTTTACATTTTCACCCTGCAACACTCATAGTCTCTGGCCATTCTGCTATAGAAGGCTAGGGTTTCAAAACTAGAACTTTTGGTTACAAGCACTCATGTCCTGCACTTCCGAACATTAATTTCAATCTTTTTATCCAATCTCAAAATGTCTCAAGCACTGGTTCCCCCACAGCCAGGAACTGTCTCCTGAGGGAACAATTTCCTTGCTAGTTTTGGCATGCATGGCACATGCATGTGGCTTCTTGGTTATGATTTGTCATTGGCATGGAGGACTGCCTGAATTGACAATGGTTTTAACTAGCCTTGTCGTTTCTTGGATAGCCATGGTGTTGTGGGTTTCTTTCCTCTTGTCTTCTAGTTCGTTCTCATGTTCCTTATGGTTGTGGGTTGAGTTACTAGTTCTCATTTCCTTGGTTGGACAAATGCTCTAGAAGCCCTATAACAGCTTGGGTTGAGTCCCTAGTCCTAGAAGCCTTGGTTGGAAAAATGCTCCGGAGACCTTGGTGGGTTGAGTTACTAGTCCTAGAAGCCATGGTTGGACAAATGTTATGGAGCCTGACAATAGTTGTGGGTTGAGTTGCTAGCCCTGGAAGCCTTGGTTAGAACAAACACTTTGGATCCCTGGACAACTTAGGTATAGATATATTTGGTGATGGTTAGTTATGTCTTAAATGAGGTGGAATCACTAGTTGACGGTTGAGGTGGTTTGGCCTCTAGAAGCCCTAGTTTGGTTTTGTTTGATTTGTTTCATGAGATCCCACATTCATGCTTGGAATATGTCATGGAGTGATTGGCTGAAAGAGAGACTTGGTTCAACCCAATCTATGGTCCGGTGGTACGTGGAATTCCCTTACGTGGATGGATTTTCATATGTTAATAAGAGCTCAATTTCCTTTGGTATTTTATGAGTAAATGTGCTTGCCATTATGTGAATTTAATGGTTGTTTCCTCATTGATATATATATATGGTTATTTTTTGGTTACAAACATGTTTTATGAAAGTTATGATGTATGGCTCTCATCATGTTTTGGTTAGTATATGAAATGTTAATCAATGAATGACCTAATACATAACAATGCAACTATTATGAGGAGATAACAATCCTCTTTGACGATTCTCATATAAGTATGAGATCCCTATGCTCAGATATGTTGGTGTGGCCTATAGATTACTTATTTATAATATGTTTGATGAAATGCATGTCATGCCTAGTAGGGGTCATATCAAGTCCTTGCTCAAGTGTTTGCATTAGTAACCTTGTTTCAATGTTATTCATCATTTCTAGAAGTTTCATGAAGTTATGGGTTGTGGCTTGAGTCCTAGCCCTAAAAAAGTGGCACAGTATTTGGAGTCACTAGCACTGAACTACCTGAATGATTCCACAATCACATGGATGCCTGGTTGTGGGAGCGACTCGAGTGTCCTAGTTGCATGCATGCCTTGTCATGCGAGTGACTCGGATTCTAGGTCAGTGAAAAAGCAGTTTCTCTCAAGGGTTGGACACCTGAGGGGGTTGGTTGGCTCACGAAATCCTGTAGCTTCTAAGGAAGGTCAGATTGGTCTTTTCCTGTCAATTCCATTTCCTTAAATGTACATGGGGAGTTGAATCATATCATAGTAACTCTTTGTCACATGTTTACCCCAGTGGACCAGTTAGCTTAGGTAAATGTGGGAGGAGGGTGTTACATAGATCTCCAGATCCACAAAATCCTCTCATAAATCCAAATAACTCTAAAATATCTCCTACTCCCCCAAATACTCTCGAGATCTCTCATTTAGAGAAGATATAATTACTTAAATCCTCACTTTAATCAATTATATACAATTAGTCTAGAAACATAGGAAAATACATTAAATCAATTATTTCCACACATTTAAGGAACCAACTCCCTTGGTAACTGAAAGTCCCATATTCTAGTCAATATACATTTTGATTTGTAAATGGAATGATCCTCCATGAATTGGACATATATTCCTAATTATCAATTTACTGTAATGTCCACAACCATGCCATCCTTAATCATGGTTCCACTTAGCCATATAAAAATCCCACAAAATGACAACATGGTATACTAAGTAGGTAAACAATAACACCATTATACATGGAAATGTTAATGGAAGATATAAAATCCTTTGATGTGCTAAAAAAATTTGTCAAGATTTGGTATGGAACACCATACCAAACCTTGGCCATAGGTTCCTCAAAGGTAAAATATTTGGAAAATTATTCTTGGTCCTCTTTATATGGTACATGTTATGTGTTCTACGTAACCAAATTTCCAAATCATCACATACATATTTAAATTGAAGGTGTTCCCTTTATGGAGTTTGCTGGGAAAACATTGTTCATCCCATCTAATCCCATCCCTCCCATTTCCGTCCTCATCCAACTAATCATTTTGCAACATGTGGTAGTTAATCTTTTGTTATGTTACTAGAACAAACTAGGGTGATTCGCAGTGTTGTGCTTCAAGTCCTCCATTCTATGTTACTTGGAACCACCCCCGCCCACTGCTACTGCCCCCAAGCCTCCCAATTCTCGTGTGCAGAAAATCCACCCTCCTCCTATAGGAGGAGGGGCGACTTCAGTCGTCTTCTTCCATCTTACGGAGAAAATATTTGCGAGGTGAAAGCATCCATCTTAGGGTGATTTCTATGGATAACTCTCATCCAGTTTCACAAATATTTTATTTTTAACTATAACCACACAAATAATAGTGGGTTATCTTTAATCCCAGGAGCTCAACACAGCCAGGTTTGATTAAAGATAGCCGATAATTTTTGGATTAGACACGCTTGTGTGTTGCAGAAATGGACACCATCTATGCTTGTTTCAATTTATCTGCAAATAAACCTTGTGGGTATAGTGTAGCTCTTTGCATTTTGATGGTGGTAAAATGTGTTTTTTAAGGTTGGGTTTGATAGATTGACGGACTGTAAACTACATGTGATCATGTTGGGGGTGGGGGTAAACAAATTATCTGAGAATTGATAGAAGGAGAACATTATAGAACAATGGAATATGAAGTCACTGGTTCTGTCTCTTTAGTTGGAGCTTCAACAACTTCACTTGATCGCCTGTCGCCTTTCTCCTCTTCTTACTCCTTTTGTTCATTAGGTGGTTTAGGGCTAGCTGTAGATGGCTATGGTTCAATATCCTACAAAATGTCAGGTTCTTGAAGTAGAGGACTTAGATATTTTGGACTTTTACCTCTCTCATTTTGATCCTCAGACAATTCATCTCCTTTGGGAATTTCTTCTTCCTTATCATAAGGTTCCTGAGTCTTGTTTAAGATCAAATTATTCTTATTCATGACCAAGATGCTCCTCTTCTTGTTTAAGATTGGGTAGTTCATCTGGAATGGGGAATTCTTCTTCTTCATAATCAAGTGCCTCCTCCTCAGGTGGAATCTTCCCAGGACAGACCTTTTCAACCTCTTAAACCAGAGCCTCAACATTTTCAGTCATCAGAGTGCTAATTTTTGGGCTATCCCACTCATCGCTTGATGTTTTATGTTGAGTAATCAGCTAGACAAAGGATTTGACAATGGAGGTTCTTGTTCTTCTGTCCCAGTCTCAATCTGGCTTGAAACCCCCTATTGGTTGCTAATTTTTCCCACTTTTTACCTACCTTTTTATCCCTTTCTTGTACTCATTTCATCCCTTGTTGGTCGATTTGTATTCTAAATAGTGAAGGTACACCTATTGTCATGTCTTTGTGAATTGTTAATCAATGAAGCATAGTCATAGGGGATTATTGCCTAAAGCAACTTGCTAACTTAAGTTTTCATGCAAATTTGGAGGAATGATGATCAAAGGCATGATTCAGCATATGATGACTATTGAGCTGATAGCACTATCTTTGGATATCAACTGCAATGGTGGTCCAACCTATCAACCATCACAAGTGTTATATTTCTATTCAGTTATATCTAAAGAATCACTATGTAATTGCAGGTAGACAACTACCATAATATTAGTCAATGTTAGTTGTTAATGAAATGTATAAGTAGTGATTAAGGGGTTGGGAAAGAATGTGCGATATTTCTGAGTTGTAACAACAGACCTCTGTAATGACATTTTGATTAATACAATTGTTGATATTTTGAGTATTTTATATATCTCGATCCTACCATAGCCCTGATTAGGGAGTTGGGCCCAATCTCCTAACCAAGCACTATTGGATTAGATGTGTGTGCAATTTTATTTTCTGTTGTGTTATCTCTTTGTTGTGTAATGATTTCAGTGTGTTGTTGTGAGTCTTAACTTGTTGTTACTCTTATTTTTGTTACAATTATAACTTGTTGTTACACATTGTTATGTTATGATTAAATGTTCAATGTTGGGTAGGGAAATTGTGGCCTACATATACCTTGCATGATAGCCTTGAAATAACCAGTCAAGCCCCAAGTTGACAATTAATGTGGAATTGGGTGAATTGCATGATTCATATCTGAACACCAACATTTTGACGTTGTTTTTAGGGAGGCTATCGAAGGCACGAAAGTACGACTAGTATTGACCATAGACCATTCTTTCATCTTGGGGAGGGAATTGTTTCACCCTCCTCTAGGTCCTGAGCATTAGATTGTTTTGTTTCTTTCATAGGAACCGCTCTCTCGTCTTGGGAAGGGAAGTTTTTTCACCCTGTTTCAGGTCCTGAGCTTAGGATTTTGTGGTTGGTTTGTTTTCCTTCTTTTTCTTTCTTTTTAGGGGCCACTCTCTCGTCCTGGGGAGGGAAGTTTTCACCCTGCTCTAGGTCCTGAGCTTTCAATTTTCTTAAATGTTTTCCTTTTATTTTCTAATTGCATGAATAGAGATACAAATAAAAGGGGTAGAGGAAGACCCCCAAAAAGAGGAAGGAAATATCTAGGAAGAATTACCAAGAAATCATTTCAAAATTTGAATCAGGAGCATCATCGCGAGCTGTTGTTAGGGTGAGATCTCATACGAGATCTGGAGGGCAGTCAATTTCACAACCAGAACCTCCCCCAATAACAGAAGCACAATTCAGGGAAGAAGTAGCAAGTAGAGGATTGGGAGAATTGAACATTGTGAGTTCAGAAGAAGAAGAAGACTTGAGGGAATTCACTGCACCATTTGATCAAGGAAGTGTTGTTAAACAGAATCAACCGCGCATTATAGAACAACCAGAACCTATTGAGATTCCTAGTGAATATTGGAAGATATTCATGGCTCCTGCAACTTCTTCGATCGAGTTCCCAATTGGAGATATCAGGGGTAATGCGCTTATGAATCCTAATCCTTTGAAAGCATTACCTAACTTTCATGGTCTTTCATTTTGAAGATCCAGACACATTCCTGTTTGAATTCAACGTTGTCTGTCTGGGGTATGACTATATTCTAACGCTTAGAAATTGAATATATTGCCCGCCACTTTTAAGGGAACAACTTTGATATGGTTCATGAGTTTAGGGGGGAAATCTATTGCTACATGGGATGATATGAAGATGATTTTCCTCAAAAAGTATCAAGACTACTACAAATCCTAAGATGTTAAGGAAGAAATCATTAAGATTATGCAGAAAGAGGATGAGAACATGAAGGACTTTGTGGAACGTTTCCAATACAATTTGCAGAGATCAGGCCATAATGATCTGGATAAGGACATCTTGAAGATAATTTTTCTTTGGGCAATAAGGGAGGAATTTTTTGAACTTTTGAACATAGTAGGAAAGGGAGATATGTCAAAGGAAGATTTTGACACCATCTGCGAATTGTGCATTAAGTGTTCACGCGGAGCTGTGAGGCAGAGGCAGGGGATCTGAACCCTCAAGACATCTAGCGGTGGAGTTACGAAAGAAGAAATTGGAAACTTGTTGGACAACTTGAGAACTTATATCTTGAGCACACTATCCTCACAGCTAGACGTTTTACAGGCAAAACAGAAGCAGATGGAAGTAGAGAAGGCTATGTCCATTTTCTGCCCTCAATGCAGGAAGACACACCTGTTGAAGGAATGTCCACTAAATACTACAGATCCATTCCACTAGCGCATGTCCATCTCTTCCTAGGCTGAAGTTAGTATTTCAAGGAGAAAATGAAGAAGTATATCAGTTGTACTTCATGGGATCAAGGAAACCATGGAAACCATGACCACAGAACATGAATCAAGGTATGCCTCAAGACCCTTCTCAATATTTTAATAATTTGAATTTTGGGCCTCAGTCTGTACCTTTTTCACCTTCATGGTCGTAGTCCTGTCAATATACAATGCCCTGGCTACCATGGTTCCCTCGGTCTAGTCTAACCCCTTTAGGAAAATTCTCCCAACCTATGCCACAACAGTAGTTGTAGCTTCCCTCTAATGCCTCCACCAATAATCTTCCTCTTCATCCACAACTGCCTATTCAATCCAACCCAAATCCAAACAATATGGGGGCTCAACAGGTTGAGACACTCAACCTTCCTACATACAGTATTGCCACCGCAGAATGTAATGAATTAATTCTCTAGTTCGGTCGTGTGTTAAATACTTAGACTTCATCAATAATTGTTGAACATACTGATGATGAAGTCTCAGAACCAGAACCTAGGAATTCTGCTGGAACAACTGGGGATGAGTCAACACAAATTCCTATGGAACAACAACCCCCTTCTCAAACAATTGTTACTAGAGGATGCCTGATTGGTCCATCTTATCCTAAGATGCTATCCTTGATTAAACAGAGTCCTTGTCCTGAATTTGAATTTTTAGGGGAATTGCAAAATTTATTTTTCAAAATATCATTACTTCAAGCTATGAAGGACGTACCGATTTATGCCAAAATAATCAAAGAATTGTTGGTTGTGGAGCCTGATTATCTTCTTTATTTAGAGGTATCGCCACATTGGACCCCAGTTTGTAATGTGGTGGTAACGTCTCCCATAAAATATATGCTGCAGGGAGGGTCTAGCGGGGAGCGGCTGCGACCTTTAGGAGCCCCCCCCTGGCGGGGCGATTGGGAGCAGTGCCCCCAAAGCTAAAAATAGATGTAAAATTTCCTTGTAAAATGTTGTAATTTCGTAGTCAATCTGGGACGTTCATTAGGCGGAGATATGACGGTAGAAGTTATGTTTAATTTAGGGTTTTTTGCCCTATAAGGCAACCCATTGCTATATATGAGGGAACTTATTGCATCTATGTAGATCTGTATTCTGAGTGAGGAAGAGAGAGGAGATTGAGAGCGAAGAGGGAATTACAGCGGATCTATTGTAGGTTGTATCTCTTCAGTTTGTTGGATAATATAAAAGGAAGGACTGGTTGTTTCTCCGTGGACGTAGCCCAAACTGGGTGAACCACGTATATCTGTGTCTCTCTTGTTTGATGTGTTTTCTATGTTTGTGTTTCTGCAATATATTTTATGTGTTCTGTTACTCTGTAATATATAATTTTCCAAGAAGAATATTTCTCTAAGAAACTAGAAGAAAACCAAAGGATCCACTCATTATTCACGTTATGGGAAAATTATCAAATATAATGTTGGGGATGTCTATACCTGTTAAGTATGGGGATCCAGGGAACCCAATACTTAAACTACATATTAATGGGGTTAATATCTCAAATGTGCTGGTAGACTAGGGGGCATTAATTAATGTCATAACTTCTGCAACTGTGATTACCTTGGACTTGTGAAACCTTAAACCAACTCTCACCGTCCTAGAATTCGCAAATCGGTCTACTATAAGACCGGTAGGGAAGTTGGAATATATAACTATTTCAGTAGACTCATGGCAGTACCCTGTTGAAATTTTGGTATTACATACCCAATCCCCAGCCGGTGGGCATCCTATGATTTTAGGAATACCTTGGCTTGTTGCTGCAAATGCTAACATTAGGTGTCGGTCAAGAAATATGGTAATACCCAATGGGGAAGTTACAAAGGATCTTATCCTTTATCCCCCTGCATAACCAATTTCACCAGATAAAACAAGATTTAACTTAACACAAAAACCTCTACTTGCAAAAGGGATCGAACCTGAAAATAAAGAAGTTAGACCAATTCTTACTATTGGTGAGGCCCTCTGTTTTAAGGATGAAACAAAAGATGATGCCATTACTACTTTTATCAACAGCCCTAACTCCATTTCTGATTCAACCCGCAAGCTATTAGAATCTATTATGAGTTGCAATGTTCAGGAAGCCATTAAACGAGAGACTGATGTTGACATTGTTCCTATAATTGTAACCCGTAACAATATTCCTGTAGAAATTGAACCAGGGAAGACATTGAACGTTAATTCTGACCTTTCACCTTCCCAATCTGAATGGTTACTGAAATTCCTTCGGGAACAGAAAGAAGCCTTCACTTGGGAATATACAAACATGAAAGGAATCCTTGCTAACTTATGTACTCATCACATATACATTAAAGAAGAATGTTGACCTGTTAGGCAACCATAGAGAAGAATGAATCTTTATTTAAAGAACATTCTCAAATATGAATTACAAAAACTATTGGATGTGGGATTTATTTACCCAATCTCGGATAGTCAATGGGTGTCCCCACTAGTCATTGTTTCGAAAAATAATGTAAAGTGGTGGATTTGTGTTGATTACAGGGAATTAAATAAAGCAACTCAGAAGGATCATTTTCCCTTACCTTTAATTGACCAGGTCCTTGATGCATTAGCCGAAAAGAAGTTTTTCTTGTTTCTGAACAGATTTAGTGGGTACAACCAAATCGAAATAGCTCTAGAGGATCAAGATAAAACTACCTTCACATGCCCTTGGGGAACCTTTGCATATCGAGTCCTCCCTTCGGTCTCTGTAATGCACCTGCTACCTTTCAATGGGAAATATTTGGAATTTTTTCTAATATAGTCTATGATACTGTTGAAATCTACATGGATGACTTCACCCCATATGGGGATTCTTTTGAAGAAGTTATAGAAAACTTCGAAAAATTACTTAAAATATCTAAGCAAACACATGTTTCTCTTAGTACAATAAAATTCCATATGATGATGAAGGAAGGAATAGTGTTGGGACATCTACTTTTAGTTGCAGGAATTTGGGTTGATCTTGCCAAGGTAGAGGTAATATTAAATTTTCCTACACATAAGACAACGACACAGGTGCGTAGTTTCATCGGTTATGTTGGCTATTATAGACGTTTTATAGAAAAAAATCTAAGATAGATTTTCCACTTTTTCAATTGTTACGTAAGGATGCAAAGTTTCTGTGGACATATGAATGTGAAACAACCTTTTTGAAAATCAAAGAACTAGTTTGCAAAGCTCTGATATTACGTGGTCTTGAATGGAAGCTCCCATTTCATATCTCTACAGATTCTTCTCAGACAACAGTAGGGGCAGTCTTGAGACAACAGGAGGACACGAAACCATATTGATTTATTACTTCAACAAGAATCTGACTCCTGCTGAACTGAACTATACGGTAAATGAAAAAGAGTTTTTGGTTGTTATTTATGCTATTAATAAGTTTTGGCATTACATTACAGGGTATCCCACTTTCGTGCACATTGATCATACAGCCATCAGGTATCTGATGAATAAACCAACAACTCTTGGTCGTATTACGAGATGGTTATTATTAATTCGAGAATTCGATATTACCATTATAGATAAGCCAGGGAAGGATAATGTAGTTGCAGATTTACTATCTAGGCTAGATACTAGTGATGAAGGTGCACCTGTGGAGGATAATTTTCCAGATGAACATATTTTTGCAATTTCTACTCACACTCTGTGGTATGCAGATATTGCTAACCATCTTGCTATAGGAAAAGTACCTCAACACTTACCATATAGAGAGCAGCGAAGGATTATCCATCATAGTGCCCGCTATTCGTGGATAGAGGGATATCTCTTTTATAAATGACCTGATCAATAAATCTAGTGCTACATAGGTGAAGATGACATCTATGATGTCCTGAAATCTTCTCACGATGGCCCCTGTGGAGGTAATTTTCCATATAAAAGGACATGTCATAAGGTGTTACAGATGGGATACTATTGGCCCTCTATTTTTTGTGATGCAAGGAGATATGTATGAGGGTGTGATAGCTGTCAGTGGATGGGACAACCTGGTTGGTCAGATGAGAAGTTGTTACAACCTCAACTAGTTCTTGAGCCCTTTGAGAAATGGGCTATTGATTTCGTTGGGCCATTCAATCCATCCTCACATTAGAAAGTCCACATTTTGGTCTGCACGGATTATGTGAAAAAGTGGTAGAGGTCAAGGCTGTTTTGAAAGCAACAGAACAAGTTGTCTCAAACTTCTTATTTGAAGAAATTTTCACTTGGTACGGAGCTCCTAGAGAGATAGTTTCAGATGGAGGGGTGTAGTTCACATCACATATGATAGAAGGACTTATTAAGAAGTATGGAATCAAGCACATGGTGACATCTCCATATCATCCTTAGGCAAATGGTCTAGTCGAGAGTACAAATAAAGTGCTGGAGGATATTGTTACGAAAATTGTAGCAAACCATTGCCGAAACTAGGCCGAAAATCTTCCTAAGGCATTTTGGGCATATAGAACAACATGGAAAAACACAATAGGATTTTCACCATACGAGCTTGTCTATGGGAAATCCCCTTTGTTTCCAGTGGAATTTAAAATTAAGATTCTCAAGACAAACCTTGAAGTAGGTTTGGATCTTTCAAAAGCCCAGAAACACCGACTGGAATAGTTAAATGAGTTAGATGAAATTCGTTTGGTAGTTGTCCAGAACATTGCTGCAATTCAACAGCAACGAACTAAATGGCATGATAAATTTATCAAGAAAAGGTGTTTCAAAGAGGATATTGGGCATTGCTCTATGACTCTCGATTCAAATATTTTAAAGGAAAACTTTGTTCTAGATGGATGGGACCATATGAAGTTGACACGGTGTTTGATAACAAGATTGTTAGACTCGTAACAATCATTGAGGCAAATACTCCCCTGATTGTAAATGGACATCACCTCAGATTGTATCACCGTCTAGTTTCCAAAGACTCCTTTATTAAACATATCTTTGATAATTCTAGTTTTGAAATTGTTAGTGCAGAGAATTATTCCTTTGCACCTCTTATATATATATATATATATATATATACACACACACAATAAAATTTTGTTACTAATCTATCATTATTTTTCCTACAAGTACTTCGCTGGTGCTACTACTCCACTGGTGTTGTTACTACTCTAGTGTTGTTACTCTGCGAATGTTGATTTCATATAAGTACTTCACTAGTGTTGTTACACCACTGGTTTTGTTTCCTCCAGTGTTGTTACTCCTATGGTACTGTTACTCCTCCAGTGTTGTTACTCCGTCAAGGTAAGTCACCAGGTACATCCCCAACCAACTTCGTGGATTTGATTGACATTTCACCTATGACATGACTAGACATGACTGTGGACGGTCATCCCTTAGTTGGGGGGAGGTATTGTATTAATGTTAAACATGTCATATTTAATAGCAATGATGATCCATCATTATTGTTGTTGAACCTTGCGCCAACTCGTACATTCCACATCATCATTCTGATCCCCACCATACCTTGTGCATTTATCCATATGCATTGGAACTTGAACTACATATGATTGTATTGAATTATGGTCCTTTCCAATGCATTGTAATAATTACCATTATTTACCATAATCCACCATGGATTTTTCCCATGATATCCGTCGGCTTCTCCCTTCACCACATTCTTTGCAACTGCAATCCCTGTCATCGCAACTTTACCAGCTAATGCTCTCCTCAACGGTTTTGTTGCTACTCTGAGTGCTGCTATAGAGAAACTTGTAGAATGGGTGGGAAAGTTGTTAGGCATGAACTTGAAGACACATCACAGGTCCAACGCCATCCAGATGTATGACAGGTTTTTCAGAATGCGGGGTGGCATACCTATTTTGATAGGTTGCAGGGATTCGATGAAGTCGTTCAGTAAAATTTGCATTAAAATTTGACGGGAATTATTCCAGAGTTCGTGGGTTGGACATTCCTGTCACAGAGAAAGTTATCTTGACTGTTAGCAGGTTTCCACAAGGTGGGCAGAAATGGTTCGCCTAGAAATCACCCTTACCAGAATTTTTGGAATTATTCTTGTAGGTAGGAGAAACTGTGGTTCAAAAGGGAAGGAGATACGATCGGAAATCCTTGCCACATCCATGGGATGAGGTCACGTATTTTGTGGTGTGATACATCACTTGTGAAGGTCATCTCGCTACCCTGTTCGAATACCATTTTAAACTTATTTCATGCCTTCGGTTTCATCATGTGCATTCTCTAGATATGCCATATTTCTTATGGAATAACCATCAGTTAATGGCACGGTCTTCTCTTCGATCGCATCAACCATTGGTGGTCCTCACAAACCATGGGCTTGTCAGACTACCAGTAGTGCATGCCCTGTCACAGAATTTCATGTCTTAGCCATAATTCACTGAATTAGCAGAAGAGGAACTTGCGGCCATGATGTCGGTAAGAGAGGAAGAGGAATTAGTGGAAGAGAAAGGAGTCACAGATGATGTTGTTACACAAGAACCAACATTGTTTGCCGAACAATTGGAAGAACTGGTGATAGATCAGGTTGCAGCAGAATCGCCAATAGAGGAAGGGGTCGAAGATGATGTTGTTACACAAGAACCAACATCGACTGCTGACCTGGAAGAAGAGGAAATGGAGGTATAAAGGGGTGCAAGCAACGCTACTACATAGGAACCAACGTCGACTACCGACTTGGAAGGAGGAGAAATGGAAGTGGAAGGAAGTGTAGTCGACATTATTACACAAGAACCAGCATCGACCACTAAACTGATGGAAGAATTTTCGATAGTGGAAGAAATTGCAGGCAATGTTGTTACACAAGAACCAGCATCGCCTACCAAAGTGATGGAGAAACCAGTGGAAGAAGTGGAATTTGTAGTCAACGTTGTTACACAAGAACCAGTGTTGACTACCGAGCAAGTGGCCGAAATGGGAAAACAGGTGGCACGGGAAGAAAAGGAGAAGGAAAGTGCAGAACATCCAAGGGAAGGAGAAGGAATTGAAACAGTAGGTGCAGAAAGGATGGAAATCGAGGAGGATATCCCTCATTCTCCGCTTTCTGCCTCCCTTCCAAGAGGGGCAAGGAAATTTCACACCCCTAGACATTCAATGAAAGAAAATATCTCTCCCCCGATACTGAAATTTGTAGGGACAACTAAGGTCACCACCGTCACATAAGAACCAGTGTCGACTAGTGCACAAATTGGAAAAATTGAAGGACTAGTGGTCGAAAATTTTACACAAAAACGAGTGTCGACCGAGGGGCAAGTTGAAGAAAATGTGGCTAGTGTTGTTCGCAAAGAGCCTTTGGAAGAAAACATTGCTATTGGTATCGACCCGCAAGGGCCAGAACTAATTTTTGAGCAAATGGAGGAAGATAATCAAGCAAAAGAGCAGCCAGAGAATCCATAGAAGAAAGGTTTTGGAAATATTACTTCGCAAGGGCCTTTAGTGACTCTGGAGTCATTTAGGGAAGATGTGGACATTCCAAGACCTGCGGAAGAAGATGTTGGGGCCACCCCCCGAGTTGAGGAGCAGAGAGAGGAAATAAGGGTGAAACAAGAACCAATGGATGCATTTCCTGACATCAACCCTCCAAACCCAACACCGATCATGAGACCAGTGGAGGAGGTTGTTATCAAGCAAGAATTTATTGAATAGTGCACAAATAGAAGGGCCCCCATCTAAGAAAGGTATCGGTCACAATTTAAATAAAATATGCAATTAAAATTGGAGATTATTAAGTTAAGGAAGTAGGTGTTACACTTACAAAGACGGGTGAGGAAGCATAAGAGGAATGTCGGTCGGGTTGTTGCGAATCCTAGAGCCGAAACCACTTTAGCAGTAGTACAGACCGAACCATTTTTGCATCTGTTTGAGTCGCGGGAATTCTTGTTCACCGCTGAAATTTAGAAATGGCAGGCTACCGCATCTTGCCTTCAATGGGGTTCTATCTCTTGGAAGCTCATCGGGAAGGAGTGAGAGGAATTCAAGAACAAGCTGTGAGAGTAGGGTCAAATGTTGGCAAAGCAGAAGTGGTGTGCTAACATGCGTACAAAGAAATTTTTTACTTGTCAGGAGGAGGCTCGAACCGGCTATCAAAAACTATGGGTTTTGTCATCAACTGCAATAATGATACGCGAACCTTTTGGGGCCCCTAATTTTGTTCGATCTTTGGACAGAATACCACGATATATTGCATATATTCAGACCAGTGGGACCCGATGGATGGATATGAGATTTTGTTTTCCCATTGTTTGGTTGCCAGCTGAGCAGCACACACCAACTTACGTGGTACATAAGGATTGGTGGAAGTAAGTCCTTCACAGAGATGATACAAGGTTACTAGGACAAAAATGGCTCCAAAATATTACCTTGCATATCTCCATGCTGACCACAGTGGATCTAACACAAATATGCGCAGGAGAGGAGTTGCATGAGGACATGTAGAAAGGCTCGTTGGGGGGAGATGTTGGTTGCTAATTTTTCCCACTTTTTACCCACCTTTTTGTTGCTTTCCTGTATTTATTTCATGCCTTGTTGGTCAATTTATATTCTAAATAGCGAATGTACACCTATTGTCATGTATTTGTGAATTGTTAATCAATTAAGCATATTCGTAGGGGATTATTGCCTAAAGCAACTTGCTAACTTAAGTTTTCATGCAGATTTGGAGGAATGATGATCAAAGGCATGATTCAGCGTATGATGACTATTGAGCTGGCAATGTTATCTTTGGATATCAGCTGCACCGGTGGTCCAACATATCGACCAGCACAAGTGTTATCTTTGTATTCTATTATATCTCAAGAATCTCTATGTAATTGTAGGTAGACAGTTGTCATAATCTTAGGCACTCTTAGTTGTTAATGAAATGTATAAGTAGTGATTACAGGGTTGGGAAATCCACCGCTAGGAGATGTTTGATATTTCTGAGTTGTAACAACAGACATCTATAATGACATTTTGATTAATATAATAGTTGACCTTTTGAGTATTTTATAGATCTTGATCCTTCCATAGTCCTGATCAGGGAGTTGGGCCCACTCTCCTAAGCAGGCGTTGTTGGATTAGATGTGTGCGTAGGTTTATTTTCTGATGTGCTATCTCTTTGATGTGTAATGATTTCAATGTGTTGTTGTGAGTCTTAACTTGTTGTTACTCTTATTATTGTTATAGTTATAACTTGTTGTTACACATTGTTATGTTATGATTAAATGGTCAATGCTGGGTAGGGAAACTATGGCCTGCATAGACCTTACATGATAGCCTTCAAATAGCCAGTCAAGCCTTGGGTTGACAATTAATGTGGAATTGGGTGAATTGTATGATTCATATCTGAACACCAACACACCCACTCTAACTACCATTTTAAAATGTTGAAAGAGAAAGAGAAGTTTTTTTAATAAGGGAAAAGAACGTTGAATGAAGTGGATTGTTCCATTGACAAAGGTATGTTTCATATCAAGGAGTTACAGTTGTATCACACAGAAATATCAGAGCAATTTTTTCCTTAGGGTGTTTTCCCTAACATTGATAATACACATTCCACCAAGGGGTCGAGTTTCTTCCTTGTTGGATGAGTTATGCTATTGATTTAAGGGGGTCGAGTTCTATTCAAAGTGACTGAGTTAGCTTACCAAGCTGGGGACAAGTTCTGTCACTATTTTTGTGAGTTGAGTTTCATCCTTTGTGGAACAGGTTCATCTTCAATGTGTTGGTTTAGTTTCCTTGTAATTATGGTTGAGTATTCACTTCCCAAAGAGGGTTGAGTTTGGTTATTCAGGACTGAACTGTAGCTGCTAACAGAGGCCACAAATCTCCTCATTTACTGGTTGAATATACCTGTGGGGAAAGAAGGGTCGAACTGTTGCCATAGAGGGGTTGATTTCTTCCTTTGTGGGCTACGTGAGTCCCTATAACCATCAATATTAAGAGGCCAAGTTCCTTGTTGTTAGAATGACTATTGGGTATACATATTTGGGATGAATATTAAAGATTGTTGCTATTGTTATCAAAGGAGGCCAATATCATCCCACTGTTGGAACACACTCAGGTTCTATGTTTCTTTAGTGTGTCTACAATATTTATATCAATTTATAAATCTGAAGTAGAGCTCTTTATTTTCTTCAAACAATGAGTTTATCTCTACATAAAGGCCAGGTCGAGTTGTTGGTTCAGTGGGTATATTTGTGGGTTGAGATCCCTTTGGAAAGAGGGTTGAACACACAGTCATTTGGGATTGATATTTCCAAATATTTTGATGAAGATTAGTATGATGTAACTGCTCATAAATATCTATTATTATCTTCCTGAAACATATACCAGGTTCCATTTTTTTATTGCCCATTGTAAACTCTTACTTCCAGTTGAAGAAATTACTATTTCTCTCAATCGTATGGCTGCTGTAAATGTTTAACCAGTGATATGTTCTATTTATGAGTGTTAAATGAATGTCATAATGCTAATTTAGAGTACTCTTATTAGTCCTTGGACACTGTGTATTACTTTTGGAATTAAAAACCATAACAATGCACCTACAACCATTGGCACTCAAACTGTTTGACAAAATGTCTTAGAGAAAAGACAATAAAAATTAGAGATCTTAGTGAGAAAATTTTGAGGTATCCTAGGAGGGTATCTTTCCTTGAGGTGTTTTCCCTAACCTTGAGAAACTCACCCTCATGGATTATAATAATCTGGTGGAGATTGGAAGATGTCCAATGACATTAACGATTATGGATGTAAGGTATTTCCATGTGTTGACAAAAATAGGGGCATTAGTGTAGTGGAATTGAGGTATATTGATGCATTGGGTATTGTTAAAACTTAAATGGGCTTTCCCTGGATGTGAGAGGGTGTAATACTTCCTATAAAGCATCTCACATAGTTGGAGACCATGGAGTCTCCTAGAAACTTGGAGAGAATGAGGGAGTGGTGGTGGATTGGGGTGAAAATTTGAGCTTATGGTAGATGGTGGTGGTTTGGCTCAAATGGGTAGTGGACTTCTGCAAGAAGAATCAATTATTAATGCTCAGAAGGGTGGCAAGTTTCTAACTCCCCTGCTTCAACCCCTCGTAGCAGTGGAGACTTTAGTTTCAGCTTGTGGCCTTACCAATCTTACTGTGGCTTTGTGATGAGCTCTATTGTTCAAGGAGAAAGAAAGTGCAGTAAACCTATGGTCCAATTGGAAATGAGACATGTTACATGCATGGAGGATGTCACAGTGTTTGTAGCCTTGTCAGCAGTAGTAGATCTAAGTATGGATGCATGCCAACTTTTTTCCAGGAAGTTGAAGAAACAATTATGTTGCATGAATGAAAAATTCTAGAGGGAGAACTATTTTTGATAGGCATTAAAAAATCATATCCAAGCATCAAACTTTCCAAGGGCCAAGTGAGAACATTGGCATCCTTTTTTAGGAGATCATATGGTAACTATATAACCTTGAAATTTTGATAATCACACAAAAGTGATCTACATCAACACCATACAAAGATATGCATTACATTTGGTATCATGTGTTTCACAATGTATGATCTGTAGTTAAATGTTAGCTTTTTTTGTGCTAATTTCAACTTCATATTTATAAAAACATGCTTGTCAATTGCTTCATGTGTAAGGTTCTCTTATACTATTTGTGATTGGAAATAGGTAAATTTTATGTCAAGTTTTATTTGAAATCATGAGAAGAATAGCATGAAAGTAAAGTGCTAGACAAATGTAAGAAAATGAACAGCAAACCATCAAGAAAAACACTTAACACAGTGTTTTGATAAAGGAGTTCACCCCTCCGGCGCTACATCTCCTTGGTCGAGCTTCCATAGCCTAGGCCTCAATATTTGCTAAAATATATATATATAGACATATATATATATATATAGACATATATATATATATATATAGACATATATATATATATATATATATATATATATATATATATATATATATATATAGACATATATATATATATAGACATATATATCTGTATATCTATATATATATATATAGACATATATATCTATATATATATATAGACATATATATATATATATATATATATATATATATATATATATACATATATATATATATATATATATATATATATATATATATATATATATATATACATATATATATACATATATATATACATATAGTTTACATTTCTCTACAACTCCTAAAATCTACTTCAATGGACTCAAAGCATCCCAAAACCTCTAAGATGACTCTTCAAGCTCTACAAATGGACTACAACTATTCTGGGCTTGACCTCCTCCATGGTAGCCGTAGGCTTCCCTAAGCTTCAATGTGGAAAAATCACATATATAAGTGCCCCATTTCCTCTAAAACCTATTCCATTGTGTTCATAATGTCGAAATCATCTAGGAACACCTTTTTATGATCCCAATTTTGTTGAAAATTGCAAAAGTTATTGCCAAAATAGTTCCTCCTAGGAATTCTCCACTAAAACTGGAGGAACTCTAGTTAGTCCCACTAATTTTGGAGGCATCTCTGGATTTGTCTGCTCTGCAAATTTCTTCGCCAATTTAACTGTGGGTTTAATAAATGGTTAAGTGTGTTTAATTAGCGATTAAATGTGATAAGCGCATAATCCATGTTTATGGTCAATCGCTAGTAGTTAAGTGTTGCAGTACTCACATGTAGAGAGGTTAAATGCTAGTGTTAG
The DNA here is from genome assembly GCA_031772625.1 of Pinus tabuliformis. NCBI lineage: Eukaryota > Viridiplantae > Streptophyta > Pinopsida > Pinales > Pinaceae > Pinus > Pinus tabuliformis. The sequence continues at coordinate 218,285,528 of CM062818.1, read as the reverse complement.
TGTTAACTCCCAACCCACGAGAAATTAACATAAATTGCTTTTTTATAAACGTGGCCACATGCAATGAACACTAGCAGTTATCGCTAGTGGTTAACCCCCAACCTCCAATGCATTAACATTAAAATACATAATGTGCTCATCATATGTTAAGAAGTAATGTTGTGGTGTAGTGATAAGATGTGTGCGGTGTGGAGAGGAGGTCACGGGGTAAAACCCCAGTACCTACAACAAATTTTTCTCCTTTGTGCGCCAAGCCTGCGAAGGCTATTGGGAGGTTCCACATGGCGGCCTCCTAGCTTGCCACATGGCATTCTCTCATTGGCCCAAAATTAACCAATGAAATTGCACCAGATAACCCACTCGAAAAGAAATCACCCAATGAAACTTGGAGAGCCCTCATTGGAATTTGGCTCTGTTGACTTGTCCAAGTCACCTTCCCAGTCACCTACACGTCAGCAGTATGGACTGCTAACGTGCAACAGTCAACGGGCTCTAACTTCCTCATACAAACTCGGTTTTGAGTGAAACAAGTTGCATTGGGATCGTATCGCCGAGACAGATGCAGTTGTTTAGCTTTTGAGTGATTCTGAGCACTTCTATTTTTGAGCTATTTCTTACCCCTAATCCATATTCTAATCACTCCTTCCCACTGACGGGCTTTTGGAACCACAAAAGTTGATTATCTTATTAGATTTGAATACTCTTCTCCTTCCCAAGTTCTATCAGTTGATTATACTTGAAAAGTCTCCATGACAACCACTTGGGTACACTAACATGCCTTGCATTGCAAATGACAATGTCCCTCAACACTGTTCTCCTTTTGTTGTTGACCCAATCCAACACTTGTTGGACACTTTCTAGCTAGAAAATACCTTTGTTTTACCACATTGATCCCTCGGTTCTTGCAAAACTGATACAATCTGATAGCCTTGCGACTGAGAATCTTGGCGTCAACACATACAACAGTCTAGAATGGCTGCAGATTTTTGGCATCTCGTCCACTTTCACTTCTTGTCTCTATCATCCTCCAGTTCAACATGTTTCTCATGTCATGATTTGAGAATGAAATATAAGCATGAGCATCTTGCTCAAGAATGGACCTTCCAAAATCCTACAACATCTTGTCACAAGAAACACCATTAAATGGAAAAACACATTATGCAAGAAATGCAAATCGATGACCTCTTCTTTTGCTCCTTCAAAGCAACAATTGTCACATCATGTAACATCACCATGTACTATTGCATCTTGGTGTCCAAAACATTTTGGTGTGTTAGTCGATGGTTTACTAAACAAGTTGACAAAAGATGATTTTTCAAGCAACTAACTTGACTTGAAAGCCAAACATAAGCATGTACAGCAACTTGATGATTCTTTGCATAAACGAAAAGAATTTCACGTCTCATGCAATAATCCAACATCTCCCTTTCATCTTTGGAGATAAAATCAACTCTTCCAAGTCGATATGACATACATGTGACAACAATCGACACAAGTCGACACTCATGCATGTATCCAAATACAATGAAACTAGCAACAATTCCACTGTTCACACACACAAACTCTCATGTATGTGTACAATTCTTCAACTCTCCCTCAAGTACAAACACAAGTACAATAAGCCCAAAAACATGTATGGGTACATAAGATCTGAATTGACAAATTTTCAGCAAATGAAGTGAGTAACATGCCCCATTTTCACACACCTTCATGGAAAAAATATGCAACATCAAGAATGCTTTCAAAAGAAATGCATTCACATACAAACTTGTAACCACAAATTGCCTTCTTTGTTGCATTAAAGTGAGTCCAACAAAACTCCACTTTCAACATCTTGCATCATAAAAGTTGCATCATACTTTCAACAGAAAGGTAATGCATTCATAAGGCAAATAAATGCACTTTTAAGGCAAAGAATTTCATCTATCAACAAAAGAAATGCAAACCTTATTTAGATAAGAAATCAAACCACCTCTTACCAAACCATTTCAATGGTGATTCTTTCAGCTACACATCATCTTGTGAATCATCTTGACCCACCTCAATTATGGAATCCTCCTTTCCATTTTTGCCAAAGTCTCTCTCCATCTTCTTCAAATGTCATGGATGACTTGTTGGATGAAAAGTCCGACACTTGTCTATGAGATGACCTTGCTTATGGCAATGAGTGAAAAAATTTGCATCTTCTTTGCAACCTGGTTTCCATTATCCAATGGACCTCTGGTTTTCTATCACGTTCATTTTGAAAGTTTCCTGTAGGTGGTCATTTTCTTCCAACATCTTGAAACATTATGGTTATTCAAACCACAAAAAGAAAATTTAAATCCTCTCCAATTATTATGTGAAGATTTACCATGTTTATCATAATCAAAAGAAACTTGATTAAAGGCAGATTTATAACTTGCACATTCACCTTTGTCACCTTCTTGAGGAGGTGTGTCATGCGGAAAGAGTCAATTTTGCGGACAAAACCGACCTCCCTAGAAGCTAAGGCTTTCTAGTGACGAACAAAACAATCAAGCACTATCTTTCCCTAAATATGCATTTAAAATACAAGCAACCAGGTGTTTAAAGCATACCTTTAGTCCAACGCTGTTTGTAGCAGCCAAGCCTCTCCGATCCAGATGAGCTCCTCCTTCTCTTTGAAACCTGCATTCACTAACAAGCAAACGATTACATAGCACCTGAATAACTCATATAATAAAACATATTCATCATAAATACCAAGGAGTATATGAAACAAATTATATATAACAACTTGTTGAGAAAAATGAACTTAATTGTATTAATTGGAAACAAAAGAAACCATTACAACCAGTGCCTTGGTGTTGTGCAGGTCCCTCCCAGGGTCCAGCAAGAGTTCTCCTTTACTTTGATCAGCTCACCCACTTCCAAATGAAGCTAAGAAAGGATGGGAATCTCTCCTCTCAAGCTCTATAAGGGAGTCCTAATTTCAGCAGCATCTACCCTTAGGAATGTTCAGCTTTCAACCCCCTCTCCCTCTGGCCCAATGCCTGTATTTATAGTGCTTTGGAGGAAGTTAATCAGGTCCACCATCAATGGGATAAGCCCCTCTTTCAATGGGATAGCTCCCCTCTTGATGGGATAAGTTCCTCTTTCATAGGGATACATGAACCATCTGGAGGCGCTCAATACACGTCAAACCATCTTCTAGAATGCTCTAGAATCGACCACAAGTAACTTTTTTGAAGTAAAACTCGCGCTTTTTGACCTTTACAGGAGTACGCACCCACCCCTTTACAGACAGAGCGTACAAGTACGCAAGTATTGTGAACTTGAGGTGCGTACACGCAGGTAAGGTTAAGAGAAACTGCGTAACCAGAGTTATATTGATTTTTAAGGACTTTCTCTCTTTCTTGGAGTTTGACATGAGGAGCAGAGGTATAAGACTTGCCAAGGAGGATAGTATGACAGTTGATGGAGCCATACTAACTGCAAATAGTCATGGTGACAAATTTTAGTGTAACAAGGTGAATTTGATGAGGTATTGGCTCTCTTCAGGATACCAACAATGGCTTCAAGGAACTTAGAGCTTTCAACATCCTCCTGTTTTCCCTTTCCACTAGTTGTATGCTTATGAGCATCTTCTTACAAAGTGGGTATACAACTTTTGCATTTTATGTCAAGTTTTATGTGAAATCATGAGTAGAATAGCATGAAAGTAAAGTGTTGGACAATAGTAAGCAAACGAACAGAAAACCATCAAGAAAAACACTTAACACGGTATTTTGATAAAGGAGTTCACCCCTCCTGGGCTACATCTCCTTGGTCCAGTTTCCATGGCTTGGGCCTCTGTATTTTCTCAAAATGGAAAAAAGTACAGTTTACATTTCTCTACAGCTCCTAAAATCTTCTTCAATGGACTCGGAGCATCCCAAAACCTCTAAGAAGACTCTTCAAGCTCTACAAATGGACTACAGTTGTGTTGGGCTTGACCTCCTCCTTGGTGGCCCTAAGCTTCCCTAAGCTTCAACGTGGTAAAATCGTATACATAAGTTCCCCATTTCCTCTGAAACCCATTCCATTATGTTCAGAATGTCGAAATCATCTAGGAACACCTTTTTCTGATCCCAATTTTGTCAAAATTTGCAAAAGTTATGGCCAAAACAGTTTCTCCTAGGAATTCTCCACTAAAACTTGAGGAACTCTAGTTAGTCCCTCTAATTTTGGAGGCATCTCTGGATTTGTCGGGTCCATCAAGTTAATTGTGGGTTTAATTAACAGTTAAGTGTGTTTAATTAGTGGTTAAATGTGATTAGCACATAATCCACATTTATGGTAAACCGCTAGTGGTTAAGTGTTGTAGTGGTCACATGCGGAGAGGTTAAATGCTAGCGGTTAGTGCTAACTTCCAACCACCGAAGGTTAACATAAATTGCTGGTATGCAGTGAATGCTAGTGGTTACTGCTAGTGGTTAGCCCCCAACCTCCAATGCATTAACATTAAAATACATAATGCGCTCATCATATGTTAACAATTAATGTTGTGGTGTAGTGGTAAGATGTGTGCGTTGTGGAGAGGAGGTCGTGGGGTCGAACCCCAATGCCTCAAAAAAAATTGATCCTTTGCACACCGAGCCTGCCAAGGTTGTTGGGAGGTGCCACGTGGAAGTCTCCGGGCTTTCCACGTGGCATTCTCTCATTGGCCCAAAATTAACCAATGAAATTGCGCCAAATCACCAACTTGAAAACCAATCACCTAATGACACTTGGCGAGCCCTCATTGGGCATTGAATTTGTTGACTTGTCCACATCACCTGCCCAGTCACCTGCCACATCAGTAGTACGGACTGTTGACTGGGCAGTACCTACAATTTTTTTTTTGTTTGGTGAAACGGTCATCGGGCTCTAACTTCCTCATACGAACTCGATTTTGAGTGAAACGAGTTGCGTTGGGATCATATCACCAAGACGGATGTATTCGTTCAGCATTAGAGTGATTCTGAGAACTTTTATTGCTGAGCTATTTCTTGCCCCTAATCCAGATTCTAATCACTCCTTCCCATTGACGGGCTTTTGGAACCACAAAAGTTGGTTATCTAATGAGAGTTGAATACTTTTCTCCTTCCCAAGTTCTATCAACTGATTATACTTGAAAAGTCTCTATGGCAACCACTTGGGTACACAACATGCCTTGCATTGCAAACAAAGATGTCCCTCAACCACTATTCTCCTTTTTCTGCTGACCCAATCCAACACTTCTTGGACACTTTCTAGATGAAAAATACCTTTGTTGTACCACATCGATCCCTCGATGCTTGGAAAACTGATACAATCTGATAGCCTTCCCACTGAGAATCTTGGCATCAACACATACAACGGTCTACAATGGCTGAAAATTTTTGGCATCTCATCCACTTTCGCTTCTTGTTTCTATCATCCTCTAGTTCAACATGCTGCTCATGTCATGATTTGAGAATGAAAACTAAGCATGAGCATCTTGCTCAAGAATGGACCTTCCAAAATCCTGCAACATCTTGTCACAAGAAACACCATTAAATGGAAAAACACATTATGCAAGAAATGCAAATCGATGACCTCTTCTTTTGCTCTTTCAAAGCAACAATTGTCACATCATGTAACATCACCATGTACTCTTGCATCTTGGTGTACAAACCATTTTGGTGTGTTAGTCGATGGTTTACTAAACAAGTCGATAAAACATGATTTTTCAAGCAACTAACTTGACTTGAAAGCCAAACATAAGCATGTACAACAACTTGACGATTCTTTGCATAAACAACAAGAATTTCACATCTCATGCAATAATCCGTCAACATCTCCCTTTCATCTTTGGAGATAAAATCAACTCTTCCAAGTCGATATGACATACATGTGACAACAATCGACACAAGTCGACACTCATGCATGTATCCAAATACAATGAAACTAGCAACAATTCCATTGTTCACACACACAAACTCTCATGTATGTGTACAATTCTTCAACTCTCCCTCAAGTACAAACACAAGTACAATAAGCCCAAAAACATGTATGGGTACATAAGAGATGAATTGACAAATTTGCCGCAAATGAAGTGAGTAACATGCCCCATTTTCACACACCTTCATGGAAAAAATATGTAACATCAAGAATTCTTTCAAAAGAAATGCATTCACATACAAACTTGTAACCACAAATTGGCTTCTTTGCTGCATTAAAGTGAGTCCAACAAAACTCCACTTTCAACATCTTACATCACACAAGTTGCAGCATACTTTCAACAGAAAGTTAATGCATTCATAAGGCAAAGAAAATCACTTTTAAGGCAAAGAATTGCATCTATGAACAAAAGAAATGCAAACCTTATTTAGATAATAAATCAAACCACCTCTTACCAAACCATTTCAACGATGATTCTTTCAGTTGCACATCATCTTGTGAATCATCTTGACCCACCTCAATTATGGAATCCTCCTTTCCATTTTTGCCAAAGTCTCTCTCCATATTCTTCAAATGTCGTGGATGACTTGTTGGATGCAAAGTCCAACACTTGTCTATGAGATGACCTTGCTTATTGCAATGAGTGAAAAACAATTGCATCTTCTTGCATTTCCATTATCCAATGGACCTCTGGTTTTGAAGTTTCTTGTATGTGGCCATTTTCTTCCAACATATTGAAACATTATGGTTATTCAAACCACAAAAATAACATTTAAATTCTCTCAAATTCTTATGTGAAGATTTACCATGTTTATCATAATCAAAAGAAACTTTATTAAAGGCAGATTTATACCTTTCACATTCACCTTTGTCGCCTTCTTGAGGAGGCGAATTTTATGAGGTAGTGGCTCTCTTCAGGATACCAACAATGGTTTCAAGGAACTTAGAGCTTTCAACATCCTCTTGTTTTCCCTTTCCACTAGTTGCATGCTTATGAGCATCTTCTTGCAAAGTGGGTATACAACTTTGGCATTCTTCATGAACACAAACTTCTCAAGATTGAGGGTATGAACATGTAAATAAATTCTCTCTTGTAACACCTTCATGAGCCTCCTTGGCTTTGGAGCATTCTCCATCATATTGTCCATAACCAAGACCCAAATACATAGGCCTTTCCTCAGCAACAATTGGCTCAACTATGTCTTGTGCATGTGTGTCTAACCCTTTACCTTCATAGCCCATTTTCATCAACAATTTGGACCCTATTCCTCTAGAGTGTCTTTCAAAAGCACGAAAACATTCATTTTCAGAGGAAATTGTAGATAAACTTGAATTGCATACCTCATTTTATTGCACATACTTGGCTAGGGTGTCCTTGGCATCATGGAGTAAATTCTCCATCTCATGCATATTTTCAAGAAGCTCTTGCTTCTCCTCCTTCATGGTCGGCAACTACTCTTAAAGTATAGAGTTATCCTTCCTATCTTAAATCATCTCTTGCATCATATCTCTCATGATGAAAAACTCCTGCAACATCTCTTCATCAAAGAATCTTGCTAAGGAAGAGAGATTAGAGACATCACTTGTTGAAGTTGCCATCTCATAAACTTGCACACTCTTAATTCTCCTTTGCACAAATCTCAAGCAATCAAGAAAATAAACCTTTGCTCTGATACAAACTTAATCTGTAGCTGAATGTTAGTTTTTTTGTGCTAATTTCAACTTCTGATTTATAAAAATATGCTTGTCAATTGCTTCATGTGTAGGGTTCTCTTATGTTGTTTGTGATTGGAAATAGGTAAATTTTATGTCAAGTTTTATGTGAAATCATGAGAAGAATAGCATGAAAGTAAAGTGTTGAACATCAGTAAGAAAATGAATAGCAAACCATCAAGAAAAACACTTAACACAGTGTTTTGATAAAGGAGTTCACCCCTCCTGGGCTACATCTCCTTGGTCCAGCTTCCATGGCTTGGGCCTCTATATTTTCTCAAAATGGAAAAAAGTACAATTTACATTGCTCTACATCTCCTGAAATCTACTTCAATGGACTTAGAGCATCCCAAAACCTCTAAGATGACTCTTCAAGCTCTACAAATGGACTACAGTTGTTCTGGGCTTGACCTCCTCCCTAGTGGCCCTAGGCTTCCCTAAGATTCAACGTTGAAAAATCACATACAAAAGTGCCCCATTGCCTCTAAAAACCATTCCATTGTGTTTATAATGTCGAAATCATCTAGGAACACCTTTTTCTAATCCCAATTTTGTCGAAAATTGCAAAAGTTATGGCCAAAACGATTTCTCCTAGGAATTCTCCACTAAAACTAGAGGAACTCCAGCTAGTCCCGCTAATTTTGGAGGCATCTTCGGATTTTTCGGGTCCGCCAAGTTAACTGCGGGTTTAATTAACGGTTAAGTGTGTTTAATTAGCGGTTAAACATGATTAGCGCATAATCCACGTTTATGGTAAATTGCTAGTGGTTAAGTGTTGTAGTGGTCACATGCGGAGAGGTTAAATGCTAGCGGTTAGTGTTAACTCCCAACCCACCGACGGTTAACATAAATTTTTGGTTTATAAACATGGTCACATGGAGTGAATGCTAGCGGTTACTGCTAGTGGTTAACCCCCAACCTCCAACGCATTAACATTTAAATACATAATGCGCTCATCATATGTTAAGAAGTAATGTTGTGGTGTAGCGGTAAGATGTGTGCGTTGTGCAGAGGAGGTCATGAGGTTGAATCCCAATGCCTCCAGAGAATTTTTCTCCTTTGCCTGCCGAGCCTGCCAAGGCTGTTGGGAGGTGCCCCTTGGCATTCTCTCATTGGCCCGAAATTAACCAATGAAATTGCGCCAACTCACCAACTTGAAAACCAATCACCTAGTGACACTTGGCGAGCCCTCATTGGGCATTGACTCTGTCAACTTGTCCACATCACCTACCCAGTCACCTACCACATCAGCATTATGGACTCCTGACTGGGTAGTACCTGCAAAAAAAAAAAAATTGTTTGGTGAAACGGTCAGCGAGCTCTAACTTCCTCATACGAACTCGGTTTTGAGTGAAATGAGTTGCATTGAGATCGTATCATCAAGACAGATGCGGTCATTCAGCGTTCGAGCGATTCCAAGCACTTTGATCTTTGAGCTACTTCTTGCCCCTAATCCAGATTTTGATCAATGTAGTGAAGATAGATTCGTCAAAGTGTAAATTTTTTCTTGATAGATCAACTTCTCAATCCTTCAAGCAACCATAAAATAATCGAGGATGTGTTTGAAAAGTGCAACAATGCAGGGGTTTCATCCAAGTTCAAGTTGTCTGGAGATTGTATGCTTGAAGGTTATTAACTGATCTTCTTGTGAAATCTATAGATGGTGTGGCTTATGTGTTTCCCGTTGTTGATAGTAATTCTTTTCCACATATCACAAAACATGGGAGAGTGATAAAATCTAGCACCAAATGTTTTCAAGCACTTGAAGCCCTATTTACACCAGAACTTATTTTTAAGATGTTATGGTTGATGTGGTTTTACATAGTATTCAAGAAATGAACACAGAAAATCATATGTCTTTGTACCAATAGATTATTCTTAGCGAAGAATGCACTTGAGTTTTGCATATGTGTAAATGGTGAAGAGTTTTGCATGTGTAGATGGTAAAGGGTATTAATGGTGTTTTCCTCATAGAAAATTTCTAATATGAAGAACAAAGCACATGGTGCAGAGTTTGAGTACACATAACGTTTGAACTTTTATAGGAAATTGATGTTGTTTCTGGTTGTCCAAATCACTGAGCTTGAATACGTCATCCTCACTCAGAGGACAAGATATAGGAAGTATCTTGAGGAGGCAATAGAAGTTGAACAGATACCATCCAAATTAAAAGAATATTTTCATAACACATTACAATAGTATAGGAAATATGAGCCACTCCCTGAGAAGAATGTTGATCCTGTATAAGTTGTTGTGAATACTCTACAGGAAATAGTCATTAAATATGATAAAAATGCATGTTGGGAGTTTTATGCGCCTTGGATTGGCCATTACAATAAATTGGTTCCACTCTGGAAGAGGTGGACATTTCTGTGAAAATGTACTCATGTGGTAATGGTTGAGATAAACATCGCAGAGTTCGAAGTTTGAAAGTTTCTTGAATTAGACCTTGAAGGATCACTCCTACTGTAAATCATGTTATTGATGAAAAGGGTGATATATAGCGAGAGTGTGTTGGATGTTGGAACAAAAGTTGGTGAGCAAATGTGCTCGTTATGACTGGGCCAAACCTATTTAGGTCTAAATGTTGATTTGAAATTAAAGGCCAACTTGTGGAATTCTTATGGCAAATTCAAGGGGCATCTTTAGGGATGGTCTTTGACCATAATTTGAAGAATGTTCCCTTTGGAAAATCTCGTTGTCCACATTGGTAGACACTTCAAGCAAAATGTTTTAAGTTTTTTATTTTTTTAGTGAGTTTGAAATTTGTTAAAATGATATTTATTAATTGTTTTAAAGACTTTTCAAGGATTTAAATTCCTTTATGTATTTCAAATTACATTTCAAAAAATAATTAAAAACAATAATATCATCAAATTTTGTATTATTAAATTTTAGTTATTAATTGTTTTAAAGACTTTTCAAGGATTTAAATTCCTTTATGTATTTCAAATTACATTTCAGATAATTAAAAACAATAATGTCATCAAATTTTGTATTATTAAATTTTAATGAAAAAAAAAAGCACTTGAAGATTTCTCTCTAAATTTTATATTATGAAATCTAAATAACCTTAAATTAAAAAATGAAAATTTTAACACAAAACATCTAACACTTTATAAATAAATATTTATTGGTCATATCTATTAGTACCTTTAAAAGTATAAAATATATATATATATATATATTCAAATTAAGAATAAATTAGTACCTTTATGCGCCTTGGATTGGCCATTACAATAAATTGGTTCCACTCTGGAAGAGGTGGACATTTCTGTGAAAATGTACTCGTGTGGTAATGGTTGAGATAAACATCGCAGAGTTCGAAGTTTGAAAGTTTATTGAATTAGACCTTGAAGGATCACTCCTACTGTAAATCATGTTATTGATGAAAAGGGTGATATATAGCGAGAGTGTGTTGGATGTTGGAACAAAATTTGGTGAGCAAATGTGCTCGTTATGACTGGGCCAAACCTCTTTAGGTCTAAATGTTGATTTGAAATTAAAGGCCAACTTGTGGAATTCTTATGGCAAATTCAAGGGGCATCTTTAGGGACGGTCCTTGACCATTTGAAGAATGTTCCCTTTGGAAAATCTCGTTGTCCACATTGGTAGACACTTCAAGCAAAATGTTTTAAGTTTTTTTTTTAGTGAGTTTGAAATTTGTTAAAATGATATTTATTAATTGTTTTAAAGACTTTTCAAGGATTTAAATTTCTTTATGTGTTTTAAATTACATTTCAAATAATTAAAAACACTAATATCATCAAATTTTGTATTATTAAATTTTAGTTATTAATTGTTTTAAAGACTTTTCAAGAATTTAAATTCCTTTACGTATTTCAAATAATTAAAAACAATAATGTCATCAAATTTTGTATTATTAAATTTTAGTGGAAAAAAAAAACACTTAAAGATTTCTCTCTAAATTTTATATTATAGAATCTAAATAACCTTAAATTAAAAAACGAAAATTTTAACATAAAACATTTAACACTTTATAAATAAATATTTATAAGTCATATCTATTAGTACCTTTAAAAGTATAAAATATATATATTTTTTTCAAAATTAAGAATAAATTAATAAACCACTAACTCCTTATTAATTCATGTCAAGCTTGTATGTTATAATTAGTTAATATCATTCTCTCTTTTTTTACTTTTCTTTTTATAATAAAAACTATTTTTTTTTTAGGTAAAAAACTATTGACATTTTATTAAATCATGTTCTTGCCAACAAAGACTATTATAATTAATTCTTATGGATTCTTTTTCTTGTCAAAACCAACTTCGCCTATTTTTCTCTCAAGCTAAACATTACTCCCTAAAATGGTCATACCTCACCTAACGAGTACTCCATGGGTAATACCTCACTTGCCAATACACAAACAACCACATCGTACCTGCCCAACACTCATCATGGACATGTGTTGTCTTTTAAAGAAGTGTCCTTGTGCACATAAATTTTGGTGAAGGGCACAACGACTCATGAGAAGAAAATTGTAGTTTAATTATTCTAAGTTTTGGAGCATATAGGTCATAATTTTCAAAAAAAAAAATATTGAAATTATAAATTTTGGTGAAGGGCACAACGACTCATGGTTGTTGAAGAAAATTGTAGTTTAATTATTCTAAGTTTTGGAGCATATAGGTCATAATTTTCATAAAAAAAATATTGAAATTAGTAGATATATGTTAAATTAAAAGTTCGAGTTATATAATTGGCAAAATTTGGGTGTTTAGAAAGTTTAAACAATCAAAAATTACAAGTTCGCTCCACATGATAGAGTGCAATTCGATTAGGTTGTATTCATGGACATTATATTTCCCGTAATATAATATATATGGTTTTTTTTCTTCTGGAAAAAAAAAAAAAAAGAGTGCAGATGTTGAGGCCCATCGATATGGCATAGTCGCCCGACCACGATCTTGATGCCAAGCAAAAAACGACATCTTACTATAAATTCAATTTTTTGTCTACCTCTTTGAAATTGTCGTTTAAATTATATATTTAAACCATTAGTAAAAGCGACCGGGCGAAAACTAATCCATTCTTTCTTGACCCCTTTCCTAATTTTCCCAAATATCTGAAATGCGAATGCGGTTAAAATTGCACGACGCCGCGCCTCGTGAGTCGTGACTTCCTTTCTAACGGACCCACCCACCGTAAGCATTTTATGTTTGACGTTATATTTAATGAAGGTTGACTGACATGAACAACGCGGAGCGGAATAAAGGAAGTTGGGCGGCCGGGGTTGACTCAATTATCCCCGTGAAGAGAGACAGAGAGGCGGCCACGTGGGATTCGCAGGCTGTTACATTTTTTTGGAGTTGTCTATAATGCGACTTTTTGAGATTCCGGTGACGGAATCCGGCGGAAGAAATTGAGCTGAAATCATGATTTGTTGCAGTTAAAATGGTTTTTTAACTGCATATTCGGATTCAGCACCCTGAAAAACCCCTGGGACAGTTTCATTGTGCAGAAATTAGTTATCAAACTTGGATTTCCATAAATCACTGCCGGATTTTCACCGGAAAAAATCGCCGGAAAGGCCATTTTTTTATCACAAGTGACGCATGCACCACGTAGCAAGGAGCAGTAGCCGTTGGCGCGCAACAGGAGAAACGTGTTTGTTTTCCATTGGTTAGTTATATAATCATATTAAAGGTTTCGTGAATTGGAAAATCTCACAAGATGATTGGCACGTGTAAATATAGTTGTAAGAGTATCCTAAGGGTTTGACATCTTTTTTGAAAGATGGATTTTTACTTCATTTTGTTTGAGAAAAATGGAATCGTCTCGAGGAATTGGAATTGTTATGATTATTAATCGAAATTTAAGTAAAAAAAATTAAAATATTTTGTAGCAACAGTGTTTGAATCATATTTTTGATAGTGGAAATAAATTCAGTACCATAAAAAATCTCGGGAGCACTTAAAATTTTGAAGTTTCACTGTGGTAACTTGGATTTACAAAATCCCTATCATATTTTATCAAAATCTTGTGGGAATTTCCATGATTTTCATGGCAAAAGAGTTGGTTAGATTATGACAATAAAAATTATTGGAATTATAGTTGAATTTATATAATCACACGTTTAAAATGATTTCTAATGTTTTGAATTCATTTTTGAATATTAAAATACAAGTTAGATAAATTTAAAATTACAACTTTATCGAAAAATTACAACAATAAATTCATGTGAAAAAGTCAAAAAATTCTACTATTTAGATCATTTTTATTGTTATCCCAGTTTAGGTCTATCTTAATTCAGGATATACAAAGTTTTATGAGAGATCAAATTTCTTTTCACTTTAAAAGAGGTTAGCATATCAAGAGAAATGTCGAACATCAGAGTACATCTCTACTATAATGGGCTGAGAGCGCCTCTCGGTGCAAAAATGGGCAGTCAAATGATTCTCACAAGTACAACACTATATATTCAAGATGAGGAATATACAACATCCATAATGTCACTTGTGAGAATTGAACCTAAGTGGGGAGGATTCCATTCTTTTTACTCAACCTCCCAAGATAACCCTTCATGACACATGTAACACGTTATATATATATACAAACTAACACAAATTCATCTTAACTTAAAATACATTAGACATTGTGATTTTTTTTTTCATTTTAATTTATTAACATTAAGTTAAGTTACACATCTTATCTACATGGGTAGTGGTGGTGGTTTTTTACATAATCAGATTATGGGTGGTGTTGGTGGCCACAGTGGCCAAATGTATTTACAAGGTTTATATTGATATAAGCATAGTTTAAATGTTTAAGGTTTTCTTTGGTGGTGGCATTTACAAGGTTTATATGACATATTTTCTTTAATAACATATTGTGTAAAAAGAAAAAAGGCTCGGATGTAGCAAAATAACAAATGGTTTAGTAAATGGGGTATTTTCTTGAACACGTGTCCCATTAACAATAAAGAGAAATTTTTTTGTTATGGATAAGTTCCACAAGTGTACTTGGGATAAGGAGCTAGGGAGAAAGAAAAAGTGTTATATTGAAGTGTTTAATCCCACTCATAATCATCAACAAAAAGCATACATATAGGGCAATATTGCTTAGAGGGCCAAAATTCTTATTGCTTAGTTAGGTACTAATTCTCATCAACTCTGTTGTGAAATAAGGCACTAGAAAAGGCCAAAAAAAGTGTGGAAGAAAGAGTGTATTTTTTGTTCTTCTGGAAAAATAGAAACAAAAAAGCATTTCATTTTAGAATACGAGGCCTTCAAAGACAACAAAGAAAGTTACACAGATATTTTGGCAGCTAACTCTTGGGATAATCTTTTTAGCGAAGGGTCTTTCGAGAAGCTATAAGCATTTATTGTGAGGCTTCACAGGAAAAGGGTCGAATACATCAACCAGATGAAGAAGCAATATGTCCCATAGGCTATCTTTAGCCTCGTAGACGTTAAAATAATTTTCTTTTCTTTCTTTATTTTCTATGGGTGTAAGCATAGTTTAAAGAGGGTGGTGGTGTCTTAGATAGTTATGATCAGATTCCCATTAAAAAACAAAAAAAATCAAACATTTAATTTTTTCTTATTATTGTGAAATGGATATTAAGCAATTTGTAGTATATATATATATATATATATATATCAAATTCATATTGTTTGGTATGTTTTGACTTAACAAAGATTTGTCTTGATTTGCAAATTGATATTTATTAATATTTTTAATATGGTTATGAAAA
This sequence comes from Pinus tabuliformis, assembly GCA_031772625.1. Taxonomy (NCBI): domain Eukaryota; kingdom Viridiplantae; phylum Streptophyta; class Pinopsida; order Pinales; family Pinaceae; genus Pinus; species Pinus tabuliformis. The sequence goes on along the minus strand of CM062818.1, from coordinate 218,270,191 downwards.
ACAACCATTTGGTATAAATTTTATCATAATGATTTTTTTCTTTAAATTAATTAAGATGTATGTAAACAACTCACACATTTGTACAACAATGTCAACAATGTGACGCTGGTGGATAACATATTATGTGACATTTGTGTCAAATACACCGGGATTATTGTTGGTTGGTCATGTTGTCATTCTCTCATTTCACTATGACCTTATGATTTTAGCAAACAATATTTGTCAAGCATTATAGTGTTTAATAATGTGAACATTAGAATATATGTAATGTTGTATATCTTAACATAATATGCATTATTGCGCAGAGTTAGTATGGTAGAGATGTTGTAATCTAAAAGATTAATGCAATGTAATGTAAACATTTTAACTAGGTCAACATAAAATAAAAATAAAAGCAACCTTACACAAATAAAATAATAATAAAATAAAAATGATGCATGGTATTGACCCATGGTATTTATGTGGAATATAACATATTTAAAGGGGGGGATTAAACTATCCTAGATTCATCTTAAATCTAGATCTACCAAGCGTTGAGAGAGATCAAATATTTTTCACTTTAAAAAAGGTTTCCATCTCAAGATATTTGATTTCTCTTAATGCTTGGTAAATTTGGATTTAAGGTGGATCTAGGCTAGTTTAATTCCCCCCTTTAAACATGTTATGGGTCTAGGCTACTTAAATGTTACCACACTCAATGTTTTTTGTTCATGATCTATTATTTCTATGTTGATTGTTTGCAATATCACAAAGTCATCTATAGATGTATGGCTATATGTTAAAGTAGTATTGATATTGTTGTATTAAACGAAAGTGTTGTTAATAAAGGCTTAAAGATGTAATTTTATTAACGGTAGTTTTGCATATGCCCTATTCATTTAAAGAAAATTTTAAGTATATAAATTTATCTTATTAAAATATAAAAAGTTTTATAGATCTTATTCATCTTTAATATACATATTAGCTATTTTTTATAATAAAAAATTATTAAATATATTTACCTTTGAAGTAAAAACTAATATGAGTTACTACATTAATTTTAATAATAATTTATTTTGAAATTTGTAGCAATATATATATAATTTTATTTCTAATTAAAAAAAATAATCAATATGATATAATTGTTTATTATTATATTCGTTTTCTTTTTTGGATTAATGATTTTCACATTTCTTTTATACTATTTAACATTAATAAATATATGGAAAACAATCTGCTTCACTTAACCAATGTGTATTGTTTGCTCAAATGCCATAATAATAACCAATGTGTATTGTTAGCTGAAATGCCATATTAATAACCAATGTGTATTGTTTGCTGAAATGCCATAATAATATTCAATATTAATAACCATGGTGTATTGTTGGTTGAAATGCCATAATAATATTGAGAAAACAATATTGTGGATTAAAAAAATTTATACTTAACATTATAAACAAAGTTATTATTGATAATTATGACAATCAATATAAAAATATAAATGATTAAAATTTTAAATAATAGTAAATAGATCAATCTAAAATTATTTTAACTCAGATTTATTAAGTTCTGAGAGGGATCAAATTTATTGATATGCAAATCTCGTTTAGAGTGAAAAGAGATTTGATCCCTCTAGATGCTCGGTAAATTAGGAGTTTAAGATGGATCTAAACTACTTTAATTTTCTTTTTAAATAGGTTATATTCCACATGAATACCATAGGTCAATATCATGGGCCATTTTTTTTTTAGGGTTATTTTTTATTTTGTTATTTTACTTTGACCGAGTTAAAATGTTTACTTTACATTAATCTTTTTGTTTAATTTAATTTTATTTGCATGTAATATGACTTAGTCAAAATGTTAAACATTGCATTACCACATCTCTACCATACTGGGCTGAGTATTAAATTTTGACTAAAATGTAGTGAGAATAGGTTTTATGGTGTATGTTTAATTAACTAATTAAACAGGTAGATTGTATGTACTAAATTATTGATCAAATTCTTGAAAGATTCAACATGGATACATTCTTAATATTGCTTATGATGAACCTAAATTGACCTTACGCATTGTAACACATTTTAAAACCTCACTCTTGAAATTTGGAAAGTTGATTTCAAATGTTATTGCCCATACAAAATTCTAAGGGCTTGAAGATTGAGAATTTAAAATCGTTATTGAAAAATTGTTGTCATGAAAAAACACATTGTTATGCAACCAACTCACAAAATAGAATAAGAGATAGATCAATGATTTCAAAATTAGCCTCTTCAAGGGAGAAACCTCCTTTACATTACACAAATGAACAATTCTTGGATGATACAAATGACAAAACCTCCTTTCTATATATAAGAGTCTAAGGGGTCACAATATAATCAAAGCCAACATAACAATAATAATGTAAGGGCACAACAATAACAATAATGGGTTTCTATGGAGCACAATAATAATAATATGGGGACAATAGGGGCACAACAATAACAATAAGGGGTTACAATGACAATAATAATGGGGGATACACTAGCATTATAGGGATCTAACATGCCCCTTTCCTTCAGAAAAGTGTTGTCCTCAACGCCTGAGTAATTTTGGATGCTTCTATATAAAATTATCATCCTCCCATGTGGAATCTTCAGCGGGTAAGTTCTTCCACTTGATGAGATACTCCGAAATTGATCGATTTAGTAGCTGTCGAGTTCTTGTTTCTGTGACTGCTTCAGGTTCCAATATGATTTTTACTTCCTCATCAAGTTTTGGCAATATTGTTTAAACTGGGAGCTTGTCACCTATAGCCTTCTTTAAGCATGAAACATGGAAAATATGGTGCACTCGGGAAGATGCAGGAAGCTCCAATTTGTATGCTATAGTACCAATCTTTTTCAATTCCTTGTATGGACCATAATGCTTTGGTGATAATTTATTATCCTTCTTAGATTGTTTGAAGGACATTTTTTTGTATGGTTGTAGTTGTAAAAATACCCAGCCACCTACATCAAAACTTATTTTGTTGCAATGTTGATCTGTCTATTATTTCATTCTATTCTGCACCAAAGTGAGGTTATCCTTTAAGAGTTGTAGAACTTGTTGTTGATGCTCAATGTGATTTTCCACTGCTTGAACCTTAGAATTTTCTCTTAAATATGATGTGATGGACGGTGGATGATATCCATAAAGTGCCATAAATGGGGTCATTTTTGCTGCAATATGGAAGGAAGTGTCATACCACCATTCAGCTAGAGGAAACCACTTGACCCATTGTGTCTGTTTATCAAATACAAAGCAACAAAGATATCCTTCCAAACATTTTTTCACTATCTCCATTTTCCCATCAGATTGAGGATGGTAAGATGAGCTATGAGCTAACTGAGTACCGAGACAAAAAAAAAAATTATGTCCAAAAATTTCCAGTGAAAATGGGATCTCTGTCGCTTACAATAATCTTTGGGTTTCCATGTAGCTTTTGAATTGTTTCCATAAATGCAGTAGCAACTGTACTGGATTTAAATGGATGAGATAATGCACAAAAGTGTGCATACTTGATAAGTATATCAACTAGCACTATGATGACACTCTTTCCTTCGGAATTGGGCAAACCTGTGATAAAATCCATTGAAACCTCCTCCCAACATTGAATTGGAATGGATAAAGGTTGTAACAGACTCGGGATCTTAATTGTCTCAACTTTTGTTAGCAAACCAAACATTCCACCTCAAAATTTTGAATATCACATTTAAGGCCATCCCAAAAAAATTCCTTCTTAACCATGTGGTAATTTTTTAAAAACCTTGAGTGCCCTCCTAAGGGAGAGGTGTGCAATTCCAGAAGAATCTTTTGTTTAAGTCAAGAATTCTTACAAAGGTATAAGTGATCTTTGTACCATAACAAATCATTTTTCCAGCTAAATGTATTACATGTACTGGGATCTTGCTGCAACTTTTGAATGAGTTCCCACGCTTCTTAGTCATTCTTCCATTCATCCCTTGATTCGTCTATCCATTCTGATTGGATGATAGAAATGGCACAAAGCAATGATTTCACATCCTCATCATTTCTCGAGAGTGCATCTGCAACAACATTTTTCTTCCCTTTTTTGTAGATGATTTCAAAATCATAACCCAACATCTTTGTGAGCCATTTTTGCTGCTCTTCTGAAGATAATATTTGTTCTAAAAAGTATTTAAGACTATCATGATCTATTTTTACCTTGAAGTGTCTTCCCATTAGGTAAGGTCGCCATATCTTAAGTGCACGTAGTATTGCCAACATTTCCTTCTCATAAATAGCCTTGTGAAAATACTTTCCTTTGATTGGATGACTTTCAAAAGCAATGGGTCTTCCTTCTTGCATTAAAACAACACCAATTCCATTCCCTGAGGCATCACATTTCATAATAAAGGATTTTGTGAAGTCTAGTGCAGCTAAGACCGGTGCTTGGCACATTGCCTTTTTAAGATGTTCAAAGGCCTTCATTGCTTCTGGAGTCCATGAAAATGCATATTTCTTCAGTAATCTTGTTAGAGGTGTTGTTATTCTCCCATAATTCTTAGCAAACTTGCGATAATACCCTGTCAACCTGAGAAATCCTCGCAAATGCTTTATGGATGTGGGGATTTTCCATTCCTTAATGGCTTTAATTTTTCTAGGGTCTACCTTAACACCTTCATGAGATACAATATGACCCAGATATTCCACCTCCTATACTCCAAAGAAACATTTGGAGGTTTTCGCATATAATTGTTTCTCCTCCAATAGTTTGAGCACCCTGTCAACATGTTGAACATGATCCTTCCAAGACTTGTTGTAGATTAGTATATCATCAAAAAATACTAACACAAATTTTCTAACGAAGGGTTTGAAAATGTAATTCATCAAACCTTGAAATGTAGAAGGTCCATTGGTAAGGCCAAAAGGCATGACAAAAAATTCATAATGAACCTCATTAGTTCTAAATGTTGTTTTCAGAATGTCTTTAGTCTTCATTCTAATTTGATGATATCCTGAACAAAGATCCAACTTGGTGAAGTAAATTTCTCCATGTAATTCATCTAATAATTCATCAATGACAGGAATGGGAAATTTATCTTTAATAGTGAGCTTGTTGATGCCAAAATTCCTAAGTATTCCACATTAGGAATTTTATCTGTATTCTTCTGGTTTATTTCTTCTACTTGTTAAATTCGAACAAGTTATTTAAAACATATAAATAATGAAATAAACACAATACAATCTCAACATCTACAGATCAACAGCTGAAAGAAAACAAACACATAAGCGACATGGTTATTTTTGGACAAATGTCCCTAGAAAAACCCAATGCAGGAAAATCGGTGTAGCTATTATGAGGGTTTATTATTATGCAGTATTTCCTTGAGTACATCTGGGTGCCAAACTAGCTCACGAGATCGAGAAAAACAACCGGCAATAATACCTCTCTATTCAGAAACAGGTATTTATAAAACTTGTCCCACGAAACCCTCTCCAACAACTTTGAAGCACAATGTCAGCCTCTTGCTGCTCTGCGTCAGCCCTCTGGGGCACTACGCATCCTCTGGGACCCTCTACGTCACTCTTGCAGCCCTCTGCGTAGATGACGCGGGCCCTCTGGCCTCTACGTTGTCTCTGCTGGGCTCTGCGTGGCCTGCTCTGGCTACTCCGTCTCGCTCTCTACCTCTGCGCTGGTCTCTCAGCATTATCTATGCCTCTCTATCAAGTACTCACTACCCCTCACTGCTGATCACTGATTAGACTTTTCTTAGTAACCCCGCTCTAGCAAATCGAATGGCTAATCACTCTGGTGTGTCTTCCAACTGACCCTCGAGCCTCCTCTTATACTTTTCCTGTTGGTCGTTCAATGGCCGAGATTAAATCTCTAATCAATGAATAATATTAGATTTGGCTTGGTCCATGACTTTTGGAACCTTCTAACCTAGTTTTATATTAATACCCATTAATATTTTATTTTTCCTAAGTTTAGACTTAGGAACTCCATAAAAAATATTAATTATTTTATTATCTCCCAAACTGGGTACAATCTGTCCAAACCATTTTTGGGTCTTGGAGATCTAATGTGCTTTAGCCTCTTCACTAATTTTCATGGCTAGATCACATCTGATGCTACCCCAAATCAACACTCCCTCTTAGCGAGGATTGTGCTCTATTAATACTCCACACTGAGTATAACTCTGATTATATGACATCAGTACCTATGCTGATGTTAGGCCTCCCTGCCCAACATCTTATACACTACTGCTGCCCATGGCTCTGCCACTAGCATTGTTGCATCCGTACGGAAGCTCCCTCTACATCTATGTTGTTGCTGGTCCTTTCTCCCAACACTGCATCTGCATTGCAACCCCCTCTCATTATGCTGCATCGTGCTATTGTCAACTGCTACTGCACTACAACTTAGTTATTGAGAAGTAAGTGACTAATACACCCAACTTTTGACATCCATGTCAGGCTAGAAACACTCCCGATGCTGAAGCTCTCTTTGTCGCTAACAAGTGCTCCCTCTACTGACCTCTGCGCTGCTACAAAAACTCCCTGCGTCTCACATCGTTGCAAGCCTCTTTGTGCCATCCTGCACCGTTGTAACACTCTTCGTGGATCTCGCACTATTGTAGCCTGATAGCCTTGCGCTGCCCGAGGACTCTTGCACTGTAGCACTCTCTGCCGCTTCATCTGCATCTATCTCTACTGACATCCGCCAATCCTACTACTCTCTCTTCGGGGCTCCCGTAGCAAGGTATAATCCAAGAGGTTTGGTACCTCAAGGATCCTGGCCCTCATCACCTGTAGTCTTCCTGAATACAACACAATTTCTCCCCACCTCTTCTCTAGAGGTACATGAGCACTCATAACACAATCGTCATCCTCCTCTACCTCCTTTTTCGCCTTTGTTGGTGCTGCCTTAGAGTCAGACACCTCTCCCTTAGACTTCTTCTTCGGACACTAGTTCGCATAATGACCCAGTTCCCCACAGTTGAAGCACTTGACCTTGGAGAGGTCCTTTTTCTTCCTCTTCTCCTGCTTTCCCACAGATGCCAGAGTTGCATCCTCTTCCTCTTCCTTCTTGATCTAGACTCCTTTGCTGCTACTTCCCATCTTGCTCGACTGTCTGATCTCCTCTTAGCGAAGAGCCGCCCACAATTCTTCCCAATCTGGAAGATCCACCTTACCCAGTATGCTCTGGACAAATGTCTCCCACTCCTCGAAGACTACGTTAAGTGCAATCCTCACCAACATCTCCTCATCCGGCGTGGCCCCTATGGAAGTCAGTTGGTCCCAGATCCCCTGCAACCGACCGAGGAAGTGATCTATCTTCTCCCCCTTCTACATCTAGTATGACTGCATATGATTCTCAAGTAGCATCTACGAAAGTATGTTGGTATAATTTCTTCAAGGCGTCCCACATTTCCTTTTCCGTCTCCTTCTCAGAAATATGTTGGACCACATGATCCTTGACCCCATCAAGGATGATGCACTTCGCCTTAGCCATTGCCTCCTCGTACTTCTCATTATCAGTCTGATCAACTGGGATCGCCATTGTTCTCAAGGCGAGGGCCTTAATGCGATGTCTATCTAGAATGGACAGTATCCTGGCCTTCTAGACCACAAAGTTGGATTCCCCGTCTAGCCTGTACTGATCCTTTAGCCCATTCATGGCCATCTCTCTGCTCTTCTATCGACTCCTCTGAGTCTCTCTACTTCCCTTTGGAAGTTCTCTCTTTGACTCTTGCTGAGTCTCTCTACTTCCCACCTGGAAGTTCTCTGCTATAATCCATTTGAGTCTCTATTTCCCTTCTGGAAATCCTCTTGCCAAACGTCGAGTTGCACCTCTCCAATATTTTGTGCACCTGCAACACTGATCAGGATCCCTTGGCTAGAAATCTGCCTCAGTAGCAACTCCCTCTACCTCGGTTTTGCCTTGTTAGGTATTGTTCTTCCCACAGTACCCCACCAGCTTCGCTCCTGCAAACTTCCCACAGCTTCCTATGCCCTAACAACTGAAGGAATGAGCCTCTAGGCTCTGCGCAATCCTGGCACTGGCTAAAATTCTCTCTTAGCCAACTGCGTCAACCCTCTTGGTCTTTGCGTGAGCCTTTTTCTGCCCTCCTCAGCCTCTGCGTTGGCCTCTCTTTGGCCCAGATTGATGACGCAGTCCCTCTGCATCAACCCTTCTTCTGTCGCTTTCTGCAAGGAACAACTTCTACACTCGGGAAAATTGTTTCTGCTGCAAATTCTTTGTTTAGCTGATGCCTTCAGCTCTTCGGTGATCTGCAACCATGCTCTGATACCATGTTGAAATTCCTAAATATTACCCGTTAGGAATTTTATTAATATTGTTCTGGTTTATTTCTTCTACTTGTTAAATTCGAACAAGTTATTTAAAACATATAAATAATGAAATAAACACAATACAATCTCAACATCTACAAATCAATAACTGAAAGAAAACAAACACACAAGTGACACCGTTATTTTTGGACAAATGTCCCCGAAAAAACCCAATGCGGGAAAACCAGTGTAGTTATTCTGAGGGTTTATTATTATGCAGTATTTCCTTGAGTACAACTGGGTGCCAAATTATCTCACTCGATAGAGAAAAACAACCGGCAAGAATACCTCTCTATTCAGAAATAGTTATTTAGAAAATTTGTCCCACGAAACCCTCTCCAGCAACTCGGAAGCACTGCGTCAGCCTCCTGCTGCTCTGCATCAGCCTCAGAACCCTCTACGCCAGCCCTTTGAGGCATTGTGCAGCCTCTGGGACCCTTTGCGTCACTCTTGCAGCCCTCTGCTTGGATGACAAATGCCATCTGGCCTTTACGTTGTCTCTGTTGGGCTCTGCGTGGCCTGCTCTAGTTGCTGCATCTCGCTCTCTACCTCTTCGCTGGTCTCTCAGCACTATCTCTACCTCTCTGTCCAATACTCACTGCCCCTCAATGCTCATCACTGATTTGACTTTGCTTAGAAACCCCACTCTAGCAAATTGAATGACTGATCACTCTAGTGTGTCTTCCAACTGACCCTCAAGCCTCCTCTTATACTTTTCCTGTTGGTCCTTCAACGACCAAGATTAAATATATAATCAACGGATAAGATTATATTTGGCTTGATCCATGACTTTTGGAACCTTCTAACCCAGTTTTATATTAATACCCATTAATATTTTATTTTTCCTAAGTTTAGACTTAGGAACTCCATTAAAAATATTACTTTTTTTAATATCTCCCAAACCGGGTACAATATGTCCAAACCATTTTTGGGTCTTGGATATATCATGTGCTTTAGCCTCTCCACCAATTTTAATGGCTAGATCACATCCGATGTTACCCCAAATCAACAGTTGAGCTCCCTATAATTCGAACACATGCGCCATAATCCATCCTTATTGTGCACAAATACTACTGGAGTAGAGAAAGAACTTTGGCTAGGTTGAATTATACCAGCCTCTAGCATTTTTGCAACCATAATTTCAATTTCACTCTTTTGGGCATAGGGATATATGTAAGGCCTGATGTTTGGAGGAACACTTCTTGGAATCAAATGAATGACATGATCATGATCACGAATAGGTGGGAGGCCTTTGGGAGTCTCAAATACCTTTGAATGATTGTCCAAGACTTTTTGGAGATCTGGAGAAATAAATGATTTCGATGTGGGAACCTCTAGTGAATATAATTGTGCAATTACGCCCCGTTTTTCTTTATTTAGAAGTTTTGTCATGTCGTTAAAGCTGATTATCTTTCCCGGTTTCCCTGCAATACCCCTTAATTCAACTTCCTTTCCTTCCCAAAAAAAATTCAAGAAAAGTTCTTGAAAATTAAAAGCTATTGTACCCAAAGATTGTAGCCATTGGAATCCTAGTACAACATCAACACCACCCATTGGAATGGAAAGCATTGGACTATTCAATACATATTCTCCCATGGATAACTTGATATTATGGCACTTTGTAGAGAAATTTATGGTTCCTCCATTTGCAACCATCACTTGACACTCTGATATAGGAAGCAATTTAATTCCTTGGCTATCTTACAATGAATAAAATTATGGGTACTACCCGACTCAATCAACATTATTACCTTTTTCTTCTTGATATGTCCTTCTATCTTGAGAGTTTGAGGACTGGTAATTCCTACCAATGCATTACAAGATATGGTCGGATTCATTTCTTCTTTCTATAGGGTTGGTTCCTGGTGTATATCCTCTTCATTTGACGTTTCTTGTTCTTTTTCTTCACAAATTATGTAAAATAATTTCTTCTCAACACACTTCTGACCTTTAGTGTATTTTATATCACAACTGTAACAAAACCCTTTTGCTCTTTTTTCTTCCAATTGTTGTGGTGTCAACCTTGTAAGTTGTAGAAGGCTAGGGGCAACAACACTTCCATCTTTATAGTTGTGAGTGGTAGGCTTCCTTGTTGCAATAATTTTGCTTTCAATTTTTCTTGCCAACCTAAATGCCTTCTCCAATGAATCAGGTTCCCAAAAGCGAACCTCATGTTGGATGTTATCTTTTAAAGCACCTATGAACACATCAATCCTATGCTCCTCTGGAATATCAGTTACCCTTATGTTCAATTTTTGGAAGTCCTTAATGTCCTTTTTGTTTGAAATTTATCAATTGGCTAAAGAAGGTGTTTCTCTTTGTATCCTCATAATTTGCTATCATTTCCTCCGTAAAAATTGACCAAGTAACAATTTGTTTTTGAGAGTAAAGCCATCAATAGCATACAAACTGATTGGGTTCCAAATATAAAGTTTCAATGCGTACCTTTTGTGTGTTTTGCACATTATGACTATTGAAATATTTCTCCATTTGTAGTACCCATGTTACAGGATCCTTGCCATCAAACTTCCTCATATCGATCTTTGGAACATGGTGAGTCTTCAATCCAATGTTAGAGTCTATGAAGTCATGGTTACATTTCTTTTGTTCTCACCATGAATTTCCTCTACTACCTTTTCACAATTAGGAAGCCTTTCTTGTAGAAAATTTGTCAAACCTTCCATGTCTTTCTTAAAACCATCCATCTTAACTTCAATTACTTTTTGTGAGAGCGAAATTTGTTGCACTTGGTCTCATAATTTTGATATATCATGTTGCATTTCTTCTTTTTATTCATGTGTCATAGTAAAGATTTCGGGTTTCTTACTAGTTGGCTTCGTTTTATTTCTCTGGGTCATCAATTAATGATAATTATGCTTCGCAATGCCCTTTGAATCACTTCAAATTACTTTCTCATACAAAACTTATGAAAATTAAAAAAAAAAACTACATACCTTTTTTTTTTCTTTTTGTAGGAGCTCGATATTGAATCTAATGTATATCTATAATTTTGGATCTCCAAGGTCTTATCTTCATAATTTGTTCTAATTGTCATAAGATGATTGGGCATACTAACTAATTACTTTAGTATATTGATTACATGCATGCTTACATTTTTTAGTCCTACCTCAAGCTTGGTTGATTTAGTTGAATATGCCACTGTATTGAATCTTGGGATTAGTAAGTCTAGGACTCACTTCCTTTAAAAAATTTCTATATATTCTTAAACTCCTTGTCCTAGTCTCATCTTAATAATGACACTTGAATTCTTATTCTACTTGATACCTCATATATAAGAATTGGTTCTCAAAACAAGATTATTAAAGACATCCTATTTTTTAACTTAATTTTCCTTAGTAATAAATGTCCTTGGCATAAACTCTCCTATAACAATGTTTAACTATCAATCTTCAGTTAAGAGAAATAAATCTTCCTAACATCTATCAACCCAATATAATAACTAAAATAGACTTCTAATTTCCTCAACCAATTACTTGGTTAATCAAGGTTCATTTGATCATCATAAAACTTTAATTCCATGTTATCTTTAAAGTTGGAAAAACTCTCGGAAGATCATATACCTAATGAAAAGTATTCTTCTAATCCATTTGTAGTTTGTACCTTTTACTAATAAAAAGAAAGTATTTATTAGTTGTCTCTCAAACACTCTAACTAAATTCAAAGTTCAATATAACAAATTCTTCTATTGCTTACCAATTTTGTAAGTGGCTAAAAGTATTTGTTGCTCAAAGATTTTATTTGTGAATATCCATAAGTGTCAAATATCATGGTTTAGTATTTATTAATTGTCTCTCAAACATTCTAAGTAAATTCAAAGTTCAATATGACAAATTCTTCTATTGCTTACCAATTTTGTAAGTGGCTAAAAGTATTTGTTGCTCAAATATTTTATTTGTAAATATCCAAAAGTGTCAAGTATCATAGTTGAGTTTTCTAAAGCTAAATAATACATGCTCAAATATTTTATTTCTAACCTAGGCAAAAGTGTCAAGTATCATGGTTGAGTTTTATAAAGGGTCAAGTATCATGGTTGAGTTTTCTAAAGCTAAATAATAATACATGCTCAAATATTTTATTTCTAAATGGCTAGAAGCTGATTTTTTAAAAATTAAATAGTGATAATCGTAATTCCAATTTCTCAATAATAATAAAAATAATAATTTTTAATTAAACATCACTATATACAATAAGAAAATATAAATCATAGTGTGAATATGCCCAAACTTAATATATTCGGACTATTATTTTTAATTGACTTTTACATTTTAGTATTAAACTAATCTCATTACCCATTTAAAAACTCATTTGAGCTTAGGTGAATAATAAATGCTAAAAAGTTTAATCAATGATATTCACAGTAACTTCACAAATTCACAAACACCAACATTTTTTCTTATTATCCCAATTATATTAGACGCATATTCCTGATTATTACGCATATTCCTGATTATCAATTTGAAATCTCCACAACTATACCATCTTTAATCATGGTTCCATTTAGCCATATAAATTTCCACAACCATGCAATCTTTAGTCATGGTTCCACCATGCTATCTTTAATCATAGTTTCACTTAGCCATATAAAGATTTCACAAAATGATAACAAGGTCTACATAGTTTACTTTAGGTAAACAATAATATCAAGATATAAAATTTTGTTGTTGAATTGAGGCTTTTGTGATCCATATCAAGTTATGAGAAGAGTTTTCAGTATAAATCACATTATGATATATTTGTCGACACGTTTCGAACCAACGAGTGTGGTTCATCGTCAAGACAAGTTGAAGAATCAGACCATGGTTGCATGTTAAATAGGGAGAGCAGATCTTCCAACAACTAAGGTTGCATGTTAAATAGGGAGAGCAGATCTTCCAACAACTAAGTTTGACTAGAAAATGACTATTTGGGACTGAACTAATGACTATATTTGACCATATAATGGCTAACTTTGACCAGCGAATCAAACTCGATTGAATTTAGGGATAAGGACATGGACCAAAATTCTATTTAATACTATTTTAATTATAATAATTTTATTAGATAAATTTATTCAATGAATTAATACTTATTATTATAATATATTCTGGGTTCTTGAATGTTAAAATAATAATTTTATGAATACTGTTTTAATTATAATAATTTTATTAGATAAATTTATTCAATGAAAAAATACATATTATTATAATATATTCTAGGTTCTTGAATGTTAAAATAATAATTTTATGAATATTATAATGCTTACATGTCCTTATCCCTTAATCTAGTCGACTCTGATTGGCTAGTCAAGGTAGTCGTTACATGGTCAAATATAGTCGTTAGTCCCATATAGTCCTTTCCTAGTCAAACTTAGTTGTTAGAAGATCTGCTATTTAACATGCAACCATGGTATGATTCTTCAACTTGTCTTGATGATGAACCACACTCGTTGGTTCAAAAAACGTCGACAAATATATCATAATATAATTTACACCGAAAAATCTTTTCATAATCATATATAAAATCTTTTTAAAATGCTTAAAAAAAAAACTTTGTCAAGCTCTGGCATGGAACACCACACCAAACCTTGACCATAGGGTCCTCAAGGTAAAATATATGGAAAAATATTCTTGGTCCGTTAACATGTGTTTTACGTAACAAAAGTTCCAAATCATCACATACATATTTAGGCCGATAGGCCTTCCCTTTGAAAGAGACTTTCGTCGTCCCTTTCATTCTGAGGATGACACCTGGTATTTAGGTCGATAGCAGCATTTTTCGTTTTCGTCTACCTTTTGCCTGTATCTTGACACCTGTCACTTCATATGGTCGTCCGATGAGACAAATCTACAGCATGCAAAGGTTTTGAACTTTGTTCCACTTGTGTTATGTCATGGTTTTCAGTTGCGGGCGAAATTACCTCTGTTCCACTTGTGTTGCGTCATGGTTTTCAGTTACACAGTTACACGCAGAATGGTAGGCATTTCAGTTACCGAGCTGAACTCGGACTTGAGGAAGCTTGCACTGAACATGATTGTCTTCATTTTTTCATGATGGGTTTCACTCCCTAGCCTCTCGAGGTTGCTGACTGTTCCAGAGCTCACGCAGCAGATGCAAGACTCTAAGAACATGACTTGAGGAAGCTTGCACTGAACATGATTGTCTTCATTTTTTCATGATGGGTTTCACTCCCTAGCCTCTCCAGGTTGCTGACTGTTCCAGAGCTCACGCAGCAGATGCGGGACTCTAAGAACATGATATGCAAGGAAACCATGTCATGAGCTTTGTTCGTCGAGTGCAGTAGAAAGGAGAAGAGCGTAAGGTGATTGAGGTATGTGTTTTGTCTTGCCTGAGGTAGGATGGAATTTGAGAGGGAAAAATAAGGTCCTAGGAGGGGCCTATACCTCCAGGCTGTTCTGGTTCTGAAAGGGACGTCACTTTCTTGGTTTGTTTAGTTCATTTTATTTCCACCTATACAGTCGGGCAAGCAGGCGTGGGTATAGCCAGCAAGACCCTATATTCTTCAGCCGGGCGAGTAGAGACTGGATTATATATTTCAACAAGCTAGCTGGACTTGGATTGTATAGAGCAAGTTAGGTGAGATCAGGTAGGTTATTCACTTTCATCAACATTTACTACCACCTACACCGATCATTCAATAAAATTTAAAACATATGGGAGCGTTGACATACCGGCGGGATTTGGAAGAATTCGGGACCGGGCTGATGAAGGAAACGGAAACTTTAAAGGATCTGGCGACCCGGGCAGTAAAGTCTTTGCAGAAAGAAGAAACCGTCCGTACAGAGGAAGGCGGGTCGAAGGTTTCAAAATTTTCCGGTGTGAAAAATGCAGAGCAACCTAGGGTTAGGAAGGGTTCTCCATTAAATATAGGAGAATCCAGTGTTAAGTTTTCGAATTGTTCCAAGTCTGATAGAGTGAAAAATGATGCTGAAGATGAGGACGCGTGGGGCGATGCCGCTGAAGATTCGAGTGGTATTGATCCTGTAAAAAAACAGAGTGCAGCAGCAAATTCTCAGGTCCAGGGTTCGAGGGTTGTTGATATTCGGAAGATTATGAGCGCTGCTGCAGAAGATGATGAGGATCTGAGTTGGGATTTAGATGAAGATGCGGATGATGCTAAATCCTCTGAAAATCATTAGAGTTCACCATGTTATGCTTACAGGTTTTTCTGTTGTGTTTTAGGTTTTTGATGTTGGATCATTTCTAACTTTGTAGCAATTTCTATTTGCTATAGCTCTGTGGATTATGTATATATTGAATGCTGCAGGAAACTCCTGTTTGCTACCCAAAGTCCATTGAATATTGCCATAAATAGCTGCCTACATATGGCCTGTAAATTTATTAGAAGCAATCCACCCATTGCATTATATTCCCAAAATATGAAAACAAATAATATTGTTATTGCTGCTGTTCGTTTCAATAAGGCTGATGGTGGATGTGTTGATTTCAGGCCCTTTATTGGTTTAATCCTGGCCATTTACGTGGGATATCATCTATGTTATTGACTTTTTTTAGAAAAGTGTGAAACTGATTGCCATAATTCTTGAAAATATGCTGCATTGGAACATAGGAAGAATTCTCTGTCGATTTGCTTTTACCAGGGCAATCGGCTTACCGATGGGCAACAACAAATTGACCCGCTTCAGCAACGATCAAAGAGGGTGATCACTTTGCAACAATCAAAGAGGGGGGAAATTTAGTAAAACATATTTCCATAAAGGCTCTCGCAATGCGCAAGATACTGAAAACGTATGGCAAGGTCGATCTATATGGACATTAATAACAAGAATTGGTTAATTTTTTTCTGTATAATTTTCAATACTAATGATTAATCTCAAGGCAAAATACTCTGATACAGGAGTTCATGTTCTCCTTCCTCCATCTCTACTTTATACTTTATCGTACAGGGTTAGCTTTTTTGTTTTGTTATTTGTAGTTTTACTAGATGAGATTTTTATTTTATGTATTTTTTTTTCATTTTGAGAGATGCTTCAGGTATCTCCTAGGTATGAGGTTAAACTTCAACTGGGATTATGTCTGGACTCAAGTAGGGGCTACATGACTAGGTCTACATGCTACTCGTAAGCACATGATTCCACTGTAATAATTTAGGTGATGATATACAAAGGATATTGGTTTATGTGCAGATACTATCTATGTTGAAACTGCCTTTTTGAACTACCTTTTTGGTCCTTTTGTAAGGCCGTAAATTGTTTTTGATCGGAAAAAAACGAATGCAGTGCCCACCTGTACTAAGTCTGTGCAAAACCAAACACCTTTGGTAAATGAAGCTCCACGAAAGCCAAAGGCAGTTTCTTCTAAATCCAGAAAATGGAAGTGAGGAAAATACACAGTATTCATGAGCCACATTACCTCTGAAATTCAAGAGAACTGACACTTCCTCCAAAACCTTCTTTTGTGGCTGCAGTATAGAGTCTGAAAATTTGGTGGTTAAAGCTTGTAACCTTTCTCACTTGGATCAAGTCATTGGCATGGCTCCCTACTCCATATTAGATACTTTTGAAATGTCGTTGAAACTATGTTGGCCAACCCCAGATTGTCTAACCTTATTGAATGCCATAACTCTTGCAGAATCCAAACCATGATCCTCAACCAAATATTGATGTTTCTGCAAACTAGGTTTGTCACATCAATATGTCTGAGCACAGTAATGGGGAAAACAAGGATTAAAAACGTTTTTCCTAAATTTGTATGCCTATACTTGTGAAATCCGTGATCTACTAATAGCTAGGTAGCATTTGCAAGCAAATTGAGAGATACACCTATATCATTATTCTCCTGGCTTGCAGTGTTTCGAATTCCTGAACCAAGATTGGATCTACTTAAATTTGATCGACTTCTACTTTTGTTATCATATATATATGAATACTTCTATCATAAAACTGAGTGTTTGCAAGAGGTTGCATAGATTTCAGGGAGCCCATCTATTAAAATAAGAGTAGAATGGGTACGCAGTAAAGAGATAATTTTGATAAACAACATTTCACACATTGAAGGTCGAGATAGAAAGAGAGATTAGCGTTTACCTCAAAGGAATGTAAAGATATAATGAATTCATTTCTGCCCTTGAATTATTTGTAGGGAACAAGTGTTACAGGCCGCCTAAATTGGCCTGTAAAAGATTTGGGACCTTGGTTGAAGAATCGATTTGTGGAGAAGAATGAGCATTACTGACTTATAATCAAGTTGGGGAAACATCCATTTTTGAAATTTGATAAACTAGAATACTACTTAGTCCATTTCCTTACTTGAAGTCTAATGTGGGTGTCAAGCATATTTGGAAATGAAGCATAGTTCTTGCTGTCTATACCTTATGGCATCCCTAGAGGCCTTGATATCATCTTATCGAACTCACAAATTTCTGTAAATGATGAATTGGGCTGCAAGCAAAGTATTCATGTCTAGAAACGTCAGAATTGGGCTGATCTTCGGACTGACCAAAATGTCAAGTTCAGGTAACCATTATTGTTATAGAAGTTGTAGACTAAGAACAGGAATGACATGGGGAAAAGTAGGAATATGAAAAGAAACAAGAAGACCCCTCATGTCTACCTATGCAAGGTCTCAAACACCATGCCCATCTTTGTAAGTATTTCTTTGACTTTAAATTCGTGTTGTAGCTAAGGAAGTTTAATCTATGCTTGTGCTTTCAATAGTCCTAGAAAATAAAGGGAGAAGTGGGCTTCCACCTTTAAAATAATTATTTTTAAAGAAACAATGCCCTCATGTTGTGGATCTATGAACTTTGCTAAAAATGGATAAGGACTAGGCATGGAAGTTATATGTTCCAGGGTACATGTAGGACTTAGCATGGTTGTTACATCTGCCAGGGTATTGTTCTTGTAGCCAAATGAATTGTGAGCACTATGTGGTATTGTTCTTGTAGCCAAATGAATTGTGAGCACTATGTGTAATAGATTGAATTCCAATAGCTGATATGTATGGTGTGAAGAACGAAGATGTGCTATATATATTTCATTGATGGAAGACTTTAAGTGTTGTTTCTGTCCTTTTGAAATTTCCAGGAAATATATTAAAAGAAAAACAAAAAAATAATACAATGTACACATTTTACTATGCCTTTTCATTTCTTTATTTATAAATTTTTCCTAACATACTCGTGGGAATTCTATTTAAAGTATTACTCGTGGGAATTCTATTTAAAGTATTTCACAATGATGGGAAACAATTAATTTATTAAACATAATTCTAAGAAAGGGTTGAGATGGAATATACTGGATGACGCTTGCAAAGTTTTCAAACAAATGCCAGAACGAGATGTTTGTTCTTGGACTACCATGATTGCAACTTATGCAAGGCATGGACTTGCTGAGGAGGCATTGAGATTGTTTCAATTAGTGAAATACAAAATACAACTACCTACACTTTAAGCAGCGGTTGTGAACTCAAATGCCCAAATAACTGCTTTGTAAATGTCCAAAATTGAACAGTGATCACAAATTACAATTATCAGTTTCTTAAGTAGCCATGGTCTTAAATACCCAAATAGCTGCTCTTAATTGTTCAAAAGTGCAGAGTGTTTGCAGTGTCGCTATCAATGAAGGAAGAAGGTGATGAGATATTTATCCCCAAAGCATGTAACCAAGCTCTTCGAATCTTCCATACGTCTAAGAGGGAAAATTAGGTGTTTTCATCACCATTACGGGATGTATTGTGGAGTGGGGATAGATTCCCATCTTTTGCTACTGTTACCAACTATGTGTTGAAATTTCAGTATGTATTTCATGTGGTTTTCTAGATTTAAGCAATATTTGAAATGTCCGTTAAATTTGCCTCTTCTGGTTGATTTTTAATGGAAGATTGAACGTTTATGTAACTCCTCTGGTTGATTTTTAATGGAAGATTGAATGTTTATGAAACTCTAATTTTCTTGTTGCTTAGGACCTCCACCTGGAAATTGAAAACGTTGTTGGTCACATGAGTACAGCGATGAGTAATTGTTTTCTTTCCAACTGATTCTACAAATTAGTGTTCAGAGTCCAACAAGTTGAGCACATTTAAATCAGAGTCTAATGAGCACATTAAATCATGAATGGTTTCAAGGTTACCAGATTCTTACTCCAGAGTTGCAAGCTTTCTCCCACTTAAGGACCTTTACAGTCTCCCAAGTGAAATTAGGATCATCCCAACCCAAATGGCCATATGCAGCTATTTTTTGGAACCTCATATTGCCTCCCCGTCTTAGGTCAAGATTGATAGAAATCATGCTAGGGCAGAAGTCAAAATTTTCCTTGATCAACTGCAGGATTTCAGTATATAGAATCTATCCAATTCCATATGTGTCAACAAATACAGAGAGTGGCTCAGGCACACCAATGGAATATGAAACCTGCACAAGGCAGCAGCGTTCTAGCCCGGCAGCAACAACACTCTTGGCAACTTGTCTAACAATGTAGCCACCACTACAATCCACCTTGGTGGGACCCCTTCCAGAAAAGGCTCCTCCATCATGAGCACCCCAACCACCATATGTATCAATAATAATTTTCCTCCCAGTGAGTCCAACATCCCCATGGAGTCCTCCAATTACAAAACGCCTAGATGGGTTGAAATGGAATATTGTATTTTCATCTAGATATTGAGAAAGAACAATCGGCTTAATGACATACTCCTTGAGATCAACTACAATCTGATCATTGATAACAGTTCCATCATGTTGAGTAGAGATGTGAACAGTGTGAACTCTTAACAGGACCATTTCCCCTCCCTCATTTTTATACTCAACAATAACTTGGGTCTTTCCATCTGGTATCAACTAGGGGCAGGTTCTATTATTTCTTACTTCAGTCAACTGTGCTCCCAGCTTTGTTGCCAGCACATGATTGAGAAGCATCAACACTGGGGTCTCAAATTGTAGCATACCCAAACATGTGGCCCTTATCTCCTGCACAAATCTCTTTAGGATTCTTAGTAAGATGGCCATGGACACCCTGTGCAATGTCGGGGCTTTTTTGTTCAATGTTCACCAGGACCTTCCAATTATCTGCACGCAAGCCAACATCCATTGACATGAATTGAATTCCTCTATAGGTGTTCCCCTCACTATCTTCCTATAGTCTATATTAGCTTTAGTTGTGATTTCTCCAAATATCATAACCATATTTGTCTTTGTGCAAATCTCACATGCAACCTTGCCTTCAGGATCTTGCTCCAAGCAAGAATCCAAGATGGCTTCAGAAACCTGATCACAAAGCTTGTCAGGGTGTCCCTCATTGACAGAATCTGATGTGAAGAGAAAGGTGTCCATCTAAAAAATACAGGCACATAAAAAGATCAGTAGGCAAGAGAAAATATGACCAAACACTTGACTTAACATGCAAGAATCACCATTTAATATAAACTGTTAAACAACACATAGTTAGCCAGAAAACTGAAAATTGACTGTGGAGTGAGAACAACTAGTATTACATAAGTGCAGAAGTGTATATGCAAAATATTTTATGCAATATGTTGATTGCATGGATATCTTTCTTATCACTAGAAAATATTACTAGAGACAAACATTCCTATGGAGAAGTTGTTGCAGACCAAATGGTTGGAGGATACTGTGATTTACTACAATTCTAAATGAAACTTATTGAAAAACATGTTGATTCTTTGGGTAAATTTTTGGCTAAAGCCCAACCAGTCCAGCACCATTTCAATGCATTTTGATTCTTCAGATATTGTCTTTGATAAGGATGCAAGAACAAAAGATGCGCTAATAAAAGGGGTTTTGAATTGGATCCATTTCCTAGGAGATATGAAACTAGGTTTAAACAGGGTTGTAAAGGAATTAAAGGGCTTCAAGAACTTGTACATAGCAGGCAAGGTGAAAGTAGTTAATTGGCATAGATATATGCTGCTAAGCATGTCAGTACCCCTCCAAAAGTGTTTATAGTAGAGTCATCTAGCTTATAAGATGCTTCCTTTGCAAAAAGGAGGATGGATATAAAGGACCCCTCGGCATAAGTAAGGAAAGTATGTCAGCAATGTTTTTTCCAAATGTGAGAATACAAATACAGAGTATTTTATTTTATTTACAGAAATCACCCCATTTCTGGTCCAGCAAGTTGTATACTCCAGAGACATGTTGGTTCAGGGATTCTCAAAGTCCATACAACAATGCGCTGAGAATGTATTTGTGGTAAACTCCGACATATTTACAGATTTAGATCTAATTAATGTAGAAAAAATAAGATCCAGCGTGCTAACCTTTCGAATAAATAGAAACAACCAAGGAAACCTAAAGAAAAACCTAGCCTCAACAGAAGCAGCTTGAGGGATTTAAAAAAAGACAATCAGGGAAAAGTGCAAAAAAATAATTATTTGTGATGTATTGGACAGAGAAGAATTTGTTTCAGCAGGTTGGCAACGGTTGAAACTTCATATAAACATGATGTCCCTAAAAACCTTCCCCAAAATGAGCTCAAATGTTCAAAAATATTAAGTATTCATCTAATTAGTTCGTGTCCCGAAAAGGGAAAAAAAAACAAACAAACAAAAGGTTCATTAAAAAGAGATCTTCGCTGAAATGGTACCTTAGCTTAAGACGTAGATGAATGGTATCCCCTCTTTTCTCCTCCTGTGCATAAGGGCCAACAGATGAACAAGAGAGTGCACTGATAGAAGTAGAGGATCACTTTCTGCTTTTATCGTCATCACTTGTAGCATGAGTTCAATGAATCTGGATGGAATTTGTTGCTACGGGAAACAAGGAAAGGGTCCCTCTGGTAGCAGAGTGGGTTTTCCTCCAATATTGCCACTCCTCCAACCATTCTTTGCACCTCATTCAGAATCGAACTCGCTCCACTCCTCCAACCATTCTTTGCACCTCATTCAGAATCAAACTCGCTCTAGGGATTTTAGGGATTTTAGGCATACACATAGAAGAGAAATAATACACAGAAGAAAAAATAACTGAATGGGAAACTGAAACAAATACATAGCAAGAACACAACAATAGTGTTGAATGCTAGAGTGTTTTTCTTATTCAGTCTTGACAGAGAAAAATCTAAAAACAAAATTACACAACAATAGGACTTGAATTCTGTCGGAGATCGACAGAAAATTTCTGCCTCAATTTCCATGCTTAAACAACTTTAGAGATCAACCCTAATTTCTCTGCATAAAAGTGCCAGAAATCACTTTGAATCTCTTGCAACATTATGTTGTTAATAACAACAATCTGCACTTGAAAGAGGCCAGAATTGGCAAATAGCTATTTTTTTTTTCACGGAAGAGGTCTGCCACATTTTTTCTCACACATGGAAAGATTTATAAGACATATAGTTGGGTACCTGGTTGTCTTGGAGAACTATAAAATGTCTTTAAAGTTTTTTGATAACAGAGAAACCATTTGGATGCTTACGAGGTTCATTGTACGATCCCCTTAAAAGTCATTCAAAAATAAAGTTAGTCAAGCTTGATGGCTTAAAACTTAAACGCTGACAGCATTTAGAAATTTCACTTTTCATTAAGAACTACAACACCTGGATTACTGGTTAAAGATTGGCTCAATCACACTTGTTTTACATCAAGTAAAACAAGAGAATTCATCTGAACTATTGTTGTAAACTTCTTCTATGGCAGTGAGTCATTAAGAGAATTCATTGAGTATTGGTAAGGAACACAGGCTTATTTTTGACATCTGAATTCTCTTAGCAATGAATATAAAACATTATTTTGTTCTTTCTTGTGGCAGATTAGAGACGTCATCTATTCGATGTAAAATCTGAAATACAAATGCTGTTTAAAATTGCATGACACCGCGCCTTGTGACTTCGTTTCTAACGGATCCACCCACCGTAAGCATTTTAAGTCTGACGTTATATTTAATGAAGGGTGACTGACATGAAATGAGGCGGATTAAAGGAAATTGGGCGGCCGGGGTTGACTCAATTATCCCCGTGAAGAGAGACAGAGGTGCGGCCACGTGGGATTCGCTGGCTGTTACATTTTTCTATCACAAGTGACGCATGCACCACGTAGCAAGGAGCAGTAGCCGTTGGCGCGCAAAAGGAGAAACGTGTTCGTTTTCCATTGGTTGATTATATAATCATATTAAAGGTTTCGTGACTTTGAAGCTCTCACAAGATGACTTAAATATAGTTGTAAGAGTATCCTAAGGTTTTGCCTTTTTACTTTTGTATTTTTATTTTTTTATTAAAAGATTGATTTCGGCTCAATTTTTGTTTGATAAAAACTATTGGAATTATAGTTGTATGTTGTTGAATATATATAATCAGGTGTTTAAAATGTATTTTTTTTTTTTTAAGGTTTCGAATTCATTTTTGAATTTTAAAAATACAATTTAGTTGAATTTAAATTTATAATTTTATAAAAATTATAACAATAAATTTATATGAAAAATGTTAGAAAAATTTATTATTTAGATTGTTTTATTGTTATCTCAGTTTAGGTTTATTTAAATTCTAGATCTACCAAGCGTTGAAAGGATCAAATCTCATTTCACTCTAAAAGAGGTTAGCATATTAAGAGATTTGATCTCTCTTGGCAGTTGGTAGATCTATGTTGGTTTAATTTCTCTCTTTAAATAGATTACATTCCAGATGAATATCATAAATATTGAACATTACATTACATCTCTACCATATTACAAAGTACATTTATGACTATTAAATGGACATAATAGCTTACACACACACACACACACACATATATATATATATATTTCACAAGTACAATGCTATATATTCAAGATGAGGAATATACAACATCCATTATGTCACTTGAGAGAATTGAATCTTAAGTGGAGAGGATTCCATTTTTTTACTCAACCACCTAGGATAACCTTTCATGACACATGCAACATATTATACATAAGAGTAGTCTACCAAG
Organism: Pinus tabuliformis; assembly: GCA_031772625.1. Lineage (NCBI taxonomy): Eukaryota > Viridiplantae > Streptophyta > Pinopsida > Pinales > Pinaceae > Pinus > Pinus tabuliformis. Next base: position 218,245,973 of record CM062818.1, on the reverse strand, counting down.
GCCACAAATTCACCCAGAAAATAGTAGAAATTTTGACATGATTTTTGTCAAAATCTGGGAAATATGGGTTACAACAATCAAACTTCAAGATTTTGGGTGCCGAGGGATTTTTGATGGTGCTGACTCCATTTCTACCATCAAAAAATCAATTCAAACACTCCTATAAACAGATTTTTTGAAAAAATATATATATCAGATTTTGACGAAAAAAAAATTCTGACCAAATTTATGACCTGCAAACCAATACAAATTCATCTTAACTCAAAACATATTAAAAATTATGATTTTTTTTCATTTTAATTTATTAATTACGCCGTAAGGCGTTTCCCTCTTAGATTAACTCCCCAAATTGCTTTTGTGTCAAAATATGTGCCATTGGATTTTGGTGTTAGACGATTAGGTAATCCTTATCCGTTGATTTGAATTGAGCAAGGCCAGCCGCAACTGTTCGTTCGATCCTGCAATAACTGTCCACTATCTTCCTTACGAACCGTCATTTGAATTGAGCAAGGCCAGCCGCAACTGTTCGTTCGATCCTGCAATAACTGCGACTGTTCGTTCGATCCTGCAATAACTGTCCACTATCTTCCTTACGAACCGTCAACCGACTTAATTTATTATATCGATAATATTTTGCTCCATGAACAAGGGTTTTCTTCATATTTTCAGGTTATGCAGCTGGTATTTCGAAGGCAGAGGCGCATCTATTGCAGATCATTAATCCCCTGCAGCGGATCAGTGGTTTTCCGGGCTCAAATTTGTAAGGTAGATATCGTATTATTGTACTCTTACCCCCTTGCATGTGCATGACTTGCAAATGCCTGAGAGAGGATTTCGATGGAATTCATTCAATTTAAAGCGATTTAAACGTTCAGAAGGCTAACTATATATTTATGGCACTATTTTCAGCCGGTTCGTTGCAGCAGAAGTGCTAGAGAAACTATCCAGGCTTTGTGGAATAGGCAAAGCCAAGTTATGGCTAGAGCAGTTAGGGTAGAATCACCATACCGGAGCTCGCATATTAAAAGAAGGAAATCGCGAATGGGAATATTAAACGAAGTTGCAATACCTCGCACAAGTAAGCTACCTCTCCTAAAACCCTAGCAAAGAGTAACAACATGTGAGTTACTGGTCCTGAACATTTAATTCTAAGAGAATTAGCAATGAACGACTAGCCCAACCTATAATCCCTAAAGCGCAGAACATAAAGTTTCACTTAAAAACATTTCTGGACATTTCAAACAGAAATTAAAGAAAAAATAAGTTTCGCGTACTCATAAGGTTGCTAAGATGAAGGCCTATTGGTAGAGTTGCTCGAAGAATTGCTCGAAGAAGAAGGCACGACCTGTCAACTCTAGGAACTAAGAAAATAATCCTAAGGAAAAGGAAAATTTTACTTGCAAGAAGTTGAATTATCTATGAGAAATTAAAAAAAAAAAAAAAAAAAACTCAAACAACTCGAAGTGAACAACCTAGCAGTAACAGCCCAATGGTTCTGGAAAGAAAAAGACTTGTTACTAGAAAGGCATGGTTATTATTCTGCTGCAAATTTGGTTAGGGTTTGTCGGCAGCTGCAGAGGCACTATGACGTAGCAAGGGTCCAAATGAGACTGAGAACCACCAGATGGTGTGGGGTAGTTACCCCAAAACTACCCTGATGCATGACAACCGTAGATCAAACATCAATTCAACGGTGGATCAGTAGCTAGCTGTAAGATAGTTTAGTTGCCACTTATCCATAGAAGTCTCCAGAACATGTTTCCTGCGTTAGGTTAAAGGCGTGTAATGCCAAGAGAACTTCCCATCACCGGAATGGTAAAGTTGAGCTTAACATTGAAAAAAATAATAATAAAGATTGCAATCAGCGCTCATAAGTTCAATTACACAATTTCCAACGTATGAAATATGCACATGACCAACATCAAATGTATGTTTTTAATATTCATGTTGATAAATTCGAATTGTTAACAATGCCATCCAAACAACCTTGGTAGGATAATTAAGTATTTTTGGGTTATTTATTGTCTGTAAATATTTAAAATTGCTTTGCTAGGGTTCATAATTCCAATAAGCTTACAGAAGTTATTTATTTTTTTGGTTATTTATTGTGTGTTCTGACAATACTTTATTATGGTTTACCATGTACCAATAGCTTTCTTTCTTTTTGAATAAAAAAATATTAGCGATATAAAAAAACAAATAAGATAAATATACAAGTAATTTAATTGTATACATATTTATTCACTGAGCAAGAAGAAGAGAAATAGGGTATTACAAAAATGGAATATGGTGGCATCTTCTTTTGTTCTTATCACAACTATCATCGAGATTCTTGCCATAGGGTTTACCAAAATGTCATGGCACAACATGGCCTCTATGAGAATACGGGAAAAATACTCTACATTATTCTGTCCAACAACCATTTTGTCATCCAAGAGGTGGCCAAATTCTTTATGATGGGTTCTTGAAGCTACCTGTTTCGTTGCATATCACTGTATCACTTGTCGAGCTCAAAATAAGAAGAATGGCGAGGATTGTGGGATTCCCTTCTCTTCTCTGCACCACCATTCTTTGCTCTGTACAAATAAATATTCATATTCAAGGCCATAGGGCCTTCACTCTTTGCTCCCACGTTCTCATGAAATGATAAAATAAAAGAGAATAAATGCGATTATGCAACCCACTCCCCAAAATAGAAATGGAACATCATAAAATAAAAGAGAATAAATGCCATCATGCAACCCACTCCTCGAAATAGAAATGGAACTGGTGACCTCAATGTTGAAGGTACAATCACATTGGAAGTCATTGCAATATTTCCCATATCTATGTATTCTCCCACAAACCTAATTTATTTTGGTTCAATTTCGTGTCAAGTCGATACTTGCATGTCATTGTTCAACAAGAAAAATGAAACTTTCATGTCATTGTTCGGCAAGAAAAATGAAATTCCTCTATCGATATAATAGGAAATGCCTATACTAATGAATTCAAAAAACAAAACATTATTCAAATTTCTAACATGGCTAGGATGGGTGATGGAGGACGTGAGTTGATGGAGATGGAAAACACACAATTGTTATGAATTTTGTAACTAAGAAACCTTTTAGAAATCCCTAATTACATTTGTCCAATTATATACAAGACATAAGAATATTCTCAAGAGAGGAAATCTTAGCGATTCATTTAATAGAAAAAATAAAATTCTTCAACCTTAATTCCAATATAGACTACATCTGTCAGCTTAATAAGTCCACATGATTTTTCATTAAAATATTGAAAATTCTCCTTTGAAATAGAGATGATCATACAATTTGTGACTTCAATTGTAAATCACATCATCATCTTCAACATCAAAACAAGACTATTTATCCACTGAACATTTACTTTCTTTTCTATCTATGCATTAGTACAATATTTATGTGTATGGCATTATTTAATTAGGTGTTTTGATTTGGAAATTTATATCGAACTCTTGTAAAAGAATGAAATGGTTTATCATGAGCATCAGTCGGCTTCAACACCTCTGGCTTAAAGTCTTACCACTGCTAAGATCTCTCCTACAATAGAATTAGAAGAAAAGGGTTTGAGGGTCCTTCAATTTTCTTTTCTTTTTTTGTAGAGCCAACAAGGAAGACATGGAGCACCTCCTTAACTCTTGCAACTTTTCAGAGAACATATGGGATTGATTTTTGCTGCTATTTAGGCATTTTGATAGAAAATATGCAGGCCTCATAACTATTTTTTATCAATATTATCATGGAATGTTCAATAATTTTATCTTTCACAGAGATTGGGTTATGATGCCAGAATTCCTCCTATGACTCATAAGGGAAGATCATAACCTCAAGCTCACTCTATAAATTTTGTGGTTTGGCAAATCATCCTACATAGCGTTCAGGAAACAATTTTATCCTCTCACTAGAATCAACAAGATTGGGAAGCAAGCCTAAATGAGTAGCTCTTTTACCCAGACTTGAGCTCTCCCCTACTATCTCTCCCCATTTGGACCCTGTTTCCTTACATCTTGGAGTTGGTTCACCTGAAATATTTATCCCTTGAGTAGGGATTATCAAATTAAATTTTGATGGTGCTTCAAAAGGAAATCATGGCGTCAAAGGTATCTATAGCAACTATGATGGTAAAAACTTTTTGTTTACTAGTAGTTGTGAAGTAAAAAACAATAATGTAATGGAATTCTTTTCTTTGGAATCATGCATTTGCTTAGCTATTATCAATGGCTTTATAAAGCTTCAAGTCGAAGAAGACTTACAAATGGCTACTAATACTTAGAATACTCTTATTAATAGATCTTCTCCGTCAAATATCTAGCAAATCCAAATGCTTGAAAACTTCATCTCTCACATTAATTCTTTGATTCCCTAATTTCATGTCCTCCTTCCCTCACACTCTTGTCAATATGGAAATAAAGTGGTTGACTATCTTGCAAACCTGGGATGTAAGAACCAAAATATTAATCTTGATTCCCCTCAAAGCAATGAAGTATGCAAAGAGAGGTGTGACCATTCAAACATCTTCATCACCTCTGATCAATAATCCTCGATGTGTATGTTGAATTTCATGCTAAGGGATGGGAGAAGTTGGCAAGCCCATCATCACCTCGTACATTAAATAGGGGGTGTTGTAGCCAAAAAACCCCATGCATTCAAATAATACTAAGAGTAATGACACCCCAAAGCAATAAACTTAGAGCCTTATCTTCCACTTCATCTTCTTGCTTTAGCTAGTGGCTCTTTGTAGTTATATCGAGTCTTTGTTATGTATTCAAACCACTTGTAGGATGTTTCCTCCCCTTGCACTCAAAATTGTTGCAAGTCGATTGAGGAAGGTCTAGGCCCTTTCGGCATGGCCTTCCATTTTCATTCTCTCTTGTTGATTTTACGTTATAACTCTCAATTCTCATTTGTGGAGAAAGTGGATTTTTTTACCTTTGAAGGCATAATGGCATGCCCCAAGTTTCCCTCATGTCATTTTCTGCATTATCCTCCATTAAGTCATAGACACATTATACATTCACATACAAGTAAAAAACATGTTGGGAGCCATACATAGTTGCTATCATAAAATGTGCATATAACCAGCATAACAGGAACATGAATACAAGGAACATATCAGCCATCAAATCCATAAATACATCAATACCTTTACACATGAAAATAAAGGGAATGGATTTATCATTAATGAAAGCAATTAACGAACCAGAGATGGGACTACCACGTTCCACACGACCGTAGAATGGCTAGGCCAAATCTCTCTTCATCCATTCACCCTCGCTCCATATTCCAAGCATGAATGTGGGATCTCATAGAACACATAAATAAGAACTCATCCATGGCTTCCAGAGGCCGTCCACCTAAAGCCATCAAATAATGGTTCCACCTCACGATCGGACATCACCAAAAAAACCATCATCAGATTGGTTTCCATCCAAGCCTTCCATGGCTTCCATAGCATTTGTCCAACCAAGGCTTCTAGAACTAGTAACTCAACCCACAACTTATACATGGCTTCCAGGGCATTTGTCCAACCAAGGCTTCTAGGACTAGTAACTCAACCCACCAAGGGCTTCCATAGTGTTTTTCGAACCAGGGTTTCTAGGACTAGTAACTCAACCCACATCTTAGGAAACGCAGGAACTAGTCAAAACAAAAAAATGAAAGTAGATCCACAATCGCCATGGCTATCCCATAAATGGCAAGGCTAGGCAATCCATTCTCGATCCAGGCAATCCTCCATGCCAATGACAGATCACAACCAAGAAACCACATGCATATGCCATGCATGCCCAAAACTAGTGAAGAAATAATACATGCAACTCAGTACCTGCAAGTGAACTTGATGTAGATGTTGATGTTTATGCCTTCTTACGCTTTCCTACTCTTCCTTTTTCTTCTTGTTCCACGAATCCAAGTATGCCACACCCACCAAGAGTGCTCCGAGAAAACTCGAACTCTCCAAGAGTATGAGAGAGAGAGAGAGAAGGAAGAGAGAGCTCCAAAACTGAACTGACAACAAGTTCACTCTGAAATGAAGAAGCTTTCCAACTCATCCTTAGAAGCCTTTTTATTAATGAGGCCTCTATTTTTTTCATTTTCCATTATTTTCCTTCATTTTCCTCCTCACATGCAACCTATGACCTTTCAAATCCTTTTTCTCCTAATTTTCATTATTTTCATAAATACATGTGCCAAAATACCTTTTTGCCTCTTTAATGCCTTAGCCATTTCCTTAACCATAAACAACCAAATGAACACCCACTAGGATGTCCTGCCCACCATTAATCTTGGAATACGTGTCCCATCATCCGTGGTATTTAGATATTTTTACATGGAATTTTCACCAGGGCTATTATAGAACCCTCCCCCTTGGGGGAACAGAGTCCTCGATGTTCAATGGCACCTATAACCAACATGACTACTGAAAACAAAACATACAACCGATGGAGCTTTATAACACAGTTCCTTGCAATATTTACAGTGAATGACCTGCTCAAAAGAAAAACATCATGACAACATGACTAGATAAAAACCATACCACATATTGGATCTTTATAACATAACTCATTACGTATTTACAATGATATACACATTTTATTAACCAAAAAATAAAGGATACGAGGCCCATATCAATCAACAAGGGAATCCATAGGCTCACACCTCCACCATCAATGTAATACCAGGGTTCACCTCCTTCCGAAGAAGTCTAGAATCCACTACAAAGTCAAATATGCATTTGATATCCAGCTCTGCAATCCTGCACCACTTTTCCTCTCAATGAACAGTTACTAGCTCATTGTTCCAAGGTGCACTCCTAATGTGCATATGATTGCATATGGAAATGATAATGACCAAAGAAAATCCATTGGTTACCTTCCCTTCTCTACTACATAGTCCCTCGGGAATCCAGCCACCCCTTCCGTGCAGTCACTCACCTTCCAAGTTTCGCAGGCACCCCCATCCTAGAAAGTCCATCCCTTAGCAAGGCTTCCTCGCATCAGAAGATACAAAAACCAAGGCATATCCCTACCTTAAAACCATCATACCAATCATAGCATGCTCATGGCAATCAAAGGACGCTATTGGGTAGCACTATCCCACAATGGACCTGCTCCTGAATACTTTACCAGCATGCTGCTGCATGTTCCAATTTCTTTGTTGTTGCTGCTAGTTCTTGTATTTGATTTTAACCACCTAACCAGGGATTTCCGTGCTTTCCGTGCTAAGCACATAAATTCCATTAGATTCAAAATAAATTGAAATAACTTCAAATCATATGTCATTGGTTGCTCGTCAATAAGGTACATTTGCAATCAAGTTTACTTCATGTCACAACAAGTCAAACTAACTATTTGATCAAAACATCATGTATAAACATATCACATATGGTTAGCTCAAAACACAACCATCATAGATCAACATCATAAATCACATGTAACCATCATATACTAGAATCAGGCGTTTCCCTCTGAAATGAACTCCCCAAACTGCTTTCGTGTCAAAATATGTGCCATTCGATTTTGTTGTTAGACAATTGGGTAATCATTACTTGTTGATTTGAATTGAGGAATTCCAGCCGTGACGGTTGTTACTGGGTCGTTGGATCCTGCAATAACTATCAACTATCTTCCTTACGAATCATCAACCGACTTAACTTATTATATCGATAATATTTTGCTCCGTGAACAAGGTTTTTCTTCAGATTTTCAGGTTAGGCAGCTGGTATTTTGAAGGCAGAGGTGCATCTATTGCAGATCATTAATTCCCTTGCAGTGGATCAGTAGTTTTCCGGGCTCAAATTTGTAAGGTAGGTATTGCATTATTGTACTCTTACCCCCTTGCATGTGCATTACTTGCTAATGCCTAAGAGAGGATTTCGATGGTGATTTTCACGTCGGTAATGAGAGTTTTGTTTTCTTGAGCATTTTCCATTTGCTCGAAAGTGCCTCTCTGAGATGGCCGAGGTTTTGTTTTTGGTTTGGTAGATATCACTAGTTTTTTTTGTTTCTGGGTGTCGTAGTAGTCCAGCTTTTGTTTGGGGTATGACAACTCTTTTTATCATAAATCAACTAGGGTTTATATTCTTGTAGTTGCTTTTATTAATAGTAAATACTACAATAGTTATAGAATGTAATCTCCTTGGGTATTTTTTTGAGAGGGATCTGGCATCGCATGGTAACTATGTTATTACATGACAGCAGTTCTTTGGAGAAGGAAAAATGCCAAGTGGTGGGTTTCGTGTGCTGCATCTTGTGAAACCATTTCTTTCAATCTTACTAGAAGTCCAGACAGCTGAAGGAAAAGTACCCTTTAGGGAGAAGGTTCTTTAAATTGTAATATCCCTTTTAATCTTTCTCGTATGCAGTTAGTTGCCTCTATATGGAATACATTCAACAACCAGTGCGGATCCATTCTATTGGATGCGTGTAATTCTGGCATAAATGTGCGCATCAATCAATTTGATAAAAACAGAAAGAAGAAAAGAGGAGTTGGAGGTTATATTTAAGAGTGGATCAACACTAATAAATTCATTAGCGATTTTGGGATAGTGGCAGACGTAAGGAATAATTTAATGACTTTCGAGATACACGTAGTCTTGTATTACATCACGATTGATGCGGGGAGAGGTCATGCTGTCGGAGAGCAATGGCATTCATGGGAGAAGTTTTAATATCAATACCAGAACTGTGTATGCGATAATCTTATCTTGGCATCTTGTTTGTCAAGTTTCGCAATTGCGTGTGTGGACAATATGTTAAAAATGAACGTAATAAAAGCGAGCACTGGTTAAATATTGTCCAAGCGTGACAAGATGCCCTGCATTACATTCCATATATCCGTATATTCTGTATCTTTGAAGTCTGGACAACTATCACAATTTGCAAGTTGCAACTAAGGTGCATTGAATATGCTTCGATGTACTTTTATGGTCATTATCATTAATAAAACAAAACAATTACATGAGATATCGTTGACATCCATGTGGGATAATTTAAAATATAATTGAAAGTGCTAAATGGTGTTCTTAAAAGTTGTTTATTAATGATATCAATAAAAAAATAGTGAACAAGTACATGACATATCGTTGACATCCATGTGGGATAATTTAAAATATAATTGAAAGTGCAAAATGGTGTTTTTAGAAGTTGTTTATTTCGATTTCTGTTTAATTAATAATATTTCATCTATATTAAATGTATTATAATTATTAATAATTAAAAAATAAAATAACAATTATTATAATTTCCAAAGTTATGAGAAACACCATTCAATTACTTTTTATTACACTTAATATCTCATAGTACCCACTCATACATAACTTACTCTATATAATTTGGCACATTATTGCATACGTTTTTTTGTTAGTTTACTACATTTTTTTAAAATAATTATTTTAAATATTAAATTACAACTTATTATAAATTGAAATTTAAGAAAAATGATCTTAGCATGCATTATTTGAACAAAATATTGCAGCTTGAAGACTCTTGTATGTGATATGTCTCAACCCTATTCAAAGTTGTAAAGTGTGTTTTCTGATGATCTCCTTGTTACTAGTGGTAATGCTTCGAAGGACCAGGGCAGTCCTTTGATAGATAAGAAGATGGGGCAAATGAATGGAGAAAAAATGATGGGAATTGAATAAAATCAAGTGGTCAACTGAAGAAGAATGGGGTTCATCTAAGGATGGGAATGCTCTTTTTGATGGCAGGTCACATCCATTGCAACAATTTGGATATAACGAACACCCACTCTAGGATTTCGTGTTTCTTGGCTCCGTGATGAAAATAATGAAGACAAAATACATGTTAATCTGTTACTTGTGTTATTTGATGGAAGTTTTGTAATGAATGACTGAAAAATACACGGTGAGAGAAAAATGCATATTACGCTAATTAAGGAATGTTTTTCACTTGTTGAACTTGTAGTATTGAATTTAACACACTGACACTTTACAACAATGAACTAACAATCTTCATGATGAAAATAGTAATGTGGAAAATTTATTTACATAATGAAAAAGGCAATATGGGATATTCCAATCATGTTCCAAGGCATTTTTTAAAATGTGGATTTGAGAAAAGGTTGTTGTGGAAGGTGTTGTTTGTATATGGGAAAGATTTATCTACATAATGAAAAAGGCAATATGGGATATTCCAATCATGTTCCAAGCCATTTTTTAAAATGTGGATGTGAGAAAAGGTTGTTGTGGAAGGTGTTGTTTGTATATGGGAAATTTCCTGATCATGGTATGTAATCCTAATGTTGATAGATATGTCTACTTTAAAATGTGGATGTGAGAAAAGGTTGTTGTGGAAGGTGTTGTTTCTATATGAGAAATTTCCTGATCATTGTGTGTAATTCTAATGTTCATAGATATGTCTACTAAGTGGTTCCAGTTAATGGGACATTGATGTGAGCACTCAATATATTTTTATTCTTTATCAAAGTATTTTTTTGTTGTATTTGCATAATTCAATTTATGCCTTACAACGTTTCCTTTGCAACATTTAGTGCAAATGCCATTATTATATTAAATTACACATCTTAGTGTTACTTATATATAAGTAATACCACAATGTTAATAAACTAAAATGAAAAAAATGGCAATATTTAATTATGCTGAAAACCGTTCTCTCTGAGCTTGGGGTGAGAAGACACTGTTCACCCCAACCTATCGCACTGTGTTATTTTAGCCTTCCTTCCTCCCATTAAAATTTGACACGTGGACTTTGATCTCTGGGCTTTTCTGTAAGGGTTCCACTTTTAGGGCTTCGATCATCCGGCCTCTACTATCTGTTTATCTCGCCTACGAATTCCCTGTCAATTGGCATTCTTCTCATTTTAATACGCTCTCCAAATGATTATATTTGGTTCTAGGCTTGCTCGGTAGAATCCTGTGTCATCGATAAGGAGTCCCATACCTCCGTAATGTCCTCAACATCGACGACGTTAAGCAGTTGGGCATCAATGTCACCCAAGCCATGGATCTGCCTAGAAATGCGGTAAAAGTAAGTCTTTGCCCTTTATTTTCATATTTATTATATGTCTTCCTCTTTTCATCAGTGACCCCAGGAGTTCCTCTGTTGGCAAAATTCCCGATTCAACTCCCCCTTCCCTTCGCCTCATAAATGCTACTTTCATTTGGTTACTCGTCAACCGCCATTTCATTCTGTGGAGAGAAAATAGGGTTGAAAATTTCCACAGCCGCAAAATCGGAATTTTGTGGTAAACGTCCTCTTTACCACAACCAAAAAGAACGTCTCAAGCACGGTGGTGCCTGTGTCTATGAAAATGTTGACAATGACTGCTTTGGTGTTTGTGAGAGTGGTTGTTGAGCCTCCCCTGCTTTCTGGTTAAATAAAGAAAAGGAAAATCACATTGTAAGAGAACAATGCTAGTTCAGGGTTTGCAAGTTTATGACGGGGGTTTCATTTCATTCTGTCCACAACCTCATTCCTACGGTCTTGTTGCGCCTGAAGCATTTTGTACTTACTTCATTTGTGGATTGTATTGATATTATTGTGCATTGTGTTGTAGCAAAATCTGGTAGAGCTAATTTTTTTTTAGGACAAACTCCAGGGGCTCTAATTTATGAACAGTTAACACTGATGGCAGGTGTGCTTTGCATTATGTATTGGTACAAATAGTTTAACATAGTTTAATATTAATATAAATATTTTTCGGAAAAGTCATATTCAAGATTTTGGTCCCAGGTGTGGTTCATTTTCAAGACACTGGGTGGTTCGAAACTTGTAGACTAAAATCTTTAATGTCACTTTTTCAAAAAAATATTGAATTCTGACTTTTCAAATTCAATATCGTTTAATATTGTTGTTCTTGTCACCAACATATTGCGGAGTTTCCCTCTCAGCAGTGGCACATTGACATGCATCCTCAAAGGCCTTGCACATCATCTATGGGAGAAGATATAGGGGAGCATGAATACTTTATATTTATCCGAGCTTCCAACATTGTTTTGGCAATTTATCTTTTTGCAACAGCTATTAAGGTCTAATATCCAAGGCACTACCGTGTATTTTTTTCTGGATTGGTTGGATTGGCATTTGTAAATTTTTTTGGAAACAATGACTACTTCTTGCCTTCTCCTCATTGAAGAACACAAAAGTCCAATTTCCCATGAAGCTTATTGCATCACTTCCAGATGGTTTATTTCCAAAAGCAGAGGAAGGTTTCATACTCTTTCCAAAATCTTCCAATTTCAATTCTTAGAGTAGGGGGATCGTACTAGATGATGGAATAGAGGTCAGAGCTGATTTGTTGGTATTAGGTACTGGTTATGATAAAAAAATTGAAGAGCATATTTCCAACGTGCTTTGTAGACGTCTTCCAAAAATTAGTTGATCGACCTCCATTATATAGAGGACTCGTCTATAAACACATTCCTCATAAGACAATTTTGGGCTATCCTAAAAGCTTATCAAATCTGTATTCTTCTGGAATACATACTAGTAGATAATCCATTTTCTATCTGGCAAATTTGTCTTTTCAAGGAAATGGAGACAGATACAGAAATTTGCTTAAGCACATTAAGGAAATTACACCCTTTATTTGGAAATCATGCCTTGCCACTTTTCAAATATGGGACAATGATAATCTTTGCAAAGACATGGGATGAGAAAGAACAGCAATTTTGGTTATCGAAAGATGTGGGTGGTGGACTGTCAATGACAATAGATTCATAGAAAGGCATTTCAGAAGAGTGTTGTATGTAAAACACTGGAATCAGTTTGCTTAATTTTCTTTTGATTGTCTGGAGGTGTGGAAAAGCTTTTAACTGGAAGCAAAACTGCATGCTCTTCTTCCTATTTAACGACTACTAATTGAATGATTCTTTAACAATTAACAGTATAAATGCTTCCCAAAGTATTGATTTCAACAATTTGGTCTTCAAACAAAACCCTTCATATCAGTCACTGTGTGCAGCAAGCCTGAGGGGCAAGGAACGTGTGGATGCCAACATGTTAACAATAGCAAATTTATGAAAGCATAATTATTGGTATTGGGTTTCCTTAATATAATTTGCTATATACTCTTCTTCAAAGCGTAAGATATGATATAGCTGGACTTTAATGACTGATGGAGTAGAAATCACCTACTTGAATCGGCTAAGGGATGTGTTTTTTTACTAGTATTTCTACTTGTTACTAGTCTTCAGAGATCAGATTAGCATTGCCAGGCCTGTGGAGAAAGGAATGCCTTTGACTCTAATGGGGACCAATGCGATCTGACAAATCGACATTTCACACACACAATTCTTTTGGCTGATCATTTTTCTCAGGATTCATATGTTTATTGCCACCATAAATATTTTTGAATGAGGAATGTGCTCAAAGCAAGACAATGTCATCAACCTCAAATTTAATTTTCGCAGACCTAGCAGATGTCGAGTGCACGTTTTGGACCATTGGAAGTAAATTTCAGAAAACAGCGACATGGTTTTTTCGCAAAATGATCCCAATTGATTTTCGTACTGGCAGATTTAAAAAATTGTGGACGGTTTGGGAAAATTCGCCCGTTCTTCCAAAGCCATTGTTTGCAAAAAGGCCATGCAAAGATATTGAATGGTGATTTTAGATGTAAATTGCTAGGTTTTTTTTTATTTAATCATTCTTAAGTATATGCGTTATTAATTATTTTTTTATTAGAATTAGAAAAACGCATATATTTAATTAAATAATATCATAATAGATTTTAAAAAGGGTGAAAGATAAATTAATATATATAATAATGTGTTATCAATTGTGCGAATGCTAAGTTAATGCACTTAGGGTAGAGATGTCTAATGTTGTTCGGGGACCATTAATTGATATAGTACTGGTTTCACCAAACTACCAAAAATTGAGAGATATGCAACCAATATTTAAACAAAAATAAATAACATTAATTGCAAATATGTTTTAATTTATGCCCAAAATTTCCCAGTACATGCATTGGGCCCACAGCTGTCCATAAATAGTATCTTAATACTTAAAAGTACAAATCATATTGACCCAATTAGAAAACAGATAAAACCATAAATCCTTCCAGAGTGGTTATTCCAGAAGTACAAAGTAGCAATCACTTGAACGTCCACTCATCTGAACTAGAGCTATGTAGTCCAAATAAATATTCGTACCTGCACATAATAAAAGTGAATGTATGTCAGTGATAACTGCTATGTTGTTCAACATTTAAACTTGTTGTGTTCAATAAATGACACCCAACCCAATAACATTTAAACCCATTGTGTTCAATAAATGACACCCAACCCAATAACTTCAATAAATGACACCCAACCCATTCTATTTCTCATTAAAACATATCAAAGCACATGGATCAAAAAATAACAAATTCCCAACCATTGGATCACATCCAATTAAATCCAGATCACATATTCAAAATGAAGCCATTGCAATCCATGTCCATCCTTACCACCAATTAAATTCAAGTGCAAAAAACTATAAAAGAAGTTCAACCACTGTTGAAGTTGCATGTTATGCATTCAAACTATTCACCAGCCTTGGAGACAAACCATCACAAAACATTTGACAGTATATTTAGGTTAGTTATTTCAATTACAACACATTTTTCTTACAGTTCTATTTTCATTTCTCACAGTTTTTTATTTCAGTTCTTACAATTTCATTTTCATGAAAATATATATTTTTTCTATTTTTCTATATTCTGAATCATTTTAAAGTTGATTGGAAAATATGACACAACCATAATGAAGAGTATTGGCTAGTATGACTAGCTACAGATGAAAAAGAACAGAACCTATGAGACATTAATCTTGTGCTGAATATTTGAATGAAATGTTATGTCTTCCTCATAAAATTATGAAGTATTACAATTAGATTGAACTTGGTCAATTAATGTGCTCATCATTCCCTTCAATATGTTCTCAGGTTGGTTATGGTAACTCAGACCATTACTGTTGGCAGAGGCTAGAATATATGAAAACACCAAGACAAGCCTACAATATTGACACTAGCAATCCTGGATCAAATCTTGCAAGAGAAACTTCTACGCTAAGGCAGTCAGTCATCCCTCACACAAAATATTTTATATAGATAGGAAGACTTGAAAGTCACTCCCTTGACTCTAAGCAACTAAGGTATCTAACGAATGTCTTTTCCTTGTGTATCTCCGCACTCCTTCAATCTTTATTTTCGAACAACTCATCTTTGCAAGCCATTTCTCAGTCAATTGAAAATCATATATCCCCTTCTCAAACTTATGTAACTGAGGATCTATCTCATACAACACAACTGTGAATACCATTGAATGATATCCCACACTACTCTTCTTCACCATTGGCACTATCTGAGCTCCATGGTCTCTAATGATAAAAAGTTTATCCTTCTCCAACAAAGGAAATGTTTGTGTTGTCCTCATAAAATCCAAGCCCAAAATCATCGCATAATCCTCCAATAGTATAACTCTCAAATACATCCTACCAAACACATGAGCCCACTCCCATCAGTGCATCCTTGAGAATACCAAATGTTGACCTCATCTTAGAGTTCATTACTGTGTAGGAAAACATCATTCCCTTCAATATGTTCTCAGGTTGGTTATGGTAACTCAGACCATTGCTGTTGGCAGAGGCTAGAATATATGAAAACACCAAGACAAGCCTACAATATTGACACTAGCAATCCTGGATCAAATCTTGTAGGAGAAACTTCTACTACAATGGAAGTTTCTTATTACTCAAAAGTTCTTTTCAACTTGAAAGCAACATAAGGCAAACACTACTTGAACTACATGATTGACAATGCAGGTCCACTTGGTGAGACAGTGTGGGCCATGAATGAATTCAATTGCGATAACAAACATGAGTCTAAACAAATTAATTCAAACAACAATAACTACCAGATCTTCTCATAGTACCAGAAGAAGGTGGAAACCGACAATAGTTTTCCAAGTACAAATACAGTCATGGTATTTTAAGTGTAAAAACAAGTTATCAAAACAACAATCACTGATAATTTTGAAGACATACAACAAAATGATTCTGTAGATTTGATTTTTCAAGGATACTAACATACATGTTGATAATTGTCTGTAATAAAGTAGAAGTATTTTTGCCTTGTATGAAAGCATAATTTACAAATATTCTTAACTAAATGCATGCAATAATTCTGTAGGTTGTTGCATCTATGGCAAGAGTTAGTTATGTTGCTCATACAAGGAGAAGTGGCAGGAGAGTGACAAGGGGTGCCCAGCTGCGATGCCCATCGTCAGATGAGGACAGGACAGGTGATGTCAATGTCAACAATGCCCCAAGGAATGTTGTTGAGGATGACCATGCGACTGAAGTTGATGTTGTCACACCATCACCCACAAAGCCACCGTCAACAACAGTCCAAGGGGAAAGTTCAACTAAAAATATCAACGCTATAAGAGGATGGAAAAAAGAAGAAATGTTAGTTGCAATTGACGACATAGAGTTTAATGGATACTTAGTTTGGGCATCTGCAAAAAAACATGGTATTCCTCCCTCATCAATACATTATTGGATAAATGGACTGACTCATACAAAATGTAGAGGGCTTCTTATAGTTATGACTGACGAGGAGGAGGCCGAGGTGGTTGAGTGGTGTAAAGAGATGGCCCAATTGGGACATGGGCTAGAGTTGATACAACTCAAATCCACAGTTGCTCAAATCTATCAAGGGAGGCCAAACCCATTCAAAGATTGGTTTCCTGGTAAATCATGGTGGTTTGGGTTTAAAAAAATGCATCCAGACCTTGTATTGCGTACAACTGAGGGCCTTGACAGAGACAGAGCATTAAATTTGCGCCATGCAGTTGTGCAGAAGTTCTATGACACTCTTTCTAGTGCGTACAATAAAAATTCTTATGGAGCAGACCATATGTGGAACTGTGATGAAGCAGGTTTATAGGCAGGGAGGAATTGTGGCATGCGAGTAATTTCCACGAGAGGGAGCCGAAATGTGCTAAAGATTTTGCCTAAGAGTAGGGAGTGGATAACTATTTTATGTTGTGTCAATGCAATTGGTACTTCAATTCTAGGATTTTATCTATTCAAAGGTAAAAGTCAACTGAAAAACTTTATACAGAATTGTGAACCAGGTGCATGCATGGATTACTAAAGAACTGTTTTTAAGTTTTCTTTTTCACTTAGCTACATCGATACCAGGTGGCGTATCACCTAATAACAAACACCTATTGATATTAGATGGCCATGAGAGCCACATGGTTGTACAAACAATTGAGGAAGCAAACAATTTAGGCATCGACCTGTTGACATTGCCCGCTCATACCACTCATAGATTGCAACCCCTTGATGTTAGTGTGTTTGGCCCTTTCAAGAACTATTTTAGGTCAGAGCGTGCTGCATGGATGGCAAAGAATCCAAGGGTTGAGGTGAAAAGGTTCGAGCTAGCAGAGCTTGCAAGTAAAGCTTTTAAAAGGGCTCTGACACCATCAAATATGAAGGTTGGCTTTAGGAGGACAGGAATATGGCCACTGAATTATGATGCTCTTATGCATGATACTGGTTGTAGCCAGGCGTTTCATGTGGATGGTCAGGAAGAAGGGCATGTCCAAACATGTGTTGAAGTGCAAGAAGTAGATGAACAAGATGATGTGGTTGCAACTAGTAATATGATTTCCCTCTCTCAAGGACACTTATATGATGAAGATGATGAAATTGTATGTGAAACATAGTATAATCATGAACAAATTCACAATAACATGGAGATCGTTCTACCAACTCAAGAACATGAAAATCTTGTTGTTGATATTGTTAATGACATTGTTGAACATGCAGTTGACAATGACCAATTGACATTGCCAAGCCAAGTAACCCCACCGTCATGGCTGGCAGAAGCCATGATTAATATGAATGGACATAGTGTCTCAACAACCAATTAACAAAGCATGAACATGCCCTCACAACCAACATAATTGAATAGTGAAATTGTTCAATTTTTTTTTGGACAACAGATCAATGAAAGAAGATGAAGCACATACTGAGGCATCAAATGAAGATAATGATATAGTTCAATCAGTGGTCTTAGATACTGAAAGGGAAGTACCAAGAAATGAAATGCAGGTGGGAGGGGTGGAGAAGATACTTGGTTGATTCCTAAAGTTACCAGTAGAGAGAGTATCAATGAAAAAAAAGCAAGGTACACTGGGTAGTCTTCGTTTGGGCCGAAGTTCACAGTTACTCACCTCAGAAGACTATATAAACCTGTTAGTTGAGTCTGAAAAAAAGAAATTTGAAATGCAGGAATTAAAACAGAAAAAGAAGGAT